>CAWUFW010002763.1:800000-2061044 GCA_963921515.1 Calotriton arnoldi | reverse complement strand
ATACAGCTTGCTGTACTGTGGAAGTAGGCTGTCCAGCAGGGCCTAGTTCTCTTCAAGGCTGAAGGCTGGGGCTCTCTCCACAGTACGTGCCATTGCAGGGTCCAGAGGGGCAGAGACAGCAGCAGTGCAGTGGCAGATGTCGTCCTGGAGCATGTAGTGCAGGCAAGTGAGCTCTCAGGGGAACAGCCAGCAATATATATGTGCTGGAGAGGCAGATACTGTCCCTTGTGTCCAAAGTGATAGGTCCAAGTCGTTTGCATCTTCTGAATCTGGCCAATCCATGGAATAGCAGCACCAAAACACGCCCACAGCATCCTTCAAATCTTCAACTTCATGACATACATGATTTTGCAACATTGTTGTGGTTG
This sequence comes from Calotriton arnoldi, assembly GCA_963921515.1. Taxonomy (NCBI): domain Eukaryota; kingdom Metazoa; phylum Chordata; class Amphibia; order Caudata; family Salamandridae; genus Calotriton; species Calotriton arnoldi. The sequence continues at coordinate 2,060,676 of CAWUFW010002763.1, read as the reverse complement.
ACCAACTGATTTTCCAGCAACCGACTCGCTCGAAATTCGAAACGCGTCCGTTGCCAGGCAAGCCCATTGTCAATGGGTGCGCACCGATCGGTCCATTGCGGTACAACGCGTACAGGGGTACAACGCGTACCACGCACACATTGAATGCAATGGGCCGCCGGAGGCACCGATCGGTCCATTGCAGTTCAACGCGTACAGGGGTACAACGCGTACCCGCACACATTGAATGCAATGGGCCGGCCGGAGGCACCGATCGGTCCATTGCAGTTCAACACGCATAGGGGTACAACGCGTACCCGCACATACTGAATGCAATGGGCCGGCCGGAGGCACACCGATCGGTCCATTGCAGTACAACGGGTACAGGGGTACAACGCGCGTACCCGCACACATTGAATGCAATGGTCCGGCCGGAGGCACCGATCGGTCCATTGCAGTACAACGCGTACAGGGGTACTAACGTGCACTCGCACACATTGAATGCAATGGGCCGGCCGGAGGCACCGATCGGTCCATTGCAGTTCAACGCGTACAGGGGTACAACGCGTACAGGGGTACAACGCGTACCGCACACATTGAATGCAATGGGCCGGCCGGAGGCACCGATCGGTCCATTGCAGTACAACGCGTGACAGGTACAACGCGTACCCGACACATTGAATGCAATGGGCCGGCCGGAGGCACCGATCGGTCCATTGCAGTTCAACGCGTACAGGGGTACAACGCGCATAGGGGTATAACGCGTGCCCGCACATTGAATGCAATGGGCCGGCCGGAGGCACCGATCGGTCCATTGCAGTACAACGCAGTACAGGGGTACAACGCGCACAGGGGTATAACGCGTACCCGCACACATTGAATGCAATGGGCCGGCCGGAGGCACCGATCGGTCCATTGCAGTACAACGCGTACAGGGGTACAACGCGTACCCGCACACATTGAATGCAATGGTCCGGCCGGAGGCACCGATCGGTCCATTGCAGTTCAACGCGTACAGGGGTACAACGCGTACAGGGGTACAACGCTGCACCTGCGCACATTGAATGCAATGGGCCGGCCGGAGGCACCGATCGGTCCATTGCAGTACAACGCGTACAGGGGTACAACGCGTACCCGCACACATTGAATGCAATGGGCCGGCCGGAGGCACCGATCGGTCCATTGCAGTACAACGCGTACAGGGGTACAACGCGTACAGGGTACAACGCTGCACTCGCGACACATTGAATGCAATGGGCCGGCCGGGGCACCGATCGGTCCATTGCAGTACAACGCATCACTGTACATGTGACTGACATATGTCAGCATGCCTGTCTCAGATGGACATATGCCAGCCACAGATAGCTCCCAGGGAGTGAGGGGCACACCTACATCACGACAGCCTGTCCAAACTTTATCATAAGGCATGTAAGGCTGCATTTCCTATTGTGTGTATGTTGGTGTACATGTTGTCCTGTGGGTGTCACCTGTGGGCAGCCACCCCCAGGCTGTGCACGTGTTCATGGGGACAGGATCCTGGGTGTTACGTGTGCATGACCACTGTGATGTGCAACTGTTCATATCTGTGCATGTGCCATGGTCACATTTCACGGTGGTGTATGTGTATGTCATGTCACATACCCCGTGAGTCCCATGTGGGACGGTATGTTTGAGCCAGGGTGTCCCAGTGGCACAATAGTGATGGTCCTCCACAGTCTTTGTGCATGTAGTGTTTACAATGTCTCTGATTTCATGTGCACAATGGGAGACAGTCTCCACATCCAGGTTGTGTGTGCATGGACTTTGATGTTGTGCGTGTGTGTGTGTCACAGACGTACATGTCTGTCCTGCCGTGGCAAGTGGGGCCACTACCTGTGGGGGTCATGGTTGTTTTGCTGTGGCGTATACATGATACTCCATGTAATGCCAGTGTCCATGTGGCAATACAGGGTCCCTGGGAATGTACCTGTCGTTGAGCTGTGGTGCCTGGGGCACATCTGTCCTCACATGTCACTGTGGGGGGTGATTGTGACACGGCAGCAGGAGATGGGAACTGTGACACGGCCTCATGATATCCAATGGGCCAACCTGGGACTAATTGATGCCACCTGTTGGACCGTGTTGACAGATGTTGGCCATGTATGTACCATACATGTCCTTCCGGAACTGCACACTTCATGTAGTTGTGCCTCATAATGATGTATGTTGGGATCTTGAGTGTATTCAATGCCGCATATGTGGGGTGACTGACAATCTTGCTTACTTCTCCTCTGCACTGCAGGGCTCCTGCTGTCCATCGACCATTCCCTGACCTGGCAACGATGGTGGAACGGGACAGCATCCGACGGTACCGCTTCACCAGGCAGCTGATTGAGGATTTGGCAGTGCAGTTGTCCCCACATTTGCAGCCTGGCCGGCCGTATCCTACAGCGCTGACCCCCAAGGTGAAGGTGATGGCAGCCCTACACTTCTTTGCCACCGGTACCTTCCAACATACTGTGGCGACTGCTGCTGGGATGTCACAGACCATGTTGAGCTGTGTGCTCCGCGATGTTTTGGCGGCAATGTTGCTATTCCTGAACCGGTACATCTATTTCCCTAGACTCGTACGACTCACTGACGTGAAGAGTGACTTTTATGCCCTGGGGAGGATGCCGCATGTCATTGGCTCCATTGATGGGACACATGTGGCTTTGGTACCACCACAGGCCCAGGAGCAGGCCTACAGGAACCGCAAGCACTACCACTCGGTCAATGCACTGGTGGTGTGTCTTGCAGACATGACCATCACATACGTGTGTGCCCGTTTCCCTGGTTCAGCACACGATGCCTTTGTGATGAGGAGTAGTCGCATCCCCAGGATGATGGCACAGATGCAGAACCAGCGTGCCTGGCTTGTCGGTGTGTACTGACTTTGTGCCATTGTGTGTGATCTGATCTGTAGTATTCCGCCCACTTTTCCAAGTCAGCTAATGTGCACTTGTCTGTCCGTAGGTGACTCGGGATACCCCAACATGCCGTGGTTGCTGACACCCCTCAGGAACCCTGTGACACCAGCCCAGATGCGCTACAATGAGGCACATGGTCGGACCAGGAGAGTGATTGAGCAGACATTTGGTCTCCTGAAGAGCCGCTTCCGCTGCCTGGACAAGACCGGAGGGTCCCTCCCATATGCCCCTGCGAAAGTGTGCAAGATTATCATCGTCTGCTGCATGCTCCACAACCTGGCAGTGCGGAAGGAGTTGCCTCTCATCCAGGATGACAATGACCAACATCCGCCACCTGTGGAGGATCCTGGCCTGGACCACGATGCCAGTGACGATGATGATGATGATGATGATGGTGATGTCCGCACACAGCTCATCACCAACTTCTTTAGCTGAATGTGAGTATCCTGAGGTGTCATATCAATGATGTGAGTTGGCATGATGTGTAGGTGGTGCTCTGGTGCTGTTGGAGTGTGTCCATGGGCTACTTGACTGGATGTGTGTTGCGATGTGTGCTAACAGGTGGGCTGTACTCCCCAACAGTGTTGACATGCTAACTTGGTTCTGGGTGGGTATCTTGTAACATGTATTGTGCATGAGTTTTGCTGTTCTGTCCTGTACTCCATTGCTTTTGACTGTGTGTCATTTCTGTCCTTCACAGGGTACTTTCAGATTCGTTTGGTCAACTGTGTCCAACGACGACGTGATTGCACATCCAGGGTGGTAGCTGTTGTGTCCCTACAGGTGATGTGTGCCACACCCATTGACTTCCTTCCGTCTAGAGTTGTTGACTGTGTGCCCACTGCCAGGTGGGATTACCTTGCATCTGTAGTGGTTACGACATGTTGCAACTGTGTAATAAACCTGTGCTTCACTTTGTGATGTGCGTTGTCTGTGGTCACACATTTGAGTGCCATTTGCTTACTGCACCTGTGGGCTACTTGACTACAACTGGGAATGGGTGTGGTGTCTGTGCATTGCACCGTCTTCCCTGGCAACATCAGTGTAGGCAATGAGTCAGATGGCCTAGGTGTGTATGTGTTGTGTAGCCCTGGTGGTGTGTCTCCTCATATGTGTCACGTTGCCTTTACTCACATGCCTGTGTTGTCCTTGCTGTTGCAGTTCGCATACACAGTGTAATTTTGCAGTTCATCATCCCCATAACAGCACCCACGTTGGAATCACGACAGAGGCAAGTATGGTGTATTAGTGTGTTTATTGTGATACATTTGTGTTAATAGTGCATAGGATGGGTAGTGCTGTACATAAATCTTGCAATCCGAAGTTTCTAGGTGAATTGAAAGTCCTGGTAGACAGGATCCCCAGTATCGGGCCACAGTTGTCTGACACATTGGTCCAACTTGTACTCCCCATGCAATGTGTGGGAGTAGTGTTGCCGCCAACAGGGTGAACAGTCTGTGCACAAAGGCGAACATCCAGAACAGGTTCAGGCTTCCTGGGAGTTGCGCTTGGCCATCGGCCTCTCACTTTTCCCTCCTCGGACGTCCCCTCTTCTTGGGGGGGCCCTCAAGTACAGGCTGCTGCGGTGCAGGGGACTCTCCGCCAGAGTCCTCCTCCCTCCCTGTGGCAGTTGCAGTTTGTTCGGCACCAGATGTTGTTGGCACACAGGGAGGTGTGGACTGGTTGCTGTTCATCTGGCGGAGGCATTGTAAAATGTCCCTGTGCACCGCCGTCATCTCATGCAGTGCATCCCACTTGGACTCCACGCGGGACATGTGTGAGTCCACGCGGGACATGTGTGACTCCACGTGGGACATGTGGGAGTCCAAGCGGGCATGATGGGCAGCCTGCTGCTGTTTCATGTCTCTGAGGAGCCCCACTACCTGGCTGAGGTCTCCGGTGCTGGACTGGTACGCATCAGCTATGCGTACCAGTTGTGGGTCATCATGCACACCAGCAACGTCTGCAAGCAGCGACCTCTGTCTCCCACCCCTCCCACCACTCCTGCTGACATGTGCAGTGTGTGCAGTGGCACGCACAGATAACCCTGGTCCACCTTGGGGGTTGGTGGTGGTGTCCATGGCCCCAGGTTGGTCCAGGGTCCCTGTGCTGGTGTTGCTCCTTGTTCTGTCCATGTCGGCAGGGATGGTATTTGTGGTGACAGTCGTTGGAGGGGTGGGTGCAGGGGGTGCAGCTGGTGGTCCTGCTGGTGCTGCAGCTGGTGGTCCTGCTGGTGCTGCATGTTGACTTGCACCGGATGTGCCAGGTTGGTCTTCATCGTCCGAGGAAGACAGAGGCTGTACGACGCCAGTGAGCTCCGCATCCTCTTGAGCCTGGGACTGGGACTCCTCAGCGCCTGCTGCTGTGTCCCCATCATCACCTGTTTTTGGGAGACACAAACAATGTATGTTATGTTTCTGCAGGCATCAATGGTTGACACACATGACAGTTGTGACTGTGCCTCTGGGTGCGGGCCTGTACATTGCATTGTCCTAAGTCGTCACAGTCAGGGGTTGATATTGGTGTGGCACATTGTCCTGCATTATTTGGGCATTTCTATGTATTTTCTGGGGTGTGAACATGGTCTGCATTGGTTGTGTTTGGTTGACAGCCGGCCTCTCCTTCACACCCACCCAGCCAGTCAGTTATCCCACCATGGAACGTGCTTGCGTTGCAGGGAGTGGAAGTTGTCTCTCAGGATGTCAGTCAGTGGTGTCCTGCTGTTTGTTGGTGCACAGTTGGCAGAAGGGCCTTGTGCTCCCCACAGCAGTAGCCAGTGTCAGCCATCTTGTGAGTCCTTCTCCACTCCCTGTGATGTGAGCATGGTTCAGGGTGGTGTTGATGGGACAGTTGTGGGGGTGAGCTATGTCTGTGACTACGACTCCCATCATGCTATTGCCTCCACCCCACTTCCCAGCATTCCCATACTTACTTGCTTTTGTGGGGAGTTCAGTGTGTGTGGGTGTGAGAGCAATGGCAAGATGGCTGACAGTGGTGTCCTGCTGTTGGTTGGTGTGCAGTACCCAGCATGCCCTTGTGCTCCCCACGACACAGCAACAGTGTCAGACATCTTTGATGGGCCTTTCCACTCTCTGTGGGATGTGCATGCGTGAGTGTGAGCTTGCTGGGCCATGTGGTGGGGGATGTAGAGCTGTGACTACGACTCCCATCATGCTATTGCCTCCTCCCCTTCCCAGCATGCCCATGCTTCCTTCCTTTTGACTCTGCTTCCCTGTGGGGTGGGCTGGCTGTGCTGACAGGATGGCTGGGAGTGTTGTCCTGGCAGTTGTTTGGCTAGAAGTCCCAAGAGTGTCCCTGTGCTTCACACAACATAACCCAGGGTGGTGGTTCTTTGTGGGATCTTGTGTTAGGATGGGGGGCATTGCATTCTACCAGGTGGGTTCTGTGGAGTTTGTGTTGGGGTGTGTGTGAGGGGAGGTGCTTGTGACTATGGTCAGTGCTGCAAGTCCTCCTTCCCACCCAGCTAGCCAGATATCCCACCATGGAACGTGCTTGCATTGCAGGGAGTGGAAGTTGTCTCTCAGGATGTCAGTCAGTGGTGTCCTGCTGTTTGTTGGTGCACAGTTGCCAGCAGGGCCTTGTGCTCCCCACAGCAGTAGCCAGTGTCAGCCATCTTGTGAGCCCTTCTCCACTTCCTGTGATGTGAGCATGGTTCAGGGTGGTGTTGATGGGACAGTTGTGGGGTGACCAATATCAGTGACTACGACTCCCATCATGCTATTGCCTTCACCCCCTTCCCAGCATGCCCATGCTTCCTTCCTTTTGACTCTGCTTCCCTGTGGGGTGGGCTGGCTGTGCTGACAGGATGGCTGGGAGTGTTGTCCTGGCAGTTGTTTGGCTAAAAGTCCCAAGAGTGGCCCTGTGCTTCACACAACATAACCCAGGGTGGTGGTTCTTTGTGGGATCTTGTGTTAGGATGGGGGGCATTGCATTCTACCAGGTGGGTTCTGTGGAGTTTGTGTTGGGGTGTGTGTGAGGGGAGGTGCTTGTGACTATGGTCAGTGCTGCAAGTCCTCCTTCCCACCCAGCTAGCCAGATATCCCACCATGGTACGTGCTTGCATTGCAGGGAGTGTAAGTTGTCTCTCAGGATGTCAGTCAGTGGTGTCCTGCTGTTTGTTGGTGCACAGTTGGCAGCAGGGCCTTGTGCTCCCCACAGCAGTAGCCAGTGTCAGCCATCTTGTGAGTCCTTCTCCACTCCCTGTGATGTGAGCATGGTTCAGGGTGGTGTTGATGGGACAGTTGTGGGGGGCAATATGTGTGACTGCGACTCCCATGATGCTATTGGCTACACTGACTTGGCCAGCATACACAGAATTCCTTCCTTTGAGTGGTCTTCACTGTGTGTTGGTGTTGTTGTGGTGGCTACATGTCGGGATGTGTTTGTTAGTTCTATTTGTGCCACTGCCTAGCTGTAGTTGTAGTTGTGTTTGTACATGTGTTGGCACAGTTGGATGTGATTTTTTTGATGGCATGTGTTGTGTTTATCTGACTGACATACACATTTTGGGATGATTCTGTTCTGGTTGCTGTGTAATTGCTATGAGTGCATGGTTTGACTCTCCCCTTGACAGTGATGTGTGTGTTTTGTGGCAGTATATTGTGTACATTTGTTGTGTACTCACCAGGCTCTGGGATGTCCTCTAGTCCATATACGCTCACTGGCGGAAGGATGGCCCGCACCTTCTCCTCCCAGGGCCTGGAGGTATATTGGCTTGGCAGGAGGGCCACTGCCGGTGTATTGGCTGTTGATGTAGTCTTTCTTCAGCAGGTCCCGTACCCTCCTGCGCACGTCATACCACCTGTTCTGGATGTCGCTCTTTGTGCGCCGACATGGTGATTGTGCGTTCACCCTGTTGATGATCCTCTCCCACATCTTGGTTTTCTGGGAGATGGGGGTCTGTTGGACCAGTGTGCCAAACAGCTGTGGCTCTACCCTGAGGATCTCGTCTACCATGACTTCCAATTCACTATCTAGGAACTTGGGATTCTTCTTGGGGGCATGGTGATGGGTGGTGATGGTGAGTGATGTGTGTGTTGGTGTGCAGGTGAGGGTGTGTGAGTGTGTGTTTTGCTGGGTGTATGTGAGGTAGGTATTTGTTGGTGTGCTGATGGTGTGTGGCTTGTGTGAGGGATGAGCTGTGGGTGTGTGGTTGCTTTCTCTTGGGTGCTGGCAGTGGAATGGCATTTGCAAAGGCTCATGGTTGTGATTTGTGTCCTTTATATAGGTGGAGTTGTGGGTGTGTCTTTGTTCTCTGTCCCCACCCCCCCAGTATTTATTGGCTTGGTAATTGCTTGTTTGGCCTTTTTTTGGGTGATTTTTCCTTTGTGCTGTTTGTGTATGTTGGAAACGTTCTTGTGACCGAGTCGGACCCTGCATTTGTCTCGTACGGTGTTCTCCGTTTCGTTCACGCTGTGTTTGTGCAGTTTTCTATGCTGCGTACGCGTCGGTCGCGGTGTTTTGTGTTGCTTCGGCTCGGTTTTGTATGCGTGTCGGTCGTACGGCTTGGCCTCCGTCCGACTCGCTCGTGGTTTTCGCGCCTTGCATCGTACTTTGCGGTTTGGAGTTCGCGTGTACGTTTCGGTCGGATTTGTTCCGGGTGCGTGTCGGTCAGTTGGATTCGCGTGTTTTTCCGTCCGGATTGCTGTTTTCCTTGCGGCTCGGTCGGTCGACTTGGTTTCGGTACGTGTCGGTCGGATTTTTCACGCCTTGCATCGTACTTGGCGTGTCGGGCGCCACGGGTACGTGTCGGTCGGTATTATTTCCGGATCCGAGTCGGTCGGTGCTTTTTCCGGCCCGAATCGGAATCGACCCCTTAGTACTGAGAGCCTGAGGATGTCGAGGCTAATCCCTCCACCTCCCACTGGGGATCGACTCATCCCCTTGAATTAGGTCAAAGGTGGTACTGAAGACCCAAATTAAGGGGAAATACAACTGAGGTGAGGGAGAGTGAGACATCTGCAGGTAGGTATTGAAAGGATCCGCACTGGATTCCTTAGGCACAATGTCCTGAGTCCAAACTTATCAAGCTTAGGCCTCCACCTAAGGGTGAGAGACCACAAATTACCAAGGGCAAATTACAAAAGAAGGGAATTAAGGCATGTAAGCAACACTGATCAGGAAGTACCTTATGCAAGCACATGGTATGGTTTAACTATCCCTACTGCAAAAAACATCTCAGGAGCCAAAGGTCAAAATTGCCTCAACACCAGGAGGGAGGAAGTCTGGACGGGAAAGGAAAACTAACAAAAAGGGTAAGGACGCAGGTAACAAACCACAAAACGTGAGGAATCAGGAGGACCACGGGGAGGCGAACAGATGAAAAACAACACAGGTGAAGGAATGAGTCAAACTGGGTGTGAACTAATGCAATTAGTGAGGAGTCACAACAACCATTATTTCCAGACCAGAGAGCTCATTGATAGTCAAACCTAAATACTATGCTGGCACTATTGGCTCAGACGTGTCTGAGTGTGCTGGTCCTCTAGTGGCTGGGCTGCAAGTCTAAGTCTGGGAAATGTTGTTTTATGAATAACACAGAGTCATTTCCATTATCCTGTGTGCCATCTCTTCCATGTTTGCTGTCTCTTGTGCCTCGCCATATCTTGCGACCTCTTTATATAATAGAATAGCCTTAAGCATAAGTCACAGCAGGAACCAAAGGCACTGGTTCTCTCACATGAACTTTAGATCAACAAACCAACTGATACATTTCTTATAAACTGCACTGTATGAAAATAACATTTATTATTACAGTTCATAAACCGTCACAGTGTCAGCAAACTGTTTCCATGTCTGTAAGATTAAACTAGAAATAGATTTATCTGGATTGTGCCTATTTTCAATCCTTTACCTGATATTATGTAGACTTATGTGCATCAGCCCATTAACGTCTGTAATCCACTTTTTTAAAATGCAGGTTGCATTACTTTCCCTTTCGGACTGCATTGTGCTTCGCATTTTGCTGGCGGACATCTTTTGGTGATCCGCTCATGTTTTCTATGTTGTGATGATCTAGGACACCAGTTTTTTGTGAGGCCAAGCAGGTGCTCTGCTTCTGTCTACTTAGCTACATGTGAGCTGATCTTTTGGCTGGTTAAAGATGCAATAGATATGAACGACGATTACTAATGTAGCAATACATTTGCATTGAAAAACACTAACCTCTTGTACTGAGTTTACATCATTCAGAAATTTGTATGTAGGCATCATATCCTCCCTCTCTCCATTCATCCAGCATATGAATGTCTAAACCACTGAGAACTGCCTCATAATGCCTAGGTCAGGGTTCTCCAAAGTTGGTCCTGGAGAGCTGGATCCATGCCAGATTTTTAGCATATTCCCATTTACATAAATGTAGTTATTTTAAAAATCTGGCATGTATCTGGTCTAGGTGATACAGCAAGATCCAGCTGGACTCTTTCGTCCTGAAGATGTGGCTCACAGAGCGTGACTGATCATTTAAAGTGAGGCCTTACTACAGGTGCGTACTGTGATAGCATGTTCTTTTATGGATAGTTAAACTACACACTGTGTATCACAACATTTCTTCGCATCCTCCTCCCTATCTTGTGTTGATTTTTTTTTAAAAGTCAAAATTTCTCTCTTCTTCATCTACCTCCCATACTGTACCGCTTCTCATGAGTTTTGTGCCCAGAGAGCACTTGTCTGCATTCATTATAAATGACTCCTCCTATTACACTCTTCAAGCATATCTAAATCATGGCTAATTTGTTTTCCACCGCCTCTAGCATATCATCATTACCACAGATCTTTGTGTTATTTACAAAAGGAGTGTCTTACCTGCCAAGTAGACTGCAGTGTTAATTATAAATGCAATTAAAGGCACCAGGGTCAGTCCCTGTGGCACTTGCAAATTTCTATCCTTCTGAATGAACTTAATTTACAGAATGCGATGGTGTAGTTTGTTCAGCCAGTTCTAGCCAAAGTCGAACAGCATGAATCATATGTTCAGTCTTATAAGTCTTCCATGTGGATGGATATTGAAATTCTTGTCAGGCCACGTCCAATGCTTCCCAATTTGCAAAAGACAGTTGTGGAACATTGTGCTATCTCAATTAGTAATATCCAAATACATGTAACAACTATCAATGCCCACCTTCCTGGGTCAACTGCCATAAGCACCCACAAACCAACGGAATCTCAGCAAATGAAAGAGGCACTCTCCATCAATGTATAGTCCTTCATTCCGAGCTTGCCATGATCTGTCACAGTGACAAAAATTCAAGCAGCATTCTCATGACATTTTCCCTATAAAACCACACTGTCCTGGACTCAATAACCAATTCTTTTGTGGACCGGACTTTCCTTTTTCTTATGGAAGCCAATGGGTTTTAACTCTCTACTCCCGCACCTCCTGCTGGAACTGAATGCCAGTTAGTGGTGGGACAGCAGATATATTTTATCAAAACGTGCCCGCTAGGGGCACTTTTTTGTCAACTATATATGTTATACATTGAAGACTGGGGGTATTTTTTATTTAATTCCTGTACCCTTTAAGAGGTACTGCGCATACTGACATTCACCACCCCAGTAACATTGCTTAACAGTGGGAACTGTGGAAACAGGGAGGACAAAGCCTTCAAAGCCCTCATGTCTCCCTCTGCTCTGTCAAACTGCGTTGTTCCTGTACTTTGACGGGTGAGAGGGAGAGGCAGGGGAAGGGGAGGCATCCTTCTTTCTCCTCCCGCAGTGCCACCGGTCCCTGCATGTCAGTGACAGTAGTAGCCATGGGAGGAGGAAGGGGGAGCCTTCTTTCTCCTGCCACCAGTGGCGGCTCCTCCGCTAAGGCGGAGGAGCGTCGCCCCACTGAACAAAAGGAAAAATAATATGATAATAACTGTCGTTATTATCATGTTATTTTTCTTATAGCTGTCAGTGGCTCTCGGGCAGGGCGCGGCGGGGCTGGCCAGAGCAGGGGAGGAGTGCTGTACACTCCCAAAGTGTGCAATGAACTGTTTCGCCGGCCCTTTTGTGCCGACCAAACAGATCATGTGCACTTTGCATGTTCCTACCAGGCTGCATTACGCAGCCTGGTCAGGAACATGCACAGGCTCCTTGTTCCAGTTTGCGCTCCGATCCACGGCAATCAGGCCAATCACAACGCTGCATTGCAGTGTTGTGATTGGCTCAGGGGAGTCTGCCGGGTGCTTCCTGCTGCTGGCCAGGAGTCCGCAGGAAGATGACGGAGGATGCAGGAGAGGCGGCAGCCCGCCGGCTGGCGGGCTGGCCGTTCCAGGTAAGTGTTTTTTTTTTATTTTTCATTCCGTCCTTCGGCCCCCACTCTCTCCCCGCCCGGGTCCGGGTCCGGTAGCGGCCGTTACTGACCTCTGTGTTTCTCCATCTCCTTGAAAGATGTCGATTATGCAAATTAGAGTTTTGGAATTTTAGGGACAGTTGGCCTCTACCAGTTTTTGAAACCTGCTCCAACTCCAATGTTTTTCAAGGGAGTTCCCAGCTTTCCAATGTTCTTCTTCTCTGTTATATATTTAATTATCGATTACACAAGTGTTCCAACTGAAATTGGGCTGACTTGCATGCAGTAGTCAGAGTCCTCAGTACCATTTTTTGTTATTTTTGGGGGCCCAAGCATGATATATACTATTGCCACCTGTTCAGACCAACTTTTAATTTAACCCATTTTCAGCTAAACAATATTGAATTATACACAGGGGCACTGGAATTATGTGATTCTGTAGCTGATGCATTTTCTGCTTGGTAATGGGTTTGCCACACTTATCACATAATCCATCATTTTAGGCATAATTTGCAGATTTTTACATAAAGTAATGTTTGTTTCTAGCTCAAACGGTAACGTTTCAGATGCTGATTGCTGTATGTATGTTTTAGCCTGACATTAATGAGGTAAAACCTTTTCCCATGCAGCATTAGAATGTGAAGTAACACTAAGACAAAATGCACCGCATTACTGTGCATAATTTGCCTTTTCATTCTACAGAATTTAGACAACCCTACCGCATTATTTGTTCCTCCCAGCCGCATAATTCCAGTCGCCCTGATTATATGTTATACTTTCAAAGATAGGGGCATGCAAAGACAGTCAACATCCCAGGCTGCCTATGTCCCACAGGCAAATATTAACCAAAGATAGCTTGAACAAGTGGTGATGAATATTTCTTTTTTTTCTTGGATGTAGATTTTTGTTATGCCGTGTTTTATATTACAGTCCTACCAATGGTCTTAGTAGTCATTTAAGGAAAACCATGAGTTTCCTTAAAATAACCCTCACCCACCAAGATGTCCCATCGGGTTCTTGCCACCCTGCAGCGGGACTTGGCGTGCTACAACCGACGGAGACGTGGGGGCACTTTGTAGGGTGTTGACTATTAGGTGAAGTTCATACGAGAGTGGGAGAGTTTTACATAAGATGCATTAACATGTTAACAATGTGATAATGTCCTATCTTTCCAGATCTTTTTTCAAGTAATATACCAATTGGGTAATGTATTTGCATGAAAATATTTATTCATCATTTATATACTTTTTCTTCACCTTAATAATAATTAAGAAGACCAACAGGGTATTTTTTAGGAGTGGAACAAGGGATCATTTACTCTGGTCCTGATGAATAGCCTTAGGGGATAGGCTTGAAACATGTAGACCAGGAGACAGACACCCATCATAGTGTATTTCTCCGCTCTCCCCCTTTTTAACAATACCAGCTACACGATTTAATAAAACTTAGGTTCCACAAAGCCAGGTATTTTTTAACTCACTTGTTTGACACTCCCATTCTCGTATCAACTTCACTTAATAGTCAACACCCTACAAAGTGCTCCCACGTCTCTGTCGGTTGTAGCACGCCCCATCCCGCAGCGGGGCGGGAAGAAGCCGATGATGAAGCATGCCACCATGGGACATCTTGGTGGGTGAGGGTTATTTTAAGGAAACTCATTGTTTTTCTTAAACGATTACTAAGACCATTGGTAGGACTGTTATTTAAAATACGGGTGGACTCTTTTTGGTTATTTATGTAAGTTAGGCGGCTGAGTCCACAGCGAACCTGACCTCATTCTCCCCCCCCGTTGTTTGATTCATAATATAGACAGTGCACAGCTGTGGGAGCAATATATTTCCTAATAAGGGGTAGCCTTTCCCTGAAAAATTTCCTTTTTCTTCCCTTCGCAATTTGAAACAAGATCACACACTCTACCACTATGACTGAGATCACAGGCCTCACCTTTTCAAACGTGGAAGTAGAAGGGATTTTGGCCACGATATCCCCTTTTGAGGGTTTGAGTAACTCTGAACCTAACACAGACAGTACTGATTGGGATGAACTAACCACACAGAGGAGAACCCAGATGAAAACAGCTCAACATGGTCTTATGATGACGGGATACTTGAGGGCCAATGCGGCACCACAAGGTCTCATAATCAAAAACGAACCATTAATCTTCCTAAATGACAAAGCTTTCAAAAAGATTGGTCACTAATATCCTGGCACTGCACACGGGACTGGCTGATTCTAATAATCAAAACAGCCACTCGCATCTCTCAAGAACTGAAAACTGATAAACAATAGAAGTACATCTGAAAAGCTACCAGTCAGTCAGCTCATTAAAGAAAAGACTACAAGAATTGAACCAACCGATGAATGACTTTGAAGCTACACTGAAACAGAGCAAATTCACCAAATTAAAGAAAGATACCAGCAAGTTCAGCCATGAATTAGTGTATCCATATATTAGAGATGATTATATCCCACCAGGTAGACAAAAAGACTACAACACCGACGGTGACACATCTGACACTGGCTCAAACAGCTCGGGCTCGAGCAGAGACAGTGGAGCGAACTACCAAGGTAGAAGAAGCCAGGGTAGACGCATGAATTACCGAGGACCAAGGGGATGGGGTCCGAACAAGGGTCCTCCAATGTACCCTGTACCATTTTTCTACAGCCCCCCTACAACACAAGGCCCCCCAGTACCTATACCATCATTGGAACATGACTCCCCAGGATTATCAACACTACTCATAGAATCCTTTTCTTGGATCACATCAGGGTCCCAGGAGAGGGAGAACTCGGAAGAGAAATAAGGTACACTGGGCAGCACACGAAGAACAAACAGGAGTTGCAACCAGGAGTATGGCCGGTGCACAGAACAACCAGGCCATGACCAGCAGACGAATAGTCTAGTGGTAAACCTTACTGACCACGTCCTAACGCAGGCACAGGTGGAAATCCCTGAGAAGGGTTTAGGCTTTGTCCCCACGGAGAAGATCGACAAATTTAAACTATGCACGGAGGTGAATGAATTTATTAGGAAATTCAAACTAAGAGCATACTTCGCAAATAATTATCCCAGCCCAGAAGCACAAGATGACACAGGGCTAAGGCTGAAGTCTACTTTCACCCCCAAATGCAAAATTACCAGTAGAAATTCTGGCCTACGAAAAGGGAGTGTTGAAAGAACTTGAAGAAATCAAACCAGAAGACACCAGAGTATACCACAATACCACAAAGGAACAAAAACAAGCAATAAGAGAACTGGCTAACAACAGAGACTTGGTTATAAAACCGGCTGATAAAGGCGGGCCATTATGATCCAGACTGCGAAAGCATATCATCAGGAGTGCATGAGACTCTTACAAGATTACAGAAACTATGAGCCACTGACAGAAGACCAGACAGAAACCCTACGAGTGCACCTCACAAGCATGGTAGAAGAAGTACTTGCCCACACCTGGATCTCACAAAATGAAGGTGATTTCCTCACAAATAAGTCCCCTATCACACCATGCTTCTACACAATCCCAACAATTCATGAGAACCTCACACATCCACCTGGACGACCAATTGTTTCAGGTATAGGGTCCATACTAGAACCTCTGTCAGAGTTTGCGGATGCCTTCCTAAGTTCACTAATCCAAAAAACAGACACCTACTTGAAGGACACAAAGGATGTTCTCAGACTCCTACAAGGTAGACCATTTGACCCTGGGACTGAGTTTCTGATGGGCTTGGACGTAGAAAGCCTGAACACCAGTCTTCCACATAATGAAACACTAAACATCATTGAGGATGTTCTGTTTGAAGTTGAATGGGAATATCAAAGTCCACGAAATGTCGTGATGGAGTGCTGCAAGTGGGCCCTAACCAAGAATTTTTTTCAGTTTGAAGATACGCTCTATCTCCAGAAGCATGGTACGAGCATGGGGAGTAATTTTGCCCCAAGTATAGCGGGATTGTACGTACACCATTTAGA
The DNA here is from genome assembly GCA_963921515.1 of Calotriton arnoldi. Lineage (NCBI taxonomy): Eukaryota > Metazoa > Chordata > Amphibia > Caudata > Salamandridae > Calotriton > Calotriton arnoldi. The sequence continues at coordinate 2,044,478 of CAWUFW010002763.1, read as the reverse complement.
GAAACACAAGATCCTAAGTCCTAGAAACCCTTACTTGTCCCACATAAGGGTGTGGAAACGCTATATTGACGGCATCCTGATTATATGGAACGGCAATGAAGAGACAGCAAACCATTTCCTAACATGGCTAAACTACCAAAACGAATTCCTGAAGTTCACCAACACCATCTCAAACAAAGAACTAGTATTCGTGGACCTCAACATCATCTCTGAAGGAAGAGAACTAAAAACTACAACATACATAAAACCAGACGCAAAGAACTGCCTCCTAGTTTACGAAAGTTTCCACCCCAGATATCTACGGGACAATCTCCCATTTGGGCAATTCTTGAGGCTTAGGAGAAACTGCTCAGACCTCCAGGATTTCAAAGAACAAGCTGAGGTCTTACGTCTCAAATTGGTTAAAAGAAGTTACCCTACTGAGTAATTGACATGGCAATGAAACGAGCCAAAAATAACAACAGGGAGGCCCTTCTAGAAGAAAGACCACCGAAGCCAAAGGAGGACAGACCGATCTGCATAACCACCTATAATACTGCTTCAAACCAAGTGAGCAAGATAATCAACAGACACTGGCGGTTCCTGAACTGTGGAACCTTGCAAATCCCAAAACCTATGTTCTCTCACAAAAGAGGCAGGAGTTTAAGAGACATGATAGTCCACACTAGACCACGAAAAAACAGAGTCAGGGAAATACCACAAGGTTTTCTCTCCCCTCTGACTGGTCACTACCCATGCGGAAATTGCAGTGTTTGTCATCTGACCACCAAGAGCGAAAGGAACACATTTAGCAATAACACCAGTTGGGAACTAATTTCACTAATTGGAACTCGAAAAGTGTAATCTATATGATTACCTGCCCCTGTCGGCTCCACTACATCCGCATGACCAAACGCATGGTCAGGACACGCATGTGTGAACATCAGAGCAACTTGAAATGTGAACGGGCAACTACCAAAATGTCCATCCCCTACATCGAGAAGAGACACACGACCCAAGACCTGCATTGGACCATCATAGAACAGGTCCCCAATGAATCCCAACAGTTCGAGAAAGAATAGCGCTAGGTTTTCCGTCTAGGGACACATACACATGGACTGAATAATGGCATACCGTGGAGTCAATTTGCTTGAATCAATTTACCTGAATCATAAGGATGCAAAGACAACACCTGGATGAGACACTGAACAAACACTACCTGACCTTTGAAAATAACTACCAACCACCAAGTAACTACAAACACTAAATGAAGAGATTCCCCTAGCGTGTATGCCTATTCATCAGGCTCGTTTTTGACATACACTATTAGTTCCCTGTTGAAAGACCTGTTCAAAATTTGGCAGTAGTATTTTTTTTCTGTTTTTTTCTTTTTCTCCCGATTTTTTCCAACCTTTTTTAAAAAAAACTGTACATTTAGCCCTTTAACCTTACATTTAGCTGTTATAATATACCTGAATACTATTTTGGTGTAGAGCAGGGCACTACCTGCCCGGTCTACCACTACATCACGCAGGGATCAGGTTTCAACCCTACATTAGAAGACAATGAGTTCATCATCTTTCTGCTTTTTTATATAAAAAAGAGTTCTTTTCACACACTAAATTAAATTAAAATAAATGTGATCCTTGCTGACACACGAACGTGAACCAGCACTAGGAACACAAGCAGTCTTTTTCAATACAGAAAATAAATATTTTTATTTTTTTACTGTTTTTCCTTTTCTAGCAATGCCCCAGTTCTCGGAACACTCACACGAGAGGATGGAGCTCTGGTCCGGCCAGTAGGCACGAACCAGCACAGGGAGTAACAGGAGAACACAGGAAGTGGTCCCACCAACAGGCGGCCATTTTGGGTACGGTAGCGGTCTAGTGATCGCTATCACGAGGACGCGAGCACGAGACCGCCTGACCTTTATCAGGACGGTCTCCGTTCAGTCATTCGTCTTTGGAGCCACGGGCAAGCAGACTATGCAGGGCAAGGGTGCAGCTTTGAGGTCGTCTGTACGGCATAGCCGGCCCCCCTTTGTCAACGAGCATTTTCCATTAAGATTGCAATGCACGTTTCTCTGAAACTAACCTTGTTTCTCGAATATTTCGAAACTTGGTCTTCTAGTGTGTGACTACAAGCGCCCCTTCCCTCCCGTGCAGAGCTCATGGGGCCTTAATTAGTCAAAAATAATGTGCGTTGGAGTGATATTTAAAACTTTCTCCTGAAACGATTTCATCATATATTTAAAATGTTTATTTTCTCAATTTCAGCTAGACATTACCGTATAGCATGTGTGATTCATGTTACTTGTTTTGTATTGTCTTGTTCGTTTTTTAAATAGGGCAGCACAGCACAACTATTTTTAGTCGAAAAGATTAGTTGTGCACGAGAAAATATATCACTTTTTCCTCAAGTTGGTGATGTGTTTTACATAAGATGCATTAACATGTTAACAATGTGATGATGTCCTATCTTTCCAGATCTTATTTCAAGAAATATACCGATTGGGTATTGAATTTGCATGAAAATTATTTTTTCATCGTTTATATACTTTTTTTTCACCTTAATAATAATTAAGAAGACCAACAGGGTATTTTTTAGGAGTGGAACAAGGGATGATTTACTCTGGTCCTGATGAAAAGCCTGAGGGGATAGGCTTGAAACATGTAGACCCGGAGACAGACACCCATCATAATGTATTACTCCGCTCTCCCCCTTTTTAACAATACCAGCTACACGATTTAATAAAACGAAGGTTCCACGAAGCCAGGTATTTTTTAACTCACTTGTTTGACCCTCCCACTCTCGTATCAACTTCACCTAATAGTCAACACCCTACAAAGTGCTCCCACGTCTCCGTCGGCTCCAGCACACCCTGTACCGCAGCAGACGGGAAGAACCTGATGATGAAGCATGCCACAATGGGACATCTTGGTGGGTGAGGGTTATTTTAAGGAAACTCATCGTTTTCCTTAAAGGACTACTAAAACCATTGGTAGGACTGTTATTTAAAATATGGGTGGACTCTTTTTGGTTATTTACGTAAGTTAGGAGGCTGAGTCCACAGCAAACCTGACCTCTTTCTCGCCCCCCTTTGTTTGATTTGCGATTTTTGTCTTGCAACAGCATGCTAATCCAATTTTAGGAAAAACACAACAGGGGTGACTTTGTGGATGTTCAGTGAACTATTGCATAATATTAAAATAAGTCATATCCACAAAGAACGTGTACATTTATCTTTCATTGCTAGAAAGCCATAATTACAAGTAAGTGATGTAGGAAAGTGCCCCTTTTTGCATGGTTACCCCCCACTTTTTGCCTGACATCTGATGCAACTTGAATAGATGTTCCCCTGGTCCCTGCCAATAAAGTTCCCAGGGCTTGTGTTCTTTCCCACAACTGTACCTTTGCACCCATAATTGGTACATCTCTGGCCACAGGTAAGCCCCTTGTAAAAGGTACCATGGCCACCAAGGGCACTGTGACCAGGGAAGGCCTCTAAGGGCTGCAGCAACTATTGTGCCACCCTTAGAGGCCCTGTACCTTGACACCCACACACTGCCATTGCAGGCTGCATATTTTGGTGCAGAGAAAAGTGAAGAGTCGACATAGCACACATTATTGTGTGCGATGCCTCCAACCCACTGCCTGAGGCCTAAGTAAGTCACCCCTCTAGCAGGGTGCACTAGCCCTAAGGTGAGGGTACAGTGGCATGAGCCCTGTACCCCAACAGTGTCTAAGTCCATTCTTAGATATTGTAAGTGTAGCAAAGCCATAAAGAGTATATGGTCTGCTAGTTGGTCATTATGAACTCCACAGCTTCATACTGGCTTTACTAAAACCTGGGAAGTTTGGTAGCAAACTTCTCAGCACATTAAACCCACACTGATGCCAGTGTGGGATTTAATGTAGAATGCACTCAGAGGGCATCTTAGAAATGCCCCCTGCAAAACGACCAGCCCTGGTGTGGTTCCTGAATGGATACCCACCATTTGCCACCACCAGACAGGTTTCGGGACCCCTTGGTAGAGAGCCCCCGCTCTCTGGGTCCAGAAACAAAGCCCATCCTGGGCAGAGGTGTCAGGCCTTCTCCCCAGAATAGGCTGGGTCCACGAAGGGGAAGCTTCAAATGTCTGCCACCTTTGTAGGCTGTCCATGACTTTTGTTGCCCCAGCAACTGGCTCCCACCGGTTCTGCCCCCCACTTTGGGCTGGAGAATCGGCGAGAAAACCATGCTAGGAGGAGAGGTGTGCCCACCTTTGCCATCTCCACCCATCAGGTGGGGAGGCAGGTGAAGCACATATCTCAGTCCCCTCCATCTTGAAGATGAGGGGACCCAGCCAATTAGGAAGAGGCTCAGGCCCACCTCCCACTGGAGGGGGATATAATAGGGGGTGTATCCACCCCAAGGAAGGGACCCATAGGTCCAACCTGCACACCCCTTTTAACACCCCTAAATTTAGCATTTTAGGACACCCCAAACCTTGCCTCTTCAGATTCGAGGAAGAAAGAAGAAGGACCGAAGTGTCGTGCTGACCCAGGAAGAAGAGGACACCAACTGCTTTGGCCCCAGTCCTAATGGCCTGTCCCGACTCCGACCTGACTATAGCAACCCAGCAGCACCCCAGAGCCTAGAGGGCCCTGCAACCCATTTTATGACTCTGTCTCACATGGGCACCGGATGTGCTCAACCTAGAGTCACCTACAGAATGCGGATCCAGGTGGCTCTGCGATTTTGCACCACTCTGAGCCCGACGCCCACGGACCGAGTTCAAGTGGCCCAACACCACAAGGAGGTCTCCCCAGCAATCCTGACCTGGGATCTGGTGATCCCTGACCTCCCTCAAGCTTCAAGCCGACACCTGCAGCAACAACCAGAAGGGTACCCCCGACCATGACCAGTGCTGGTAAGAAGAACACTACGCCAAAAGACACCCCTGCACCCAATGCCCCATGGCCCGGGATGGCCCAACCGACAGTGTTCAGGCATCCCCCAAAATCCCAACTTATCTCTCCACTTGGTGGTTGCCTCCAGGAAGCCTCCCTGCCTGAGCCTGCAGCATCTTTACCAAACCGAAGATCCTCTTTTAAATCCACAGGGCCCAGGGCTTCACCTTGGCGCACTGCACCCGGCCGCCCCTGTTTCACTGGTGGTGCAGCTCCTGTGCTGATAGTTGGACCCTGCAGTTCTGACCTCCACCCCAGGAGCTTTGTTCCCACAGCCAAGTGGCCTGCTCGTAAGCAGTCCCTAACCGAACCCCTTTGGCCCCATTGGCTAAAATTGGGTCCCTGCACTCTGCACCCGGCCGCCCCAGTGCCGCTGGTGGTGCAACTCGAGTGCCAACCTAGACCTTGGAGAACATTGGTCCTAACCTCAAAAACTCCCACTCGTAAGACGTTTACTTACCTGTGAAACCAATAACCATTTTTGTCCCATAGGATCCAATATTACGAGTTTTTGGTCCAAAAATGTTGGGCCCGATTCACAACAGTAATCTGAGACAAAATCCTAACTTTACAACTTTCGGTATTCACAAAGGGCATTTAGGAGTAGTAAAGTTAGGATTTTGTCTCAGTTAAACTTAAGTTTTTGTCTTAAGTTAAACTTAAGACCAAAACTTAAACTTAAGACCAAAACTTTGTCTCAGTTAAACTTAAGTTTTGGTCTTAAGTTAAACTTAAGACCAAAACTTTGCCTCAGTTAAACCTAAGTTTTGGTCTTAAGTTAAACTTAAGACCAAAACGTAAGTTTTTTATTTTTTATTTTTCCAAAACTTTTATTGAGGAAATTCAAGTCAAACACATTACACTGTGCAACATAGCAGCTCAGATTTGACACAGGAATAATCAAGTCATACAGTCAGAAACAAGTAGATTACACCTTACACCACACGGTAAAACGTTAAGGTTGAAATCTCAGCGACACTGCCAGGGGTCCCTCCCCTCATGGAGGAATCCACACATAGAAAGAACAGCAGTGGGGAGCGCCGAAAGGCGGGGGGCCAGTAGGGAGGAAGGATGCAGTCACTGACCAGCACCGGCGGCCACCGCGGGCGCAGTGCCGGCAGGGAGCGCGGGAGAGGCAGCACCACTGGGGTGGGAGTGGGAATGGAGATAAGTCATCAGAGGGCCCCATATGTCAACTGGGTGGGACTTGACGGGCAGTAAATCCCAGAACTCCGACAACAGAGTATGACACCGCGAGGCGTCCTCCAGCCAACTCGCAGCTCTGGGAGCAGGCCTACGACCCCAACACATGGCCACCCTACGCCTAGCCAGGACCAGCAGCATCGCAATCAGGCGCCGGGAAGCATCAGGACAGAATTTTACGAAACCAAGAAGGCACATGGGGGGGTCAGGATGCACTGTGGCATTAGTAATGTCAGAAATAGTGGAACACACCTCCCGCCAGAATTCAGAGACCTTAGGGCACAACCACGCTAAATGTGCGAAGTCCACGGCAGGGGCAGCACAACGCATGCAAGTGTCCTTTGGAATGAGCCTGAGCCTGTGGAGCAGAACAGGGGTGCGGTACATCCTATGTAAATACTTAAAATGTATCAGACGGAGCCGATAATTGGGTGACAGCTTCTTCGTCTGGTTACAGCAATATAGCCAGTCAGCCTGCGCAATGTCTATCCCCAGGTCAGCGCCTCAGGCCTCCCTCGCCCGAACCGAAGAAATGTGCGGGGACGGGGATGCAAACATGAAGTCCAGAGCCGGCATGGTGGGTGGGGGCTGGGGGAATGTAGAATGTAGTTTCCGGCATATAGCGCGAAGCTGATAAAATAAGAGCGTGTCCAGCGGGCCCGTTGAGTCAGGAGGAGAATAGAAAGCGTTCCCAGGATAGAGGTCCGCCACCGTCCGCAGACCCAAACGTGTCGCATGTCGAGACATGCCAGAGGGCTGAAGTGGAGGAAAATCTGGGTGGTTCACTATTGGCATAGCATTAGCAGAAAGCAAGGGAAGATTGGCGAGCCGACGAAGGCCAGACCAGGCCCAGCGCAGTGTCTCGACCGTGTCGACCTCTGCCCGCGGGCGCATTGCCGGCGCGAACAAGGCCGTGGACAGGGGCCAAGGGGATGCCATATCCGTCTCGACGGCAACGTGAGGTTGATAAAGGGTTGGGTGGATCCAAAAGTGCAGGAAACTGGCCTGGGCGCTCAGGGCATAGATCCGGAAATCTGGAGCGCCCATACCCCCGACAGACATGGGGAGAGTAAGGATGTCGTATGCGACTCTTGGCTGCTTACCCGCCCAGACGAGTGAGATGATTAGGGAGCGCAATTTGCGGAAGAAATGAGAGGTGAGAGGGATGGGGACATTCAGAAATAAGTAGAGAAATTTAGGCAAAACCACCATCTTAGCGATTGCAGTCCGGCCAGTCAGGGACAGCGGAAGCCGGCTCCAGGATGGAATCCTAGCTTCCAGCCAATCAACTGTACGACCGAAATTAGATCTCCACAGTTCGTCCGGGTCCCTACTCAACCAGATGCCTAAATAGCGCGTGGGGCCGGTGGCCCACACAAAAGGGAAGTCCGGTGTGAACGGCGTGGTGGCGTCAGTCAAGGGAAACAGCACTGACTTGCTCCAATTCACCTGGATGCCGGAGAGTCCGCCAAAACGTATGATTTCCCGAACCAGTGGGCCGAGGTTTTCCTGAGGATGACGGACATAAAGGGTTACATCGTCCGCATACATGGAGACAAGAAGGGAGCGGGCCGAAAAACCTATTCCTCTGTGGGTGTGGTGTTGACGGAGCCTGGAGGCCAAGGGCTCCATAGCAATGGCGAAAAGCATGGGCGACAAAGGGCACCCCTGCCGGGTGCCACGGGCAATACTAATGGGGTCGCAGACCTGGCCATTGATACGGAGCCGTGCCGAGGGATTGGTGTAAAGGAGCTTGATCTTGCGCACGAACATCTCGCTGAAGCCCATTCGTGTCAAGATGTAAAACAAAAAGGGCCACTCGAGCGTATCGAACGCCTTTGTGGCATCCAGCAATGCAGCCACCGCCGGAAGATTGGGATTGATTTGGTGCAAAACCGAGAAAATTGTATGGAGGTTGTGTGAGGTGGCCCTACCGGGAATAAAACCAGATTGGTCAGGAAGGGCGATGAGGGGCATAAGTGACAGAAGGCGGGAGGCAATCAATTTAGCAAAGATTTTGTTATCGATGTTAATTAGGGAAAGGGGGCGGTAGGAATCGCGGCGGTCAGCAGGTTTGTCGGGTTTGAGGAGCAGCGTTATCATTGCCTCACGAAGCTACTGTGGAAAGAGGCCATTATCGAAGGACTCATTATACATAGCCGCCAAGTGTGGTACTAGGAGATCAGCATACATTTTGTAAAATGAGGCCGGCAGACCATCCAGGCCCGGGGCCTTATCCCCTGGTAAGCTACTAATAGCAGCGAGTATTTCCTCCCTGGAGAACGGTTCATCTAGAAATTCCCGGTGATTGTCCTCTAGCCAGACCAACGCATTGGAATCGAAATATTGATCAAAGGCCTCCCGTGGCGGAGGAGTTCCGGCAGAATAGAGCTGTGAATAGAAGTCCAGGAAGCGGGACTTAATTTCCTCCGGGGAGGTAGTCCTACACGAACCACCGTTACTAAGGGCCGTAATATAGGAAGCAGCTCGTGGTGGGCGGAGGAGATTGGCAAGAGTGCGTCCCGGGCTGTCGCCCTCACCGAAGCGACGAGCCCGACCCTCCCTGCCCAAGAAGGATAATTCGCGGTCGGCTTCTACAAAGAATTCAGTGTGTTTTTGACGCATGAATGCCAGCGTCTCTGGACCAGGGCTTGCAGCCTGGGCGGCGTCCAGATCCCTGATTTCCGCCTCGAGCTTAGCCAGAGTAGTGCGGATGGAACGGAGGACACCGGCCTGTTTAGAAATACATTCCCCCCTAATGACGGTCTTAAACCCCTCCCACAATACCGAGGCCGAGTCCACGGATCCCGTGTTTAAGTCAAAATAATTAGTTATAGCTGTATGAATTTCCGCACAAAAGACGGTATCTCGGAGGGCGTTTGGGGGGAGACGCCAGGTAAATGCACGTTGCGGGGAGTGAGGAGGACGAAGGCGGATCTGGACCGGCGCATGGTCGGAAAAGGTGCATGCCATGTGTGCAGTGTCTGTAAGCCAAGTCAAGGCATCCGGGGAAATCAGCCAAAAATCTATACGCGACCAACAGCCCCCCGCGCTGGTGACACAAGTACCCTCACGGGCGTCAGGCCGAAGGTGGCGCCAGGCATCGTAAAGGGAGTGATCAATTAAGATGGATGTGAGGGCCGCGGTGGCGCGCGGGTGGGACGCATAGGAGCCAGACCGATCCAGGGCCGCCAATAGGGTGACATTAAAGTCCCCTCCCCAGACCACAGCCCCAGGGCCGCAAGAGGAAATGAGGTGCCAAATGTGATTGAAGAAGTCAGGATCGTCCGAGTTGGGACCATAGACCGCGGCGATCGTCACAGGCTGGGCCAGAAGTGAGCCATGGAGGATAACATACCTGCCCTCCGGGTCAATAAGTGCCTGGGCGGTGTGCCAAGGAAGACCCCTGCGTATCAGAACGGAAACCCCCCTAGCATAAGCAGAGTAGGTAGAAGAGTGGGATTCCCCCCAGCAGCGCGCCCGGAGCCGGGAGAGGGATCCGGGCATCAGGTGAGTCTCCTGTAAGAGACATATATCTACCCTGTGTCTCTGTAAATGTGCGTGGATCAGTCTGGCCTTACGGTGGTCATTCAGACCACGGACATTCCAGGTCCAGTAGACAATGTCAGTCATGGGGAGGTGATCCAGAGTGAACGCAATGCAGCGCAGCGGGGGAGCGCCACAAGCAGACGCAGCAGTCAAAAAACGGTGGTCCTAAGTGCAGCGATATGCAACGCAGATGGGGGGCTCCGCAGACAGGTGTAAATAGCTCAGCAGGGACGTCCACTAACAGGACCACATGGGGAGGGCGCTCAGGCAGCGGACTAGCAGAAGTGGCACTGAAGCGCAGAGCGCGCCGACGAGCTGGGGTGATGCCCCATGCACCCAGACCCAAGAAGTACAACAGACAAGGGGGGGGAGGGACCAGAGGCGTAATGTGATCGCGGACAGAGATTGACCAGTGACTTGAATCAGGGCGAGGCAAGAAGCACAGTCTAGTGTTGCAGTCTATACTTGTGACAACAATACTTAACAGACACACGGTGGCGAACTGAAGCCACCTCCCCAACAGGGGAACAAAAACCCCAAGAAGAGACCCCCCACCCCATCCCATCCCAACCATCTCAGGCTAAGACCCCTCCCACCCCCCCACTCAACCCCTCAAGCGACCAGAGACCCCCCAACCCCACACCCACTCCAACCCCCCAATTAGGCTGAGTAACCCACCCCCTCCACCCCGGGAACCCACAACTAGGAGAGGAAAAACCGACTTTAGAATATGGAATCATCCCATGGGGGCATGGCAGGGCGAGGCATACACCCCTGCAGTAAAGCAGGGTGGCCAAGCTTGGGTGGTGTTAGGCTTCACACAAAACAGGCATAAAGTAGAATCGATGTTCACACTTCAGTCATTATCACTTAGGCGATCTACACTTTCAGTCTGAGATTTAGAAGGAGGGGAGCGGGTCGCTTTGTCAAGCTTCTTGGCGAAGGCGAGGGCATCCTTTGGATCCGGAAAGACCAGTGTTTTTGCCCCCTGACGGACTCTCAGTTTTGCAGGGTAGGCCAGTGAGTACGAGACCTCATGCTTTTGAAGAAGACGCTTGGCCGGAAGGAACTCCCGCCGGGCCGCCTGTACAGTGAGGGTGTAGTCCGGGTAGAAGGAGAGTGTGTTACCTTGATGGTGAATGGTGCCCCTCTCTCGTGCCGCTCGAAGAATGGCGTCCCGATCCCGAAAATTTAGGATTTTTGCAATGATGGAGCGTGGAGGAAGTCCGGGACCAGGACGCGGGCCAAGGGAGCGATGTGCGCGCTCCACGACGAAAACTGGAGAGAGGGCATCGCCGAAGAGTTCCCTTAGCAACTGTTCTACAAAGTCCTCCATTCGTGAGATGTTGGTGGACTCCGGAAGGCCCGTAATGCGGAGGTTGCTCCGGCGTGAGAGGGGGCCTCCAAGTCCTCGTTCTTCTCCCGGATGACCGCCAAGACCCTGTCCATCTGAAGAAGTTTCTGGCGGTCCTGAGTGGCAGCATCCCCGGCGTCCGACACCCTGGACTCAACCTGAAGCAGACGATTGTCGTGGGAGTCAACACGGGCCTTGACCGAGTCCAGACGGGCAGAGAGTTGGTCCAATTGGGTCGCGATGCCGGTCACGGTCGACTTGACATCAAGCATTATGGCTTTCAGATCATCATCGTGACAGGGGGGGCATCCATCGTGGCAGCAGAGTCGGCACCCTCAGAACCAGCTCCGTCCTGTCGGGAAGACCTCCGGAGCTCAAACGCAATCTTGGGCTGTTTTGGGTCAGTCTTCCCCATGATGCAAGCCCCAGCAGACCGGAGGAAGGCCAACGGGAGGCGGAAATGCAACAGAAGGCCAAACGAGCAAGCTGACCCCCAATAGCTGGTATTACAAGGCGAGATGTAGTTCAGCAGAGCCCACGCAGTGGAATTAGCCGTGGTCCAGATGGTAGATTCCAGGGGCGATGGGAGAGGTCAGGGGCCGCCAAGCCAGTGGGTTCTATCTCATGAACTGCGAATCCGCATCCACAGTCACACGCAGACACCACTAGCTATTTAAGGAGGATCAGCAGCCCGAAAGACAGTCCCCAGGCACCCCAACCTGGCACCAAGGACACGGGAGAGCAGGTCCAGTGGGAAACACAGGTGTAGAATTGTCGGGTATGGACCTATCCAGTCCCACGACGCTCGTGGTATGCCCGGGAGAAGAGGCGCAGGCGGGTCCCCCCAATCAGGCAGCGTCCGGATACCCACAGCACCACACACCAGCCACAGGAGAAGAAGGGTGCCCTCTGCAGGAGGGTCACCGCAAAGGCCGCAGCAACCAGCCGCCGTAAGCAGGAGCCTGATGAAAGGCCCAGCGCGATGCCAGTGCCGGGAATCCACAAGGGGCGGGGCCCCGCAAGGTATGCACACGGGGCCGCTCCGCCAGGCACAGGACCAAGGCGATGGTGCACTGGAGCAGAACAAGCTCGGGCCCCACTAGCCGGTGAGTCAGAGGCAGAGTCAAGGCGGGCCGCCAGTGAGATGACGCGGCGCGGTGGCAGCAACGCAGGGGGTCCCAGCCCGGCCGGGCCACAGCAGAAGACAAGCGGGGGGCGCGCAGCACTCAGGGAGACACGGGGGACCGCCGCCCCCGTCACCAGGTCCGGACCCAAGCAGCCGCCATTAAAGACGGCCAGAGGGAGGCGGGGCAATTTAGCAGTGGCAAAGCCGCGGTGACCCAGACCCAGCGGTGCGGCCCGCGGACCCCCAACCACGCCAGCAATAGCCCCCCCGAGGCGGCGCCACTCACCGGGGACTAGGCGGTCGGACCTCCGATCCCGGTCTGCAGCGGGCGGCGCCAGGGGTGCGCGCGACCTCAGAGTATGTCGTCGCGGCCCACACGGGAGCCGAATCACAGGCCAGGCGCCGCTTCTCGACGGCGTAGCACAGCCGCCCGGCCGAGCAGGAGGACAAAAACAGCTCCCAGCGATTCCTCTCGCCCTGAGGAATAAGGAATCGATGACGAAGTGCAGGTAGGGTCTGGAAGCCTGTAGGATTATGCCGGATTGTTAAGCTTGGCCGGCAGAGCCCACTAAAGTGCGGCCATCTTGCAGCCGGCCAAGCCACGCCCCGACCAAAACTTAAGTTTAACTGAGACAAAATCCTAACTTTACTGCTCCTAAATGCACTTTGTGAATACCGAAAGTCGTAAAGTTTGGATTTTGTCTCAGATTACTTTTGTGAATTGGACCTGTTGTGTTAAACTTACTTTGTATGAAAGAAAAAGTAAACTGCAAACCCTAAAAAGTCTTACTTACCTTGTATTCTGAGATCCCCAATGTGGTATTTAGGCATACCACCCCGAGTAGTCGATGTAATCCAAAAGTAATCTAAAAGTATTCCAAAAGTAATTACTGTGTAATTTAAACTTCTTTTGAATCAATACAAGCCTGTGACGATTGCAAATCCATTCCCAAATTGCACTTCTTGAAATGTTCTATGACTGAAAGTATATTTTACCTACCTGTACCAAGTCCTGCTTGGTTCTAAAAATAAAACACAAGTATACCTTTTTTATCCTTACCCAATTGGTCTGGATTCAGTCTCAGAGTGTGTGCCTTCAGTCTTGATTGAGTGAATACAATAAATGCTTAACACACCCTCTGGATAAGCCTAACTGCTCGCCCACACTACCACAAAGAGAGCTGTTGGTACTTACCTAATTTAGCCTCTGTTATACCTCTGGGGACTCCCTGGAATCCGTGTACACTATACCTTATTTTGGTATAGTATATACAGAGCCAGCTTCCTACAAATGCCCCTTCACAACTTTACTTCTTTCTGCTACAATGACAATGAAAGCCCTGGTCAGAGGATGTTCACCATTCATGGCGTGAAATCTGATCATTTTCTGCTTAATGGTATTCCCCAACCATGTGCCTCCACTTCCCTATCTACATATACAGTTCTCTGGCTAGACAGTCACCCCCAGCTCTGCTGAGTGAGAGAAATGGAAGAGGCAGGGGACAACATAAGGACAGAGAGGTAAAGAGAACGGTATAGGGATAGAGAAGTAGTAGAGGAAGAAAGAGATTGAGATAAAGATGTGGTAGAAAGATATGGAAGGTTTGGAGAGACATAAGGTAAAAAGAGAAATGTATACAGCCAGAAAGAAAGACTCAAATGTGTAGGAAGAAGACAAAGTACGTAGAGAAACAAATGTGGAGAAATAGGCACATTTTAGAGCGAGGGAGCGAGAACTAAAAGTAGAGAAGGAAATGTAGAGAGAGGGATAGAAGTGTGCACATAGGGGAGAGAAGTAATGTAGAAAGAGGGGAGTTAGAGAGCGGTAGAGTGGTTGGGGTAGTGGGAACAGTGTAGAGAGATGCAAGGTAGAAAGAGAGTGAGGAGTTGAAGAGAGGCAAAATGAGAAGTGGCATATAGAACAAGAAGCAAGGAAAATACAGTAGTGAGGCAGGGGAGTTGTAGAGCAAGGGGGTAGATGATATAAAGATGAATGTGGTGTAAAGATAAAACGAGTGTAAGAGATAGTCAAAGGTGATGTAGAGAAAGAGATGAGATTGATGAAAAAGGAGAGAGACAGGGTGAGGTAGTGATAGTGGTAAGGTTCAGGCAGAGTAGTTAGGTACATAGATGTATAAATAGAGAGGGATGTGGAAGAGAGGTGAGTTGAAATAGAGAAGGATGTAGAGAAAGATGTGCGAGAGAGATGGGGAGTTGATAATTGAGAAAAATGGTAAAGGCAAAGAAAGAGAAGTAGTGAGAAAGAAGTACTGTAGTGAGAGAGGTGAGGTAGAGGGAACAGTGGTAGAAAAAGAAAGGACATATAAAGAGATGTAGAAAGAGGTAGATAGGTGAGGTAAAGAGAGTAAGAGAGAGGGATGAAGTTGAGAGGTGAAATGGATGAATGAGAGATACAGTGGAGTGAGATGGAAACAGATCAGTGAGTTGCAATGAGACATAAAGGGAGAGTTGTGGTAGGAAGAGAGGGATAGAGATATAGAGACAGCCATAGAGCACAGTAGAGAGAGAGGAGAAATTGTGAGAGAGGGAGATGAGGTAGAGCGGTGTATTTGAGATAGAGGTGGAGTAAACAGGGGTGAGGGGAGGTGAGGTTAAGGAAAGAGCCTGGATATAGAAAGATGAGTGAGGCAGAGAAGCAGTGGATTGAGGTGCTAGAGTTGATAGAGGTAAGTGAAATAAAAAGTTAGGTAGAAAGAGGCAGAGAGAGAGAAACAAGGTAGGTAGACAGAGGGAAGTTAAGAGAAGAGTACGTTTGAAGGAGATGGACACAGAATTAGAAAAATGAAGGAGTGGAGAGATAGAGGTGATAGAGCTACTGATATGAGCGGTCAATAGAAAGGTAGTGAGGCATTGATAGGTTGGTAAAGAAAGAGTCAGAGTTAAAGGTAGGCAGACAGAAGGAGACAGGCAGAGATACAGAAAGAGCCTGAGGTGAGAAAGAGCAATCGCTTTACAAGGAAGCTCTAGGAAGGTGGGGCCCTGGGCAACTACTTACTTTGCCCACTTCTTAAAAGGCCATGATGGAGTCCAACCTGCTCCCATATTAATGGCTTGGCACTGCATCAAGCTTGCTACAGCCATCCAACATCTTCCCGCTTTCCATTGGTCCATTAAACTTGGATCTTAGTTGTATTGGGAAACCTCTCGAGCTACTTAAATATCTTAGAATGCATCCCATCTAGTCCCATTGATAAAATCATCTTAAGCTTTGCACACACAGCAGGTTTGAATTCTAGGTAAACTTTTTAAACTATAAACATTCTTCTCTAGTCCTAAATGCACAATTTTCCTGTAACGAACGTTTTACTTTTTCTATATTTACTCATGACCTATAAACTGTACTAGGCTAAAGTTAGATTTTGTAGCATGGAATTATTTCTTTTTGGATTTGAGGTTCCGGCTTGGCTTTTCATATGTTTGTTGCTAATATATGATAAAAAGTCCTCTTTCTTTTTTCCGCCTCTGTGACTAAGCCAACCTAATCTCCTGTATATTTTTAAAGATGACATTCATATATATTTTTAAGCCCCCGGGGGAACATAACATTCGTAGATTAAGCAGGTATGCATGGTGGTCCAGTTAAGCTCTGCTCTGAAAACCTTATTGTCTTCAACATACAACAAATATTATTTGTAGAATTTAATATATCATCATTTTGTGTTATGCAATTGCTTTGTTTCGACCTATATTTGCTTGATTTGCCCTAAAAATATCATTAATTTCATCCAAAATATACCTTATTTTTAAATGCCATCTTCCTGACTTTAACTTGCCCCTCATTTTGCCTCCAAACTTTCATGAACAAAAACAGAGATTTATTAAAATGCTTGTGTTGCCTTGATTGACACCAACATATATTTATTTATTTATCTTCAATTTGGAAAGCACGCGACTACCCTTGTGAATATCCTGATGCTAGAAAGGCAACAGAAATGCCAGAGTGGAATACTGAGATAAAAGCCATTATAAGATACTGTTGGAATGTGAGATGTTGGACTGTGGAACAAGTTCCAGATCTTGGCAACAAACCAGGAGAATATTCTCCCTTTTGCCACATTCTTTTGGTTATAGGAAGGGACAGAAGCCTTGAGGAAAAGGATTGAACATTTCTGGTGGGAACATAGGTCTTAAAAATGCTCTGAAGTAATACGGATCCAAGTCCATTGATGGCCTTATGACAGATGAACAAGCTATTGAAGAGTACATGTTTCCCTTTTGGGAACCAATGAATCTTAGACAGGTGTACTGAGATTCAAGTTCTGCGCAGAAGGCCAAGAAATAGTCTGTCTGCAGAGTTTTGAATAATTTGCAGGTGGCTGAGGAGATAATTTGCCAAGCCAAGATAGAGAGTATTAGAGGTGGATCCCACCACTGCTGCGATCACATTAAAACAGCTGTCGGAGTGGGAGGATCTTGTGTAACCTCATGATGTGGAAAAAAAAACTTGTGGTGGCCAATTTGGTACTCAGGGTGACAAAGGTGAGGGTAAAGTCAAATAGAAAGCCCAGGTACTGAATAGTATCTACAGAATTTGGTGTGGGAATGCGGTCTGCCGGCCACCAGGGGTGAGACCAGAGGGAGGTGGAACAAACCACAACCTTAACTGCGGTCTTGTCAGAACTGAGTTTTAATAGGTTCTGATTCATCCAGATTGCACCTGCTGCCAAGCAGTTCTGGAAGTTGTTTTGGGCCAACGTAGGATCTCCATCCATACGAATGATTATCTGAGTGTTGTCCGCATAGACTTTCAAAAACAAGCAGAGGCTCTCATAAGTGCTGCTAATGGAGCCACATAGATGATAAACGGGGTTGGTCTGAGGGTGGATCTCTGTGGGACTCCAAAAAATAGAGCTTTAAAAGAAGACTGAAGGGAGGAAGGTATCTCTGCGTGTATGCAGCCAGTCCACAAGAAGAATGTCAGAGCAAAGCCAGGCTGATGCCACCAGCCGTGGGGAGATGAGACAGCAATGTGGAATGGGACACAGTATCGAAGGCTTCAGACAGGCTTAGATAGAGCGAAGCTGCCAGACTGCCTAGAAAGGTACTAGTTGAATTTGGCCAAGAATAAAGCAAGAGCAATCCCTGTACTGTGAAAGGCGCAAACCCATTTGAGAAGAATCGAGGCCTTGATTTCAATCCCCTTTGTATTTGGGACAGGAGCAGCATTTTCAAAGTCTTATGAACCGAGTGTGGACTTCCGCATCCGATGCAAGCAGTGTAGGTTCCACAAAAGGTTAATGCACTTTTTTTGCAGGATTATATGACCAGGCGGTCGGGTTTGGCATACTGCCTCATTTGCAGGATGGCGATCACACATGAGCACAATTTACCTGAGACGTGAAGACACTCCGACTATATTTATGAAAGTATTTTAGAACAGACACAAGAAGGGCAAAGCCGTCGAGAAACTAATGCCCTTTCGACGTGCATGGAAACATAAAATGCGACCACACATCACTCATCTCTCCAGCGCTTCCCTTTTACTCGTTCTTTACTTTGCAATTTTCCTCCGCCATCACTCAACGTAGCCCGGAAGCAAAAAGTGAGGCCATTTATGGTAACATTTCTAATTTCTGTTATCCCTTCTGGCAGTCATATTTCCCCAAACCTTCACGGCATAGCTCGCTTTAATGTATACACGGGCCGCAGCCTGACACATCATAACAATAATTTACCGCCGCGTCTCCCGTCCTTGAATTTGAATCAGGGTGTTATCACCGCCCCTACTGTACTCGCGACATCCAAAGAAATGTAATTACTCCATCTATATAATATCACCTCGCCGCCTCGACCAATAACTGATCGCGAGGCGATAACCTTCATTTTTACATCCTCTGCTGGTCTGATGGCTGCGCCTGTTGCCCGCTTCCCGGGATAACTTGCAGAGTAAATATATTCCGACGGCGCGAGGCCGTATATTTCTGCCGTGAACCCAAGGACCTTAGATTTAGTGGTACAGTACGTTAGATCATCGCAGTTACTTTGCCTTTCATGCTGCAGCGCCTAGCAGATTACATCAGCACTATATAAAACCTTGCCTCTGCAGCAGCCTCTCGACAGCAACCGATGGAATATTTCATGCAACTTGTCAAGTGTGATGAAGAACTGGAGAACAGTAAAGGGGAGCTCATAGGATGTTATTTTTATGAAGGGCTAAAATTACCCTGCAGTTAATCAATGAGTGCATGTTTTACAGGAGTCTCCTGTTCTTTGGGAACTGTCCCTGCCTGGCCCGCGCATGCTGCTTGCGCGCTGGGAAGCACTACCTCAGAAAGGAGGGCTATCTTCAGTTCCGGAAACGGAGAAAGAGAGGCATTCTGGATGAAAAGAAATGGCTGCACAAATGTCACGGGTATGAGGATAGCAGTGGGTGTAAAGTCTAGGAAAAAATGTGTAATTTGTACCAAAAATCGTGAATCTCAAATTTCCTAGTTGCCATCGTCATTAGTTCATAGCACTTGTTTTGTACAACAAAGCATCTATCACAGAACATATTTGCTGATTTATATTTAACTGCAAAACACTTGCTTACTCTTACAGACAAGTGCCTTTACTTAGCATTGCACAAAGCAGACATTCAGATAAACCTCAGAAAGAGCGCCCGGCAAAATCCTGGACACAAAGTAGCCCAGGGGCCGTATTACCGGAGTGCCCCAGGGGTGCAATGGGCGTTTGCGCCCGATTTGCGTGCCCCAGGGCACATTGGTATTACAGAAGGGGCCGCAGACACTTGTGCGTCCCCTTCTGTAATACCGATAGTGCTGTCGCACATAAAGCACCTGCGGGCGTTTCCTCATTTGCATGGGGGTGTGCCCCTATGCGAATGAGAGAATCCCTTTGCTTCTGCGCCTGCGCCGTATTACAGACGCGGGGCGCAGAGGCCAAGACGCTGTCAGGAGGCGCACTGACAGTGCACCACCTTTGTCAGTGCCCCCCTTATGGCAGCCCTCTGGCCTGGGAAGGGGTCTAATGGACCCCTCAAACATCCCCTGGTAGGCGTGTGCAGTCACTCACTGCACCCGCCTGCAAGGGGATCTCTAATAACCCCGTCAAAGTGCCGGTGGGTTGCCGCTTGCACTGTGAAACTCGGAGCAGCTTCAAAGCAGCCACTCCGTTTTTCAAGTGAATGCGCTGCCCCTAGGCTGCGCGAGTTCGCGTCTGCCCTGGGGGCAGCGCATTCAATATAATGCAGCGCATTTTCCTGGTTAGCGCCAGGCGCATCTTTTGAAAGGTGTGACGAGTCCTAGCAGGAAAATGCGCCCATACCGTAATATGGCCTCTGGGGCCATATTATGGATAGGGCGCACTTTGCCTCTTTGTGTCACGGTGCATCTTAAAACAGGGAAAGTGCGCCCTATTAGATTGAATGCACTGCCCCCAGGGCATCCACGAAGTCGTGCTGTCCTGGGGGCAGCGCATTCAAGTGAAATATAGAGAGGATTTGAAGCAACCCACCTGCACCTTTAAGAGGGGAGAGAGATGCCCTTGCAGACAGGTGCAGTGAGTGGCTGCACCTGCCGGCAAGGGGATGTCTGGGGGGTCCATATGACCTGCTTCCCCCCTCCAGAGGGCTGCCTTCAGGGGCAAGTTAACTGGGCGCCACCTTTTAGGTGGCGCACTGCCAGTGCACCTCCTGACAGCTTCTTTGCCTCTGCGCCCGCGCCTTTTTTGCGCCTGCGTCTATAATAAGTCGCGGGCTCAGAGGCAAAGGGATTCCCTCATTTACATAGGGCCACGCCCCCATGCAAATGAGGGAACACCCTCTGATGATAGCGCTGGAGCTATATGTGCGCCAGCGCTATCTGTATTACTGAAAGGGCCTCACAAGCGTCTGCTGCCCCTTCTGTAATACCAAAGTGCCCCAGACGCGCGCAAAGCGGGCGTTAACGCCTTTTGCGCCCCTGGGGCACTTCCGTAATACGGCCCCTGTGTGTCTGAAAGAAAGGTTTTCATTTTAAGACGTGGGATGTCAGCATGGATATGATGGAACATCACACTGATTTTTAAAACATGTCCTTAATTCTGTGAGGAATACTTGATGCATTAATAGTGTCACTGCTAATGGGAGGGAAAGTAATTCATACTAATCTAAAGAATACCTTAAAGAAAGATTAAACATTCCATAAAACATTCCATAAAATACACCTGTATTATTAGATGTTTTATTGCATATGGTGGTCCCAAGCAGGAAAATCTAGTGACAGTTACCCTGCCTAAATAGGGCAGGGCGACCGTCACTATGGCCTGTCCTGTGGTGGATGTGGTGGCAGGTCAAGGATTCCCACTGGCGGAACCAGTTAAGGCTCCACTGTTGGAAACCCTGAGGACTGCAAGTTTGGTAGGGTGAGTGAATCACCAATTTATGACAGTTCACCCACTCTGTCGAACTCCAAAGCTCCAAAGTCTATTTCAACTGAAAGACTAAAACTATGGGAAGAGATTTCTGGCTTTTTCTCCACTGAGAGCTATTGGAGAACTCAGACTAATAAAGACATACTACTCGCCAAATGTATTTATTAGTTATGGTATGTCTCTACAAATCTTTCTAGCAATTGCGTCCAGAATTTCCAATTCTATTAAGGGCCTGGACATAAGGATTATGCTTTTCTTTACTGAAATTTTACAGCAGTCAATCAAAATGAACATTAAAAGAAATTACATTTTCCATAAACCTTATGAACAGTGTTACATCACACAGTCCACTAATCATGCTGCTCACCCCTCATATACGACGAACACCATCTTCCAAGCACCAAGTTCAACCATTGATAACTAATCATGCTGCTCACCCCTCATATACGACGAACACCATCTTCCAAGCACCAAGTTCAACCATTGATAACTTTAACAAACATCATAGTCCCAAATCAATAGTTCCTCAATCACTAGACCAATCCAAACAGCAATACATCCGCCAAGGAAATTGGAACCCAAACTGTTATGCTCTACTCCAGCAACTGTGATAACCCTGAAAAGCCTGAGATCGCTCACTCCTGTTTCTGTTCGCCTCCTAGGAAAAAAAGGAAACGAAACCGTAAACATTGTCTCAATAAGGTTAGCAGTATCACAACTTTAACCTCTTCGATGCTCATGACGAGCTCAGCTCGTCATGCTGCGCGGTGGGCGGGTGCGCATGACGAGCTCAGCTCGTCACGACCACGCCCGCGATCGGAATGTCCAGCACCTGAGCGGAATTCCGATCGCAGCGAAGGTGTTAAGGGAGGGTCAAGAAACATCACAAATATCAGTACACCATAACAGTTGATAATCAAGACAACCGGGTGGAATAATATTCACCTTCGAGTCCTTAATAGAAATCAAAATTCTTTACGCAATAGCTAGAATTCTTTTTATTCTATGTCAGGACCATAGGCTTCGATTATGCTTGTTTAAAGCTGTCCAACAACAACAGAAGCAACATCCACAATAGCTTAAAATAAAAGGTTTCAAATGTTGACTCTGAAGACCAGTCTACAGCCTTCATAATAACTTCCAATCTAGAGCCTACAGCAAATGCTTTTGAAGCCATAGCAGCTCTCGTCGAATGAGCCCAAACATAGAGGTATCCATCCCTGCTTCATCTAACAACTATTGCATCCATTTGGCCAGAGTTGCTGCCTTAACTGGTTTAAAAGATTTCTGAAGTGCAATGAGCAATTGCCCCCCAGAATCCTGCCTGAACTCTCTGTTGGCATCTTTATAAGCTTTCAAACCACTTACTGCACACAATTTAAAAATTTTCTGAAAAGTCGGATAAGCAATACATTTAGAATTCGACTTCATAAGTTTAGACACAAGGGGCCTGATTCACAAAAGTAAACTTAGACCAAAAGTCTAAGTTTAAACCTGAAGTCTAAGTTTAGACCTAAAGTCTAACTTTACTACTACTAAAGTTAGACTGTTGGTCTAAGTTAGACTTTTGGTCCAAACTTAGACCAAAAGTCTAACTTTAATAGTTGTAAAGTTAGACTTTAGGTCTAAACTTAGACTTTTGGTCTAGGTTTACTTTTGTGAATCAGGCCCAAGAACTGTAACACCCTCAGGAGAAAATATTCCACCTGTAATATCCAGTGTACATACATCTGATACTCTCCTACAGGAGATCAAGCACAACAGCATTGTCAACTTAGCTGACAACTGGTTCCTTGATAAATCCATGTTATCTGGCTAACACTCCAGAAATCGCAACACCACACACACATTCCATAATGCTGTGTATTTTAGGTGTGGCGAATGGGAAAATTGAATCCCCCTCGAGAATTTACAGATCAGTGGATGTTCTCCTACTGGTTTGCCATCTGATTGGCTCTGCCCTGCCGAGATGATAGAACAAAAGTTGCTCACTGATCTATGTGCAAGATCCCTCGCAGCTAATTCTGCTAAGAAATTCACCATCAATGGCAATTCCACCTTCATAAAATCCACACGCCATTCAGTGCACCAATGTAACCATCGTTTCCAGGCTGAAGAATATCTCTTTTGATTTCTAACTGACCATGTTTGTTGAATACATGAAGAAGCCTACTGTGAAAGTCCTGGCACTTGCCAACAACACCCAAAATTCTCCAGGCCATTAATCTCATCTGGCTGGACTGCACAAGTAGATTTGACCCACAGGGTCAATAGGCCCAGAAGAACCGTTAATTCTACTGGGTGATTGCAAGGCAGCTCCAGATGGACCCGGAACCACAACAGGACCCTCCATAATGGAGTTGCCAGAATCCTCCTCTTTTCTCATCACCCGAGCTGCAACTCTTTAAATCATCAGGAATGAGTGAAACACACAATGAAGAATGCCCTGCCAATCCTGTAGAAATGTTTCTGTTGCCAGAGCTGCTGAGTCCAGTGTCCAACTGAGGAAAACCTCCAGTTATAGATTCAACCTGGACGCAAAAAGATCTATCCTGCACGGACCCCGTATATGATCCAGAAATTGAAATACCCGTGGGTGGACTCTCAATTCGCTGCTGTCCCTCAAATGTCTGGAGTTCCAATCCGCAACCACATTCCTCTGCCCCGGAATCTATTTGGCAACCACCAAAATGCAATGCTGGAGATGATAATGCCATAAACCCTTGACTATCTCTGCCAACATTCCTGATCTTGTTTCATGTATCTTGTTTATATTCTGAACCACTGAAATATTGTCCATCCTCAGAAGCATGCGATAACTGGACAGAACTTCACCAGAACCACATATGACAGACTCCTCTGTAAATGTGGAATTTTCAAATGTTGCAGCACCCAATAATGAAGCTGGCCTGGAAAAATTACTTGAATAGAGGAGGCTAACAGACCCATTGTCCGGGCAAAGAGTATCAGCGAGACAGTCTGTTTGGACAAGGCTAATCTCATTTCCTCCTTGATATATTTTGATTGTTTAGAGAGGGGAGTTGCAACTGAGCTTGAATAGAATCCATAAGAAAACCTAAGAAACCTACAGTCTGCATAGACCGACTTCATGGCTTTGATTATGAACTCTAATTCCATCAACAAATGGATCGCCCAAGAAAGTTGTAATCTTACTGTGTCTTGGTTATAAACTAAGATAATTATGTTGTTGAAGTAAATTACCAGACTTACATCTTTTTCCCCGGAGGGCTTTGGCCATCAACTTCATCAATCTGATGAAGCAGCAAGGGGCTGACGACAAACAGAAAGGAAGAACTTTGTAAACAAACCACTGATTTCCCCAATGAAACTGCTGGAACTGTCTGTGGGGTGCAAAACTCGGGATAGTTAGATATGCGTCCTTGATATTCAATCTGACCATCTAGTCTCCCCCTTAGAATTACATCTCAAAGAAGATGAATACCTCTCACCTTGAAGTGCATGTACAATATCTTGGCATTGAACTCTCATAAATTTAACACCAGTTTGGCCCCATGCCAATTTCTGCACCAGAAATACATTGCTGTAAAAACCGCTGCGATGCAGTTGTGTCTTGCAAATTGCATCCTTGTTCAAAAGGCTCTGAGTCTCCTTGTCCATAATACTCTGATCTGGAAGGCAAAATCTCACTGGCCTGGGATATCTCTACTGCATTGGGGTACCATAAAAATTCAAGCTGAAGCCTTGTATCATTTCCAGATCCCATGAGCCCTGTGTTAAAACCTGACAATTGCGAAGGAAGCAACACACTCTGTTCCCCAATACCACCTTGAATAAAGGAATAACATTTACTTGAGAAACCAGATCCTGAACCTTCCGAGGTAGTTTCAACCTAGCCGCTTCTCCAGGTTCCCTGGACGAGAAGAAGGTTCCACTCCCGAACCATCGTTCCAGTTCCCGCGTCTTGCTGATGGGAAACCTCTTTGGAAACCCTGAAACATGGACAAGACAGACGACCGTTCCCTGTATCGACTGGCTCAAGCAAAAAAGCCTGGTTGAAAACCTCTTTTAATAAGATCTGCGCTTTATTAAGCGCCGTAAATGCTGGAACGAACTTGATCAAATCTTTGAAAAATGTATTGGAAAATACTAATCCATCAATTACTCGTCCAGCCACGGTGACGCCATTTCAGTCAGTTTCGGATCTATGCACAGAAGAATGGAATTTTTCTTTCAGTTGAAATGACACAATTAGTAATCCCTAATTAGCATATCGCACTTTGGGAACAGCCAACAAGCGTATTGGGGTTGATACGTATTTCAGACTCCTTCACCTGGTATGCATATATAGTAGCAAGTTCTTACAAGCGTGCCATGACCTGTCCAAACCCTTTTTGGGATCACTGGCTAACTTTTTCATAATGGTGACTATTTTGGGGTCCACCTCAGGCGTCTTCGTCACCTTACCTGAGAGAAATGGTCTGGGACATTCCAACCTAAAGAGGTTATACACCTCTTTATCCAACTCTTTACATAATTAAGATTGTACGGAATCAGGTACCTAGGACGTTAGGGTCCAGTCTGACGATCTTGGGTGGATGATGTCATCCAGGTCAAACGTTAGGACCATCGCCTGACTTTTCTGCTCCTTAACTATCTCTTGTGACTTGCGTTTTCTTTTCCCTTTTTTAGAGAAAATGGGTTCTTGTGAGGAGTCAAAGTGTCTCAACTGGAGGCCCGATTCACAAAGAGCCTCCACAGTCATGGCGGAGGCTCCGCAGACGTGTCAGAGTCTCCACACTCATGGCGGAATCTCCGCACTGCAGTTACTCATTGCAGGGATTCCACCACAAGTTTGGAGACTCCACTATGACTGCGCAGCCTCCGCCATGACTGCTTAGGCTCTTTGTGAATCAGGCCCTCGGTGTCCGTCTCATCTGTTCGAGCAGGGAATTCTGAACCTACCACATTTCTTGGTGCCAAAGGGGTGCAATAGCTGTGGTCTGATTTCAAGAGCTTCAAAGTGCACCCACTTTCCAGATTTTACTTTGGCCTTCGCAGGATTGAGTTTGAGGCATCTGCCTCGGAACCAGTAGTGTTCACAAATTCGTCATCATTCTGTCACTGTGCATAATGTTTTAACTGGCTAGCGAATGGGCGAAGGGCCTTCTCCAAAGCCCTAGATATCAGCTGTTTGACCGAGCTGTCCCATGCTTCCACTAACTTATTCTCAAAGAATATCTCTGGTTCGCCCTCATAGTACTCCTGGCATTCGTCCACGTCAAAAGGTTGAGATTCAGCCATTGTTGACAAGCCAGAGTCATAGGGAGGAGCAACCCTACAGAAGGCCTTCAGCACAGTAATCAGTTATTAGTGGAAGGAGTTGCCTTCAGCTCTTGGGGCAATGTCCCTACTTTAATTATTGCACCCCTTGTGCAGAGCATAGGCAAGGGAGTTAATGTGGGAAATAACAGGCCTATTTCTTAAATTCAACAATACGGAATGCTCAGAGAATCCCACAGCAGTCACTGGCTCACACTGTTTCTGTCCGAGCCTTGCGTCTGCACTCCACGTTAAGGATGCGGAGCCATGCACGTGTGAACCTGTTGTAAAAATAGAAAGAAGACTGTGCTAGACAGCAATGCCATACCCACCCACATTCTATCCACCAATCTCCCGCTCCACAATGAAACAACTCAACGCAGCTGCAGCGGTCGCCAACACTAGAACTAGTTTAGCCGGCTTGTGGCCCACACGCAATGTCTGAAGTAAGGGGAGGGAAAATCCTCATAAGAGGCCCCTAATGGTGTCGTCCCACACTCAAACGGCGATCGTGGCTGTGAATTCTTGTATCACAACAGTTACTCAACAGCTTTAATAAACATTTAGGGGCCGATTCCGGTTTCGGCCGGAAGGGAACCGAACGATGGTCGAAGCCCTTCCGACCGAATCGGAACGTGCCGGCTGGATTCCTTTCCGACCGAGCCATTCCGATGGGCTCGGTCGGAAAGGAATCCGACTCGGATTTCCGGATGGCTTACGACGGGCTCGGAGAGCCCGTCCGCCGTCTGGGAATCCTTCAGTACTCCCCCGGCCGCCTCTTCACGACCGAGGGAGTACGATGGCAGTATTTCACTGCCTTTTCGTGCCGGTCTTTCCGGCACGAAAAGGCAGTCGGTAACTGTCTTTGGGGGCCCCCAGTAGGGCCCCCATGGGTGCGAGCCCGCCGAATGGCGGCCTGGGGGCACCATAGGTGCCCCTCTGTTGATCCCTGCACCCGGTGGCAGGCACCTTGGGGTGCCGGCCACAGGGTGCAGGGATGAACTGCACCTCTGCTTTTCACAATGCAAGCATGCATTCCGCTCGGAATGCATGCTCCCATTGTGAAGTAGTACGAGTGCGACCGAACAGGGTTCGGTCGCATCGTACTTGCAGGGCCGTAACCGACGACAGCAGGTCGGTCGGTTACGGCTCCTGGACGATGTCGGACGGACCTGAGTCCGTCCGACATCGGAATCGGTCCCTTAGTATAAACATTTAGTATAAACTTTTAGTATAAACAATACATTTTATGATCATAGCCTCCGGTCTTGACACAGAATTGACATCTTGCTAAGCTATGTTTAACACAATATACATTGAGTTTTCAGAGGTCAAAACAATGCAGTGATGTTTCCATATATAAGTGTGACTTAATCGCTGAAAAAGCAGAAATTATGTATTTGTAATTGCGAGGAGGAGGGGAGTCATTTAACTTAGGGATCTCGGGGCAGGCTTAGTCGTTGGATCCATATGGCACCTAGGAGAAAAGAAAACAGTTTAGCGTAGGGAAAGACAGTCAGAGTAGAAAGACTAGGAAAAGTGGAGCTAGAGAGAGAAAATACTAGAAGGAGGGAGCAGTGAAATAAAAAAGAGACAAATGTACTCGTTGCAGAATGCCAGGAATTCTGCAGAGGATTACCGGAAAGGGAGAGATACAGAGAATCCAGGAATATGTGTGAGCCAGAAGCAACACGAGCTAGGAGGACACCACATCAGCAATCCCTGGACAAGCAGAAGACTCCAGAAAAGTGGAGAGCCACTCGAAGAGGAAGAAAACCCTGAAATGAGCCCAGACGGTGAAGACAAGGAAGAGGAAGAATGGAGGGAGAAGTGGTGGTTTCCTAGCCACCCAAGTGAACTGAAAGGTCTCGCAATGGACCAAGGACTGGCTGCAGCCACCCAGGTGGGTCTCTGGCTAGGGCTCGTTGTGAGCTATGTGATAAAGGCAAAACAAGAAATGGCAAAGTGTGCATTGCATTCAGGACATTTACCGGGCAAGCGCTAGACATAGACGGCGAGGGAATGTGGTGTGTCTTTCTTTCTCCAATAGGTGGGAAAGTGAGGCAGTAATTTCAGGAGTTGACTCTTCCTGTATGGGCAAATGAGAGGACACCTGATGAGAATTACCCTATCGGTGATATGTTTTATGATATGTATTTCTTTTCGGTCTTAGTTTATTTTTCCATCCTCTAATACCACATACCACATACCTGATATTCCTCCAAGTTGTGCCTGAATTGAACAGTGTGGAAGAACTTAGAAAATGACACCAAAATAGCCGTACAAATGCTCCAGTGCGCGAGGATAGGAAAGAACAGAGAACTCGGACAACCACCTGACAATAGGGAAAAGGGAGAAGAGGGTCTTCAACTGTGAGCATTTAATCTATGGCTAATATTGCAGTTGAAACTTGAGCAAAGCAAGAATAAACCACTGGTTCAGTTCATAAAAGTGTCTGTCCGCTTCCAGGTGAACCAGAATCACCCCCTGCAAGTTATATTTTTGAAATTAGTAAAGTTACCTTATGTATGTGGAAATGTAATTTTTGTGTGTGAGTAGTAAATGTAAATTAGGCATAAATATACTGTAATAAGTTGGACGATCCAGCCGAGAATCATTATGGCCACCAGTATTCCAGGAAATGAGTGGAACAGCAACTCTCTACTCGCTGCGGCCGAAGAAACCGTCAGGTCGCCGAGCAGAATCCATCATACAAAAGGGCAAGGAGAAATGGAGTCGAGAAGGGCGAGAGATGAGGAGGCGAAGGCCGACGAGAGTGATGGAGAAAACAACGCGGAGCAGAGGAACAAAGACTAAGGAAGCGCAGAAAGAAGTGCATGACGGGAGAAGAAAGGTGAGGCATTTTGGGAGGCAGTCAACATCGCAGAGGAATTTGTAGAAGACGCTGACAAGACCACGGAGGGGAGAGTTGCAGACGCAGAGGAAGCCTAGAGGTCCAACCCATCACTGTCGAACCCATCGGCGAGGAAAGCAGAAGAACGCTGAGGTTCCCAATGCCATGACCCTGAAGCAGGGTTGTGGCCACAGGCAGGTGCCCTTTATTACATTTTTTATCTTGCAGAGGTGGTGGTGTAGGGAAAGGAATCCTATCCTAACAAATCCATACACACTGGGAATGAGGGAGCACCCATTGTGAGAAGGTTTCACGCTAAAGGGTGAAAGTGGTGGGTGCACAAGTGACTACAAGGACTCCGCCATATATTTAAAGCTTTGTATGGGTTTCCCCAGCGGGAACCCGCCATATAGTGTCCTGATGGTGTGAGGAAAGTCCAGAGCTGGGGGGAAAGGAGTGAGAGCCGAGTAAAAGAAATGTGGAAGACATGCGTGGGAGAATATAAAGCATTCCATAAACCATGTGGGAAAAGATATAATTTGAGAGACATGACCCTGGAAGAAAAATAATAAACAAATTACCACAAACTACTCCACGGTTGTGTGCATTGGTTTTGTCCGAAAATACTATATATGCACTTATGATTTCCACAAATATGAGAGTAAGAGTGGATGTTCGAAGGTGGGTGCCAGAAGAATGGACTGGATCATGATATGCCAAGTAGAATACTTCTGTCATTCATTCACAAAAACTCAGACAATCATTCACTACACTTCTATGAACACCCTCCTAAAGTTCTTAAGCAATGGAATGTGCATGAATGACATCTCAATTGGTTCAGCTTCTAATTATCAGAGAGATCACACAATACATCAAATCAAACCAAATCATCAAACTGTCAAATCTTTCTCCAACCCTTTTGAAATTCAATACACAGCCCCTCTGAGCTTCATCTTTGTTCCTTTACTTTTCAAACTTCATGTTGAATTTGTAGATGAGGTATTAGGAAAGCAGTAAATCTCATTTCTTGAATATGCTGACAAAATCAAGATTGAATGCTCAAATAGCTTCGGTGGGTTAACCTCCTCCCTTACAAATATTCATAACTGTATGACAAATATGAAACTTAAACTGAATCCAAAGAAGACAGAGTTTCTCGTACCCCACCCTATCAAAAGGGGATTAAACTAAGAGTAGACAACTTAAATTAAAGCCAGGGGGCATTTACCAAGATAATGTCCTCACCTTGGGTACAAAATTGACAAATTGTTTCATCTTGAGTCCCAAGTCAAAAAGATACCTGGAATTGACAGATTTCTGATAAATGTATGCCAGATTCCAGCTAAAACATCTCCATAATCTTAAGCCCTTCTCTCATTTTACTTATGTTAAGAGTTAAGAGGAGTTAGAAGCTGGACTTGTGTGCAACACTAGAAGAGCTAGCTGGTTGTCAGAAGTACTTCAAGTGGACTTTTGTGAATCCCCCTGTAAGTTAGAAATCCATGCAAAAAGTAAATTTCCACGTGCACTGCTGCTGTTCTACAATTATTCTTGTACATAGTCCATTTTGTAACATGCCACTGGATTGTTGCTTGGAGTATATGGCATCAATGTTATTGATTGGTAATCATTCTAGGTGAAGTGTAAACCGCTATGTTATGTCTTGATGTTTTGGACCTATTTGTATGTAGGTGGGTCTAGTCCCATGTGGATAAAAAAGAAATGGTCTGCAATTAGCCTTTCAGGTTGAAGCCTTTCACAAAAACCCAATCTTTAGCTCTGTCTTCAATCTGTGGTTGTTTATTTGTATTCTGGGTGCTTGTTTCATCTTACCTGCCATTGTTTCTCAACAGTCTTGATAGAGTAGAAGAATTTAGCTTAAATTAATTCCATAATTTACATTAGACATTAACACGAAAATGCCTAATAGAATGAAACGTAGGAAAATGTGCCTTTTATTAAACATGCAAAATTAATGTGTAGCATGATTTTTGCAGTAAGCACTCAGTCTTATTGTAATTACAGTACTAGGCAGACAAGACCTCTTCCATTTTTGACCTTTCAGTTAATTTTCTTCTTTACTAAATAAATGCTTTCAGGAAATGCTGGACTATGCAAAAGGATTTGATAAATGATTCACACTTGACTTGTTTAAACGTGTCTTCTCTGTAGAATGTGCTGACTTTAAAAATTTATTTCCTCTTTTCCTAAGCTACATATTCTCATCGCATTTAGTTAGTTTTCTAGTTGCCACATATTCACAATGCTGAATGCTGAATAATGTATTAAAACAATAATGCTTACATGAAGACGTGAATATCATATCTTAATATCGTAGGTTACAACTAGAATGTTTCTGACTTTAGAATAGTTCATTGTTACGCAGTGGAATACTGAATAGCTAATAGTTTAGACTGCAGGGTTCTCATGGGAACTCAGAATGAAGCTAGCACACATAAATGTTTAGCAACTAAGTTTACACTTGTAGATAGCACCTTGCCGACTTCGTACATTTACCGTGGGAATAAAGGAAGAAGCAGCAGACCATCTGTCGATCTTTCCTCATTGGCTTAAAATGACCTAACACCAGTATGGATTGTTACATATGTTTTCTGTTTTATAATCAAAGTATTCCTAGTTAGAATTAAGGCAGTCCAGCCCGGTCCAGGCAATTCTTCTGCGACCATCCCTTCCTCCATTAGCACTTTTACCCTGATCCAGCGATCAGGGATTGATAGTTTTCACAAACACAGGCCCATTTACACTACCCAACTTAATCCCTTCAAGCTGGGGTTCAATGAGATGCAAGTTTATTCCTAAATCACTAAATACACATTAGAACCTGCATTTCTACTTATAAATAAATGTGGCGATGAACCTAAAGTTGAATAGTTGATGTCAATAATATGTACTTATCTATGCATCCATACTAATAAATAATAACAGACTCAGTGTGTAGTTTATGTTGTTTATCGTAAAATAATGTAAGAATAAATGCTCATCAAGTACAATTACCCGAAAATGCAAATCATGGATTATCACAGAGAGAAAACATTGGCAATGTATAAATTCAAACTCATGTCAAATAAACAATGCATTGAAGGAGTGGATAGGCGAAGAGAGAAAAGTTTCAGAGACAAAATACATTTGCAAATTAATATGCAAATTAAGAAGATTATCTACACTAACCCAAGTAAGAAATCAGGGAAATCTACCCCACTGGCCAGTCAGGGCAGGAAGGCCACTCAAGTAGAGTCGAGTGACAAAGATTAGGTTAGGAGTCAGGAAACAGGTAGGCCTCTATCTGGAAACAGCAAACCGACGACAGCGACGATCTCCTGCTAGCTAAACACTAGCCAACCCCCAAAACTACACACCCCGGGGACTTTCAATTATACCCTAAAACATAAATGTCCAACCCACATTTGTTTCATTTTATCACCAACTCTGTCTCTCATTGGCTAATAATGGGGGTGTTCTGTCACACCACTCTCAGCGTGATCACTTTATCCATTAGCTTATTGTTTTAAAATTTCAATATGACGACAGATCTTTGTCAGGAAACAACTTTTGAATACAATCATATTACATAATCTTCATGTTGCAAGTCTCTACGCCCCTTTTGTTCGCCTCTGCCATCTCGTGAGGAAGTTGTACACTTCCACTTGTTTATCAGTATCCTCCTTCTTCCGCAACCTTGGCAGACAGTCAGCACATCGTGAAGGACATTTCTATGCTTTTGCGTTCTCTCCTCATTCAAAGCCCATTTATTTCATATTCTTTTTCTTTCAGCAAGAATTAACCCAAAACTGGCATGCAGAAGTGTAGGCCCATGCTTGTATTTCTACGAGAGCAGAACACAAACATTTATTATTTCATGAAATGTAATTTCATTTTACACACCATCCCAACATTGCACTAACCCATGCACAACCCATGTTAATCCTAGCGAAATATTATTAACGTGCACAAAAGCAGCATTAGTCTTTATTTTCGAAGCAATTTTTGCGGCCTAGTCTCATGCATTAGTACACGCATTAGTTTACGCATGCGCATAAGCATTTCCCCATGTTTTAGCATTCATTAATAAAAATCCTCACTGCACACTGTTAATATATGTTACTGAGGGTTCAATCCGAGCAGGTTTTATTTACGCCAAAACCCTGCTCCATCAACCCTTTACGCTGTGAGCTACTGCTGACGGTGATCTCAGTTGCCTACTACTTTGTGGATGTCTATTTGCTTTAACGGTTGTGTCTACAGCTGTGACTATTTTCTAAGCTTCACTTTGAACAGTTGTTACTGCAACTGTTTGCTGCAGGGTTAAGAGACTCGGACAAGTTTCTGGAACTACTCTTCATTAGGAGTTTGGCTTTAATCTGATTGTATTTCAATTCTCCTTTAAATCTTGCCATTTTCCAAAAGGACTCTTTATGGGTTCTTGTAGGTTAGAATCCACTTAGAGTAGAATAGAGATTAATTTCCTTCATGGAACACAATGTAATTTACTTGATTGATTCTAACTCTGACTATTCTTGATATTTCTATAAACAGATTTATCTGATTTATTAATTTGAATTAAAAGACAAAACAAATACTAAACTCTTATCGATAAATAAAGGTTTCCAAAACTCTCATCATTAACTGAACTAAATGATTAAATTGGTGATGTCTATTGAGAAGTTTTTTATTGATGTTCCATTCTAAAATGGTGGCAAAGATCCATTGCAGAGAAGAAGATTTCGGTGTGGAGTTGGGGACCCCTATTGTAAGTTGTGGGCTGAACTGAAATTATTAAAGAAAACATTTCCTCACCAGCAGTCTTCTATCATGTTTAGCCTAAGTCATTTGATGGTGGATTGTGGCTGATCTGCTAGAACATTGGCCCCTGGCCAGGACTACGTAGGGCACCACATTCTTGTTGCGGGTGGACCTATCTTCCCCAGAAGGCCTTCTGCAAATGCATTTTGTTTTACAAAGTATTACTAGATAGTTTCTTAGAAAATAAACTCACAACAAACATTCTGTCTAAACTTATAAGGTGAACTCTGATATCTCGTTAGCTCACAGTTTTTGTAGAGTCTGCAGACAATAATAATTGTGCGGATTTGTATGCTACTGCTAATAGTCTGAGCACATAGATCATGGGTAATAAGGCTCGGAATGTTACCTAGGCAGAGCTCACAAAGTAAGCTCCTCTTTGTCAAATCTAGTGGCAGAGTATATTTGTATTTATTAATAAAATGCTTATTATTCACTGGCAGATTATTGTAATTGGAAATGACTTACTTATTTCATGCAAAAACATCCATGTATGTTTCGACTCTTACTTATTCACCCATCTATACAGCTACAGTCTACCTATGTACAAGGCTCTTTATTATTTCATGCACAGACATTTATCTATCCCTCAACCCACACATGAATTGATCCATCCCTGTTCGTTCATTATGCAACCTCAGACACATACACACATCTACTGACACCAAACATCCTTCTAAATATTCACACATATCCATACAGCTATGTAACCACCCTCATTCATATAAACACCATTTTGTTTACTCACAGCCAACCAACATCTATTCATCTTTGCATACAACCGCACAGCAATTAATCAATTCATCATGTATCTAACCAGCATGCGCCCGTGTCAGCATGTGCCCACGGTGTTTTGTCTGACTCAATGTTCATCTGTATATGTGTTATCTGTGGGTATTTGCATTTGGATGTGGTCTTTGTGCCTACTGCTACCTGTAACAATATGTTTCCCAAACATGTCATCCAACAACATATACTCATAAAAACAAAACTTGCTTAGCCACCATGCACCACTTATTACTTCAGAAACCTTTATTTTTTCTGCGAATTTCTAGTTGTTTTAAAATAAGCTAAGATTGAATTACCAATCCTAACTTAAAAAATATTCATCCAAAGACAATGTGCAGCAGGGGCTTAGCCAGAGGGCCTGGATCCTGGACTGGCTATGCACCTAACCCCGCTGTGGACGGCCAACCACTCACTGCATAAGGCCTCTAACCATACGCGGGGGTTTGCTGCAGGTCTTGACCTCCAGCCAGGCCCTGCGTTCAACCCTGCAGTGGGTGTATAAACTCCCCTACCAGATGCACACACACACACACACACAGTACCTTCGGCCATGAACAGCGAAGAGTGGCTGCAAGGCCTGGCCTCTGACAAGGCCCTGTGCCAAACCCTGCTGCGAGCAGCCAACCGCCCACTGCGGCACTGCTGACCCACCCTGGATGCCCACCCCATCCCCCCACATGTTTCATTTTGTATTTATTTATTTTTTAACTTTTATGGATACCGCACTACTCTTGCAGTATGGGCTGTTCAAGCCTCATCCCATGGTACAGCAGTACCATGCAAGCTTCCCCAAGGAAGCTTGCACAGTATTGTGGTACACTGGGGAGAAGCTTGAGCAGTGATTTCCGTGGGAGTACCGTGGTATCTCACAGGAGGGCTATGATGGGCTCTGTGGGCGTACCGTGGTAACCGTAGCACAATTACTTTTTTGGGTTTAAATTTCCCTCTGGTTCCCCTCCACAAGTGCCTGGGCTCAGGGTGTCCCTACTCTGCCCCTTATGCCCTACTTGTTTTTAAAATTTTCAGGACACGGGGACCATGTCCCCCAGTCCTGTAATGGCTGGCACAACATTTTTCTCTGGTTTGAAGCCATTCAATCAGATCGCTCAGTATCGTATCAAAATAGCCACTGTGAAAAAATGCTGTCTTGGCCAATCACAGGGTCCTATTTTTTATATTTATTGCAGTGCGGGATCACCACAGGACGAACCGTCGAGATATACCTAACTTTTTAACACCTTCATGACCACCCAAGTACTTCTTTAAATGCAAACGTCCCAAAAACAACTGAACGGATTTACACCAAATCGCAAAAGCACAATTTTTTAGTAAAGTTCTAGCTATTTTGCCATATTTGGTGTAATTCTATTCAACTATTTTTTTTTATCAGATAGCAAAGTTTCCTATGGGATGTGACATCGGAAACCAATGTTTTGAGATCCCCCTTTTTCTTGGCCCTCGCATGACAGATAGTGCAAACTTTTCCAGGAAAGAACTCAGATGATTAACTTTTTTTAGAAAGTTTTGTGCAGATTCGTCAAACGGCACTAAAGTTCTTAGCAAAACAAGAAGTGCTCTTCATTCAATAGAAACTCTGACCTAACTAAACCACGCAGTTGTGACCACCACTGTGTAATTATATTCCACATGCAGGTACTTATAATAGATAGATAATTAATATAGTTGCGTGTTGGAAGAGGCCATGACTTACAAACAGTGAAGCCTTGAGTGGTCAGGATGCCCCTCGCCCCCCTACATAAATCACATAATATCAATGGGCATGTCTGGTTTAGGCCAGTGGTTCTTACCCTGTGGTTCGGAGACCCCTGGGAGTCAGCGACTGCTTAGCAAATAAAATAATAGTAAAAGATTATTAAGGTGTATAGAAACAAAGAAGTAAAATATAAAAAAAAATTTAAACGTTTTATGAATGTGCAGGAATTTGAAAATGGAAGCTAAAAATTAAGATGATATGCCTAGATTGATTCGTTGAAGCAGTGTAAGTGCATAAAACAAAATACAGTATTGACGAGGGGTGACTTCAAATGAATTTAGAAAAGATTCAATCTTGCCATAAAAATGTGAATTTTGAATTTTTTATATTTGTTTGTGAATTTCATATTTGTGCATTTGTTTGATGAATGCTTAGTTCTGTAATTTTGTGGATACTTTTGAGGCTCAAATCATTGAAATTGTTTAGGCCATGGTCCCCGAATTTCATTAGTGATTCAGTGGGGGTCCCAGGATTCCAGTAATGATTAAGTGGGGGTCCACAGAAGTCCAAAGGTTGAGAACCACTGGTTTAGGGCATTCTGTTTTGTCAGGTGTAGTAGTTATAAACAGAGAGCCCAAGAGTAAACATGTGCAGTGATATAGCATTAAATTACATAGAACTTGTGAGCCATGACTCATTTGTTTTCCTCTGTAACACAAATGTAATATAGTGCACTTGCGCGACTGTGTGTGTGTGCATGTGTTTTTTCAGTGAACACTGTAATTCATTTCTTTCTGTCCTCACTTCCTAGTTTAGAAAATCCAAGGATTTTCCAGCTCACGGTCACCTCATACAAAATCAAATTTAATCATAGGACATTATTTAAGAGGGAATGAAATTCACCCTTGGTTTAAGAATCAAATCAAAACCTGCAACTAAATGGCAATAATGAGTTGCCAAATTGGTGCCTGTTGAACAATCTTTCTCATTGGCAACATAACACACAGTGCCCCATTCACTTGGAAATGAGGCATGAAACATTTAGGGGCCGATTCCGATTCGGGCCGGAAATCTCTCCGACCGAGCCGGACCCGGAGAGATTTCCGACCGAATCGGACTCTGGCAGTCCGACCGAACGAGTACGATGCGCACGCATGCAATCGGACTCGAGTCGGTCGGACTCCCATTGAAGTCAATGGGAGCCGGACGTACAACGTGTACGCGGGCTCCCATTGACTCAATGGGTGCGAGGCGAACAAGGGCGCCCCCTACAGCGGGTACGCCTCGATGCGACTCGCGGCGTACATGCACAGGTAGGAGGGACCCATGGATCCCCCCTGTGTGCGACTCGCGCGGCTACGCATACAGGGGGGTCCGACACGGACCCCCAAAGTGCGGCTCCGACTGCTCTTTTGAGCCGGACGGCGCGAGTCGGTCGGACTGCTCGAGGCGCGCATCGTACTTACCCGGCCGGGGAACGTCTCCATTGCGCGGTGCGAGTCGTGTCCGTGCGAGTCGGTCAGAGCGGTCGGCCTTCGCGAACGAGTCGGTCGGTGCGGTTGGGTCTCGCGAACGAGTCGGTCAGAGATTTCGCATCGTACTCGCTCGCCCGGACGCACGTACGAATCGGTCGGGAAACAGGGCTCCGAATCGGATCCGGTAAAGCCGAATCCGATTCGGAGCCCTACCGGCCGAGATCGGAATCGGCCCCTTAGTCTTTTTCTTCTCTGTTCCCCCAATACAGTTCTGCAGGTTTAATCTACCAAATATTGTTAGTGAAAAAAAAAAAGAGGGAGGTGCTATAATGTTTGCAAAAGTCATAATTCAGATCCCTACATAAACACCTTAAGTACCCCACAAACTCTGAATCAGGTCCTAAGTATTAATTTGTAGCTTCTTCCACCCAGAGTTAAAAGAGCCTATGGCTCATTTGTACTGCTGAATTCCAAAATGAGTGAAGTCAAAGAGCACTTGCAATTATAGGTTAATGCATGCCTCTCAACTCACTCAAATTTGGCGGGTGTCACGCTTGTTTCACTCCTATTCACTCTCTTGAAAAACAAAAAACCTCCATAGAATTTAATGGGGGTCATCTTCTTTTCAAACCTTCATCTTCCAAAAAAATTGTCATCTCCATTCACCTTAATTGGAGGGCATCACCCTAAGGGTCTGGCTTCACCCTCATCTTAGAGTCAACAGGTTGGCGGGTATGTTAATAGTTGGGGTACAGCTAGGCCTGGTAGTACATAAAGAGCTACCCAAGACCCTCCTTCCACCTCACCCATGAGTTTCTACTCATTCTCAAATCTCAGACCTGAGAAAGGACTCTTGTGGCATCTTCTACCTTTATTGTTAGTTATTCATCTATTCTATTCTGTCATGATAATGTCACGTGGCCCATAGGGACATTGTCGTTTTTCACTAACTTAGCATGAGCACGTTGCAGCTTGCCTGCTGCTTTGCACACGTTACTACACGTCTTTATTTTTTGCGATAATTTCAAAGACTGCCTTCACATAAGAACTCATCGCTGTGTTCACTCTCTGCATGTACCTGGGATTTTGATTGAACATTATGTGCAAGGTCGAACAACAATGCCCCTTGTTATTTTGTTCTGGCCAGTCCTTAGCCCTTAGACAAAACATACCAATGCAGCTGTTGTTTGGACAGCGTACTTGAGTTTTTAGTGGGGTGCACGAATAGATGAGAAACACTTGGAGAGGGACCTTTCCAGGGAGAAGAGCACCCATGATGTAGATCTACCATCTATAGGCTAAGGTATGGGGTCTGCTGACAAAGCCCAGAGATCTTCTATTATATAATAATACTTCTTCTTAGCAAGGGGAGGCATTATAGTCCTTACTCCATTGTCTTTTTATGATGACATCTCACTTCATGATTTATGGACTGGCTGCTGTGCTGACTATATTTGTATTATGCATTTTCCTGCTTGTTGTGGCCTGTATACTGCATGTTAGGGCACGTTAGTTAAAATAAATATTTGAAACTATTCCGTGTCTCTGTCAGAACTTATTGTGGACCAGTACAAGAGAGTGAGCCAAAGGGTGTGTCTTGTTACCGCGATTCCTGAGAGATCTGGGAGTGTTGTGTTCTGGGATGTCTAATCATTTGTTTCTCTGTGAGTGAGTAGGAGAGCAAGTGTGACTCTATAACTAGTCGATCCTGGGTTTGTGGGTACTAAGGTGGTGGGAAGACTCAGTCCCCATACACCAAGGTCCCATTTCCTGTGCATAGTTCTGTATTTGTGCAGAATCTTTGCAACATGGCGCCATCAACAATTGGTCTGGTACTTAGTACCTGAGTAGTGCTTTTACTTGTCCACAATCCCCTCACACGGTTACCAGAGACGTCCGTGGTATGAGGGCGTAGCCTCCTATATTGTTTGGTTTATAGGCTTTTCAAGCTTGACGTTTAAAAGGTTTTGTTTCTCTTTCTGACCCGGTTTTGCGCTACCTTTCTACTGATTTATCCTGTTTGTTGTTGTTATGGTGGTCGCTATTGCGGCTCATAACCGCGCGGCGATCACAGCCCATTTGACTCAACGTGGTGTCCCTAATGCGGGAGTTGATATTATCTTTGTAGTCAAGGCAGATGCAGCTTACCGCTTCGAAGTTTTCTATTCTTGGGTTACATTTCCAGCTGTGGAAGGGAATGATAACTTGTTTCATAAATATACTGCAGCTGCGGTTCCGCAGAATTATCGGCCTTATCAATTACTTGAAGTTCTGTTGACAACCTGGGAGCATACCATATGGTTTAATGATGCCCTTCCTCACCCTGTTTCTGTGGTCCGCTTAGGCCCCTTATCCGTCGATGGGGCCACGTGGCCCGTTTTGGCTGGTTTTACACCACATCCCAATTATCTTAATGTTACACTCGCAGAGCTACGCCAATTACATGAATCGTTGATTCATATACACAGAAGTGTCATACAATTCATGACACGTAATATTCAAGTGGCTCCGGCTGGAGCCGCTCTACAACCACCTGGACATGGTGGTGGTCTTGTCATTAGTCCCCATACTACACCTGTTGAAAAACACAGGATCCTTACAATGAGTTTACTGAGTGGTATTGTTCCCACTTTAGCTGACTGCACTACCTGGGGGACGGTGTTTGCTGCGGTGTATACCCAGTGCTTTGGCACCCCCTCCATGAGCGTTCTACTGAGCATTCTAAATAAGGTTCAAGATGAACATGGGGCTGGTCCAGCCCTGGAATTGGGAATGAGATTAGTGGGCATGTTCCCTGTTGTCTCCGATATGATTCTGGCCAATGTCAAAGGTTAAGCGGTTAGCTTGCAAGTGCGTCAACACCTTTCGGCGGTGGCGGACGTTGATCGGCAGCAGCAGTTACCGATCATTATTGCGGATGTATATACATCATTGGGTTGCAATAGTTTGGGGGTAAGACCTTATACTCAGGTACAAAATAAACCCCCTCCAAAAAAGGAGGGTAGTCCAGTCTTTCCTAAAAAGACATGGAATAAAAATCAGCTGCAGCAACAGCAGAAGTTTGGTTCTAGTGCTGGTTCACCAACACCGGACACTTCTGAACGTAGATATGATTTGCGTGACCGCTCTAAAATTAAAACACCCAAGAGCTTTAAGGTCCCTGATCCTCATTCTCCTCGTTCCTTTCAGGAATCGTCGGATCAACAGTTCGGCGGGGGCGGATGTCATGATCGCAGAGAAGGCGAGTCTGCGCATCCAAGACGTGACCCGCAGCGCCAGTTTGACGTGAAAGCCAAATTGGAGAGACCACCTCAATATCGGGCCCCATTTCAGAAGAAAAAAGCTGCCGCTTTGACTGCAAAGTATGCCTTAGACGGTGAGAAGCCTGCTCCTCGATTGGAGATGGGCAGTAACACTCCTCGACAGCGCGGCGGAAGTTACCATAGTGCGGGAGGCACTCCACCAGTGTCTGGAGGCGAAAGCAACTGACACGTTTATTACAGTGGAAACAGCAGACACACGAGTTGCACCCCCTGATAGGCTTTATGAAATAGGCCTCCAAATAAAAGGTGATATTAAACGCACAATCTAGGTGGTCTTTTGGGACCACCTTACTTCTTCCTACGATATTTTGTTGGCGGAGGTTAATTGGCCTCCCCCATTTGTTCTAGCTTCTTCTAGAGGGGAGGATGTTATCCTCCCGAGTTTTTCGCATTATGTCTCGGAGGAGGCAAAACAAGCTTATGCGTCAGAGTGGGCGCTAGCGCTAGCCCCGGCTGTATATCGTAATCAGGTGGGGTGGGATATGGAGTCCCCGGCACATGAAATTCATTTGCGATCAATGCCACAGCCCCAACCACAATATCCAATCAAACGAGACGCGAGAGCATCCGTAAGTGAAACCTTGACCCAATTGGAATATCAGGGTGTAATTGAACCCTGTGTTTCGTCAATGAATAATCCTCTTTTTCTGATATTGAAACCGGACGGTTCATATTGTATTGTTTTGGATTATCGTCATTTGAACAGTCTGTTCATACCTTTGCGGTACAGAACACCCACAGCTCTGAGTTAGTCGACACCATTGTACGTAAAAAATATAAAACGACTCTTGATATCTTCAATGGTTTTTATAGTCACAATTTGGCTCCTGAGAGCCGTGACCTGACCACATTCAGCGCCCTCGGCAATCAAAAAAGGTATACCCACTTGCCTATGGGATATAAAAATAGTCCCTCCGCTTTTGCAGCACGCATAATGTCTGTTTTACATGAAATTATCCCTGATGCTTTTTCTTACTTCGATGGCATTTATTTGACGGATGATGAATTGATACCGCATCTTGTGCGTGTGGACCGCATCATTATGTCTTTTGCTTACTTGGAGGTACAAATTCAACTTTGCCAAGTCGCATAATGCCTGGTTGGCTGTTCTTTTTCTGGGTTATGAACTCACCAATAAAGGTAGGGCGTTGGCCCCCCACTTTCTGGAGAAATGTGCTCAATTGCAACCTCCTTCTACTCTTAAAAAATTACAATCTTTGCTGTGTTTTTATAATTTCCGGAGGACATACATTCCTGATTAAACCCAGCATATCAAACCACTATATTCTTTGATACAACCTTCTTTCTCTGCTTTCTGTTGGCTTCCGGAACATACTGCGATTCTTCGGTCCTTGCAGTCTGATCTGCTTGTGACCACCTTCTTGTTAACAGGTGACAATTCTACAAATTTGGTCATAAGGATTGTACCAGGGGCGTTTGGTTTCACATACTTGACGTTCAATGAGGGGGACACTGTCCCCATTGCATATAAATCGCATTTGTACACTTCGGCTGAGGTGCGTTTCTCTTCTACAGAAAACATTTTGACTGCTGTCCAGATGGGGATTCTGAAAGAACGCCCTCTGGCTCAGGTTAAACGCATTTTCATGGTCTCGCCGGTACCTACTTTAGAAGCAGTTATGAAGGCTAGTGTCCCGAACTCTAAAGCCTTGCATCCATGCTGGATACAATATGCTAGTTCTTTGAGGTCTGCTGATGTCAATTTTATCTTTGACCAGTCTTTGCAGATACAGGAGTTTTTACAATATGAATATGTTCACCCACCTCCTCTGTCCTTGCTTCCTCTTGACCAGTACAAATGCATTGTTTACACTGATGGATCTGCACAGCCAGCCGTTGGTTCCAAACATGCTTATTCTGCGGCATGCGCGATTGTGGCTGGAAAAATTGTAGATGGGGATTTTAAATCCTCCTTGGTGCACACACAGTCTCTTGGTGATTGCATGGCTCAATTGGCGGAGCTGCGTGCTTTGGTTTTGGCTCTTGAATTTGCTGATCCAGAAGTTCCTACGCTTATAGAGTGCAATTCTTTTTACTGCGAACAATCCTTCAATGACAACTTATTCTTTTGGAAACAAAATGATTTCCGTAATTCTAAAGGTAGCGCAATCAAGCATAAAACGCTTTGGGTTCGGGTGGTCGCTCATAAGGAGCGCTTGCCTCTCACACATGTTATCCATACTTTGGTCCATCAAAGTGTGAGAGCACACGCTGTTGGTAATTCTCTGGCTGATGAGGCAGCCAAATCTGCAGTAGCCACTTGTTCAGTAGCAGCAGTCACTAGGTCCATGACCAAAATTGATGATGATATTTTGGCGGCTACAGCTACAACGAAGGAGGGAACGGAACTTCCCCAAGATTTTCCTTCATTTTTCTTTCTTTTTTTAAATCTTTATTGCGTTTTTCATACTTTTTCCAGAGTCATCGTGAACTACATACATATATATATTAGGGGACATTTCAATGCATACTACATATTAAGGATTTACAATTTCACCGCATATGCATATCATATTGAATCTGATGTTGGTTCTACATATCAGGAGAAACAGCTATACAAAATGTCCACTGTGCTCTATGTCGCGTATCAATGTCCGAATGATTGCATATCTGTGTCTTTCAGCTGATCATGCTACGTATTTCACCAGCTGCGGTATTTGTCCTTTATCCTTGTGCCCTGTGAGGGGTACTCGTGTATGTCTACATCTGAACATGTCATTGAGGCCAAAGGAGAATGCAAAACAAGATATAATTTCTTAAACAATCAAACTAACTAAAAGCGCCATCATCAGCTCACCAAGCCTGGGTTAATGTATGTATAGCATAAGTGTTTCATTCCCAACGCCTCCCTGGTAGTTTTACTATCTCGTTCGTGCCACAAGGGACTCATCTTGACAGATAGGTTGGCGTCTCCCGTGGTGTCCCTCTCATTCTGTAGGTGTGCACTATGTTCTAGTGTAAACCTAGATCTTATCCTGAATTCGGAGTATTATGTAACCTGTATATTTGTATCTGCTCCTCCCATATCATTTTCCTGTGAAGGAGTGTTATTGTCTTCCCTGTCCACATGTGTGAATTCCGTGAGTATGGTGTCCCAGTATTGTGCTATTGGGTATTTGCGTAGCCCAGCTATTTCCTCTCTATGTAGTGATGTGCTTTCTGCTTGTGCCCACACTGAAAGTGACTTTTTCCAACTGAGAGCAGCAGGGGGTCAGTATGCTTCCATCGCTTGGTTATTAGCCGCTTTGCTACGATTAATCCTAAATCCATAAATCTAGAGGTGACCTTGTTTTTCTTAGATCTGGGATAAAGGCCCAATATGCATACTTCCCATGTATATATTAACGACTCGTCAGGACATGTCGCAAGTGCTGTGGTGACTGCTTGCCAATATGTGTCTAGGGAGGCGCAAGACCACAGCATATGCAAGAGGTCTGCAT
Source organism: Calotriton arnoldi (assembly GCA_963921515.1). Lineage (NCBI taxonomy): Eukaryota > Metazoa > Chordata > Amphibia > Caudata > Salamandridae > Calotriton > Calotriton arnoldi. The sequence goes on along the minus strand of CAWUFW010002763.1, from coordinate 2,000,200 downwards.
CTACCTGTAGGCAACGTGGACATGCCGAAGTGGTAGTATGAAAGTACTTGTTTATTTTGTCAGGTGAAAGGTATGCCCTCTGCATTATATACCTTTGTATAAGTTTGAACTTCGAGCTTCTCGGTATATATGTGGAGCTAGCTAGTATTGCATCCCATTCTTGATCCGTCCATGGCTGTCCCCTATCTGCTTCCCATCGTACTCGGAGGGCCGTCATGGGTTTCATTGTGTGAATAAGTAATGCCTCAACTAACCAATTTACAATGTGTGACCCTTTACCCATAACATGTAGGTATTGCAACAAAAGATGTGTCTCTGGTTCGGTGGTGATGTCTCCCCATGCCGCTGACAGGGATCTCATAATCGAGTTGTGTAAAAGGAATTGTCCTGCAGATAGGTCGTATTCTGTCACCAATGTCTCAAAAGGTATCAGGGCACCGTCTGCATAAAGATCGCCCAATGTATCTAATTCTACTTCGTGCCAGCGTGCGAGTGCCCCATCAGCGGTGCCTGTCCTGCCTCTAGGTGTCCCCACAAGTGGTAATGACGGGGCATAAGGGATCGTGTTTCTGGTAAGGTACAGACTTCTCTTATAGCACCGATGTGCCAGAGCCAGATATATCTGTGATGGACGCAGCGGCCGAGCAATAGGATGGAATAAGTGATATATCTGAGATTGGGACCATGGTGGCTGCATAGTGGCTGTATATTCCAATCCCATGCCTACTAGCCATCTCGTCACCCACTGCAACTGCGCCGCCAAATAGTACAACTCCATATTAGGGACCGCCAATCCTCCTCCACTGGTAGGTGCATATAGTTTCCATAGTGCGATACGGGGTATGCCTTTGTTCCAAACTAGGTCTCGGAACAATTGTTCAAGGTCACGAAATATTTTAGCCAGGACATAGACCGGGAGATTCGAGAAATAATACAGCAGTTTTGGTAGTATTATCATCTTCGTCAGTGTGATTCTGCCCATGACACTCAGTGGAAGTGACTTCCAAAACTGTATTTGAGCTCTGACAGCAGATATGGCCCTAATCACGTTTCCTTCCAACACATCAGTGGGATTCCGATACATGAAAATGTCGAGATATCGGAACGTAGATGGGTACCATATAAGAATGGAGCTGTTCATAAGCAAATTTATTTCCGTAATATCATCACTAAATGGGTACAGGCCCGATTTTGTCCAGTTCACTCGGAGACCTGATACCTTTTTAAAGTCTTGAAGTGTATCCGCTATTGTGGTAGGGATATCATGTAGGTCCCGCAGATACAAATAGTAAATCGTCGGCATACAATGAGATAGCATGCAGTCCGTCTCCCAGGCGAATGCCCCAGTCCTCCCCTCCTCTACGGAGTAGCGTCGCTAGTGGCTCCATGGCGAGAGAGAAGAGAAGTGGGGACAAGGGGCAACCTTGTCTGGTGCCTCTGTTTACCTGTATAGTGTCTGATATGAGTCGGCCCGTCCGGACTCTGACGGAGGGACGTCGGTATAGTAACTGGACCATTCGCAAATAATCATCGCCCAACTCATATTTCCGCAATACCTCAAAGAGGTATGGCCACTCCAAGGAATCGAAGGCTTTTTCCAAGTCTAAAACCAAGCAGCCGGAACGCGGGCATCTGTCTATTTCATAATGTTGCACTCTGAAGAGTCTGCGTATGTTGAGCAATGTGTTTCTAGTGGGGACAAACCCATTCTGGTCCGTATGCACTATGTTTCGTACCAGCGGGGCTAAGCGTGCAGCTACAATGGATGTGAAGACCTTATAGTCTGTGCTAAGAAGTGCCAGTGGTCTGTATGAGCCCAAAAATTCTGGATCTCTACCAGGCTTAGGGAGAGAGATCAGCAAAGCTTCATTCTGTGTATCAGAGAGGGTGGAGTCATCCATTGCGGCCTCATATACTTTCTGGAGTTGTGGTGCTAGCACCTTTACATAGGTCTTGTAAAATTCCGCTGGCAAGCCATCTGGCCTGGAGTCTTGCCATTTGCCAGTGAGCGTATACTTGCCCTGATTTCATCCAAGAGAATGGGGTCGTTCAGCTCAGGTTTTTGCTCTTGCGTGATTTGTGGCAAGGTAATATCTTCCAGGTACCTGCAAATGTCTGTTAGGGTAGCTAACGTATGTGATTTGTATAGTGAGGTATAGTGTGTTGTAAACTCTCGGTGTATGTCCTGCTGTGAATATACTGTGGCACCCTGTGCGGAGCGTATAGATACTACAGGCGATGCTGCCTCATCCTGATGTATCAACCAGGTTAGTAGTCTGCCAGCCTTGTCACCTGTGTGGTGTGTATGCGCTGAATGCGCTGCATAGTTAAGGCATCGAAGTCGTTCTAGCAAGCAAGCATGTTTCTCCCTGTTGTGAGTTAACCATCTGTTTGAGCCTTCAACCACCTACCTTTCGTTAGATGCTAGCTTCCTTTCTATATCGGTGAGTTCTTTTTCCACCTGTGTGTGCATGCCAGCTTGTGTGCCCAGGCAATGTCCCCTAGCAACTACCTTAAAGGCGTCCCATTCTATCAATGGTGTCGAGGCAGTGCCTGCATTGTCCTCAAAATATTGTGTTACTGTTGCTTCCAACGACTCCCGGAATGTAGCATCTAACAGTGTGTCTGGTTGTAAGCGCCATCTCGGAACTGGTGGTGTGCTTCATATCCATTCTAGGTTTAACGTATGTGGGTTATGGTCTGAATGTGTCCTACCTAGGTATTGTGGTTCGGAGACAGCTGTTAACAGGTCATTTGATATCATTATGCGGTCTAGGCGGACATGCAGGCCATGCGCCCCTGAATAGAATGAATACACCCTATCGTGTGGGTTTCTATGCCTCCACGCGTCTGTTAGATGCCATTGTGCAGCCCAGCTAGTCAGCGTCTTCATGGCAGCGTGTATGGCGTTCCGGTAAGGGGAGGAAAGGGGCGGTCTAAGGAAACATCAAGGACACTATTATAATCGCCTCCCACTAACAGGTGGCCAGTTTGCTCGACAATACTTCTAGGAAAGCAGCCTGGTCGGAATTTGGTGCATATATGGATGCAATGACTACGGGTCGGCCATCTAATGTCCCCTTCACTATAAGATAACGGCCCTCTATGTCAATGAGCGATTTTTCTATGCTAAATGGGGTTCCTGGCCTAACACAGATTAGGGCTCCCTAGCGTATGCTGAGTAGCCTGTAGCGTGTAACTGTCCCCTCCATCTCCTCTGTAATTGTGTCACCTCAGGCCTTGGCAAGTGCATCTCCTGAAGGAGGGCAATCTGAAAATGGTGCCTCTTAAGATATGAGTATATAAGGTATCTGCGAGACGGGCTATGAATGCCCCTCACATTCCATGTGCATATTTTAATCGGTGCCATACCATTAAGTTAGTAACTAATGTATAAGCCATTGGCAGTCTAGTGGCTGTGTGAGCCAGGAAGACGTATGACAGGAATAACATCCGTTGCTGTGTCTTTACATATCTACTACCCAGAGTGTTGCGGCCCAGTGTGTGAGTGATGGCATAACTATTACAAACTAAAACTAAAAATACCAAAAGGGTAAATATGCAACAAGCAATCGTCCAAACAGGAAATGAAAATGACATTCAAGCAATGACCAGGGGGGGTTCTCTACGCAAGCAGAGTGTGATTACAAGGCAGTAGATGTGGTGCTGCAATGGCTCCCCATCCCCCAGACAAGAAAGTGCAGGTCAGGGCCTCATAATAAAGGTTATAGATTTGTGTCACCGGGGGGTGTACCCCATAGTATACTGTGGAAGTCCGTTCAATTCCCAATCCCCATCATCTGTGCCCACCCATAGACTCTACTTCGTGTCAGTATACCCGCACATGTAGCAAAGCAGTATCATGAAACAACATTAATAGTGACTTATTATACTTGCGTATGCAGTATCATATTTTGATCGTTGTCTGCCTGGGATTCTCCATCGTGAACTAAACAATATCGTCTGCAGTCTGAGGGGTGACCTCTGGCAGTTCACACGAGTCTTGTGAGTTCAGGTTTTCATCCGATAGCTCCTCCTCTCTATCTTGTCCCTGAAGGCTGGAGATCGAGGCGGTCTCTCCGTGCGCCCCTCCGATGTCTGCTGCCGCTTGGAGGGCCTTGCTTTGGTCTTGTAGCATCTGTTCTGGGTCGGGTCCAAGGTTTTGAGAGGCTTGGATTTTCGCGTGTTTCTTCCCTCTCCATCGGCGTCTAAAAGGGTTTTCAGTGGCAGTATCAGTTGCTCCGGTCACCAGGGCAGTGCCTCCCGCAGAACCATACATATCTAGCCAATCCCCTGCCGCCTCCGGGGTGTCGAAGAAGTGAGTCTTGCCACTTGCCACCACTCTCAAACGGGCCGGGAACAACAGAATATTTCAAATTCCGTTGCCTGAGCCGTCTCTTTACTGCCATATATGAGTAGCGTTGTTTCTGTGCCAGCAACATGAAATCTGGGAAAAACATGATTTTATGATTATCTACTTGCACATCCTGTATCTTCCTGGTTTCCTGAAGTATAGTGTCTCTGTCCCTGTAGTTCAGTAAGCGTATCAGAAACGGTCTAGGGTTGGATCCCGGAGGTGGAGGCCTAGCCAGCACTCTATGTGCTCTTTCGATGGCAAAGTGAGGGGAGAGTGCCTCCCCAGGCAGCAATGCACAGAGCCAGGATTCGGTGTAAGCTACAGGGTCTTTGCCTTCCGTACCCTCCGGGAGGCCCACTACACGTACATTGTTTCGCCTCGATCTTCCTTCGGCATCCTCGGCCTTGCTCTCCAGGAACTCCACTCGATTCATGAGGTCTTTGATGTGCTTCTCTGCCGTTGTTATCTGTGGGGTGATCACCGTGATGACGGCTTCCATTATGGACGTTCTGTCTGTAAGTTTGCGGTGGTCCGCATGTAGAAGGTTTAAGTCAATGGCCACCTGATCTATCTTACTCTGCAGAGAAGTGCGGGTTTGATTCATAGTTTCGCCCAACTTCTCCACCGCCGCCAGTACTGCATCCACTTTACTAGACATCGGGTCGGTCGTCCTCTCTTCCGACATCTTGTCGGACTGGGCACGGGTCAAGGGGGGTTGGGTCAGCGGGCCCCCAGCACCGGTTCTTGTTCTGCCGCCACGCGACATAGATCCAGAGTAGGGTGGGTAGTAACGGCTACTACAGTATGGCCACCTGGAGTGAATCAAGGGCCCATGCAGTTACACGATTCGCCACAAGGACGCAATCCACCCCAAAGCGCCTGGGGGTTGGAACCAGCAATCAAATACACATCAGGGCGGCGGTAGCAAGCTCCAAATTATATGTCCATCGGCATGTATTCTGTGCGCACTGTACTTCCCTATGCTGGGCTCCAGTTTAGCTTTGGCCTTTAAGGTATATCCAAGCCCTCCTATTTGATGTCAAGCAATAGTCCCGCATGTGGTAGAGGTCTGGGCGTGCATGGGATATCTTCACCGGTCCCCAGCTTTTATGCTTGCCATTCAGTATCTGGCGTGCCCTCCAGTTTCTTGCCAGTTACCAGCCGCTAAATCATGCCCGGCGCGGCTCACCTGCTTTCAGGCTTCTGGACCTGATTTGCCCCCAATGCTGATTCCTGTGCTCCCCTAAGTGTACTCCTTCTTCACGGGGGGAGCGCCGTAAGCTATGCTGAGTTTGATATGTGGTGTGGGGTTTTCGCGTCTTAGCTGCCACACCCTGGTCGTTCCCGACTCTGCCCCGGGCTCAGTAGTATTCCGTGGAGGGTTCAAAACAGTGCCGTGCCGCTCACCACTCTGTGCCGCAGTCCATTGAGTGGCGTCTGTCTACGGCCTTACACGTAGGCGCCGCCCAAGCCTTCCACGTTCCCATCCGAAGGCACCGCTGTTGCTCAAATCCGAATGCGGTCTTCAGCGGTCTCGGCAGCTGCCAATGTCCCCGATTTTAAAGGGCTTCCAGCGCTGCCCCTAGTTACAGCGAAGTCCAGGCTTCCCGCAGTGAAGCAGCATCAGGCCACGGGATGATGGCAGGTTCCGCGGTTTCTCATGTACACATAAATGTCGTGCGCTGAGGTTGTCGCACCACTAGGACCCTCGTGATCTCCGTGACGTCGGTCCTAAATCTCCTCCAAGCCTCATCCGCCGCCAGCTGGAGTTCAAGTCAGTGTTGCGCCGTCCGTCGCCATGTTGCTGGGCCTACTGGGTGGGGCGCATCCTCGGCGTGAGGATCTCCCCCGGGTCGCCCGTCAGTTTGCCCGGCTCCTCTGCTGTCGTCTATGTCCGGACGCGGGCTCCGGTGTCCGCCACAGCTACAAACTTCACAGTGCCAGCCAGGTCAGTTCCAGGCTTGATCAGGTCACCCACCGGCCCTGAAAACGTATTGAGCCGGATATATGTGGCGGGGAAGGGGAGCCAGCGACGGAGCTCTAACTGAGCACGTCTGACTCCATTGCCCGCATAGCCACACCCCCCCAAGGTTTTCCTTCATGTTACTGATATCACATGTCTTGTGATCAAGTCCCATTTGCAACTATTCCGTCAGTTGGGGATCGGATGATTCCCAACGAAAACCGCAGACTTTCTTTGATCATTGCGGCTCACGAAAGGGTAGCTTCTGCACATGCCGTAGTGACAGCGACAGTGTCTCTTTTACAACAACATTTCTGGTGGCGTGGTTTATATCAGCAGACGCGTAAATATGTTCTTTCTTGTGACATTTGTCAATAGATAAAGCCTTTTACTGTTGCCCGTCCACCACATACCCAACTTTACATTTCAAATCAACCGTTTGGTTGTATTTATCTTGATCACTGCGGTCCTTTGACTTCCGACACTGCTTTCAAACATATCTTGGTTGCAGTGGATTTGTGCACTAGATTCCTTTGGGTTTGGCCTCAACGTAGTGCTGACGCTTGAACTGTCATTAAAGATTTGCATGTCTTCGTCGGGACATTTGCTTGTGGCACCTTCCATTCGGACCAAGGTCCTGCATTTGCCTCTAGGGCTTACCGGGATGCGATGAAGTCTCTGGGGGTGCAGGTGCAATATTCCTCTCCATACCGGCCCGAGGGCAATTCAGTTGTGGAGCGGAGGAACCGTGACTTAAACCAATCTTTGACAGCTAGAGTTTTAGGTACTGGCAGGGGTTGCCTGACTCATTAGCACGGAGTCCAACCTGCACTAAATAATCTCCCTCGAAGATCTCTGGGTGGGCGGACTACATACAAAATGCTCTTTGGCATTAAAATGTTTGTGCCAGACCTTGATGGTCTAGACGTTGTGGCTGCTACCGCAACCTTTGACGTAGATAATCATTGTGCTATGTTGCACGATCTACAAAAAGCTTGTGATTCACAAGCAAGAGCACAGTTGCCCTCTTCCATGGATCCAGCAGTGCTGATTCCTGTTTCCGGCTGACTTCCTAAAGTTGGAGATCTGGTCCGTGAAAAGGTGGAGAACAAAAAAGAATTTGGTCCATCCTACCGTGCACTGGTCAGAGTCCTTGGTTTGAAAGGCACCCGCACTGTGATCCTGCCTCCTTTACCTGGTCGTAAGGAGAATCGTTACATTTCAATTGAACATGTCAAGTTACACCATATGGCCGATACTGAATATTATGCCTCAAGGCATTCCACGTCGAGATCTTTCGCTGAATCCAATGGGTTCTGTTTCTTCGACTGCTCTCCAGCAATCACGAGGGGAGGTGGAAACTTCAATTGATTTATTACCTGTTTTTCCTTCTACATCCACATCTGCGGATATTGAGTATGATTCTCCTCCAGTTGAAGTCATAATTGACATTCCTGAGAGTACTATACCTGACACATCTGATTCAGCACATCCACCATTTTTTCAGCTGGGTCCAGTGGTTATTCTATGGATTGTAATAGCTTTTCCTCTGGCACATCTTCCTCATCGTCTACTGTACAAGAAACCCCTACCTGTACCAGTGCTTTCATCTCTTGGTTCAAAATGACTTACTTGGTCCCACCGTGTACATATATCTGGATAGTGCTTACGATGATGATCCTCTTCATGTGGATCGGATTTGTGACTGTGTTTTTCCTACTCATTAATGGTCATTATTTACCTGAACGCTCTGCTGTGAACTTTGTTGATGGAGTTCTGACCCCTCACACGTCATCCCATATATTGAAAAGAGACCAAGCCCTTGTTAATATATCAACGTTCCCTGATATATTGATGGCATCGTCTGGGATAAAGTTGCATACGATAGCCATGGCCCAACGGAAATTTTGAACATTCCATACGTCCTCCGCGTTTCCTTGGGAGATGTGGTTTTGCCTGATATCCATTCTGATGATTGGGATGTTCATGCCATTCATTCGTTGTTCTCTGATTTAAAATATTATGCTGAATTTGACACTGAAGATTTGTATTTAAATTCAGCTAATTATGCAGATTTATTTTGCTATCAACATTATGGCCATCATTTCTTACACAAGACAAAAACACAGAGACCCTTTTTTTTAATTATACCCAATGGGAGCATTACCCAACACCATTACTTGGAAGTTCAAAGACCCAACTAAGTAAATTTGTATATTTTTCTGGTTACAATCCATCTGACCCGCAGTCCTATTTTTATAAATTGAAGATGCCGCCCCAAACTAAATTTATGTTAACACAAACAAAACTGGTTTGCTCCATGTCCTTCAGGAATGATTTGTCCGTGATGGGTTATGAGCATTGGAAGAACACAATTGATTTAAAATCCATTTTGGGTACTAAAGATTGGCAAGTGCAGGGCACGGAAGCTTTACATCGTACATGTCTGATACCGTCTCAAATGTTATTTTTAAATGACACGGTACAACAGACTACCTGTTTTGGTTTAGCCACGGCCAAAAATCTAAATATTCCCTCCATTCCATCATTAGCTCCATATGATACATGGCAAACACACACTAACTACACAATTGAAGACTTAGCTGTCTTATTTCAAAATGGCACTCTTAACTCTTTCAATATTGACCCCTTAGGGTGGTTAGTGTGGCCGACAACTTCAGATGCATGTCAATTACGTTTTCTAAATACTACAAAGGGTTTTACACAAAGTAGACCTAATCCACGTTTCCCACATTCGCATACAGTTACCACATATTCAGTGGGTAAATTAAGTCAGCAATGGTTAGAACATTCCACACTGTCGTCTGTGAAACAACATCTCTCTCATTTGTCTGGTGGCATTGATTTGGCTGATTTTCTTTTAGGTCCAAAGTCCCCTCGAACAAAACGTTTTATTTATTCAGCATATAATGAGTTTAGGAAACTGTCGCAGATGGAAGATGCGGTGTGTCTCCGCCAAATTGACCAGGCTAATTTAGAAAAAGTGCTTGCAGTAGTAGATAATAGCATTAAAACACTGTCTTCCCGTATATATACTTTAGATAATATTGTATCTTCTGTCATTGGCATTGTTCAACATGAAGTGTCTGTTTTGTAGAATGGTCAAAATCAGATACGTTCTGTGATGCAGTTTGCTTGGACGTTGTAAACACTCAAAAATGGAAAAGTACCATGGAATTATTTGAATGCTTCTGCACTGTTTTTGCCATTTAATTTAACTGATAAACAGAAATTAATGTCCATGAAAGATGCCACATACACATTGTTACATATTAAACAATTAGAACAGTTACCGTTTTCGGTGGCCGAGACTGATTCAACGGTGTGGTTAATACATGGGGTTATTTCACTGCCTATCTCACTTTTTCAGTTCACAGCATGCATGAAACATCATCCCGTTGGGAGATATGAGCAAATTATGGTCATTGCCTTTTGCTTACAGATGTCAACGCGCAGAAAAGGAGGTTTTCCTTACGGGGGAGGACTGTGATTTCACAGTAGAACATTCCCTAGTCTGTAAACAAGTTAAGCTTCACGGAGCCTGTAACGTTTCGGCCCCTAATCTAGCTTGTTTTTTGAGAGGCACCCCTGTCCCGGCTATTATTCCAGTATTAGCTTTGCTTTCTAACGGTAGTTATCTTATTTTGAATAACCAAGATTGCTATGGCATGAGAGCTGGCATACTGTATATAGTAAAGGTTTCTCAATGAGTTACATGTTGCAGCAATGTCCTATTTCCACCCCCGCATGGGATTGTAGATAGTTAGCTTTGGCCTTCCATTACAACATTGAAAACAGATTTCAATAAACTAAGCAGACTCAAAGCGCTATTGTTTCAACAAGAAGTCGCTCTCACATCGGCTCGAGAGACCTTCGAATTGCAGGTGGCAATAACCGCAAGCAAGATACACTCGCTGCTAGACACAAATCTCCCACTCCATTTTGGAGAGTTAATACACCAAATATTTAATGCGTCTGATACGGAGGGCCTTGCTCACTTTTTTTAACTTGTGGGATCCGGCCTTGTTTCTTCCTTTCAGACTATTTTTGGAGTAATTCCGTCCTTTATTCATTCTATTTTTTCCAGCGCCTTCAGAGGGTTTCCCCTGGTGCTACTGTTGGTTTGTGGCGTGTTGGCTCTCCTATTATTGCTTCGCAATGGATGCTCGATCTGTGGAGCTGCCAAACCCGGTCCAGTTGCAGCTGTACCGTGATCGTATGTGGCAGCTCTTTGGTTCGATGCCAGTGGAGTCTTTTGCCATCGACTACTGGCTGACCTTCCGTTATGCCTACTTCACCTGCGTGCAACCTGTGTTTCACTGCCTCAATGGGCCATGGATGTCTGCCTGTCCAATACCACACTCGCTGCCCTGGATTACGATCTGCTAATGGGTCCGTTGAAGGCCAATGACCAAGTGTGTGCCAGGGGTAGGCGTTTGGTGTGCGATCCTCTACTCGGACCAACGGCAGACTTGAGTATCTGTGCTCTTGCGCAGCGCCTCATAGACCACAGTTTCATCGAGGTTAATGCAGGTTGCCCTGAGATGCTCCTAACGGCTTCTGGATATGAGGAGCATGTGTGCTCGTTTGACCTACTAGACTGGATGGCATACATTTGTACGATGGAAGGAATGGATAACGTTCTGGAGTTCATGGCATTCTGCTTTTCCCGCAATATTTTTGACTTTGAAGACTAACTATAAATGGTTAGCAATTTGCCAATTGGCAAAATTTGGGAACATTATACCCTGGCAGTACAACAATTTTTTTGGCTTCAAAATTACACGGCTTGGCCTTCGAAAAAGACGCTTTGCCTCTGCTTACCTCTGATCTTTGTTTTTTGCATAAGGCTAACGCTCCGGCCAAGGGGAGAGTGTCACGTGGCCCATAGGGACATTGTAATTTTTCACTAACTTAGCATGAGCACGTTGCAGCTTGCCTGCTGCTTTGCACACGTTACTACAAGTCTTTATTTTTTGCGATAATTTCAAAGACTGCTTTCACATGAGAACTCATCGCTGTGTTCGCTCTCTGCATGTTCCTGGGATTTTGACTGAACATTATGTGCAAGGTCAAACAACAATGCCCCTTGCTATTTTGTTCTGGCCAGTCCTTAGCCCTTAGACAAAACATACAGATGAAGATGTTGTTTGGACAGCGTACTTGGGTTTTTAGTGGGGTGCACGAATAGGTGAGACACACTTGGAGAGGGACCTTTCCAGGGAGAAGAGCACCCATGATGTAGATCTACTATCTATAGGCTAAGGTATGGGGTCTGCTGACAAAGCCCAGAGATCTTCTATTATATAATAATACTTCTTCTTAGCAAGGGGAGGGAGACTAGACACTATAGTCATTACTCCATTGTCTTTATATGATGGCATCTCCCTTCATGATTTATGGACTGGCTGCTATGCTGACTATATTTGTATTATGCATTTTCCTGCTTGTTTTGGCCCGTATACTGCATGTTAGGGCACATTAGTTAAAATAAATATTTAAAACTATTCCGTGTCTCTGTCAGATCTTATTGTGGACCAGTACAAGAGAGTGAGCGAAAGGGTGTGTCTTGTTACCGCAATTCCTGAGATCTGGGAGTGTTGTGTTCTGGGTGTCTAATCAATTGTTTCTCTGTGAGTGAGTAGGAGAGCAAGTGTGACACTATAGCTAGTCGGTCCTGGGATTGTGGGTACGAAGGTGGTGGAAAGACTCAGTCCCCATACACCAAGGTCCCATTTCCTGCACATAGTTCTGTATTTGTGCAGAATCCCTGCAACAATAACTTCTACTCATACTTGAAAGCCAGCGAATCAAGGTTCTTAGTATGATGATGTCATGATGTGCTTGTGATCACATCTAGCTAGTCACTTTATCTAAAAGGCATCTGGCCTTCAAGTGGCTCTGATATATAACTCACTATGTTAAACAATGCATTTTGGATTTAGAAAAGTAAAATCCACAAGTCTCAATTAGTTTCCAGAAACATGATCCCCTCGAAATACAGGGAGATCAGCCTCCTAGTGCATACATGCCCTCAGACCCGATTCAGGCGGGAGACTCACGATTTTTCAAGCCAAACATTGATTCATTTTAGCTGTCTCTGTTATGTTGGGAATGTGGAAAAATGTAATGACGACACATGGAATGTGGTATGAGGGTTCTGGAATGGCATATATGGGAAGAGGTATGAAATGTTGGAAAATGGAAGAACTAGAAGATGTTAACCTTCGCTGTGCATGGAGTTCTATACTTCTTGTTGTTGTGTTAACAATAAATTCTGAACCAGTACCAGACTGGTGTCGTCAATACTACAGTCTCCCGCCTAAAATTACCTCTGTTCCAATGTCAGTCAGTGTGGAAAATAAATCCCCTCGATTTTTATTATCTCCCTTTTTCCTGCTTCGGAAAGTTGGCATGTATGTTAGTGTTGCCAGCTAGGCCTGGGCGGTGAACTCCGCTCCGCTCGCGGAGTTTGCGGAGTTTCCTGCACTCCGTGTTACGCGGAGTTCCAAAAAACTCCGCTTCGCGGTGCGTAGCGGAGTTTTTTTCCTCGCTCGCGTTCGTCAACGTCAAGTTGCCGACCGCGAGCGAGGAAAATCAACCTCCCGGCGAGATTTTTCCTCGTTCGCGATCGTCAACATCAAGTTGGCGAGCGTGGAAAATCAACATCCCGGCGAGATTTCTCAACGCGGGGGAGTCAGGTTTCTCATTGCGAGTGGTCGCGTATGTTCGCGACCGCTCGCGTTGAGAAACTGCCCGTTCGCGTTGAGAAAGCTGCCGCTCGAGTAAAAATCTACTTGAGCGGCAGAAAAGGAAAGCTTGCGCTGTGCATGGTGCCGTTCGCAATGATTGCACAGTGCGGACAAGCATCCAGCACTGTGCAATCACTGCGAACAGCATTTTTCTATAATACTCCGCCGCTCGCGGAGGTCTGCGTAGTGCGACGGAGTTTTTTATGCACTTCGCGGTGTTCCGCGTAGTGCAACTCCGCGAACTCCGCCCAGGGTTAGTTGCCACTTGGCTGGTATTTCATCGGCCTGGCCTATTTGTTTAAGTGCACACCAGTAAAAACATTGATGAAAGCAGTAAAATTCTGTATTTTTCCCCCTCCTAAAACACAAAGCTAAAAGAGTAAACGCACAAAGAAATCTGTTAAAAAAAGAACGCTCTAAATTGTTTCAGAATTATTATTACAGCAAACAGAGATAATTGGCATCTTACAAAAAAATCCTGAAAATATTATGCTAATTCCTTTTCACCTACCAGCTGTTGGCTGCTCCAGAATATCAAAAAGTAAATAAATGACCGTTATTTTTTGTAAGAAAGGTGGCGCATACTGTGGAGACCACCAAAAATAGAGCCACCATATAAAACGTCTACTGTAGTGACAAATCTATAAGCCACTTAGAAGTGTATTGATTTAGGATACTGACAAAATCTCATTGTCATAAAATAGCAATGTTGTGCAAAATATCTGTCTGTTATAGATACTATCCAAATACATTGAGATTGATCTATCTTTGTACAAGAAGACATCATATTCTAGGCTGTGCTCTAAATATATTACAGAGGGATGGTCCTCCCAGCTTTCCCTGTATTTTGTGTTGTTTTTAGAATGTGTTAATTGTTTGCAGTATGAGTGTGGTATGTGTGGAAGTGGGTGATCAGATATGTTGATATCCTTTGTGTCTTGGTGTTGTTCCCATTAATTGTTCTATTTTTGATGTTGTATTAATAACTTTGGTATGATTACACAGTATTTAGTTTTGACTGCTTTGATAGTCATAATAAAAACAAGAATGCATTTTTTTGTTGATTTATTGTTTATATAAAAGTGTATATCATTTGATTGATCATCAATATATATGTATTTACATTATTTGCACATACAGTGAGCGTACTTTCTTTTGGCTCATGTGTGACTCTTTTTTAGCACAGTTTGAAGGCGAGTTTTTCTGCCCAATAAAGTAGCTTGCAGGCAGGATAGTATTCATTTCAGTGCGCTATTTTTTCCTGATTTCCTGCCTGCGTATCCTTACCTCAGGGGCCCTCTCTTTTTACGTATTGGCAGCCCTAAAACAGCCCCGAGAAGGGGAGGTGCAGACTCTTAGAGGTTGCACTACAAAGCGTGGCACAGAATAAATACATCAGATATCTTTTCTTAGTATGTCTTGCACTCCCACGAATCGTATCTCAAAATACAAGTGACAGTGAAACACGGTATCAGAGGATGACATAATGCGGTACACCTGATCTGATATGACCGCTGAAGCCTGGTCTAGAATTTTAAACGCCGCGCGCGCCACCTAGTGGTGTCTTTATGATAAAATTACTTGAGATAAAAGGAATTTCTTAAGTGAGTTGAATTTTGTGATTTTAAAATAACCAATATGTAATCCAAAGGTCTTGTAAAATAGTATTTTTCTGCCTCCACGGCTCCACCTTACCCAATAATATCTGTTGTTGTGGCTCAACTCGAGGGCCTCTTGGGTCCTCGAGCCCACAAGAGACGAGTTTTTATCGGAGGTGTTGACGGGTGAGGCCAAATGACTACAGTTGCGATTAAAATAAGGACTCATGATCGAATCCAGCCTCGGCTAGCATCCGTTGAAATCTCCCAGTGGCTAACAAATTAACGTGCAAATTAGTCTGTGGCGAGTAAGCGCTCTCATACCCTTGGGCAAGGTTTGCGCTATGTAAAATTGCCGGGAAATGTAGATTTTGCCTGTCATCCAAACTTTACTGAACAGAAGGCGTTACCTTTCAACTGAGAAAGAAATACACATCTGGTGGTTGAATTGTACCACGTGAAACTGGAAAACCTGGTATACATTTCTGCTTGAGGAAACGATGTATTTCGCCTAGCGGAGCCTCTTTTTTGTTCAGTTCCGCATGTAAGAGCACCTTCAAATGTGTGAGTCCCAGGGGCATAAGACAAACCCCTGCAGCCTCTGCAGTGCAGGGGAGCCTCCAACCCTCAAGGGGGTCCCCCATTCATTCCAAGGCCAATACATATCTGTGAGTTATGGGAGACTAAAGGGCCCCTCTTCACATTCTGCAGGGGGAGGGGGCATTATTTTGTGTTAGGCCACTGATGAGTTCAGGATGGGAGCAAAACCTCTATTGTGTTTGATATATTAGCCTATAATGTTGTTCCATCTATCAATAGAATCTAATTCACATATAGGATACATGTGACAACTAACTTGCCTACTAGTTCACTAAAAGCACTATCATCAGCGCTGAGGCAGGAATGTTTCTCAGTTCATGTTTAAAAACTCTCACTTTTAATGCATACTTCTCAATGCAGAGATATAATCTGATGTCCTAAGATGTCCTACGGTGAAACACATCCGTGTATTAACGAAATACTCTTTTTGAATTTTGAAGACACCTTATCATAATTCTACAGGAGATTTGTTGCACGATTTACATTGCAATTATTTTCATGGCTCAGCTTATGCACGGGCTTCAGATCTGGCTTGGTTCTCCCTGTTAATTTCTTGGCTCACCCACTTCGATTATATCATCGGATACACACTGGTACGACCTCGAATAAAAAGCTTAAGCCAGAGAGAACCCCTCAACCCCCACATCACCCAACCTCTAACCCCAGACACCCCGTCCCACCCCCCATATTTTGCCTTTTCACACACTTAGGGCCCTATTCACACAGGGCCTCAGCACTCGTGGCGGGACCTATGCAATAAGAAACTGCAATGCGGCGGTCCCGCCACGACTGCGGGGCCTCCGCCACCAGTGCTGAGGCCCTTAATGTTTGGTAAATCATTGGGTATGGAAGCATTTTCACAGTGCATATTTGTCGACTTTTCAAGACCAAAATAAGGGTGATATCTGCACAGTGCTTCAAACAACATCAGCAGGGTGCAGAGGTACACGGGAGCTAGAGCAGAGATGGGATTTTTTTGGTACATTATGGGGAATGGCTCATTCTAAGGCTCCTTAGCACTAACATTGGTCCAAGGTGCTGTCGCTTATTCACCAGCTTGCAATGACATTCATGAAACAATTTGAGGTTGTTGGTGCCTTTTAAAGTACATTTGGCCAGTAGCACTGGTTGTAAATGTATTTAGTTTAAAGACCACTATACAGAGAGAGCTGTGAGTTATTTCTGCTAAGGAAAAATTTGCAAATATGGACACTTATTGATTTTAAAGCACACAGTACAAATAACAGTGCTCAAAGCTGAATAAAACATAGAAAGAACTTGACCTTTGTAGATTTTTACACTCCTTAGGCCAGTAATAATGAGCAGAACGTGATAAGAGTGAAATCTAAACAGTCACTTTCAGGTGGATTTTGGAATAAACAAATTATTTACTGGTAATCTTCATGACCCTTAGTATAATGCTCCTCATCATTGCACTGGCTTGTGAGGCCATTCCACCTCCTGACAGAAACCCTACCTATGCTGTTTTCTATTTCCATATCAAATTCTTGAACAGCCACTCAGCATAAAGTTCCCTGCCCCCTCCTCCCCCCACACTTTTTACAGGCTGGCCCATGGGAAACATAAAAAAAAGAGACTGGGAGGACCTGAATGGGTTTGTTTTATCTAGATAAATTAACGTGGCTCTTCTTACATCTTAAGAAGAAGGGATATCCTGTGAAGACTGAAACACTGGTAGAATAACTTCCTGATTCTTGTGAAAAATAGGCTATTTTAGGTTAGAATTTTAGATGTGACTTCAGCACTACTCGGTTGGGGAAAAATCTGAAAAGTATGGAAAAGATATGAGCTAGGATGTTAATTCCCCTAGACTTCTTGCTGAAGTTTTTTGCCACCAAGAAGGATACTTTGGCAGATAATCAAGAAATGTCAGCTTGCTCCAAAGATTCAAAAGGCCCTTTCTGTAATCCCTCTAACACCATTGAAAGATCCCATGAAGTAATTGGGGAGGATATAGATGGCTTTTTAAATCTAAAACTCTTGAGAAGCTTTTTAACCGGCATGAGACCGGAAGAAAGACTCCCTCTGATCTCTTCAGGATTTTATTGCTGCCCATTGAGAGGCTAAAGTAGATGAAGATAGACCTTTTGTAATTCCATCCCTTAATACATTGGAGTATTTCTTTACTGCCTGGATGTCATAAGCTACTTCTCTGGAGTCCCCTATTTGTTGCAACCCAGCTCTTTCAACTCTCAAGACATCAGTCTCAACTGCTGAATTTGATTATATGTCTGGGAAGGAAAATGCAAGGGGCTTGGACAGTAAGGGAAGACAAAGAAGAGGTTCCGAGCTAAGTGGGACAGAAGTGGAAACCACGGTCTTGTGTGCCAGAAAGGTGTTATGAGAATGACTATCACCTCCTCCCTACGAATCCTCTGTAGCACTGTCAGGAGAATGGGAAAGGTAGAGAAAACATAGAGAATTTCCTGAAGCCATGGAAGAGTCAAAGCATCAGTCCACCAGGTTTCCCGACAGACCCTTGCCATACAGAAGCTATGCAGAAGAGTATTTGCTGGAATCACAAATAGGTCTATTGTGGATTGATCAAAATGACTTGTCACAAGAAGAAATGCGTGGAGGCTCATGTTTAAGTCTATTGAGGAGGGAATATTCAGACTTAAAGTGTCTGCTTGAAGGTTCCTGGAATATAAATTGTTTGAAATGATGATAGATTCATCTCTGCTCAAGCTAGAATCTCGTTGGCTAAAGCTGCTAGACTCACGGATCTTGTCTCACCCCGCCTATTTATAGAAGCTTTTGCAACTAGATTGTGCATCCTAAATAGGACTGGTTTCTTGTACACACAATTTGCAAAACTCTGTAGGGCCCGTTCTATTGTAGCTAACTCCCTCCAATTCAAGGAGTTGAGTGACTTTGAAGCAGACCATCTACCCTGGGTTTCCTGATCTTCCAATGTTACTCACCAACCCCACTGGCTTGCATCTGTTGTTATCACCACAAGAAGAGGTACCCCATCTGAACACCCTTATGGAGATTCTGAAGGGACAACCACCCCTGGAGAAATTGAACTAACTGTGGAGACACCGGTATCTGGGATAAGTTGTGGTTTCTCCTTGTATAACAACAGATCCAGAGAGGATAGTACTTGGATGGTCTACTAAACATCTTTGTCCACCTTAGAAAAAAAGATGCCGCAATTAATTAATCATCTAAGTATGGTAATATATGCATACCCAACAAATGCAAATGTAGCACTTCTGGAACTAGTACCTTTGTGAAAACCCTCAAGGATACGAGAGGCCTTCGGGCAGCACAGTGAAATGAAAATGTTTGTCTCCCACAGTAGAGTGTAAACACTACTGAACTTTCAAGTGTATTGAGACATGAAAATACGTGTCTTGCAAGTCCAATGTAATCATCCGATCTCCTTCCAAGATTGCTGGCATTAATTGTTGAAGCATTATCATTTTGAACGTTGTATGCCTTAAAAAATGTGTTGAGATTTTTAAAATGTAGTTCTGGACGATATCTTCTGTCTGTTTTGGTGACAGAAAAATTATTGAATAAAAGCCTTGTTCTTTTTGGTGATCTGGTACAGGTACTATTCATTACTTCAGGTAAGAGCAGATGGCACTGGTGCACAGTCTCCACAATACGCAAATGCTTTGGTAACAGCGGGAAAGCAATTGTGCTATTCTGTTGGCATGGCATTTCCACTGTCCTTTGACCAGCTCTGGTTCACTAAAGTAGCGAAATGAAGACTGTGTGTGAGTTTGCAGTGTCTTTTCTGACGGACTAGTAAACCCTCCACCAAATCAGTGCCAAGCAGGTCACAATGGAGGGATCCCACATAACTGCAGGTGAAATGGCCAGTTTGTGGGTCAGTGGAACGACACTTCAAAATGCAGGTAACACCCACAATATGTGGGTGAATTGACAGATCTGTTATTATGCATGTAAGGCTTGCCTATCACTCAAAAAGAAGCATGTTCCACAGCATTACAATCAAATGTTCTAACTTTAGACATCCTGGACCAAAAGCGAACATAAGAATGTTCTTCAACTTCAACTTTACTCCTGTCCAAAACGCTTTGGCATCCATAGCCCCCATGTAGAATGACCACCAATAGAGGATATATCAACCCTGCCAAAGACCTTATCCAATTATCATGTGTCTTGACATAGTGAATTGTACACCTGAGGTAGAAAAAATGAAACAGTGAAATATCAAGTGCTCTAACATCAAACAATCATTTAAACTAAACACAAGTGCAAAGTCAATTTTGCAGACAGCATTAGTATCACGCCACATCTGAAACATTTGAAGAACCAGATCCATATCACATAATGATGAATAACATGGTTTTTTAGGATTACCATATGCAACCTCCTGAGAAGACTGCACACCAAGAGAAGGTCATCTATCAGTCTATTGCCTTTTCCTGGCCTGCCAACATGGCTAACCTGTAGCCACTGAGAAGTTGAAAATACTTTTGTTGGGCAGCCAAAGTGGCTAAAAAATGAAAAACTATGGTGACATTTGATAAAATGGGATCGATATTTCTTTCCAGGCACCAACTAGACCAGAACCCCCATGATGACCCATAACTTTGGAGGTTCCTTAGGACTAGGAAACCTGAAGGTGGCATGAAGCTATTTCCTAATGTCCTGGGAGATTCCAGGCCAACCTAAAGGTTCCCATGCTACCAATCTGAGACTGTCAGTTACAATCAAACTTGTGGTTGACGCCACCAACTCAACAGCAGGTGAAAAATGAGACAGCAGAAGGATGGGGAAATCTGTTGTCAACTCCAAGAGAGAGGGGTACCACGGCTGAGCCTTCCGCAAGGAGTTATTGCTATCTGAGCTCCCGTCTGTGGACTAGGGCTAGTAATCTGGAAATCATTGCAAAAGGAGGAAAAGCGCAAAGAACTCTGCATGATCAATCTTGAAGAAAAGCATCTAATGCCTAGCAAACACCAATATGGTGTCCAGCTGAAAACGTAATCTAGCTGAGTTGTTCACCTGGAGCAAACAGGTCCATTAAAAAAAGGGTCCCAAACGTTGTTGAGACTCTGGACCACCCTAAGATGCAAACGCAAATCACTGTCAACCAACTGTACCCTGGAAAATCAATTCACCACCATATTATGCTGTCACTAAAGATATTCTGCTTTGAGTGCATATTCGTGGACCATGGTTTACGCGGCTGCTCAGCAAAATTTGTTGATTTTCAAAAAAACTCCCAATGCAGAAGTTTATTTATGAAAAATAAAATACGTATGTTCCTGACACCCTAAGAGTTTATTCACAGGTATAGGAGTAATTTTTCCTTTTTTCTGTTGGGGATTGCTAGGCTTTTCTTGTCGGTCCTGAACAGAAAAAAGTGCATCAGAACGTTCGCTAGCCAGTAAGAAAGCCAACTGGCTTTATGCACTTGTGGATCTGTATACAACAGACATATTACTGGATCAATCCCTGCAAGACAACACTGATCTTTCCGGTCCAGAGTTTATCAAAGTGACTGACAACTGGACTGATTCACGAATAAACTGAATTTTTATGTGTCAACAGAAATCTCTTTCACTTCACATGAAAATCTTCAAAAATCGTAGATTTCAATGTATGCATCTAACTCTAAACCAGTGCATTGCCGAATGAAGTAAATTGTGAATCTAGTTCTGAGTTAAGACACTATCATATTCTGAGAGCAAGTGTTCTACTAAAAACACGTTTTCACAAATTCTGATCACAGTAATGGGAGTTGAAGAATGAGTTTGCATACTCCAAGACAAACTTGATTAAGACCCTCATTATGTGTCGCCCGGACTTTATGGGTGGTAATGCTGCACCCGGTTTTACAGATACCATTAGGTACCAGAAATACCAGTGAATCACAAGTTCACCCTCTCTAGCCACCTAAGCAATTGGGAATAACAGGCAGGAAATGGTGCTTGTAATTGCAAGGTGATTACGCATGATAAAGTCCCAGGAACACCAGGTGTGTGATCTGAACACCACACCACTTGTAACAGGATGCACTTTTGGGGCTGTATCATACATGCAGCGCATTTTCCTTCATTGCACTTGGCACACCTTTTAAAAGGTGTGCCCGGCGCAATGAAGGAAAATGTGCCGTATTATGATGAATGTGCTGCCCCTAGGGCAGCCATGAACTCGTGCTGCCCTGGGGCAGTGCATTCATGTGAAAAACGGAGCAGCTGCTTTAAAGCCGCTCCGTGTTTTCACAGTGCAGGCGGCAACCCGCCTGAACTTTGAAGGGAGAATAGAGATCCCCTTGCAGGCGGGTGCAGTGAGTGACTGCACCCACCTGCAAGGGGATGTCTGGAGGGTCCATGGGACACCCTTTCCCCCTCCAGAGGGCTGCCATCAGGGGGCGCACTGACAGTGTACCACCCACTTCTTTGCCTCTGCGCCCGTATCTGTAATGCAGCGGGGGCTCAGAGGCAAAGGGATTTCCTCATTTGCATGGTGCACGCCCCCATGCAAATAAGGGAACGCCCTCTGAACATAATGTTGGTGCTTTATGTGCCCCAGCGCTATTGGTACCACAGATCGGGATGCACAAGTGTCTGCGGCCCCTTCTGTAATACCAAAGTGCCCCGGGGGCGCGCAAAGTGGGTGCAAATGCCCGTGTGCCCCCGCGGCACGTGTATAATACAGCCCCAGGTCCTTTATAAGCTGCGGAAGTTGCATGCTTTCAAAATGGTTCCTGTTATGGTTGCCGCGGTCCAGCCATCACATGAGGTGCAGCAATGCTAAGTTTAATGCTCAACGAATGCTGTGGAAAATTCATTCATGCTGCATGCACGTGCGGAAAGCTCGACTAATGTGTTCTAAGCATCCATAATGCTATTTTACAGCACTTAAAGTTGTAAAACTGTAACATCAATGACTATATAATGACTAATCAATAATGCACCGCTGGCCTTGCTTTATTAGAAAATTTGACAAGCCAAGGCTTCAGCAGCTTGTCAGCAGAAAGTGAGGCCATGACTGCGCCAAGTCACAGGCTAAGAGATGGAAGCGCTGCTTTCCACTGCCCCTGTCTTTTAATGGATTACATGAAAGGAAAATCACTGGAAAACACACACATAAGCTACTGTTCACACTAGTAGAGGTTGTGATGATACACAAGAGATATTAAGCTCTTTTCCCCATGTAAGTTTGAGTCTGGGCGAGTCAGCATGCGCTACAGCAGGATATATATGTCATAATTTAGGGCTGATCACTGACTATGTAAATGTCTTCCAATTGGAATTTGTGTACGTACATGAATCTGTATGCTCAGTGATGGCTGGCGCTCAGAGGAGGCCTGCACAGGTGTCAACAGTGGTCTCTGTTTGATTCCTGCACCACCAGCCCAGTAATCCTGGATTCTTACAGTCACGAAGGAAGGCGGTAATAACAGTAATTGTTTTGATGGGGATTGCAGATGGTGAACACCAGAGCTCATTTTTGTGGAATGAGACTTATTGTTCACCATCAGACTCTGACCCACACCAAGACAGAGAAAGATAAAACAAAAAAAGAGAGAAAAAAGGGGAAAGGCTAAGATAAGAAACAATGACTCAGGGAAAAGGCAGGATATGTAAACGGTCCTGCAAGAGTGAGACAGAGTCACAGGGCGTGTATGGTGGTGGAAGAAAGAGATATGGCCTGGAATTAGGACTAGGGCAGGCCTACAAATTATGTACTGACTAATTGTGTTATTCTGCACAGGAGCTCAAAGGTCATAGGGGACTTGGGCCCACACACACCTGCCGTCTCCCAACTCTCACAAAGACTTTTGTTGACTTTTGTTGTGACAGTTAATACCACTGAGACTAGCATGATAGCGGGAGCTCTGACAGACTTTGTGGCTGCAGCACAGCCATCATCCATTTACCCTGTTGAATTGCTGAGAATCTGTTCCCAGTCAACAACATCCCAGATTTGTGGCAGCTTCTGGACATCTGTAAAATATGGGGTGGCTAAGTCAGCTAAAGAACGATGATGGATTCAACCCAGATCTGTGACTGGGGGTGGGTGTCTGAAAAGTTTCAGCGCTCCATCCATCAAATCCTTGTGTGTGCTTTCTTTGCCGTAAGTTGGCAGGGTATGCCCAGATGTGGGTCCCTTGCTCACTTTGCCACTGGATTCAAGCTAGCCTGGCTGATGAGGGGTGTTACCCCGAACCGGTCCCAGGATGATTGTTTCTGGTCCAGGGTAGACCTGGCTTGGCAGTTCCGGTTGGACTGTTCCCATGAGGAACAGGGCGAAGACTGATTTGCATATGGCTGGGTCTGAACTGGGGTGGCTAAGTGAGCTAAAGATGGATTCAACCCAGATTTGTGACTTGGGGTGAGTGTCTGAAAGGTTTCAGCGCTCCATCCATCATCTCCTTGTGTTTGCATCTGTAAAATATGTTCATGTTGCCAATATGAAGGATAGGAGAGGTATTTGTATGCCTTGTTTTGAGTAAGAAAAAGTCAGCTGGATAGAAAAGTTCTAATTGCATATTGAGTTTAGCCAAAAGACATACAAACAACATGTTTGTTTACAATCAGTATTGAATCTGGGCTCTTATGTATCAACACATTTCCCTATAGACATAGGATGGATAAAACAGTTTGAGTCACTGGACTGGTACCCTTTGAAAGTCAGAGTGAACAATGCTGGGATTTGAACCACAAACATAACTCACAACGTCTTTATAGGTTTGTTTTTCATAAACATTTTTCATGAAAAAATATATATACTTACCAAGAGGGGCTTTCAACCAGCCCTGTTTATCTACTAATCTGTTCACTTGTGTTAGAAATGGGATCTCTAGTTGGCAAGGGCTTGCACCTTTGTCCAAGTAGGGACCCTTCTTCCTAGTCAGGGTAAGGGAGTTACACTCCTAAAATAACCCCTGCTCACCCCCTTTGTAGCTTGGCATGAGCAGTCAGGCTTATTCTAGAGGCAGTGTGTAAAGCATTTGCACATAACCAACAGTAATACAGTGTAAGCACTACAAACGGACACCACACCAGTTTAGAAAAATAACCAATATTTTTATATACTCAAGACAAGACCAATTACGACAAAAATCCACAATACTATACTTTAAAAATGAATGCTTGATAAGGTAACTTCTTCTTTGCAGGAATAGCACAAAAGCAAAGTTCGTACGAGTCGGTAGCCCCGTCCGGGTCTACCGCGATGCTGAATTACACAGAGTCCAACAGTTCCAGCCGACCGCGTCGCTACGGGCCAGCAGAGTCGTGAACAGACTCGGTCACAGTACCTTTCTCGTTGTGGCTGGTACGGAGTGTACGAGCCGGTCGGCGTTCGTCACGGTAGCGGTGCAAGACGGAGCGATGCAAGGTGCGGTGTCCCTCGATGCGGTGCAGGCAGCGGCTCGATGAGCGTCGTGCAGACGGAGTCGGTGAGTCCAAGGCGTGCGGTGCAGGGCGAGACGGTGCACAATGCGGTGCTGACAGGTTGCGATGCAGGCGACCAAGCCGGAGTGCGGGAGCTGGCGTCGGACAGCGGTGCGAGTCGGAGCGGTGCGTCGCAAACGTGCGAGCGGTGCCCCAAATGCGATGCGGTCACGACTGTTGAGCCAGTTGCAGCGTCCGCGTCGGTCGGGTCCGGCTGGTTCAGTGAAGCGATGCGATGCGAACTGCGGTGCCCACAGGTCACGGTAGAAGCAGCGGCTCGGTGTTGACGGCGTCGGACGTCGCTTACGGTGAGACCAGGGTTGCGATGCGGTCTGCGGTGCAAACAGGTCATTCGGTTGACAGAGTCGGTTGCGGTTCCCTTCCTCTGTGGCAACTGAAACAGCGTTCCAGAAGCGGTACCCAGAGGCTTGTGAAGTCTTTGTAGTCCCTGAGACTTCTTAACAGGAGGCCAGCTCGGTTCCAGGCCCTTGGAGATACTCAGCACAAGTTTGTAGAAAGTTCAGTCTAGTCCTTTCACTGCCCAAGGCAGAAGCAGCAGCTGCAGGCCAACCCAACAAAGTAACAACACAGCAAAGGGGCAGTACTCCTCCTGGCAGCTCTTCCAGCTCTTCGTCTTGGCAGGTTCCTTGATTCCAGCGAGATCTAAATTCATGGGGTCAGGGCCCCAATATTTATATCCCAAATTCCTTTGTTCTCTGAAGGCAGAGAGGCCTTCGCCTAGTCCAAACCAGTTCTGGAGCACTTTGTTGACAAGTCTCCGTCCCTTCTTTCAGAGAGTAGGCCAGGGACATCAGACGCACCACAGGAGGTGGAGCCAGCATTGTGGAGGGAAGGCACTGTCCTATTCAGGGCCCAGGTGCAACTCCTCCCACCCATCTACATGTAGATCTTGCTATTCAGCCCTGTGCTGACTCACCCTGTCTCCTGGCATCCCCCAGCCCCTGTCACTCACACTCCAGACAAGGAATACACAACATCGCAGAGGCAGGCTTGGATGGTTAGACAAGAAAATACCCACTTTCTAAAAGTGGTATTTTCAAACACAGAATGTTAAAACCAACTTCACTAAAAGATGCATTTTATCATTCTGAGTCCAGGCATACTAAACTCGAATTTCTACCATGTTCCCGGGGTCAGTTAGGATTATAAGCTGTAATAATCAAAACTGCCCGTTCTGGCCTATGGGGGAACAGGTAGCCTTGCAATAGTGAAAAACGAACTAGGCTGTAATTCACTATCAGGACATGCCACACACACCAGGGCATGTCCTACCTTTCGCATACAACGCACCCTGCCCACAGGGGTACCTTGGGCCTACCTTAGGGGTGACTAACATGTAGAAAAGGGAAGGTTTAGGGACTTGCAAGTGTGCGCACTTGCCAAGTCGACATGGCAGCCCCAGGCTGCGCACAGGCTCTGCGATGGCAGGCCCGAGTTACACTTTACGGGCTGTTTGCGTGGGTGGCACAATCCAGTGCTGCAGCCCACCAACAGCATTTGGTCTATAGGCCCTGGCACTCGCAGTGCACTTTACAAGGGACTGACACATAAACCAAATAGGCCAATCATGGAAACACCAATCCATAACACATTTTATACAGGAGCACTTGCACTTTCCCACTGGACAGCAGTGAGGAAAGTGCGCAGAATCATTACACCAGCAAAAACAGAGTCAAAACCGGGAGGTCAGAAAGCAAAAAGTCAGGGAAACACGCCAAAAGATGCCAAGTCTAACACATGTCCCCTCCAGCTGAAAGTAGGGAGAACTACCCAACCCCATTGGAGTTCTCTTCACTAAGGCGGAAGAACCTGGACAGACCATCTGCGTTGGCGTGTTCTTGTACCAGGACGGTGTTCCACCGTAAAGTCCATTCCCTGTAGGGAGATGGACCACCTCAGCAGTTTTGGATTCTCACCCCTCATTTGCATCAACCATCTGAGGGGCCTGTGGTCGGTCTGAACCCGGAAGTGAGTCCCAAACAGGTATGGTCTCAACTTCTTCAGCGCCCAGACCACAGCAAAAGCTTCCCTTTCTATGGCACTCCACCTCTGTTCCCTGGGGAGTAGTCTCCTGCTAAGGAAGACTACAGGCTGATCCAGGCCCTCTTCGTTCAGTTGCGAGAGCACCGCTCCCACACCATGCTCTGAAGCGTCAGTCTGCACGACGAATTCCTTGGAGAAGTCAGGTGCCTTGAGCACGGGCGCCGTGCACATGGCTGCCTTCAGAGCATCAAAAGCTTTCTGGCAGGACTCAGTCCAGATCACTTTCCTGGGCTGCTTCTTAGAAGTCAGCTCTGTTAAGGGGGCAACGATGGTGCCATAGCCCTTAACAAATCTCCTATAGTAGCCGGTGAGACCTAAGAAGGCTCTCACCTCTGTCTGGGTCTTGGGGGGCTCCCAAGCCAGAATGGTGTCAATATTGGGTTGTAGGGGCGCCACCTGGCCGCTTCCTACCTGGTGTCCCAAGTACACCACAGAATCCTGCCCGATCTGGCACTTACTGGCCTTGATCGTGAGGCCTGCACCTTGCAGAGCCCTCAACACTTTCTCAAGGTGCTGTAAATGTTCTTCCCAGCTGGAACTGAACACAGCAATGTCATCCAGGTAGGCGGCACTGAAATCCTCCAGCCCAGCCAACACCTGATTGACCAACCTCTGAAAGGTGGCAGGGGCATTCTTCAACCCAAAGGGCATCACCCGGAATTGGTAATGACCTTCTGGGGTTGAGAATGCTGATCTCTCCTTGGCCCCATCGGTTAAGGCAATCTGCCAGTACCCAGACGTCAAATCAAACGTGCTGAGGAACCGGGCAGCTCCCAACCGATCAATGAGCTCATCAGCTCTGGGGATGGGGTGCGCGTCAGTCCTGGTGACGGCATTGAGCCCACGGTAGTCCACACAAAACCGGAGTTCTGGAGTGGCACCGGGCGCAGCAGCCTTTGGGACCAAGTCCACTGGGCTGGCCCAAGGGCTGTGGGAGGGCTCAATCACCCCTAACGCCAACATCTTAGAGACCTCCTCCTTGATGCTGGCTCTGACCCGGTCAGTCAACCTGTAAATCTTGTGCTTCACAGGAGGGCTGTCACCAGTGTCCACGTCATGGGTACACCAGTGAGTAACACCGGGGGTCAGAGAGAACAGTGGGGCGAACTGTCCTAACAACTGGTGACAGTCCCCCTGCTGCTCCTGAGTCAGAGTAGGGGAGAGATCACACCTTCTACTGACCCATCATGCTCCTTGGTAGACAGGAGGTCAGGTAGAGGCTCACTCTCCTCTTCCACCCCATCATCTGTCGCCAAGAGCATACTCACTTCGGACCTCTCGAAGTGGGGCTTGAGCGGTTCACGTGAAGGACCCTCAAAGGGTTCCTTGGAGCTTGCAAATCCACCAGGTAGGTGACGTCACTTTTGCGCTCCACCACCTCATATGGCCCAGTCCACTTGTCCTGCAAGGCACAAGGTGCCACTGGGGCCATGACCCACACTTTTTGCCCAGGTTGAAATTCGACCAGAGTGGCATTCTGGTCATACCATCTCTTCATTTCTTCCTGGCTTGCTTCTAGGTTCGCCTGAGCGAGTTTCCTGAAGCGGGCAGTTTGGTTTCTAAAGGCCAGCATGTAGCTAAACACATCCTGGGGAGTTTTCCTGGGAGCTGCCTCCCAGCCTTCCTTTACCAAACTCAGAGGTCCTCTGACAGGGTGGCCATACAGGAGCTCAAAGGGGCTGTACCCAAGAGACTTCTGAGGCACCTCCCTGTATGAAAAGAGTAGGCATGGCAAGAGGACGTCCCACTTACGCCTCATGGGTTCTGTTAGACCCTTGATCATGCCTTTCAAGGTCTGGTTGAATCTCTCCACCAGACCGTTTCCTTGTGGGTGGTAAGGAGTGGTGAACTTGTAGGTTACACCGCACTCCTTCCACAGGGATGTCATATACTTGGATATGAAATTGGTCCCCCTATCAGAAACCACCTCCCTGGGGAATCCCACACGGGAAAAGATCCCCATTAACGCCCGGCCCACCACTGGCGCCGTCGTTGTCCTGAGAGGGATTGCCTCTTGGTACCGGGTGGCATGGTCCACCAAGACCAGGATGTACCTGTTGCCCATGGCTGTCTTGGGATCCAGTGGCCCCACAATATCCATCCCTACCCTTTCGAAGGGTGTACCAACAACAGGAAAAGGTTGGAGAGGAGCTTTGACCTTCCTCCCACTCTTACCACTTGCCTGGCAAGTTTGGCAAGACCTACAGTGTGCATCTGACTGCCTTCGCATTTGGGGCCAAAAGAAGTGGGTGACAAGCCTGTCAAAGGTCTTGTCCTGCCCCAAATGTCCTGCCAAAGGCACGTTATGAGCCAGACCCAGTAGGAAGGTCCTGAAGCGCTGGGGTACCACCAGCACACGGGCTGACCCAGGCTCAGCAACCTTAGGCTCACTGTATAGGAGACCACTCTCCCAGTAGATCAGATGTGACCCGGACTGATTACCAGCTGCCTGGTCTGCAGCCTGCCGCCGCAGACCCTCCAGAGTAGGGCACTCGTTCTGCTCCCTGCAGAACTCCTCCCTGGTGGGACCCCCTTCGTGCTGCCAATGGGTCAGCTCAGAGATGTCTCCCAGTTCGGCTACCTGCTCCCCTGTAGGCACCGGGGCGTCCCCCTCGAGGTCCGCCTCCTCCCGGTCCGTGGGAACATCAGGGGCCGGTTTCCTGCGCCCCCGGCCCTTTCTCTTGGCAGGGACTTGGGCCACTGTTTCAGGCTCCAAGTCCTCTTGACTACCCTTCCTGGCTGCCATTGACCGAGTGGACACGCATGCCCACTCTGGCAACCCAAGCATCTCCAAGTGAGACCTGAGCTCAACATCCTTCCATAAGGACTGCTCCAGGTCGTTACCTAGCAGACAATCTACAGGCATGGTAGGGCTCACAACCACCCTCAAGGGACCTGAGACGCCCCCCCATTCAAAGGGAACCTGTGCCACCATACACTGGCGCTCAGAGTTGTCTACAGCAACTACTTGGTGGAATGCTCCTGGGACTACTTGCTTCTCAGACACCAGGTGACACCGGACTGAGGTCACACTGGCTCCAGTGTCTCTGAGAGCCTCTACCCTATTCCCATTGATGGTCACCCAGGTGCTATATTTCTTTGTGTTAAGGGGCACCTGGTTTCCTGGGACCATCTCACTGTCCCCTAGTGAGACAAGGGTCATTTCTGCGGGATCCCCACCCTCCTGTGGGCACCCCTCCTCCCCAAGCGCTACACTAGCCAACACTTTGGACTGTCCACCGGTGGGTGGCTGTGTCCCCTTTGGGCACTTGGGGTCCCCCTTAAAGTGACCTACCTGGTCACATGCATAACACTTGCAGGGGCCGGTCTCAACAGGCTTCCCTGTAGAGACCCCTTTCTTCTTATCACCGGGGGGCTGGGAACCTTTACCCTGGGTACTAGTTTGGGGCCCTTTAGAGAACTCCTGTGCTTTACCCTTGTCCCCCACCTTTCTGCTGGGGACCCTGCCCACCTTTGGCTGAGTCTCCCCAAACGCTTTCTTGTGGACCCTGGTACTCACCCAGTGGTCCGCTTCCATAGCAAGCTTCCTGGGGTCAGTTAGCTTACTATCCACTAGGTGCTGGCGCAGATCTGCAAAACATAGACTAGACAAGTGCTCCCATGCAATCAAGTTGTAGAGCCCCTGAAAATCTGTTACACTACTGCCCTTCACCCAACCATCCAGAGACCTGCAGAACACATCCACACATTCCAACCAAGTGTTGGCATCAGACTTCTTACTGGACCTGAACTGATCCCTGTACTTTTCAGGAGTAAGACCATACTTAGTGAGAAGGGCATCCTTCATGTCAGCATAGGTGAGGTGATACCCCTTACCCAAAGCTATCAGAGCATCCCTTGCTTCTTCAGGGAAAAGTGGCCACAATCCTGCTCCCCAATTCTCCTCAGGGACCCCATTCATGTGTATGGCTGCCTCATAACCCTGAAACCACCTTTGTATGTCATCCCCTTCTTGAACTACTTGCCTACATTCTTGGGGATGTGCACAATCCTGTCTGCCTTCCTGGACGAATTGCTGCCACCATCTGAGCCTGACTTACTCCTAAGTTCTAGCTCCTTCAGTTCTCTCTCATGCTCTAAGAGCATCTTCTTCTCCTCCATGGCCAATCTCCTCTCCTCCCTCTTCTCCTCCCGCTCACCCTCCAGCCTGAGCTTCTGCAGCTCAAACTGCCTTGCCTCTCGCCTGTCCTCCAGCTCCTCTGGGGACAGACTGCTGCTGCCTGACCTGGCGGGTTCCCCCCACCCAAAGCACATCCACCCTGGAAATAGGCTCCTCCACCTCCTCACTGAGA
Source organism: Calotriton arnoldi (assembly GCA_963921515.1). Taxonomy (NCBI): domain Eukaryota; kingdom Metazoa; phylum Chordata; class Amphibia; order Caudata; family Salamandridae; genus Calotriton; species Calotriton arnoldi. The sequence continues at coordinate 1,969,122 of CAWUFW010002763.1, read as the reverse complement.
TTACCAGGCTGCCCACTGGCATGTCTGGCTGCTACCCAGGCCCTCAGCGCCTTCTGTAGCTCCTCCTTCCTTGTGAGGCCTTTAATTTGGACTTTCAGGTTTTTACAAATTGCTCGTAGTTCCTTTACGGCATAGGTTTCCAACCTATCCTCCTCAAAGATAACTTCCAGAGATGCAACGGATGATGCAGCTGAGTCAGGCATGACAAAAGTAGTGAGTTGAAAACTGGCAAGATCAAAAATAGGCCAAACGAAAAAGAACCAGTATGTGGTACGTAATGGTCTGCGATATGGTAGTAGTGCACACCAATCACTGTAAGTTAAGTGCAAACACAAGTCCTATCCTCACCGCTGACAACCAATGTTAGATATGGGATCTCTAGTTGGCAAGGGCTTGCACCTTTATCCAAGTAGGGACCCTTCTTCCTAGTCAGGGTAAGGGAGTTACACTCCTAAAATAACCCCTGCTCACCCCCTTGGTAGCTTGGCACGAGCAGTCAGGCTTATTCTAGAGGCAGTGTGTAAAGCATTTGCACATAACCAACAGTAATACAGTGTAAGCACTACAAACGGACACCACACCAGTTTAGAAAAATAACCAATATTTTTATATACTCAAGACAAGACCAATTACGACAAAAATCCACAATACTATACTTTAAAAATGAATGCTTGATAAGGTAACTTCTTCTTTGCAGGAATAGCACAAAAGCAAAGTTCAGTGCGAGTCGGTAGCCCCGTCCGGGTCTACCGCGATGCTGAATTACACAGAGTCCAACAGTTCCAGCCGACCGCGTCGCTACGGGCCAGCAGAGTCGTGAACAGACTCGGTCACAGTACCTTTCTCGTTGTGGCTGGTACGGAGTGTACGAGCCGGTCGGCGTTCGTCGCGGTAGCGGTGCAAGACGGAGCGATGCAAGGTGCGGTGACCCTCGATGCGGTGCAGGCAGCGGCTCGATGAGCGTCGTGCAGACGGAGTCGGTGAGTCCAAGGCGTGCGGAGCAGGGCGAGACGGTGCACGATGCGGTGCTGACAGGTTGCGATGCAGGCGACCAAGCCGGAGTGCGGGAGTTGGCGTCGGACAGCGGTGCGAGTCGGAGCGGTGCGTCGCAAACGTGCGAGCGGTGCCCCAAATGCGATGCGGTCACGACTGTTGAGCCAGTTGCAGCGTCCGCGTCGGTCGGGTCCGGCTGGTTCAGTGAAGCGATGCGATGCGAACTGCGGTGCCCACAGGTCACGGTGCAAGCAGCGGCTCGGTGTTGACGGCGTCGGACGTCGCCTACGGTGAGACCAGGGTTGCGATGCGAAGCGGGGCGATGCGGTCTGCGGTGCAAACAGGTCACCGGCCAGGGCTGGATTCGGTTGACGGAGTCGGTTGCGGTTCCCTTCCTCTGTGGCAACTGAAACAGCGTTCCAGAAGCGGTACCCAGAGGCTTGTGAAGTCTTTGTAGTCCCTGAGACTTCTTAACAGGAGGCCAGCTCGGTTCCAGGCCCTTGGAGATACTCAGCACAAGTTTGTAGAAAGTTCAGTCTAGTCCTTTCACTGCCCAAGGCAGAAGCAGCAGCTGCAGGCCAACCCAACAAAGCAACAACACAGCAAAGGGGCAGTACTCCTCCTGGCAGCTCTTCCAGCTCTTTGTCTTGGCAGGTTCCTTGATTCCAGCGAGATCTAAATTCATGGGGTCAGGGCCCCAATATTTATATCCCAAATTCCTTTGTTCTCTGAAGGCAGAGAGGCCTTCGCCTAGTCCAAACCAGTTCTGGAGCACTTTGTTGACAAGTCTCCGTCCCTTCTTTCAGAGAGTAGGCCAGGGACATCAGACGCACCACAGGAGGTGGAGCCAGCATTGTGGAGGGAAGGCACTGTCCTATTCAGGGCCCAGGTGCAACTCCTCCCACCCATCTACATGTAGATCTTGCTATTCAGCCCTGTGCTGACTCACCCTGTCTTCTGGCATCCCCCAGCCCCTGTCATTCACACTCCAGACAAGGAATACACAACCTCGCAGAGGCAGGCTTGGATGGTTAGACAAGAAAATACCCACTTTCTAAAAGTGGTATTTTCAAGCACAGAATGTTAAAACCAACTTCACTAAAAGATGCATTTTATCATTCTGAGTCCAGGCATACTAAACTCGAATTTCTACCATGTTCCCGGGGTCAGTTAGGATTATAAGCTGTAATAATCAAAACTGCCCGTTCTGGCCTATGGGGGAACAGGTAGCCTTGCAATAGTGAAAAACGAACTAGGCTGTAATTCACTATCAGGACATGCAACACACACCAGGGCATGTCCTACCTTTCGCATACAACGCACCCTGCCCACAGGGGTACCTTGGGCCTACCTTAGGGGTGACTAACATGTAGAAAAGGGAAGGTTTAGGGACTTGCAAGTGTGCGCACTTGCCAAGTCGACATGGCAGCCCCAGGCTGCGCACAGGCTCTGCGATGGCAGGCCCGAGTTACACTTTACGGGATGTTTGCGTGGGTGGCACAATCCAGTGCTGCAGCCCACCAACAGCATTTGGTCTATAGGCCCTGGCACTCGCAGTGCACTTTACAAGGGACTGACACATAAACCAAATAGGCCAATCATGGAAACACCAATCCATAACACATTTTATACAGGAGCACTTGCACTTTCCCACTGGACAGCAGTGAGGAAAGTGCGCAGAATCATTACACCAGCAAAAACAGAGTCAAAACCGGGAGGTCAGAAAGCAAAAAGTCAGGGGAAACACGCCAAAAGATGCCAAGTCTAACAACTTGTCATTCAGAAATTGCTTCCTCCCACCACAGCTTACAACATGGCCAGTTGGTTATCCCACTTTAGCTATTAATTTCTTTCTCTGTGAGTGATGGTGTCATCACCCACAGGAAAGTAGCCCTTTTCAGTGTGGCAGGGGCATCTTGCCAAATGTGGACTTTAAAAAAAAGAATATATATATTTATATAGGAAAGAAACTGGAGCATAAGATAAAGTCCTAAAGTCCAGGCAAGCTCGCGCTCCACAGTTTTTGGATTTCAAAAGAAATATTTATTGGCAACACATTTCACCCTCACTCAGGCTTCGTCACGGCCATATAGACGGGTCTTGCACCTCTGAGCTTGCACCAGCCCCGCCAGTGTGGACCAGACCGGTTTCCTTAAAGAAGCGGGCACGGACTCCTTATAATGCAGTGCAACAAATAGTGAATTTATTATAAAAAGTAGTTGTCCATAACGCATTTCAGCCACACCAAAGTGGCCCTGATCACATGAACGAGCTACGCCATATCCGGTTTCTTAAAGCAATCACACGATACCACGTGAGATACAGAAATGCACTTAATGATGGAAACTGACAACAGACTAAAAAACCAGCTGGTAATTGATGTAATACTAAAGATATGCAATGCACAACACCCCATAAAATTTTAACTCTAATTTCCATGGTGTAGACTATAATGGAATGGGCCTGAGGTAAGACCTGGATATGATGTTAAACTGTAATAGGACATCGTGTCATGCCAATAGAAAAACGTTAGTCAAGTGCGATACAATGCCTCAATGTGTATGGCAAGATGATGAACATATCATAAAATCTCCTAAATGTATGTTAGTAAATGAAACTATGTTAAAATCAAACTTGCATGAATTTTTTTTTTAGTTTGAAAATGGCTTTATTTGATAAAAATAAATATAACATCATACAATAAATGCGAAAGCATAACATAGAATATAAGAAGGCAGTGCTAAGATCTAAAGAGGGAAAAGGAAAAAGGGGGGGAAGGGGGTAGGCTATATAAGATCAATTTAAACACAGTAGTAATAAATAAATGTTCCTAATACAATAGGATAACACGTAACAATATAATGTAGTTAATTAAACAACAATATTTATAAAAGTCAAGGAGGTCTGGGTACTTCTTCAGTGTAGGGGTTATGGAAAGTTGTCTTTTTAGCCGATACATCTAAAAAGTCTGTGACAGGCAACCAAAGTAGATCCCTTTTAATTGCAAGTGAGATGGGGTACACATAAGCTCTATCCAACCTATGGTTATAGCAGACACCATACCATTATGCCTGAAAAGATAGAGCAGACGTATCCTTCCATGCTTTAGTAATCTGTTGAAAAGCAACAGCAAGGAGTAAATCGATGATACGTACTTCGGTGGATTGGGACGACCAAACCTCAGAGATGCTTCCCAAAAAAATATGGATAAGGGAGAAAGGAACATGTGTGTGAAAAATAGCGTTGATTTGTTGCCAGACTCGGACCCAAAAAGTATGAATAAATGGACATTCAAATAACATATGTTTAAGGTCTGCTGGTGAAACAGTACAAGACCAACAAATAGAAGGAATGTCTGGATTAATCTTGTGTAGTTTGGCAGGGGTGATCATGAGTCGGTTATAAATGAAAAACAAGGTTTGAGTTGTGTTTGCTGCTCTAGAAGACCTCCTTATTTTAGTCCAGATTTTATTCCATATTGGAATAGAGAAAGATTTACCCAGATCAGTTTCCCAACTACATTCTATTTCTGATTTATCTCGAGCAAGAGGAATATCTGTTAAATGCTTATAAATTTGAGAGGCAGAGGGATTGTTACATAAAACCGATTTTATATTGGGGGGAGAGGGAGCATGTGCACAGTTAGAGGATAAAGCATTGTAAGAAGTTTGAGCCACTGCAATCAAAGATAAGTAATTGGACTGATATGAAGAAGGAAGCGAAAAGCTAGATTGAATTGTTGAAAAGGGAACACAAACACCATCATGAAAAAGTTGATGAGTCCATTTAAGGCTGTAAGCTAACCAATCCTTCCAAAAGATAAATTTATTATTAAGTTTAATGTGTTTATTATACCAAATTGCTGAATTTAAGAATTGTGCACGGTCATTGTGCGGAGACGAAAAAATTGGTTGGAAAACTTTACGAGCATTTTTAAGAATAGAAAGAGATAATGATGAGGGGATATGAGAGAGAGAAATATATTCTTCAAAAGAAAACGGATGGTAAAAAGATTTTTCGACCTCTACCCATAAGGGATAGAGTATAGAGCCATTATTATTGTCCGATAACAGAAAAGAAGATTTTTAAAGAAAAAATGCAGTGTGATAGGAGTGAAAGTCTGGGAAATTAGCTCCTCCCAAATGTTTAGGTTTTTTAAGTTTACAAAGAGACATTCTAGCTTTTTTATTATGCCACAAAAATTTAGATAGAATACTATATAACTTTTTATAATAAGATTTGGGAATATTAATCAGAATATTTGATAAATAAAACAATATTACAGGGACTAACATCATTTTTATAGTAGCTAGTCGGCCCCACCATGATAAAAATAGGGGGTGCCATCGCGATGTAGTCGAGGATAATATTGATTGTAACTCTTTCAAATTTAAAGCAACAGTGTCTTTAATAGATGCATTGAACCATATCCCAAGATATTTAATTTTATTTGTATTCCAATGAAAAGAGGAAGATGAAAAGTCCGCATGAAAGCATAGTTTATTCAAAGGCAGAATTTCACATTTATCAGCATTTAATTTATAACCAGAGACGAGGGCAAAGTCGTCCACTTCTGACAGAAAAGCTGGTAACAAAGTCCGGGGGTTTGAAATAAATAATAAAATGTCATCCGTGTATACAGAAAGTTTTAAATGTTTGTCACCATACGAGAATCCTTTAATAACTTTATTCAATCTGATTTTTATTAAAAATGGTTCTAGGGCAAGAATAAATAATAACGGAGATAGTGGGCATCCTTGCCGGACTCCTCTATGAAGTGGGAATGATGGGGATACAAGTCCATTAGCTAAAATAAAGGATCTGGGAGAGGAATATAATAGAGAAACATAATTAATAAATTTTGGAGCAAAACCAAACCAAGCAAGCGCAGAAAAAATAAAGGGCCACCTGAGTCTATCAAATGCTTTTTCAGCATCTAATGAAATTGCTGCTAATGAATTTTTATATGATTTAGATTTGCTTAAGACATTAAAAAACAATCGAGTGTTATCAGATAAATGTCGTCCTTTAATGAAACCGCATTGTTCCTTCCAAATCAAGTGGGGCAATAGAGAATCCAAACGAAGAGCAAGTATTTTCGCAAATATTTTATAATCTAAATTGATCAAGGAAATGGGCCTATAATTTTTTAACATAGTATGGTCTTTGTTTTCTTTAGGGAGTAGACATATTAAAGCTTCCTGAAAAGATCCTCCCGATTTCCGGATAGAGATAAAATATTGAAACAATTGATACAATTTAGGAAGAAGAATCTTGGAGAAATGTGTGTAAAATTCGATAGTGAAACCATCAGGTCCTGGAGCTTTACTTTTTTAATAGCCTGAATAGCAGTTAGAATGTCGTTAGTTTGAATATCCTCCTCTAAGGAAGAGAAATCCACAGTGGGAGAAGAAGGAGGGGTAATAGAGGATAAGTAATGAAGAATATCATTTTGTTGAGAAGGAGATTCAGGGGTATAAAGGGATTGATAGAAATTGGTAAATTCCATAAGAATATGTTCATTTTTATGAACCATAGTGTTGGTTGAAGTTAAGATTGAATCAAATTTAGAACGCTCTTTTTTAATTTTAAGATAATTGGCAAGAAGTTTCCCAGCCTTATTTTGAGCACCATAATACTTAGCACTGGATTTGAGCAAAAATAAATTAGCGGATTTGGTTGAAATTTTATTAAATGTAAATTTGGTTTTGATAAGTTCATCCAAAACAGATTGAGATTTTGTCGAATGAAAGGAATGTTCTAGTTGCTTAATACGTGAACTAAGTGATTGAATATTTTTATAAGAAGATTTCCATTTCTGGGCTACAAACGAAATAATGAAGTCTCTAGAGGCAGCTTTGAAAGTGTCCCAATTAAGGGGCCGATTCTGATGCGGGTTGGAAAAGCTTCCCGACCGAGGGCCTGATTCTGATGCGGTTAGGAAGGCCTCCTAACGGCATTTGCTCCTTCCAAATCGGATCGGGAACGTGTCTTCCCGACCGAGGGCCCAATTCTGATGCGGTTAGGAACAAATGTTCCCATTGAAGTCAATGGGAGTTCAACCAAATCGTATCTGGAAGCATCCGGATGCATCCTACTCCGCCGGTGGACTTTCCCGATCCGAGTGGGTCGGACACCATTTCCCAACCGATTCGGTCGGGAAGCTTTTCCAACCCGCATCAGAATCGGCCCCTAAGTTGTGGGGAAGCATGTGGGGACTCGTTTTCTAGAAAAAATGTATCTGCAAAGTTCTGAAAAGCTGGAGTAAACTTTGGGTCCAATAAAAGGGAGTTATTGAATCTCCATCTTTTAGTTCCTTCAATAGGGGGGAGTAAATCTAAATCCAAAGAGACAGGAGCAGAATCTGAGATTAATATAGATCCTATGTCTGAATGTGAGATATGTTGTGTGAGAGCTTTAGAGATAAACAGATAGTCTATGCAGGATTGGGAAGAATGAGCAGGAGAGAAAAAGGTATATTCTTGAAGAGTGGGGTGACATAGTCTCCAAGCATCAAAGAGGGATCTTTGAGTTATAGTAGAAGTGTATTGAGAGTGAGCATAAGAGGGAACAAATTTAGAATGAGATCGCCTATCAATAAAGGGGTCAACAACCATATTACAATCCCCACCAACTATCAGATAATCATCACTGTAAGTCATTAATCTAGATAAAATATGGGGCCAAAAAAGTTTATCAGGGTTAGTAGGTGCATATAAATTAAATATAGTCAAAGGAATCTTGTTGATAAGCAAAGAAACTGCAACCCATCTACCTTCAGTATCCATCTCTTGATTTACAACTTGGATGTCTAAACGTTTATGACAAAGAACTGCTACACCATTACGTTTCCCGGAACCAGGAGAAGCAAAGAGATGACCCAAACCATTGTCGCTGAAGCTTGGATATTTCTTTATGAGTTACATGAATTTCTTGTAATAGAACAATATCACCTTTCAAACCAGCAATATGTGATAAAACTCTTTGGCGTTTTATAGGTGACCCTAAACCTTTAACATTCCAAGATATAACTCTTAACGACATTTAAATGTGTAAAGCATTTTAAAAATATTTGACATGAAAAGCTGCATTCCACGAAATATGTTAATTGCAAAATAAAAAATATTTTCCAGTAAGAGAAAAACAATAGAGTAGCAGTATAAAAGAATATAATATGAAAGAGGAACATGACTACAAAAGATCAGGAAATAACTAGTGAGGAAAGGAAGAAGGAAAGGCCAGGAAGAGGAAAAGGAAGAGGGAAAGGGGAAGGAAGAAAAATGTAGCTTATATCTGAAAAGATAAGAGAAAATAAACCAGAGAGGAACAGAACAAATAGAGAATAAACAAAAAACAAAAGAACATACCACAAACATACAATGAACACGGGGGTGGTGGAGCCACATAAGGAAGACGGCACAGCCAACCGGGAAACTCCAGGACGAAGACAGGAAAGGGAGACATCATCCAGGCTGAGTGAAAAGTATATATCAGGGAACCACGGAAACCATACCTGACAGCAAGAAGAAAGAGAATGCATTATATAGGGATACAACAGAACATTATAAAACATGACAAAATAAGAAGAATAAATCAGTAACAACAACTTTAACTAAACAGTTAAATCATCGATGAACGGGCAATTTCCATGACTTCTTCTTTACAGGTACCCAAGAATTGCTGTAAAAGAACAAGTTCCTCATAGTTAGTGGTTTTATTTTTATAAGTCACTTTGAAGAGGCACGGATGAAACAAACCATATCTGGCATTCAAACTTCGAAGCGCAGGTCTCATGTCCAGAAACTTCTTTCGTCGATCCGCTGTTGCTTTTGCATAATCTTGCGCAAAGAAAAGAGTAGAAACTTGCCAAGAAATTTTTGCTTTAAGTTTGGCCGTTTGTAAGACTTTGAGTAAATCGGTATACTCCAAGAAATATAAAATAACACCTCTTGGTTTAGTTAACGGGGACAATGTTCGTGGGCTATGCCCTAAACGATGTGCTCGTTGGATATTCAATGGTGGATTTTCAGAAAAACCAAGAAGCTTTGGTAGAAAAGTTTGAAAGAAAGCAGGAGGATTAGAGCTTTCAAGCCCTTCCGCAAGGCCATAAATGCGTAGATTGTTACGCCTATTGCGGTTTTCAAGATTTTCCACTTGTTGTTTTAGGTGTAAAATCTCCGTATGCATAGAAGGCACTTGGTTGATAAAGGCTTGAACAGAGTCTACTCGATTTTCCAAGTGAATGACTTTTTGTTCCGTATGTGACCAATTATCCTCGAGACTTTGGAGGCGAACATTTGTTTCTGCCATGTAAGGTTTCAGAGTATGCAATTCTTCAAGGATTAACTCCATAGATATTGGTGATGGAGAACTGGTAGGAGAAGGTGGGTCCTTTTTAACTCGCTTACCAGATGCAGATGCAGAAGCAGAGGGTAATTTAGATGCTGGTTTAGGCACATTTCGAGAGGTGTTGGGTGGCGCACCCCCTGTGACAGAGGAAGAAGAGAGCCCAGATTCCAAGTCCTCCATAGTATCTTGCAGAATACTGAAAGGATTGTAATCCGCCAATGGAGTAGGATCAGGGGTTTTAATGCCACTACGCGTAGATCGTAATTTTGCCATAAACCATGTGGTACCCTTGTGGATAATATAAACGGAACAGCATGTATTGACACAGGTAATTGAATAAGAACATTTCTTGTGAGTCAGTTAATAAAAAGAAAAAACACTTATTTCAGGAAGTCTTCATAAAGGCAAGCAAGGAGCATTTAGAATTTAAAAATGAAACCAAAAGGCTATAATTAGAGCGTCACATTGAGGCGTTATATAAGTAAATGAGCTGAGGAGCTCCTGAGGCGACCGAGCGTTAAACGCTCAAAATGGCGGCTGCTAAAATCTGACGAGGAAATGCGCCTGCAGGGGAGAGGATAAAAAGCTCACCCCGGACGCTCGAAGACCTTGCAAAATGTGCATTGAGACCTCATCTCCACTCACTGATAATTTGGAGGTCAAACAACGAGTGGTGCCGCCTGGAGGTCTTCCATCCCTTGACACCGCCGCGGAGCCTCACATGAAGGCGGCCATCTTCTTTGGCGCCGAAGCCACGCCCCCAAACTTGCATTAATACAACACATTGTATAAATTCTGTGCATCGACATAGATTTTATAATTGATACGTTGACGACCCACCATGGCAATCAGGTTTGTCATATCCCATTGAAGAATACTAAAATGTCCAGTTTAAAATTTTAATAACCAATGCAGGCAATGCCCGCTCTAAAGTGCAGTGTACTGGAAAAATCCATCTCAAAATTGTAGTATAATGCATAACTGCATGAATGCAGAATGAACTCGAAATAATATACGATGAAACTACATCATCAAAATGAAAAAAATGTCTATGTCAGTCATTTCAATCTAAAGTGCTTAGTGCTATAGTGCCCTATAACCTAAAGTGCACATTCTATACAGTACTATTAGAGAGAAAAACGGCAATCAAAGGAAAATAAGAACAATAAGAAACAAGGAAGAAAATATAATCTACCAAAGTTCTTTCATTTGGGACATACAATTTAAGTTCTTGTGGCCATTCTGCAACAGTTAATCTCATATGTATGTCATGTACTAGACCTTCGGAAACGACTATGGTCAGAAGTAAAGAGCACTTGGGGTGGGGGAGAAACAGCAAAGTGGCCTATATAGAATGAAGCCAATACTTACAGGCATTCAAGACGGATTCATAAATAGTTGTGTAATTCATCACTGATATTGAGGCCATGGGGAGACTTGCTTCTACACCCCCACCCGCCAGCTCCGCTCGACCAGCCTCGCCCTCGCCACAGTCCCCCGCATCCGGAAAACGACCGCCGGCGGCAGATCCTTCTCCCACCTCGCCGCCAAGACCTGGAACACCCTCCCCACCAACCTCCGACAGACCCAAGACCTACTGGCCTTCAGAAGACTCCTCAAGACCTGGCTCTTCGATCAGTAGCAGCACCACCCCCCTCTTCCCCCAGCGCCTTGAGACCCTCGCGGGTATGTAGTGCGCTTTATAAGTGACATGATTGATTGATTGATTGATTGGTGTTGAGTTCTAAAATAAATTTGGTTTCAAGTTGACGCAACAATTTTTCTCTGTTGCCACCACGTTTGAGCACCTGGACCGCCCCAATCACAAAGTATTTGATGCAATTGAGGTTATTGTCATGGATGTCCTTAAAATGTCGAGCCACCGGATATGTTGGATCTGAATTCACGATGGCTCTTAGATGTTGGAAGATTCTGAAATGAACTTGCAATTTGGTGCTGCCTACATAACGCAGACCACAAGTACACTCAAGGACATATACTGCATATTCAGTTCTACAATTATAGAAGCCTTTTAGTTCTATAGGCCTAGGACTGAATGCTGTAGTATAAGCAGAAGTGTTGACCCCAAATTTGCACGCTCGACAAGAGCTGCATTTATAAAAAACCCTATATATATATATACACAAACACACACACACGCACATATATATTGTTTACTATTGTTTACTTACTTTCATGCTTCCGAGGGCCTTGCAGCTCCCCAGACTCTGCTACCGCGCCATTGCCACTGCTTGCAGTGCGTTATATCCTGTGCACATTGCTTGCACTGGCCATGCTTTAAAACGACCTTTTATCCATTCTAAAGTAGCTCCCTTTACTTGCGTATGAGAGTGCATTAAAATGGACACCTGCTAGACCTGGCATCTTTTGGCGTTGTTTCCCCTGTCTTTTTGCTTCTGACCTCCTGTTTTTTACTTTGTGCTGAACTTCATTTTTGCTGCTTTAAGGACTCTGGGTGCTTTACCACTGCTGACCATTGCTAAAGTGCATGTGCTCTGTGTCTAAAATGTAATGGCATTTGGTTTCTCCATGATTGGCATATTTGATTTACTAATAAGTCCCTAGTACAGTACACCAGTGGTGCCCAGGGCCTGTAAATCAAATGCTACTAGTGGACCTGCAGCACTGATTGTACCACCCACATAAGTAGCCCTTCAAACCTGTCTCGGGCACGCCACTACAGAGCTTGTGTGTGCAGTTTTAAACTGCCATTTCAAGCTGGCAAGGTCACCTCTTTGCCAGGCCCAAACCTTCCCTTTTATTACATATAAGTCACTCCTAAGGGTGGCCCTAGGTAGCCCCATGGACAGGATTCAGTATATTTAAAAGGTAGGACATGTACCTTGTTTTTCTTTTTAAATATCCTAGTAGTGAAATACTGCAAAATTCGTTTTTCACTACAGCAAGGCCCATCTCTTCCATAGGTTAGCATTGGAGGTGCCTTGTAATACTTTACAAGTGTAACCTCCAATTGGGAAAAGATAGGAAGAAGGATTTTGGTGTCTCTGGATTCACAATTTAAAAACACATCTTTTAGTGAAGTTGGTTTTTAAATTGCACGTCTGAAAATGCCACTTTTAGAAAGTTGCAAAAAGAACAATTGATGGACAGAATGCTGAACAATGTCATTCACCCCAGTACAGAGAACTGCACCGAAATCCATTGCTTTTTTGCTCCCGATGCCATTCCAGTTTGAACCCAGCCTTATGCCAATCAGTCTAGACCTAGCTCTCCATGGGAACAGTCCAGCCTGAACTGCTAGGTCCGCCCTCCAATCCGAGTAAAAAATAGAGTGGGTAAATGGATATATAGCAACTTGTGTATCCTGAGTGCACATATAATAATCTTGGTAACAATGCTCATTAGGCAACATAAGGTATGCCTGTCCTGCTCGGGGTGATAAATGCAAAAAGAACGATTGATGGACAGAATGCTGAATAATGTCAAACATTCACCCAGTACAGAGATATGGTCCTAAATCCATCGTTTTTTTGCTCCCCATGCCATTCCAGTTTAAACCCAGCCATATGCAAATCAGTCTTGATCTTGCCCCCCATGGATGGGTATGCCCAGATCTGGATCCCTTGCTCGCTTCAAGCTAGCCTGGCTGAAATGGGGTGTTACCCTGAAACCGGTCCTTGGATGCTTGTTTCCTGTCCAGGGAGGACCCGGCTTGGCAGTTCCGGCTGGACTGTTCCCATGAGGAATGGGGTCAAGACTGATTTGCATATGGCTGGGACCAAACTGGGGTGGCGTAGTGATCAAAAGAACGATGGATTTAACCCAGATCTCTTGACTGGGGGTGAATTTTTGATTCATTCAGCATTCCGTCCATCATTTGTTTCTGCAGCACTTTTCACCCTAAGTGGGATGGGTATGCCCAGACGTGGGTCCCTTGCACGCTGTGCCACTGGATTGAAGCTAGCCTGGCTGATATGGGGTGTTACCCCTAAACTGGTCCCAGGATGCTTGTTTACGGTCCAGTGAGGACCCGGCTTGTCAGTTCGGGCTGAACTGTTCCCATGAGGAACAGGGTCAAGACTGATTTGCCTATGGCTGGGTCCAAACTGGGGTGGTGTAGTGAGCAAAAGAACGATGGATTTAACACAGATCTTGGACTGGGGGTGAATGTTTGATTCATTCAGCATTTTGTTGATCATTTGTTGCCCCAGCACTTTTAGAAAGTTGGCATTTTCTTACTTTAACCATTCTTTGCCTCTGCCTGTCTCTAGAATACACATCTGGGTTGGATGACAGCTGGGCTTTATGAATTCACTCTAGACAGTCACACACAAAAGGGAGCTGGTGTGTGCCCTGCATATCGTGATGGCCCATCACCAGGCTGATGAGCCTTCCTAGCCTAGAGTGGTGGGAGGGGCTGACACTTGCAAATAAAGAGGGCTGTGCCTGTCCCCACACAAAGAGCTGCATACCCCCCTGTAGTGTGTCTGGAGCCAGGGTCAGGAAGGGCAGGGTCTTGTGCACTTCAAAGACATTTCTTTGAAGTCTCCCTACTTCAAAAGGCTAAAATGGGTATAAATATTGGACCTCTGACACCATATACTCAGAACATTTCTGGACTGAGGACATTGTGCCAGGATGAAGAGCTGTTGTGCTGCTAGGAGGGACTACCACTTTGCTGTTTGCTTTGCTGAATTGGACTGCTGCCTGCTACTTCTTGCCTTGAGTGAGAGGTCTGGACTCTGCTCTCTACATCCTGCATTTCTAAAGGTTCTCCAAGGGCTTGTCTACTGTTGCAAGGTTCAGGGATATCAAAGACTTCACCTGCATCTTGCTACCAGCACCTTGGCTCCTCTGCTGTGAGTCCTGCTCTGCCATATGTTGCCAACTCCAGTCCAGGGCCCTTGGAAGTGAGTTTTTTGCTACAACCCAAGAAACCAACTCATCGACTCCAAAGCGTCATTTCAGAACCAGCGCATCCCTGTGAAACCACCGCAACACCACTACCTGCACCAAAGTTATGGTCTCCATTTGCTGAGTGTGCAACGCGTTGACCTCGACTTACAACGCAGCCCGACCTTGTCGATGCATCACCGTTAACTGCACCGAAACCGTGGTCCCCGCTTGCAGAGTGAGCGATGCAACTACCTTGACTTTCAATACAGCCTTGACTTTGCCACAGCGCCTCCGAAGTACTGCTGCTACGTGAGTCTCGGACAGCGATGCCTCACCTCCAGACTTCAACGCATCGTCCCCGAAGCGCGATGCTTTCAAGGTACTGTCAGTGGGTCTGCCTGACTCCTGTATATGGCTCACGCTCCATCACGGTCAGACTGAACTTTTGGATTTGCCCTGGTCAAGCGCAACCAGATAGCCCCAGTTGGAGCTATTGATTTCTAAGCAGTGCATTTTGATTTAATCTTGCAAAATTCATATCTTGACTTGTGTATGTTGGATTTTTGTTGTATTGGTCTTTTTTGTACTCAGATAAATATTGGCTATTTATCTAAACTGATGTGGAGTACTTTTGTGCTGTTTTTACTGTGTTACTGTGTGTGTGTGTATATAAGTGTGTGTGGGTGTGCGTGGGTTCACAAATACTTTACACATTGCCTCTTCAGTTTAGCCTGACTGCTCTGTGCCAAGCTACCAGAGGGTGAGCACAGGCCATCATTTAGTGCATACTACACTTATCCTGACTAGGATTGTGGTTCCCGCTTGCAAGGTACATGCCTCTGCCAAATAGAAACACAATTTCTAACAACACCTATCTTTGAATATGCATACAACCCATTCCAGAATGGCCAATTATGGTGTACATGTGTCGGTGTCCATATTTAAGTATTTGTTTGTTGGCTCTATTTTAAAAAACAATTGCAGAGGTCAAATTAGCCTGAGCACATGCCCTGGAGACCATCTTTTATGGTATTTGTAATACCTTTATCCAAAAATATTAAAAGACAAAAGTCTGAACGTGCTCACATATATGCTTGCACAAGTGCCCGAATTTTAAATGTTTTTGTAAAAAGAGTAACAAAAACATTTTTTTTAAAAGACCATCATTAGCAAAGCCAATAGGCTGGCAGGTAAGGTCAGATCTATTGGCATTGCCAATGTTTCTTAAACATGTATGCAAGGATTGTTGGTATGGTGGATACTCCAGAATTTGCTCCCCGGGTTACAGCTCTTCAAGGAGATGCAGGTGATGTGCAGCATGGCTTCAGACAGAAATGTTCTGTCACTGTGTGTGATCTTTAATTTCTGTGGAAACATTCCAAGCAGAAAATCACATTTTTATATCTTGTTTGTGAACAATGTGTGTGTGTGTGTGCTTATACAGTATCAACTTGTTTTAAAGTGTGGTAAATGTATTTATTGAACTCCGGGCACCAATACTAATTCATGAAATAATTGAACAGAAAGCATTGGCCTTGGGTGTTAAATGGACAAGAGGAGGATGTATTCCTACAGTGGCTCAACTGCACAATGTGCAGTTAGGGAACCTGGACTCAAATCCTGGCTGCCCCACTTCATCAATGTATGTGATTCAAGGCTAATTGTCTTACTTCACTATGTATCATTTTCCTTAACCAACCAGTTTGAGAGAACATTGAAGTAATTCAGTTCAAGATCTGCACTGTTCAAAAACTTCATTAGTATATGGTTAAAGTAAAATAATCTTGCTTCACATTTAATAATAATTTAGGCCATATTAAGCCTGGGCGAAGTTCGCGAAGTAGCGCAACGCGAAGCTACGCAAAGTGCAGTTCGCACTACGCGAGCTACGCGTAGCACTACGCGAACTGCGTAGTGCACTGTTCGCAATGATTGCACAGTGCCGGATGCTTGTCCGCACTGTGCAATCATTGAAAACGGCATCTTGCACAGTGCGAGCTGTCTTTTACTGCCGCTCGAGTAGATTTTTACTCGAGCGGCAGCTTTCTCAACGCGGACTGGTAGTTTCTCATCGCGAGCGGTCGCGAGCATACGCAACCACTCGCAATGAGAAACCTGACCTCCCTGCGTTGAGAATCTCGCCGGGAGGTTTATTTTCCACGCTCGCGATCGGCAACTTGATGTTGCTGATCGCGAACGAGGAAAAAGTCTCGCCGGGATGTCATTTTGCTTGCTCGCGGTCGCCAACTTGACGTTGAGGACCGCGAGCAAGCAAAAAATGACCGCTGCACTACGCTACGCTATGCTTCGCTACGCGTGTTTGCACTGTGCTACGTGCAATTCGCGTTGTGCGAAGTAGCACAAACTTCGCAAACTACGCGAGCGTAGCGTAGTGCTTTGCCCAGGGTTAGGCCATATACACAGAGAATGTGACAAACTGACACATCTTAGATAACTCCTGGCAATATCATCAGGGCATGGAGGTATTTTTGAATAAATGTCAATTAATGCAGTGATATAACCGCATGTACTTAATCAACATACCGAAAAATAAAAAAATACATTTTCATTTTTAAAGTGTCTTTATCATATTTGTTCATGACTTTTGTTGCCTGGTTTATATGTTAAATATTTTGGTGGCTCAGCTCATGCTTTGGCTCTTATAACCAAGTTAGACCATTGACTCTGCTCTGGCTGGACTCGCTTGCTGAATTTGCTAGTTTTCTACTTCTAGCAAGGAGGTCTGGAATGCAGAACTATGAAGCAAAACCAGACCGAAAACTAAGAGTAAAAACAATTAAACGAAATAGAGTTAAATCCACAAGAAAAGGAATACAAGAGAAAGAGATTAGAGACAAAAAATAACTAGAGCTTCAAACGAGGCATAGAAAAAGAGAGGAAATGGGAAGGAATCAAAATAGCCAAGAAAACAGCAGGCTCCAAATGTTACAGGATAAAACATGAATGATACAGCACATTGCACGAGTGTTACTTGCTCTCTGTGTAGTCTGTTGGTCTCTATATCCACTGTGTATGTAGTAGTAGCTTATGTAGTGTGGTAGTGCTGTGGGCTAATATTCTGACTGCAGGGATATATTGTAATTAGCACGCCACAGGTTCCAATCCAAGTAAAAAATGGAGTGGGTAAATGGATCTATAGCATCTATATGTATCCTGAAGTGCACATATAATAATCTTGGTGACAATGCTCATTAGGCGACATTCCACACAATACCACAGACCACGTGGTAGCTTAAAAGGCTACATCTGTTAAAAAAGGTCTGCATTTAAATTTAACATACAATTCATGATTTCGAAACCCAAGCCTCTCTAATACAATGCACAAACCTGACATTCCCACTTCCCTTAAAATTACCTCAAAATGCCAAGCACTTCTCACAACTTACTTATACACCAACATACTTTCCCTCCTTCCATCTCACAGTCATTCCTTGCCATATCTACCTCACGCTCGTGAATCCAAGCCCTCGAAGGTCTCTCCACTTTGACCCGCTGAAAGTCTCCAAACTTCAACCCAAGCCCCTTACCTATGCCTCCTGTCCCGAGGAAGTGAAATACCTTCTCATAACTGAGCAGCCCCCCCAAACTAAAGCCATTCAGGGAAACCCAGCTAAGGTGTTTTCCTGCTCCACCCACCTTCCCAAAGTGCACTATGCTTACAAAAAACTGCTCACCCCGTATCCCCACATGTTAGAATGCAACTCTTTGATCCTTTCACTTGCCCAAAAAACCTTCATGGCTTCATTTAATTTTCTTCACACCCTGTCCATTGTTATGTGCTTGTTAGCACCTCTCTAAACTGTCTGAGAAACAAATTAATTCCACACGATGCATGTCCCGAACCACAATCTCTTCAATTGTAACAAATCTTCTCTCATGGTCTTCAGCCATGTGATGTCCAACAGTTTAACTAGATTATTTCAACCCAAGTGGAGTACCAGCAAATCTGGGCATCCTCTGCCTACAAATAGCTCTGCCAAGAGCGGCAATAACTGCCCCCAACTCATGCCACTCTTTCTCCACCAAGATTCCTCATGTCTAGCATTTGGAAGGCCTAGAAAGCAGCTATATGGGCAGATTCTACATACTTGGCAGCCCAACAAACCACAGAATGTCCCACAATCCAAGTCGCCATTTCTCCTGAAGGAGAGCTCTGCACCCAATCTAAAAGAAAAAAAGAAAAACATAACAAAATTGCACCCCACCAAGACTTACAGACCATAACTTTCTTTAATGTACCGGTCCTCAATTTCAATCTCCCTATCAACTTAATGTCCTCCCTATGCAAACCTAACCCAACTGCTTCCAAAGCAGACTAATTCTAAAGGAATGCTTGCCAAAACCCTCAAATTGTACCCCCAAAATGTCCAGCACATTCCTCAACACAGCAGATTGTCCGCCATTTTTCTTGAACCATCCTCATTACAAAATATTTCCTCCTGCTCCTTCTGTGACATCTCCAAATACTGTTGACAAGCCATAAACTGACAGACCTCCCTTTCAGGCCCTAGTTTTAATTGACAGACCATCCTTTCAGCCCCTGGTTTAAAAAAAACACTGTCCTCTCCTCTGATCAATCTCGGATCTTCTAAGTCAGATCTTCAACAAACACTCCTCCATCAATTCTTCGCTAAATTTCACACCTGGCTTAGCCTTTGATCTTAATAATTCTGACATTCTAAAAGCACCCAAAAACATGCAAAGCATACATAATGTAAACATTTATGTCTCAAAACTATTATAAAAACAATGCAGGGCGGGGTACGCGGCAAGGCTGTCCCGTCTCCATATTTGTTCGCCCTAGCCATGGAACCGTTGGCTGCGTGGGTGCGCATTGATGCGCAGGTCCGGGGATTTGAGTGGGCTCCGGGCCTGTCCGACAGGATTGCATTATATGCGGATGATGTTCTCTTTTTCCTCACAGCGGTTGACAGGACGGGGCCGCGGCTCCTGCGCATCATGCAGATCTTTGGGGAGACATCGGGCCTCTATATGAACCCCCGTAAATCCACATTATGGGCTCTGGGGGATCGGATGAGGATGGGCACATAGGTTTCATCGGTTCAGTTGGCAGTGGGGGGACTGAAATACCTGGGTGTGTTTCTTTCCGATGTGCCTGCAGTCTCCTGGGAACGTAACGTGGCCCCAGTATGGGAGCGGATCCGTGCGGACCTCAAGTCCTGGTCCCGTATGCCCCTGACACTATATGGTAGATCGGCAATATTCAAGATGGTGGCGCTTCCCCGGCTCCTCTATCAGCTACAGAATCACCCATACCTGATCCCGCTCCGATGGTTTCGGCTGGCGAATGCTGCGCTTGGGCAGTTTTTGTGGGAAGGGGGCAAAGTGCGTGTAGCATTGCGCACATGCTTCCGGTCCACCTACTGTGGGGGCTCGCGTCCTCGGATATTCTCTCATACTACCAGGCCTCACATCTGCTGGTCCTAAATGAGTGGTGGTACGGCGATAGGGGAGACCCGGCATATGCGCTCGAGCGGCAGCTTATGGGACGCCACTCGCTGCATGCAATTCTTTATTCGGCGCCGCTGCGGGCGGGCTGCCGTCGGCCACACGGGTGGTGTTCCTGATTTGGAAGCAGGCATTGCGACGAATGGGATGGTGGAATACCCTGACTCGGGAGACTCCCCTCTGGGATAATGGACGCCTACCTCAGTTGGCGGCCCTGCAGGGTTTCCGGGGTTGGGATGACATTGGCATTTCAGTCCTGGGGGATGTTATGAGGGGCCAAACACTTAAATCCTTCCAAGATCTCCAGAAGGAATTCCTTATGCCACAGTCTCAGTTTTATCGTTATCTTCAATTTCGTCATGCTCTGTCCCCTAGCATAGAGGGTCTGGGGTCTCTACCTGAATTTAGTCCGCTGGAAGCGAAAGTCTTTATGGGGGATCTGAAGGACAGGAAAATTTCCCGGATCTATCAGACCCTGGTTACCCATTGCTCCTCCACACTTCAGAAGCTCCGGGAGGACTGGGAAGGAGATGTGGGCGCGATGGAGGAGGAGGACTGGACCGAGGCCTTGGCGGCTCCGCGGGGGGCAGCCATAGCGATGCGACTCCGTCTAGTCCAGTTCAAATATCTCCATAGGGTCTATTTTACTCGGGCACGCTTGTGGCGGGCGGGGCTGATCGCTTCCCCGGAATGTCTTCGCTGCGGTCGAGAAGAGGGCACGTTCATTCATACCGTCTGGCAATGCCCCTCCCTGGACCGTTTTTGTAGGGGGGTCTTTGCTTGTCTCTCGGAGGTCCTGGGGTGGGAGCTCCCCCGCACGCTGCAGCTGGCTCTGCTTCACATTATGGAGGGGATAGGGGGAAATGTCTACAAACGGCATCTCATGCAACTGGGTTTCACACTGGCGAAAAGGGACATCGCCCAGGCGTGGAAGGCGCCGCGGGCCCCATCGGTGGCCGCATGGAAGAATGGCCTAGACTTCTGCATGGGGCTGGAACAACCTATCTTTATGGCCAGGGGGTGCCCGTGCAAACACTACAAAATCTGGAAACGGTGGGCGGATTATCGGGGCCTTTGGCTGGACCCTCCAGCTGCAGCAGAGGCTCAATCACTGGGGTAATTTGCAGGTACATAGTAGGCTTACGGAGATGCTATGCGGGGGCCGGGGGGTATTCTTGTGGTTATGTATACAGGTTGTGGACAGGACTATGCGGATATTGTGCGACCAAGGGGGGAGGGGTGGGGGAGGGCGGGAGTTGTGGGTTTTCTATATCATTTTTTATTGTTTGTATGCGTTTCTGTTGATTACACTTGGAAAAGTCGACTGCAATTATATTTGTATGGTTTGATTATGCAGATGTCTCTGGTGTGCAGAGCCCTGCGATATATGCGTAACTTGACAAATAAAATCTGTTTTAAAAAAAAAAAAAAAAAAACAATGCTGTAAGCTCCCAACCAAACGTTGCAACAAAGTGAATATAACCTGTTCCCTTAACCTGGGCTTCCCTGTTTTCAACCTTGCACAACCTGCCAACAGCCACAGGGGGAGAGTCGACATACGACGACGAGGGAAAAAGAAATTTAAAAAAAGAAAACCACTTACCTTGCACTTCCCTCATCACTGAGTCGGCGATGGGGCGGGCACATGGTAAGTAGTTTTCTTTTTTTTAAATTTTATTTTTGCTCGTCATCATATGTCAACTCTCCTCCTCTCCCTCCCCCTGCCCCACCACCCCTCCGCTCTTACCGGCAACGGCCATCCCTGCCCTCAGATCTCTCGCCCATTGTTTATGAAGTAATTCCACCACTGCAATGTTCTCCATAATAAACATCACCTTCCTATTTGTCAATTCTCCTCCCCTGATCATCAAAGCCAACACAACAGATAAAACTTCAGAATCACAATTCGTCTCCCTCGCCTGAACCAATGCCCACGCCACTGCTCAGTGTACCAACAACCAACCCAGAAAAGACCAAAACCTACAGCTCCTGCTGCATCAGAGAAACTTTGTAAATTTCTCCTTGCCTGTAGGCAAAACCCCACTGCCAATGACATACACACTCTGTGATGCGGCAATACAGCTTCAGACATGGCAAAACCCGGTCTCCTACAATACGTTCTGCCTGCCCATACCACCCTACATGCATAATTCACGTGCCCCTTAAGCTTTAGTTCTTTATGTAACTCCAAACTCCAGAAGGTTCCTCCAACAAGCACACAATCTCCTGCACCTTCTGTCCTGGCAGTTTTTAATGTATGCATCCCCAGCGTGCCCAATTCAATCCCAGGTAAGTCAAACCAATACTTGGACCTTTAGTCTTTTCAGATACCAACCGCACTCCAAAATCATATGCCAAGTCCTGAAATGGATCAAATTTACCCTGCAATCACTGAACCTGCTCTCCCCACAAACAGAAATGTGTCCAAATAAGCTGTCAAATTTGTAATCAAACCTATTGCAGAAAATTAATGAAACATTCAATTAAAAATCACAGGGAATCGCACAGCACATGGGTAAAACCAGATTCACGTATATTGCCCCATCAAACTACATAGCCAACAAAACAAAATTTGAAGGGTAGACTGGAATGATTCAAAATGCTAACTTAACATCACACTTTGCCAATTAAGCCCCTCTCCCACATCTCCTCACAAATAGCATAGTCAAAGGTAGTATATTTAAATGTTGCCTCTTCAAGGGCAATAAAAATATTCACAGACATTGGGGCCGATTCCGATCTCGGCCGGTAGGGCTCCGAATCGGATTCGGCTTAACCAGATCCGATTCGGAGCCCTATTTCCCGACCGATCCGTACGCGCGTCCGGCCGAGCGAGTACGATGCGTATTCGCCGACCGACTCGTCCGGGCGTCCCGACCGCACCGACCGACTCGCACGGACACGACTCGCACCGCGCAATGGAGACGTTCCCCGGCCGGGTAAGTACGATGCGCGCCGCGAGCAGTCCGACCGAGCCGCGCACTCCGGCTCGAAAGAGTTGTCGGAGCCGTACTTTGGGGGTCCGTGTCGGACCCCCCTGTACGCGTAGCCGCGCGAGTCGCACACAGCTACCTGTGCATGTACGGCGCGAATCGCTTCGCCGCGTACACGCTGTAGGGGGCGCACTTGTCCGCATCGCACCCATTGAGTCAATGGGAGCCCGCGTACGCGTTGTACGACAGGCTCCCATTGACTTCAATGGGAGTCCGACCGACTCGAGTCCGATGGCATACGTGCGCATCGTACTCGTTCGGTCGGACTGCACGGGTCCGATTCGGTCGGAAATCTCTCCGGGTCCGGCTCGCTCGGGGAGATTTCCGGCCCGAATCGGAATCGGCCCCATTGTCTCTGCCTATGACAAATGGTGAATCAATCTAAATTCCCCCCATACTTTTTTGGCACAACTCCCAGCAGGGAAACCAACAAATCAGCAATGGACAATAAAAATATTGACCTGCAATCCTGCCTCCCAGCCCCTGTTTAGCGAGTCTCTCTGCCACCATACACTTTAACTCTTTTACTGATTTCAAATTCTCTGCCCACCTGTGATGAAGTGTTCCCTGATACCCCCAAATGAAACCCCCCTCTGGAACCCTATTGAAGTCTGATGGCTGCTACCTTAGCTGGTAATCTTGTCAGTCAACCTAACATCTGTTCAAACATAACCATTGTAGAGAGTCCTTTGGGAAAGGTTATGACTGTTGACTCCTCCCCCACACCGATCTCCCATGGTCTCCTCCTGAGGCCTGTCCAAAACTACATAATTGGGTGTCTGCCACCACACTTAGAGAACTCATGCTTGGACCTGCAAAAATGCCAAATTCACATCCCTCTGTTGATCCCCGAACATGTGCCTTCCCTACCACTTGACCTCTGCTATAACCACCCACCCGAGCTGGGTGGGGCACTCAAAAAAGGAATGGTATTTAATGAGTAAACAACATGCCATATGTGTGGCCGAAGTTGACATGTGAGTGCCATCCATTGCCACCTCTCCCCAGAGTTTTTAGGAATTATTACTTAATTATGCCTTGAACTTCTCATCATATTTAAATGCCAGGCCCCAAAATCAAAATTAGCCTTCCTGATCACGTCTTAAATAAACCCACTGATCTATCCAGTTAGAGTTCACAATAGAGTCCTGCATAAATAAGAAACGTGGATGTCCATGTCTCAATGTTTATTGGCACCCTAGCATGCTTGGCCAGCTCCCATTCTTCTTCCTTCAACACTTCTTAACGCTTTTATCTCTCTGCGCAGGAATTTATACACATCCATAAATTTCCCTTTCCATAACTTTTCTTTCATATTTGCAGGTAAATGAGCCCCAAGTGCTACTGTTATCCCCATTTAGGGTAATCTCTTTTTGATGTCCACCTTTTGTCATCTGTCTCTGACATCTGAAAGGTACCAACTCTCCTCTTTGCATTAGCTCCTGCTTCTGTCCCATCACCCAGACACCATACCATGACACTCCTCCACCACCACATTCTCTTCAATCTTACACTCTTCGCATTCATCACTCTCTTCATTATAGGCCAACATCAATTCCTTGTAAACCTCATCATATGGTTGCCACTGCTCTCTCACTGTCAGTAGGGCCACCATAAAACACACAATGCTCCAATTTTAGGCTGCCCCTGCCTGGAGGTCCCCCTAACACACGGGCCTCATATACCACACCAGCTTTCCTCCATCCCTTCATTCGATCTTCCTATGCCATCCTCCCTTGGGCCACCTGCTAATAACTTCTCTTGCCCCCATTGCTGTATCTCCATGATATGCTGCTCCACTCTACTTAAAACAACTCATTCTGGTGACTCATTCATAAGGGACTTCTTTTAATCTACCTCAGTATTAGTGTATCTTGAAATACCTGTCCCCCCTTGGGCCCACCTGCTTCTCCTCATCAACAGCATTGCTATGGGCCACATACTCTTTTATTTCAGTAATTCATAATAGAATGCATTCACCTTGTTGCTCTACAACTTCGGAAGGCTCAGTAGCATGCCGTTTCCTGTTGCATGCCATCAGCTGGCCCAATATCGCTACCACTCCTGATATTGTTGGTGCTGAGACAATGGGCTTGGGGGCATAAGCTACTCACCCTCTCCCTGCACTCCGGCTCATGTTAGGAGCCTGTAAAGATGCCTTCCTCTTTCCTGTGCCTAAGCTGACAGTGCTGTTCACATTCATCCTTCCCATGACCAACAAATTCCTCATGGTCCCAGCCCATACGTAGCAATGCCACTTTGGACCCTCCAGCCACCTTATTTGCAGCCTGCTTCCCAGCCCTGGCACTCCTCGGTCAAGCCTAACTCTAGGCGGTGGGTATGTTGCCAGCATCAGGGCAACACCCCACACCCTATTGTTTTGGAAGAGACAGGACCGCACCAGGGCCTGTTCCAGCACTCCCCTTTTAATCAAATCATCTCTGCATACAGCATCCACAGGGCCTCCTTTACAGCTTCGACTTGCTCCATCACTGTACAACTACTGAAATTAGTCCTGCATCAACTAACTACTCCACTGATCTTCCCTTGCCCACCAGCCAGAGCAGCTAAATACCTCAAAAATCTCTCCTACACTTCTTGCTACCCGATCAGGAGTCAGCCAAAGAAGCTAACCACATGAGGTCTTCATCTTAAGAACCCTCTACCATAACCGTGCCCCTCGCCCAATCTACCTTCTCCCACCCTTTGCCTTGTGGCCAGTGCCACATGCTTGAATAAACAAGGGAGGGAAACAGGCCTTCGATGACTCACTGCCCGCCAGGCACCCATTTTATTACAAGACCAGAGGCCCTTATGCAATCTTTTCTTGCCCTTCATTCCCACTGTAGAGTACCCACAGTATTGAAAGCAAAACTACATAAGACATAATACTGCCAATTCTAGCAGGGAAAAGAAATGTCATGTTAAGCCCTACCTAGTCCATAATTCAAGGCTCTTCCATACTTCCGCCATATTTTCTTGCTGCTCTGTAGCTACAGATAAGTGTGCTTTGGTTATATAAGAATTTAAATGTTTGTTGGTTTTCCTACCCACACACATTTATAGACAGCTCATTGTGTGACTTCACTGCTGGCTCGTAACAGGCCCTTTCCCTTTGAGCCCTGACAGTTCAGCAAGCCACGCTGTTCCCGCAAGCAGCTTTTTCATGCCCCTCTCACCCCTTATTGGTCCGCCTTTAGAACGAAAGTGGTGAATTAGCCCGGAGCTGTTTGCTGTTAAAGAGTCTCTTGTTTCCTCGTGGTTAAGATCTCAGACTCTTAGGCTGCGATTAAGAGTTCAAGTCTGGTGTCTGCATGGTCACGTATCTTTGTACAAAGAGTTTTTTCTGAAATTAAAGAATTCTGGACTCATTTAGCATTTGGCAGACAGAGTAGTCTAACACAAATGTGGTGGAGTACACTGTCTGCCAAACTGATAGCCTACACGTTATATTAGAGTCAGGCGGATTGTCACGTTTTCGCCGATGGATGGAGCCCCTGCTGGTTCTGCCAGCGGAAACCATGTACCACACAACTCTGATTTATTCCATCTGATCGGTTAACCTCTTGAATGAGGGATGTTGGTTTCTGCGATACGTATGTCATACAATGGTTTCTTTTCACCCACCCCCTGGTCTGTATAGAATGCATTCCTGCAAAGGATATTACACATAGATTATTTGCCATTTTGATACAAATGCCCATCACCCCAGAGATAGGGTCAACCTCACTTTTGCTTGTGGGAGAAGACATTGTTAAAGGTAATTCAGCAGCTTCTATTTAAAAAGTAAACTGTCCCATCCAAATTTCCTGTGCAACACCCAAGTTTTAGGTTTTTCCGTATGACCATTTTTAACTTTAGCAAGACTAAGCTAAGTAAACCTTTAATGAACATAAACTAAAACCAGGTGATTCATATGCATCTTAACATCACCTCTGGCTCCAACATTATGTTTAACAAGGAGCAACCCATTGACAAGGAAGATTTCTACCAGGTAAAAGAAACCATGGCTTCCATATCCAAATATTAGGGTGTCACACATACAGCATGTTAATCCATGAGAAACTAAAAAGGAATAGACAAGACACAAGCCACAAAATACGCTGCTAGTTTAGTGGAGAGCAACCCCAAACCATACACAAGCAGAGGTTCCCTCCACTAAATAGTTTCCCCGGTGACGCAGGAAGCAGTTGAAGATTACCCATGCAGATAACCACAGGTGTGCACCAGAAGTGAATCAGAGTGGGTTGTATGACTTTACCATGCAAGTGTTTACAACACATGCCTTTACCACATATCCTTTACCATGCAGTGTGTTTACCATGCAAGCCTTTACCACGCATATACCTTTAACACGCATGCCTTTACAATGCAAGGTACCTATATATAAGGTATGTGAAACTCCCACTTCATATGCAAATATATATATATATATATATATATATATATATATATATATATATATATATATATATATATATATATATATATATATATATATATATGGAGAGAGAGAGAGCGAGATATATATATATATGTATATATATAGATATATAGATATATATATATTTCAAATCCACAACGCGGATGCTGGTGTACTGCCAAAACACCGGTGGTGCAGCTGTACCGAAGCGTCTGCCTAGTCTCATATATCCAAGATATTTTGTCCTCTGTATAAAGAAGAGAGCAGCACTCAGAAATTGAGGGTCTTAAGGTGGTTTAATTGAGAAAAAAAGGAAACGTCAGCGCGTTTCGGTTGTCGACTCGCAACTGTGTTCACAACGGTGAACGCCATTTTTTTTATACATTTATAGTGTCACCTGACACGTGTGATCAACATAAAAAAATGAACATAAAAGAATCGGCTCATTCTAACATGGTCGCCATCTATAAACATGATCATAAAGTAAATTCATTATTAGCGATTCAAAACATCAGATGCTCGCCTTAGGCTTTTCCATTTTAAAGTGCATATAGTGATAAAAAAAAAACACTTATTGAAATATCCAAATACATTAGGATAATTATCAAATAGATCTCGAGGCATAGCATATTCAATCAATTTCTGCGTTATTTAGATTAGAGATGCACATAACAAATTCATTTTATGCATGTATATGAACATCGCAAAATTGCATTAAATTACAGTCTTCCATTTTTCCATTTCTATTCCCCAAGTGGGTAAAGCATGGCAAGGCATATTCCATATATATGCATAATTTATATTATCAAAAGTGGGTAAATACTACATTGTATTGCTATGAACCTATGTAAATATCTTGCAGAGTCACAAAGTATCAATATTTATTTTCTCTGCTCAAGTGCTTTAAAGACTGCTAAAAACTGCTAAATGCCTATGTGATAACAGAAACTTAAAAGTGAAAAGGGGAGTGTAAAAAAATGACATAACGTGTTCCTAACAACATAAAATTCAATGTTATCTTATGTAAAAGCAGCATCATGGGAGTGTGCAGAGGGGTGGAATGGACGGGTCTAGTCCAGACTATTGTATAGCTCTTCGTCCACATTAAACCCATTGGGCTCTTTACTATCCAATGTAAGAATAAAAAATGTTTCAAGTTTTCTAATTTCCCTTTCTCTGTCTCCCCCTCTCCTGATCTTAGGGATGTGGGCTATACAGCTGTATTTCGTATAGGTTGGATTTCTATGATGTACCTTCTCAAAATGGCTTGCTACCGGGTAACTGCAATTGTTGTTACTTATCGCCCTGATATGTTGCAAAATGCGTTTATGCACAGGTCGTGTTGTGCTGCCCACATAAACTTTCTTACATGGGCATTTGAGGATGTACACCGCAAAGCTGGATTTGCAAGTCAGGTTACCTCTAATCCTAATGGTCTTCTTAAAGGGAGTCTTGAGTATAGTCAGGTCTTCACCATTCTTACACACTTTACATTTATAAAAGCCTTCTTTCGGGGTGAGCCATGTAGGTTTAACTTGATCTGTGACCAATTCACTCCTAACTAGGTAATCCCTCAATGACTTTGCCTTCCTATATGTAATTTGGGGGTGACTTGTTACTAGGGACCCTATAACAGGATCTTCCTTAATAAGGTGCCAGTGCTTCTGTAAAGCCTGCTGAATTCTCACATGCTCAGGATTGTACATGGTGATAAATTTATAAGGCTGGTTTTGTATATTCTTTATCTTTGTGATTGACTGGGACGAATTAAAGAGGGACATTTCTCTCTTATGTTTGCGTGCTCTCTGTGATGCAGTGCAAAGTATAGTGTCCAGATACTCTCACTGTTTGAAGCGCTCCTTCATTTGTGTCTCTACTGCATCATACTGTCCAGTTGTACTGCATATACATCTGGCTCTATAGAATTCCCCAAAAGGGATGCTCTTGATTAGGGG
Source organism: Calotriton arnoldi (assembly GCA_963921515.1). Lineage (NCBI taxonomy): Eukaryota > Metazoa > Chordata > Amphibia > Caudata > Salamandridae > Calotriton > Calotriton arnoldi. Next base: position 1,940,041 of record CAWUFW010002763.1, on the reverse strand, counting down.
GATAGAGTGGAAACTGTCTGCATGTAAGATTGTATTCCCAGCTGTGGGTTTTCTATATATGGTAGTTTCCAGTTTGTCTCCATTTACCTGAATTAACACATCTAAGAATTAAATAGTTGTATGACTGATTTTGCTTGTGAATTTCAGGGTTAGATCATTTTGATTTATCTCTGTGAGAAATGTATTGGCTTCCTCCTCCGTGCCCTTCCATAGCACAAAGAGGTCATCTATGAATCTGAGCCATAGTGCTATGTGCTCAGACCAGTGATCCATCCCACCCAGCACCTCCTCCCACCAGCCCATATGCATATTCACATAACTGGGGGTGAAGCAGGTGCCCATAGCTGTGCCTCTTAACTGCTGGAGGAGCTCATTATTGAATTTTAAAAAATTGTATTCATACACCATTGCATCATTTCTAGTAGCATGTTATCATGTGTTGCATTTTTTATAGACCTCATCCTCAGGTAATTTTGTGTGGCTAATGCTTGTGTATAATGTAGATACATCAAGGGCCATTAAGAGCATATCTTTTTTCTATCTAATATCAAAGATATGCTACAAAAAATCATTTGTATCTCTAATATATGCAGGGAGAGTCGTAACAAAAGGATTCAGAAAAAAAGTTAATATATTTTGACACATTCTCAAAAAGGCTGTTTTGTGCAGCTATTATTGGTCACCCCAGGGGTGTAGTTGATTTCATATGCACTTTTGGTATTATGTAGTACACCAGTAGTTTGGGGGTGGTCTTGCTTTAAAAAATGTAATTCCTCCGAGCTCAAAAGTTCCAGATTTCTCCATGTGTTTAATCTTTCCATAAACTCTTTTTTAACTGCCAGATATTCTTCCATATTGATTCGCTTATAACAATCAGTGTCATCAAGTTGTAGTCGGGCCTCCTTCAGGTACATTTCCCTACAACATTGTCCCCTTTGTCTGGCGTTTTTACTACAATATTTGCTGAATTCTTTATTTTATTGACAGTCGTAAAAAACGCTCGCTCTTTTATATCTTGAATATTTCCTCTTTTTTTAGATGTCATATCAATATTACGTAAGTCTCTAATCATATTTCCGAGAATGTGTCAATGTTATCTTTGGGGGTTTGTGGAATATATCTAGATCTTGGTTGAAACGTTATTGCTCCTTCTGTTTGAGTATCAATCATCCTTAGTTCATCATTCATTCAAATTCCAACAAATTCCTGGGTTCTACTTTCAATAGTTTCAGCTTCCAATGTCACGAGATCTTCCAACAGGTTTATATCTGAAACTTGCAGATTGGTTACAGTTCCCATTACTGGTGCTCTCTCAGTCCTTTTCTTCCCTTTCATTTCTCTGATTTTATGAATTTTTGTGAGTTTTAACTTTCTTGTAAATTTGTAGAGATCTATTCTACTTTGTGGATAATCCTAATTCTAAAATGTCTGTATCCTCCTGGGTGAGAGGTTTTTTGTTAAATTCACAATAGTTTTATCCTTTTTTTTTTCGCTGATTATTTTCGATTTGATCTGGTCGTTATTCCAGATGTTTCTCCTTGCTGTTCTTTTTCACTCTTGGCCTCCCCTCCTTTGTTTCCTCCGCCTCGCGGATTTCCTTGTCTTCTCTGGAGCCTGTGATCTGACCTCTGATTGATCTGTAAAAAACATAACTCATCAGTTACTGATATACGCGGTCTTCCTCCTTCCCCTTTTGATAAATCTTCTAGATCTACTTCCAATCCTGTATCTGAACTGAGGTCACTAAACATGCTGTCCTGTTGAGTCTTGTTGATGACTTGAATTCTTTGTCGCCTAATATTTTCAAAGCACTTGGCAAAAGTATATATTTGGCCACGTTGGTATTCCAACCGATCTCTTAGGAATTTACTTGCTTTCCTCTCTTTTATTCTCAGTTCATACTTGATTAGACGTTCCTTCAAATCTGTTTTGAATTTTTCCACTTTTGCCTGGTTTGTATCTTAATCCAAAAACACATTCAAATCTTTAATTTGTTGTATCACTTCCGCTATTTCTATTTATGCATATTTAATTAAAATGTTTAGCATTCCAATTGAACTTTGTGCATTATGCTCCGCCCATTCTTTCAAAAGCTCCGGGTGGGGGTTCTCATATGTAGGGGTGATCATAATCCGGAGCCTCCTTGGTATGCATCCTACTTGTATGTATTGCTTTAGAGAAGCACTCTCCCACCAGCATGAGATTTCCCTTTTTTTTAATCTTTCCAGTAACTGGAGATTCCTCCAAGTATCATTGCTATCCAATATTCTCTCCTTGTTCGTTCCCCCCAATTGACTAACATTTTTATTTTTTGTAAATAGTTCTAGAGCCGCCTGCTCCCTCAATGCATACTCTTCCTCACTCATTTCTCGACAAACCTGGCAGTTTCAAGTCCTCACTGCACAGCTTTAGACAGAGCCCCTGGCTCTTAACATGGAATTGCTGAGCCCGGTTCCAGCCTCCTTATACGTGCCACTTACCCGGGGAGAAGCGCATTGTGTCGTCAGGCGTCCTCCAACTCCTGGCTAGTGACTCTTCACCTCTGTTCTTCAGGCCGTATCGAGGGAGGTGGGTGGCACACCTGCCTCGTAAATTTTAAATCCACAACGCGGATGCTGGCGGGCTGCCAAATCACCGGTGGTGCTGCTGTACCGAGGCGTCTGCCTATTCTCACATACCCAAGATCCCGTCCTCCATATAAAGAAGAGAGCAGCACTCCGAAATTGAGGGTCACATGTGTCAGGTGACACTATAAATGTATGATAAAAATGGCGTTCACTGGCGTGAACAAGGTTGCAAGTCAGCAACCGAAATGCGTTGACGTTTCCTTTTTTCTCGATTAAACCACCTTAAGACCCTCAATTTCAGAGTGCTATAAGGAGGACAAGATATCTAGGATATATATATATATATATATATATATATATATATATATATATATATATATCGGAAAGAAACGAGCATAAGATAAAGTCCAGTCAAGCTCACACTCCACAGTTTTTGGATTTCAAAAGAAATATTTATTGGCAACGCGTTTCACCCTCAATATATATATATATATATATTCACACAAAAAAAGGTTAAAGTAACCTTATAGTTAGGTGAATTTCTCAGTGACAACGTTAATGTTTTAATTTTTTAAAAAGAAAGAAATTCAGCAGTTATAGTTAGCAGCACTAACTGTAACTTGTGCCCCTGCTATGCACTGCTCATGACATCACATATGACATCACTCATGACATGTTCTATGACATTATTTATGACATCACTGATGACATCCCAAATGGCATATCCCTTTAACCAAACAACCAACCAACGTTTTTTGGCTATTTAAGGACAAATGGTTCATTGGCATATTTGAGACTTTATCAAAATGGGAAATAAAAACGTGGGTATTGCCATTTGGAATGAAGTCAAAATTGATCACGCAAATATGGCGGCCAAAAGCATAGTATCTGGACTAAGATTGCAGCAGTCCTCTTTTGTTATCCACGTTTTTTATCCTCCAATAAGAGCTATTTATGTGATTTTCAAACAAATGGCATTGTCATGATGGTGTCGACTTCATTTAAACACAAACATTGAAAAAGGCATCCCTCCGAAACGCGTTTGCTTGCAATAAACATAGAATTTGAGACTCCATGAATTCTACGTGTAGTTCTTCAGAAGCATTTTGACATGAGTTCACCCTCACGACATATAGAGGCCCCCGTCCTGGAGTTCGGCAGCTCCTGGTGAAATCGTTTTGAATCTTGAAATTTGTATACTGCCTGAACCACCACCGTTGAATAGATGTAGGAACAAATCCCGTCAACTAGGGTGGGAAATTATATAATTGAAGGACATGCGGTCATTAGACTGATGCCGGCGGGCATGTGCAGAAAGATTTACACATTTGAAGTTGTGGGGAGAGGCGCATTCTTTAAATAAAATCACTGCATATGAAGAGACATGGCTCCTTGGGGGACAAGTGGCAGCCCATTCAGGGTGGAGTTTTGTGGACTGTATGAATATGGCCATTTGCATGAAAAGTTATATCATGTACCTGAACATTTTTTGCCTATTTAAGGCCAAATGGTTCATTGGCATATTTGGAACTTTATCAATTTGGAATGTAAAAAAGTGGGTACTGTCTAGGGGTGGGCGGAATTTGCGTAGTCGCGCTACGTAAAGCTCCGCGAAACGGTAAAAAATCTCCGCAAGCACACAAATGTTCCGCGAACACGCGGAATTGCTTGTTCCGCCCGTTCGCAATGCTTTTTTCCTGTTCACAAATGCTATTTGCGTGCTCGGGGAGAAATATCTCGCGAACACGCATTTTGAAAGCGCGAACAAGCAAAAAACTCGCGGAATTTTTGGCAATTTCGCGTTCTCCGCGAAATTACCCAAATTCCGCAAATTCCGCGAGCGGAACGGAATTTACCGGCCAGGCCTAGTACTGTCATGTTGAATTAAGACGAAATTGATCATGCAAATATGGCGGCTGACAGCATAGTATCTGGCGGTAGTTAGGGTGATCAATGCTAGGTATTTTTTTTTTTCAAATTTTGTCCCTTAATAACTATGCACCCATTCGACGAATGTCTGCGAAACTATGCATACCTGCTGCCCCCGTTTCTTTCTTGGAGTCCTGAAACTTCTGCGGTGTTTCGTCAAGTGGGTGCAAAGACAAAAGTGGGTTCCCAAAACAGGCATAAAATCTAATGCATTTTACATAGATTTTTGTATTTCGCGTAGAGCGAAAACAGTCATTCGGATTTGACAAAATGTAGAAGGATTATAGATTATGGTGTACAGATGATTCTTTGTATCAGTGTGTGAGTGGCTGTATGGGTGTGTGAGTGACTGTATGAATGTGTTAGTGGGTATGTGAGGACTTACTTACCTTTCATTGTAAAAGCAATCATGGTAAAGGCATATTCATTGTAAAGCACGCACGGTAAAGGCAATGCATAGTAAGGGCATTGCATGGTAAAGAATGCTAGCAAAGGCATGCTGTTGTAAAGACATTGCAGTAAAGGCTGTCTCCTATCAGACTGAAGTCCACCTAGACAGAATATGTCTTCTTTGTCAATAGCTTAAGCCCATGGCTGGTTCTCAGGAGGAAAGCTGGAGAGATTCACTTTCAAGCTCACTCCCAATACAAAATAAGTAAACTTCTACACAGATCGTGACCTCTCTTCAAGACTGACATGACCAAGGGTACACAAATGTCAATGGCATGGTGGCAGCCAGCACTCCTTGTAAACGTTAAACAATAACTCCGTGAAGCTGACTTCAGAATCACCACAGGGTTATGACCACACTCACTACAGCCTCGAAATCTATTTAGCTAGTCTGCCAATGCGGGGGCGTGTCCAAGATGGCAACGTGAGCGGTTGAGCTTACAACTCGCTCCGTCGCGACCGCCGAATAATCCTGTGCCCAGCCGCCGGAGCTCAGCTGTAGCTTACCGGATCAGTTGCGGGCTGTCCTGGAGGCATCCCGTGAGTTTGAAAACACCGGATTCGGTACGCTGGTGCCCGCGCGGAGGCCGAGCACTGCAGCGGGGACCGGAGTTCGTGCTCGCGGCCCCTCCCCCACCGGACCATCGCGGATGAAGGGCCCGATCACAGAGGCCGGCCTTGTCCCTGGCGGCGCGTGATACTTGCGGGTCCTGCTGCCAGGGCGGGGACACGTACTGAAAGCCACAGCCATATTGAGCCCCCTCCGTGTGCCAGATATCATCGGCTGAGCACTGCAGCAGCAAGCTTGAGACGGTCCTGGCCGTGGACATAGATAGGCCGCGCGTACTCCATTTTTACTGGGACTGCCTTGAACCTCGTGGCCAGTGACAGCCAGGACGACTGAAGACCAAGTAAGCTACCGAACCCCCACCCAACCAAGCGCCCAGTACATCTCCAATCATTGAGGGAGCACCATCACCTCATATTGGATAGGACCGGGGACCTAGACGGGCCGCCTGAGCTGAGCACACAGTGGTTGCACCCTGCACACAATAGCATGCACTGGCCGGCCGGCCCTGGGGCTTAACACTGGATTTCCCCCCCTTCGCCACATAAGTGCAACGGAGGCCTGAGATGACACTGGGCACATTGTGGGCGTAGCGTAGCTCAGAGGGCCTGCGCATGATTGTGCGCCCTCTGGCCCAGGATCCATATTGGGGGCTGTACAGTTGCAGGCCGCTTTATCGTGGCTGCCCTTCATGGTGCGTAGGAATGCAGGGCCTGCTAATCTGACTCTGCCACATCACTCTCCCCATTAACCTGCTTACTAGCATGGGTGTGCACACTACAAGGGAGGTGAGATCTGACGATTGCCCCTCATTGCCTAAGGGTGCACCCAACAGCGTGGGGCGGGTACTGACTTCAGCGCGCCCTTGTTTCTCCTTCTCCTGGAGTCTCAGGAACATTGCAGCCGCAGAAATGGGCAAGACGAAGCCGGAGAAGCAGCTCCCACTGACCACGGACCCGAAGGGTATACTGCCAGGGGCTGCGGAGGCCGACCAACAGTCAACGGCCCAATCAATGCCACAGGGAGATATTTCGCACCGCCTTGACGAACTCATGGCAGCGGTAATAGACATCAAATCCACCCTGGCCCCAAAAATTGACACGTTATGCGCAGAGTTCAGCTTCCTGCAAGATGACCATAAGAAGCTGAAGGACAGGATGTTGGTGGTAGAATCCACAATAGCTGCAGTGAAGCCCTCGGTATCCTCCACGGAAGCCCAAATTAAAACACTGCAAGACCAAGTGAATTATCTCCGAGATCGTGTTGATGATCAGGAGGGCAGATCGCGCCGGAATAATGTGCGCTTGGTGGGACTGCCGGAACGCGTTGAGGGGTAGAGCATGGAGCTATACCTGGAATCTTGGTTCTCGGACATCATACTGCAAGGCAAGCATTCCAAGTTCTTCTCTGTGGAGAGAGCGCATAGAGTACCGGGGGGCCCACATCGACCGGGAGCTCCCCCCAGGCCGGTAGTCGCACGCCTCTTCAATTACCCCGATAGAGACCACATCCTACAGGCTACAAGGGCCAGAGGTCCATGGGTGGTCGAGAACGCTGAAGTGCACATATGCCCGGATTACACAGTAGCAGTACAGCAACGCAGGGCATCCTTCAAGGAAGTTAAACGCTGCCTCCGTGAACATAAAATAAAATACGCTCTACAATATCCAGCCCAGCTGCGTATACAACATAAAGGTAACACGGTTTTCTGCCAATCTCCGGAGGATGCATGGACCTGGGCGGAACAGAATGGAGTGGCGATGGCACCGAAACCCACAGAAGGCCCACGACAACAATGGAAGAAGGTTACACACCGTGGGCGCCGCGGCCAGTCTCGCGGGTCCCGTCCTACAAAGGCTCAAGCTGCGCAAGAACGGGAACAAGCTCTCAAACACGACGAAAAGCACGGAGCTGCCACGTCACCTTACTCCCCAGCCTTAGGAACGGAGACCTCCCCAGAACAGGAATACTGCCTGACGGACTCTCAGCAGCAACTGATGCTGGGCGACGGCCCAAACGTGACGCCTCCAATGAACTAGGTTAGCCATCTATGGATATATGTTTATAGGAATTGCAACAAATAACCTAAAGGAACACTATATACCTGCAAATGGGGACTGTTGGCTACATGAAGCTGTTGTTACCTGAGCGGCTGACCCACGACCATACTACCATGGCGGTCTGGAAATGGCGACGGCGAGACCGAGCAAGCATGCCCACGTCCCACACACGATAAGTGACTGTTATAGACCTGTCTTGTGTTGTATAATTCACTGTTTTTCTCTTTTCTCCTTGTCTTTTTTGACTTATTATGTTTGCATATAAGTGCATATGGCCCTTTGCCCGTTGGCAATTCGGCCTGGGGTGGGGGGATTGGTTTATAGTACACCACAAAATGTCAGTTAACTGTATATATCTGTGTGCCTTGCAAAAATGTATAGCTACTGTAGGGGGCTACTGAGCTGCTTGTTGCATGCAGGAACCACACATTTGCTGAAATGCATGGGAATAAGTATCTATTGGTAACCTGGAATGTGCGTGGCCTGGCTGGGTGTGCGAAGAGACACAAAGTGTATCAGTATTTACGAAGACACAAGATAGCTATTGCTTTGCTCCAGGAGACTCATTTAACACAACAAACATTACAGTCGCTTATTAAAAGATGGAGGGGCACAGTTATAGGCACAACTTACTCAGGGTATGCCAGGGGGACCCTGATTTGGGTGGCACCGGGTGTCCCAATGCAGATAACTCACACGCGCATTGACCCTCAAGGCCGCTATGCAGTTTTGGAAGGCTCGCTGGATGGTCGACCATTATCTCTGGTGTCACTTTATGCGCCTAACTCAGGACAATCCACTTTCCTCCAGTCTCTAACCCCGGCACTCCTCAGGGATCCATCAGCTCCCACTTACTGGGGGGGCGACTTTAATGGCGTCCCCGACTTGACACTCGACCGCTCTCGCCCTCCCCTCTCAGGAACACAGGCTGTTGGACTCGCACATGCCATGACCGCTTGGGCCACACAGATGCGACTGCCAGATAGCTGGCGCGCGAAACATCCTACAGAGCGAGTATATTCACATTACTCCACCCTTCATGACTTGTACACGCGTATTGACATTGTCTATTGCTCGGAGACAGCACTAACACATGTAACCCACGCCAACTACCTGGCCCGCACGGTGTCGGACCATAGCCCTTTGCGGGTCCACTTGACCCAGCATACCGACTTGGGGACTCCCCCTAGAAGCACTCCGCGATCAAGTTCTGAATGCTACCACTTCACAGTCTATAACTACATACTTCCAGACCAACGAAGGGACTGCCACGCATGCCGGTATTGAATGGGATGCCCTGAAGGTCATCCTACGTGGACTGGGTATACAGGCAGTGTATGGCACCCGCATGACATTAACCAAGGAAATGCAGGGGCTAGAAGCTGACATATTACATCAGGAATGCGCAGCCCCCACGGATCCGCACATACTACAAACACTCTCCAAAACCCGTTTAGCATATAAGGAAGTCTCGGATAAATTGTGCGCTCTTGATTATAAGCAATACCTGGCTAGACAACACGCGGAGGGTGACAAAGCAGGCAGGACGCTCGCATGGTTGTTAAAGAGTGACTTAATGCAACCACCTATCACTGCAATATACGCTTCAGATGGTACCCTGATCAATACTCAGGAGCAAATCAATGACTCCTTTTATAATTATTATGTGTCCTTATATAAGGCCCCGGACATAGGTGACCCATTGGCAATACACCAGTTCCTAGAACAGGCGGCCCTCCCAAAAATAACAAAGGAACAATACTCAGAATTAGAGGAACCGCTCTCAATAAAGGAAATCTCAGATACGATCAAGCAGCTAGCAAGGGGCAAAACTCCCGGTATGGATAGCTGGCCCGCAGAATTCTATGCTACTTACTCTACCCAGCTGGCACCCCGGCTACTTACAGTATACCAAGAATCCTTTGACAGAGGCATATTGCCCCCTTCTCTCCGCGAGGCCGTGCTTGTAGTCCTCCCTAAACCTGGGCGCGACCCTCTTCTCATGAGCTCGTACCGCCCGTTGTCCTTACTAACATCCGACTATAAAATTCTGGGTAAGCTACTTGCTAACAGATTACTGGGGGTCGTCCCCCTGGTGGTCCATGCGGACCAGAATGGCTTTGTCCCAGGCAGGAACACGGGGCTGAACCTCCGCCGCCTGTTTAAGATACTAGAATGGGCCCAGTTGGTCCCAGAGCAACACTGGATAGCAGCCTTAGACATAGAAAAGGCCTTTGACACCCTGGGGTGGGAGTACCTGCAGGCGGTGCTGGCCCGGTACGGTATAGGCCCTAAATTTCTATGCTGGGTGCAAATACTATACACCAACCCACGGGCTGGGGTAAAAACAGGCCGAGCTATATCGCCCCCTTTTATTATTGAGCGCGGAACCAGACAGGGGTGTCCACTCTCGCCTCTGCTGTTTGCCTTGTGTTAGACTTGGCTTTTTCAGCGGGTTTACCCCCAGACTTTTTGCTTTTTGGCCTCCTGTTTTTGACCCTGTTTTTATTGGTTTTAGGACTCTGGGCACTTTACCACTGCTAATCAGTGCTAAAGTGCATATGCTCTCTGTGTAAATCGTGTTATGGATGGGTGTTTCCATGATTGGATATTTGATTTACCTGTTAGCCCCTAGTAAAGTGCACTGTGTGTGCCATGTAGGAGAGTAGGATCTGCTTCACATGGGTACCCCCACTTTTTGCTGATGCTTCACTGTTTTTCGACATTAGTCTGGCTGGGTCCCTGCTAATCAGAACCCCAGCCTAGCTGCTTCCTCTCTAAAATGGTTTCCATGTGCCTTAGGCACATCACTGATTGGAATCTGGAGTGCCCTTATAAGTCCCTAGTATATGGTATACTATGTACCAAGGGCATAGGTACCTCAGAGGCCTACCAGGGGCTGCAGCATGTATTATGCCACCCCTGGAAGGCCATCCAAACTGACACCACAGGTCTGCTACTGCAGCCTGGGTAAGGTGGTGCATGCACCTCTTACTGTGATATAGGTTACCTATATCACTAAATACATACACACATATAAACCTATAAGTCACTCCTATGGCAGGCCTTATCAATCCTGAAGGCAGAGTGCGTGGTTCCTATGTGAGAGGGTGCCCCTGCATGAGCAGGGCCCCTCTGCAGCGTTCGGAGACCCTTCTCTGATGCTGTTTGTAGTGCAGCCTGACCATATACTCTTAAGCACATTATAACCTCGCGTTAAATGCTAACTTTGGAATGGCTGCACTTAAACATGTCGTGTTTGGTGTCAAACATCTTGGAATACTACCCCCCCCCCCGCCAATTCTGGCGGCGGGGGTAGCATTCCACCCTTCTAGAGGGAAAGACATGTTAACTCTGGCTAGCCCGGTAACTTCTTTCTAAAGCCCTGGCATCACAAAATGGATGCTGCTGCCACAGACACGAGTCTGGCCTCCTGCTGCTGGACGAAACTCCGGCAGGGGAGGCCTGGACAATAGGTTTCCTGTCCCAGGGAGGTGTGACCACCTCCCCAGACAGGATAATGTGTATTGGGGCTGGGCGGGAGCACTTTCGGGTGCTTTGAAGTCCTGCACTGGGGGCACATTTGGTGTCCCTGTGCATACCCCAGTTCAAACCGGATCAGGGGCTTTCAGCCCCTGCTTTGGCGCGAACTGGACAAAGGGAAAGGGGTGTAGCCACCCCTCTGCCCTGACCCACCCATAGGTGGGGCCACAGAGTAGTCCAACCCCTAAACTTGGTATAAGTATAGGAACACAGTCCTTAGGACTTTAGATTATCCCTGGACGAAACTCTGAAACAGAATCCTGGACCTTTGACGCTCTACTCAAGACTAGAGGACAGAAGAATCTCCCTTGGGGTCAAGGAGTGACTCCCCTGCTTGGCAGGCATCAAAGACGCATCTGTCCGGTCTGCATTTCTGAAGCTCCCATCGGACGCCAAAGTCTTCGCATCACCAGAGGTGGATTCTCAGACTTCCCCGAGGCTACCCTGAGTCCCCAGCAAAGCTGTGGCCCGTAGCTATCGTGGGTAACGTGAGACCATGACCCCTGGACACCGAGCATATTTGCAAGTGCATCCTCTTCTGGGTCTCCCACGAAGTCGTGCTTTGGGCTCCGAGTAGCCCTAGCCTCCAGCACCAACTGCACCGAAGATCACTGGCCTCCACTCCACGAGTGTCCTGTGAGCCAGAACCACGTGCGGTCGCTAGCCCGTTGGCTAGTAGCCCTTCACGAAGGCCAATCTTTTTCTTCTTGGGCATCCTGGTTGCTCCAGGCCTGTCCTCACGTACCCTCGCTGGGTGAGTTCTCCAGACCTTGCTGGTCTGCACCATCGACGATCTTCATCTTCACCAAGACTTGCCGTTGCCAAGGCTTGTTGGGTCCAATCCGGTCGCCGACACCTCAGCACTCGACAGACATCGTGTACCAGCCCGAATCCTGCTCCTGGTCGCCGACAACACCTCCTGGACCTCGTGGCTGAAGAGCCAAGACGACCGTCAACGCACCTGAAGCACTCGACATCGGTGGGCATCTGTCCATCGCCTTCCTGGTCACTGGCTAGTGACCCAGACTCTGTCCCCTCTGCATTCAGGTTCTTCAGATCTCCGATCCACTCTTGGATCCACCCGGACACTTTCCACTTGGTCGCCAGCAGCACTTTGCAGCAGATCGCCATTCAAATCGATGACGAAACCCGACCCCGAAAGGCACCTATGCACCCGGCTTCCCTGGGTGAGGTAACACGAGTACTCTGGTGCTCCCGTGGGTAGAGACTCTAGAACGACCTAGTTCTCAAAGGGTTTGCTCCAAGTCCTCCTTTAAGTGTCCCTTTTCTTTAATTTCCTGATCGCGACTTTCTCCATAGAAGTTAACGGCGTATCGCGGTTGTGTATTTACACTGCACGCGTCCCCCGTGGGTCCCCTGTGTCACTACCTTGGGTGGTTCCTTGTGGTCCAAGCACTTCTAGAGGCTCTAGGCCTAGTGTCTAGTTCAGTCGTGGTTCTTATACCACTTTATTGGTATATGGTTTGGTACGCCCCTAGGGCCCAAACGTGTATTTGTGCTATTACTGTGTTTAAATAACTTATAACTTGTGTATTTCGAACTCTAGCCTCATAAAGAGACTAGAGGGGTGTGTTTAGCAATAAATACATATATTTTGAATATATACCTGGTGTGGTGCTCTTTCATTTGATCACTCAAGAGATTATAGACTGGTAAAACAAGCTGCTTTACATTCCTTCAAGACTTAGCCTGAAGGCTGCTCTCCATAGCTACCACTAGGATAGCTTTCAATAAGGTTGTCTTTAACCTATCTCCAATAAGGGGTTGTTTGGACTGGTGCAAGGTGCCCACTATAATTAGTGGACAGCATATGCCAGGCCAACTTCTCACATTGGTGTGCAGCGTGTGGGATTCCAGCTTGCTATTGTTTTACCAGATAATCTCAATTGAATTGATCAACTGAAAACCACTAAAGGTACCTAAGGTACATATAATTTAAGCTTAGAATACAGTAAGTTCTACTGAACTTAGAGTTGTGTGTTAAGGGATAGCACACCCTTTCTACAACTCAAGAGAGTTTAGTAGGCCACACTAGAGTAGGTAGTGCATACACCACACCACACTTGTAATGTTTTTAAAGGTAGGATCTAGAGAATCCTTGCCAGAAGCCACTGGGCTTCTCCCCTCCAAGTATGATACACTCCCATTCTTGGAATTGAGAGCATTATGTAACTTGAGGAAATTAAGGACAGGCCAAAGTCCCACCACCCAACACCTTAAGGAGTTGTTGGTAGCTTATGACCTTAGTAAGCCCTTGGGGACTGAAGGGGTAGGAGCAGAGGGTGGGGCAGAAGAAGAGGAAGGGGCCAGGGGTAACAATACCCCCAGCCCCCCCTCTGAAACTGGCCAGGAGGGTGACAATGACCCTGACCTGGATAACCCAATCCCTCCTGTGGAAGATGAAGAGGATGATCAGAATGATACCCTCTTTGTCCCCCCAGGAAGGATTATGAGTGTGCCCAGAAAGTCTAGATCTCCTTCTCAGGAGTCTAACCACTCTGGCACCTCAATAGGGAGCTCTGTCTCATCTCATAGGAGGGAATCCTCTCATGAGAGGAGAAAGAGGCTGATTCAGTATGAGGAAGCTCAGCTTGAACTCAGAAGGAAGCAAGTAGCCTTAGACAGGGAGTCCCTAGATCTCTTTAGAGAGAAAAGAAAGTTGGGACTAGAGTCCCATGGTGGCAGCCATGTCCCTAGAGATAGGGAAAGGTCCTATGACCATAGGAACCTGAGCAAGATTGTCCCTCCCTACCAGAGTGGGGATGACATCCACAAGTGGATAACTGCTCTAGAGAGGGCCTGTAAAGTACAGAAGGTCCCTCAGGAGCAGTGGGCAGCAATCTTGTGGCTCTCCTTTGCAGACAAAGGTAGAGATAAGCTCCTCACTGTTAGAGAGGAGGATGCTGATAATTACAAGGTCTTGAAGAGTGATCTTATTGATGGGTTTGGCCTAACCACTGAACAGTACAGGTTGAAGTTCAGAGATACCCAAAAAGCACAGACTCAAGACTGGGTAGACTATGTGGATTGTTCTGCCAAGGCTCTGGAAGGCTGGTTGATGGGCAGTAAGGTGTGTGACTTCTCAGGATTGTACAATCTGATAATGAGGGAGCAGATTCTTAATAACTGTCAAAATCAGCTGTTGCATCAATACCTGGTAGACTCTGATCTGACCTCTCCCCAAGAATTGGGAAAGAAGGCAGACAAATGGGTCAGAACCAGGGTGAAGCAGAAAGTACAGAACCAAGGTGGGGACACTAAGAAGCAAGATGCTAAGAACTCTGAAAAGGGTGGGGAGAAGGGTAAAGATCAAAAGTCTTCATCAGGCCCCCAAAAATCTTCTTCAGGTGGGGATTCACAGTCTACAAAAGGGAAAGGCCAAAGAAAACCATGGTGCAAGGTCTGTAAGCAAAAGACCCACTGGACCAGTGATTGCACCAAGTCCAAAGACTCAAGTCCAGCACCCACCAATGCCCCTAAGGCACCTGTTCCCCCTAGTACAGTTACAGTTGGTGGGAGTGCTCCAGCCAAGGGTTTAGTAGGGTTCACCCTGGGTACTGAGTTGGGCTCTGACCTAGTCAGAGAACTGACTCAGGCTGTGTTAGTCTGTGATGGAGGCATGGATGTGACCTCCTCTGTGAGTCCCAGTAATCTGGGCAAGTACAGACAACAGCCTTTAATCAATGGACGAGAGGCTTTGGCATTTAGGGACACAGGGGCAAGTGTCACAATGGTGACACAAGACCTTGCGAATCCTGGGCAAGTTATACTTGGTGAGATGTACCAAGTGACCAATGCTAGCAACGTCAGAACAGACCATACTCTGGCAGTTGTTAACTTCTCCTGGGGAGGGGTAACTGGCCTTAAGAAGGTTGTGGTGAGTGCAAACCTACCAGTCGAATGCTTGCTTGGCAATGACTTAGAGACTTCTGCTTGGGCAGAAGTGGAGCTCAGGACCCATGCAGAAATGCTGGGGATCCCTGCAGATGTGTTTGCTGTGACCAGGTCACAAGCCAAAATGTCTAGCACTGAACAGGCCTTGGATTCTGGAATAATGGACCAAGTGCCTTCCAAGAGGAGGAGTAGTAGGGTTAAGGCAGTGCCTTCCCCCTTGACTCAGGAAGAAGATCAGTCCCTTGAGGGGGATGATCTCAGTCCTGAAGAAGGAACTGTCCCAGAGGAACTTGAACCTGACCAGGTTGAGTTCTTGGGGACAGGGGGACCTTCCAGGGCAGATCTGAGCCAGGAGCAGCAGAGCTGCCCCTCCCTTGAACCCCTCAGAGAGCAAGCTGCTGCTGAGGCTGCTGGGAAAGCTAGTGGTCCCCATACAGTGTATTGGGATGATGGACTCCTATACTCAGAGAGTAGAGACCCCAAGCCTGGTGCTACCAGGGGGTTGGTTATACCTCTGAAGTTCAGGGGCTTCCTATTGACCCTAGCCCATGATATTCCCTTGGCAGGTCACCTGGGCCAGAACAAGACTTGGGACAGAATTGTCCCTCACTTTCACTGGCCCCACATGTCTGAAGACACCAAGGAGTTTTGTCGCTCCTGTGTAACCTGCCAGGCCAGTGGCAAGGCAGGTGGCACTACAAAGGCCCCCTGATACCACTACCTGTGGTGGGGGTGCCCTTTGAAAGGGTAGGGATTGACATTGTTGGTCCCATGGATCCCCAAACAGCATCTGGGCACAGGTTTATCCTGGTGGTAGTGGATCATGCCACCAGGTACCCAGAAGCTATTCCCCTCAGGACCACTACAGCACCTGTGGTGGCAAGGGCCCTCCTGGGAATTTTCTCAAGAGTGGGCTTTCCTAAGGAGGTAGTATCAGACAGGGGTGCTAACTTCATGTCTGGGTACTTAAAAGCAATGTGGAAGGAGTGTGGAGTGACTTATAAGTTCACCACACCCTATCACCCACAATGCAATGGTTTAGTTGAGAGATTCAACAAAACCTTGAAGGGCATGATTAAAGGGCTCCCAGAAAAGCTTAGGCGAAGATGGGACATACTCTTGCCCTGCCTTTTATTTGCATATAGGGAGGTGCCTCAGAAGGGGGTTGGTTACAGCCCTTTTGAACTTCTGTTTGGCCACCCTGTCAGGGGTCCACTGTGCTTGGTGAAGGAAGGATGGGAGTTACCTCTCAAGCCCCCAAAGCAAGACATAGTGGACTATGTACTTGGTCTCCGCTCCCGGATGGCTGAGTATATGAAAAAGGCAACCAAAAACCTTGAGGCTAGCCAGGAACTTCAAAAGGCCTGGCATGACCAAAAGGCTGTTCTGACTGTTTACCAGCCAGGACAGAAGGTGTGGGTGCTGGAGCCAGTGGCCCCAGCAGCTCTCCAAGACAAATGGAGTGGATCCCACACTATTGTTGAGCAGAAGGGTGAGGTTACCTACTTAGTAGACCTAGGAACACCCAGGAGTCCCCACAGGGTTCTCCATGTCAACAGGTTAAAACCATATGTGGACAGGGCAGACATGGGCTTGCTCATGGCTACTGATGAAGGGCAGGAGGAAGAGAGTGACCCACTCCCTGACCTGCTCTCACAGAACCCTGACGATGGGTCAGTAGATGGTGTAGCCTTGGCAGGCAGCCTCACTACCCAGCAACAAACTGATTGTAGACAGGTGCTCAATCAGTTTAGACACATGTTTTCACTGACACCCAGTCAGACCACCTGGTGCACTCATGAAGTGGACACTGGGGACAGTCTGCCTATTAAAAATAAGATTTATAGGCAACCTGACCATGTCAGGGACTGTATCAGGACTGAAGTCCAGAAAATGTTGGAGTTGGGAGTTATTGAACCCTCAGATAGCCCTTGGGCTAGTCCAGTGGTCCTTGTGCCAAAACCTCACACCAGTGGTGGAAAAAGAGAGATGAGGTTTTGTGTGGACTACAGGGGTCTCAATGCAGTCACTAGGACTGATGCCCATCCAATACCAAGGGCAGATGAGCTCATAGATACTTTGGCCTCAGCCAAATATCTCAGCACATTTGACTTGACAGCTGGCTACTGGCAGATCAGACGAGCTGATACTGCAAAGCCCAAAACAGCATTCTCAACCCCTAGTGGGCATTATCAATTTGTGGTGATGCCCTTTGGTCTGAAGAATGCACCTGCCACTTTCCAGAGGTTGGTGAATACAGTTCTCACAGGTCTGGAAGCCTATAGTGCAGCATATCTAGATGATATTGCTGTCTTTAGCTCCACCTGGGAGGATCACCTGGTCCACCTCAGGAATGTTTTACAGGCCCTGCAAAAGGCAGGCCTGACTATCAAGGCCACTAAGTGCCAGATAGGGCAGAGCCAGGTTGTGTACCTGGGCCACCTTGTGGGTGGAGGCCAGGTTCAACCTTTGCAGAGCAAGATCCAGACTATCATGGACTGGACTGCTCCCACTACCCAGACTCAGGTGAGAGCCTTCTTAGGCCTGACTGGGTACTATAGGAGATTTGTCAAGGGGTATGGATCAATAGTGACACCCCTGAATGACTTAACTTCTAAGAAAATGCCCAAAAAGGTTCAGTGGACAGTTAGCTGTCAAAAGGCATTTGATGACCTGAAGCAGGCCATGTGCACTGCTCCCATTCTACAGAGTCCTGATTACTCCAAGAAGTTCATTGTTCAAACTGATGCATCTGAATTGGGGGTAGGGGCTGTACTTTCACAATTGAATGAAGAAGGTCAGGATCAGCCAGTAGCTTTCATTAGCAGAAGGCTGACCCCTAGAGAGAAACGTTGGTCAGCCATAGAGAGGGAGGCCTTTGCTGTGGTCTGGGCTCTGAAGAAGTTGAGGCCATACTTGTTTGGTACCCACTTCCTGGTTCAGACAGACCATAAGCCCCTCTTATGGCTAAAACAAAAGAAGGGTGAAAACCCCAAACTGCTTAGGTGGTCCATTTCCCTACAGGGGATGGACTTTACAGTGGAACATAGACCTGGGAGTAACCATGCCAATGCAGATGGACTCTCTAGGTACTTCCACTTAGAACATGAAGACTTAACTGGGCAAGGTTAGTTTAATGTCCCTACGTTTGGGGGGGGTTGTGTAGGAGAGTAGGATCTGCTTCACATGGGTACCCCCACTTTTTGCTGATGCTTCACTGTTTTTCGACATTAGTCTGGCTGGGGCCCTGCTAATCAGAACCCCAGCCTAGCTGCTTCCTCTCTAAAATGGTTTCCATGTGCCTTAGGCACATCACTGATTGGAATCTGGAGTGCCCTTATAAGTCCCTAGTATATGGTATACTATGTACCAAGGGCATAGGTACCTCAGAGGCCTACCAGGGGCTGCAGCATGTATTATGCCACCCCTGGAAGGCCATCCAAACTGACACCACAGGTCTGCTACTGCAGCCTGGGTAAGGTGGTGCATGAACCCCTTACTGTGATATAGGTTACCTATATCACTAAATACATACACACATATAAACCTATAAGTCACTCCTATGGCAGGCCTTATCAATCCTGAAGGCAGAGTGTGTGGTTCCTATGTGAGAGGGTGCCCCTGCATGAGCAGGGCCCCTCTGCAGCGTTCGGAGACCCTTCTCTGATGCTGTTTGTAGTGCAGCCTGACCATATACTCTTAAGCGCATTATAACCTCGCGTTAAATGCTAACTTTGGAATGGCTGCACCTAAACATGTCGTGTTTGGTGTCAAACATCTTGGAATACTACCCCCCCGCCAATTCTGGCGGCAGGGGTAGCATTCCACCCTTCTAGAGGGAAAGACATGTTAACTCTGGCTAGCCCGGTAACTTCTTTCTAAAGCCCTGTCATCACAAAATGGATGCTGCTGCCACAGACACGAGTCTGGCCTCCTGCTGCTGGACGAAACTCCAGCAGGGGAGGCCTGGACAATAGGTTTCCTGTCCCAGGGAGGTGTGACCACCTCCCCAGACAGGATAATGTGTATTGGGGCTGGGCGGGAGCACTTTCGGGTGCTTTGAAGTCCTGCACTGGGGGCACATTTGGTGTCCCTGTGCATACCCCAGTTCAAACCGGATCAGGGGCTTGCAGCCCCTGCTTTGGCGTGAACTGGACAAAGGGAAAGGGGTGTAGCCACCCCTCTGCCCTGACCCACCCATAGGTGGGGCCACAGAGTAGTCCAACCCCTAAACTTGGTATAAGTATAGGAACCCAGTCCTTAGGACTTTACATTATCCCTGGACGAAACTCTGAAACAGAATCCTGGACCTTCGACGCTCTACTCAAGACTAGAGGACAGAAGAATCTCCCTTGGGGTCAAGGAGTGACTCCCCTGCTTGGCAGGCACCAAAGACGCATCTGTCCGGTCTGCATTTCTGAAGCTCCCGTCGGACGCCGAAGTCTTCGCATCACCAGAGGTGGATTTTCAGACTTCCCCGAGGCTACCCTGAGTCCCCAGCAAAGCTGAGGCCCGTAGCTATCGTGGGTAACGTGAGACCGTGACCCCTGGACACCGAGCACATTTGCAAGTGCATCCTCTTCTGGGACTCCCACGAAGTCGTGCTTTGGGCTCCGAGTAGCCCTAGCCTCCAGCACTAACTGCACCGAAGATCACTGGCCTCCACTCCACGAGTGTTCTGTGAGCCAGATCCACGTGCGACGTCTTGAGGCTCCTTCGCGGTTGCTAGCCCGTTGGCTAGTAGCCCTTCACGAAGGCCAATCTTTTTCTTCTTGGACATCCTGGTTGCTCCAGGCCTGCCCTCACTTACCCTTGCTGGGTGAGTTCTCCAAGCCTTGCTGGTCTGCACCATCGACGATCTTCATCTTCACCGAGACTTGCCGTTGCCAAGGCTTGTTGGGTCCAATCCGGTTGCCGACACCTCAGCACTCGACAGACATCGTGTACCAGCCCGAATCCTGCTCCTGGTTGCCGACAACGCCTCCTGGACCTCGTGGCTGAAGAGCCAAGACAACCGTCAACGCACCTGAAGCACTCGACATCGGTGGGCATCTGTCCATCGCCTTCCTGGTCACTGGCTAGTGACCCAGACTCTGTCCCCTCTGCTTTCAGGTTCTTCAGATCTCCGATCCACTCTTGGATCCACCCGGACACTTTCCACTTGGTCGCCAGCAGCACTTTGCAGCAGATCGCCATTCAAATCGATGACGAAACCCGACCCCGAAAGGCACCTATGCACCCGGCTTCCCTGGGTGAGGTAACACGAGTACTCCGGTGCTCCCGTGGGTAGAGACTCTAGAACGACCTAGTTCTCAAAGGGTTTGCTCCAAGTCCTCCTTTAAGTGTCCCTTTTCTTTAATTTCCTGATCGCGACTTTCTCCATAGAAGTTAACGGCGTATCGCGGTTGTGTATTTACACTGCACTCGTCCCCTGTGGGTCCCCTGTGTCACTACCTTGGGTGGTTCCTTGTGGTCCAAGCACTTCTAGAGGCTCTAGGCCTAGTGTCTAGTTCAGTCGTGGTTCTTATACCACTTTATTGGTATATGGTTTGGTACGCCCCTAGGGCCCAAACGTGTATTTGTGCTATTACTGTGTTTAAATAACTTATAACTTGTGTACTTCGAACTCTAGCCTCATAAAGAGACTAGAGGGGTGTGTTTAGCAATAAATACATATATTTTGAATATATACCTGGTGTGGTGCTCTTTCATTTGATCACTCAAGAGATTATAGACTGGTAAAACAAGCTGCTTTACATTCCTTCAAGACTTAGCCTGAAGGCTGCTCTCCATAGCTACCACTAGGATAGCTTTCAATAAGGTTGTCTTTAACCTATCTCCAATAAGGGGTTGTTTGGACTGGTGCAAGGTGCCCACTATAATTAGTGGACAGCATATGCCAGGCCAACTTCTCACATGCCAGGGCTGGTGAATCAAATGCTACTCGGGGGGCCTGCAGCACTGGTTGTGCCACCCCGTGAGTAGCCCTGAAAACAGTAACTCAGACCTGCCATTGCAGAAGTCTGCGCGCAGTTTGTACTGCCATGTCGACTTGGCCAGTGCACACACTGGCCGGTCCCTAACCTTCCCTTTTCTTACATGTCAGACACCCCTCAGGTAGGCCCAAGGTACCCCTGTGGGCAGGGTGCAGTGTATGTGAAAGGTGGGACATGCCCTGGTGTGTGTGGCATGTCCTGATAGTGAATTACAGCCAATTTCGTTTTTCACTATTGCAAGGCTACCAGTTCCCCATAGGATAGAATGGGAGGTTTGTCTATAACATCTTATAAACATAACTGGCCCAGGGAATTCGGTAAGAAAATAGAATTTAGTATGCCTGAACTCAGAATCTAAAGATGCATCTTTTAGTGAAGGTGATTTTTACATTCTGTGTTTGAAAATACCACTTTTAGAAAGTAGGTATTTTCTTGCTCTGTCATCCCGTGTGCCTCTTTGGAATGTGGATTGCCTGTCTGGGTTTTGGATGACAGAAGGCTGGGGGAGCAGGAGGGGCACCAGATGGTCTAGGTAGGTCAGGAAAGGGCTGAAGAGACCTGGGTTACGATGGGGGAAGGGGGAGGAGATTTCCTTGCACCTCAAAGGGCCTGCTCTGCCTCTGAACAAATGCCGTCTCCACCTCCTGCCAGGAATTCACACCAGAGAAGGCAGAACTGGTCCTGACTGGGCACAGGCCCTCTCTGCCTAAGAGATCAAAGGATTTTGGGACATAAATGCTGGGTCCCAGACCCCTGAACTTTAGAACTCATCTGGACATGAAGACTGCCAAGAAGAAGAGCCGGAGAAGCTGCGAAAAGGAACGACTGCTTTGCTGGGTGCTTTGCTGGGCTGACCTGCAGTGGCTGCTTCTGTCTTGGGCAGTGAAAGGCCTGGACTGGACTTTCTGCAACCTAATTTGTGAGTCTCTCCAAGGGCTTGAGGTAGAGCTTGCCCCCTGTTCACGAAGTCTCAGGAACAGCCAAGACTTCAAGTTCTTCGACCCGCAGCACTGGGGACTGTGTGTTTTGTGCTGCAGCAAGAAGAACGCCAACTCAACGACGTCTACGACGCCGCTGCCGACTCCGTGTCCTGAAGGCACCGCAGAGAGCACCGCCGCAACGCCGCACCGCAACCCTGGTCTCACCGACGACGCCTGTTGACGCCGACACCGAGCCGCTGCTTGCACCGCGACCTGTGGACACCGCACTCCGCACCGCCTTGCTTCACGCCAAAGCTTTGGCACCGTAGAGAGCACCGCCGCAACGCCGCACCGCCGCACCGCAACCCTGGTCTCACCGACAACGACGCCACGAGCCGCTGCTTGCACCGTGACCTGTGGGCACGGCCTCGCTTCACGCCAAAGCTTTGGCACCGCAGAGGGCACTGCCGCAACGCCGCACCGCAACCCTGGTCTCACCGACCCCTGTTGATGCCGCCACTGAGCCGCTGCTTGCACCACGACCTGTGGGCACCGCCTCGCTTCACGCCGAAGCTTTGGTACCGCAGAGAGCACCGCCGCAACGCCGCACCGCGACCCTGATCTCACCGACGACGCCTGTTGACACCGCCACCGAGCCGCTGCTCGCACCGCGACCTATGGGCACCGCATTCCGCACCGCCTTGCTTCACGAGGACGCCTTGGCCTTCCTGACGCCGCCACTTCCCGCCGAAATTGACGCCGCTGCTTGCACCGTGGTTCGAGGGCACCGCTCGTAAGTCACACGACGCACCGCCCTCATCCTGCACCGCAACCTTGGCCTACTGACGCCGGCGCCATCGACTCCAGTTCGTCAGCCGACGACAGCGCTTCAGCAACGACGACGACGCTGCTTGCACCGTGACCTGCTAGCACCGTGGCGAGCACCGACTTCATCTCGCACCGCGACCCTGATCTCACTGACGACGCCATCTGACGCTGTCACCGAGCCGCTGCTCGTACCGCGACCTGGGAGCACCGCACGCTGCACCGCTGCGCTTTGCACCGCAGCACCAGACATCTGCCGGCGCCAGCACTCTTGATTCCATCAGAGAGGAGCTCGACCTGCAACGCAAGTGACTTCAAGGGCCTCAACTCCCTGCATCTCTCACAGGTACTGTTTGCGGGTCTTCCCAACACCATAGCTGGCCCGCGACCGTGCGACCAGCCAGAACTGTTGGATTTGTTGTTCACGACGCCGTGGTATCCCGGACGGAGCTATCCACACAAGGAACTCTTTTTAATCAGCGTATTTTTGGAACTGTGAACTTTTAAGTATAGTATTGTGGATTTTGTATCGTTTTTGGTCTTTTTTTAAGTATATAAAAATATTGGATATTTTTCTAAACTGGTGTGGTGTCCTTTTGTAGTGCTTACGCTGTATTACTGTTGGTTATGTGCAAATGCTTTACACACTGCCTCTAAGATAAGCCTGGATGCTCGTGCCAAGCTACCAAGGGGGTGAGCAGGGGTTATTTTAGACGTGTAACTCCCTTATCCTGACTAGAGTGGTGGTTTTTGCCTGGCTTTGGCCCACGCCCAAGCCTACCAAAAATCCCATTTCTAACACCTTGGCTATGGAACCCCTGGCCTGTATGCAACGCAGCCATGTTATAGACTGGGGTATCCAGGTGCACACGCAGTGGCATATAGTGTCCCTTTACGCGGACGATGCACTGATCTATCTCTGTAACCAGGACGGGGCACTCCGAGGACTAGTGGAACTCTTAGACACCCATACACACTTGTCGGGCCTGAAAGTTAATTGGGATAAGTCTGTTTTGTTCCCGATGTCGCCTATCCAAGTCGAGCACAGGCAGAGGCAGCCTCATGCACCACTTACCAGAGCGTACGACTCATTTAAATACTTGGGTGTCCAGGTCTACCATTCTACATCTGACCTGATGGACGGCAATCTGGGGAGAACAATAGCCAGGGCGAGTCTCCCGTTTTGGACCACTCTCCCGTTATCCCCTATGGGTCGGATAGCCATATCCAAGATGCTCCTTCTTCCTTGGCTCCTCTATTTTTTCGCCGTTCTCCCCTACAGACCGCCTCAAAAAATGTTCCATGAATTACGCTCACTCTTAGTATCCCTGATCTGGGGTAATTCCAGGGCGAGGGTAGCACTTTCAAAGCTTCAACTCCCTATATCAGAGGGGGGATTGGGGGCGCCCAACTATGAGCTATACTATGCAGCCGCCCAGTGTCCCATGCGATGGCTCGCAAAGCAGAACCTAGCTCAGCTAGACACCTGGGCTATATCGTAAGGGCGACCTGACCTGCTTGAGTGGTTATCAGGCACTAGAATTCTGCTTCAAAGGATGGAAGGTTGCGCTTTGCTACGGGCAGCCCGTAGCGTCTGGTCACATTACGTAATGCCTAAACACCGCCCTACCCCATATGCCCCAGACCTCCCCATCGAAACGCTCCCAGGATCATACACCCGCCTCAAGCGCCCAGAACTGGCTGACTGGCAGACAGCAGGATTATCAACGTGGGGAGATTTATTTGTAGATTCTGCTCTATCTGACTTTGACACCTTGAAAGACGACTACGGGGTGGCTCCTGGAACATTCCTTTTATATGCGACACTAACACAACAGGCAGCACATACTTGGGGGGACATAAGCTCGGTTCCACCGACTTCCGAGGCTTTACAGACACTGCTGACGCACGGGTCAGGCAGGAAGGCCATCACAGCTATATATACTTCACTCAGAATGGATATGTCCCCGTCTTTGTCCCCACTGCGCGAATATTGGTCAGAGGCGCTCTCCACTGACATCACAGATAAGCAGTTGCAACAATGTATCAGAAGCCCCAAGACAATATCAAAGAATGCCCGTCTGAAATACACACAATTCAATTATTTGCATCACACATACCTATCTCCGCACAGACTGGCGTGAATGTACCCGACATCCATAGATATTTGCCCCAGATGCCATGATACAAATGCTGACTTCCTGTATATGGTCTGGACGTGCTCCTATATTGTAGCATACTGGAGGAGGATCTCCGACATACTAGCGGCGGCAACGGGAACAGTATCTCCAATCCAGGGGGCGCACTACCTGTTAGGCATCACCAAGAGAAGCGCGCGACGGAACAACCTCAACAAATTTATTGATTTGGCACTGGTACTGGCCAAGCACTCTCTAGCTATGGCCTGGAAGTCCCCAACTGGCCCTTCCATTAGGCACTGGCTGAAGGTCCTCCAATGCGCTCTAGTGACCGAGCATGACACATCGTCAGCGCAACCCCCACGCCCATCGGCCAGGAACTAACCTGTGGACTGGCAACATTATGTGACTGTTATAGAAACAAGACTTAGGGACACGAACGATCATGGGTGATAAGCCATAAACACTGCTGCAGTCTCTGCCTAATGCAACTACGACACCCCGAGCACCCACATTCGGGTATGCTCGTAATAGGGAAAAGGGGACATATGCACACATACGCGGACACGACACCTAAGGACGATTGTCTCACACCTCCGACATGACTGGATTGCACCCACATATAATGCAGCACATGAGAAGCATACTCTCCTCCTTACTTTGTTCCCATAATTGCAACCAATATTAAAGGGCCCCGCCAGACAGTATTCTACACGAGCAACATATTAAGCGGATATACATACAATATACACAAAATAGGCACACTAGCATGGTGGTATCAAGTTTGAAGGTTTTATATGTTTTCTTTATTTTCTTTTTCTCTTTGGCATTAAGTTTCAATGTAGCTAAGTACAGTACTATTTGTTGCTAACTTTTGAAGTGACTTACTGCTTCCAATGTTTGGGTGAAAAATTGAATGCAGCAATTTGCACCCCCCACCCAGAAGGCACAACCATGCAAGTGAAGATGTATTATGCTTTGTACTCCAATATGACGTATATACAGATGTATGATGTGCTGAATTGAAAACGAATAAAGATTATTAAAAAAAAAAAAAACTAGTCTGCCAATGCCGACACACAGTGTATCCAAGCAGCTGCAGCAGTGGCGCTGGTTGTCAGACTCTGTTCAGTATGCCTCGGAACAAACAGAGGCAATGGGGCCGCAACCATGGGGGGCTGAGGCCTTTTACAACTGCTGTCCTGGGTCCCGCCCTATTACAGCTCTGCAAACGGGCCAAATGCAACCCTTTCTGCTCTTGACTCTCCATGGTAGTGAGGGTGAGCAGTCACAGGCTCTGAAGGAGGTTAGTGTGTGGGACTCCAGGTTCAGTAATCAACACCACTCCCTCAGCTGCGGAATAAGATCAATGTCCAGCCCTGTGCTTCTCTTTGTATAAAAGACAAGTACTTTATTGCAACAAAGCTATAGAAATGTGTACTACACATACAATAATGCTCCGATTTACGTGTGTGAGTCTTGATGCTTTCTGGGTCCTTTTCCATCTAGCTCAGCTACCACTCCACCTGTACCTCATGGGTCCCCCTGCTTTTGTAGGCCCCCGTCCAAGGTCCAAAGCTTGAGGTACTGACTATTGATGCTGTTCATGCTTCCCCCTGTGTGGTCTTAGCATACAGTCTCTTGGGCCAGATGCTTTTAATATCTCACCCAGTTCAAAGGAGCAGCACCGGGATACGTTTGGCCCTTCCGGGCAACAAAAGTTCACCGGTAGCAGGGAACATTCAGGTGGTACACAGCAGACTTCAAAGGAGCTGCACAGCACCTTGCTCTGAGGGTCACGGCAGGAGTGGAGGCTTCTGTCATTGGCCCTCTTCTGGGTGGCTGATGGCAGATCTCTGCTGTTGGTGCTCCACTCCATGCATACTTCTTGATCACACCAACACTCAAACCTGTGACGGTTCATCAGTGCAGCAGTCACCAGGTGCTATCTTCTGCATGCAGTGTCTTGAGGCAATTACCTTAATTCTTTATGAGGCACCCCAGGGGCAACTGTCAGCTGACTTGGTCTTCAAGACTGGTCTCGACCCAACGGCACTCTTTGGGAGTGCTGCAGTCACACAGTCAACTTATTGGGCACAGGGGCCATCAGCAGGAAGCTATCCCAGCTTTGGTCAGGCTTACCAACTCAGGCTCCAGGTGCCATGGTATCTACAAAGGGGATAAATTACAAAGCTCGCACTGCCAGAGTGAAACTCGGCAGTCCCTTCCATGATCGACTCCTCTTGCAAGATTGGCACAAATTTCCCTACTTCATAGACAGATGTCTTGGCACCCAGGACAGTCCAGTAATTCCTCCTTCTAAGCTAAGCAGCGGTAAAGTGCTTGTGCTGTCCCTAACAGATGCTAAGGTTAGTCTACACCTAACTGGTACATTTGTAGGTTCCTAATCAATGGTTCTATATGTAACCAGGGAAGGTAAATTAAATGCTACTAGTTGGCTGCAGCACTCATTGTGCCACCCACTAAAGTAGCTCTATAAAACATGTCTCAGGCCTGCCACTACAGCCTGTAGTGCAGTTTTAAACTGCCAATGTGAACTGGTAAAATAAACCTTTTGCTTCACCAGGCCTAAGCCTTTCGTTTTAATATTTATAAGTCGCCCCTAAGGTAGAGCAGGGTGCATGGTATTTAAAATATAGGACATTTGTGTTTAGGTTTTTCATGTGCTGGCATTGAAAACTCCTGATGTCATATTTCACTGCTGTAGGGCTATCTGTCCCATAGACTAACACTGGGTTACCTTGTTACACTTAATAAGTGCTAACTTCAATTTCAGACCAGATAGAGAAATGCTGTTTACACTCAAAAGAATTGTAATTTAAAATTATTTTTAATGGTGAAGTCAGATTTTAAATTACTATTCTGAAAACGCCACTCTTAGAAAGTTGGTATTTTTCTCCGAAACTAAATGGTCCTTTCAGCTAGTGTCCAGGGTCAAGTGACTGTGAGTGTCTCTCATATTGTGGGTGGTGTATTGCTTCCAGACATTGAGACAAAGGAGGCCTAGGTGTGGATGGAGACTGCCTTCCTGAGAGGGTGGCTGGTGAGGAGTTGTGCCCTGCCCTTATTACACTTCAAAAGGCCCTGCCTGCACCACACACAAAAGAACCTGACACCAGGCCTGTCCTTGCTTTTGTCACCCTAGATAGCTATGAGCCAGGACCAAGTAAGGGGAAGAACTGACCAGAATCAGTTTTGTGGTAGGCCAGAGAAATCACCCATACAGAGGCTGGCACGAGGTATATAAGTGGCACCTTCAGAGTCTCTCATCAGAAACACAACTGGACCAGTGGGAGTTTCAAAAGAAGGACTGCCCTGCTGTCTAACAAAGGAAGATTTGACCTGTCTGCTTTGACCTCTCCAGCCCTAGAAGTTTCTCCAAGGGTCAGTTAGATGACATCCTGTTTGAGCTACAGGGACACAACAAGCTTCCAGAGGCCTCCTTGCAACCGCCCAGCTGACCAGAACTAACTGGACACATGTACAATGCATGAGATGTCACTGTCAGGATTTCAAATTCATCGTGGGCAGCTGAACTTGAGATAAATAGGCTTAGTGTGTGGCATGACCAAAAATCAAAAACCAGGATCCCAGGCACATGCAGTTTGAGCACACAGGGCAAGGGACATGACCGCACATCATGCAGGGGACATTTCTGTCCCAACAATGGCAGTGTGCTAAAGGGGCCTCAAATGCAAGGCCGTCTGCGCCCATCTATTCCCCGGTCTGGCACAGGACACAGGACTCTGCCTATTTTATAGGTAAGTTCTTCCCCGAGTCGACTCTTCCACAAGGGTGATGTACTGCTTTCCCTCAGATTTACTCTGGTTCAATTGCCACACACCCTTGCCAACCCCTGTGCTGCACAATCTGAGGCTATGGTCTGATTTCACCTTGACTGTTCCCTGTCCACCTCGATTCATAAATATACTGGAAGTGCTCAGGATACTTTTGTGTCTTTTCTTAAATGTACCCTGAAAAGTGCTAGATCCCCCGATTAACATAACACAGAATCACATGATCCTATTCTGGAGAAACCCAAGATCCCGGTTTCTTCCTCGCTGCACCCCCATGCTATCCAATAATCAGATACAAACTGGAGGTCCATGCTCTTGCCAGTATTAACAGAGCTACGCTCCCTATAAACAGGATTCACATTTCTACATTGGACTGCACTCATTACACAGTTATCCATCTCACTTCCATCACGAACAGCAAATGTTTTCTGGCCTACTAACCACCTGACTTCACGGCTCTGCCACTGAGCATATGATTTACTTCTTTTCTCGCTTCCAGTGCCATCCCTGATTTTGTGATGTTAAAAGACTTAGGTTTTCCTGCTGCTAATACCTTGGATAACAGGGCTATAGACCCCTTTGATGTCTGTGCCAATTTGGACTTCTTTCAACATATTATGAACCCCTCGCATGTGAAAGGTCATACACTAGATCGCATTTTTGCCCATTCTCATCTTATTACTGTGCAGAATGTAGTTCTTTTTGACCTGGTTCGACCATTTCACCATCACCTTCTCCTTGAATACGCCCACTAGGACTGCTTCCGTCGGCACAAGCAAGTCGTCTAAGCTTTCTAGACTCTGGTTTCTTTTTTCAGCAGATACTGATTTCAATCACTCTCTTTACACTCATCCGATGGCCAATGATATAGAGCTCGACACTAGAGAGTTCACTGAATGTCTATCCACAGCCCTCCATGCCTCAATTCCACCAAAACCTACATGTAGAGCTCAATGTTATCCTTCCGTGCATTGGTTAAGAGAAGCACAATCGCACTATAAACACTTAGAACGAAAATGGCGCTTGCTTTACACTCACACAGAGAGGTTTTGTACTGTCAGTCTCTAAGAAGCAAATACAGCTTGCACAAATTGAATACTGCAAGGACTGCATCCTTAAAGACCATAGAAAATCAAAAACAAATAAGAATTCTCGTCTTTCTTCTCTCGATGTCTATAAATCTAAATCGCAAGAACCTTGTGATAATCTGTGTCATTTTTTTCAAGTAAAAATCTCAGATATTCGTAATTCAATTCATTTTGTGTCTACTACGTTTGGTAACTCAACACCTTCTATTTCTTCTCAATGCTACCCACTTCCACCCGCTCTCTAGCTTCTCCCCAGAGTCCAATGATGTTTTTCAAAACGTTTCTACCATTACTTTCAGGTCTCTGCTTGATCCTTGCCCGGTAATGTTCCGTAGCTGTCTTGCCCCTCAGCTTGTCCTCCTAGTTACAAATCTGATTAACCATTGTTTTAATCAAGATCCTGTACCCACATGCTGGAAAAGGCCTTGATTGTTCCTCTATTTAAAAAAGCCCACACCTGATCCTTCTAGTCCTGCTAACTTCACCCAGTCTTTCTACTTCCGGCTCTTTCTAAATTGACAGACTCTATTGTCAGTCAGCTGCTTTACTTCATCATCAAGCTTCAAGCATAGGAATCCTAGATCCCAACCAATCAGGTTTTAGAGCACAGTTCAGCACCAAAACCGTACTGGTATCTGTTCTAAACCATATTTTGATGCAATTGGTGCTGGATATTCTGCAGCCTTGATATTACTTGATCTCGCCGCTGCTTTTGATATGGACTGCCATTCCATCTTTTTGACTGTCTGAGGACCTCTAGAGTTTTAGATTGGATGACTTCCTTTGTCACCAACCATGATCAGGCAGTTCATATGCTCCCCTATCACTCTGAATTCAAGACTCTTACATGTGAAGTTCCCCAGGGTTTGACACTCAGCCCCCCACCCCTCTTTTCACTCTCTATGTCACTCTCTATGTCACTCACACTTACCGTGTTTATTAGTTATTCTGGTTTCGCCTTCTTTGCTCACACAAATGATATGCAAATTGTACTCTAGCTTAATGAAGACATTTCCTTATTACAGGACCAGTTAAAATGTTGTATGATTGACATCTCCAACAGTATGAGCCTGAATCCACTCCAATTGTGCTGAATTTATAACTTTTTAACACCCCTATCCTTGGATTTCTAACTTTTTAACACCCCTATCCTTGGTGGCCTGCAGAATTAGGAGGCCCCCATCTCCTGCACCCCATGCGAAAAACCTTGGTTTCATTTTTATCACCAATCATTTATTTGGCCAACACATCTCTAAGCTCATTTTCAGTTGCCTTTTCTACCTCAGATCTCGGCATCGTAAAACAATTGTTCAAGCTACAGTAATCTCGAGGCTAAACTATTGTAACTCCCTTTTCATCATCCTCCCCAAATACCCTTAGAAACATCTGCAGATCATATAGAATGTGACTGCTTGATTTACTGTTAACATCCAAAAATTCAATCATATTTCTCCCCATCTTCTCTCGCTGTATTGGCCCCCACATTGAAAAATTATATTGGTTTAAAGCGCTATGTCTTTTTCTCAGAGCTGTTGATCGGTCTGGACCTACCTACCCTTCACCATTCACATACCCTCAAGATCACTTGGATCGGCATCCACCAATCGGTTGATTATTCCCAAGACTCAGCATGCTAGAAAGGGTGGTCGCTCCTTTTAATTCCTTACCTAGAGATACTGGAATTCCCTTCCACCTTCTCTTCCTGCCATACACTCACACAGCTTCTTCAAAACGTTGTTCAAAACGTATCATTTCTCATGTTAATGATGATGTTTTGTTTCAATCTGGTTTAAGTTTTTGTTTAGCGCCAAGACACCCAGGAGTGGGTAAAAGTTCACTCTACAAATCATTCATTCATACATTCACCATTGAAAAACTTGTGTGTTCTCACTTGGGCAGCGGTAACTCTCTACTCACCGGTATTCCCAAGGCACATTTGGATGTAGTGTCCTGTATTCCATGGCTAGACTCAGGCCTGAAGAAATATGACCACATCACTCAAATCCTAATGTAACACCACTGACTTCCTCTATAGGCCAGTATTATTTTCAACACAAACTGTGTGTTGTTGGTGCTGTAGTGCCACTGGGCCCATTTACTTTTGATCTCAAGTTTATCTGGCACTACACCTCAGTATCATTACTTGTTCCTCCGATGGATCTTGAACCATGCCGAGAGGGGTCAGACATAGGGGTATCCAATCCAGCTATCCAATGAGGACCAGGAATTGAATAACTGATTTATAAGCTAGAAACTAGATTCATGTATATCACTCCCAATACTACACTATACAGGTACAGAAGTATTTCTTCTAAACCAAACTCCTGTAGAAATTTAGACAAGCTAGGATCATACAAACAAGTAGCTCAGTTAAAGCTATTCAAAATAGTAACATTAGGACCTGTGGACTAGAGAACTCTCTATTAGGAATCCCATCCCTCATTTAGACTATGAAAATGCACAATCAATTATTGGAGACCAGTCATAGAGTGACAGGAACAGGATTTATAAATTGTTAAGATTTTATCAGTATCATTAGCAAGTAGATACACCAATATCAGGCATTAAAAGTTAAGAGTACAGAATAATCAAATTGATCACTTTGGGCCATCAATTACAAAAGTGCTAGAAGGAGAGTTCAGGAAAGGACATGGATCATATCAGCTCAAAGATTCTCTCCCATGGGGGAAAGAAGTCCGGGAATAGCACACACAGCGCATGCACCAACCAGGAGAGTCCGCAGGTCCGAAAGTTGTCTCTCAGTCTGCTAGGAAGAAATCCTCATGGGAAAGGTAGCACAAAGAATGTGGTCCATCGAATGGCAAAGAGGAAGTGTGTGTCAATCATCAATCCAAAGGATAATATAACTTCCCAGTTCCGGGGTGACACCTCCTGGGTCACCTCATCAGATCAGACCACTCAGTCCATTGGTCAGTTCGTACAGGATGATTGTCATGTAGCATAAAGAAGACACATTTTTATGGGAAAGGTAGAACTCATCACGTAAGCTGACGAAGTATTCAAAATGTATAATTACAAACAATCATCTTTCAGTAAAGGCACATGAGTGAGTTGAAAAGGGCATTTTCTTATGGCAGATGTTCCCATTGTATCAATTTAGTTGCGAATAGTGCTGGTATGTGCATGGGAACTTGTCTTCGGAAACACAGTTTCATCCCACACTGCTAATGTATGAGACCTTCTCATGAAACAAAATCGAGTATGAGAAAGGAAATGCAAGCCTAATGTGAATTTAGTTCAGGATATACACAATATAAATTAATAGGAATACATGTTTCATTCTAAAGTTTGAATCTCTATAATCTTTCTGAAGTCTAGGTAGTTTATAAAGCATTTGAATTCCATTAAAAATCGCACATGCAACTATGGCACATTACTGCATTTCAAAGGTACCAACATATAAAATAATTTCAATATGTAAAGCAACTAAATTATTTCTAGAAATTCTCATTATTACATATATGAAGATCATTCTCTGAAAGTTTCAGTGAAATTGGGATTAGCATTTACGTGCAACACCATTTCTTTTTCTTGTATGGTGCACACTTTAACACGAGCAAGAATAATAGCAACTTTTCAATAATCATTCATAAAGTTATCTAATTTACATTCAGTTTTATTAATCCTTCACATATATCATTATCCAAAGTAGACTGGTTAATAAACTTTCACCACTCGTGACTCATCATTTTCACATTTCTATTTCACGTTAAAAGAATACCATGGAATCTTAGTAACCACAAACCTATGTTATTCAAACAAGCAATTTCCATCTAGTCTACTCTTTCCTGCGGGCTTTTACGATGCAGCAACTATGTTTCATTGTGATCTATTTCTCAAGACTCTTCAACGTAAATGAGCACCAATTGTGCACTTTTGTCGTTTTCTTTTAAAAGGTATCAAAAATCGTTTTTAGATGTCAATTAAGAATTCAGCAGTTTATCTGCTTCATCATTGGTGTGTTGGAAGTGTCTTGATAGGGTTAAGGGGGTCTATAATTTAGATGGCGCTGACTACCATAGAACAATAGTGGTGTATTGTCATAATTCGAATGTTGTGTATCCCTCTGTTAGCTGTAACTAACCTGGCTGTGTTGTTCTATCTTTTTTTATAGGTGGCATATGTTTGTGGGCTCTATGTGTGCATCTCTCGATTAGCTGGGAGTGTTATGGTGCATTCATGGATTTTTCCCAGAAAGGACTTGAAGAATTGAATGTTGATAGTGAATTTGTACAGTCCAATAAAGGGCCTCAGGAGTGTGTCCAGAGAGGTATATTTAATAGAACAGGCACTTTGGAGCAACCAGTGCTACTCCACATGAGTTGCTTAGTCTTAAAATTGTGTTTTTTCCCTTTGTGTGCTGAGTGGCCTATACCAAGGGTGTGGAGCCAGTTTCTTACATTAGCCAATATCTGGGCTACATTACAGGAGAAGTGCAAGTTTATTTTGTGATCACGGGTGTTAAAAGCTCTGTGAGGTTGCAATACCATTAGAGCTGCTGCTCTCCTGCCCATTTCTTAGAATAGGGTATATTTGATATCTCGTAATTCAGTGATTATGTTCCGCGGTAGGTGTGAAGTCTCAATATTTGCTGCCTTTTTAGATGTGCCTTTAGTCAGAGAATGTTGGATCTGGGACGGTGGCATAAATGTGACAGGGAAATGTGTGTTGATTTAGGAATTGTTATCTTGGTGGGAAGATGACTGCTGAGAGCTAGTAAGCAGCACACTGCCTAGCTTCCAGCAGATTGTGCTCAGTCAAACCTCAATAATCACAAGGTAAATGGATGTGTTTCTCTCCTAACTACCAGACTGCTGTGGTTCTTACAGAGGACCATAGACCACACTCCAATCTTGGCTGCTGCACATTCTTGAAGCTGCCACGGGAAGTGATGGCTCCAGTACAAGATTGAAATGCTACCGAATTTCCATGCCGAGTCTCAGGTGGAGCTTTTCTAGAGAGGAGGCACCGTTTATGGAGAGAATTTGGGCTTATTGTGGACTTTCCTTTCTTCTCTTATCGCTGACTTAGTTGACCTTGCAATGAGTGTATGGTAGGGCATTGGGGACTCACCCGCTGGCATTTTATTGTGGAGGTGAGCAAAGTGAAGAGATTGCAGCTTGAGATGCTGCTGCAGCTCGGCAACATCGAGGGCTGCTGGTCAGACAAAATGGCATACAGAGAATGACCTTGTGCAATCAAGAGGTAAGTAGACAGTGACCAGCTGTCATGTTACACAGGTTTATAAGCCTGCTGCATTCTGCTTCTAAGTGTAATCGTCTATATAGGGCAAAATGGTGCAGTCCCAAAATACTCTTGAATATTAAGTGTGTGGAAAGAGGTGTTTTAAGGAAGCATCACAAAAATTTTACCCTTGGGTCTTAGGCTTACTGACTAACCTCATTTCCCCCTTCCCCTAAACAACCATCTAAAATACAGCTCCCACACACAACCATGCTTAAACTCTTGCAACCACAAACCTTGAACAATCTGTTTATAATTGAAATTTCAACCATACCTCATCCTCCATTCCCTCCTTTGAGGCTGCCTGAGTGTTTGATTTGCTCTAACGCTCCATCCATCATCCCCTTTGGTATCGCCTTACCCTCTTCAACATGTCATAAAACAGTTTCTACACTGAAACTTCAACCAACCTTGACACTCAGAAAAACCTTGTTTATAGGAGTTATTCTGTGCCCTTCACTCTGTGTTCAGCTTTTCCACACCTTCCCATTCAGCAACTCTGCAAGTGCTCCCATCAACTACATCAGGTAAAAATTAATTCCCATGACTGACAAATGCACTCCGTAATCCCAGATAAATGCCATTTATTAATCTCCAGGTGACACACTATCGCCTCCTTCAGAAACTCCCCATCTCTATTAACCTTGCCATGTGCCTTCAATTGCAGCTGTCTTGTCTGCCCCTCTCCACACTCTCCAAGGAATTAACTCTATCTACATTTCGTAAGTCCCTGACCAACAGTCCATTACCTCCTGCAAGTTCTTGATCAGCATTAAACGATTCACCTTCACTAAATCGTTTTTGCCTAAGGACGCCCATCCTTGCCCAGTTTACCACTCTGGGGCCGATTCCGATGTCGTTCCGGAACGTGCAAATCCGATTCGGAGCCTATGTTTCCGACCGAATCGTCCCCCGTTCCGAACGACCAAGTACGATGCGAAGATCTCGTCTGTGTCGACCGAATCGTTTCCGAACCTGATCCTGTCCGTCTAACTCGTTTGCAGCTGAATCATGCCAAGCAATGGAGCTGGATTCCAAATGAGCGAGTACGATGCACAATTCGGACAGCGGTATCGACTCAGTCTCAGCGAGATGAAACGGCTGTGGGAATCGGACTTCGGGGGGCCGTAGCAGACGCCCCTTCACCCGGGGCCCTCTGAATCGGTCACGAGGGGGTGCCCATGGGTCTCCATGATCCAAGCATGCACAGTGTGGCAGGCACCATGGGGTGCCCGCTACAAGGTGTAGGCTTTTCCCCACCCCTTCTTGCTATGGGAGCCTGTGTACGCATTCGGTATACAGGCTCCCATAGAGTTCAATGAAAGCCCGACCGAACCGAGTCCATCAGCATACGGATGCATCGTACTCATTCGGTCAGACTCTCACAGCGCTATTCGCTAGGAAAGCCCTCCGAATCCGAGTCGTACGGAGGGCTTTCCTAGCGAGATCGGAATTGGCCCCTTAATATGGATGCTGCTTCATCCTCAATTTTCTCCACCATTGCACCTTAACCTGCAACTCATCAAACCCCAGTGGTCTGCTGTACCGCTGCTGTGTCGCTGCCTGGAATTCCACCCATCTCACAAAAAGTGACCACATATCCAGACTATCATTCTACTGCATGATGGAACCAGCACAGAACCTAAAGAGAAACCTGCATGAAACAGTTACAACTTACATCGAGATTCTACCAGATTGCTGGGCTTGTATGACACAGAGCATTCTGATGGTCTTCTCCCCCACCTTTAAATCTTCCCTGCCTGCCAACCTCTTGTCTGCATTTGTCACTGCCCCAATCCAGAATTAGTGCATTCCATAATCTTCTCCACACAAAACTAGTCTGGCACTGCTAATATCTGAAAAGCATTAACCCATGAGGCATCCATATGCGTAAATATCCATCCCCCATTTCTAACCCTTATCATCTGTTACCACTTCCATCATTGTAACGGGCACAAACGCCCCCCAGATACACTCTCAAGAACAACTCTACCCCTCTCCCCCTCTGATCTATCTTCAATCTCTTGACGGTGATCCCCAAACCTTCTTTCCTGTTACGCACATCTACCGCTTTCACTCCTCTTGTCCTCTTTGAACCAAACTGATCCAACACCCTAAAAGCTCCAAAGAACATCCACATCATAAGTATACAGAACCATCTTAAAAACATTACTGCACATTGCTGGCAGTTTAGCTAACACCCCCTGCAACACTGGCCATGCTATTGGTCACCTTACTCTGCCCTCCCCCTTCTCCCTTGTCCATCCTTCCAAAACCAAGCATCCTAACTCTCCTGCACTAAGTTAATAGCCCTACCACAACTTGCCAAAGAATGATATGCTAGCCAACTTACCTGTGATGGTCACCCTTGACAAACCTTGTTTGATCATACCTCTGATGAACTATACTACGTCCACCCGCATTCTTCAATATTCAGCAACAAAACTTCATCTCTCTCTGTCCTGACTGCAAAAACTCTGTCAATGCCTGTTCATACTACCAGTGCAGCGAAGGCGCCAGAGAACCCTACACCAACTCCAACATCTGCATTATCCCATCTGCCAGTGTTCCAGTGGCATTCTAGCTTTTTCGGCGTTTGCTCCCGGCGCAAACATCTGGAATCCCCACCACTGTGAATGAGACAAAACATCCACAATCTCATTGGTACTGCCTGGGACATGCCATGCCCGAAAACAATATTGTTCTGCAAACAGCTCAGTATAAACACAGCTGCCTCTGCCACACCATCCGATCCCTCACTGACTACCTATTCACAGAGTTCACCACAGCTGTGTTATCTACTTTGAAAAGCACCTTCTTGTTTGTAAATATACCCCCCCCACAGGGCCAACACCACCACCGGGAGAAAAAACTTTAGGAATACGATGCTGCGCCCCCATTCTTCTATGCATTAGGCCATGGTGCAGCTCACCATTTCCCTTGCCAAAAAAGGCCAAACCTGTTCCTCCTGCTGCATCTGAAAAGACTTCAAAACTCCATTCAATTTCTTCTCCCAGCCCTTCCAATGAGATGCCTGTATCACTCCAGAAACGTCCTTACATCCTCAAGTCGATTTGCACTTCAGCTGAAAGCCTGACCCAGTGATGGCCTGAGAATGCTAGACCCAATCTCCTGCAAAATGTCTATCCCGCTATACTACTCTGCGCACAAAATTTTGATGGCCTAACCAAACTTGCACATCCCTCACCTACACTTTCTTCTTCCCCAAAATCATACCTAAAAGCAGCAACATGGCCATTTTTTTATCTTCGGGCAATCTTGCCTACATTTTTGAAGGGTCAATTTCTATCCACAAGAAAGAAAGGACCATATCTGGACCACTGGTGGAAGTGGGGGTTATCTGAAGGGCACTATGTGCCCATACTTTTTTAATTTTAGAAAAGCAATTCCCCGACTTTTTGTGAAAAGATAACCGTCCCGGGATGGTTAATCCAGAGAGATGAAATTTTTCAGCTGAAGTGTACGGCAGGGAGTCTCCTGTGCTATGAAACCGTGGGAGGGCAAGACAGCTAAACAAGCGTTCTTGCCAGGGTACCTACTTCCCTGAAATAAATGTAAATGTGCGCAACAGGCCAGTCTGCAAATGGGAAGACTGCATGGAAGCCGGTATTGGCTTTAATTGATGGAATCACTTGAGGCTTCCTGATGAGATATTGTTAGACTTGGCATCTTTTGGCGTGTTTCCCCTGACTTTTTGCTTTCTGACCTCCCGGTTTTGACTCTGTTTTTGCTGGTGTAATGATTCTGCGCACTTTCCTCACTGCGGTCCAGTGGGAAGGTGCAAATGCTCCTGTATAAAATGCGTTATGGATTGGTGTTTCCATGATTGGCCTATTTGGTTTATCTGTCAGTCCCTTGTAAAGTGCACTGCGAGTGCCAGGGCCTATAGACCAAATGCTGTTGGTGGGCTGCAGCACTGGATTGTGCCACCCACGCAAACAGCATGTAAAATGTAACTCGGGCCTGCCATCGCAGAGCCTGTGCGCAGCCTGGGGCTGCCATGTCGACTTGGCAAGTGCACACACTTGCAAGTCCCTAAACCTTCCCTTTGCTACATGTTAGTCACCCCTAAGGTAGGCCCAAGGTACCCCTGTGGGCAGGGTGCGGTGAATGCGAAAGGTAGGACATGCCCGGGTGTGTGCGGCATGTCCTGATAGTGCATTACAGCCTAGTTCGTTTTTCACTATTGCAAGGCTACCTGTTCCCCCTAGGCCAGAACGGGCAGTTTTGATTATTACAGCTTATAATCCTAACTGACCCCGGGAACATGGTAGAAATTCGAGTTTAGTATGCCTGAACTCAGAATGATAAAATGCAGCTTTTAGTAAAGTTGGTTTTAACATTCTGTGTTTGAAAATACCACTTTTAGAAAGTGGGTATTTTCTTGTCTAACCATCCAAGCCTGCCTCTGCGAGGTTGTGTATTCCTTGTCTGGAATGTGAGTGACAGGGGCTGGGGGATGCCAGGAGACAGGGTGAGTCAGCACAGGGCTGAATAGCAAGATCTACATGTAGATGGGTGGGAGGGGTCGCACCTGGGCCCTGAATAGGACAGTGCCATCCCCCCACAATGCTGGCTCCACCTCCTGTGGTGCGTCTGATGTCCCTGGCCTACTCACTGAAAGAAGGGACGGAGACTTGTCAACAAAGTGATCCAGAACTGGTTTGGACTAGGCAAAGGCCTCTCTGCCTTCAGAGAACAAAGGAATTAGGATATAAATATTGGGGCCCTGACCCCATGAATTTAGATCTCGCTGGAATCAAGGAACCTGCCAAGACGAAGAGCTGGAAGAGCTGCCAGGAGGATGCCCCTTTGCTGTGTTGTTGCTTTGTTGGGTTGGCCTGCAGTTGCTGCTTCTGTCTTGGGCAGTGAAAGGACTGGACTGAACTTTCTACAAACTTGTGCTGAGTATCTCCAAGGGCCTGAAACCGAGCTGGCCTCCTGTTAAGAAGTCTCAGGGACTACAAAGACTTCACAAGCCTCTGGGTACCGCTTCTGGAACGCTGTTTCAGTTGCCACAGAGGAAGGGAACCGCAACCGACTCCGTCAACCGAATCCATCCCTGGCCGGTGACCTGTTTGCACCGCAGACCGCATCGCCCCGCTTCGCATCGCAACCCTGGTCTCACCGTGGGCGACGTCCGACGCCGCCAACATCGAGCCGCTGCTTGCACCGGGACCTGTGGGCACCGCAGTTCGCATCGCATCGCTTCACTGAACCAGCCGGACCCGACCGACGCGGTCGCTGCAACTGGCTCAAGAGTCGAGACCGCACCGCATTTGGGGCACCGCTCGCACGTCTGCGACGCACCGCTCCGACTCGCACCGCTGTCCGACGCCAGCTCCCGCACTCCGGCTTGGTCGCCTGCATCGCAACCTGTCAGCACCGCATCGAGCATCGTCTCACCCTGCATCGCACGCCTTGGATTCACCGACTCCGTCTGCACAACGCTCATCGAGCCGCTGCCTGCACCGCATTGAGGGACACCGCACCTTGCATCGCTCCGTCTTGCACCGCAACCGCGACGAACGCCGACCGGCTCGTACACTCCGTACCAGCCACAACGAGAAAGGTACTGTTACCGAGTCTGTTCATGACTCTGCTGGCCCGTATCGACGCGGTCGGCTGGAACTGTTAGACTCTGTGGTTTTCAGCATCACGGTAGGCTCGGACGGAGCTACCGACTCGTACGAACTTTGCTTTTGTGCTATTCCTGCAAAGAAGAAGTTACCGTATCAAGTATTCATTCGTAAAGTATAGTATTGTGGATTTTTGTCGTAATTGGTCTTGTCTTGAGTATATAAAATATTGGTTATTTTTCTAAACTGGTGTGGTGTCCGTTTGTAGTGCTTACACTGTATTACTGTTGGTTATGTGCAAATGCTTTACACACTGCCTCTGAATTAAGCCTGACTGCTCGTGCCAAGCTACCACGAGGGTGAGCAGGGGTTACTTCACGAGTGTAACACCCTTACCCTGACTAGGAAGAAGGGTCCCTACTTGGACAAAGGCGCAAGCCCTTGCCAACTAGAGATCCCATTTCTAACAGATATATTTATTCTTTTTGATAGGTATTGTATGGGAGCTACGAACTAAGCTGTGAAGTGTGTGCTCTTAAAAGACAGGTATAAAAAAATGTGATTCCTTGTGACACATTTATTCTTTTTAAGGGGTATTGTAAGGGAGCTACCAGCTAAGCTATGAAGTGTGTGCTTTTAAAAAACAGTTATAAAACAAAAAGTACAGTCTGCAAAAATCTATATTTTGAAAACACTTTATCTCAAACCTTTTTTGCGCATTTTGTAGCAGCCTACCTTATATTATGTGTAATGGAGGTTGAAAATAATGACTTACATAATCACAGTGCTTTCTGTTCCAGGCTGGGACCTTGTAGCACTAAAAATACACAACTCACTATTCTCCACTGCACCAATCAGGATTCAATTCTGTGGCTCTCTGGTTACACATGCAGACCTCTGCAGTGCATTAAATAATAAAGGTTTCATGATGTGCGATAGTGCATTTCTGACTGATTAACATAACTTGCATTTAATTTTCATCTAAGTTCTTTTACATGTAGTTACCTGAAGGTAAAAGACAGAAAAAAGTTACAGAATGTTTTTTTAGTCATGCCTTTGACCCTGCCCCCACGCTCACTCACCCCGTCCTCCCATGCACACAGCATTAGAGTTCCCATCGTTTTTTAATGCTCTTCAACCACTGATCCAGACCAACTGTCTTCTCCTCTGCTAATGGAACCACTGCATCCTGCATCAATGTCGGAAAGCTTGTTAACCACTCTTCACACTCTGCTGAACCTGCTGCTGCTGCTACAAAGAACAAGCATTGGCATAGCCAATAGGTCTCGCCTTTGGGACCTTATAAGTATTTAGTTATGCAGCACAGTATCCTTACTGCAACAACATTAACTGTTGCATGGCTAAACACTTATAAGGTCCCAAAGGCGAGACCTATTGGCTATGCCAATGCTTGTCTCTGTCACTGCCAGGCTCACGGGCTCCACTAATGTGAATTGAATTATGGGATCGCTTTCCCTTTTAATAGCATAGCTTAACCTTTAGCAGAATCCCAAATCAAGCTCCTGTCAGCTCTGATGCCTAAAGAGGGAAATTGTGGTCGGGGCACACGAAGCTAAAATAGATAGATGGATAAATAACTAAATAAAAA
Source organism: Calotriton arnoldi (assembly GCA_963921515.1). Taxonomy (NCBI): domain Eukaryota; kingdom Metazoa; phylum Chordata; class Amphibia; order Caudata; family Salamandridae; genus Calotriton; species Calotriton arnoldi. The sequence continues at coordinate 1,897,750 of CAWUFW010002763.1, read as the reverse complement.
ACATAACAAAAGAAAAACACTCCAACTGCACAGCCAGAAGATTGAGTCTATGTTTATGTGACAAGAGTATCAGCGAAACCGATTTACAAAAGGTCTTTTTGGGATGTATGCCAAATTTATACTAAAAAAAACAAGACTTGTGCAGAATTCACAACGGAGTAACAACAGATGTGTCTAGGGTGTATTTGCTCAACTTATTCATGGGTGCATATCTTAAGGGCGAATAGTTCTAACACTATTTTATGCCTATGGCCTTGTCTGAGGAGGACTCTGCGAAATCCAAGGCAGATCTTATGCAAATATGATGAACCCAAACTCAGGTGTAGCTTCGTGCTACTCCAGGACTCCATGTATCTGCATTCCTCACACCTGTTGGGGCATGTGTGGCTTACAATGCAAGTAAGAAATCCCACTGCCCTGATTTTGAGAGGACTGGAAGGAAAGGAGTCAGATTCAGTAAACATATGTTGGACTGAATATAAGCATTTTTCAATTTGCTTCAAATTAAAGACGTTGGCATAGGAAGACAAGTTTAGGCGCCCTTTATTTGTTAATATCATTCACTTTAGTGAGTTCCTTTGTGCATGCACAAATTACACCAGTCTGAGTAGGAAAGGAGCATAAATGGCATAGAAATGGGTGTAACTCACACTGCAGTGTAACATACATATCGGTATAAGCTTCACCTATTTTAGTAAGCCGGGCACCCGGTATTTACTTAGCCCTTAATCGTATTTTAAAGAGCGTTTTGTTAGATTTGTGTCTTTGTAAATATAATGTAGCCTATTTCTAAAGCACGAGCGAGCCGGAGTGGGGCCTGCTGGGTGTTAACTACTCACCTTCAAGTAACACGTCTTTGCAGCAGGTGCTCCAACCACCAAGCTATCATGCAGACACACAACGAGTAGGTATTACCCAACCAGGATGCAGTCAAATCAAAAGAAGCAAGATAAGAAGCTTTGCAAAGCCAATAGATGGATTCCATACAAAACACTGCTGCAGTAGAAACAAAATCATATTAAACGACTGTATATAGAATTTGAGTCAAATAAATTCAATGAGCAACATTTCATTGTATTTCTGCGCAGTGAAATGGTTCCGCGTGCACTTTAATGCAAGAACTCGAGGGTAGGTGGAGGGATACACCAAACAGCAAACTGCATGACGCATTACTACTCTTGGAGGAGCCAAAGCCCACTCACTGTATGGTATGCATATGTTAAAAAAATGGTAACAATAGGCACCAATCAGCAAGCACTCTCAAGACCTAAAGAGGCAGCAGCAGCCACGTAAATCAGGGTCTATTTTGACATTCTATGTCAGGGCGGAGCGAGCGGCTCGGCCCGCTCCATCGCTTATACTGTTCACCCCAAGCATGACCTGAGCACCCCATAGTCTACTGGCACTCTTGGCTTTTCTGCGTTGTCAGCCATTAGACATTTCATGTTGAGATTTGCAAAAATGTCAGAATATAAAAGAAAAAAAAACTGAGACTGGATGAAATGCTCGAGTGGCGAAGTTGACATTTTGCACGCATAAGTTTACCGGGGGTTAGGATATTTTACAAAAGTGCCACTGTCCGCGGGAATAATGCTAGAAACGCAAGTGGGACGCAGCCGCCCTCGTATCCTTCCTGTGGCACGGGTGACACCGCCACACATACATACGCCATCCTAGAAATATACTAGAAACGGAAGTAGGGCGGATAAGTCGTGAAAACATGCATTAGACGGTTTAAGTTAAACCCGGGAATAAAGGCGATGGTAGAGAGAGAGAAAGGGAAAGAGTGAGAAAGAGAGAGAGGGGGAGAGAGAGAGCGAGAGAGAGAAAGCGAGAGCGGGAGAGAGAGAGAAAGCGAGAGGAGAGAGAGCGAGAGAGAGAGAGAGCCCGGGAGTGCTGCGTGCGTGCGCGCGCAGTCTGCTAATTTTCAAGCACTGCACTCGTGCTTGTGGCGCGCTCCTGCTCGCTCCCGCAAGGTGGATGCCGCCACAAGCACGAGTGTGTGCTGGAAAATGACCAGAGCGATGGCTAAAGGTCCTCCTAAGCAGCGCATGCGCGCTACGTAGGCGAGACCTAAAAAGTAATCTATGTTGTGCGTCACCAACTTGGATCCTGTCATAAACAAGCATTGAAGAAAGCTGCTTAACTTCTCAGATAGTGCAGAAGACAGGGGCGGCTGGTGACATTTGAAAGTGGTGGGCCGTAAAATGATTGTCATACTGCACCGCAGCGAGCAAGCGTTGCGAGCGAGCCCGAACAACCTAAGGGGGGTTCGGGGGGGTTCCCCCACCGAGAAAATTTTGAAAAAAGAGTGGACAAATGTTAAAGAACTGCCACACTAGGTGTTGGAGACAGCTGTGACATCATGCTAGACCTAAACATGGGATAGATGGTTGAGGCTAAGGTAAAAGAGAGTCAGACATGGAAAGGTATGGGATAGTGACCATTGGGAGATGTCTGAATGAGAGTGCATAGTGAAAGAGTAAGAGATGGCTAGAAAAGGAGGAGGACTGAAAAGACAGGGAAGGAGTGTTGAGAAGGATGATGTGCATGGTGAGGAGTACGAAGAGAGAGAGAGAGGAGGTGATAGACTAATAAGGTAGAAGAGGAAAGAGGCAACAGATGGCGAAAGACGGACAAGAGGAGCTTGACTGGAATGTGGAGGAAGAGAGAGAGAAGAAAAGCAGTAAAGAAAGGAAAGCAGGTGGATGAGATTCGAAAGACAGTATAGAGAGATAGGAGAAAAAGGTACACAGATAGAAGCATAGTGCATGGGTGTAGAAAAAGATAAGAAGCACAGAGAAAGGTGATAATAAATGAGGCATAAGAGAGAGGGCAAAGTGAGAAAGAGCTTTGAGGGGAGCAAAATTATAAAAGAACAAAGAGAGGAAAGGGAGAGGAACAAAAAGCATACCACACCATACATTGGACAGAACACCTTTTATACATTCAATACAGCCCAGGAATCCTCAACTATGCCAAGTGGCTCACAAAAGAACCTCCCTCCATGATATGCCACACACATCCAATAGAACGCATTGGGCAGAGCCTCGAGCACATGTCCAACACAGATCAGATACACCTGTTGCATCATTACGATTTCTCCAGATTTAGGTGTGGGGAATGTTTGATTCTGTTCAGTATCCCTGAAAATAAATTCAGGCATTACAATTTATTTTCAGCATAATGGGGAATAACACGTGGGGGAAATAACGTGTTCCAAAGGTGTATATACCGTTGGCTAAGCAGATGCCAGAATCATTCACCCATAGCTCAATTAATAAGGCACAACCTCCTAACCGAAAACTGGACGAGAGCACAGTGTGTGTAACACATCATCCCCCACGTGACGATTTAGACTCTGCTTTATGATTGGAAACCTCAAAACCTGAAATGTTGTCTGGACAGCCAGAGTGCTACGAGACCATTCGAATGGCAGAATATACGCAATACAAATATCCAGGGCTTTAAGTGGGATGAAAAAACTAGGGGGTCTCTCAAAGGGGCGTGGTCAAAGTAATTAAGGGCATGGCTTAAATCACGCAAGCTAAAAATCTGTGCTTAGCACAGTGTGTTGCCCCACTTGTATTTTGCTGTTTCTGTCATTGCATCCAGCTATATGATACAACAAGTAATATCAGACCTACAAGCCATAACTATTGACTTTGCCAATGGTTGTTAGTTGCATACGATAAATAAGCAGCAACTATGGCTTGTTGTATATAATATTGAAAAAACTTCCACTTAAAGCCCTGGTGACACCACGACGATGTTGCTGCTCCTGAGTTTCAAAAAGAGAAGGGAAATCCAGAGAGAAAATAACTCTCTTTAAAGGATTTCCCTTCCCCTACCTGCTGTCACTGCAGTCCGGAAAAAACGGACCACCTGCACAAAACAGAGCCCGATAGAGACCCGTTTCGAGGCCCCCTTAAAAAAACTGCCGGTGCTCAGACCCTGTGAGAGCCGGCCCACTTAAAGCCCTGCAAATATCACTAATGTAACACAACGCAAGAAAGATAAAGAACAAACTACAAAAAGTGAGAGACAGAACACAAGTTAAACAGGCAAACGTATGGGGGAGAATGAGACAGAGGGAGAGAGGACATAGAAACAAACAGATCACACGACCAGCAGTAGACACACAAAGGCAAAGAATCAGAGACATAGTAGAAAATAAAGAGAAACTAAAATATTAATTAAATAAATAGGGGCCTTGATTTTTTTTTCCTTTCTTGGTTCACAGAGCTTAGAACCATATTTTTACTTTCACGGCATTGTCACAGCTGTTATTATCGCTTAAGTTAATGGTACTAATTATATCCGTATTAAAAATGTAAAAGTTTGAATCAAGGGACATCGTTTTGGGCCTGACTGAAAGTTAAATCAAGATCTCAGCTCAGCCTAATTCATCGAAATATCGGCGGGGGAGGAGGGAGGGAAGGAAATGGGGGAGGGGTATTCTTAAGACTTTCTGGTTCATTAAGACTGTAAACGGCGTGCGCACTCCTTGAAACTAGAGGCCATCGGAAAAATCAAGGGGACAGTGGGCACCGGGTGGGGGCTGAGGTTAAGAGGCTGGAGACAATCAAATTTGCTAAGAATGCTGAGGTGGTAAAAAAACACGTGGAAGTTGAAAATTGTCTGCAGGTCATCATGCCAGGAACTCTCAGTAATACACTACAAACTGACATTTGGGAAAGGTAATGAGGAAAAACGTATTAACTGCAGAAATAGCTACAGCGAAAAACAGAGGAAATTCTCAACTAGCCAAAAGGTGTCTGTCTGCCAAACCATAGCTAACAAAATGTTACAGTGCTAAATATGACGCAGATTGTTTCTTCACAGAACATGAGACCGTGCGCTGCTTCAGTCCTCAAACATACATTTATATAGAAAAAACGTAATGGTCCGGTTTCCACATGGTCGTAAATCAGGCCTGAGAAATAGTGTACCACTTAACTAAGAATATCTACTCAATTCCCCACATGAACGTCATTATTTTGCCTTCTCAAGAACCGGTTTGTTTGACAATATGTTGCAGAGAGTTTGTGCGGCTGAGGAGAGCTTTATTAGCCGATCAATAATGAAGCAGCAGAATGTCAGGCAAACAAATATATTAAGTAACTCTTTCAAAGGCGCATCCACTCCGCCCGTCCCGGCCTCAGACAGCACTCCAGCTGGTTCTGTACAATGTGTGCGCGTGGGCTAAGGGGGAACTGAACAATGCGGCAACATGTTGAAGACTCAATTGTAGCGCCAGTCTCTCCATATCCGTTTATCCCCCAATCTTTCCAGCTTCAGCACCTGATGTAAATACTAGTGGTTTCGCGCAGGGGTGGGGGCCGGGGGAATTTAAAATAAATAACGAAAACTTACCTGACCGGTCCGGGGGTCCGCGCCGCTTCTCGGCCGGGTCCACGTTGGCGCCTCTTCAAACAGGAATGGCACTGGCAACCCCTCAGCCAATACTGGCGCTGCTCCAGCAGTGCCAGGATTGGCTTAGGGCACGGTTACTCTTCGCCCGCCTGCCCATTAGGAGACCGAGGTTTGAGCCTTTGCTCAACCCTCGCTCTCCTAATGGGCATGCGCAAGCCAGTGCAAACATAAGTGCGCATGACTGGGCATGGCGGAAAAATTCGCCGACCTTCCCCACTCATGCACACTTGTGCTGCTGCCTGCTGCCCCTGGTCTGACAATGCATGTCAGTCAACATGACGCAGGACCGCCCACCCCCCACCCCCTTCAGACTCTGAAGGGGGTGGGCGGTCCAACGTCATACTGACTGACATGATTGTCAGTTCTCCCTCGGCGTCTCTGAACTTAAGTAAACTGAGTCAGTTTACTTAAGTTCAGAGACGCCGAGGGAGCTGCGGGCGGGGGGGCAACGCCCCAACGCCCCAATGGACGCACCGCCCCTGGCAGAAGACACTGAACATCTTATAGACAATGCCTCGTCCACTATCCACTCCCCTTGGAACTGTGGCCCTAACAATTTTGGTAGCAGGCGGAAGGCTGCTTTTATATGGCTCTTGGCCATTCATGCTCCACAACCAACCTCCCTCAGCATCTCAGTTGCCACATCCACTGAAGAATTAGTTACCAAATCCAGCTCCTCTGATATAAAGTTATTCACTGAGCAACTCTCTGGTCCTGAGAAGTGCAGTATCAATCTCAATTGTCCTCTTTCTTTTTAAGGCACCACTCAGATAGGGGACACAATCAAATTGTCTATAGGCCATTTTTTAAAAGGACCATCGTTCTCCCCTTTTGTATTTGGTTCTGTAGCTTAGCCTGGACCACCCTTGTATGTTCTTTCGCAGACTTCAAATTCTCCGCCCACTTGTTTTTGCCTTCATACCTAATATCCCAACCAGAAAACCTCCTTGAAACCCTGTAACAGCAAGTCTGCATTCTACTTGTTGCCATACCACTGCAACCAATATTCTAGTCTTTACCATTTATCTGGCATGTGCTCTCTTACCCATGGGGGCCTGTCCTCCATGCCCCCCCACTCCAGCTGCCCTATCTGTTTTCAATACCTGCCTGTATGGCGCTGTCCTCCTCCACTGTGGACCAGCACTATGTGAGAGGATGTTTTGCCCCAAATTTTGATTATTCATGATGAAATTTGCAGAATTCTGAGTTGTGAAAATCACCTGTTAAACTTCCAGCAGGCCCCTTCAAATCTTTGCTGCCCTCTCCCATCTGTCCCCTTCCATGCCACTGGTATACCACTTGTGGATATCATCGTCTGTGATGGCCTGGTGAGCTCCATAGTGTGAAACCACAGGTCGTTGTCAAGTACTCTTACTTCCCTTCTACATATTCCCCTGAACTTCTCTTTGTATCTCACCATTGCATACCCCACAAACATTACCTGGGCTTTCTTTATCACATCTATGTATTTAAACAGTGCAATGCACTGCTTAGGGCATTTCTTACAGTATACACTGGCATAAATTAAGAAAGCTGCTGTCCAGTTCTCTACTTTAACAGGTACCCTGGGCCTCTTTGTGAACTCAAATTTCTCCTTCTTGGATCCTTCTTTCGCCCTCAACGTCCTATGGAGCAACTTGAATGCCTCCATATATTCTCCTTTCCAAATGCGCTCCTTGGTGGCTGCCATCAAGTGAGCACCCATTGGCTTAGTCATGTTCAAATAAGGTAGCTTTGTAACCTTCACTTGCTTGCTCTCCTTCTTCTCTTCTTCTGCCTCATCTACTTCCTTCCCTTTTTCTCCATCCTCCTTGCCTTTCTCTTTCCCAGTAGCTTCCTTTTGTTTCTTATTGGCTGTTTGTCCTTTCTTTTCATCACTGACCTTACTCTTTTCTTTACCTTTCTCTTCCACCTGCCTCACAGCCTTCTCATCTTCTGTCCCCACACCTTGATCCACCACCCTCAGGTCTCCAAGCTGCCCCCGCATACCTACCTTTGTGCAACTGCACCTCCTTCCTGTTCCTTCCTTCTTCCACTCCTGTCCCAAACCTGGAGATACCATCTCTCGCCTCACACTAGCAACAATCCACTTAAAGGGCATCAGGGTCAGGGCCCGCACTGAAGCTTGCCATCCTGTCAGTGGTCATGAGTATAGCACTTGTAACACTAATGCCTCATCCAGCTTTCTCCCCGTCGCCTCTTGCAAAACACTAATCTCTCCTCCTGTTTTGCCCCCTTTCGCCCTTCTATGAGCAAAATCCTCTGCCCAACATCTCTATTGCGCCTGGCACTCTCCCTGTTTACCATCGTTGATCACCTCACCTTCTTCTAACTCATCCACTTACTCATAGTCCAACATAGACAAATCCATTGCCACACCCATGCCTGCACCACTCATCCCTGGTCTCGCACCATCTTCCACCAAAGAAATTCATCCAATCAATAGCAGTCGCCGGTACACTGACTGGTCCACTGCTGCATTCCAGCCCACTCCCTTAGCTGTACCTTGCTTCCTCTTGAGGCAATGTGGTCCCACAAACCATTGTGCATGCGCTCCCTGTGAAGACGCAACACCTACTGGGAAAAATGGACAGCCCAGCGTGTTGAGCTTCTTATCTAAACTGACCTGTGGAACCCAAACCTAGCTCCCCTGCCTCTCCATCCCCACCTCACCCCACCCCACATCTCACCTACACCTCACCACCCAAGCCCCCAACCTACCCCTCTCTCTGCCCACCGCCCTCTCTCTACCTCTGCATTCAACAGTTTCCTTGAGTATACCCTCCTAGGCATCTTGGCCTGCCATACAAAAGACTCCCTTTCACCCTCCTCCCCCGCCTATGCCTAACTGTTGTCCTCAGCCTCATCCCCACCTCCCCGCTCCATTCAAGCATTGTGGTAGCTATCTCCTGAAACCCTCTGATGTACTCCTTAGTCATTTCTCTGTTTTCTTGCCATGCGGAGCAGGCTCAGCAGGTACGAACATGCTGCTCTCCGCTCGGCTCTCTCTTTGTAATTGTGTCCCTGCTCCCACCAGCCCCTTTCCTCCTGCCTGTGCGCCTCTCCTTCCTTCACCTTACTCCTTTCTCAGCACTTTTCTGGCGTGGAGGCAAGCATAAAAGTATAGCCACTACCAGGTCTCCCGCTGAGCAACGAGTTCGGCGAGTCAGCTTTGCGTCGCCCATCTCCATCAATGGCCCTGGCACCAGCAGATCCTCCCTTCCTGCCTCACGGAGATTCCTCATGGCCTCTGCCATGCTCATGCCTCCCTCCATGGTCACTTCCAATGCTCACCAACCTCCTGTCACAGGCTGACAAGTAATTAGACAGCCAAGCCAACCCCTCTCCAACCCAACTCTTAGTACTTCATTAACCTTAATACCTGAACCTAAATCTGACAAAAAACTAGCTGTCCTATCCCTCAATCGCTTTGCCTCTCTCTAACGTTAAAATCGTACCTATGACCCTGAGATACCCTACCTTAAAGCAATAGACCCTCCCACCAGGGACAAACCCACCAATATGGTCTTGGAGTCCCCTGGACTGCACCACTGCACCCGAATAGCCTGGGGGAAGACCTCAAATTTGCATGCCTTCTCAAGCCCCTCTTCTGTTACAGTGGTTACAGAGGTTAACAATTTAAAACCTGCAATGCTCAGAAACTGATGGCAGCAATATATGCTTGTGATACTTTGGTGGTGACGATCTCTACTTGTTCTTATATGGAGCTAACATAGATCTTACCAAATTAAGGGACGGGAGTACTTCTACTTTAACTTATCTATGGTAAGATAATTCACAAAACACCTCGCAGTGAGGGAGGAAGGTCCAGTTAACAACACTGATGGTTCAACTTAGAAAGGCAATGCCTAGAGAAAGGCACAATCCCATCATAATTTAAGGTGAAGGCTGATGACAAGTGTCTGTTTCTAGACCCATGCGGATCCTGGCAGACTCTCTGAGGAGAAAAAACATATTCAGAACTCAGAACCAAGCATGCCTTAATCCTTGACAGATGATTCCTCCATCCTCAGATATTTAGATTGCTGACCCTAAAGCAACTGTAATGAATGTCACATTATTAATGGGTAAAAACATGACAAGCAAAGATTTGGAAATTTCCAGCCCAGCATCACATGAATTGCAAAAGCTTCAACAACAAGCATTGGCTACTGCCAAAGTAGAGGTGTCTCTTGAACCAAGATCATCATTTTAATGCCATCAACTGTACCACTTTTAAAGATTACAAAACTTCTTCTTCTGAACGTGATGCATCTAGTGAGCAGAACCATGATGTCGAAAATTAAGAGCTGCAGGACCTGAAACTTAGTCAAGACAATAACAATGCCATATAATAGGGGGAGACCTCAACCTGTATAAGAGGAGGAAACTCGTCTCCCCCATATCGAACACAGATCCACTGGCTAACACACAATCCCCTCCTGTCAGTGAAGTGCATCTTTTATCAAGTGTCCCCTCTCTTCAGCACGCCGTACTCAATTCAGCCACTAAACTAATCAACACTCTTATCCACAAAAGGCAACTTCCTGAATGAACCCAATTTGGGAAAGTCATTAAATAACAAGAGACAGCATCACTACCAAAAAAAAGCATATAGGAAAAGCACAATATCTCAGGGAGCACACTAGGAGTGGCACAAATTGGTCCCGTTGCAGTTTCAGAGAAAAGTGTGAGTTTTAAGGAATAACCTCAACATCACTAAAGCTCTCCTCATTTGTCTCGCAAAGTCAGCTGACGAAAAGAGTGGGCAAACTGGACCTTCTCCAGATGGCTAAAGGCACCCTGCCTTGAATTGGATCTCAAGAAGTTCCTCAGTCTCAGGAAATAAAGAGGAAAAAGAAAAAGCTGTCAAAAGAGTATGTCACATATGTACTGAGTCAGAGGTCATGATGCAATATCCTATACCAATGTATGGACTCTATCAGTGCTACTGAATTAGAAGAGGCTACCTATGATTCCTGTGCCTATAGCTTGCAAGGAAAGAGAAAACAACTTTTCCAATAAAACAAGAAAAGGTGTAGAATGAGATACCTCAATGTACAAACAGAGTGTCTCACAATATGATCCTCCTGTTAAATAAGACTTATAGAGTGCATTATAAGAGGTTAAAGGCATCAAAACCTCCCAAATAATTCACATGGCTAATCTAGAGAGCGGTAATGAGAAAGTTAATGAATTATCACAGAAGACTGGGAATCTATTAGAAGCCAAAATACAATCAAACGAGTGGGTGTGGAAAATTGAGGCCCAGATCCAAACAGAAACAGTGACAAAATGGTGAAAATAAAATTCCAGAACAAAAGTGCAAGGCTTAAAAAATCTGTAAAGAGTGGGAAATATCTGCATTTTGGGAATCCCACAGGGAATTGAGGACACCTCTGGAATAGTTACAGAAACAACCAGTGAAAGACGGAGAACTCTACTGTCAGATGGGTTTCTGGGATTTCATGTTACTGGGCTTCCATGTGAATGGGTCTTGGGTGAGAATAACAGTTCAGTTCTGGATCATTTGTATATTACTTGTGCCTATTTAGTACTCTGTTCAGTCTCCAAGGAGGACAGGGTCCCAAGAACACTTATTGCCTATTTTCAAGTCTACTTGATCAAAGAGAAAATTCTGGTCTGTGCAAGAAAAAAAAGACATATCACTGCTTTGCCTTCTCAGTGGCAGAAATTAAGAAATATGGAATCCCAGCGGTACCCCTGTACAGCAGATTTGATGGTGTTTTGGCAGGGGCATTCCACATCTTTCAAGTGGTTGAAGATTCCAGAAAGTTTCAGATCTCCTTGAGTAACTGAAGAAGATCATTTTTGGTTACAATTAGCAAGTTTCGGAAGCATGTCTTATTAGTGGCCAATTTAACGGCATCTACAGAGGGCAAAGGTTGGAGAAAATAAAGAAATTACAGAGTTTGGAAATTATGATGTCTTTGGGGAGTAGCTTTTTTGGGCATAACATTGCTGCTTCCCCCAATACGAATGCCCAAATGAAGAAAAAAAGGGTGAGTCATGGAGGGAGGTTTAGTACCAGCACCAATACTCCAAGACAAGAGCAGCTGGGGATCAGAAGAGAGAAAGGGAGGAATGATGGGGAGGGTATGGGCACAAATGGAGAGAGGAGGAGTCAAAAACAGCATGGTGCCTACATGAGGTGAAAAGTGGAAAGGCTGAAAAGACAGAAAAAACTAAAACTCCCCAAGGTGTGTATGCAAATCAGTTCATGGACATACTGTGAAAACTGCAAAAATACAAGATTTACTAAAAGGCATACAAAAATATATAAATTTATTGAAAATAAATTAATTAAAAAAAATTGCATTAAAAGGTTAACATAAATTTCAATAAGATAATACATTAACAAAGGGAGATAACATATAAACACCATATATCTACTGAAGTTTTATGACTCTTTCTTATTGCTCCTCATTCAGTGTTGTCATTCAGTACATCAATCATTTATTTCAACAACATTAACATGAAACAAGAATTAATCCGAAAGTGTTTCGGGGGATCACAATAATTAAAACCACCTTCTTCAGGACACACATTTGGATATAGTCCACATATAATTCATATGTAATTAGAATATAAAATCATCCAAGGGCATAAATGTATACCTACAAAACAACATAAACAAAACAAATTATACATAAACAACAAATTTAACCTTGTGTAAAAATGTTTTTGCACAGTAAACACAGAGGACATAGACTTTCAAAAGCATACTCCTCAAAATAATAAAACATGATGCTATTGGGCACTCCAAACTACGTCTATAGATGTCCTCAAAGAAATTATAATCATGAGAACCCCAAAATCGATCTTGAATGCGCCTAAATTGCACAGATCTCCTCAATAAGTGTATCTTACATCTAAGTCTGAATTCTCTAAACCACAGTCATTGGCAACCATTTGCATATACTATTCATGTGGAGTGGCATAGCCCCAAACATTGTCTCTCTAATACGATCCACTGAGATATACTTCTCTTATGAGTGTATAATGGGACTCACCGTACATGAAAAAACCTATTATATCTCTGAAATACAGTTTTAGGATAGATTGCATAATCCCAATAATGTCCCTTTCACTCAGTACCATTTCATCATAAATTTGCGCTACTCTAACATGATTTTAGGTAAAATGGCCAAAATAATTCTCTATTGATGAAAAGTCTAAATATTAAAGGCTTTACCTTCACTTCCATGGAACACTTTCAAGGGAAGGACATCAGCACGCCTGTAGACGGAAACCAGGAGATCAGTCATGAGATGTAAATTTAATACATTCAGATTGTTCAGTTGAGCGCAGGGGTATTCATCCTATTTGACGATAGAGATGAAGAGTTAATTAGTTGCTCACATCTCATTTACTTAAATGGGTAAATACACCTCCTTTATCAATTTGTTATAAATCCAGACCATATCTCATTGGGAAGTCAAAAGCGCACATCGTCTAAAAAAGAAAATACACTCTTAGAATTTTTTTTTTCTGTCTCATAATTTCTTTCTGTTCCTAAAGTATTAAAAAGAATAACATATAGTACTGTTAAAGATCGTTATGTCTGCTCACTGCGCTTGGAGGCTTTTCATATATCACCCCAACTCTTACAGGAGAACCTTCATAGATAAACTCCTGCAGTTCAAGAAGCAATAGAAAAGATATGTATTGGTGCCGGGCAGATATCTTTATTCCTCACAGGCCTATACCGATCTAGTCTACAACTACTCCCTTACTTGTTTCTCATCTGCTCAATAATGGTAAGCGATCTTTCTCTGTGCAGATTGTGAATGTGTGAGCTGCCCTCAAAGTTCAGGAAAGAAGGCCTGAAAACCTTAGCGCTTTAAAGGCAAAGTGACTTGCATCAAATTTAACCTACCTGTTCATCAAGGTAGCAAACTATTGCCTCTAGAGTGCTCCTCTCTACTTAGATTGGTAACCATTCCAGTGCCATCATGGTAGAATCCTTACATCTACATAACATGCTTACGAGATTGACAAAGATATTAATGTATTGCGGTCGCCATCTTGTAGTGATAAAAACCACGAAATAAGCTGTCGTCCCTTTCTGGACAATAATACAAAAACACGTCTAATCTTCAATTTTTATAGATGAATAACAAAACAAAACTAATCTTAATAAAATAAATGTCCAGTAAAGCCTATCGATGATGTGTAAACCAATATTTTAAAACATATTTATTTTAACTCATGCATAATGCTGCACTACTCTAACCCATTTCACAGACACGGTATTGCACAATTAATCTGATGCGCATGTCTTCAAGTCACTCATTTTTTTTATCTATATGCTATTGTTATTCACTTGCCCGGGTGCTGTTCAAGCACCATAGTACAAATATCATTATGATTACAAGATGCACTCACACCACTCTCAGGAAACCCAGAACAGCATGGCCGCCTTTGTGAACAATAAAATTGTCACTTTTCAATAAACAATAACAACCCTTGAAGCTGTCTATCTTAGCTCGCATTGCTCATTGAAAGGAATTTTCATGGAAAACTGCCAAAAGGCATCAAATAAAGCACGTGTTCCATAATCTCTATAGGCTGCTGCAGCCCGACGCTTGCGACGGAGCCGCTGCAGTAGCAAGCGGGTCGCTGGCTAGGAACGCAGCCCCGGGCTAGGAAAGCAGGTCTTCGGCCGATGGACACCGACACCGACCATCCGGGCGAGGAGACGCTGCCACAGGACGATGCCCAAGGAACCGCAAGAAAGAGAACGGGTTCGGTGCTCGTCAGGGGCAAGAAGGAGCCGGACCTGATTCGGCACCACGAGGAAGCCAGCCACGTTCCCGGAGGAGCGTGGCTCCACAAGGTACGTTCAAGTATCTGGGCTGCTTTCGGGAAGGGAAGCGAAAGCAGAGTGCTGCCACGGGAGGAAAAGGGAAGGGAGTGAGAGGCTGGGACTTGCGCTGCGCACATACGGGCGAGTAAGATAACGCAAAGCAAAAGACAGGACAAACACTGGTGACGGATCGCGGGTGCTGACTCCCTCCACTCCTTTCCCCTTATGCATGCAATTGAAAACCTTAGGACATCCCTATCTGACCCAGTTCTTTTCTGTTTGTTTTACTACCCCCATTATTGACGCTGAGGCAACGTGGGATCAGACGAGATACGAGAAAGGATCTCCTTTTCCCCCTCCCCCGGTCCAAGGAAAAGGGAAACCCAGACCGAAGAAGAGACTCGTGAAAGGGCAACCTAAGCAACCTAAGCAATAAAGAGACTTTGTTGAACAAAGGACGTCGCCGCCGCCCCAGTTCTGAGAGCAGGAGCCGCATTCCTGGAGCCCGGCCCCGGCCGGCAGCAGCATTCCTGGTTTGTGCGAGGAGGGTTCATTAACCGAGCCACAGCAGAGATGAGCTGAGCTGAAACCTTAGTAACGGAGAACGTTGTGACACGTGAGGCAGCCGCGCAAGTGCTGGCAAGGGAATACTCACTGTTGTTGGGCTGCCGGACCTGCTACTGCCGCCATTGACGCGAGGATTCGGCTCCTGCTTGGAGGGGGGCCGTGTGTAGCATGGACTACACTTCCCGGCACTCACTGGGGCACGTGCACCGGACACAGACGCTGCAAGTGCCAGGAGGCGCATAAAATCACTCCTGGGCCCGTCAGAGACCGTAAAAGGCCTGGCAGGGCCACCTTATTAATACTCTGTGCCTTATACCTATATGATTATTGACTTTGCTAGGGGGGCCATTGTATGCGGGCTTAGGGGTTGTCATCGTTATCAGTTGATAATTACTGTTCACCATCTGTTATAGATTGCTGCCCTCGAGTGTATTGACAAAATGAACAAAAGAAAATCACTTACAGGACAGGGAGTGGTGGGGACCTTGGATGCCTTTTTGCTACGCGCTGAGTCAGCTCTCATCCATGAAATCGCTTTAACAGAGCGAAGATTGTCCTTAGAACCAAAACTCCCCCAAGGGCAGCTTGACTTGCTAGAGCCCCCAAATAACACCGACTGTCAACAGAGTATTTCTCCATATAGGACATCGATTAGTTACACCGCTGAAGTAAATGACAGTACTAAGCCAGAGTCCGCAATTGTAAAACCTAAAGTAATCACTAGGGGTCAGAAAAGCAAAACTAATCTGGGGAGTAGTTCTCCAACCATATCTAGAAAAAGAAAGGGTCAGGGCCCCAACAAGCCAACACACCCTGCATCAAAAAGAGGACGCAAAAGTAAAAATATGGTGGAGGAGCTGGAGGAGGAGGTTGAAGGGCATTTGCCCGCAACTAGTCCTGTTAACAAAGTACCCCCTACAAGTTCCCCAACTTCCATACAGGGCATTGAAAGCATGGAGTTCTGGGCAAAAATTGGTGGGTTGGTCACAACTCTATTAGAACCCCTATTGCAAAAATTAATTCGAATAGAAACTAGTATTGATAAACTTGAATCAATGACAAGTAATGCACACATGATGCAGCAGCCCCTGTCGAGCCCGTCAGGTACTCAGATTAGCCAGCCCCAATCGATCAACCCTTGCCATTGCAACACAAGGAACACCCAAATCAATAGGGGCGACAGGCTTTTGCCTGCACAATCAGGATCCTCAGGCCTTGGTCTAGTGATAGCTCCCCAAATAGCACAATTTGATCTCCCGTCCATGTGCCAGAACAAGGCAGGTACGTCCAATTTTCACCACAAGTCACAGGTCCCAAGTACCATCCAAGAACGATTAATAAATATCCAAAACGATCCCTTACCTAGCAGACCTAGACATGAAAGTAGAAGGGAAGCCCCATTGAAAACTGCCCAACATAAAGCACCACAGTCAGTAAGAGGCCTATCTGATATAAACACCCTGCACCTTCCACCGGAAGCACCCCCTACACAATTGTGTTGGCTAATGTCCCCACGCTGCCTGACGGAACCAGGGAACACTGGACATCCCTTAGAAATAAAGCACTTTCCTTGCTAAGTTCGAGGTCTGGATTATCCTCCCCACTCTTTACAGAATTCAAAATGGTTAGACAGGTTGGTTGGATAGGTAGATCCAAAAAGTCCCTAGGGGGTGATTGTGTGGTGCTATCCTTTGGGTCACCTAATCTCGTCCAAACATTACTTGATAAGGCGGGAAACTGGACTGTAGAGCAAACAGGGATACATATACTGCCATTGGGGTACTTCTATAAGCCATTTGGCTATATGCAGCCTTTACAAGGGATGGACAGAGGTGCGGGGTGGAATCAACCCAGATATAATATACCAGTGAATAATTACTATGCAGTTCTAGGTTCCTTGGAGGACAACGACTGACTAGAGACACCGACTGTTGAGTTAATTGATAGAAGGGTCGCTACAAGAGGCTCCCGACAACTCGAATCAACTAGCCCTCGCAAGGCTGAACAAGAGTCTGGAGTTCCAGAGTTTGGAGTTCCAAAGTCCCTGCTTTTGCCAAATCCGAGGGTGTCCCCTGTGAATTTTACTGAGTCCAGCCCCATGGCCAATCGACGAGGTACAACTAAGCTGTTGATTATGGACCAGGTATTTCCCTCTGCTGGCAACCCCATGCCTCAAGTGCAAGGACCAGTAGAGGTCGGGGGAGTTAGAAGAGCTGAAAGGGATGAGATACTGGGAGTACCTTCCCTCCACAATAATGTAGAGCCACTGCCGCAGACTTATAATGTCCAGCAGTCGGTGAACCCATCACTGACAACTATAGAAGTCAACCAGCCCTCAGCTGGGAACGGCCATTGGCCTTTAGATAAGGACCCCGGAAACCCTAGCAAGCCGTCAAATGACTCACCGAAGCTCCAAATACTATCCTGGAACGTTGCAGGACTCCGCTCCAAAGTAGAAAACCCGGAGTGGGGTGCCTTTACCCGAGATAATGACATCTGCATGTTCCAGGAAACCTGGGCCAGGGAGGACATACAAAGACTTGGCTATGCAACTTTTAATTTACCAGCCACATCTGGGGGGAAGGGTAGACCATCTGGGGGTCTCAGTACTTGGATTGCAACCCATCTGGGTTGCTCAGTGAAGCAGGTAGAGACTTCTTCAAGTGACATCCTCTGTGTTATTATGAGTTTCCCTTCTAGAACTAGGATAGTGCTTATCAATGCCTACTCACGGCCAGTAGGGTATGGTCAAGAGTATCCCACCCTTGACAAATTATCGTCATTTCTACCCACTTTCATCGACAATGACATAGTGATCCTGGCTGGCGATCTAAATTGTCAGTACGAACCACTGAAGGACATGGAGGCAGGTGACCCAAATGAGAAGGACCTACACTGGGCTATTCCAATGGCCAATGCCCCGCCAACTCGGGCCTGGACACCATTAGTCATACAGATGAACACCCTTGCCTTGAATCATTCGCTCAGGGCGTGCAATGGGCGCTCCAAATCTGACTGTCCAGCTAATTTTACTTATAACAAACCGGGCTGCCCCTCGATCATAGACTATATTCTGGTGAACACTAAATCTTGGCACCGGATGATTGATTTTAAGATTGCCCCCAGATATGACAGTGATCATAATGCCCTGATTTTAGAACTGGACTCTCCATATACCGTGGATGTCCTAAACGGCCAATCTTCGAAAACACTAGGGCCCACCCTAACTGGCTGTAGGAGGAGAGTAAGATGGGGTACCCTATGCGAATCTCAAGATAGACTGGCATCGCTTTATCAAACAATCATACCATATCTGGAGGTTGCAAATCAATTGAGTGAGCTTGGTGACTCTACTCGCCTAATGGCGGCCCTGGCTGATAGCTTTTCCTATGTACCACGACCAAAGGAAGGCAGTGCACCCAGACACCCCTGGTATAATGGTAATTGCCGAAAGGCTAAGAAAACCCTGCTCTCAGCTATAAAATCTAATGACAAGCTGGTAATAAAGGCTAATAGGCTATCTTACAAAAACACAATTAAGCCAGCTAAAAAAGACTGGGAAGAAGAAAGGTGGGAGAGCCTGAGGCATGCCTTAAATAGTAGGGACATGAGGACCTTCTGGAAAATAATAAGTACAGACTCCAAAGAGGACAAACAAGCATTCTAACCGAATTTAGGGGCCGAGGTTTGGAGGGCTCACTTTCAGTCACTTTATTCTAAGGTGGAGGGCGATTCAGGGCAAATAGCAACTCATTGTCCCCAGCCACACCCAGCCCGTCAGGATACCCCCGTAATTTCCCTAAAAGAGGTAACGGCTGCAATTGTCCGAGTAATACCCGCAAAGGCTCCGGGCTTAGATAAGATCCCTGGAGATCTTTATCGCACTGAACCTAGCGTTTGGGCTCCGTACCTATGGAGCATATTCAACGCTATTCTTCAGGGAATGGAGATTCCTATAACTTGGTTAGGGGCGGAAATCATCCCGATCTTTAAGAAGGGTTCACCCCTCCATCCTGCGAATTATCGGCCCATTAGCCTTATCGATGTCGCACAAAAAATGTTTGCTCGAGTGCTTCTGGACCGATTACAGAACTGGATGGAGGAATTTTCCATTCTTAGTCCTTACCAGGCCGGTTTCAGAACAAAAATGTCCACAATTGATCAAGTCTTCAGGTTACAACTACTGCACTGGAAATCAGTAATCCTGGAGGGTGGCAGTCTCCTCATGATCTTTGTGGACTTAAAATCGGCTTTCGATTTAGTTCCCAGGGAGAAACTGTGGGCTATTTTATTAGACTTGGGAGCGCCCCCGTATTTATGCCACATCCTAAAAAGATTACATGACCATAATTTCGCTCAAATTAGATATGGGAAAAACGGGGATCTCACCGATCGTATACCTATAGAGAGAGGTGTACGGCAAGGGTGCGTTCTGGTTCCGACCCTCTTTTGTATCTTCATCAATGGCTTAGTAGGAGCCCTGACAGCAGGAGGGGACATAGATGCTCCTAAGTTAGCGGGCCGCAACGTACCTGCCTTGATGTTCGCAGATGATACCCTCCTGCTGTCGAGGTCACTGATGGGTATACAAAGGGTTTTAGACATCTTTTACTTATTTTGCAAGAATAGGGGCTTGGAAATTAATACCCAGAAAACAAAATACATGGTTTTCAATGCAGGGTGCTCAACACGACCCAATCCACAATTTGCTGGGGAATCCCTAGAGAAAATCCCTGTTTGTGAGTATTTGGGATTGTCCCTTAATGAGAAAATGGAGTGGGGCGTTCAAATCAAGAAGGCTTGTCTTAAACTTGCTCAAACAACATGGGGGCTAGCGAAACAGCAGAGGAAGTGTGTACATAAGTTCCTGGGGCCGGTGCTGGAAATATATAAGGCGCAAGCCAGAGGAGCTGCCCTATATGGGGCAGAACTATGGGGTCATCGGTCACCTGAACAACTTGTTAAGACTGAAAACTCATTTCTTAGACAACTTTTGGGACTTCCCAAAAGTACACCACTAACCCCGCTCCGAATGGATCTTAGAGTTAGCCCAACGGCACTGGAGGTTGCCCTCAGACCTCTGCTATACTGGCGCCGCTTATGGATCACCCCAGAATTATCTATGTACAGAGACGAACTGAGGGAAGTGGCAAACCTCAATGGTGCAAGTAAAATATCTTGGCTCACTTACATCAAGAATTCCTTGCTATCCATTGGAATGGGAGATTTGTGGGATAGTGCTGAAGATAGATGCGCGTTAACACCTAGGAAGGCTTTGATTAAGAATTTTAAGGACTACAATCTCAATCTACTACTGAGGGGCCCCAGGACAGGCACACTTACAATATCCTTCCTAGAAGTCAAGCTGCAATATAGTTTAGAATCTAGCATAGATGATGTCAGTGGCGTAGCTAGGCACTCTGCCGCCCGTGGCGGTCCCTGCCTTCTGCCGCCGCCGAGCGCCTAAGAGCGGGGGGGGGGGGAGGGGGGGTGCTGGCGATAAATTTACCCGCCGCCCCCAAATCTCGTGCCGCCCGGGGCGTACCGCCCCCTCCGCCCCCCCCTTGCTACGCCAGTGGATGATGTACAGCCTTCTCTTGCCAAAAACTCTATTTGCAGTTTAGGCATGGTGCACTTCCCTTATGTGCTGCTACTCACAAGTGGGGGGGGCAGTTCCACTAAAGATTGTCCGACCTGCAAAAATTGTACGGAGACAGACCAACATGTACTGTTTTTTTGCCCAACATATAAGGTAATAAGACATCGCTGGCTACGACAGTTATGTAGGAACCTTGGAACCTCCCATTGCTTACAGGCCTATAGGATCCTAAAATATGATAGCAGTATGCCAATTGTTTTTTCAGTGTCCCGTTATCTGTTTTCAATGTGGTGTGTACGCCGAGCAGTTTTAAAGAAAGAGCAAGTCTAAACTATCCACCCTATGTCTCCACCATGACCCGGGACTCTGCTTTTTAACTCCGCCTTTTAACTTATGAACTTGCATTACATGTCTGAGATACTCAGAGCCTTCTTAGGATATTTACTATACCTTCTAATCTTTTTAATGATCAAACCTTTTAACGTGTACGCACAATTTTTATACTGAAATAGCTGTATCGATTGTACTGTATTTTTATATGTTTTACCTGTGCTTTTTGGCCTTATCAGGCCGAAATAAAGTATCTCTTGACTCTATAGTCTAACAAATTATTCATTTTATGAAGAAGATATGAAATTGTTTGTCTTGAAGACAGTGGTGTTACTTATTGTGATCCACCAAAACATATCAATGAATATTGTGGACTCATTTCTTGTTTCACTTTATTGTTGTTGAAATAAATGGTTGATGTATACTCAGCATTGAACGAGGAGCAATAAGAAAGTCATAAAACTACAGTATATGTATGGTGCTCATATGTTATCTACTGTTGTTGTCCTATTGACACTTTTGTCAAAAGTTTAATGATAATTTCTTTTTTTTTTAAATGCTTATTCTTTAATAAATATATATATTTTTGAATGTCTTTTTGTATAGCTAGTACTTTTGCACAGTTATCACAGTATGTTAAAAAACTGACTTATGGAAGTACCTTGGAGAGTTTCATTTTTTTTGCCTTATAAATCCTGCTCCCTTGGTATAAGAAAGTTACTCTCTTTTATTCTTGGGAAAAGACTGCAAAGTCTTCAATTTCAGAGAATAATTGAGAAGCTTAACTAATAATGAGAATTGGCTACTCAATCACAGCAAATGGGGCTCCCGATTCCAACATTTAAAAAGTATAGGTGCTAATATTATCATTCTCCACCATACACACATATCCGCAGAAATGTTTACGGGCCTAAATTGGAAAGAAAACTTCCAATGGATTCAAGAAAATTTATGTTCAATTGCTTCTGCTGCACATAGAGGCGAAGCTCTTTTTTTCATAGGATATGGGGGTTATAGATTGTAAAACACAAGGATGGTCCTAATGATCACTGGCATATTGCCCATATAAGTATTCAAGGGAACCCATTGGCCCCAGTTGCCTACCATGACAGTGTAGTTGATGATACTACTGCTCTCATCTTAACCAAGTATGTAAGTAAGGGAATCTTGAAGACAGAATATCAAAGGGTCACAATATCGTGAAACAAAGTGTTGTCTCCTTTTGGGAAGGTGTTGTGAAGAGATGTTTAGCGATATTAGAAGTTCTTGTGGCTTCTTGTACAGCTATGCCTTCTGCTGACTGTCTTTTCCTCCTTTATGTTCCTCTACATGGGTTGCTATTTTCCTTTTGGGACTGGCTAGGATTATATTTTGTAAAATGTATAATTGGTGATTGTAATTGCTCTATGATTTGGTAATCATGCAACAGGGGGGTCTGAAGATTGGAGCATTCAAAACAGAGGCACAAAGAGGTGGGAGCTTTCTGCGGCTGGCTATCATAAGCCACACTGAAGAGTGATCATGGGAAAGAGAAAAGACTATCCTCATCTAAGAGGTCCCTTTCTCCCTGTTCAACAGAAACCACAGTCCCACACTTCACTGCTACCATCCACCAAAT
This sequence comes from Calotriton arnoldi, assembly GCA_963921515.1. Classification (NCBI taxonomy): domain Eukaryota; kingdom Metazoa; phylum Chordata; class Amphibia; order Caudata; family Salamandridae; genus Calotriton; species Calotriton arnoldi. The sequence continues at coordinate 1,875,370 of CAWUFW010002763.1, read as the reverse complement.
GGCAGTGCTCAGTAAGACTAATAAGCTGCTCCTTACTGAGCAAAAGGCCTCAAAGAAATTCAAATGGCGCCCTGTCTCCTCTACCTTCACTTCAGTGTCTAGGTCTCCTCTCTCCATCTACAGGAGTGTGAGCATTACACTTCCACTGTCTGGGAGAACAGTCCTCAACCTCCATCTTGTGCTAGAACAGGCAAGGGGCATCCAAAATGGCTGTGAGCCAATCTTTATGGGGAATGTCAGAAGACATCTGCTCCAGCTTTTGCAGAATCTCCTTTACATTTTTGATTTATTTACTCTTTATATTTTCTCACATTGCTATGATCATGAGGTTACTGCTTCCTTGCATACGCAATGAGCCAGTACTTTAAGCTTCCTACCTCTAATCTAATCAGCTTTCCTTGCTGAATCTTTAGTCTAGTGACAGCCTAGCAGCGGACAGACTGATGCCCTGATTCTAATGCCTATCAAAAGCAGCTAATATAGCACTAACTCACAGGCAAATAATATTGTGTTGATTATTTCTACATTTTTGCATCCTCAAACTGCATGCTATTTCGAAAAGCCTCTTCTATATTTCTATAAGCCTACATTTAAACTTAACCTTAAATTGAAACTTCCGATTGTTGCTGTAACTTTCTTTTTTCAAATTACTCTCTTTTTACTTTCCATTCGTTGCACGCCTCCTCTCACTGAGCACAGCCTACCCTAAGTCACATAAATGTGTGCCTTATTCTCTATTGCTGAGTTGACAAATTGTCTGCACCTCATTTCAAATAGCAAAGCCTCTCGTCTGAAAATCTTCTTTGAGTGCACAACACTAATCCCATTAACCAACAAAACCACTGGATTAACCACTAACTTTGGGTTCCAGAGCAGTGTGCTGTCCGGTGAAAGTGCTTCAAGCCCTTGTCTGGGGTAGTAAGAGCTGAGTAAATACAATGCAATACAGTCTGCATACTGTTTCAGTGAACTGTGTTTATTTGCATGCTAGTTCGATGTCTAATTACAAGATTTACACACAAAGGGATTAGCTTCTATCATTGACTGATTCATTGACTGTGGATGACTGCATTATTGCTTCAATTTGCAGATAAATGGAGATTAATAACAAGAATGATTTGTATACGCTATCTAAATCCCAGCTTTTTAGGGAGTGGATGATTTGAGTTCTAGAATCTGGGTGGGATTTTCTTAAATTTGTGAAATGCTCGGTTCACATGACACTTTGGACAGTGTGTTGTATCTTAATGCCTCCTCCTCTGTGTTCCAAGTCCCTGCAGCTCAGCCAGTGTGTGAGGTCATCTAGCATGTAGAGTGTTTGTGTGATGGGAGGGTCATTTGGAGATATGGGACGAGCAGCAAGATGCTGCTCCTGGTGGGGCTAAGATATCTACTTATTTGAAATTAAGATCTAATAAACCTTCTTATAATCTACACTATGGCTTCTGAACTTTGATTACAACACAGTGGTTCTGACAAGTGGTCCAGGATGTTTTTTTAAATAAATGATTCTGTCTGGATTTTAATTGAATATGTTGTTTTAAAATGCTTGCAAAATTTTGCTCTAGAGCCTCCAAGATGAGGGAGTTTAGGGTGGCAGTTCGGTCAGTGAAAATGTAAACCGTAAACTGCTTCACCCCAAAATAAATTCACAAAGAAGCTGATAAACACACACAGGAAATGTCCACCTTCTTGTTTCAGCAGGTTGAATACGAGGTTCACAGTAGTTTCTTAAGGAGGCTGAACCATGGGGCTCTAAAGAGAAATATTAGCTTTCACTGGAAGTATTTCTCAGTTAAGAGGACTCACTGGTATGCCCACAATTGACCTTTTTCATGACAAGCGGTAGAAGGCAAAGTTGTGATGGGTGAAAAACTGCTATTCGAAAAGTGGTTAACTGCTAGGGAAAGCCTGGCTGAAGACTGAGACGTAGATCCTTATCATAAGTGGAGATACCATTCACACTGAGAATCACAAGTGATTCAGTGTTACCTCCAGGTCATACCTGAAGGAGCTTGTCTCTCCTAAAAAAAAAAACATAATCGCATGTTATCCCTCATTCATGGTAGGCTATCGGGAGTCAATTTGTGACTGCCAGATAATACTAGGACCCGGTAATACCGATAGCACAGTCTCTGGAACACCAGGTGAGGTACTACTGGTCCTTGAATATGGGCTACTGGTAGTGAGCGCCTAAGAGGTGGCTGTAGGCCCAACAATGTGGGTAGAATGGGTGGAGCGCTTGGTTCTTTCCAGCTTTCACTTTCTCTGTGTGTTTGTTCCTATGTATATGCAACACTCCACCCTAGGTTAACCTCAACCTCAACCGGGCACTCCATTACACTGGTTCAGAGAACAGTGAGATCCTAGCTGTCAACATTTTGCCTCAAAATGCGGGTGAAGTGAGGCGCTTCAGAGGATGAACAGTTTCTGGAGGTTGATATAAAGCCAGAGCAGGCAACTCCATAAAGTCTATGGATTCATATTTTTCGTGGAGGCCACGTGTCCTTTGCGCTGTTTTCAGTAGAAAATTAAATTAAACTTTCACGTGGACATTTGCACACACTGCACAGTATTCCCGGTCTTTTATGAAGCATTCGTGTGTCTGATTTCCTAATAACGCATTTCACTTAATCCCAAGAAGGAGGCCGGAACGTTTTCTCGGAAAATGTTTCACTGGCCTTGACAACGCGCACGACTGATACCTGGTACCTCCCAGTAACTTGCTCAGAGCACTCGGGCGGGAGCGGCGGGGCCCGCGTGTCTCAATTGCTTCAACAGAACAGAAATGTTCCTTTGACCTTTACATTCGTTGTGCATCTTCGGTTCCTTATCGACCACCGCTGGCTGGTGGCGCGCGAGCGATTAACCACAGCCCGGGCCTTGAGGCGAACAACTCAAAAGGGATCCTTTGCTTGTCACACAATAATCCCACACGATTGCACATTCGCTGCAGATTGCAATTGTTTTAGGAGGAATGTGGGACGGAGGCCACTGCTGTGCTATTTTTAACCGACCTCAGATACGGAGTTGCTAACTGTACTTCTTTTGGAAGGACAGTCCATCTGACATTGCCAAACAGTGAACATTGTAATCCGTGTAGGCACACTACTGTACCTCTGATAAAGTAAATCTCTGTGGGAGGTTGAACTTTGTAGCGCAATGTTCCTCTGAGCACGTTTCAGAAGGCCGCTTTAATGTCTCTAAGGCTGTGGCGTGTACGTGAGGCGCGCGCGTCACGCCCGCGTGGTACCCAAGGGAAACTGAAAGGGAAGGGGAAAGGTTAAACGTGCGCCTGGCAAAAGCCAGTCCGGAAGGACAGGTGTCTCCACAAGCGGCAGTCATGCACGCATCACGACGATATATCAATCACACTGAAAAGCGGCTCAGACTATTTACCTGAAGGATGCATTAAATACAAAATGTAATATTAACAGGCATTGCTGCCACAAGGATTTTTTTTTACTGTTTGGTAAATAAATCCACAGACTCACTATAACTTTAGCCATACACCACAGAACTAAACTTGAGCCCGAGCTGTTTACAAATGTGTGAAACATTTTGCTTGCGGCAGTAATATCTGTGAATAATAGCTCTTGTACTAAATGGGCTGAAAATGACAAAATATGTTATATTCATTGATATAATAAAACAAAAATTGCAAGTAATTATGGCTGTGTATTGAGAATTATTTGCACTATGTAAGGTGGACCTGCATGCACCAAAATTGTCAGATTGACTGCTCCCCTTTTTTATTTAGAATGAATTGTGACCGAGAGAGTCAGAAAGGTTACCGGGCGCAAAGGGTTTTTTGAGAGGGCAGGGCCGAGACACCGAATTAACGGTGTAGCCGTCTAGAATGATTACGGTAATTGCTGGGCCGGACATCCACAATCTCTGGCCCATTGGAACTTCTCTTTTATGGCAGCCAGCGCGGACTACATCAGATTTCTGGTACCAAAAACAGACTGGTGACTATCCGGAGCTTGTGGCTTTCAAGATATGTCTGCTCATATGTATAGGTGTAAACTGGCTCTCTGGCTTGGAAGAGTGGAATGACACCGTCTTCAATAAAGGTGCCAGCGCTGCTTCCTTAAGTATGTAGCCTTTTCCCCCACCGTCCATTGCACTATATACCTTCCTGGGTGGCACTTATACCCATGCGGTGTATACCTGTATACCTTCCTGGCAGGCACCAATCTGTACAAGAACAGGCATATTTCTTAGGCACAAATCAGGTATAACATAGGGATGTATCATTTTATACAAACATCCTCTTGTCTTCATACTGGGTGTATGTCCAGAAAACCCTTGAATGGGCATCCTCCAAAAAAATAATGACGCTCAGTAGTTCTTCAGTGATAGGTACCACTAAAAAAGTTTGTATTCTTGAGGCGAACTTAAAAAAAATAGCTATCTGAGAGACATCCATCTTGTTTTTCTGAGTTACAGACATCCAGTAGGTATAAGTTTGAGTAGTACTCTCGGAATACCTTGCTAATGCTTTTCGGGGAGGTACCTTGCAATGCCCCTCAGTCTCTGATTTTGTTCATAGATTTACAGGGCCTTGCTGCTCTCATTTTATAAGTAAATAAACTATTTCTTTTTCCGTCCCTTCATAATAGAAATGCCTATTGTTTCACGGTTTATGTGCTGCATCCTTCATAAGGAGTGTTGCTAATCTCCCCTTCGCTTTCTTCAGTTCCCTACTCACCTTGTGAGAGGAGGTGGACTTTTGCTGCATCTCCACTTATGATGTTTTATTCTCAAGATCAGCCTAATTTTTAAGTCTGGTGAATGTCGCTTGGCAGATTTTCGACTTCTCCCCATATCATCACTTTGGCAGCGTCCCAATTAGAGTTCTTGCCAATAGACACACACTACCATCCAGTAAGAACTCTGCGCTCCTCAGTTTCTCTGTTGGTTGTTGTGCCAAAAATCAAAAGGAAGGAATGGGGCGGCATCTCTTTCTCTGCTCTTGCCGCCTCCAGCTGGAACCCCCTTTCCCTTGACCTACGGGCCACTAAAGAAGAAGGTTCCTTTAAACGTAGCCTTAAAACTTGGCTGTTCAATCTGGCTTTCTAAACATTTCAACTGACCAGTGGTTAATGATCCTTAGCGCTGGGACACCAAGTAGCCGCGTACTTTACAAAAAGTAAATAATAATAATGATAATACATTTGTGGCCTCCGTTAAATTTTCTTCAAAATAATGGGTTAGTGCCCCTCTCATATTTTCCTTTTCCAGCGAATATCATGCATCCAGCTTATTTATTTGCATTGGAAGAGAACTCTAAAGCCACCAACCCTGAATCCACAAAAAACAGGGTGTGATCCTAGGGAATCTATGTGCTTAGAGAAGAGGAGAGTGTCCCCTCACCTAAGGTCATGCTAAGAAAGATGGAATCTATATGAGAATGCATCTTATTCACGTTAAATGTGTATCTCATTTCCTCTGGATGATGAAATCTTCAAATATCAACCAGGTTTACATTTTCCACAATTCGAACAAAGTTGGCTAAAAAGGGGAAAAAGTAGGGCGTAGAATGTCTCTTTTGGTCCATGTACTGAAAATAATGTAATTTTGTTAGTCTCGGAAGGCTAATATACCTTTATGTTTGCTTTGAGGATAAAACAGGACCCATGCTTTAAGAGAATGCTGCAGCTTTGATTTTATTTGGTGCTGTAAAGCAGAACTTGGTTAGGTCTATAGTTCAGTCAAACCCTGTCCTCCAGAAAATGGGTCTCCTGCAGAAGGGCTACTTTAGCAATTTTGATATTCAGCCTCTCCAAAATGGCCTCTCTTTTCATAGGTAAGATCTGGCTCCGAACATTCAGGATCCGGATATTAAGCATGGCCGTTCTTGTTTTGAGAGAGCTCATTTTGTTTCCATCTGACTGAACAATCAAACTGGAAGAAAGAAAGCAACTTGAAGCGACTCCTACTTCAACCCTTCCACCCGCCGTCTCTCCATACTATGTCTTGCCCTTCTGTATGACCATAAGAAGGAACCCCCTGCTGAATAAAGGAAGTCTACCCTGGACCTCGAAAAACAGTTCTTACTTTAAGAAAGCTTTGTGCCTTCTTATGATGGATATTGTAATGACTTTTCCCAAACTTGAGCTAGATTCTTAAACTGCTGCACCTTCAACATTTGAGATTATGCCCTGAACCTCACAGGATGTCCAGGTGATGCAGGACCAGCCCAAGTTCAGCCAAAACCCCACCTTCTGGTCATTTACTAAAGTAGCTTTGAAGTTTTGCGACACTAACCCTGGTGCCAACTTCAAGTGGGTGCATTTTGGAATGTACAAAATCAACAAGTATGCAATAAATGCAACTTTACATTGCACCTCAAAAGGGCCAAGATCTGAACTTTCCTGAGGTTCCACACTTACGTCTCGCCCTCGCCCTTAGCTTCGGCATGCCAATCATCTACTCATTTGACTTTAGTAAAGGGCACTGTGGAGGTGATAGATCAGAGAGGGCTTTTCATTGCACAAAGAGTACTCTTTTCCTTTGTCTTCACAAACTCTAGCTCATCAGGAGAGCTGTACCTCATTGAAACAAGGTTTGTAGACAGCCATCAAAGCCCCGGAGTCTTAGCATCAGCTATCAGAATGGTGTCTTCTGGAAATGTAAAATCTCCTCAATTTTAAGAACCTGATGCAGACTACTCCTTTCACACTGGAATGTTTCAAAGTGTAAATGTCATGAAGTAAAAGAGTAACATAAAAAAGAAGTAAAAGATGCCAATCCCACCAGTCAGTGCTTCAGATGATTCCATGTGTACCTTCATTTTTACTCCTCTCCTCCTCAAGCTTACTTTTTCGGTTCACTCTGTCTTTCTGGCCGAAACACTGTTTCTTCCATTCCTAACTAACGGTTTTGCAATTGAGTGAATACAGAACGTGACCCCTTGTTCATCTTATACATTTTGCTGCAGTGAAACCCTGAGAAGGGGGATGCTTACTCCTGATACGCGCCGTGTTGGTGTGGAGCCTAAATGACATCAGGATGCATTTTATGGATTTTGTAAGCTACTGCCTTATGTGCCCTATTAAAACTTTGGATCTATAAAGAACGAATTATTATTCCAACAAAATAATTCTGGTGACAAGGGAATCATTTTATTGACTCAGGACTTGCAGTGAAAGTTTAAATCACCCGAATAGTTGGTGTGTGAGAAATTGTTGGCATACATACAGTTTCCCCATTGCCGTATCTTTCACATTGCACCGCAGTATAGGAATTAGAAATTAAATTAACTGAAGCATGATTGTTTTTTTAGCATAGATGAATCGGGCTTTTCTGAATAATGTTCTTCCATTCCCGTTGTATCCAACCAGAAGTTCATCCATCCGGATCCTGCCATAGATCCAAATCCAAGACTTTTGCTGCTTGCTACGTTGTGTAGCTGGCACCTAGAGTAAAGATGGAGTAACAGAGAGACGAATGGAAAGCCTCACTTGAATAGAATCTTCTCTTTCCTAAGGAATGCTGTAATTTCCTTGCATATAGCCAGGCTCTGCAGGCCTTCCAATTCCTTTCAATCTAAAATATAACACTCTTTATGTAAAACGTCACGTGAAGTGCATTGTGGGACACAAGTTTTGGTATGCACAGTTTGAAATACCTAAGGAATTTCTGTGTTTTTATTAAGGTTTTGTGCTATACTATTATGTCACTTTTCAAGGAACAAATATTAATTTGTTCTGAGCAATAACTTACCTTTAATAACATCTTTCAAGAATTTTTTACTGCATCCAGCTCCATAAGGACATAACTAACGTGGCGTGGGCTTTGGACATGCACTGGGGAAGTGGGGGTGGAGGTGGAGGGGGGAGCGAGGTTGGGAGTTTGCCTTTGGCCAGGCCGTACTGCCAGCCCACGTCCTTAGATTTGGGTGTAGGACCTAGCCTTCCACTAGGAGATACAGAGCACTTTTTTTTAATTTTGAAGGGCAGCACCCACTTTATCGGAACATCATACGTTGCCCATAAAGTCAGGATGTGCTCCTCTTGCCCTCTCATACATCTCACAATCTTTTTCTGTGATGCCGGATCCGCAGGCATCACTTATTCCCTGCCACACGTAATCGCAGCCACATAAAAACGTTTTTAGTCACAGCCAGCCAACCAGGTTGGGAGGATCCAGAGTTCCCTCGTGGTCTGTGGATCCCACATTGGACTACAGAAATAAATATTTGACCATCCAATTAGATCTATTTATTTTTCAAATTTATTATCTTTCTATCGTTCATGGAACCACTCTGCGGACAATCTGAGGGTAAACCATGAAGGTGTCTATCATGATTGTCAATTCACCAAAATGCCAGGGGTGGCAGAAGGGGCACCACACGTCATTTGACCTTTACTTTTACTCACAAACACACTTACACATACACACACATTAGCACACACACACACACACTCTCTCTCAGATAACCACACTCTCACCCACAAGTATGCACATAATATACATTTAGAAGCCTTTTTTACTTACCTCATTGCTCGGTGCTTCCTGGTTCAAGAAGAGCGGCAACACGACGGAGAGACAGTGACCATTTATTTAAGGTAAGAGGGTTTTTTTCTTTTCATTTTTTTTTCAAACCCCCGCCACTTCCCCCATTCGGCGACCCTAAATAACATCCATGGTGTCTACCAGTTTAATCCCTCAAAGACTGCCCAACATCTTTTTGTGATCCAAATATCTCATGAACTGCTAAATAAATTTAAATCAAATCACATAGAGCAAATAAATATTCCTTTTGGAGCTGAAAAGAATTTTTTTCCCTTTTCCCCAAGTTTACCCTTTTCCAGCCTGAACAAATTTACCTGAAACTTACCATAACAAAATGAAACTAAATGTGATACTGTATTCCAAAGTTATTAGTGAAGCAAAAATGTCCTTTTCTATTATAAAGGAAACTTAACCATAACTTAATACAGAGGACATGAACGTCTCGTCATTTACACCGGGTGAAAAAATCCTTCCGGTGCAAGCACCAGATGGATTTTCTTTTTTTGAAAATAACTTCAGGATGTAAGGTAATACGTTCCCTCACATCCTGAAGTTGAAGCAGTCTGAGATATTAGGTGCTGACGGCTTTCAATTGATCAGTGCCCGGGGGCTTACTTAGCTCCCAGAGAGCGGATCAATATGGGAGAGTTACTACTGGAAAAGGAACAATGCCCACCCCCATTCTGCCCTGCAGGGGGGTTAGATAGCCCACTACAGGGATTATTATTTTTAAAAAATGAATGGGATGGCCCGCCAAGGCATCAGGTCTTATTCCCACCCCTAAAGAGCCCATCAGTCTTTCTGCCCCTGGATCTAAGAGCATCACCATCCTCATGGCAAGCAATAGGAAATTTGGATTCTTTTGGGTGAAGTATTGACACATTGGCCGGCAGAGAAAGAATTTCTTGCTTTAGTAAATGGCTGCACTAATTCAAACTGGGGCAGCCAGCAGTCAGGGAATCTTACCAACCCTGGGCATTTCTGAAACTTAAAGACCCAGGAGAATCCATGGTGTTGTTATGTATAAGGACCAAAGCACAATTTCCTACACAGAATGCCATGTAAATGTCAAGGTACGGGTCGAAAAATTCAATTTTTCCCAAATTTGTCCTGCAGAAAACTCAGGCACTTCCAGCCAAAGGCCAAAGTCTTATCACCCAGCATTCTACATTTCTCCCAATGACTAAGGCACTGCCTCCCATGGGGATGTGGACCTAATGCATGTCATTGGAATGGACCAAAACTATAACCATGTGAAGACGTTATTGAGGCCACCAAGTTTTTACCAGTTCCTGTCACAGGCGATAAGCCCAGGCACACAAGTGGGGCATAGCTTTTATTGGGAGAAATGTGTGAACACTAGGTGACAGGCATTTTGGAAATCCCTACAGATTCCAGAACATTCCCTCACAGAAATGTGAGGCAAATGTGTGATTTTAGGTAAAGTTTGTTCTTTGCAGGGCATTCTGGGTAAGAAAGCATAGAGGTATCTAGGCAAGTCATACCACCCTGGACTCTCCTGGGTGGCTAATTTTCAGAAATGTCTAGGTTTGGTAGGCTTTCTTGGGCTGCGGGCCAAGCCTCTGCCCAAATACCACAGCTACGCACATAACCAAAATGGGTCAAGTTTCAAGGCGAAATCTTGATTTTCCATGTTGCCTTTCCTGTCACAGGTAATAGGCAGAGTCACACCGGATGGGTTACTGTTTCTATCAGGAGACTTGTAGCAACACTGACTGGTAGGAATTTTGAGTTCACTGCTGTTGGACTTGGCCCTTTTTGCAGTGTCATCCCAGAACTTTTTGCCTTCCTCCTGTCTTCTTTTTCTGACCTGTTGTTGGTGGTTTTATGACTCTGGGCACTTTACCACTGCTGATCAGTGCTAAAGTGCATATGCTCTCTTTTGTAAATTGTGTTATGAATTAGTGTTTCCATGATTGGCTATTTAATTTACTTGTCAGACCCTAGTACAGTGCACTATGTGTGCCCAGGGCCTGTAAATCAAATGCTGCTGGTGGGCTTGCAGCACTGATTGTGCCACCCACAGAAGCAGCTTGTAAAATGTGACTCAGGCCTGCCATTGCAGAGCCTGTGTGCAGTCTGGGACTGCCATGTCGACTTGGCAAGTGCACACACTTGCCAGTCCCCAAACCTTCCCTTTTCTGCATGTTAGTCACCCCTAAGGTAGGCCCAAGGTACCCCTGTGGGCAGGGTGCATTGTATGTGAAAGGTATGTGAAATGTGTGTGGCATGTCCTGATAGTGAAATACTGCCAATTTCGTTTTTCACTATTGCAAGGCTATCTGTTCCCATAGGCCAGAATGGGCAGTTTGCTTATAACATCTTATAAACATAACTGACCCTGGGAACAAGATAGGAAAATAAAGTTTAGTACTCAGAATGTTAAAGTGCATCTTTTAGTGAGGGTGATTTTTACATTCTTTGTTTGAAAATACCACTTTTAGAAAGTAGGTATTTTCTTGCCTAACCATCCAGTGTGCCTCTGCTAGGTTTGTGTATTGCATGTCTGGCTTTTGGATGACAGGGGCTGGAGCAGGGCAGGGGCTCCAGAAGTCTGATGAGTCAGGGCTGAATAGGCTTGGTCTGCATTTGGAGTGGTGGGAGGAGTAGCATCTTCACCTGAATAGGGCTGTGCCTGCCTTCCACAATGACGGCTCTGCCCCCTGTTTTTCACTATTGCAAGGCTATCTGTTCCCATAGGCCAGAATGGGCAGTTTGCTTATAACATCTTATAAACATAACTGACCCTGGGAACAAGATAGGAAAATAAAGTTTAGTACTCAGAATGTTAAAGTGCATCTTTTAGTGAGGGTGATTTTTACATTCTTTGTTTGAAAATACCACTTTTAGAAAGTAGGTATTTTCTTGCCTAACCATCCAGTGTGCCTCTGCTAGGTTTGTGTATTGCATGTCTGGCTTTTGGATGACAGGGGCTGGAGCAGGGCAGGGGCTCCAGAAGTCTGATGAGTCAGGGCTGAATAGGCTTGGTCTGCATTTGGAGTGGTGGGAGGAGTAGCATCTTCACCTGAATAGGGCTGTGCCTGCCTTCCACAATGACGGCTCTGCCCCCTGTGGTGTGTCTGAAGCCAGAGCTCACACTGACAAAGGAGGTTGTTGTGCACTTGCAAAGTGCCCCACAGAACTGGTTTTGGCTGGGTACAGACACTCTCTGCCTTCAGAGAACAAAGGATTTTGGTGTATAAAAAGAGGGGCCCAGACCCCAGATTTTTTGATCACTTCTGGGAAATCAAGAGGAACCTTTGCCAAGGAGAAGAGCCGGAGAAGCTGAGGAAGATTACTGCCCCTGTGCTGTTTGCTGTTTGGGGTTGGCCTGCAGTGGCTGCTTGCTGCCAAGGAAAGGAGAAAAAGGACTTTGCTGTTTGCTTTGTCATCTTGAGGTAGATCTCCAAGGGCTTGAAACTGAGCTTGCCTCCTGTTCTGAAGTCTCAGGGACACAAAGACTTCACCACCAGCTCCCCTGATTTTCCTTGCTGGGAATTCTAACCTGCAAAGAGGTGCCTGCTGCTGTTTAGGACCTCTAGAGACTGTTTGTCGTTGGGAGCTGGAAGATCTTCGCAACGAGGAAGAAGCGTGTCGCATCCGCACCGATTCCTGACGCATCGCCGAGTCACGGGGAAGAAGCGTGCTGCATCCGCACTTGGTTCCGACGCCTCGCCGAGCAACCAGGGAGTAGCGCACCGCATCCACACCGGGTCCCAACGCATCGCCGAGAAAACCGTCGCAGCACCTGCCATGCGGCTGCAAAAGATCACGCATCATATCAGACCGTCGCATCGCATCAAGCCGCCATTTTGTCGCATCGCACCGGATCGCCGCCACGCATCGAGGCGCCATCTTGTTGCATCGTAACCGGGACGCAGTAAGAAACAGACGCATCCCCTCCTCTCCGGTAAGGAACAGACGCATCGCCTCCCCTGCGCTGCAGTAAGGAACAGACGCATCTCCTCCCCCGAAGCAAGGAACTGACGCATCACCTTCCCTGCGACCCTTTTGTTTGTTTTGTGTGACGCATCTAAGGTACTTTGTGAGAAAAGTGTCGCATTTACAACTTGCATTGAACTGAACTATTACTACCATTTAAGAGCCTTATTTTTGATACTGTTTTGTGGATTTTTATCGTTTGGTTTTGTGTTGGTTTAGATAAAGATTACTTATTTTTCTAAACTGGTGTGGTGTCCATTTGTAGTGTTTTCACTGTGTTACTGTATGTGTTCACAAATGCTTTACACACTGCCTCTGAGATAAGCCTGTCTGCTCGTGTCAAGCTACCAAGGGGGTGAGCAGGGGTTATTTTAGGAGTGTATCCCCCTTACCCTGACTACAAGCAAGGGTCCCTATTTGGACAAAGGTACCTACCTCTGCCAACTAGAGACCCCTATTTCTAACAACTGCATATTCCAGAACGTCCCCTTACAGAAATGTGAGGAAAAGGGGCGAATTTTAAACAATGTTTGACATTTCACACCACCCTGGCCTCTCCTGGGTGCCCAGATTTCAGATATGTTCAGGTTTGGTAGGTTTCCCTGGGTGGCGCCGAGCCCAGGCCCAAATATTGCAGCTACTCACATCACCAAAATAGGGCAATTTGCAAGCCAAAATCTTGAGGTCTTCACATTGTGCTTTAGGGCCTTTCCTGGTGATAGACCCAGCCACACAAATGGGGTAAATCTTTTATTGGAGAAGAATGGGAATGCAGACGAATTTCTCTCCATTTTTGGCTTCCAAATGTAAGCCAGTGTGAAAGAAAGAACACATTTTTCAAAATGCCCTCTGAATCACATAATGATATGGGTAACCCCAACCTCACTGTTGTACAAATAACCACAATTCCTAAACTCAGCCTCTTGGGCAAATTTAAAAAATGCATTGGTTTCCTTCATAACAATTTTTTATTTATTACATTTTACCATATGAATTGATGCATGGTCGGTACACAATGAGAGCTCATTATAACGATTGTTCCTTTCAGAACATCATGAGCAATTTTCACAAATAACTCCTTAGTGAATTCAGAATTTTGTCTACCTTTCAGAAATGTATATCTTTCTGGATTCATCTATGGGTTTTAAATCTGTTCCTACCACAAACTGCAAGTAGGTAGGAACCACAAAACATAGGAAAGTTCAGTTGCCACTAAGAAAATTGCAAAAATGAAGACAAAAAAATATTTTTGTACAACTCTGCCCATTACTGAAAGCTGGGAAGAGGGCGATCTCAGCATAGTAAACCTTTTGTTGGCGCCATTTTTAGAAGGAACAAAAACCATACTTTCTTGCCAAGCACCATTTCCCCATTGTTATACTGAGAAAAACAACAACTTTGCTATGTTTAGGCTATTTTCTCAGTACCCTCCAGGGGAACACAAAACCATTTGGTTGACTTAGAATCCACATCATCTGGGAAAAAGGACACAATTTTGGTCTTGATAGCTTTTGTGGAAAAAGAAGATATAAAGGCTTAAGTGTGAAGTGCCCTAATCAACAAAACAGGCTTAGCATTGGGGATGGGGGTGCCCCAGCAGTTAGGAGTTAAATGTTTCTCTGTTTTTACAATCCGTAAATATACTGCACATATGAAAATGAAAGGTAGCCTACGAACAGAAACACAAAGCTCAATTATCTCACATAATCTGGGTGTGCTTCAAATGCATTTTCATATAACATTACTCCACGGAGCTAGGCACTGGCCTAAAACCATGCATATACACCAATGACTTCTTCATTTAATGCAGAATACTGAGAGAAAGGCCCTCGGGTCGTAGAATCCGTTCCAGAGGGCATGGGAAAGTAAACAGGAGCAATAATCTTTAGATAGGGATTCAAAATATGCTATTAATAATTAGCCTCCCATGCATAGCTTTTTCTCCTCCCACATGTGCTTTAAAGCATACTTAATCGTTAAACATACCTATATTGATGTTTGCAGATACTGCCACAATTAATATAGAACGCATTTAAATTTTACATAATTCCAACAAATGCAGGACTATTTTTAATATAGTGAATTCCTAGATAAGAGTCAGTTCTTAATGATCTTAATGATCCGATTATTTATCAGTAATCTTCATTACTCCAAAATACTTATACCCTCCTCATCTTCCTACTTACAAACATTCATCCATCCCAAAGGGTCACCCCTTGGTACGACAGGTGGTCGCAGATGTGTGTCTTTAACCCACGGCACCGCCTGTGTTAGGGGAAGAGCCTAAAGGGAGGTAGTGGAAAGTTCTTAAAGTTTTGCATGAGTCATGCATGTCTTTTGGACGTGGCTCAATATGTAAGGCCTGGGATGAGGAAGGGCTTGAGGAGCTAATGCATTGACGGTCCCTCCCTGTGAACATCAGAAGCATCCAAAATCATGTGTCATTCCGAAAGGCTATAAAAACATATCTAATTCCTAAGTAATCTGCTTCCTTCTTCTGTAGCTCCTTTCGCTCTCTGTCTGTATTGAGATCAGCGCTGGGATGCCCCTTTGCTGGGGCAGCTATGCGCTTTACAAAATGAATAACTTAACATAACAGGTGATTTGGTTCCTGGACTGGTTCTCTTGGCTAAACATGGCCGCACACAATACCAAATCAAAGCTGTTAGAAATTGGGTTTCTGGTTGGCATAGGTATGCACCCTGTCCATGCAGGAACCAGAATCCTAGACAGGGTAAGTCAGATACACACCATAAATTAACCTGTGCTCACCCTCTGGTAGCTTGGCTTGGCACAGAGCGGGCAGGTTTCAATTAAGAGGCAATGTGTAAAGTATTTGTGCAACACTTCAAACAGTAACACACTGAAAACATCACGAAAAGACTCCACACCAGTTTAGAAGAATAGCTTATGTTTTTATGAACAAAACAAGACCAAAATGACAAAAATCCAATAAGTATAACAGCAGTTATCATTTTTTAAAGAATAAATGGAAATATAGTGCTTAAAAACTTAATGCGCCAACCGAGGACATCTTGTCGCACTTGACCGGGGTAAATCCAATAGTTCAGTTTGATCACAAAGGAGCGTGGGTTGGATACCGGGACCAGCCTTGGCCCACTGAAACAGTAACTTGGATGCGTCGACATCGAAGACAATGCGAGAAGCAGGGGAGGCGATGAGTCATCATTGATCCTTTCGATGATGGTGATGCGTCAGTTCTGAGCTGTGCAACGTTGAAGATGCGTTGAGAGTTGAGTTGCGAGAAGCGCCAAAGTGATGCGTCATCACTGAGCTGCGCAAAGTCGGAGATGCGTCAGAACCTGGAGTCGATGCGCCATACAGTCGGCGATGCGAGGTCCGTGTGGCAGCGGCGATGCGTCGAGGGATATGCGCCAGTTCCGATCAGCGCAATGTCAGTGATGCGTGGATTTCAGCAGTTGCAGCACTTTCAACCCACTTCCAAGGGCCCAGGACTGGATTGGCATCACTTGTCAGGACAAGACCTGCAGAAAGCAAAGTACAGGTGCTGTTGCAGGTGGATGAGAAGTCTTTGATGTCCCTGAGACTTAGAACAGGGGTGTTAGAAGGTGGTTCTGACACTATGGGCCGCCCGGATGTTTCGCTTTTTGAGCACCTGTGTGTTGAGCTTTTACTGTGGGAGAGCCTCATAAATTGGGACTCATCCACAGTCAACTCAAGATGAAAGAGACTGCATGTGGATTTTACTGGTGTCCCCCTGGCTTGACTAGGCCGCTGCGCAGCAGCTGGAGTATGAGGCACCGGGCTGGTTACATGCAGACACCTGTGTACATGCGTGTGCACACGTGTAGGGGCTGCGCAGGGGAGATTCCTGGCGTGCGCAGTCCAGGAGCAGCTACAAAGTGAATGGTGTGGCAGGACTTATGCAGAATTGGGTGGTGATATGGAATAGGCTTTATACACTGGGAAGAAACATGCCAGGGAAAGTCAGTGTGTTTGACTGTGTTTTTCACTTCATTAGTCCCCTATGGGGAAGTGGAGCCCATGGGCTAGTGTCACTTTCCTAAGGCCTACAGATTCCAGACACGCACTAAAGTCCACTGTAACGAGTGTGAGAAGAAGTATTCTGCAGAGTCCAAAGTCATATTTGTACTGCTTTTGGGTCATCCAGAAATGTCACATTTCTCTGAGTCTGTCATAACCAGGGCCAGGCTGAGGGCTGACCTCAGCTGGCTGGATTGATAACCTTTTTTTCCACAAGCTAAGGCCTCCTCTCCACGAAGAGAAGATGGGTAGGGCTACAGGCCCATCCATCAGCAGCTATCACTGGTGCCAGGCACCAGGCTGCACCAAGGAGGGAAGGGCTCTTGTTTCAGAGACCATGTGGCCAGAGACCCTGGACGACGCCATTTTGAACCAGCCCAGAGGCTGGACAAGAAGGAGGGAGCAGGGGCAGGGAAGTGATGTGTCGCTGTTTGATAGGACCAACAGAGACTTCCTGCCAGCCCCCTACTCAACTTTTAAAAAGTGCTTGCAGAGGAAGAGAAGCTCTCTCTGGGGTGTGGTCTGCTGAGGCGGAAGGTGCTGGAGCCTGGCAATGGGCAGTTGGAAGGAGGAACCCCCTGACTGCCCCCCAGGGCCCTAACAGCGCCAGAAGAAGAGCCCAGGACCAGTGCACAGAAGCAGGGGCCTCTGCGCAGGGAGAAGAGAGGCCCAGGAGGAGAGCCAGGCGAAAGTCTGGTGCAGGGAGCCAGTGAAGACCGCTCCCTGCAGAATGCACCCTCTTGGAGACCCGGAGGGCGAAGGAGAGTGCTCCCAGTGGCTGGGGGCCGCCGCCAGGAGCAAGAAGACACGAAAATGGGGCAGATCGGACCCCCAGGGGCTGAGATATGGCCCCCGGAAGGTGAGCGACCTTTGACCCCTAAGAAGAAGGGAAGCTGGGGAGCACCATCACGCTCCCCGCGAAAGTGCCCTGCCTGGGGGTCAGGAGCCTATCCTGGCCCCCACCGAGGATGGAGGCGGGGAGCGCCGTCGCGCCCCCCGCGAGGAGGTTCCCAGGGGGCCCGGGACCCCATCCCTGGGCCCCGAAGTAAAGCCGGGGGACGCCATCGTGCCCCCGTGAAGTGGAGGAAGGCGGGGAGTCAGGAGCCCACCCTGGCCCCCGCGAGCAAATCCCGACGGGGAGCGCGCGCTCCCCGGGAAGAGTCGGAGGAGGAGGAGGGGCCCGGGACCCCTTCCCCGGGCCCTGACGCGAAGACGGGGGGTGCCGTCACGCCCCCCGTGAAGGAGAAGGGCCCGGCACCCCAACCCTGGGCCCCGAAGACTGGGCGGAGGCCGGGGGAGTGCCGCCGCACTCCCCCGGACCGGAGCAGGACGACGCGTCTGCCCGCTGGAGCGGGCAGACCAGAAATGATCGGCCGGCTCCCGCGGCAGCACACGAGGGTGCTGGCCGCGCGGGGAGCCGGTGGGGGCAGCCGGGGGTGGGCTCCCCAGGCTGCCCTCCTACTCGTCAGGCCGTCGCGGGCCCCGGGTGGGACCGGAACCCGCAGAAGGAGGAGCCAGGCATCGCGGGGCCCAGGTGGGACCGGGCCCCCAACACGTGGCAGGAGCCCTGCCTGGGGGTCAGGAGCCCACCCTGGCCCCCACCGAGGATGGAGGTGGGGGAGCGCCGTCGCGCCCCCCGCGAGGAGGTCCCCAGGGAGCCCGGGAGCCCATCCCCGGGCCCCGAAGTAAAGCCGGGGGACGCCGTTGCGCCCCCCGTGAAGTGGAGGAAGGTGGGGAGTCAGGAGCCCAACCTGGCCCCCGCGAGCAAATCCCGACGGGGAGCGCGCGCTCCCCGGGAAGAGTCGGAGGAGGAGGGGCCCGGGACCCGATTCCCGGGCCCCGACGCGAAGACGGGGGGCGCCGTCGCGCCCTCCATGAAGGAGAAGGGCCCGGGACCCCAACCCCGGGCCCCGAAGACTGGGCGGAGGCCGGGGGAGTGCCGCCGCACTCCCCCGGACCGGAGCTGGACGACGCGTCTGCCCGCTGGAGCGGGCAGACCAGAACTGATCGGCCGGCTCCCGCGGCAGCACACGAGGGTGCTGGCCACGCGGGGAGCCGGCGGGGGCCGCCGGGGGTGGGCTCCCCAGGCTGCCCTCCTACCCGTCAGGCCGTCGCGGGTCCCGGGTGGGACCGGGACCCGCAGAAGGAGGAGCCAGGCATCGCGGGGCCCGGGTGGGACCGGGCCCCCAACACGTGGCAGGAGCGGCCGGGGGTGGGCTCCCCGAGCCGTCTCCCTTACTATTGAGTGTTATTTCTGTTATTTCTGCGCACCTGCAAATGGCGATTACTAGCCCACACCACCTCCCTTGAGTAAGCCTCAGACTGCTCTGCAACGCTACCCTCTGAGAGTCAGGCGCTACAATTGGGTGTTTGGTTCCCAGTGAAGGACAAATGTAGTCATGTTATTTGTGCAGGCCTCACAGATGCTGCCTCGTTTTCCAACATTGGTGTCTAGCGGCGGGAAACATAGTATCCCATTCTGGTGCGCATTCATAGCATTTGATAAGTCCAGTTTTGCCACACATTACCTATGCAGTATTGAGCAAATGGAAGAGCGCAAGGCTCTGAGAAGGGTTCAAAGTTTTGGTTAGGTGAACTAAAAGTATGGGAAAGGAAAGCCCCGTGCACATATGTGTCATGTGAAGAGATTATGGTTTAAATGTGAACTGTATTGATATGACCGCGCTATGTTGATTATCATGTGCTAGCGGGATGGTGCTTTCCAGGAAATGATTGCATACAAATGTTCTAAGCCATATTGTACACCTTTGAACCCTAACACTACACGCACTACACCTGCATGAGGAGGGTGTCTCCTCAAGAGATAGGGACAGCAACTGATACCTACATCACAGGTGGGGGTGTAGGGGTGGATTGACCTTTGTGGGGGACAGGAGAGAGAGGGGGTCCTGGGAGATTCCCGCGCTTTTTAAGGGCAGGGAGGGTTTCCACAGAAGGGGCCCCAGGTATCCTTCCCCCGCTGAAAGTTTACTTGCCATTGGCGCAGGCCAAAACCACTGGAAGGGTGGGGCAGGAGGTTTCTTTACCCCGGGTAGTAACGCCCCAGGGGTTCCCATGGTGGGGGACCCCCAGGAACTTTTCCCACGGTGGGAGGAGGGTGTGGTAGAGTTGGGTGTCCGGCAGGCCCCCAGGTTAACTGGTGGGGAGGTGAGCGACCCAGGGGTGGCCCCTGGTAGTGGGTGGCCCCAAAGGAGGGTAGTTCTTGAGTGATGGTGTGTAGTGGTAGCCCCTAGGTACCCTAGGTGGGCTAGGTAACTGATCCAGTGGAGATCTGAGTGGGGGTGATGTACTCCCTGGTTTCCAGGTGAAGGGTTAGTGGCGGACCCTGAGGTGTCAGGGTCCGGTGAGTGGTTACCCCGGGGTGGGTGGCCCATGGTGATGGGTGGCCCCAAAGGAGGGGTAGTTGTCGAGCTGGGATGTCACCCTGGAGCTAGTGTGGTGAGCCTGAGGTGGTGGCTGGGGCGATGCCTGGCCAGGTGACCAGTCAGGTAGGTCCTAGGGGACTTGTATCCCAGGACCGGAAGCATGAGGGTGTTCCCTAGCTCGAGGCAGGAGGTGGACTTCTGCAAGGTAGCACCACCCTGAACACAGGTGGGGCCTATCTTAAGTGTAGGGACCCTGTGTTTCGCAAAGGGGTGGTGCAGGCCTAGCCGGGATCTTTAGGGTCCCTGGCTTGGGGTGGTAGTACTACCCGGAAGGCAGGTGGGGCCTATCTTAAGTGAAGGGACCCTGCTCTTCATAAGGGGTGGTGCAGGCCATCCAGGGACCATGTAGGTCCCTGGGCGGTCTCCCAAGTCGCTGCTGGGAGACCAGGGAGAGCCATGAGAGGTGGGCCTGGGTCTAGCTAACTCGGGGCCCACAGGCTTTCTAAGGGTACTCCGGGAGGAGAGCGCGCCTCTCGGAGGGGAGGGTGCATAGGCCCTGTTCTCGCAGCGGAGAACCAAGAAGGGGTCTAGGTTCCTGGGGTAGTTTCCGTGTGGAGCTACTGACGGGGGGAATGAGCTGTAGGATGTCTGACGAGGCACTCTCAGTGTTCCTCCCTGGCACTGCCAGTGTGGTGGTGAGGCCGGTCTGAGGTCCTATCAGGGAGCCAGGCCAGGGGCCAAAGGGTGCTTTTCTGTGTGGGGAAAGCACAAGTGGCTGTGCTTTCTTTAGGGAAGCCAGTCATCCCGAAAGGGTGGTGGCAGCAGAATGACCTCAGTGGCAGGCTGAGGGTGAGGGTCCAGAGAGGTTGCATCTTTGGGGTGCAAGGACCAAACGGAGAGAGGGTACTGGTTGGAACAAACTCCAGAAGGGAGACCAGCTAGTGACCCAGGGGATGGGATGTAGACCTATCCCAGAAGACCGCATCGGTGCGGAGGCACTGGACCCTTGTCCAGGGAAGGGGTAGGCATAGTGTTCCATGCCCAAGGGCAAAGGTGGGCCTAGTGAGGCCAAGTCCATGTAGACCATGAGTGATCTAGAGGTATCTAACCTAGAGCCCGGAGGGTTCTTAGGGTAGTCTGGGATCCCTGTCATGGGTGGAGATTTCATGGATGGGAGGAGTAGGTGGTCTGAGCGGATAACTGGTGAGTAAGGGGGGTCTGGTCAGAACCCCTTATAACTAGTTATCGCTGACTACGGGAAGAATACCCATGTAGAGTGGCTACTTCTTCCCTGTAGGAATCAGCTGGGCGCGGCGTGTGTTAGAAGGTGGTTCTGACACTATGGGCCGCCCGGATTTTTCGCTTTTTGAGCACCTGTGTGTTGAGCTTTTACTGTGGGAGAGCCTCATAAATTGGGACTCATCCACAGTCAACTCAAGATGAAAGAGACTGCATGTGGATTTTACTGGTGTCCCCCTGGCTTGACGAGGCCGCTGCGCAGCAGCTGGAGTATGGGGCACCGGGCTGGTTACATGCAGACACCTGTGTACATGCGTGTGCACACGTGTAGGGGCTGCGCAGGGGAGATTCCTGGCGTGCGCAGTCCAGGAGCAGCTACAAACTGAATGGTGTGGTAGGACTTATGCAGAATTGGGTGGTGACATGGAATAGGCTTTATACACTGGGAAGAAACATGCCAGGGAAAGTCAGTGTGTTTGACTGTGTTTTTCACTTCATTAGTCCCCTATAGGGAAGTGGAGCCCATGGGCTAGTGTCACTTTCCTAAGGCCTACAGATTCCAGACACGCACTAAAGTCCACTGTAACGGGTGTGAGAAGAAGTATTCTGCAGAGTACAAAGTCATATTTGTACTGCTTTTGGGTCATCCAGAAATGTCACATTTCTCTGAGTCAGTCATAACCAGGGCCAGGCTGAGGGCTGACCTCAGCTGGCTGGATTGATAACCTTTTTTTCCACAAGCTAAGGCCTCCCCTCCACGAAGAGAAGATGCGTGGGGCTACAGGCCCATCCATCAGCAGCTATCACTGGTGCCAGGCACCAGGCTGCACCAAGGAGGAAAGGGCTCTTGTTTCAGAGGCCATGTGGCCAGAGACCCTGGACGACGCCATTTTGAACCAGCCCAGAGGCTGGACAAGAAGGAGGGAGCAGGGGCAGGGAAGTGATGTGTCGCTGTTTGATAGGACCAACAGAGACTTCCTGCCAGCCCCCTACTCAACTTTTAAAAAGTGCTTGCAGAGGAAGAGAAGCTCTCTCTGGGGTGTGGTCTGCTGAGGCGGAAGGTGCTGGAGCCTGGCAAAGGGCAGTTGGAAGGAGGAACCCCCTGACTGCCCGCCAGGGCCCTAACAGCGCCAGAAGAAGAGCCCAGGACCGGTGCGCAGAAGCAGGGGCCTCTGCACAGGGAGAAGAGAGGCCCAGGAGGAGAGCCAGGCGAAAGTCTGTCGCAGGGAGCCAGTGAAGACCGCTCCCTGCAGAATGCACCCTCTTGGAGACCCGGAGGGCGAAGGAGAGTGCTCCCAGTGGCTGGGGGCCGCCGCCAGGAGCAAGAAGACACGAAAATGGGGCAGACCGGACCCCCAGGGGCTGAGATATGGCCCCCGGAAGGTGAGCGACCTTTGACCCCTAAGAAGAAGGGAAGCTGGGGAGCACCGTCACGCTCCCCGCGAAAGTGCCCTGCCTGGGGGTCAGGAGCCTATCCTGGCCCCCACCGAGGATGGAGGCGGGGAGCGCCGTCGCGCCCCCCGCGAGGAGGTTCCCAGGGGGCCCGGGACCCCATCCCCGGGCCCCGAAGTAAAGCCGGGGGACACCATCGTGCCCCCGTGAAGTGGAGGAAGGCGGGGAGTCAGGAGCCCACCCTGGCCCCCGCGAGCAAATCCCGACGGGGAGCGCGCGCTCCCCGGGAAGAGTCGGAGGAGGAGGAGGGGCCCGGGACCCCATCCCCGGGCCCTGACGCGAAGACGGGGGGTGCCGTCACGCCCCCCGTGAAGGAGAAGGGCCCGGCACCCCAACCCCGGGCCCCGAAGACTGGGCGGAGGCCGGGGGAGTGCCGCCGCACTCCCCCGGACCGGAGCAGGACGACGCGTCTGCCCGCTGGAGCGGGCAGACCAGAACTGATCGGCCGGCTCCCGCGGCAGCACACGAGGGTGCTGGCCGTGCGGGGAGCCGGTGGGGGCAGCCGGGGGTGGGCTCCCCAGGCTGCCCTCCTACCCGTCAGGCCGTCGCGGGCCCCGGGTGGGACCGGAACCCGCAGAAGGAGGAGCCAGGCATCGCGGGGCCCGGGTGGGACCGGGCCCCCAACACGTGGCAGGAGCGGCCGGGGGTGGGCTCCCTGAGCCGTCTCCCTTACCTGGGGGTCCGGGTGGGACCGGGCCCGCCCACCAAGTGGGGAAGGCGGAGCGAAGCGCCAGCTGGATCGCGGCTCTCCCCGGCGCAGCGGGAGAGCCGCTCATGAAATATTCATAAAAGCGGAGCTGAAGCGCCCCATAATGCCTTGCCAGGCATTTGGAAATTTGTCGTTTTGGTGCTTGTGGTGACCCCAGGAGGACGGGGTCACCACCAACTTGGTGTAAGGGTGCTGGGGGAGCTGCTGGAGAAGCGCAGTCTCCCCCCAGCACGAAGTTAAGTCCCACCCTAAGTCTCCTAGGGATTTTAAAAGGATAACCCCTCATGGGCTCAGCGTGCATTCAACACCTTCTAGGCTGGAAGTTTTGTTCTACAGCTGAGGGTGTTGTGAGAAGTGCTTCATGAAGTGAAGGGCTGAGTTGGGGATGTCTGGAGAAGGGCATCTCCTGGAGCTGAAGAGGTGTAATTGCACCAGAACTGCATTTACGAACGGTTATTCCTTTTTAGAGGGACTGAAGGTCACATATGTAATGTGAAGTACCTGTGTGAGGTGATGTCATAAGCAAAGTGGGTTATGTTGCCAGACATTCCTGCTAGGGTGTCTGGCTGTATATGCGTAATCCTGTGATTTCATCTGTGATGCCTTTAGGGGCTGTAATTGCAATGCATTCTAATGATCCACAAACGTGCTGAGTACTGTCATTCTAAAGTGTGCGTAAACATGTATTTTTGCTGCTGCGCTTAAGTGAGGAACAACCCAGACTGTTAGCCCTGAATATCTAGGGGTGCATACTGTATGGTCAATATAAGATGCTCAGTCAGGGTTAGGTGTCACTAGGGCAGGTGAACCTTTTTTTAATGCGTGTTGAGGTAATGGGGTGGGTCGCCACTGGGATGGTGCCAGTGCGCAGGGCCCTCGCTCCAGATTATGCTCAACACACTGCATTAGGGGGCAAGATGATGTGCATACATGGGAGTGGTGGTACTAGACCCCACCACCCCTTTTGGGAGGGGTGGAGATGTTACGCAATGTCACAAAGTAATTCCAACATCTTATGTATATTTGTAAATTGGTGCATAGTATTGAGTAGTGTGTGTGTTTAATAAATGTACTCTTACTTTTATAAAGCAAAGTACAGGCTGGACAATCAATTATTGGGAGTTATTTCTGCGCACCTGCAAATGGCGATTACTAGCCCACACCACCTCCCTTGAGTAAGCCTCAGACTGCTCTGCAACGCTACCCTCTGAGAGTCAGGCGCTACAATTGGGTGTTTGGTTCCCAGTGAAGGACAAATGTAGTCATGTTATTTGTGCAGGCCTCACAGATGCTGCCTCGTTTTCCAACAAGGTGGCAAGTCAGCATGCCCTTGGATTCACTCTATGCTCAAGTGAGATGAGTCCAGTCCTTTCTCAACAGGGCAGATGGTAGAAGGCAGGGTAGCACACCAGAAAAGCAGTTCTTCCAGAGCAGCAGTCCATCAGAGTCGCAGTCCTTGTAGCAGCACAGCAGTCCTTCCTCTTGGCAGAGTTATTCACAGGTCCAGTAGTGTCTGATTCGGTGGGGTCACAGACCCCGTACGTATATCCAGTTGTGCCTTTGAGATGGCGGTGACTTCAAAGAGAAGTTTTGAAATGCACTGATGTCCTCCTTCCCAGCTCTGCTCCAAACTCACTACAGGGGGGTATGCATCCATTTGTGTGGGGACATGACACATGCTATTCGTGTGTAAGTGTCAGCTTCTTCCTCCCATCCTGCCCAGCATGGCACATCAGGATGTAGATGGCCACTCAGTCACACCTAAGCTCCTTTTGTGTGTGGCTGTCTGGAGAAAATGCACAAAGTCCAGCTGTCACCCAGATGTGTGCCATCTTTCTAAAAGTGCAAATGAACAAATGATAGATGGAATGCTGACCAATGTCATACATTCACCCCAGTACTGAGATCTGGGCCTAAATCCATTATTTTTTTGCTCCCCATGCCATTCCAGTTTGGACCCAGCCATATGCAAATCAGTCTTGACCCTGATCTCCATGGGAACAGTTCAGCCCAAACTGCCAAGCCAGATCCTCCTGGAAACAAGTATCCTAGGACTTGTTTCGGGGTATCACCGCTCATCAGTCAGGATAGCTGGACTCCAGTGGCATGGTGAACACAGGACCCATGTCTGGGCATACTCGTCCCACTTAGGGCGACAAATGCGAGAAGAACAAATGATGGATGGAATGCTGAACAATGTCAAACACTCACCCCAGTACAGAGACAGAGTCATTGTTTTTTTGCTCACCACGCCAGTCCAGTTTGAACCCAGCCATACGGGGGGAGCCATACGGGGGGTGGAGGGTGAGTGTTTGACATTGCTCAAAATTCTGTCCTTAATTGTTCTTTTTGCATTTTTTTAAAAGTGGCATTTTAAAATTGTAATGATAAATTCTTCTTTTTCCAGTAAAGAGGATTTATCATTACAATTCCATTGGAACTAAACATGACAGCTCCACCTCCTTTCAACTGGGAATTACATGACCCTGCCCTATGGGCTACCTAGGGCATATGTAATAAAAGGGGAGTTTAAGGCTTGGCAAGGGGTTTTAAATGCCAAGTCGACATACAAAGTACACACAGAGGCTCTGCAGTGGTAGGCCTGAGACATGTTTAAAGGGCTACTTAAGTGGGTGGCACAATTACTGCCGCAGGCCCACCAGTAGCATAATTTACAGGCCCTGGGCACATGTAGTGGACTTTACTAGGGACTTATAGGTAAACTAAATATGCCAATTGTGGATAATCCAATCGAACCATGTTTGGGGGAAAAGAGCACATGCACTTTAGCACTGGTTAGCAGTGGTAAAGTGCTCAGAGCCCTAAAGGCAACAAAAACGAGTTCAGAAAAAGAGGAAAAGGAAGGCAAAAAGTTTGGGGTGACCCTTCATAGAGGGCCATTTTCCAACAAAGGCATTTTGATAATCGTGAGTTTTTAACCAGAAAGCGAAATTACAGAAAGTCACTATCTTTTCTCTCATCAATGCAACTCATAAAAAACGAATTTGCTGGATACGTGTTTATCAATGTATTTAATTAATAGCATTTTGCAATCCTTCTATGCCACTTTTATGGAAGATTCATATTTCTTTAAAATTCTCTATACGGTTAAAGCGCATGGCTCTGCTGAGGTGCACCCAGGAAGGTGTGATTCATATTTCTAGCGGGTAGTGGATGCACAGGAGGGAAAGGTCACCAAGACGACGTGTTTGCTCTCGTGACAGTTGTCTGAGATTCAGTGAGGTGTTGCATGACTAAGCTTTCTCACCCCTGCTCATGTGATCGAATGTCAGCATACTTTCACCGGAGGTGTGTTGTTTTGTCAAAATAACACACCTGATGACTGGAGCCAGTCATGGGCTCAAGGTGGTGATCTAATGAGATGCTGTAAAGAGAGGACGACTGTAACAGCATGTAAGGGGTTCTGCCCGTTTGAAGGCGACCCAGGAAAATATCTGGCGCTAAATGAAAACAAAACTGCATAGATGACGAGAGGCCCAGGGTCTCCCATCAGCCAGATCTGATTTTTTAGGCAAGAGCATTTGATGGGCTATGACCTTTGAGCCCATTGTCACAGTTCTGGGAATTAAACTCCTAGTCCCAGAATGCAACGTGATAGAGCATTAAAGTGGATTTTGGGAACGATTCTTGCTGCCTCATCAAATGCTCTTAAGGTCACTGTTGTGACTTGGGATGTAACCTGAAGCAGTGTGGTGGCCACTAGCAGAGTGTGCTTGGTGGGAAGTGAGAAATGGGGCCATTTGACAGAAACGGTAACAATTGGTCGTTTTTTCTTCATCAAAAGTGGTGACATCCTCATTTTTCTCACTCACTCCAAGCGGTGTGAAGTGATGTAGACAGACACCAGGTACTTGGATTTAGGCCTTTATTCTTAAAAAAAGGACTCATAGGCGTGGTGCCCCTTCGCCAGTCAGCAGGCAACTGCCGGCGAATGGAACTCCCACACGCAAGAACTAACCAAGTAGAACATAGAACATCAGTAATGAACATTCCATTGAAAACAAGTAATAGCATTACAACCAGTGGCGGCTCGCATAGGGCGTGCTGCGGGGCGGTGGGGCGGGGGAAGGGCAGGGTGGGGGGGCAGTAAACTTGGACATACGACGGAACGGAGGAAAGTAACACATCCCCTTCCATTCCAACACATAATGCAAAACATAAAAAGCAGTACTAAAAACAAAAAAGAAGAAACCAAGAAAGAAGTTGATTGATAAAACAAATGCAATAAAAGAAACGTCTCCAACATAGGAAGACAGGTACACAAAAACACATAGTCAAACATCTCTACTCCCTAAGGAGGAAACTATGCAATAAAGTTTCAACTAATACACACAATCACAATTTACTGAACAAAGTCTTGTCAATATGATGGTGGTCTCCTGAACCTAGGAATTCTGCTAGACCAAACCCTAGACAAGTTATTCCCAGTTGAATTAGCATCAAACCTCAACCCAGTAGAGCTACCGAAGTCATTGCCACCCAGTCGCAGCCGGCATGACTCGCGGGTGGGGGGGAGGGCGGGGGTCGAGCGGGGACGGGTTCGAGGGGGGGGTAATTTAAATAAAAAATAAGAAGAAAAAAGTTAACTTACCTTTGCCGGCCTGGTCCCGCGTTGTCTGCGCCTCTCCTGCCTCCAGCAGGAACAGGAAGCAGGCAGCCTCCCTCCCCTCCCCTAAGCCAATCACAACGCTGCAATGGCAGTATGTGATTGGTCGGGACGCCGACCAGCCAGGCGCCTATGGGGAGGCTATTTTCTCCATGTAGGCTGCATGCAGCCTACATGGAGAAAAGGCAGAGTGTGCATGACTGGTTTGGTCGGCCCCAGAGGGCATGTCTATGGTCATGTTTGGAAAAGAACATTCCTCTGAGTAGCAAAATAAGTTTATTGATATTGGGGAGTGGAAAATTGTCAGTCACAATGTTCTGATTTAACCCCCTCAGACCCACACAGAACTTCAGTGTACCATCCTTCTTCTGTGTGATGACGACTGGGGAAATCCATTTGGATGTCTCAATGGGCTAAATGACACCACTTCCAAGTATTTCACCCAACAACTTATTTACCTCTTCCCTCACCAAAATCGGTAGCCTCCTGACTTTGTGTTGCACGGGGACAGATCCTTGCTTCAACTTAATTTCATGGACATAGCCATTCAATTCCCCCTTCTCTTCTCTGAAAACTTTCTTTGACAACTGCAAAATATCCTCTAGTGTTGTATCTTCAACCGCCATAACTTGGGCAGATTCATGTGGATTTATGATGATCATCATAAATGTGCAGGTCATATTTATGGTACCAACCCAGAATGGGAGGACCTGACTCCGCCATACACACCTTGCCCCTTATACACCTATCCTTGAATGTGACGTCTGTATGCATATATCCAATAATGTCAATTTGCTTACCTTGATAGCCACCTGAGTTGATATCCTTGGGTAGCAAGCATACATTTGGCCACTCTCTCATCAACATTTCTTTCAGAATGATAGTGGAAAATGACCCAGAATCCACCATTAATTCCACCACCTTGTTCTTAATGGAAAATTCTGCCTTGGATCTAAAAGATCTGTCCGAAGTCTCACCATGGCAGACCTCCCCGCTGACACACAACACTCTATCCGTGAATACACCACCACCCGTTCCAGATATTTCATCCATTACCATTGCCACTTTTCCCAGATTATTGTCTCTGCACATTCGGGCAAAGTGTCCCTTACACCCACACCTCCTACACTCCTTTCCAATGACATAGCAGTTCTTGGCATTGGAGGTATCATAACAACTACACACCTACTGCAGTTTTTACTAGAGTATTTACTACCCATTGAAGATTTAATTACATTCTTGGTCACCCCTTAGATATCACTGCAACCTCACCTTCCTCTAATGACACCTCTCCTGATCCTTTTTCATCCTTTCGCTCCATTTCCTTCATACAATATTCTGACCCCTCTACAACTTTCGCTATTTCTATGGCATGTTTTAAAGATTGATCCTTAGAAGCCCATGGCCTCTCCTGCACCTTCCTACTCTGGCACTGAACAATGAGTTGGTCCCTAATCATTTCATCTGTCACTGTGCATATAGCTTAGAGGAGGGGGCTAATAATTACTTGTCATATGTGACCCATGTCCAGCACCGTTTTGTGCTACTAAGATTGAGTCGTGGGATTGTTCATCACCTCGTTGCATTTCCAAAAATGAGGATTTATCCATCCGATGTAGAACCATGTCCTTGCGATAACAAAAGTAAACAGAGCACATTGCACTTTATGTTGTTTTGTAACTTTTATCATAATTTTAGGTGTTTTTGTCTTAAACCACTGTTTGTCGCCCATAACATTAGGTCACATAAAGTAGCAATGAAATTTCTGGTGACACTAGGTGACCCCTGATATGTTACAATGTTGCCTTGTTCATTCTGAAATCGATTAATGCGAGGAAAAGCATTCAACTGTAATGTAAAAATTGAATTGATTTTACTAATCTCGTAAATGATTTCCCTTTAAGCTATAATGATGCCATGACTATTCTTGAAGCCTATTAACGTGAGAATGTACTTTGATAAAATGTAAGAAATGAATTGATTTTAATAATTGTGACTGTACCTGTTCTTTTTAAACTGTTTTTAAATTTAATATGATTGTACTTTTATGGCTACCTCTTTTTGATAGTCGAATAAAGATTCAAACTGAACTGAACTGTGTGATAAATTAATCTATAGACTCTCCTGCCATCTGTGGTTTAGTGTAGAACTTGTACCTCCTCATGACAACATTTGTACTCTTAGCAAACTTCAATTCTAATCTTCTTTTTGCCTAAACATATACGTCACTAATCGCACGTCCTGCTTGATCAACAGCTTTAGGTAAGTATTTAAAAATATGTTGCCCCTCCTTCCCCAACGTAGTCAATATAATGGCCCTCTTCTTACTAGACGAAAATTCTAAACCATCCAGAGCTTCTAGATAGTTATCAAAAACATCCACCCAATCCTCCCACTCTATAGATGAATTACCAGGCTGATGAGAAAAAATGGTGGCAGTGCTATCGTTGCTAACTCCATTAAATATGTCACCAGGGACAAAAGCCCAAAACAGTAAGAGAAAAAAACAACAACAAAAAATGATGTTAACAGCCGCCAAAGTATGACTTTAAAAATATTCTTTTCAGTCACAAAGAATGACAAGCAGGAAGTCTCTTCCGTGTAGACCAAAGTATCGGAGATTTGAGAGATCTCAGATGATAGAGTCACCAATGATGACCACAATCCTCTCTTGACTCTTGTAGAAGCATGCAAAAATCCTCCTGTTCAAAGCATTCCAGCACACCACAGAAGCGTGAGGTCCCACGCCTGTTAACCTGAAGGACATGGTGCTACCTCCCTGAAAGTGTCAGTTTTAAAATGTCCTCATCGCTTTCCCACTGTCCAGGCTGTCATTGTTGCAACGCCCAATGAGCAGAGCAAAGTAAGGCATTTAATTAAGAAAATCATAATGGACAAAAGAGGATCCTCGTATCTGTGTGTGCCACCGCTAAATGCATCACATGCCTTAATATTACAATAGAATTGTTTATTACCATTTAGTAAAAGAAGGTCATACAATTAGACAGTATCTACAATCTTAGGTGCTTCGGTGCACGTTATTATATTCAGGCTCATTTAATTTGCAGTTGAAATTAAATGTACTGAACCAGCAGTCGGTTATAAATTATGCCATCAGCACATCTTTTTTTCCGGGTCCAGTTTTCCCCTAAAGATGCCAGTGCCCATTGGCTCATTGCCAGCCACGCCATCCGTGATGTGCAGGGACCAGTGCCTGTGTGACAGCGGTTCAGAGGTCACTCGAGGACCTCATGTACGAACATTAGGACAGCTCCTGACCCTTATTATGTGTATAGGGCATTGTTGTCTTATAATGGCGTCCAGTCTAAAGACGCATTTTGGCACCACATCATGGGCTGCTGAGCTACAGACCCATAACAGATTGTATCAAGAGAATAGTTTTGTCTCTGCAATATTTGAATTCTTCAACGGTAAAAGCTTTTGTTGTTATTTTAATTCATAAACATTACCAATAGGTCTGAAAATGCAAGCAAGACCTATTCGCTTTGCCAGTGCTTATTTATATAATGATGATAAGTAAGCATCAAAATGACTAGCAAAAGAAAAATAATTGGCGGCAGCGATCTCATGCGCTAGCTAGAAGGATGCAGGTAGCACACGAACTAGTCGCAGTTGTGCTGCACTGATCTAGCCAATAATGCTGCACATCCAGATAAGCACATCATATTTCATGTAATTCTGAACTGTATTGGAAGCTGACGTTGTAAAGTGTAGTTATCCACCAAAAAATGGGTTACTGGCACTAAGAAGCACAGGAGACGATGTCCAGGCGCTAGAAAAATAGATTGACTGCCAAACAGGTTGGAAATGAAAATTAACAAAAAAGATTCACTTCTTAAGGCTTTCCTAAAGACGAAATTATGTTTTGTCTAGAGTTAAACTGGTAGCTCATGCCACAGTTTCAGCTCCAGAAAGCTAAAAGCCCTGCCTTTACTATTGCCCTTTCTATGCATGACTTATACAGGATGTGGGAGATTTCAAATGAAAAGATCTTACCAGTGTATGGTGATGGAACTGTTCAGTCATACAAGAGGGGCGTTTTCCATTGTACACTTCATGAACAAAAGTCAGCCATAAGATCATCTCTTTGTTAAACCGGTAGCCAATACAAAGAGTTGCAAGCAAAAAAATACAAGTTCACATTTTACCATTTTCTTTATCAATTTCACGAAATTTTTAATACGTTGTTACTTGGTCAAACAGTAACCAGAAAGACTATTACAGTAGCCCATTGTAAATTTATGCGTGAAGCTATAACCTGGCATGTTGATCATCATGGAGGAACAGCAAAATCTTTTCCAAGTCAACTGAGGTAAATGCTTTAAACTCACTCTCTGCAGCTTCTGCACCATTTTGTGATCACTATTACCTATCTGGTTTTTCACTGTGACTACATTGAACATGGCACTAGCCAACAGCCAACCTGAACTCACCTCAGTCATCCATACTACTTAAATGAAGTCTGTATTACATTGTCTCACTTTACACTCTGCCTACATGAATGACTACAGAAACCATGAAGTATCCTGATGAAGACCTCTAAAAGCAATCGTAGGGCAAAACTAATTTGCTATACATTCTTCACCAATTTTAGGAGAACTTGTGGACTAGCACATAACACTGGAAATGTTGTAGAACTAAGATAATGTCTCACAATACACACAATATCTGACACTCATCAGTCAAACAAATCCTAATCCCCACAGCTACCAGTCGCAACCTTTATGGTGGGACATATAAGTGCAGGGTATGGATCATAAACATCTGGGAGATTAGATGGTAAAAGGCTAATGAGATGCAGATGTACAGTCATGGTTCTGAGCAGCAGCAGGAATAGTGTCCTGCTCTCAAGCTGGGCCCCGTTTTCCCTCCATTTTTTAAAAACTTTGCTAGCTTCACACTTCCTGAGGCTGAGAAATACTTATTTTAAAAAATCATACACACACAAAGCTGCAAAGCATTTAACTTTATAGCGCTGCTGAACAGTCACTGCATTGGTACAACTTTAGCCTTTTCAAAATTAATTGATCTTTGCAATGTTAATACTGAAGGGCCCTCCTGTCTGTATATTTTAGCATTCGCGAAACCATCTTGTAATCCGGACGCCATTTTGTATTATAATCAAAACTGCAGCTTGGTGATTTTTGAGAAAACGGTCTTTGGTAAGTTTCATTTCCCAAGGTTGAGCTTTTCTTTCTGTAATTGCAAGTGTCCTCGTTAGTGCATGCCTTTCTCGTTAGATAGAGGCTTTCTCCCACCTGTCTGGTGGGGAGAATAGGCCAGACGACTTTGGGCAGTAGATAGCCTGTGCCCGGCTGCAGAATCGAAACTTATGTTCTGTACCCTCATTGTATTATGACACCTGCTAGTGTTTTTCCATAGTATGGGGGCCTTTGTGGACTCTGCAACGTACATAATGTAATTGTATGCTTACGGGGTCCAGTCCCTCGACAGCCATCTCAGGAGGCTGGTCAGACTGGGCTCCGCTGCAGTGTAATATCAATAAATAATCTGGTTTGTATTCTCTACTGTCTGACCGACTCTTCATTTGTAGGAAGGCAGAGAAGGTGGTCGTAAGTGACCCGAGTGGCCCTTTTCGGGTCACTTCCTTCAGTTGGCGCCCGAACAGGGACTCCTTCGGGTGACCTCATCCTCGCCCGCGACGGGTGAGGAGGACGGGGCCGCGTTGGGTCGGATGGGCGGATCGGAGGACACCGACACGATAGAGTTTTGTACTCGCAGCTGCTCCGCCTGTCTGATCGGGTGGGGCCCTGCCCAGTGGTCATCCCGACTGGGGTCCTGAATGGCGAAGCCCTTGGATCTGACCGTTTGGTCCGAGGAGTCGGCAGTGGAGAATAAATTCGTTTGACCTGTGTGCACCAGGTGAGCTTGTTTGGTTCTTTGTTGTCAAGACGTTTGTTTGGTGGGTACTTTGGTTGGTCTAGGAATCAGTTGTAGACAAGCGCTTGCATTTGATTTTGAATATCGTTTGAAATATGGTACCATTTTGTTAATTTGTGATTGATGCAATCCGCGGAAGCGACTTTTGGTAAAGGCAAGAGTGCATTTTTTTAGTGTAATTGTGTGGTGAATGTGTTTCTTTGTGTGTACAGAATGCCTTGTTGGAGTAAGTTGTGTTGTGTGAGGTGTCGTTGTTGTTCTGCTGATGCTCGATTGGAGGAAAGACAGCCCGCACCTGCGGAGTGTACTCCAAATTATGATATGTATGTCAAATACGGTCTTGGCCCTATTATATTTAGTACATTATGGCACAAATATATGAGGGACAATGCTGAATTGCAGTGGCCGTCAACGGACACCTTTGATGAGCAGCAATTGAATTATTTGGAGGAAAAATTGTCCGCTAAACGTAGCAGGCAGTCCATGTTTGATTATCTTCAGATATGGTGAAAAGAAGCTAAACAGAGACGGCTGAGGGCGGAAAGGGAGGCACGGAGGGAGAGAACGCAGACACTGACTCAGAAAGCAGTGGCGCATGATAAAGAGAAAGTGGAGAAGGGTATAGAATGTGCCGATAGGAGGTTTCGATTGCAATGTGATAAGTCTTATGTTGCTAGGGAGGAGGCAGACACTTTTGTGGAAGAATTATTGGAAGACAGACCGCCTCCCCCTTATGCCCGCATAGAATATATCCTGTCGTCCCACAGCCCTTGCCATCTGCCTCTGCCCCCCCTGTTCCTGTTGTTTCTGGTATCGATCAAAGTGCTTTGGTTCCGGCATCACCAGCTTCTTCTTTGGCTCCGTCCCCCACAGTCGCCGTGACTGCTAGTCTTCCTGCCACTCCTGTTGTTACAGCGTCACTTTCTCCTTCACAGACACTTACTACTCAGCCGATGTTGACCTTGATGCCCCCCCCTTCGATTACTGTGTTGTCCCCTCTTCTCTCTTCTGCCCCCTTGTTAGGTGCCGAGACACCGGTGCCTGGCCAGGATGACGGGGATGGGGCAGTTGCAAAGGAGCGATGGGGACGGGTGTTGATTCGATCTGATATGGGAGATATGGAGAAAAATATGGTGGCCAATCAGGCTGCCCAGTGTGCCTGTAATCCTATTTATGGTGTTGAAGGTGTGTGGAGTGTGTTAAAGGTCTATGAGCCGTTTGTCCAGCAGTATGCCCTTAAACACATGTCGGCTACTTTGATTGGACTATGGGAACAGTGTTTTAAAGGTGTTGCACCCCAGGCTGTTTATGATATTAGGGACCAAGTGTATGCCACGGGCATGGCCCCCAAGTAGTGTTACTACATTGATTGGATATCGAGGTAGATTGCATCAGAAATCTCCGACGATGATATCTCAGTTCCCGATGAGGGAAGTTCACCCCATTTTCCACCCGGAGATACCGGAGCTACGTAATCAGCACAATCAGGTGACCAGGCAACGAGTAGAGGCCCGTTTTCAAGAACAATGGGTTTATACTCCATGGAAGAGGAGTGAAGTCCTCGCAATTAAGGCTCAGTTACCCGACCCCAGGAAGAATCCTACTGCTTATTATAAAGAATTGACAGAGGCTGCTGCATCGACGGTAATGACGTTGGCAGATATTGAAATGTTTTTTGGCTTATTGGTGCCAGTAGATATCTGGCGACAGGTGCATACTCAGAACCATGCCCTAGAATTGAGTGGTACTTGGGACGAGATAAGGACGTGGGATAAGGAGAGGAAGCCTGGTGAAAAGCCCAAGGCTGAGATCTTGGCTTTGCCAGGCCGCATTATTACCTATATGCACTCTCTTATTCAGTATTATCATGATGATTATGATTTGGATGAGGTGACGGGGATGTCTTACAGCTAGGATAGCCAGGGACAGGGTAAGGGACCAGTTCCGCTACCTGTAGATCAGCATGGACCTTATATTAGTGTGGATTTGCAGGGCTCGGAAATGAAATTTTTGGTGGATGCAGGAGCAATGAATAGTTCTGTATCGAGTTCGCTGGTCCCTGGGGCAGCCCTGTCTGGCCATAACAATGTTTTGATTGGTTTTTCTGGTGTGCCGGTAGTAAGCCCCATCTCCAAACCCCTTGCTTTGATTATAGGTCCCTTCACCGTTGATTCGCCGTTTTTACTAACATCAAATTGTGGAGAGAACTTGTTGGGAATAGATCTGTTGAAGAGGTTACATGCTACTATTTACTGTTCCCCGGATAGTGTCCATATGACAATGTGTCCGAGTGTGGTTAGTACTACGCAATGTTTGTCTAAAGATGCCCCCCTCCCAGTTGAGTTTAAGGATGTCCCATCTACGTTGTGGGCTACAAGTGACACAGATGTAGGACTTTTGCAAATACCTCCAATTTCTATTCAGGTTAAAGAAAATGCAATATTGCCTCGTATCCCTCAGTATAAAATTTCGCACGCAGGAGAACAGGTGTTGTTGTGCATAATACAAGATTTGATTCAGTCAGGAGTTGTAGAGGAGACAGCGGCGAATGTGTGTAATAGTCCCATTCTTCCGGTTCTCAAAAGGCCACCTCTGGGTTCCTCTGATGATGTTGCTGATGTTTATCGTTTTGTGATTGATCTGCGCGAAGGTAATAAAATTGTGGTCCCTCAGTTCCCCGTGGTTCCTGACATTACTGCTCTTTTGACTATGATTCCTTCTTCTGTAAAATTATTTTCTGTTATTGATTTAAAGAATGCCTTCTTTAGCATCCCTGTTCATCCAAATAGCAGGCACCTGTTCGGGTTTTTCTTGGCAGGTCGTAGTTTTAGATTTTGTCGAGTTCCTCAGGGGTACACTGAGAGTCCTAGTATTTATAGCCAGGCTTTGAAAGGTCAATTGGACTCCCTCACCCTTCCCCCAGGTAATGTATTGTTACAGTATGTAGACGATCTTTTGATTGCATCCGATACTGAGGAAGGATGTAAAGAAGCTACAGTAAAATTGTTGCTGCATTTGGCTCAACATGGACACAAAGTGTCCTTTTCAAACTTTCAATATTGTCGACAGGAGGTCACCTATTTAGGTCACCTACTGTCGAAGGAGGGTCGGAAACTAACTCCTGAGCGTATTAATGCCGTAATTAACATGCCTGTTCCAAAGACCCAAAGGGAGGTACGAGCCTTCATTGGTATCACCTCCTATTGTCGTCATTGGATACCGAATGTTGCTTTATTAACAAAGCCATTGCTATATCTAACAACTAAAGATGTGCATGAACCTTTGCCTTGGACGCCTGAATGTCAACAAGCTTTTGAGCAATAAAAGGTTGCGCTTTGTTCAGCTCCTGTGCTTGGCACACCTGATTACAACAAGCCGTTTGTGTTATATGTACACGAGTCGGCCGGTTGTGCGATTCCTGTCTTAACACAGGCCTTTGGAGGTAAGCAGAGGCCGTGTGCGTACTTTTCTGCTGTGCTTGATCCCGTCGCGAAAGCCCTCCCGAGCTGTTTAAGAGCGACCGCGTCTGTGGCCGTCTCTATTCAACAATCGGCAGGCCTTGTTCTTGATACTGATCTCACAGTTATGGTACCTCATGCTGTGGATACGCTTTTGAACAGAACAAAGACACAGCACCTTACCGGTGCACGTCTGACTGGCTATGAGCTCACCCTTTTTGCACCACACATTACGATTAAAAGATGTGCCACTCTGAATCCTGCCACGTTACTACCCCTCCCTTCGGAGAGTGAGGAAATAGACATACATGATTGCATGTTTCAGACGGAAGAGGAGACGAAGGGACGGGTAGACTTGACTGATGTTCCCGTATCTGACCCCCAAGGGGAACTATATGTCGATGGTTCTTGCTTTAAATTACCAGATGGCACCACAACTGCTGCATATGCAATCACAACACTGCACACGATAGTCGAGACATCACGAGTTCCCTATCAGTCGGCCCAATCTGCAAAGCTGGTAGCTCTAATTCGAGCCTGCGAGTTGAGTCAGGGATTGGTGGTTAATGTTTACACTGATAGCCAGTATGCCTTCGGAGTCGCTCATAATTTTGGGTGGCTCTGGGCCGAGAGAGGATTTCTCACTTCCCATGGTTTGAAAATTCAGCATGGCCCTTTGATAACTAGACTTTTGTCGGCTTTGACCCTGCCCAAGAAACTGGCAATAGTGAAGTGTAGCGCTCACAAAGCAATTACTGATGATGTGGGGGAGGGGGAATGCTTTTGCAGATCAAACAGCTAAGGAGACGGCCCGATCTAACATGAAAAAGATGTTTGTAGCAGGTCCTGCTAGATGGGTGCCAGAAGTTATGATGTTTGAGGACACACTAGATAACGTGAAGGAAATACAGAGCGAGGTGACGGTTGAGGAATTAGTAATATGGCAGGAAAGTACAGCGTAATTGGATGATGATGGGTGCTGGATAGACAAGTCAGGGAAGCAGAGATGGATGCTGCCAGATGCATATGTTCTTCCTGTAGTTACTATGGCTCATGGACCAGCTTACATTAGTGCTAGAGGTATCTGTAAGTTGCTAGACTCTGTATGGCGGAATGATAATATCCCAAAGACGGCTGCCCATTTAGTAAAACATTGCATGGTGTGCATGATGTACAATCCAGGAAAGGGCCCTCCCACACCTCCCGGTAATTTTGCACCCCCTTCTTTCCCTTTTGAATCCTGCAAATGGACTTCATTGAGATGGAACGGGTGAATAATCTAAAGTATGTGTTAGTGGTGGTCTGTGCATTCAGTAAATGGGTTGAGGCTTATCCTACTAAGGAGAATATAGCTTTGGCGACGGCGAAGGCCCTTTTGAAGGAGTTCTTCCCTCACTTTGGTTTGTCCCGTTTGATTTGGAGTGATAACGGCAACCACTTTAATTCGAAAGTCATCCAGTTGGTGTGCAATGGCTTGCACATTAAGCAAAAGTTTCATGCTGCGAATCACCCTCAGTCAGCAGGTTTAGTTAAGAAGTACAATGGTACTCTCAAACTAAGGATGGCCAAAATTCAGGAGAGTACAGGATTGAAGTGGCCGGATGCTTTACGCCTGGCTTTGCTGTCGACAAGAGTTACAGCCCATACTAGAATAGGGCTGTCCCCTATGAGGTTGTCTTTGGTAGGCCCGCTAATGTCTGGGGCGTTCCGAGACCCCGCCACTTTTCCGAGATAGACCGCCCTTTGTTGATAGATTATTTATGTGAGTTGACTAAAAATTTGCGTTCTATTCATCAGCAGATTCAAGAGGCCTTGCCATCCGCTACAGAGGGACCAGGCCACAACCTTCGGCCTGGGGATTACGTGTTGGTTCGCCACTTTCAGTGCAAAAGCAGTCTGGAGCCCCGGTGGAAGGGGCCTTTCCAGATCCTCCTTGCTACCCGTATAGCGGTGAAGGTGGACGGTCGGAAAAATTGGATTCATTCAACGCACTGCAAGAGAGTGCCCCTCCCTCTGCCCTATGATCAATGGAGGCTCACCGGCATTGGGGATTCTGAGGCGGAGAAGGTTCCCCGTTTCATTCCATTCTCCGGTGCCAGAATAACATGGGCACCTTCTGAGGAGGAGAGTGAAGCAGTGCCACCTGAGATTAGGGCTAGCCAAGAGCTCCAGTCAGCTGGCCCGTCTGTGTCTGAGTCTGAATCAGTCAATCCCGCTGAAAGTGAGCCTTTTTTCTTGATCCCTCTGTTCTTGGAGTTGTTAAGTACAATTTGCGTCCTCGACGGAGGGACAGTGCACCAAAGGAAAAGTCAGATTAGTAGGGATGGACTTCATGGATGAAGCATAGGGTCGATAGAGCAGGGACAGGGAGATTGGTGCATTGTCCAAGACACTGGACAGGGTAAGTTTGGGGTGTCTTCCTAGGAGGGAGGGTACCCTATCCTGAGAGAAGTGGATTTTCCTCATGAAGGGCTGCAATAGCGCAGCTCCAATGAGAAGTGCTCAATAGCACCACCGTGGATGAACAATAGGAGCCTGCCAGCGAGGCTCAAAGGAGAAGAAAAACGGACGCTGGAAAGAAGATTGTTTATTTGATTTCATTGAGGTTATATTAATAGTACCTTTTCGTTCTGCTATCATGCATTCTTTTGGCAGGCCAATGATTGATGAAGAACAGCCATTGGGTCTTGTTGCTTTGCCACGATCATCATGGGTCAAACAGCGGAGAGCAATATTCCTTCTTTTTGCTATTCTGCTGATGATTATTTTTTGTGGGGTTCTTTGGGCGTTAGAGTATGCATGTAACTCGCCTACTCCTGACAATGATATCTTTTTTACACCAAGACGGAAGAGAATGCTTTCTAATAATGTTTTTCTAGATACTCATAAGAGATTTTTTGGTAATGGTGTCGCTTGTTATCCTACTGAATCTGTGACTAGCCTATGGACTGCTTATCCTTTGTCTTTGATAAATTACACGTATTCTAAGCCGACAAATTTTGTTGAGGTAAAAGGGGAGTTTGGGTTTGGCTACCCAGGGGCATGCTTGTATCATCGTAAGCCCACAGGAACAGGTTATCCCGGTTGTGACAATAATACGTATTGTGATAACTTCTACTTGGAAGAGCAAAATATTACGTTGGTGGGTTGGCATTATAAAGAAGTGACAGTTCCCCGAAAAGCTGGCTATTACCCTGCCTGTTGCCCTATCATAAATAGTACTGATACTATATTGTATATCAATTGCTCAGGGGTGATCATATCCAAAGAGACATTCCCCTTGAAAGGATCGAGAGGTTCTAGCACCATTACAGGTAATTCTCGCTATTCAGCTGTGAACTATGACAGACCGATATATGCCCATCCCGGGTTCTTTTTTTTAACTAATGGAACGTACTCAAATGTTCATAATGGCACCAACGATGTAGCTCTCGGGATGGTGCTACCCCTGGGGCTCCATTGTAAATATGCCCACAGACAGGCAAAATGATTGAAGAGAACGCTTACAAAGGAATTTTGCGAAGGAGTAACAGATATTGAGATCAACAGTTACAGTAATGGTATTACTTTTGGTTTTATCCTGTCTGCTATCTTTACGTTGGGGGAATGGCTATGAGTAGGACTGAAAAGGCCCGGGAATACTTTGGTTGTAAATTGCAGATATTGTCCAATACCACAGTAGCAGCATTACGTGACATCACCATTCAATTAGAGAGTATGAGGATCTATTCTGAACAAACTAGATATGCAGTTGATTTTATTTTAGCAAAAAACCGTGGTGCATGCGCAGTTTTTGGCGATCAGTGCGTAGTGGGAATAACCAATATGGAAAAGAATATTACTAAGCATATCTTGGACATTATTGAGAATGTCAAAGGCATGTAACCAGGTAATTGGAGTTGGTCCCTTTTTAGGTCGAGCCTCGAGTAGCGCGCAAGCGCTGCTAGGCGAAGACTTTAAGTAAGTGAGTTTCAAAAGCAGTCCAAACGCTCGTGCGTCGTGGCTGGCCTTTTTGGGATGGGTACGCGCGGCAAACATGTGTTTCCAATTATCGTGCCCAGACGCGTGCGCGATAATTGTAAACACATGCCGGCAAAAGGCCATGACGCACGAGCGTCTGGTCAGCTGAGCAGGCTGCCGCGCTTGCTCGCCCTCGCCCCCGCTCCTCTCTTGTTTATGATGTCACAAGCAAATTAGAGAGGCTTCACATCTCCCCGTTTGGCCGGGCCGCAAAAGTCCTAGGACAGCCCTGTGGCCCAGGGAAACTTCAGAGCGCTGCACTGAATGGTATTGTAGCGGAATCCATATGTTGCTACCTGACACGGCGCTCCTCAAACTAGGCGTACTACACCGAAAACCCTCGTGTCCTTGTGTAACTTAACTGGTGCTCATGTAAAGCGCTCCAAAACTTATTGGTCAGGTCGCGCTATATAAAAATTCGAAAAACTCCGGCGGGTTACAATACCAGCCCCATTCAAGTTTGAGGGAGGTGGCTGCTGCAATGTCTACACAGTACTTCGCTTGTCTGCGGCCGCCATTACAAAACCACAGACTTTGCCCGTGCGTGAGGCCAGCCCGGTCTCTCTCCGCCTGCTGCCGAAGCTGGCAGTAAGAGGCGGTGCGGTGCGGAGCGGAGGTTGGAGCAGCTGAGGATAAACTCAGGAATCGTCTCTGGTCGGCCATCAGCGCGGTGTACACCAGCGGCACACCCACAACAGCAGAAGCGACCGTCGCCTTCGTGGAGACACTCCGTCCTTAGGTTTACCGCCGCTCCGTCCACGGACTTCACTGCCGCACACACAGACTAGCCGGCGTTTCCTAAGTGCTCCGGGTAAAATACAGCAACAGCTGCGTGCGTGTGCAAAACCCCAAATGGCAGCGTGTGGGTGACCGTCAGTGTTTGTCCTTGACTAATGCGTGTGACTGTCTCGGCGTGTGGGAGGGAGTGTGTAAGAGAGTGCTGGGGATTGGCTGGAGTGCGTTGAGACACCGGGCAGCGAGACGCTGGACAAGGGAGGGGCTTCAAAGTAAGCTGCATTTTAAACACCATTGTCAGTCTGTGCTACAGGCAGCGTAGCTTCCAAGTCGTCAGAATATGTAATTGGTTGCAATGTGCAAACACTTTGACATACACATTCGTCAGAGAAATGGGACTGTAAAAACACCCTGTTGCATAGCCAATAGCATTGTGCCTGTGTATTGCATGTGTTAACCCTTTAAAACCACATTGTTTTCAGGGTTTGGCAAAACTTTTATTTTTTTAACAAGAAAACATAGAGGGAGAGAAGAGTTAATAACTAATATAGAGAAAACGAGGAGACTTCATACAACGATAAACAACAGGAACTTTACATGCATGCAAAATCAAGAAAGACACAGGTTGAAAGATCAATGAGTATGTCAGACAAGTAAAAACATGCACATGAGTACTGACTAAAACATAACAAGCATTGGCATAGCCAATAGGTCTCGCCTTTGGGACCTTATAAGTGTTTAGCCATGCAACACTTGATGTTGTTGCACCAAGGATATTGTCCTGGATAACTAAACACTTATAAGGTCCCAAAGGCGAGACCTATTGGCTATGCCAATGCTTGTTGGAACATGGGGTTGGCTAATAGAAAAAGCAATATATCTTGTTGCTATATTAATACTTTGCTGTGTCCTTATTCAATGTCTTCCAATGTGCTGCACAAATTGTATCTCTGTATTGACTACAAAGGGGAAGATATCGATTCATGATACCAATGCTGCAATAATGTTACAGAAAGAAATGGATGAAATAATGGCCATAGACGAGGGTATCTTCGAAACATCTTCTCTTCTCATAGATCACACCCCTACTGTTGACGACATGACATGTGTCTAAAATAGCTATGTGCTTTATTATTCATTTATGCTTTGTTTTGGTTTCCGATTGTAGATGTTAGCTCATGCTAACAGGAGGGTCTGTTAATACTGAAGGGCCCTCCTGTCTGTATATTTTAGCATTCGCGAAACCATCTTGTAATCCGGACGCCATTTTGTATTATAATC
The DNA here is from genome assembly GCA_963921515.1 of Calotriton arnoldi. Lineage (NCBI taxonomy): Eukaryota > Metazoa > Chordata > Amphibia > Caudata > Salamandridae > Calotriton > Calotriton arnoldi. The sequence continues at coordinate 1,832,029 of CAWUFW010002763.1, read as the reverse complement.
AAAACTGCTGCTTGGTTATTTTCGAGAAAATGGTCTTTGGTAAGTTTCGTTTCCCAAGGTTGAGCTTTTCTTTCTGTAATTGCAAGTGTCCTCGATAGTGCATGCCTTTCTCGTTAGATAGAGTCCTTCTCCCACCTGTCTGGTGGGGAGGATAAGCCAGACGACTTTGGGCAGTAGATAGCCTGTGCCCGGCTGCAGAATCGAAACTTATGTTCTATACCCTCATTGTATTACAACACCTGCTAGTGTTTTTCCATAGTAGGCGGACCTTTGTGGACTCCGCAATGTACATAATGTAATTGTATGCTTACGGGGTCCAGTCCCTCGACAGCCCTCTCAGGAGGCTGGTCAGACCGGGCTCCGCTGCAGTGTAATATCAATAAATAATCTGGTTTGTATTCTCTACTGTCTGACCGACTCTTCATTTGTAGGAAGGCAGAGAAGGTGGTCGTGAGTCACCCGAGTGGCCCTTTTCGGGTCACTTCCTTGAGCAATTTCTCAATCTTTTATCAATCTAATCACAGGTAATGGATAAAAATGCCAGTCTTGATGTGAGCTGTGGCTCAAACCTCCACACTGTCCAAAGAGAAGATTCCATGTAGGCACAGAGAGTTCAGGAAGGATAACCTTGGCTTACTTTGGTGGTTGCTTGGCTTGAGCAACAAAGCAAATCTCATATAAAAGAGTGAGATGTGTGTAAAAAACAACCAAATAACAATTCACTTAAGAAATAAACTTGATGTTGGCCTTTAAGTTCTTTAAGTAAAAAAGAGGAAAAAATAAGAAAATGAATTAAGGGATCAAACGTTAGTCAAGAATGAAAACGATCCCACTGAAACCCAAATGCAAGATGATGTTTTGCTAAAGCCCAATGTAAAATCTAAAAAGGCGAAATCAGGTCCACGGGCCCGATTCACAGAACTAATCTGAGACAAAATCCTAAACTTACTACTTTTGGTATTCACAGAAGGCATTCAGTAGTAGTAAAGTTAGGATTTTGTCTTAAGTTTGACTTAAGACAAACTTAAGACAGACTTAAGACAGACTTAAGACAGACTTAGGACAGACTTAAGACAGACTTAAGACAAACTTAAGACAGACTTAAGACAGACTTAAGACAAACTTAAGACAAACTTAAGACAAAATCCTAACTTTACTACTACTAAATGCCTTCTGTGAATACCAAAAGTAGTAAGTTTAGGATTTTGTCTCAGATTAGTTCTGTGAATCGGGCCCCACGTGCCCTCAAGAGGTGCAAGCAGGAACTTCACATTACTACACACTGTCCGATTGGAGTTATTGGTTGGGCTCAGTCAAGGTTTCAATATTCACGCTTAGAGAACAAATATAGACATGAACAACGTGGAAGTTCTACTCAGGGATGGAGCCGGGAGGGTGGGGGCTGCACAAGACTTTAGTGAACGCTGGTCTTCGGCTGGAAAAAGCTATGAGCTGAAGGAGGGAACCAGGTGAGGCCCGCCAGCAAGCACCCATTGTTAAACTATATGCAGTGGTTCGTCTCCCGTGAGGATTCCAATTTCCACTTTAAAATTGAGGCCATTTATATCATTTTTTGGAGCTGAAAAGGGCCCAGTTCTAGAACAATTGCAAGACTGCATGGAAAAAGGTTGGCTTTCCTGGGCAGGAGACTTCAATGAAAAGCTCCAAGCGGAACAAAGTAGCACAGTAACTGTACTATACTGCAGCTTGGCTCATCAAAAAAGCTTTGTGAAGTCTGGAAATATGAAGTATTTCCAGGGGCGGCCGGCATGGCTCGCTGGTAGGGGGGGCAGGCGTGGGGGTCGTGACGAGGGCTGCGGGGGTGTGTCACAGGGGTGTTGCGCGGGGGGAGGAGGCAGGAATTAAAAAAAAACATAAACTTACCTTTAAGCCGGGTCCCGCGTCTCTGCTCCTGCTCTCCTGTCTCTGATCCAGGAACAGGAAGCAGGCAGCCAGGCTACCTCCCTCCCCTAAGCCAATCACAACGCTTGTGATTGGTCTGAGCGCCGTGACACGGCGCTCAGCCAGGGGCTGGAGGGGTGGGCATGTTCTACATGCAGGCTGTAATGCAGCCTGCATGGAGAAGGGGGAAAGTGTGCACTAGGAGTGGGCAAACCACTCCTCCCCTGCTCCCAGAGCAGAGCAGACACGCCCACCCGCTCGCAACGCAGACGGACACGAACCATAAAATGATAATACCTGGGTTTCTAAAGTTGGCACTGCTGTGAAGCAGTGAGCCACTGAGTATTTCTCCCAAAACGTAGGCATATATGCCACAAAAGAATGTTCTGTCCATGTAGAAATGGACTTCTTATGTAATTATTTTACATATTTATCACTACCTTGCTCTCTCTGGCACCGGTCAGGCCTGCCCATAGACAGCTGGGTTAAGTGCAAGCACAGGCTTCCATTGTTCTAAAGAATGCCGAGAAAGACCACTCCCTCCAATCCTGGCGCTTCCCTCATGCTGGTTAACAGCATGAGAGCAGCACCAGGATTGGTTAAGGGAGTTGGTTGGGGCCTTGGACGTTACGAGTAAAGAAGAGGACCGGAGCGAGGAGGATGTGTCGTACAGCAAGCACGGTAAGTAACATTTTATTTATTTTATTTTATTAATGTATTTATTTTACATACACCCACCACCCACTTGCCTGCCCCTGTGCACACTATAGTTTCCAGCCACCACTGCCCAGTAAGGATAATCAGCCAATATGTGAAGTAAATTAGAATAAATCAAAGATACTTGGGCGTCTAACCTGTCTATCTATCTTGGAGACAAGCGAGGGCTCTTCTAGTCCACACAGAACCTGTGTTTTTTAGCACTAGACACAAACCTCTGAGCCAGGATCTAATAGAGACATAAGGTAGGGCAAGTAATTCACCATCTGTAGATATTTTCATGATTTGTAGAGTTAGTGTCAAGGTGACCTCCAAACCTACTTTCAAATGACCAATGATCAGCACCTAGAAACGTATGAAATCGGTACAAGCTGAAGGCAAGGGCAGTAGGAAAAGGGAAACATGGCTTTTAGTTTAATTTAATTGGCTCATATTCAGAATTCGGTTAGGACCAGTGGTCGAAGTGGGCGGGATCGGCAGGGCACGGCGTGCCCCTACTTCTTTCATTTCATAGAGTCCGTTCCCCTACTTTCTCATTCTAAACATGCCTCCCGGATGGCAGAAATCGCCAAGGCCGATAGTAAAGGCTCGGCTTTTGGGGACGGGCGGAACGGGCAGAGAAGGAAAAGGACTCTGTCTTTTCTTTCGTGCCCAGAGAAGACAAGGGGCCTGATTCACAGAACTAACTTACGTCAAAAACGTAAAGTTAGTACCTTTGGTATTCACAGAATACACTTACTCATTTTGGTATTCACAGAATACACTTACTCATTTTGGTATTCACAGAATACACTTACTCATACTAACTTTATGTCCGCACTCGGGCCGGAGATTCCGGCCCGGTGGTGGAGATTCCGGCCGTTTGTGGAGATTCCGGCCCGGAGGTGGAGATTCCGGCCCGGAGGTGGAGATTCCGGCCGTTTGTGGAGATTCCGGCCGGAGATTCCGGCCGTTTGTGGAGATTCCGGCCATTTGTGGAGATTCCGGCCGGTTGTGGAGATTCCGGCCGGTGGCGGAATCTCCACAAACGGCCGGAATCTCCACAAACGGCCGGAATCTCCACCTCCGGGCCGGAATCTCCACAAACGGCCGGAATCTCCGGCCCGAGTGCGGACATAAAGTTAGTATGAGTAAGTGTATTCTGTGAATACCAAAATGAGTAAGTGTATTCTGTGAATACCAAAATGAGTAAGTGTATTCTGTGAATACCAAAGGTACTAACTTTACGTTTTTGACGTAAGTTAGTTCTGTGAATCGGGCCCAAGGACAGTGTCCAGTTCTCCTGTCGCTGGCAGCCGCCCCCCCCCCTCTCTTTGTTCCCCCTCTTCCCTCTCTTTCTGTCTCGCTCCTCCTCATTTAGTGAAAACCGAGACTTTTAGAAACAGGTATTACCTTCTCTTTCCTCCTTTCGTTTATTTGCTCCCCTGTGAAATGGATCCAAAAAAGATAAACACTTTTGCTGGAAACGTCCTCTTTTTCTGACTTTTTTCAATTTCTAAGTGCAGCCTCGGGGTGGAGAGAACTAAAACATTCAAAATATGAAAAGTAACTAGCTAAAGCAAGACAGAGGGGTTGCAAGGTGGCCAGATTGATTTATTCACACCTAAACACATTAGCGCCACTTTACAGTGTTTGCCAATGAAGCGCTACTTTTGTTTTCTCACCTCTCTTTGAACAACATTGTTTTCCCTTGGTGGGAAAGTGCACTATTCCTGGAGGCAGGGTTGGATTGGGTTTAAAAATCAGCCCGGGCACGCTAAAAAAAGTGGCCCACATTTGCATATTGCCTTTCCGCAAAACACTGCTTCGGTGAAATTTTATATAAAAAGGGGGGGGGGGGTGGGTTAAAAAAAAATGCACGGATTAGTTTACACTGGTGAAACACCTGAAAACAAGTGAGGCCACTTTTGCTCAGGCCCCCTGCCCCCGCTCAATATGCATATATTAATGGGCCGGCCCAGCGAGAGAAAAGGAGTGGCACGTCTGCCGTTGATAAGAGGGAGGTAATGGACGCCCATCCACCTCCAGAAAGGCCACTCAGGCACCCACTGGGCCGCTGGGGGCATCGAACAATGCAGAAACCGCCCAAATCGCCCCCCCAGGCTGCTCAAAAAAGCAGCCCACAGCTGGAATCCGGATACCGGCCCCTCGGGCATTGCCCGAGTGCCCGCGTTACCCATCCGACGCTGCCTGGAGGTACTGAAATACCTGCTATATGGGTGAATTGGAAAACAAAATGTGTACAGCGGCTGTGTGTTCACGAATCTGGTCTTTTTAAACCATACTGCTTACGTTTTGTAAGGATATAAGCAATGGGCATTGAAGTGGGTCCCTTCTGGGCCCTGTAGTCATGGCCTTAACTTTTCAGGCAAAAGCACTCACTAATTTCTGAATAATGAGTGTAAAAAGAAAAAGGTAACCATGCTGTTCCTGCTTACATTTCACATGCTTTACTTAATCTTGCATTCTCTATGAGTGTTTGCTTTCTCTAGGATGTTGTTAATTTTTTTTTAGGCAGCATATTGCTCTTGTCTAGTGCGTAATTTGAATTGAGTCACATCCAGGTGTTTATAGCGGATCAGTGCAGTGCAAGTTTCTCTCAGTGGGGCGGTATGGTGTTCAGTGGGGGAAAGGATGTGGCACTATGGTCAGAGCTGCTGAATTTGGAACTGGGGAACTAGGTTCAGCCTTCATGACCAGTCCACCAGACCACTCCCCCTGAGGGAGCACATTCCCATGCTAGACCTTAGAAGGCCCCGCAAGATCTTAAAAGTCCTGGTGTCTTAGCACCAGCAGGTGGACCCTAGCAGTGGCATGTGTGGGTTAACCTTGAAGGCCTGTCCGCCACAATTTATTCTGAGGTTCACCTCCAGTCTTGCAGGCAGGCCTATGAAGCAGCACACCATAGAGTGACAGTGACTCTGTCACTGAGGTCACAGGACCCTTGAGCAGGGTGGCTCAAGGGCAGTGCGACCGCACCAGTTGCTGACCACCCACGGTCCGTGCAGCTAACAGCAGTGGGGCAGAGGGGCCGGGTAAGGGGGGATTTCAAGGGACGATGCCATGGGAAAATTAAATAAATAATTAATTTTCCTTCAGCAACATCCCTCAAAATCCCCCCTTACCCGGCCCCACCGCTGTTACCTGCACGGACCGCGGGTGGCACTGACTTCAGGTGGGGGCGTCGTGTTTGCAAGTATAATATGGTTTTAAAAGCACTTGCTGCCTCCTTCCTGGCCTCGAACAATTTTTGGCAACAATAAAAATGTCATGATAACTCCAGTGATTAATGTTGTTAGTAGAGAGAGATGGTGTTTTGTCTAGTGGACGTTTTGACTCATGGAAAGGAAGCGCAGAGAGTTAATGTGCCCACTGCTAAGAACATGTACCATGCAGATCACAAAGTGCACATAATGTAAATAGGTCAGTGGGTTACTGCTTTTGTCAGAGAGACCCTATTGTTACTTGCAGTTAAGAAGTTAAAATCCTAACATAGAACAGTGAGCTTTTAACTGTCATGTAAGAGCTGCATGCAAACTGCAAGGTATAAATTAGAGCATTGTGTTTTTTCCCCAGGCTTTGATTATCCTAATGTTGCAAAAAAGGGTTCATTTGGGTAGAAATCAATTCTGATTATTAAAGAGAACCCCAAACATGGTATTACGTTTTAAATTCTGAGTTTGTGTTTCTCCAGACCAATCACTATTAAACTATGCTGCCTACTAGTATGGTTGTCATGTGACTCATACACCTTGTAGTCCTTTGTCTTATGTAACATTTCCTATACAGTGATTTACACACGTATGATTGCATGCCTTTGTGTAATATATGTGATGTAAAGTGCTCTGACACCCTATACTGGTATTAGTGGTGCTGTAAATTTTCTGATACTTTATTATTTTTACATTTTTACACATGTTAACAGTCTCCGCAGAGATTTTTCCTTATTAGTACCAGTGGAACATACAAGTGCAGCAGTGAGAAAGTTGACCAGTCAACCATTGCAAAGGGCCCTCCACTTCACAGCAGCACAAGTCCCATTTTTTAGTAACTTTTGATCCGTTTGAGCTATAAACAATTTATTAGTTAAAATTGTCTGATTATGCAGCAGATGATGTATTATGTGGCAAATATGGCAGCGCCATAGTTATGTGGAAAACATTTGCAAATTAGGATATTTTGCCATTCATGTTTGAACTGCTTTTGTGGAAAAAGGGAGAAGTGCTGATGACAGAAACTCCATGGCTGGGAGACAAATGGCTTGCGATTCCACTTTTAAGGATATTTGGGACATTCTGTGATTGGAAACATATCCCACTTTGTGAATGTATTTTAATGTCAATAACTCATATTAAACCTTAAATAAACATGTGTATCCATTGGTTAAATTAAATAACGCAATAAGCTGTAACCGGTTAGTGAAATGGGAAACAAATACTAAAAATTGGGATATTTTGCTCTTTCTACCACACCTCTGACTCCGCCCACAGACCCAATCCACGAGTTATTCCCGCCCTCTGATTCTCCGCCCACAGTTCCCCTACTTTTTTTCCCCCACTTCGACCACTGGTTAGGACGCACTGTCCTCGTATTGTACGTGTGCTTGGACAAAAAGGACACTAAAACAAAGCCAGCAGGATGAACGTGGCAAAGATACAATAAACGGCTGAACATAAATGAATACAGAAATACATGCATCCATTTTGTAACATTAAGAAAAAAAATCCGGGATAGAGTCAAAACTAGGCAAATATGAGAGCACCGAGTTCCAAATAACGGCCTCTCAGAGGAAAACATTCAAATCTGCCAGTTACCCAAAAATTCCACATCCTTGGGCGCATTAGGAAAAAAACTGTAAACCCGTTGGTGCCAACTATACATTCTGACATGGATATCAACATCTTCGTGCTGCCGTGCTGCAGTTCTCTGTTAGCCCAAATTGTCAGTAGCACAATAACAGCTAGGGGGCGTAACACTGGTGCAACAGTTGCAGATGTGAAGGGCAGTGGCTCTGGAGCTAGAGATCTTGTTCCTTCTTCCTAAATGCATTCTTCATCAGCGCCACAGTCCATGATAGGGCCAGAGCACAGGGTCACGTTATCACGCATTTTCACATCCTGCGTGAACGTCCAGCTGTATTTGATGTACCTAGGTTTACATGTGTGAGACAGAAGCTGCTGTCAATCTCGTCTGAAGAACTTCACATGATCTGCTGCTTATTGTTTAATATTTTATATGCAGTTTTCATACTTTTAAAAATCTCAGTCTGTTTATGGTCTGCTGTTTACCTCGCTACATCCTTCTATCTATCTCTCTTCACCTCCATTGCAATTTCTAGTCTCCCTGAACTGGTCCTCTGAGGACTGGCCGAGAGCAAACAAATTGACATCTTTTGAATTTGTCAATCATTTCTGCTCGGTCAACTAGTATTATTTTTGAATTATATTAATAAATGTCAATAACTCTTTTCTGATGCCAATTTCGAATCCACTTACCGTCGTAGTTAACATTCAGAGCTAGGCTGTCCTTAACCCTTTCGCTGCTAGGCCTCCCCCCCGTGCTAAGTCTTTTTTTGGCTATTTGGGGTAGTTTGCGCTTAGGCCCCTGTAACGTTTTGACCACATAAGGTATCCACGCCAAATTTGCCTCCTTTTCTTCCAACATCATGAGGATTCTAAAGGTACCCAGGGTTTGTGGATTTCAGAAATTAGCCAAAATACAGCTAAATTTTGGGTTTTTGGGGAAAAATGGGAAAGAAGTGCTGCAAATGAAAGCGTCTGGTTTTTTCCCTGCAAATGGTATCAACAAAGGGTTTGTGGGGCTGAAATCACCATTTTCCCAGCTTTCAGGGACTGACAGACTTTTGTCAGAAAACCAACATTTTTTACACAGTTTTGGCATTTTACTGGGACATAGCCTATTTTTGCTATTTTTTGTGCTTTCAACCTTCTTCCAGTTAATGGTAGAAATGGGTATGAAAGCAATAATGGATCCTGGAAAGCTATACATTTTAGAAAATTAGAAACATTTCTGAATTAAGCAAGGGGTCATTTGTGTAGATCCTTCAAGGTTTCTTTATAGAAACTGACAGTTGAAAATAGGAAAAATTGAAAATGAGTTGAAAAAAACAACCATTTGTGCCTACGTTTTCACCTGTAACTTCTTTTAATTATGACAGATGTTTGAAATCAATATATCGTTACATCCGCTGGACCTTTCTGGTTGTGGGGATATATAGGACTTGTAGGTTCACCAAGAACCCGACGAACCCAGAGCCAATAACTGAGCAGCGTCTTGCAATGGTTTTTTATTATGTACCGGGTATATAGCAATTCATTTGGGAAAATATATACAGTGAAAAATCGGGATGAAAGACACATATGTATTTCTGAAATTGGAACAAAATATACAGTTTAGAAACAGTAGCTATTTTCACATTTCCGAAATTGTGAGTACCCATACTAGCATGAGAATTATAGGACATTTTTCAAAGTGACTTCTTTTTTACACATTGTCTTTCATTTGGAAGGCAGAAATGCATCGAAAGTCAAAAGGTAATAACAATTGCTCTACAATTCTGTGTTACCCTAAGTCTCCCTATAAAAATGGTACCTCACTTGTGTGGGTAGGCCTAGCGGCCGTGACAGGAAACGGCCCAAAATGCAACGTGGACACACCACATTTTCACAGTAAAAACTGGCCCTTTTTGTGCAAAGTGCCTAGCTGTAGATTTTGAACCCTAGCTCTGCCGGCACCAAGGGAAACCTAGCAAACCTCTACATTTTTGAAAACTAGACACTCAGGGGAATCCAGGATGGGGTAACTTGTCTGGCTCTCACCAGGTTCTGTTACCCAGAATCCCTTGCAAACCTCAAACTTTGTATAAAAAACACATTTTCCTCATATTTCTGTGGTGGAAAGTTCTGGAATCTGCTTAGATCCACAAACTTCTACCAAGCCCGCATTCCCCAATGTCTTCCGAGGAAAATGGTACCTCACTTGTGTGGGTATGCCTAGTGCCCGCGACAGAAAACGGCCCAAAACGCAAAGTGGACACACCAAATTTTCACAGTGAAAACTGACCCTTTTTTTGCAAAGTGCCTAGCTGTAGATTTTGAACCTTAGCTCTGCTGGCACCTAGGGAAACCTAGCAAACCTATGCATTTTTGAAAACTAGACACGTAGGGGAATTCAGGATGGGGTGACTTGACTGGCTCTCACCAGGTTCTGTTACCCAGAATCCCTTGCAAACCTCAAACTTTGTTAAAAAAAACACATTTTCCTCACATTTCTGTGGCGGAAAGTTCTGGAATCTGCCTGTATCCACAAAATTCCACCCACCCCGCATTCCCCAAAGTCTTCCAAGAAAAATGGTACCTCACTTGTGTGGGTAGGCCTAGTGGCCGCGACAGGAAACGGCCCAAAATGCAACGTGGACACACCACATTTTCACAGTGAAAACTGACCCTTTTTTTGCAAAGTGCCTAGCTGTAGATTTTGAACCCTAGCTCTGCCGGCACCTAGGGAAACCTAGCAAACCAATACATTTTTGCAAAGTAGACACCCAGGGGAATCCAGGATGGGGTGACTTGTCTGGCTCTCAGCAGGTTCTGTTACCCAGAGTCCCTTGCAAACCTCAAATGTTGTAAAAAAAACAAATTTTCCTCACATTTCTGTGGTGGAAAGTTCTGGAATCTGCGTGGATCCACAAAATTCCACCCACCCCGCATCTCCAAAGTCTTCAGAGAAAAATGGTACCTCACTTGTGTGGGTATGCCTAGTGCCCGCGACAGGAAACGGCCCAAAACGCAACGTGGACACACCACATTTTCACAGTGAAAACGGACCCTTTTTTTGCAAAGTGCCTAGCTGTAGATTTTGAACCTTAGCTCTGCCGGCACCTAGGGAAACCTAGCAAACCTATACATTTTTGAAAACTAGACACCTAGGGGAATCCAGGATGGGGTGACTTGACTGGCTCTCACCAGGTTCTGTTACCCAGAATCCCTTGCAAACCTCAAACTTTGTAAAACAAAACACATTTTCCTCACATTTCTGTGGTGGAAAGTTCTGGAATCTGCGTGGATCCACAAAATTCCACCCACCCCGCATTCCCCAAAGTCTTCAGAGAAAAATGGTACCTCACTTGTGTGGGTAGGCCTAGTGGCCGTGACAGGAAACGGCCCAAAACGCAACATGGACACACCACATTTTCACAGTGAAAACGGACCCTATATTTGCAAAGTGCCTAGCTGTAGATTTTGAACCCTAGCTCTGCCGGCACCTAGGGAAACCTAGCAAAACCATACATTTTTGAAAACTAGACACCTAGGGTAATCCAGGATCGGGTGACTTCACTGGCTCTCACCAGGTTCTGTGGGCCAGAATCCCTTGCAAACCTCAAAATTTGTTTAAAAAAAACCCACATTTTCCCCACATTTCTGTGGTGGAAAGTTCTGGAATCTGCGTGGATCCATAAAATTCCACCCACCCCGTATTCCCCAAAGTCTTCTGAGAAAAATTATATCTCACTTGTGTGGATAGGCCTAGTGGCCGCGACAGGAAACGGCCCAAAATGCAACGTGGACACACCACATTTTCACAGTGAAAACTGACCCTTTTTTTGCAAAGTGCCTAGCTGTAGATTTTGAACCCTACCTCTGCCGGCACCTAGGGAAACCTAGCAAGGGGCTATTGCCCCAATATGCCTCCGGGGGGGCATAAAGACTGTGGTAATTGTTTTTGGGGTGGGGGCATCACCACCCCTACATCATAAAAAAAAACCCTGGTGCATAGTGGCCTTTCTGCCCCCCCTGGGGGCAGATCAGGGGCTACCGCCCCTGGAGGGGCAGAAAGACTGTTGCATTTTTTGGGGGGGGAGTGGGGGCATTGGCCTGCCCAACTTGGGCAGCCCCCACCCCTAAATCAAGTGTAAAAGAAATCCCTGGCTTTAGTGGGCTTTCTGCCCCCGAGGGTCAGATTGGGGGCTACTGCCTCCGTCTGCCCCCCGGGAGGGCAGAAAGACTGGAATTTCTCTAGGGGGTGGGTGGGTGGGGGCATTGTCATTCCCATTTTGGGCATCCCCCACCCCTACATTACTAATAAAAACAAATCCCTGGTTTCTAGTGGGCTTTCTGCCCCCGCGGGTGTCAGATTGGGAGCTACTGCCCCCATCTGCCCCCCTGGGGGGCAGAAAGACTGGAATTTCTCTGGGGGGGACGGGTGGGGGCATTGTCATGCCCATTTTGGGCAGCCCCTACATGAAATCAAAAAACAATCCCTGGTTTCTAGTGGGCTTTCTGCCCCCACGGGGGGCAGAAAGACTGAAAAGGCCAAAAGTAATTGGGGGGAGCAAAGGTCCTTGCCCAAGGGGCTCCTCCCCCCTCCCTGGTGTCTAGTGGGTGGATCCCTGCTTGGGGATCGCCCTCCTGGGGCGATCCCCAAGCAGGGATCCACTAGGGAGGGGTACCATTGGAAAGGGGCGATTCTCCCCTTTCCAATGGTACCCCTCCCTAGTGGATTCTCCCCTTCCCAATGATACCTCTCCCATCTTTCTACCTGCTCGGGGGCTGAGATAGCCCCCTGAGCACGTAGAAATTGAAACTGAAATGAGCCTATTGGCTCTTTTAGTTTGGGTTTCTGTGCAATGAAGTCAGCGCGACGTGCATGCTGATCTTCATTGCACAGAAACAACAGAGACAGCCTCGGGAGCTGGGGAAGCCCTTCCCCAGCTCCCGAGGCTGTCAGGGGAAAAAGGAAATCCCTCTGGTGCCCGCACCAGAGGGAATTTACCCCTGCCATGTGCGAGGACGGCTGGGAGCCGTCCTGCGCACACGAGCACCGTGGTGCAGGACGGCTCCCGGCCGTCCTACGCATGGAAGGGGTTAACGAACTCAGTCCAAGGTATTATTGGGAGTTACACTGATCATCCCACTCTTCTGAATCCCTGCCCTGATTTTCTCCTCGAATCTCTCGCCAGGTTAAATCACACTAAAAGTTGGAGGGCGGAGCCTATATATCAATCTTTAAAACAACTGTTTAAAGAGAGTCTCCCTATGTCGGAACAATTTCATATATCTTTGTTTTCGCAATATGTTGCTGCTCGCTTGAGTCACAAGCCTAAATCCACAAATAAGAACCCAAAACTTAGTTTTTTTGCCATTTAGATTAAATTCTCAGAAACCCATTCAGAGGGCCGCAGGGCATGCAGGAGCTACTGGGCCCAACCATGGGGCTTGAGGTCTTTTACTACTGATTTCCCAGGCCTGACCTACTATGGATCCTGAGCAACAGGACCAAGTGTCCCTTCAGTGGTAGCGCGGCTCCAGCAGTTCAAGGCTACTCGGGGGGGAGGGGAACACACGGTGGGGTGAACACAGGCCCACAACTCAAAATACGTTCAATAGCTGCAATAAATATTTTTCCAGTCATATGCTTTCTTTACCGCAAAAGAAGTAATTATATACGACCACAAAGTGAAATACGGCATGCACAAACAATACACACAGTCCCTGGAGGTGAGGGCCTTAATGTTTGAAATTGGCAGTCCCCTCAGTCTGGCTTCCCTATTATTAGCGGTAGTGGTTATTCCCCATTAACTACCTGCTTTTTGCTCGGGCGACAGTCTGATCGTCACAGCAGCAGATTCCCCTTTACTGCCGCCCCATGGCATATGGGCTCGCCGACTCACACTGCACATGTCGGTATGGCAGTCTTCACTGCAGCCCCCTCTGGCATACGGGGTCTCCAGCTCACATTTGCACACAGACGATGACCGATTCACAATAATCACAATAGCATTAGCACTAACCACTTGTTGGAAAAGTCCTTCTATTGCTTCCTTTTAGTGAACTACTTTTTTCTTTTCGATTAAACACTCCATGAGAGTGGATGAGTTTTCCAGCTCTCTCCCTCTTCCTCATGTGCTCTCCCCAAATGCCCCTTGTTCCTCTCTAATGCACTTCTCCCTCACCCTGTGTTGTTTCCTCCCTCGTGTGCTTCTAACTTCCACCCCCACTACTCCCTATGTTATTGTCCCACTTTTGAGCTCCTTGCTCTCTCGAGTGCTTATCCCTTCAGTCCCCCTGCCCTCCTTGTTCTTCTCCTTGTTCTTCTCCCCTGGTGCGCTTCTCCTCCACATTGCCCTCTTACTACCTGCAGTCATAATAATGTCGACTAGCTGAATCTGCAACATAAAACCCACCGAGCAAGCAGGCCTCCCAGGCGCTGACATGGAGCAGCTCTTGAGGCATTGTTCGCTGGCACAAGTGAGTAGCCCTCTGATTGCCACTTTAGTGCAGGGCGATTTTACATAATTATAGCAAGCAATTCTTTATTTATAACGGTAAAATCTCCTGCAGTGTTAATAGCAAGCCGATCTTCTACGGTTGTTAGCCTTCTAATCGTATAAATCACAAGGGGGGCTGGAGGAGTTTTAAGGACCTGCAGGGACTGACTCCCCACCAGAACTATGTCACACACAAAAAAAGCCCTGGGTCCAAAAACTAGCAATTGGAGGTACAAAATGTGACTGTGAGAGTGTGAGAATCTAAACAAGGGATATCCCTTTTAAAGGACAGTTCCCCTCACACACCAGAGGTGTCATGCTTCATCATAGGGGTACCTCCTCGCGTGAGGAACCTGGTCCTCACGCGGGCTACAACCCCCTCGCTGCGAGGGAGGAGCTCAGGGATGTTTTATAATTAGGGGAGTGGGGTCTTCTATGACCCTATGAGAGCTAGGTGTGGATGAACTAGAGTGAAGTGCTATAATACAGGTGAGTATAAAACTAACTACGGGGTCAGCTATGCAGAAACTTTAATACAGCTGCCCGGTGTTAGGATTAAAAAAGCAGGAAAACGCTTGTGAACACAGAGGTCAAAATTCAGGACCTGTGTGTTAGTACATGACCAACATGTTTCAGCCTATCTGATCTGTCTGAGTATCTTTGGCTTTCTTCAGGGTCGGTGATGTAGCTACTGCAAATACAAAAATAGTGATCAAGTGAATCATAAAAAACAAGATACACAATACTGAACCAGAATGCTTTCAGTGTTCAGTATGTTCAATCGTGTACCCAATTCGGCTATCTAGAGTCCACTACATCTGTCCTGGCTAATTTAGCCATGTGGTACCAGTACCATGACCGTGGGTATGTGATCCAAGGTCCAAGGGAGCACTGATCACATTTTGTAACTCCAATTGCTAGTTTTTGGACCCAGGGCTTCTTTTGTGTGTGACAGCCTTCTAATCGTAACATCGTTTAATGCAATTCCTATTGGAGGTATAAGTGCTCCAAAAATGTCACCAAAGATTTGTTTGAAATTACACTTACTTCGCTTTATAATGCGCTCACGGAGAAAATCTAGTTCATTAGAATGATAGATGCTAGGGAAGACTAGGCTGAGTAATAACTGCCTACTCTCTTAGGTGGTAATTGGAAATAAGCCACTTTACCACATACATAATAAATGCCTTTAATACTTACCTCTAATTCGGAAAAGGTTCTGTCCTCAACTAATAATTTTGCTCACATTCACTACATCCCAATTTCTCGGCAGACTCATTTCCCTCTTGCTCTCTCATAATACAAAGGGATCCTGTCTTAGCAATCAAAAAACACTCAATCTCTGAGGTGGTTTCCTCAAAGTCTCCTTGCCCTTTCCAATAGTATGTTCTCTGTTTGGTTTCTTTCCCCCTTTCTCTTCATCTTATCCTGTCATTCAGTTCATGTACAAATATCCTTTCATCTCTACTAATTCTACAGGTTATGTCATGCATGCTTTGGTTAGTAGCGCTCATGTTAGTTTTTCATCATATACTCACCCTGATCCTTTGACTTAGAGGTCTTATAAGAACAAATTAAATGCTTAGTAGGCTTCAAAAATATATTTGCATCATTCGCAATTGGCCCATCTTCTAACATTTTATCAAAACCATAATAAAACAGTTTAATCGAGTTTTGCTGGCAAAAGAGATTTAGAAAGACGGAACTTGAAAACGAGTAAGACGGGGTAAATGAAAATATGCTGCCCTTCAGCCGCAGAGGCTGGCAGGTAGCAATATACGTAATAGACTTCTACTTGTACAACTTTCACGTATTCAGCTAACATTTGAAAATAAACACTGGTTTGCCGACAACAAGTCTAATTGTAGTGTTCACCGAGTATGAGGGATATCACCTCCGAATATATAAACATCTAACAGCCATCCAATCATAGAAATAGAAATGGCAACTGCCAAAGCTACAAGTGGTGCTGCGCCATGCTAGTTTAAATCAGATCAAGGAAATATCAAAATCTCAGATTGCGGCAGTTAGTGCTCTAAGCTGTATTCTACATTCACTACCCTATCTCGAAGACTACAAGGAGTATTATTCTGCATCAACTGGAGACCTAAGACTCTAAACATCCTCTAACCGTTACCCTGATTCTCTAGCTGTCCTTTTCAACGTTCGTCAAGGATTAACATAGGTGGACCCTCTGCATGATTGGTCTTGATCAGGGTGGTTCCTCAATGTCAGTCAGACTCAAAGTTTATTTTTGCAAGGTATGTCAAATCTGGGCCTGAATAATTATGACTGACCTTCCTCTCTCTTCTGGGTCGTTTGGAGGTAGTCAGGTCTATACTTTCATCCCCAATGTGAAACTGATCAGCTTGCTCTGGTTCCTGTAACTCACTAACTTCCCTTATTGCCTCAGGTCTCTTTCAAGGCACCATGAGTTCTTTTCAAGTGGTTGGAGCCCTTGGTCAGCCTTCCTCAGATGAGCATTGATCCTTAGATGTGTTTGAGATTTCTGGTTCTGATGAATCTGATTCCCTGTCAGAGTTTGAAATTCGATGTACCACACTATCCTCCAACTCTTGCGACCTTAGCCTTGGCAGGTTGGTTTCAGCTTTCCATGAGTTTTCACTGTCTCGGGGAATGCATACTTGCAGTCCAGTGGTCAGTATTGCAGTGGTTGCTGCAATAACAATGCCTCCACCTAGTTATTGTACTGACTGATGCTTCATGGGTGGAGTGTGCCTTCCGACGGGTCTCCTTTTTCTTCTGAAGCCTCAGAAGCTTCAAACCTTGGGTGACTTGAGGAGTTAGTGGATGTTGGTTTGCTTTTTCCTCTTTGTGTCTTACTTTTTTGGTGTGGGAGGCATGTATCCAGTGTGGCAGACCAGCACACTTGACAGCAGTGAAAGTGAGAATAATCACCTCACAAGGGCCTCTCCAGCGCTCCTCTAGACAGGACTTGCAAAGTGTTTCTTTAATGTGAACCTACTCGCTGGTGTTCAAATCATGACATGGGGAGTCCCTAACAGCTGGAGTAGCAGCCTCAGCCTGATGGGAGATAGAACGCACCACATCAGCTAACCATTTGCAGTACTCAAGAACCAGGTCATCTGCAATATTCACAAGAGCAGCTGCAGGAACAGAAGAAATTTACATGGGGTACTTTGAATGCTCATCAACACCAAGGGAAGAGCGTCAGGCAATTTAAGTGACATGGAGGCACAGGCCTTAGCCAATTTAGCTTTGATTGTCCCATTTAATCTTTCCATGATGCCTGAAGTTTTTCTATAGCTGCAGTGAAATTTCTGGTCAATCCCTAACGCTGTGCACAGCAACTGGATCACCTCACATTTAAACTTTGTTTCTTGATCCGATTCAGGATGACCTGGCATCCCGAATTGCGGTATTAACTCTCGTAGCAATAGCTTGGCGACTGTCGGACTGTCACATCTCCGGGTGGGATATGCCTCGACCCATCATGGAAATAAACATACGATAACAAGCAAATGCCTCAATTGATTACACGGGGCATCTCCACTAAGTCAATTTGAAGACAGTTGAAGGGACCATCAAATTTTCCAATGTGGCTTATGGTCACTGCAACCCTTTTGACCACATTTTGTTTCTGGCAAATAGCACATTGTTGACACAAACTTCTCATCATTGAGTGGAAATAAGGTATGTACATAACATATTGGAAATTGTTCCCCCCCTTGCATTTCACTGCTCGTCCATGTGGAAGGTGCTGGACCCAAGAGCACAATATCGGGCAATTTCATCTGCATAAAGATTACCTCTGGTGATAAAACCACTGCCACTCTTGAGTGCAGCACACTTCACTACTGTAATTTCCTTTGGCAACGGTAAAGCATTTAACAGATTTCAGACACACTGCCCGTTTCGGATGAGGGAACCAGCAGAGGTAATGAAACCTCGTTGCAACCAGGCTGCCCAAGATCATGCACAACTCAGAATCCATACTGTCTGTCAGTGCAAATGGTAACTCGTGAACCGTCCAAGGTACAACAGGCTCCATTATGGGCAATCAATTCATTTACTTATGCAGATTTTACATGGCATAGGAAGGACGCTTCCACCACTCCACTTAGTGTGCACACAGCATGGGAGACCTTTAAAATGCTGCACTGGTCTCTCAAGCAGGACGCCCGTCCGCGCCCCGACCGCGACCAGCGCCAGGAACCATGGTTCTCCTAGACCCCACCGCTACGATTCAACCACCCTAAACGCACTCAATCCCGGAAGACACGCCGACTGCGCAAGACCCTCGCCGAACACCACCCATGGGCAGTTCTCGTGCAGACCCTGCCGCAGATCCTTCACCATCGACAAAGCTCCCACGACCACCGAAGGCCCGCCTGAGGCACGCACCACCGAAACCTTGACTTGCATCCTTCTCAACGTGCGCTCCCTTCACTGACACGCCGTTGAAATCTGGGACCTGATCGACACCCTCGCGCCCGACGTCGCCTTCTTCACGGAAACCTGGACCAAAGCCACCTCCGGCCCAGACATCGCCACTGCCATCCCCGACGGCTACAAGATCCAGAGAAAGGACCGCCTGCACCGCCCAGGAGGAGGACTCGCCATCGCACACAAAACCCCCCTCCGACTCTCCACATCCAGCACGAGTGACCCCCACTCCAACATAGAACACCTCCACTTCCAGATCCAGACCAACCCCAGGACCACGCTACGCGGCACCCTCATCTACAGACCGCCAGGGCCTCGCACCCAGCCCGCAACAACCATCGCCGAGCTCGCCGCACCCCACGCCATCACCTCCACAGACTACATTCTACTCGGGGACCTGAACTTCCACCTCAACAACTGCAAAGACCCCGACTCCACCACTCTCCTCGACAACCTCGCCAACCTAGGACTGAAGCAGCTCGTCAACACGCCCACCCACAGAGCGGGTCACACCCTCGACCCCATTTTCGCGGGAGGAACTAACATCTGCTTCAGCCACACCACCCAGCCCCTCTGGACAGACCACCACTGCATCCATTTCACTTTCAACACCTATACCGCACCTAAGCCCGCCCCGTGCCCGCCATGACGGAACTGGAGCAAGGTCACAGAGGAACACCTCATCACCACCCTCCGTCAAAACCCCCCCAGCACCACGACCAACGCCAACTCCGCAGCCAGGGAATTTCACCGCTGGGTCTCCTGCTGCGCCGACAAGCTCGCACCCCTCCACCTCCCCGCCAAACAACGCCCTCTGAAAGCCGCCTGGTTCACCACGGAACTTCAGGAAGCCAGACGCACCTGCAGACGCCTAGAGAAAACCTGGCGAAACCAGAAAACCACGGAAGCACGGAACAAACACGAGAGCGCCCTGAAGGAATATTACCAGCGCATAAGAGACACCAAACGGACCTTCATAAGAGACAAAGTCAAGATCAACGCTGCCAACGCCA
Organism: Calotriton arnoldi; assembly: GCA_963921515.1. Taxonomy (NCBI): domain Eukaryota; kingdom Metazoa; phylum Chordata; class Amphibia; order Caudata; family Salamandridae; genus Calotriton; species Calotriton arnoldi. The sequence goes on along the minus strand of CAWUFW010002763.1, from coordinate 1,812,682 downwards.
AGGAACTGTTCAGCGTCATACAGCAGTTCGCTAAACCCACTTGCGAAGCCACGGACTTCACACCCTCCCAGGAACTCTGCGACAAGCTCAGCTCCTACTTCCATCGGAAGATCAAGGCCCTCTATGACAACTTCAGCGAACCAGCGCCGGACACCACCCCCCTACCCACCGCCGCCGATAAGCCGACCATCACGTCCTGGGATCCAGCTACCGTCAAACTCATCACCGCGACCATGATGAAAACACACTCAGGAGCCCCAACGGACCCCTGTCCACTGCACATATTCCACAGGGCCGCCACCGCCATCGCACCCGAACTAGGAGATACCATCAACGCCTCCCTCAGATCCAGCATCTGCCCAGACGACTGGAAATGGGCGGAGGTGAAACCCCTCCTCAAGAAGCCAACAGCCGACCCTACGGACCTGAAAAACTACCGGCCCATCTCTCTCCTCCCCTTTGCGGCCAAAGTCACCGAGAGACTCGTAAACGCCCAGCTGACCGCCTTCATCGAAGAGAACTCCATCCTAGACGCCTCCCAGTCTGAATTCCGCAGCAACCACAGCACCGAGACCGCCCTCTTGCCGCCACCGATGACATCCACATGCTACTAGACCAGGGACACACTGCGGCCCTCATCCTTCAAGATCTCTCCGCAGCCTTCGACACCGTTTCACATCGCACGCTCACAGCCAGACTTCACGAAGCAGGGATACAAGGAGCCGCCCTCGACTGGATCCAATCCTTCCTCTCCGACAGAACCCAGAGGATTCGACTCCCTCCCTTCCTCTCCGAACCCACGGAAATCAACTACGGAGTACCCCAGGGATCGTCACTCAGCCCCACGCTCTTCAACATCTACATGGCCCCCCTCGCCGCCATCGTCAGACAGCATGGGCTCAGCATCGTATCCTACGCCGATGACACCCAGCTCATCCTCTCCCTCACGAAGAACCCCGAAGACACCAGACTCTGCTTCCAGGAAGGAATGAAGGACGTTGCAGCCTGGATGAAGGATAGCTGCCTGAAGCTCAACTCAGAGAAGACCGAGATCCTCATCCTCGGACCCTGCACCTCAGCCTGGGACAACACCTGGTGGCCCTCCACCCTCGGGAGCCCACCCACCCCTACTGACCACGCTCGGAACCTCGGCATCATCCTTGACTCCTCCCTCTCAATGAACCGCCAGATCAACGCCGTCGCTTCCACCAGTTTCAACTGCCTTCGCATCCTCCGGAAGACCTTCAAATGGATCCCCCCTGACTGCAGAAGGACCGTCACCCACGCACTCATAACCAGCCAACTAGACTACGGCAACGCCTTCTACGCCGGAATCAACAGAACTCTTCTACACAAACTCCAAACCATCCAGAACGCCGCAGCCAGACTCGTCCTCGGGACACCGCGTCATGAGCACATGACCCAACACCTACGAGGCCTCCACTGGCTCCCCGTTGAGAAGAGGGTCACCTTCAAACTCCTCACCCACGCCTACAAATCTCTCAACAACATCGGACCCAAATACCTCAACGAGAGAGTATCCTTCCACGTATCCAAGAGAAACCTCCGCTCCGCCGACCTCGCCCAGCAGAAACAGAACCGGCGGGAGAGCTTTCTCCTACAACGCAGCTAAGACCTGGAACGAGCTCCCTGTGGACATCAGACGCTCCCCGACCCTGCACACGTTCAGGAAGGACCTCAAGACCTGGCTCTTTGACTGATCCGGAGCCGCTCCCCCCCTTAGTGCCTTGAGACCCTCACAGGTGAGTAGCATGCTATATAAACCCCTGATTGATTGATTGGTCAACAAAGACGGTATGGCCAGATTCGGGAAGGAGTACATCCAGTATGTCGGGTCTCGGTTTCAAGCACAACTCAGTGACACTAACGCAGTTGTGGTTGAAATCACTCTCATCATCTCCCTCTGTGGTTGCAACAGAGAAGCAGAGTTTAGTGTTTTACACCTCCTGATGTAAATATTTTTGGCTGCTAGAGTGATTCTCTCATTGCGGGTTAAGCGGCTGTTTGTCAAATTTTACATGGGGTGCGTGTCAATGAGAATCTCAATTGAGTGGGGGTCCATAACAATTATTGGATAGCTCATCATTATTCCTTCAGTTTCCTGTATGATAAGGCTCACCGCTTCAACCACTTTGAGATATCCTGGCAACGCTCCTGCCACAATATCAAGAGTAGCTGAGAAATATCCAATGTGGCGCTCAGTCTTCCCATGGACTTGTGTTCGTACAGACAATGCACACCCATCTTTTTCATGACAAAAGAGTGCAAACTCTTTAGTATAATCTGGCATTCGAAGAGCGGGTCACTGCAAAGTAAATTTTTGAGCTCCTGGGAGGCTTCCATGCTTTAATCATCCTTTGGTACTGGGTCACTAACATCAGTGTGCACCAACCTCAGTTAAGGCTTCGCCACAAAGTAAAAGTTCAGGCTCCACTGTCGGCAGTAGCTAACCATGCCCAAGAACATTTGCACTTCTCTCGATGTGTTTGGGATTTTTATTTTTAAGGACTATCTCAATGCGTTCATGTAGCACTCACCTCACTCCCGTTTCTATCTAGTGTCCCATGTACATGACTTTCTATATACAATACTGTAATTTCTCGGGGGAAACCATAAGCCCATTCTCAGCCAAGCGGTTGAGCAGAGCAATCGTGTCTTGTTTAGGGGTGTGCAGAACTCGCAGAATTTCAATCTGCAGAATTCCACAGAGTTACAGAAAAACTCAGTGAGATTCCACGGAGTTCTGCCAACGGGCAGAAAATATGCAGCTCATGCTGCTCGAGCTGTAATTTGGCACTGGTAGCATGAGCAGTGCTGAAATATCAGTGTGAACAGAACCATGTGTTGCGCATGAGTGCACGGCCATTCGAGTTGATTTTGCTGCTGCTTGAGTCGAAAATGTACTCGAGCGTCAGCAAATCTACTCGAGAGACAGCCTTCTGACCGCCCACATTAGAAAATCGTGCTAGGGGACGCCAAATCTCACTCACACTTGCCAGCTCGCATTTTCTGGTGTCTCGCGCATGAAAAATTCCGTCGCGCAGCAATTGATGGAATTTGGCCAGAACTCCGCCTTAAAGAGTAACGCAGAGTGACAAAAAATTCCACCAATTCAGCAGACAGAACAAAACATTCCACCCACCCCTTGTTTACAAGCTTCTTTGGTCATTGATGCAATTAAAAGATCATTGATGTATTGTATCAGGGTCGACTGCATGGTAGCTGGAGAGATTTTAGGTTCTTTTGGATTGTCTGATTGAAGCATGGTGGGCTCTCTGTAGATCCTTTGGGGACACGGTACCACACAATAGTCTTCTCTTGGAACCAGAAAACAAAGAGAAACTGGCTCTCTTTGAGTAATGCAACTGAGCAGAAGGCTTGACTGAGCTCGATGGCCATAAACCACTCAGCCTTTGGGGGAATTTGGAACAAGATCACAGCAGGGCTCAGTACCCCAGGATAGCATATCACGACAATCTGCTTAATTTTCAAGAGATCCTGAACTATCCTCCACTTTTTCTTTGCCTTTTGTAAGGCCATGATCAGAGAGTTAAATGGACTCTCAATGGCATCCTTTACAATGCCCTGTTCTATTATACTCTCAATAACAGGAGTGATTCCTGCAATAGGCTCTGGGGTCATTTTGTAATGACGGTTTTTGGGAAAAACAGCATTTGGTTGAAGGGTAATTTTTAAAGGTTTAGCAGCCTTAATCATTTCAATTTATTTCCCCGTAAAATCCCAGACATCCTCTCTAACTGTCTCTCTCAAGATTATTGGCAGGTCCTCTTTAATAATGAACAGATATAATTTGACGACAGATTACGGTGGTTGTAGCTTAAACTCTTCTTAATCTGCTTGGCTCTCAATACCGACTTCGTTCTGCGTAAATGGTGCAGTTGAGTTTACAGAGAAAATCCCTTCCTAACAGGTATACAGGACTTGGATCCCAAACCACAAACTAATGTTGCTCTTTAATGTCTCCTATCTTCACTGGAACAGGGGCGGTTGAAACACTGCTGATTGGTGATGCTCACAACCTGGACTTCTTTTTCCCAGAGGTGTAGGTTAGGGACCTCAACTGTTCTAATGGCCGAGCGAGTGGCTCCTGTGTCATAGGAAAAGATACTGGATGTCCATTAATCCCTTCATCTATGTGCAGTCCACTCTGGTCCACTTCTTGGACTACCAAGTACGCACTCCTCTTTCCCTTCTCAGGCACCATCATTGATCGCGATCAAAGTCTGTGGAAGTCTCAAATATCATGGGGACCAGGTCATTTTGAGACATCATTGGGTTGTGAAGCACTTAGAGATTTGAGAAAGAGTGGGAACCCTCAATGCATCTGTACTGGGTTTGGGGAAAGTTGTGGTATGCCAGACTTTGGGATCTTTGGGCTGACATAGCAACGGGGGGATCGCCACCTGTGCCACACGATTTGCATCTTGGGTATCAATTACAACTCAGTTGGGGTTATAATGACACTCCCTCTTCCAGTGCCCGACCTTGTTGTAGATGTGGCAAGGGGTATCCTTCTTTAGGGCACTTATGCTAGCTCCTAGAACATTACTTCGAACTCTCCAGAGGCACCATGATGACACACTGCCTGAATACTGTCAGACTTTCTAAACCACTTCTTACTCTAATGCTTCGCTTGCCAGCTTCAACTAAACAAAAGTTTGTACAATAGCATAATACTACCATCTTCACACAATGGTAGACCTTCGACTGGCGGAGGTCACCGTGCTCAGCACCCTCACATCTGTGCAAGAAGGAATGAACAGTTAACGAGTTTAATTAGTACATCTACACAAGAGAAAAAGTTAGGTCCCTGTCTTGGTGTGACTAATAGCGCCTCACAGCATACCTCACCTTGTAGACAAGTTAAATGATTCAATACTGTAACTTGAGGTTTTCTCTTCAATTCTTATATCAGCTCGATAACAGCTCATACATCCGTCAACTTCAAAACCCAAAGAATATCATCAAAAAAAGCAATGACTATTTCTCCCCGAAATCCGACAGCTATAGTCAAATAATAATTATTCTCAAAATGTGACCACTGCATTCCACCACAATGTGTCCACTACAACTCCCACCACACACTACTATATGGTTAATTCATTATTCGCATGCATGCAAATCCCTATTGATACTCATGTTGTCCTTCTTAAGCCACCTCATCACTCGGTACCATAATCGGGGTGGGGCTGGGTCAATCCGAATTTCGGGGGAAACTGTCTGAACCATAAAGGTGCAGGAATCGGTACTATGGCCATTTGGTTTTATCAGCTTTGGATCCAATCAGAACTATCACCACTTTTACCAGATCTGTTAGCGTGCAACCCCGTGTGAAATGGTCATATATATATATATAGGCAGGCCAATGGCTAGTATTGGGAGCGGTGCAGTCCCACTACAGCTTTGGTACTCACCAACTGGATCTGTTTCTAATACATTACAACCAGTTTAATATTGAAACATTCTCAATAATAATGAGAGACACTAGGTAAAGTTTGTAGGTTTATATAAGAAATGTATTGCCAAATTACAGGAAATAAGCCATCAAAGAGTTTAGTAGCCAGGCAAACATATTGTCAATACACAGAATTTAATAAACGGCACAGATTTGCCTTCTAAAGGTGGGGAATAGGGGTTCCTGGGTACAGTGAGACGCACATCCTTTTAAAGGGTTTTAGACAATGGCTTTCATACAATTCTACACAACTACACGGTTCTCAGGGTTTGCACCAATGAGGAATAAGCAAGAAGAAACAATTTTACACAAAATACATTTGAGGATTCTCTCATAGTAGTAATACACTGAGTTTAGTCATTCTCACAGTTTATTCAAGCATGTGATGTGATATATTATACAACTTTAGCCTAGGGCAGTTGGGATCTCCTTGATTAGGAACAATGTGGGTGAAGTCCCTAGGAACACTCTCAGTTTATTAGTGTAAAGCTCAAAATTCTTTATTTAGAACAGTTAAACACAAATAGTAATCATCACGTGGCGTATTAAGACAGTGGTTCAATATGGAAGACAGTGTAAACACAGTTTTCATGTTAGCGTAAACTCAGTTTCTTTTTTTTTTTTTATATTTTAACTTTTTTATTCAATCCATGAGTAGTACAATCAAAATCATATACATAAATACATAAACTATCAATTCATCTTACCATGTACATACATCAATATCACAATAAATAATCCAAAATCAAGAACCAGACAGATAAAACATACATGATATACCCATCACAAAATCCACTTATTTCATATGTTCTATCATCGGCCCCATATCTGAATACCCAATTTACGTTTTTTCATTGATTTCAAAGAATATAAACTATGCTCCAAATTAAAAATGTTATAGAATTTGGCCCGCCACATTTCAAAAGAGGGAGCTTCCTGTTGGAGCCACAATGACGCAACAGATATCCTAGCTACCGCCACTGCTATGAATATCAAATATCTAAATGGATGACAGCTTTTCCCAACTTTAAGGGTTTCCCCTATTCCTGTCAACATTATATCCATCGTTATCTGTACATTGACCCCCGTAATCTCTGTTAAAAAACGTTCAATATGACTGATGAAAATGATGAAATGGGGAGGCACAAATGATGGCAGATGTTTTCGATGTGCAACGGAAAGGGCGGATATTACACATATCTTTTTTGGGTGTGTGCAGCTAAAATTATGGAAAAGTCATATTGAACTTTTTTTTAGCGTAAGCTCAGTTTCTAATGCAATTAAGGAATAAAAGCTCTCACACATGCACACCCTTTGTTTAATCTGAATACAATGCCTCAGAAAACATGACCTCACTTGCAATGACGAAAACGTTTAAAACATCGGCTAATTTTGAAGAGATATTTTCAAACAGTAGATTTATTAAGAGTGTATTAAATAAATTTTAGTGAAGTAAGCAAAGAATCTTATCTACATGTGCCGGCTTTATTATTGTAGCCCAATGTCTTCAACTGTCTATGCCTTCAGGCAGAATTATTGTCTTTTCATCTAGGTCAGGCCGCTCATTACAAAGTGACCTGGGCAACATTTGCAAATAATTTTGTGGTAAAATTGCACTCTCGATAAATGTTAATGACTAAAAGAAATCAGTGCTTGAGGCATCCTAATCCCGTTTATCACATGCTCTTCTCGACAGGGCAAGGGTGTCGGATGTTTTTTGCCAGGAACCTATTACAGAGCTGACCAGCTCCATGGATATCAGTGCCTAAAACCAGGGGGGGGGCTGGGACAGAAAATAGGACCAGGCACCAAATTAAAAGTGCCCCCTAATTAGTAAATTAGATAGCTAAAAAATGGTCCATGTTTACAAACTAGGGCAGTTTTGAACTTGTTAAGACATGCTGTATAAGTGTTTTGCAAGTTATGGCAGACTGCATGGATTTGACATTGCTGCAGGCAATGTTTGTTTAAACATCAGCAAACTCAACCATAAAAAGCAGCTGAGCAGACCATAAAGCAGGCTCACAAATAGCCAAAACACCAACCCAAAGACGGACCTCTCAGACCAGCCTTCAGGCTTTGCCCGATTGCGCAATAGGCCAGTTCGACCATGCCTGACGCAATTGTAAGTAATGGTTGCAGGGGCGTAGCTTCAGGGGAGGTGTTTGGGGTGTTACACCCCCTTAATAAAATGTAATATTTAATAAATAGTTGGGTACAGGAGCTTTCAGTCGGGTATAAGATGTCTGTTTGATTTCACCTGGGATTTTTAAACACTCACTCAGACAAAAACACAAACACACATTCTTGTCTCTGTTTTGAAGGTCTTAAAACATGGTTATTTTACAAAATACCATGTGTTAAGTACCCCTCACAACCTGCACTCCATTCTCTTTCCACTGGCCCTTAAGCCTCCCTCATGCATTGCTTCCCATATAATGATTAACATGATATGCCAGCTTGATTCTCGGAAAATCTGAAACACCCCCCCCCACCGTCTTACGAACCAAGCTACGCCCCTGAATGGCTGCCTTTGGCTGGTACACTTTTCCAGCACAGCCATGAATGCTGCAATTACTTACCAGTAATAGCATTACTCTGAATCCTTCTCTCGCCGTGATGACTCATTCATTGAGACCCTTGTGCCTCCAATCACAATCCTTTCCCACAGAAACAAATCCCTTCTCCCTCCTTACTTCCTGTTCCGTACCAAGCCCAAACCACCACACAGTTGGACTGGCCAAAAAGGGTGGCAGGGAGGGCCTGAGTCATCATAGCAAGAGAATGACTTAAAGTAATGCTATTATCGGTTAGTAATCACAGCATTACCGCTTCGCCCCTCTTGCCGTGATGGCTCATTCATTGAGATGTACCCAAGCCAAAATGAGGACAGAAGAACCACACAGAAAATGCAAACACGAGTTCAAGCCATAGGCAAAAACAATGTACAAAACGGAAGCCAGCACCGTCAAACCCAACAAAGCTGGAACGGCCAGACTCTAGACCACCCAATAAGGAGTCCCAAAGGTAGAAAGAACTGCCCAAAGGCAGCCCAACAGAGTCCCAGCAAAGAAGCACCATGAACCCCAGCCATGGAAGCCAACAAGCCACAAGGAGGCCTCTCCAGTAACCCTAGAGGAGAAGAAGAACCAAATTGCAAGAAAACAAGCAGTACGAACCGACCCACCGGCACAAAGCCGTAGTTGAAGGCAGAGCTCCCTCCACCCATAAGCACGACTAAGCGCACAAACATGTGGAGGAGACCCGGAACATCCGCACATGGACCAGGAAGAGCAGTACTGCTGTCTACACAGCAACCAAATAAAGGGCCACTAGTCCAGGAGACAGAGGAGCTGGGAAAAACACCGGAAGAAACACCACCAGTAGAAAATGAAACAAAAGAAGGCACCGGAGCACAAAACCTGGGCCCAATCAAAGAATAATCCTACCCACAAACACCAGAAACAAAGAGCCAGACAAGAAAACGATTCAAGTGCAGTCAGCCAGCAAGCAGACAGTACCGCCCCCAGAAACAGCGCCCGCAAGGCCAAAAGACAGGGCCCCACAGACGCCAAGGGCGCAAACGTGGGGGACCAGGGAGCACGCAAACCCAGATGCAAATCCCAAAATGGGCACAGCACCAGAGGGACAGGACGGAGAGATGAAAACCCTGAAAAGGACCTGAAAAGATGACCCAGAATGACTACTAGACCCCCTCAAGAGGACGGGAAGCTAGAAAAGCCCCATCAGGAGGAAACAAGCACCTGAGGCAGTGAAACAGAAAGCGGAACACCATGCGATCGCGCACATCAAGCCAGAAACAACTCCCATGCCGAGCATAAGAAGAACAGGCAACCTTCTGGATGCCCAAAAACCTGCCAGGCGACGGAATGCAGAGAAACAATATCCTCACCGCACCAAGATGCCATGACATGGCAGAGAACCCAGCACTGTCAGCACATGTAACAGGGCAAGTGAAAAGAAGCTCCCATGGACCAACAGCTGGCTAGAAACTGGAAGAAGGAAAGCATCAGCAGATGAAGAACAGCCAGCAGGGGAGCCAATACTCAGGCAACAACCTGGTGACTGGGACACAGGCTGTACGGCAGGACCAGGAACCGGAGAAGCATGGCTCCACAGTGAACCACAGAACTGCTGAAGACAAGGACAAACGTGCATGAGCAGAAATGCAACCAGCAGAAGGAATGCAGCCACACAGACTGCAGGAAACAATAGGGGAAGGAGCTGCTGCAAGGACAGAAGCGAATGGAAAGCACTCATGCTGGAAGGGACGCCGGGCCACCCACAGGCCATGTCCCCACCTGACAGGCCAAGCCAGGAGCACCTCTCCGAGGAACATGCACCGGGTACGGTATCCGGCTGCATGTATCAGGACATCCGACACACTTGACCTCTCATGCCTGGCCACTGACAAAGCCCCAAAAGCCTAAGGAACGAGCAGGCAAAGCCCCATATGAGACAGCCCGAGCACCAGAGAAGACATGGCAACAGATGGCAGCAGACCACCATCCACCTGGCAATCCACATGATCCAAAGGCAAACAACCATCAGGAGAGAACAAGGACCTGCCAAGAAGAGGAGCCAAAATAAAGCAACCTAGCAGAAGGTGGCAACAACATAGCCCCAACTTCCAATTCAGAGCGCTTCTGAAGAAAGAGGGGAACCCGGCTATGCTCAGACACTCCCCAAGAACCAAAGAAACAGGCATGCAATTCATCCATGACGATCAGCCAGACAAACTATCCAACAGTTCACCAAACAGCTTGCCACCCCCGACGGCAACCGAAGAACGAAGACGGCCAGCCAGATTCGTTCACCAGGCCACAACCAGATAAATCAACGGGCCAAGATAGCAGAGGAGGGGGTCCCAGACACCCCAACATGAACTGCAGACAAAACAGCCAGGAATTCAACATGTCGAGCCATGCGTACTTGGATATCCGACACACTCGGCACAGCCTCAGCCAGAGACTCCAAACCCTGCCCCAAGGAGCAAGCTGACAATTTTGTATTCAGTTCATTGCAGAGCCCGTCAGCCAATCTGCAATCGCTGTGGCCCCTCTCCACCGGAGGTGGGCCCAACTGAAAGACAGAATCCAGAGGAGACACCCTCTATCCAGCAGCAAGTACATGCCCTCTAGCCGGCTGGAGGCAAGGACCGCAGACCTCCGGCCCGGCTGCTTGAAAAGGTCCAGGGAGGAGCCCTGATCTGCTGCACCGCAGGAAGACACCCTCCCTTACCTGAATTGCCAGCTACCGCAGCATGCCGCAAATGACAACGTGTAAGCCGATCCACGCGACCTCCACAACCCCGCCGGCACCACTCACTGCTGTTTGGCTATGCCTTATGTGTTTTCTTCCAGCAGGCTCAATGAACATAGATTTTGCAGTCGCCACCAGCCTCAGGATGGAGACTCAATTCATGGTTCAATTCATAAAGGTCTGGCAAAAAAAGTATGAAGTGAACTTTTATGTCTCACCTGTCTGACAGAGCAGGCTGTTGGGCTGAGAAAGACCTATTGTGAACTTACAGTGAGCTCACTGGCCGCCCGTTGCTTAACATTGTTTGGCTGTATTGTCACTCTCATGTGCTTGCTTCTTATTCAATGGTTTTCCTTCCTCTACTTGAGTGTGTCTCTCCCCTGGAGCATAGCCCCTTTAAGATCATTTTGATTGGCTGATTTTTATCCTTCCTCTGCACACTTTTAGAGAACTACATTTTTCTTTTTCATTCAGCACTCTCTCTCTCGTGTGCTGCTACCCCCCAAACAGTGTTGCTACCCACCCCTCTGAGCTTGTCAGTAACAGAATAACAACAGGGATATTTTTACCAGGGTACGGCTGAACAGCAAACTTGGTGCCACACACCATACTACTCTCTTTACAGCACTTCATACTAAAGGTGCTGCAATAAAAAAAAATTCTATGAAGCTCTTTAATCCTACTTGAAGTGAGAAGCGTGCTACATCAGACTGCTAAACAAGGCTTCTATGGAGCTAGAGGAAGGGCCAGCTACTGCACTCACTCAGGCTGCATCTTGAGCAGAAGGTTTACTTAGCACAACACTTCCCCAGGAGGCCTATAAATATGTCCTCTGGACTACTACAGAGGAACAAATGGACCAATCCTGTGTAAAGTTAACTAGCCCTTGACAAGCATTTGCATTTACATTCTGACACCGCCTTATTATTTTTAAATTCTGTCCAGAGTTTCATGAGTGAAAAAGTATTTTAAAAATAAGCGTTGCCATTTATAAAGATTAAAAACTTTGAATTCAATACACAGGTTTGAGATACTATAAGATATATGTTTGTTTTTCTTCTAGCACTTTCAAACGTTTCCTTTTACTTTTTTAAACAATACACTACAAACAAACATTTACAAACCCAACAGCCCAGCACCATATAAAGGTGAGACCTATCAGCTTTACCAATGCTTGTTTTTATCAGTAGCCAACTTTGTGAAGGTAGCTGGCATTCTGCTTAGTTACGTTTTAGTTGGCACCACTGAGTGCTTAATTTGTGAAAGAAAGAGTGACGGTGCTCAAAATTCTACTCAGAAGCCCGCGTCGGGGCAATTAAAAATCAGTGTGCGGAATACCAATGCTGGTCGTTTTAAAACCACCTCATAACTCTTTAATTCACTACCAGACACTCCCTCCCCTTTTATCTCACTCCTGCAGGTTCCAGCTTTCTCCTTTTGTGACGGCTTTGCCATCTTTCTCTTCCTCCATCTTTTCAATGTGTGTAATTTCCATCTCTTGAGCAATGATGCACAAAAACAGGTGCCGGTCCCCAAAAATAAGTGCTGGTGCCCCTCACCGGCAACCACCAGCTCAAATTAAGCACTGGCACCACCGCTGTGTTGGCTTTAAAGACTTGCCCCAAGCTACTTGTAGGAACACTCTGTCAGCAGGGCGTTTTGTCATGGAAAAAGGAGATACTCTAATGTTGCTAGCACCCCATATGCTTTATTATATTTTAGAGGTAATAACTGGAAAATTGTGTGATTGCCATCCCCAGGGAGTGGCAATAAAACAACTGATGACAGACACGTACCTCCCACCCCTCACAGAGTCATCTCCTCTCTTACATGAGTCCACATGAGTCAAGAGACTTCAATTCAATCTTAGTAACTTTTATTTTCTCTCTCTCTACCCGGACAGCATCATCATTGACAAATAAGTTAAGAAACACAGTTTGGCATGCGCGCAGTCACCTGGTATGCTAGGGTTTCAGTATTGCTGATGCCAGGGTCCCTATGGTTGTTCCTCTCTGGCTCATTCATTTTGAGCTGTAGTAGCCTCCTAAAAAATAACTTTCTTTTCCCCACTGGTCCTGTTCTCATCTTGTTCATCTGAATCAGACCTGGTAGCCTTCTGCTCTCTGGTGACTCCTGATTCCATCACATTTTCACATTCTGTGATGTCCTTGAGGTTGTGGGTGCAGTCTGAGACACTGACAATCAGGCCTATCTCTGAGCTGGGTATTGCGTGACTGGAAACAGTGCACCCTGAGTACTGACTGTATACCACAAGAATATCATGGGAAAATGTTGTGAGCCAAAACTATCATGGCCAAAATATTGAGGACAAAAATATTGCCAGTATAGGTTTGCAATAAGTAACTGCAAATGCGTGTTCCTTGGTGATATGTCATGGTACATGGGCGTGGAGTTATGAACAGTAGATATATACTTAGTTACGTATATACTTACCTTCACAATAATTTCCTTGATATTTAGCCCACAATTTTGTTGTAGTACAATATTTCTGATCTTAATATTGTGGTACCCAGCCCACCTGACAACTGTGAGGTGCTTTGAGACCAAAAACGACTCAAGATTGCCTTCAATGTGTATTTTTACATGGCTGCCTGGTGTTTGCAGAAATAGTAGAGTCACTTCAGTCTGTACATTATTCGGAAAGATGCGAATTTTGAATTTGGCAGAATCAGGCAATTTAGAGCCTCTCATCCTCTCATCTCTTTCCACCTCAAGTAGGGTTAATCGAGCCTGGGTCACTCATACAGGGGCTACTGTCGTCCTCTGATGTATTGTGATGTGTGTCAGTCGCGGAAGCATATGGCGTCTCTGTGTACGGTAGTGTGTCTCTTAATTGCAAACTGCCGGTTGCCATGACCCTCTCAGCAGGTCCCTGGTGGTTACTTATGAGTGATAGGGGGACTCAGACTGCAGGTATACATTGGAGTTCGGTCATTTTTCCAGGGTGAGATGTGTGTTTTTTCTGCTGAAGGTCTCTCCCAACAACATGATGCAATGAGATTTGAGTACTTTTATTACTTTGTGGACTCCCCCAAAAGTGATTCGCAGAGCTCTGTGAATAAACAGTCAGGTTACCTCTAAAATTGAACCTCATCATCCCCAACTTGAGACACTTTTTGAACGCTAATTGTTCGAAAACTACTTAAAGGATTTACACCAAACAAAAGCTAGGGCACTTCCTTAATCAATGTTCTACATTCATGACAAATTTGGTGCGACTCTGTTCAGCTGTTGGTATCTGTATGAAGGAGAAAAGAATCAAGTCGGAATTAAAATCGGAAATGTCTCTTTTGGGAGTTTCCATTTTTTTGGCTTGAGCAAAAGTGGATGCACTTTTTTGGAACCTTTTGTGCAGATTCGTCAAACGGCTGTAAAGTTATTAAGAAACCAAAAATTGCGTTTTTCAATGGAAAGTCTGACCTAGCTCTCACTATACAGGCACTATTGCCGCCTGTGTAATATATCTATCAACAAAACTGTATGCTATGCTGCAGGGCTTTAAGTGGGATGAAAAAACTGGGGGGTCTCTCAAAGGGGCGTGACCAATGTAATTAAGGGCGTGGCTTAAAAACACCTAAGCTAAAAATCTGTGCTTAGCATAGTGTGCCGCCCGACTTGTATTTTGCTGTTTCTGTCATTGCATCTAGATATATGATAGAACAAGTAACATACCTACAAAAAGTCAGGACTATTGGCTTTGTAAAAAAAAAATGTAAGTCCGTTTTTATATAGCGCAGCTACTCACCCTTACGGGCCTCAAGGCGCTGGGGGCCGGAGTGGAAATTAAGTGAGCTATTGCCCAGAGTCACATGGTGCTGAGCTGAGCTGCCGCCGGAGCCGGGATCGAACTGTGAACCCTGTGCTCCGAAGTCAGCTGCCCTGGCCGCTGCACCACACCTCTCATTTTGCATAAGATAAATAAGCAGCAACTATGGCTTGTATATAATATTGAAAAAGCTTCCACTTAAAGCCCTGGTGACACCTTGACAATATTGCTGCTCCTGAGTTTCAAAAAGAGAAGGGAAATCCAGAGAGAAAATGACTCTCTTTAAAGGATTTCCCTTCCCCCTTCAACGCTCACCTGGCATGACGTCATGCCGTAACTTCTCCACTAGTGAGAAGTGAGCAGTGTTATGTTATGTTACGAAGATTTCTAGAGCGCACGATTACCCGGAGGTGTCCTGGCGCTGGTTACTACTCCTATTGCCGAAACCGGAAGGACAGGAGTTATTCATCAAAAAGCCAGGTCTTCAGCCCTTTCCTAAAAGCCAAAAGATTATCGGCGTTTCTCAGATGAAAAGGCAGACCATTCCAGGCCTTAGCTGCGCATAGGGAGAAGCTTCTGCCACCCCACTGGGCTTTTTTTTACGGGTGGGACTGCAACCAGTTTGGCTCCCAGTGATCTCAGTGTTCTTGCCGGTCTATACCATTGAAACTGGCGTTGTAAATGTTCTGGTCCCGAACCTTGCAATGCCTTAAAAACCATACAGAGAGATTTAAAGCGCAATCGGCTCCTCACCCGGAGCCAATGCAATTTTCTTATCTCTTTAGAAATTGGGGAAAATTTAGATGAGCCCGTAAGAAGTCTGGCCGCAGCATTCTGGAGCAACTGAAGTTTGTTCAGAAACTTTTGCTGTATGTTGAGATATAAGCTATTACAGTAGTCCAGCCTTGACAAAACCAAGGCTGTGACCACTGTTTTCTGGCTCCCCAAAGGGAGAAGCCGCACAATTTTCTTGATAGTTCTCAGGACATGTACTGTTGTTGACACTACTGCATTGACCTGGGCACCCAGAGACAATTTCTCATCCAGCATAACTCCCAAATTTTTCACCTTTTTAGAGGGAGATGGAAGAGTTCTCAGAGAGGCGGGCCACCAGTTGGGGGTCCAGAAGTTAGTGTCATTCCCGAACAACATCACTTCGGTTTTACCCGAATT
Organism: Calotriton arnoldi; assembly: GCA_963921515.1. NCBI lineage: Eukaryota > Metazoa > Chordata > Amphibia > Caudata > Salamandridae > Calotriton > Calotriton arnoldi. The sequence continues at coordinate 1,796,942 of CAWUFW010002763.1, read as the reverse complement.
CAGCTTAAGGCAGTTGTCTGCCATCCATCTCCCTACTGCTTCCATACAGGTCTGAAATTTATTATCTATTCCTAGCTCTTGGCCGGGTAAAAGAGACACCACAATCTGTGTGTCATCCGCATAAGACGTAATCCCAAATCCAAAGGCACTGATAACAGGAGCTAGCGATGAGACATAAACATTAAAAAGTGTTGGGCTCAGAGAGGACCCCTGCGGTACTCCACATGGCAGTGTGAAGAGTTTAGACTGAAATTTCCCCAGGGATACAATCTGTCCTCTGTCTGATAAAAAGGACCTGAGCAGATCCCAGGCTTTACCCTGTACCCCACATTCCCTGAGACGGTCCATCAAAATATTGTGATGGACCGTATCAAATGCGGCGGATAAGTCCAATAGGATCAAAGCAGCCCTACCTCCTCGATCCACTGCTACTCTAATCTCCTCTGTAGCCTTAATGAGGGCCGACTCAGTGCTGTGTCCCTCTCTGAAACCATGTTGGAAGGGATCCAGTGCTTGGACCTCCCTCAGAAAGGCACTGAGTTGACAATTCATAACTTTCTCCACCATTTTTGCAGGAAGAGGGAGACGAGAGATCGGGCGGAAATTATTGGGATCATTGGGGTCCAAGCTTGGCTTCTTCAAAAAAGGGAGTATTGAGGCCACCTTCCACAATTTGGGAAATTGTCCAGTTTCGAACATACCATTAAAGATGGCTACGAGATATAAGGCAATTGGACTGGGGGCCAATTTTGTAATAATTACTGGGCAGGGGTCAAAAGGCGAGCCCGATTTGGCTCCCTTAAGAAGCTCCAGAATGTCCTGTACAGTCATTGGACTGAATTTGTCCAAGGCACGGGGGGACCCTCTTAAATTCAGAGGTCTTCTTAATCATGCTTGATCCAGCCTCCCTCGATCCACTGAACACTGAAAATATGCTAACCACTTTATTGAGGAAGAATTTAGCAATCTCCTCACATAATTCTTGACTAGATTGGACAGTAGCTGGACTCAGGGAGGCTAATTTGGAGACTGTTCTAAAGAGCTCTTTGGTAGAGTTCTTTGACAATTCAATTTGGGTTGAATAAAATTTTTGTTTTGCGACAAAGATGGCTTGTTTATAAGTTTGCAGGCGAGATTTATACACTTTCTTCTCTACTTCCAAATAGCTTTTCCTCCAAGAGCGTTCTAGACGTTTACATTTGGATTTGAGATTTTTTAACTCCTCTGTAAACCATGGAGCAGAGGGATGTAATCTTTTCGGCAGAACAGTCTTCAGTGGCGCTAATTTCTCACACGCCTGTGCAAGCCAGTTGGTATAGGAGGCGGTTGCCTCCTCTACCCCCTCCGTTAACTGATCTGCCGTGGAGGTTAGAAGCTCCTGAAGAACGGTCCCATCGACTCTGTTCCAAGCTCTAGTCTCTATCCGACCTTTGTGGTAACTGCTCCCTATACGCTGATCTGCCATACTTATACTAAATTGGATCGCAGCGTGGTCGGACCACACCAGTGGTAATACGCCTGTAAAAGACAAGCCTGGATGGTTTGAAAATATACCGTCCAGGGTATGTCCTGCCACATGGGTTGGTCCTCTCACAAGTTGTTTAAGGTCAGCACTGTCCATCATATCCATCAACATTGCTGTGTCAGGGTCATTTGGGAGTTCTAAATAAAAATTAAAATCACCCAGTGTGAACAGCGCCCATCGATGTGCCTGCTGTCACTGCAGTCCGGATAAAAACGGACCGCCTGTGCCAGGGCACAAAACAGAGCCTGAGAGACCAGTTTTGAGGCCCCCTTTCAAAAACTGCCGGTGCTCAGCACCGGTGAGACCCGGCCCACTTAAAGCCCTGCTATGCTGTGCACTAGTACTGTCACAGTTTTGCGTTGTCAATCTTCCTCTAACATTCTGGTTTTTGCAGTTTGGCCTCAAACTGGCTGCCTCAGAGGACCGTAGTATCTGTTTACAGCGCTTCATACTAAAAGTGCTCGTGCTGCAAAAAAAAAATTTCTGTGAAGCGCTTTTGTGCTTCTTGAAGCGAGGAGCGCGCTATATGAGACTGCTAAACAAGTAAATAGCATTCCTGAATGGCGGCGCCGCCTTGAGCGAGCTCGACACATACGTATATGATCATGAGCAGCCTTAAAGAGCCTAAAAAAGGTCACTCAGGGATGCTCACTTGCCAGCTACATCTCGGAAATTTCCAAACGTGAGAAGCTTCTCGCGCGCGTGATCACAAGGCAGCATAGTTTCAATGAAAGTGGGATGTTTAGTCAAAACAGGATGACTCATTAACGCGGGAAACAGCGAGCCTCAGATTTCAACGGAGAAGAGTTTTACATAACACTTCATATGTTGGATTAATGACGCGCCAGCTCCTGTCTGCGAATTTAAATGTCGTTCAATCACACACACTGGTGAAGTATGAATGTATGAGCGCAAGTTCTAGGACTGGTTTTTGATGTTATTTTACGTTTTATGTAAGTTATGAATGCTTCTCCAAGTTGTAGAGGCACAGAAATCATGAATAGTTAATATACCCGTCTCTGGTAGGGGCAGGGTAAGACTATCCATGGTGATTCAGGTATGCATGGCGATAAATAGAGGCACAATGTAGAGGAAGAGGTGCTGGTACAAGCTGGAGTTAGATAGTCTATAGCACGTTGCAACACCATTGAGCACGGCCTGAACACCCTAGACGAATGGAACACCACACTTACATGAAACAAAGTGACATCCCTGTTATACCCTACACACATTGTCAACATGTCCATGTAACCATTATCTACAGAAGTTACAGCCATGTAGTCATACCGCTTTAGCATTTGAATGTAGTTATTGACTATCTAACTCCAGCTTGTACCAGCACCTCTTCCTCTACATCAGGGGTCTTCAAACTGTGGGGCGCGACCCCCAGGGGGGCCGTGGAGCGATGCAAAGGGGGTCGCGCCTTCCCAGTCACACTTCTGCCGCGGCCCAAGGGCTTCAGCCCCCCTTCTTCCCCCGTCCTGCGTCTCAGCCCGGGCTGCTGCAGTGCAACTCGAGCTGCTGGGGGCTCAGCTGGGCAGTGTCTGGAGTCTTATCTCCGGCATGCCCGAGTTTTTCACAGGTCTTTAAAGACCATTTGCATATTTACATACCTTTGTAAACTGGTTACAGAGGCTTAGTTTTTTTCCTGGTTCCAGTACCCCCTGGGCCCCCACTCTGCCTATTCCTTACATTTGTATTTTACATTTACTGCTGCAGTGTGAGAATGCATTTCATGAAAAGGAATATAAAGTAGGGTTGCCAAAAGAAAAATGCCAGCCACGTGCTGTTTAAAGAGCCTGCAAAGACCTCCTCTTGACACTAAATAGACTTATAAATAAAAAGTATGTATGCATTCGTTATGTGACTTTTCTGTCTTTGTTCTCTTTAATTATCAGTCATGGATCATTGAGGCAGCCCTAGAACACAATTAAAAGTGCTTTCTATTTATATTTGCTGTTCGAAGTATGCACAGATAAGTGCTTAAAATACAGCTTTAGGTGACTGCTTATTTTTGTACCGACTGGGCCATCAAAATAATCTGCTAACCATAGGCCTGGAAGTTTGTTGCAGGATCAGCACATTATTTATTTCCTCGATCCCCGATTAATGCCATAATAGCAATAGTTTAACTTAGATCTTAAACCCTACGCCGCCGTCCATAACATGCTGAGTTACTTCAAGTGTCTGGGAATGTACTCTGCATTCAGACAACTCACTCGCCATTCTCGCCCTTCACTTTCACGCTCACCCTGCATTCACAGCGATCACAATGCACTCACACCATTCACCCGCTCACCCTGCACTCACAATGCACTTGCGCTGTTCATCCTATACCTCACCCTGCAGTCACACGAGTACACTACTCATCCTGCACTCATGTGACACTTCACTCACCTGTCCCCCTCACTGCTCAATATGCAACTCACTCAAACAAGCCCATCAGTAATCATACACTCATTCGTCCCATTCTGAACTTGCATCCGCACCTAAATTCATAAGCCACCTCACTCACCCTGCAGTCACTCCTCTTACCCTACTCTCACACTGTTGCATCGCTCACCGTGCACTCACATGGGCACTCTTGTCACCCACACAGTGCAGAGGGTTAACGTTCCTGCTACAAAGAATATGTACCATGCAGATCACAGAAATGAGTGTGAGTAAACTATGAGTAGCGCTATAAAAAATGAAATGTTTGTCAGAAAGGTGCTATAGAGAGATGAGGTGAATTGTTGGTGAGTGGCAGTGAAGGAATTCATGGAGAAGGAGGAAACGGGGGTGGGGCACCAAAAAGACTGTTGCACCGTGTGCGACCAGTGTTAGGACCAGCCCTGGCTGGGAGTGTTAAAGGTGAAGTGAGAGGTTGAATGGGGAGAGTTCAGAAGTTGTAAAAAGGGGTGAAAGAAAATGGCCTGCAAAGTGAGAGAGGGATCCGGGGTTAGGAGAGGACAGAGGGATGGAAGGGAGGGGGTGAGAGGAAAGCTGCATGGGTAAACTGCTTAGCTCTGCACAAAACCGCCAGGGTTTTAAGGGACCCCTGCTTCTCCCGGCCAGGGCCAAGTGAGCTTCTAATGTGGCAGCACGTATTCCTGCGGAGTGGAAGGCCCTTCACAAAGGTTGACTAGAAATCTTTCTGATGTTAATTGCTGTATTTTGGTTATACACTGGTACTGATGGGGTGAAATCTTTCCTCAGTGTTACTGTGTACACGGCATCACATAACATCATTTACCTTTTCTTCCCACACAATTTAGTCAAGCCTGTCACGTAATTTGGTCCTCACCTGCCTCATAATTCCAGTAGCCCTGCCTACAGGTTTAGAAATTTTTGTCAGGAGGGGGTCCTTACGCCTCAAAATGTTGACAGGGGGTCTCGGCATCCAAAAGTTTGAAGACCTCTGCTCTACATTGTACCTCTATTTATCGCCATGCATACCTGAATCATTGTCTTTACCTTGGTATATCGACCTATATGTCTATGGGCCTGCTTTAAATGTACCTTCTAGACTACTGTTGTAAAATTTCTCCTCAACACCACTGCCCACCCTGAGTACCCTCTCTCTCTCTCACCCAATGTGCCTTTAGTACCAATCATTATTCATCGAAATATGGTATGCGAATGGACGTGAAACTGTTACTGTTGTAAAGTTTCTCAACACAATTGCCCACCCTGAGTACACCCTCTCTCTCATGTAATGTGCCTTCAGTACCAATGCTTGTTTTACAATTGTATAATTGTGCCTAAATATACCGTCTCACCCGGAGAATTTCTCTCCCACAATATGTGCCATTATATTGCAATTTTACTTTACCAATGCTTGACTCAGACATAATTTTTACAGTTGTAACACCACTCGAATAATTAATTTATTCCTCAATTTATCTTAATCTGATTAAACATGATTCCAAAGTTATTGAATATTGTTTAAAGCATGATTCTATCCTTTACATGATTCTATTCTTTATATGTTCTCTGGCACTTGCCATCTGACCTCAACTCACTACAAACGCCTCTCTAGCGTTTAGTCTTTCTTCTTGGTCTCCCCTGTTAATTGCGCTTTAACGCGTTCTAGTCGTGACACGTCTGTGCATCCCCCCGCACCACGTGATTAGACTATTTAGTCCATACGCGAAGGGGACGCCAGCAGAGCTTGATTGACATCTGCTCCCGATGCGCATCGCCACCACTCCCCCTTCCTTCCAAGTATGTGTTCCTACGTTTTTTTTTTACCCCGGACGGGATCCCGCACCACCCGTTGCCTCGGCGCACCCCCCACCGACACCGCGACCGTGCGCCCCGCCAAATTGAAACCATGCTTCCCCAATGCGTACCAGCTTGCACCCCCACCTCTGGTCGCATTTCCATTACTTACGCCATTCTGACGTACATGGTTTGTCTGCCGCCTGATTCACACGGTTTTCGCGCCCCTCCCTTCTTGCCCGATCGCAATTACCCTCCCACACGGCCCTCGCAGAATGTGGTACCTTGCTTCCCGCCCGCGCCCTTCAGCCCGCTTGGCACAAAATTAGAGCGCTCACCCTCTTCCACTCACTCTGCTACAGCGCTCTGTCCCTGGGTGCACTCATTCACCTGGTCCCATTCTCTTCCAGGTAATCTACCCAGCACTTACTGGTCTGCACTATTCAGAGCGTTCTCCCTAGGGTGACCAACTGGCATGGGTGCAAATTCAGGACGGTAAGTGTAAAAATTCAGGACAAAGGGTCAAAATTCAGGACAAAAATTCAGGACATAAGGTCAAAATTCAGGACAAAACTTTGGGACAAAAGGTAAGTTTTACAAACACATCAGAGGAAGTTGCGCAATAGTATAAAAGTAAGTAAATAGACAACCACTTAAGTACAAGTCAAAATAAGTTTATATTAGGTTGAGACAATCATGCACTTCATGGTTTTTCGGTATGCGCGCAGCTTTGAGCAACTGCAGGTTTTTTGTTGTATTTCATATGATAATAATCTATTTATATGGTTACTCCACTGGGTTGTCCAGTCCGATATTTCGTTTACAACTCATGGTCCTGAGCAGGCATGTTTGGTGAGAGAAGTGGTCAGGAAGATCTGCTCGGATAGTCTTTGTTACTAGCATCTCATATCTGAGTGCCATTGTGAGATGTAAAGCGGCACGCATAGGCCAACTAAAGGGAGGATTGCTGTGATGAACCCACTACAGGGAACGCATTATGGGTGTTTCAGCAAGTGGAAATTAAAATATGAAATTTGACTTTGCTTATGGGGGCTTCGCAGAGAGTTGCACTAGCTGACGAAGTCACAAAGGTGCTTCTCCCTGCAGATTTCTTAAAGAAGGCACTGTCGCTACACTATTACATCGTTTATTTTTGACGCCTTGCCTTTTGCTACAAACACAATATACAGCTCATGGCACTATGAGGCTCTCCCTAAAACCTTACACCTAAAACAAAACATGCAAACATTTACCATTATTAGTGTAACATTCAAGGAGCAGTTGGGTGTCACTCAAAATGTCATATGCATGATGTATAGATCCCACACATAAGCACACAGCAAATACAGAATAGTAACATATAGGCAAGGGAGTAGCCAGAAAATTAAAATACCTCCCACTTTGAACTAAAGCTCCTATGGCGCCAAGAAAGCAAATAAGTCATCACAACCCTCCCCAGAAGAGCTCTCTTGTCCAAGGATCTAGCCATCCATCCTTCCATCAAACTCCTGATATCCACCATTTCAAATTTACATTCTGTCATGTATTAATTCTTTCATCCATCATTCAGTCTTTCACCATTCATTCTGTCCTTCCATCTGTGTGCCCATCCATATCCAAACCTTTTCAACCATTTGCAAACCTATCCATCATCTATCCTTCCATCCATCATTTCACTCATCCACCCTTTCACTCCTCCATCCACCTTTTCACCCAATCCATCCTTTCACTCATCCATCCACTTTTCCACCCATCCATCCAGCCATTTACCCTTTCATCCAAAGCCATCCTTTCACTCATCCATCCACTCTTCCATCCACTCACTCATCCATCCAACCATTTACCCTTTCTCCCATCCAGCCATCCTTTCACTTACTCATCCATCACCCAGTCACTCATCCGTCCACCCATTCAACTTTTCACTCATCCATCCTTTCTTCCAGCTCTCCACCCTCCCTTTCACTCATGTATGCATTCTTTCACTCATACATCTTTACATTCTTCTTTTCACTCATCCAGGCACCCATTCGCCAATCCATTCTGCCAATCATTCATCCATGCTTTAACTCATCCATCCATCTATCCTCCCTTTCTCTCTCCATTCCCCTTTCACTTAGCCAGTCATCCTTCCATCCTCCCTTCACCTATCCAACCACTCATCCACTCATAAATCAATCCATTGACCCTATCACTCATCCATCCTTTCACTCATCCATCCACCCTTTCACTCATCTATCCATCCTTTTTTCCATCTACCCTCCCTTTCACTCGCTCATGCATCCACTCGTCCACCCATCCATACATTCACTTATCCATCCAACCATTTACCCTTTCACCCATCCAGCCATCCTTCCACTTACTCATCCGTCCACCCAGTCACTCATCCGTCCACCCATTCAACTTTTCACTCATCCATCCATCCTTTCTTCCAGCTCTCCAACCTCCCTTTCACTCATGTATGCTCCACATTTCAATGTTCTAATGTTATTTATTTCTTCTGCAAGCATAAGCAATGTGGAAAAAATAGCATTCATATTAAAAAATTAAAATAAAGGTGTTGCCCAGCAGCCCAGGCACAAAGCCCAGGCACTGAAGGGCACCCCTTTTTGGGCTGTTGTGCACATGTGATTTGTCACTTGCCGCGAAGAGAGCCAATGTGGGTTCACTCACTATGTATAAATGCATGTTTATTATAAACTTTTGAGAAAGCATGAGTTGGGCCAGACCTAAAATGAGACAGCCAAGTCCAACAAAGATGTTTACCAACCACAGCGTCCCGCAGAAGCACCAACTTCTCCCCAAATCTTCCGATTGCCTTTATGCCAATACACTTCAAGAAAGTTAGGGAGCATCCTTCATCAGCGTTTATTAACTACGAGCTATTGATAGAATCATTCCAAAGCATCTGTGTATTAAAACAGATGAGCACGGGGTCAACTGTTTACAGACCGAAAGTGCGGAACAGTTTGGAAGGGCAGGGACGTATGAATTAATATCTCTTAGAAAATAACCGTCCGGCCACAGATCACGTCAGGCTTAAGGTGGTTTGAGTTGATTATAAAGTTATTAAAGCTAAAAACATGAGCGCATAATCTTGAAAGGAAAGGACTGCCGATTTGGGATCGAGGAGGCGTGTTGGAGGCAAATCTGGAGGTGGGTGACCGGGTGAATCTGCAGCAGGCACCAATTGTGCGGGAGAAGGGTTTGTCAAATTATTTGATCAGCGCTGCCCCAACCGCCCAGGCAAGCCAGAGTCTCCTTGTGTGAAACACTCAGCATTACACGGATTGCTCCAGGGCAATCTTCACAGCATGTGCATCATAAGCGTAATCAAGACACTCACAGGAAGAAGGCCAGGGCAGACCAACGGGGGCAAAAGGACAGCTAAACAGAGAGCAGGGTGTAACAGCTCAAACTGGCCCATTGTCATTCTGTATGTGGCAATCAGCCGCAGACAGAATGACAATGGGCGGTGGGGCTGCCCTTGTGCTCGAGGAGGAGTGCGAGGCGGCCCCATCAGGGGACTGAGGCTTCTTGCAGGGAGCAGTGCTGCTCCCTGCAATGGCCATAATTACGGACAAAAGGCGTCCGTAAAAAGGACCCTCACGGACAACGGACGTGAGGTCCAAATTACGGACGGTCCGTGAAATTTACGGACGGTTGGTCACCCTAGTTCTCCCACCACTCCTGGAACCCATCCAGGGACCCTCTTTCGTCCCTTCCAGTAAGTAGCAGCCACGTTAGTTTCTACACTTGACCCTCATCCCGCCCAGCGTACTCACCTACCTTCGATCACCACAAGTGGAGTTGTCCCAGGGGTCACCTGGACGTTACCGGGACTCTCCCCCCTCCTCCTTAACTGGACCTTCAGTTGTGATACCTCGCGCAAGTCTCTGTTCTCTCTCACAACTTCGCGCTTTTCTCACACTTCTCGTTCTCTTGAGCCTACTCATGCGGTAATCTTCCTTTGCTGTTCGCCGAGGTCTTAATCTGTCTTTCTTCTTCTCTTTTGGGATCAGACCCTAATTCCCAACCCCCCCCCTCCTTAGTCCACTACTGAATGTATGTATATAGGCACATACAGAGATATATATATATATATCTTTTTGTCAACAGCACTGCCTTTGAAATTATAGTAACCTGGTCCTGATGAAGGCCTGAACAATCCTACAGGCCGAAACACCGTAGACTTTTACAGCAAAAACCTCGGCGCGATTCCTTCACGGATATCCCCCATTTCTGTATATATTACCATTCATTGTTTGGGTATCCTTACTATGTCAATTCCACCATCACTTGTTATTTTTGCGCCTCCTTTCTGTACATACTTCCTCACATGTCACTTGCGCCGTCACAATTTTTCACGAGCACTTGTGCACAGTATCCTACAGGTTACATGCAATTTAATGTAACGCAGTGCTACCTTCACGTATGTTTGATTATATGAAACTAAATATGACAAATATATGCATTTTCTAAACTACATTCGATGTCGTCCAAATAATGTTTCTTGTCTCCCTGGTTTTTCGTTATCCTTCTGTTCCCAGCAATTAATTGTGCTACTTACAAATTGACCTCTTACTAACACCCTTGGAGACATTGTTGTATGTTACAGATGTTTGCCCTAGTCTCTATAGGGTTTAAGGGCTACCTCCTGTAGTCTGATACTGCTTGCACCTACTCTAGACAGAACCGCGTTCTCCCCTCCCCCGCCATCATGATACCAAAGACACGCATTTCTACATTTTGTATTGCTTTGCAGCATTTGTATGGTGCTTCCTTCTCTTATGCATATGGATAGCATGGCACGCACTGTTGGAGGCTATGTGGGCAAGTGTTTCCATGCATGTCGTTATTTGTATTCCCCTCACAATACACAAGTCTAGAGTTGCATGAGGCCACAGAGGGCTCCGTGTTACTGAGCACATTACTAGCCATTGACATGCATTAATTCATATCTTGTCCATTTAGGTGAGTTGGCTCATTTGAAGGGAACCAAGTGAGCCAAACTTCCTAAATCTGTCAGTTTATTCAATAAAAGCGTTGCAAAGGACAAGCAATATATGAGCAGCATTGAGATTTCTGGTAGCCCTGCTACACGTGTGGTACTGCTGCAACCATCAAAGCGAACACCCCATCCTGCATCAGCCAATAACACATCCATACACAGCTAACATCCTTCCACCTCAAACACACATCAATTCATACCTGGCTTTATGCCAGGAAGCGCGTGCGTGCACACACACATCAATCTTTAATTGACATTTCTGCACCGCCAAATCAACATCAATACACACCAGGAACCCCAGCGCCCACCACACATCTAATCACATCTGGTATCGTGTCACCCCAAACACACATCCATACATACATACATGGCATCCTGACACCCCCAAACACACATCCATACACAAATAACATCTTTCCACTGCCAATTCCACATTAATGCGCACCAGATATCATGCCAACGATAAGCTACTGAGGCATGAACCTAGGAAACTTTAGAACTCTGCCAACTGTCTTCTTGAGAGTGGTTATATTATACAGTAGAAGTAAAATAACATTGTTTTTTCATTTTGCTGTACTTCAGGTGTGCAATATTTAGTGAAAGGCTTTTCAGTTATTTGTTAAGCACACTCGGGTATCCCAGTTCAGTTGTTAGATGCACATGTAGTCCGGGTCTTTTATTTTTAAATCTAGGTTGTTTAGTCTTTAGTCTAATATAAAGTCAGGACTATGAGACCCAGAATACAAAGAAAATACCTGGCCTGAATTAGCTACTCTTGCATGGATCTTGAACACGTAAGAGTTTTGAGGGTTAGGCCTTTAATGCGCTGCTGGGCAATCCCATTAAGGGCAATTTCGCAAAGGAAATTTGATGTGAAAAAGAGGGCCAACATTTTTTTGTAACTAGATCTTTTGAATCTTCTCGAGACCTGATTGTGGAGACGAGACATGCAGATCTTTCTTTTCAGTTGTGCGGCTAGTAACAGGCACTAAGGACCACTATGAGTTGGTCTGTATTTTTCGTATTCTCCACCTCAGGAATCAGTGGTTCAAGGGGGGGTCCTCTCCAAGTAGAAGGATTGGAGACCAACATGCAAGAAACCTGTTTCTGAGCCATCCGATTCCTTTGTGTGTTTTTAACAGAGTTTCACTCGGATTTTTCACCTGTCTGTAGCAGGCGAAGTTTCTGGGGGAAAGCACCAGACCCCCCCTCCTCTTCCCCCCCCCCCGGTGTTTTATTTGTCATCTCGATGGGGCCAGTTACTTAGGTGTCTGGCCGCTTCGGGTTCACAGGGCCCTCACAATGAAGCCCTAAGAGGAGGCATGTCGACGCCCTCCCTTCAATCAAGCATTTTTAGATACAGGGCAAGCTGTCGTAATGATTTCCCCATCAGAGGGGATTTCATTCTTTATAATCAAGGCCACGCAAAGTCCTTCGACAAATAAATGGCAGCACGTGACGGTGAATATTGACAGTGAGATTGAACAAATGGCATTCACTCCAACGCTTCCCATGTAGACAGAAGATTCACGAGTTTCAAAGCCAGAATGACTTGATTTTCAGGCCTGCCAAGTATTACGAATCACGTGTGACTAACGCATTTCAGTGTGGTGTTCCGCATCACCGCACTGAAATGCATTGTCACGCATTTTTATTGCCACTGAAACTGGCTACGGTAACGCGGTGCTAGCGCGCCGGCACTGACTTGCCGCCAGGCTGGCTCAGTCAATAAACAGTTAAGGATCTTCAATTCTCCTCAGCTCTGCTCTGGCTGAGTGAGTAGTGCTGCTACAATGTTACAATCTGCGGCCTCTGCCGCCTGCCAGCCTGGCTGCATTAATTAATTATTCCCGGGCCGATCGCGGCGCCGCGTGGCTGTCTGAGTCACTGTGACTGACACCAGACCACTGCCGATTAAAACCCGGTGGGGGTGCGGGGCCTCGCCTGCCCTCAGCAGTACAGTCAGTTGCTACTGGCTGTGGGGCGTGCCCGTGGGGGGGGGGGGGGATTATCTGGATGTGACCTCACGCGGCCCGTCCTGCACTGGAGGAAGTGGGGTCGCTAGAAGCAGCAGGCAGCGGGGGAGACTCGTCGAGAGTCAGTCACTCGAGTCAAGTGCGCAGACTTGCTCCTGCCTCAGCCAGCGGCCTGCTCCGCTGGCTGCACTTAATTAATTATACCCGGCAGCGGCGTTGGGACCATCGGCAGCATCGACCCAGTCTGGACTACACTGACTAGTAGACCCTCAGCATGATGGCCCGGGCCGCGCTGCATCAGAGGCATCGCGGACGCTGCAGGGAGTCTGCCAGAGTGACTGGTGGTCATGGTCTGGGTCATCATGTTGTGTCACTGCTGTGCGGCCGTGACCCCGTCACCATGACCCCGTGCGGCTCACCACCGCCGGACGACAGACCGTGTGTGAGACAGTCAGCCTTGAGACTGTAAAGAAGACAGAGAAGACTTCACGTCAAAGTTCAAGTAAGTTTATACTGTGTTTGATTCATACTAGTTACTTTCCGCCAGGCTGCAGGCGCTGCTGCCACTGACTTAAGTAGTCTCTGTCACTGTGTAACTTTAGCAAGAGCGCACCCACGCTGCAAATGAGATCTCATTTATTCAGTCTGAGACAGTAGACACAGAGTAAAATCTGCAGGCGCAGGGCTGCTCTGTCTCTCACCCTGAGTGTGTGGTCAATCATCATGAGCTCTGATTTCAGTTTAATCTGCAGGCCGAGCGGCAGGGCTGGTCTGTGAGTCATCCTTCTGAGGTCAATGTTGGGCACGACCAGTAGTAACTAAACTGAGAGGCCTGGGTTTTATCTTCAGACAAGGGTGCCGGGTGCGTGTTTTGCCTGGACTTTAAAAAAATATTATTTATTTCATGCAAATGACAATCTGTTGCATCCAGTAAGTATTTTTGTATTTAACTGTGCATGTGTCAGCATATGTACACAGAACTTTAATAAAGTACTGCTACTGAAAAACTTGTTTAATATCATGGTTACGCATTTGTTTACAGTACAGTCAGGTTACAGGAGGGAGCACTACTGGGTTAGTGCCCTTCCATTTCTGGTGCTCTGCAGCAGTTTCAAGAACTTCTTGGAGTTTCTTGTTGCTCAAATGGCTGTAATTTCTGATATTTAGAAGTTTCCCTCCTCTTCATTGCATGATTTTTGCTCGCGAGAAAGTGTCACTCATAGTCGTTGAGATGTCACTCATAATGTCACTGAAATTATAAAAATGTCACGCATGGCAATCTGAATACTTGGCAGCTATGGATTTTAGCTGTCCCCACTTAAATCTCCTACACTTTAATCTAAAGTAATGGGGAGGTTAAAGTCCCCCCTGCTTTTAGGTCTCGCCTACTAAGCAGTGCATACGCTGTCTGTTGCGAGACAACATATTGTCAGTTTACAGTGGGGTCCAAGCCCACTGCTTACCATTTGTTGACTTTATTGTCACTCTCATTTGCTTGCTTTTTATTCGCTAGCTTCTGTGGGTTTCCCTCCCACTTTTTTGTTTTGTCCCTCCCCTGGAAATAACCTTTTTACTTGTGTTTTTCCACTGTTTACTTTTCAGGCTCTACTTTTTTTCTCTTTGTTTAAGCACTCCATGAGAGTGCATGTGTTTTCCAGTTGTTTCTATTGTGTACTTCTCTTCCCTCGTTCACCATGCTCTGTGCTGCTGTCTCTTGCCTCTGTGCATCACCCTCATCCCCTTCTGTGTAGCACTGCCTCTTGGGTGCTTCTCCTCCGCGGTTTTCTTTCTCGCTTGTGTGCTTCTCCCTCGAAGCATACAAGCTCCTTGTTGCAGTCCCTCCCACTCCTCATTGCTCCCCCTCCCGTTCCCCGTTGCTGCTCCTTCTCCCCACCTGCAGTAATTTTTTAAAATGCGTTTAATGCGGAATAGAGCATGGCACATCTACAAAATACAATGGCTGCGTCATTTTTAGAAATCTTTTCACCATGCTCCACAGCATCTTGCCAATGCTGTACGGTATGGCCAAAAGTCCTGTGCAAACCAATAAGTCCTAAAGGTTTGCCCTCTTGGCTTTGCCAATGCTTGTTTAAATCTTCCACCTATCTGTTTCCAAATGTTGGCATGTATAAAGTGGTGGTTTGTAATCTGCAGAAATGATAGGTATGGAAATAGAAAAGATGTGTAGGGAGTCCTGAAGCATTTGAGAGAAGGAAATATCCAAAATTAAGTGATACTAAACATTTCACTGAACCACAATAGAAATAATCCTTGGAGAAAGGAGGCAATGAGATCTGAACAGTTAATGCGTTCTAGAGGGCAGATTCTGGGCTCATCAGATAGGCAAGAACTCGCCAGTACTTAACATAGTATGGTCTGATGAGAAACAGTCATCACATCCACCCATAAGAAGGAACCTTCAAAGGCAACATTTGGAAGGTGGGGTAAGCTTGCACTAGGTGCAGGTGTTTTTTTGTGAATTGTTCCATATTCGCGTAATTAAAATATATTTTTTAAAAGAGCTGTTCCCCATTTTGGACCACCGATGCCATGGAGGGAGCACCTGCCAGCCCCTTCTTCTCTGATGCACAATCCCTGCTTCCAAAGTCCAGGACTCTGGTTTGGCAATACAGAAAGACCTCTGCAGGCAATCGTCTCAGGGCACCACCACAAATTGACACAAGATAGTGTCAGATTGCAAGAAATGGCGTTATATTGCTTTGTTGCTACCAGGAATGGTGCACCTCACCAGAAAATGTGATTTTGCCATTTGGTTCAAAAGCTCATGCACCGGGACCACTTAGCGGTAAGGGCAGTGAGCCTTACTGATGACCATGATAAGTGGCCTTACCTCTGGATCCTCCTGAGTGCTCCCACATGCTGATGTGAGGTGCATTCAGGGGGGAGGAGCAGGAAGTGAGAGCATAGAGGGACCTCCCCCCAAACTCTGAATGGGGCAGGATAGGAGGGGTGCCTCTTTGCTCATTGTCAGTAGCACAGATTGGTCAAGATTTACAGTCCTTCACTTAACTGAATGCCACATGAAAATTTAAAGATCTGCTTTGCACGAATGGCCGAAAATAACGTAGTGCCAGATTTAGCAAGCGTCACCTGCCGGAGATGTTACCAACAATGGTTTCCCTTAATAAGGCTGTTCTGTGTGATGCTCAGCCTTGCACTATGGCACAAAGGTGAACCAGCAGTTTCTAGCCTAGGTTTGTACTGGTGGAGAATCATCCAGTACAAATTCATTTTGATTGCTGTCTTTGCTGCTATGAGCCCCAGGGAGATGGGGACAGAGGCAGTGGCTGCCGACCTTCAAAAACTGGTCTTCAATGGCTCCAGCCTCTGAGGAAATGGCCAGTGGGATAATTGGCCAATATGGCCCTGCCATCACTTTTCTCCTTTACCCACTATTCTCTGTTGGAGCGCATTAAATATCGTATCTGTTTTTACTGAACTTTTATCTTATGTATAGCATTTTATGTCTGTTCTGTCTTTGAATATTTTATATGTAAATTAAAATGCGTAAGGTGGGAGTTGGATGATGCATGTACTGGAAGCCCCTTAAGGAAAAGATACAGAAGTATTATAAATGGTGTTACAAGTATATGAATGTATGACGGAATTCCGCATGCATTTTTCATGCACGCCATAGGAACTCCGTCATTTGAACGAATACGTCTTTAGCACGCATTTATTCTGCACGCAAGTCGTTTTAACGACTTGCCTTAGGGGGGCGCTGAATATTGGAATAGTTTAATTTACTATTCCAACTCCAGTCTGCGCAACAGTATGGAAGGTGTTGGACTTTAATTCCAACACCACTCCACCATTGCACCCCCCTAAAGCAAGTCGTTGTAATGACTTGCGCACAGAACGATTGCGTGCTAAAGACGCATTCGTTCTGTTGCCGGGGCTGTGAAGGCAGAGTGTGATTCTGGCTTCGTCTCAATGGACTTTTCCCAAGTATATGTCTCAAGCTTTAGTGCCACAGACCTGACCAAATGGGAGGGGGATGTATAGACGAGGTAGAGCTATAGGAGGAACCTTAATACACAGTTGTCGAGTTTTAACAAGTATACATATGTAACTTGGCATGTACGAGACATGGGTATGCCCCAACAGAGATTTAAATTCACACATATTTGAAGCATCGGGAGCCCAGGAAGCTTTATTGCAGGAAACTCATTCCTCTGAAACTGAAGTGGCTAGATTGCATGGGCACAGAAGAGGGCAATTATATGCCACTGAGAGGTACCCTGTTTTGGATCCTTTGGGGCGTCTGTGACACACATTGACAAAGAGGGTCATTATGTACTAGTTTCAGGCAAACTAGAAGGAATGCGATAGTACTTGGTAGTCTTTATGATGTAATGTTGATCAAAAGACATACCTCGATGAGCTATCCTTGAAATGAGCACATTGGCTCATTAGCCCTAAGATACTTGGGCAAGATAGTGTACTAGACATGCCCTTAGATGGATCTTTTCCCTCTCTACCCAACACCCAGGTGGAGGAGAATGCTCTTGGAATGACATATCCAATAACTTTTACCTCCCATCTCCCGGGAGCCTATTAGTCAGCCATCGGTTAAGTCAAACACTGAGTGGCCTTGCGCTTGCTCGGCCTACCATTCTCTTAACTGTGTGTTATTAAATTCCAGGTCGCTGGTTAAACACAGTCTGGATATTGCTCAGTTCTTGGATACACACAAGCCACACCTATTGTTTCGAATGGAAACCTGGTTAGAACCTGATTCCGACCCAGTTCTTATTACAGCAGTTCGAGAGGGCTTTTCAATCTATCGACTTGATGGGGACGGAAAACGGGGAGGGGGGGGTTCTGGCAATTATTTACCCTAAGGCCACCTTCACGCCAGCTCCCCTTCCAGGTGGTGAAGCGCTTTTGTTCAGCTTTAATTTCTCAACTAGCTCAACCTTTAATGGGATGTTGATGTATCACCTGCCGGGCCCAAGATGTTCTTTCCCTTCCAATATCCAAATCCTCCAGTAATCCTGTATGGAGTTCCAGAATTTCACGGTTCTTGGCAACTTTAATTTTCATCTTGACTCAGGAGATAACTCTGATTCGAGTAATTTGATTGATTGTTGCATTAGTTTTGGTCTTTCTCAGTTAGTAGATGAACCCACACACAGGGCACTACATACTTTGGATGGGATTTTTTCTAATAATCCCTCAATTAACTTTGAAAGAACTCTACCTCTGCTATGGACTGATCACCAGGCTGTCTTTTTTAAAGTAGATATTCCTTGGCAAATCCTGCACTCTAATCACCCAAGTGTTACCAAAGTAACCCGCCCTTGGCATAAGATATCTAAGGATGATCTGGAGCTGGCGCTCAGTAACGGCAGTCTTTCATCAGATCCAAATACTGACCTTGCCACCAATAATTTTACACAATGGCTGGATTTAGCCCTCACCAATCTAGCTCCAGCAAAAAACGTTAAATCCTTCAGGACACAACCATCTGCCCCATGGTATACTTCGGAACTTAAGGGGCTTAAGCAAAAATGTAGGGCAGTGGAATGTCTCTGGAGAAGGAGCTATGGCCCAGTGGAGAAGGCCAACTACTCCGCTACTTGCGAGGAATATTATTCCCAGATTACGGCCGCCAAAACTCAATTTTTTAATACTAAAATAAGAACTGCTAAGAATTCTGTGTCAGAACGTTTTAAAACTGTTTCTAATCTTTCCAATTTAAAACAAATCACCCCTTTAATACTGATCAAAA
Organism: Calotriton arnoldi; assembly: GCA_963921515.1. Classification (NCBI taxonomy): domain Eukaryota; kingdom Metazoa; phylum Chordata; class Amphibia; order Caudata; family Salamandridae; genus Calotriton; species Calotriton arnoldi. Next base: position 1,778,475 of record CAWUFW010002763.1, on the reverse strand, counting down.
CTTTTCCAATAACCTAGCGACCTTTTTCAAAATAAAATTGAAGGTATCTACGAAGAACTCTCCTTCTGTTCTGCTGCGACAGTCACAGCAGTAGCTCTCATTGATCCTACCGGCAATAACACCAACTCTCTGAAGTGCCCTGGTTCGTCTGATTTTCTTAGGGATTTGCCATTACTGCCAGAAGCTGAAGTCACTAATCTTATTGCTACCACCAAGTCTGGTTCCCCTTTGGACCCCTGCCATTCTTCATTTAGTGTCCAATCTGATTTTCGCTCATTTAACCAGACTTCTGAATCCCATTTTGCGCTCAGGTCATTATCCTGCCGCCTGGAAGCAGGCTTCTATCTTACCAATCTTGAAAAAATCTTCCTTGGAGTGAACCTAAAAATTACTGCCCTATTTCTCGGCTGCCTTTCCCAGCTAAAATCCTGGAAAAAGTATTCAATAAAGAGCTTACCATCTTCCTGGATTCTAAACATTATTTAAACATTATTTATTCCACTGAATCTGCCCTTGCTGTGACCTGAGAGGAGATTAGGAGATCAGTGGATGAGGGGGGTAAAGCCAGCCTGATCCTATTTGACCTCTCAGCCGCGTTTGATATGGTTAACCACCAAGTTTTGATCGACCAGCTAGAGATGATGGGCATCTCAATTCAGCACTGTCTCTTTTTAAGTCCTTTCTTAAAAACCAAACTTATACAGTTGAGCCAAATAGCTACAGGTCCAAAGCATTCTCTCTTCAGTGCGGGGTGCCACTGTGTTCTTCCCAGTCCCCCACCATATTTAATATCTACTTTGCCCCATTGGTTCATCTTATCTAATATTTTGGTCTATCGGCTATCTCATATGCCGACGACATGCAAATTATTGTGTTGATTCCGGATGAAGATGGTGCTACAGCCTCAAATTTTAATAATTGTCTTACCCAGGTCTCTGATTGGATGCATAATTTTTTTTTAACTCAATACTGAGAAGACAGAGGTGATTCATTTCAGTAAGAACTTAAACTTCGGAATTCTACATGGTGGCCTCAGGATTTTGGCACTTTGAATAACTCTTGTCCCTAAGGTAAGACATCTTGGGGTAATCTTTGATCATCAGTTGAACCTCTACCAGCAAATTAACTCCATCACTTCCTCCTGTTTTCATATTATCAGGCTGTTGAGAAAAATCTTCTCCTTCATCCCTCTTGATCTTCAAAGGACTGTTGTTGTTGCACTCATCCTTTCTAGGATTGATTATGGTAACGCTTTGTACCTAGGTATAAATAAAAGTTCCCTATCTAAACTACAGTCTCTTCAAAAGGCTGCAGTGAGGCTACTGTTAAAAGTGCCTACATTCAGCTCCGTATCTAGCGACTTCATGCCCTCCACTGGTTGCCTGTACAGGAGAAGGTTAAATTTAAAGCATTATGTATTACCCAAAAGGCCCTGCATGGAAAGGGGCCTAGTTACTTTCACAATTCTTTCTCGTGGTATTTACCCCAAGGACCCCTCAGGTCATCTACTGCCCATTCAGTAGGGATCCCTAAAATCAAGATGGGGCTGCAGAAGTTTTACCCATCTCGCCAGTAAGCTCTGGAATTATCTCCCTTTACCCTTAAGATCCCAACCTAGTCTTTCTTGTTTCAGAAAGTCACTAAAAACCTGGTTGCTTCCACTATCAGCAAATTAGTTTTTTTCTCCTTTTCTGCTGTTTTTGAGGACCCACTTCAGCGCTAATACACTTCGGTATAAGCGGTTAAGGCACCTGCATGAAAGAGCATATTCATTTTTCACAAATAACTTGTGCACTTGGATGGTTTCTTGTGCTCGAATGGAGTATGCGGGGTAGTGGCTTCAATAGAATATTTGGGGAGTATGTTCTCGAACCACAACTCTTTGATTATGAGCATGTGCTGGGGTGACAACCTTCGGCTATACCCCTGTGGAGACTTCAGGCGACTATGTTGGATGATGAGGCATTAAAAGAATCTCTGATCAATGTACTGCAGCTGCATTTTAGAGAAAATCAGGGAACTGCTTCTGTCCTGTTAGTGGATTAGGAGGTGTTCAAAGTCATAGTATGGGGAGGCTGCATTCAAAGCACAATAGGGATTAGGAGAACCCTAAATAACAAATTGAGAGACTTAGACAATTTCTTGCACATGAGACAGAAGCAGTGATTGATCCCACATGAAAGAAAATGGTATGCCACGCTAGTAGAGCATCTAAGATGCCACAACAACATTGAGTATACCACAAGATTTCACCCTGAGGCAGATAAAGCAGGTGGTATGCAGGCCTGATTAATGATGATTAAACTGGAAATGAGGGGGACAAGCATCACGCAGTTGCAGCAAAGGGATGGACGAATAGTGAACACACTACAGAAGATAAATAAAATCTTTCTGGAATACTACTGGGGCTTATAGGAAGAGGAGATATCTGAGGAGGCTTTGGGCACCTATCTGAACCACACAACACTGCAAAGAACCCCAGTGGAAGGATTTGAAATCTTAATGGACCAGTGTTTGAGGGGGAAATGAAGAAGGCAATAAAAGAGATGGCTAGAGGTAATATGGCGAGCACAGATGGCTTGCCACTGAAATATTAGCTGATATATAGCAATATCTTAGATTTGCATCTACCTAAGATGTTCACAGTGACACTTGAAAATGAGATACTACCCACCATAAAAATGGTGGTTTTGATGGTGTCAGTCCCCAAACCACGCTACGATGAAATGTATCGTGCATCTTATAGGTCCTTGTACATGCTTAATCTGGACTACAAAATACTTAGTAAACAGTTAGCTAGACAATTGTATGTGCTCTTGCCCTTTCTAATCCACAAAAAGACCAGAACAGCTTTATTTCGATGCAGAATACAATTTTAAATATTAGTAGGCTACTTATGGTCATTGAAGAAACACCTGCAGAGCTAAGACAGACTGTAATTGTGTTGTCAGTGGAATTGGAAAGAGCGTTTGACACGCTGAGTTGTCGCTTTTCTCCTTGCTGTGGTGAGAAAGATGGGATAAGATTGCTCTATTCAGATTTGTTTAGAATCCATCAGGGTACCAGGCATGGGTGCCCTCCATCCTCATGGTTTTTTCCCTGACAATATAATTGTTTGAAGACATACTAAAGTGTGAGGCAAGGGAGTGGGGGCTGCCATTGAGCGATGGAGTACATGTGGCCTCACTATATGCAGGTGACATGCAGCTTTATTTGAAGGATGGTAAAGCAGATCTTGATCTAACGATAAAACTTATAGAGGAGTATTGTATGACTTTGGGCCTCAAAATCAATTGGTCAAAGACATGTGGTTTCTTTGTAGTTCCAGACAAGGAGACTTGAATGTGACTACTAGTTGACCATCATATTAAGTGGGGAAATTGTTCATTTAGATATCTTGAAATAAAGATATTTCATAATGATAGTGATCTTAGAGAGGGGAACATTAGGCAGTAGTGGCCTCCTTGAGAGGATGTGTCACATTTTGGAAGATATTGATGCTATCAATGATGGGCTGCACAGTCTTAACAAAGATGGTCATATTACCTAGGCTCTTGTATTATTTTGCCAATCTGTAGTTATTGATACCAAAAGAAATAGTAAAAAAAAAAAAGCACTATCGATAAGGGATTTGATCTGAGGCAAGGAGACGCGTTGAAGCCATAAATTTCAGATGCAGGGCTAGGTGTCCCTGACTTGAGGTGTATTATTTGGCAGCATAGATAGGATGGTTGGCATGGTGGATGGAGGGACATTATACCAAGGAGCTAGGCTGTCGGGAAGCTATTGCAAATACGGGAGCTGTGGTAGCATTCGTTATGTGGAAAAAACATTACGCTTGAGATCAACCTAAACTGATAAAGGTAGCATTGAAGTCTGGAAGCATTATGTTACATTGACCTTACAGGTCCACCTGTGTGCATTAATGACACCACTAGTCGTTATCCCTAATAAACATGGATACTTAACCGTTAATAAGTTGGCAGCCTGGTCTAGAGCTGGAATAGTTGCAGAGGGAGACTGTTATATGGCTGTAGACACGATACAAGAGGAGCATAAACTACCAGCAGGTCCATTTTTGATGTATGGAGCGGTGAGAAGAGTGTTACGAAATAATTGGGGTACAGTATCAAGTGAACCTCAAACTCACAATTTGGTACTCGATTAGGCAATATTTGTAGAGTACCACCGTGGTTCTTTAGAGCCATTTCGAAATTAAGTGGCTGTAAATGGGAAAGGATAAGGCAAGCTAAGGGGAAGAGAATGTGGGTTGTGCTCTGAACAAAGGAGAATAGAGCAGAGTATTTTAGTACACCCACAAGCTTACTAAAAAGGCTAAGTTTAGATACACACAATTTAATTATTGCTATCTGTAAGAATTTGAAGTATTAGTTGAGAGTGTGGGGTGAGAACCCACCTCTAATAATAATCACAATTCTTGTTAGGGTGAACCACTAAAGTCACTAAATAAACCTGTGCTTCACACTTTGGTAGCTTGGCACAAGGCAGTCAGGCTTAACTTAGAGACAACGTGTAAATTATTTATGCACTACTACAAACACATATAAAGTGAAAACACAACACAAGAAAAAATCTCAAACCAATTTAGAAAAATAGAGACTATTTAAATAAATAAAATATCACTAAAACAAAACAATTCCAATAAGTAGAACTGGAGATGCGCTTTAAAATTGAAATTAAAAATAGCGCCAAAAGCACAAAGAGCCAACCACCTATATCTAGCTGCACTAGATCAGGTCAAAGTCAATAGCTAAGGCCAACCACAATGGAGCATGGTTCGGATACAGGGGCCAGGTTCTTCCCGTTGGAAAAATTACCATCTGACTTAGAAATATTTATTGAGAAAAGTGGTAATCAACGGTTCGTCGATAGGGCGAGCTGTAAGCTGGATACGAAGCAGGTTTCGTTGTCAGGCTGCTGAAGTGCAGGTTACCCATGCGGTCGTCGACTAAGGTGGGAAAGATCAGAGCGGGCCAAGTCAGGAGTGCCCAGGGAAGGTCTCGATGTCGATTGGCTTCAGCTCAGTGTTGGTCTCGGTGAGGCAATTTATGTTTGGACTTAGAAACTTTCATGGAAGTCAGATCTCCTTCAGCGGGGCAAACCAGCAAGTTGAGGCTGACCAGTGATTCGGCTTCAATGACTGATGCTTTAATGGTGATCCCAGTCTCCATTTGTTTTTCCCGCTGTCAAGGGTGGGTGTTCTGGGTGACTCTTGGATCAACTTCTTGGCTAAGAGAAATGGCTGCTTATCTTTAGAGGCAGTACCAGATGCCAGAATAGAAACAAGCTGTCTAGCAAAGTTCCAGTAAATACCTTCAGGTTGAAGAGAGGCAGAATTTGAAGAACACAGGAACTGGAGATGGAGGAGAGTCCAAGGAGTCAAGTAAGTGAGAAACAGGGCGGAAACAAATGTGATGCAACTGGACCTCACGATGGAGGTCCTTTTTATAGTGCAAAACAGGAAATGAGTAATAGAAAAAAAAGTTCGGCAATCTTGGATTGGGATATTTAAAGTTAATAACTAATATTAAAACAATTAATTTTCCTAGGAAAAAACTAAAATATAATTATGACTAATTCAGGTTTGTCTATGAAGTTTAAAACAATGAATTTCCCTGCATACATCGTATACTAGGAGCTAGTATGCAGGGAACTAATCTTTTTTCAAAATAGTTGCGGCTGAGGATGCCGGTGCGTCCTCAATCCGACGTGCTGCTAGGAAGGAGCCACATCAGGGGAGTAGCTGCAAGAGGACAGAACGCCACTGCAGTATACCCAGCCGAGGTAGGAATGAAGAACGCAAGATGACAGAACGCCGCTGCAGCAGGTCACGCGGCGGCACTGGTAGGGAAGATTCCTTACAATCTGCCTCTCCTTAGGAGCGCCTAGTTTGAGGATTCTTGGAATAGAATAGCTTGATTAAAATAGGTGCATGGAACTGATCTGCTGTCTCCCAGGAATGGTCACATGGGTTATACCCTTTCCAATCAATAAGATATTGGAGTTTACCTCTAAGGTAACGGGAGTCACAGATTTCTCAGACTTCATATTCAGGCTATCCATCAACTAGTATAGGTTTAGGTTTTCTTTTAACGGAAAACTCTTTTCATCTAAAATAAGGTTTAAGTTGGGACAAATGAAAAGATGGATGAATCCTCCATGAAGAAGGACGTCTCAGTCATACCGTAACTGGGTCTATTGTCTAATTTGGACCAGCAAATAGAACATGGTAAATTGATGGATGACAACCAAACCATGTCACCAGCCTTACAGGTACCAGCAGTTCGTCTATGTTTGTTAGCCTGGGACCTTTGTTTGTTTTTTGCTTTTTGTAAGTTATGAAGTAATGTTTTTTTATCTCTTTTAATAAATCTTGTACATCTGGTAAAGTATTTTGAGTGTCAAAGAGATCTGGGGAGGTTTAAGGATAAAACCCAATCAAAGCACAAAAAAGGTGAAAATGTTGTGGAGGCATGGATTTATTTATTTTGAGTTTTATATAGCGCTGGCTAGACCCGGAGGTATCAGAGCGCTTTACAGAGTATCAGCACGAAGCAATTTACACAAAGTTACAAAACAATTACACAATGTTACACAATAGAAAAAAGAACACTAGTTAAGGATATGAGAATACTCGAGGATGGCAATGGGAAGACGCATGATGAGGCAACAAACAACAAGAGGAATAACAGTAAAAGCGGAGGTTAAGCGGCGGCAAGAAACCGCCTAAGGGGCAGGGTAAGAAAAAGGGGGAGCACAGAAAGGAAAGGGTAAGGAAAGCAGATAAGGACAGGAAGGTGAGAGGGAAACAAAAACGGAGAAGGCACCAAAGATGCCAACAAAAACAGAAAACGAGGAGCAGGTCCGTGGCGAACAAGAGACAATCGCGATGTCGCCCAACAGACCATCGGGGACGGAGGATGGGACGGGGATTGCTAAAATGGTGGATCGAGGGTAGGAGAGGCAGTGGAAGATAGTCCCAAAATGGCAGGGAGCATAAGGCTCCAAGTCCAGAAGCCAGGGGGGCTAAGTCCAGAGGAAAAAGAAAAATAAGATCTGATTTCATGGAGAGGCACTAGATGGGGAAAAGAGCCAGATAGTAAGGGGAGGGGGGGGCAGTCTATTTTCGAGTCGCAGCTGTAAGTTTTGTCTCTAACTCAGTACTCCTTTTTAAAAGGAACAGTGCACATTGAGCTGCCATTATCAGTGAAACCCTTACAGTCAAGAAAAGTCTACAGTTGCACCCAGATAGAACTCAGAGTTCTGAAATCTACATTCTAGACCAGAGTGCTTCGCTTTATATCGCATTTCCTCCTTCTCGGGCTAATGGTTTTGTAATCATCCTATTTTAAGAGTTTTTTTAAGGCGACTTAACCTACAAAGAGAGAACTACATTTCCTCTCATTGTCAACATAACTCTTTCACCGCCTCTTCATGTTTTTTTAATTATTTTCAATAGATTAAAACTACAGGTATGCAGCCCAAAGGAAATAATAGGGTATAAGGAAGATACTTTCATGAACCCAAAGGAAAAACTGTTAAACTGCTACCTCCACTTTACCGCGCAAGCTCCCAAAATATATACGAGCCCCAGTGGATCGTAAAAACAAGATCTTTCTCAGGTGCCTAAATCCTCGCATGCTGTATTTACGGATCTGATATACAATTTGCTAAAAAGCTGCCAATAGCTAACATACTTAAAGAATGACTTTTCTTTGGCGTTCAGTGTGCAGCACTTGCTGGCGGATGTCTGATATTTCCCCAAAATGTGAAAATAATTCGTAACAGATGGCAATGATTGCACATATTGCAGCAGAGCCTCCAGTCTGGATTTTTTTTGTTCTACCTTAATGAAACAGATGCTAAATTTGTTAAGAAACAAAAGTGTTACTCCTAGTGGAACTACTAAATTGGACCAAAAAAGACAAACACTTCAAATGTAGGTACCTCAAATATTACACCACTTTGCAAGCCTGTGCAACCACTATTTGTACAGCTAAGTGTTGGGTTGCAGCAGCATGACAGTAAAGCAAGTGCTGTGGCTCCCGAATACTACAACTGGACATCCATAGTTCCCTAGCCAGGCCTCAATGCACATCTGGTTTACAAAACGTTATCTGCAAACTCAGCTGCAGGTAATAGAGATTTCTAATTGTCTTGAGTAGCAGATGTATAGCACCTAAGAAACTTTGAGAGATGTATTAGGCCTTTCTTTTTGACTGTTAGACAGTAGATGAAAACCAGAGGTCAACGCCCTTTAAATGCTCAATCTTTGGCATAAAGACTTCCAAAATTTTAGAGATCTATTGAGGATCTCGATCAGAAATGGTTTTCAAAGGCAGTCCATGGAGTTGAAATATATCAGAATAAAAGATTTCAGCCATTCCCAATGCAGTTGGTAGTGTAGGCCGAGAAGAAAAATGGACCGTCTTGGTAAATTAATCTATTGTGACCATGATCGTGGTGCAATTGTCAGAGTGAGGTAAGTGCACAATGAAATCTGTAAATATAATATCCCAAGGTTTCAAATGAATTTCAGGAGACAATGCTAATCCAGCTTTTTTGTGTTTCTGATTCGCCTTGGGCACAGATCTCAAAGGTGTTGATGAACCTTATGGCATCTTGATGGAGAGAATGGCATCAGAATTTTCCTCTGAACAGCTCCTCAGTAACTCGTTGACTCCTGTGACCAGAAATCTGTGCATCATGGCACAACTGCAGAAGGTTTCAGGGCTCCATCCATCATCTTATTGTGTTTGCTATGTTTGCCCTAAGCAACCAGGGTATGCCCAGACGTGGGTCCCTTGCTCACTTTGCCACTTGATTCAAGCTAGCCTGGCTGATATGGGGTGATACCCCAAAACCGGTCCTAGGATGCTTGTTTCTGGTCTAGGGAGGACCTGGCCTGGCAGTTCGGGCTGGACTATTCCCATAAGGAGTAGGGTCAAGACTGATTTGCATATGGCTGGGTCCAAACTGGTGTGGCTTAGTGAGCAGAAAAACAATGATGGATTCAACCCATACCTGTGACTAGGGGTGAGTGTCTGAAAAGTTTCAGCGCTCCGTCCATCATCTTATCGTGTTTGCTACAACTGTGGAATACACCTTTGAGACTGTTTTGTAGGAATAAAGAGTTTACTATTAACACAAATTAACCTGTTTTTCTTTATTTGTATGTGGGGTTTCAGTTGCCTTAATTTTTCTAATTTAAAATGTTTTGTTCCAGGCAGACAGACTCAAGAAATATGGAGGTTACATTATTTATAAAGTCTTGAGGAGCAATAATAAGCATTACTAACAATAGCTGTGGGTGGGATTCTAGATTTAAAATAGTCTAGGTTGTCCTGAGGGCTAAATGTATTTTCAAACGTCACCCTGATGGAGTTAAAAACAGGTGGGGATGCACTATGGAAATAAGTATCCTCTGTATCCCTGGATCAACATGTTTCAGCCATCAAACCAATGCCTCTGTGCTGCGAGGAAGGCGTCCCACTGAACACCCAGTGCAGCCACACCAGGGGAACGGCTGCAAGAGGACAGAACCCTGCTTCGGCATGCCCCAAAGTGGCAGGCATGGAGGACAACACCATGGCAAGCCCCATGATGACAAGCTGACAGAACTCCACCACGTTAGGGGACAGGAGTAGTACACTCTAACACCAGCTAAGGATCCAGGACCTCTGGAAGCTTGCTGTGTCCCTGAAGTTCAAACAGAAGGTCAGCCAACTGAGTCACTTCTGGGGCACTGGGTTCAAAGCAAGCAGGCCCAGTCTTCCTTATTAATGTTAAAAGGGAAGGTTTAGGTCCAGAAAAATGTTTGTTTGACCAAGTTGCAATGGCAGCATAAAACTGCACAAACAGGATGCAGTAGCAGGCCTGGAGACTTGTTTTACAGTCACTTTAGTGGGTGGCACAGTGAGTACTGCAGCCCACTAGCAGCATTTAATTTACAGACCCTGGGTACATGTGGTACCATAGACTATGGACTTATAAGTAAATTAAAGGTGCCGATCAGGGGAATGCCAATTTCATCATGTTGAAAAGGTGAGCACAAGCACAGGTTAGCAGAGTATAAGAAATAGTTATTGGTTGAGAAGAGTGGCAGCCCCACTCAACTAATCAACAAAATCCTTGTTAGGGTGAACCACAAAAGTCACAAAATAAACCTGTACCTAATCTTCTGGGAGCTTGGAGCACAAAAGCAGACAGGCTTGACTAAGAGGTAATGTGTAAAGTATTTATGCAGCACTCAACCAGTAATAAAGTGAAATCAAAAAATCAATCAAATGAGATTTGGAAAGCGCTGTGAATGCGGGGTGTGTGGGCCAAGAAGAGGGATGAGGAGCAAAGTATACGGGTAGGTTGGTGGAAGTTCACCCTGTGGTTGAGGTTTGATGGTCCCATGTTTTGTAGCGCTTTGTAGGCATGGGTGAGACGTTTGAACTGACATAATTTGCTGATGGGGAGCCAGTGCAGAGATTTGAGGTGGGGGTGGTGTTGGTCCCTCTCGGGAGGTCGAGGATGAGCCTGGCTGCTGCTTTCTGGATGGTCTGGAGTCTCTTTAGTAGTTGAGGTGAGTCCCATGTATAGGGAGTTGCCGTAGTCCAGGCGGCTGGTGATGAGGACCTGGATGACGGTGCTGCTGATGAGCCAGTTGAAGATTTTCCTGAGCATGCACAGGGTAAGTAAGCAGGAGGATGAGACAGCGTTTATCTGCTTCCTCATCGAGAGCTTGCTGTCCAGAATGATTCAGAGGTTTTTTGCGTGGTCTGTGGGTGTGGGTGTGGGGCCGAGCTCCGTAGGCCACCAGGAGACATCCCACAGGGAGTTGTTGCTCCCAAAGATGAGTATTTCTGTTTTGTCTGTGTTGAGTTTGAGGCATCTGTTTTGCATCCAGATTGCGACGCTTGTCATGCATCTGTGGAAGTTAGACTTGGTGTTAGTCGGGTCTGAGGAGAGTGAGAGGGTGAGCAGAGTATCGTCTGCATATGTGATTATGTTCAAGCCATAGGATCTGACCAGGGTGGCCAGAGGGGCCATGTAGGTGTTGAATATGGTTGGGCTTATGAAGGATCCTTGTGGAATGCTATAAATAATGTTTATTTCACCCGAGGTGAAGGGTGGGAGGCGGACACTTTGGGTTCATCCGGAGAGGTAGGACGCAATCCATTCAAGGGCTTTCCCTTGGATGCCCTTCTGGTGGAGACCGTGCAGGGGGGTGAAGTGGGATACGGTGTTGAATGCTGCTAAGAGATCAGAGTGGTGGTTCCCCCCCACCGCCCCCGTCTAGGAGATTATCAGTGGGCAGTGAATATTAGTGTCCAATATCAAAATAATTCTACAAAGAGCTGCAGTTCAACTAGTCGTTACTAGATGTCCCTCACGAGTCAAATGCAAAAGCATTGAAATTATTAATACATCAAGCTGCAGTTCCACTAGTCGTTACTAGATGTCCCTCACGAGTCAAATGCAAAAGCTTCATGAAAGGGTTTCAATGCTTTTGCATTTGACTCGTGAGGGACCTCTAGTAACGACTAGTTGAACTGCAGCTCTTTGTAGAATTATTTTGATATTGGACACTATAATATTCACTGCCCACTGCTAATCTCGTCCCATAATGCTTTGAAGGGCCTTTGGTTGGGATTGTATTTTGCCCATAACTGTGCTTGGGGTGGTCCTAGGAGGAAGGGACCACCGCTGAATCATTCAGCATGATATGCTCTTTGTGTTCAAGGCATCTGCTTGGTCCTCCCCCTAGGTTAGGGGGGACCCCAAAATCATCACCTCTCTCATTGCCTGATATTTTCATTCTCAAAGTTCATTTTTGTGAACTGGTTATATGCTTTTTAGCATGTAAAATTGCTTTGTCAAAGCGTTTGTAGGTGTTTATTGTTATGCTGCTACGCTATGTCTATTAGCACAGTTTTTGCATTGTGCTACGTGCAAATTTTAATGTGCGTAGTAGCACAAACTATGAATGCTCCGTGAGCGTAGCATAGTACTACGCCCAGGGTTACTTGTTATCCCATTAGCATCTCGCGAGAGCAGGATGTCTGTAGCCCCACTTAAACAAAGCGCAAGTTTGAAAGTGCTTCTGAGAGCAGGAACCTGAGGGGGCCACCATCTCTGAGGCAGGGGCAGCCTGGTCCTTGCCACAATGGCGTCTAATGGCTTCAAGGACCTGAAAGCTGAGGTCACTTTGCATCTGCCTGGACTTTTTTTTGGAACCTGGTGTCCGTGGAGTGCGGGCACAACTTCTGCCACTCCTGCGCCGAGGTGTGTGAGGAGGGCCCCGTGGCGGCTGCTTCCCCTGCCCCCCCTGCAGGCAGGCGTCATACAAGAGAGACCTGCGGCCCAACTGAGAGCTCAGGAACATTGTGGTGAAGCGGTTCTCCCTTTCCGAGGAGCCCCGGTGAGAGAAACACAGGCAGCCACTGCAGCTCTTCTTCGAGAAGGACCGGGCACTGGTTGGCGCGTGGTGCTTGCGGTCCAGGGAGCACCAGTCCCACTGTGTGCGCTCCGTAGACGAGGCAACCACGGTCTACGAGGTAATGGGGTGGCAGCGTCAGGCCAGGGGGTCCAGTGCATGCGTGAGAGGGTGCAGGCAGGCCGGGCTCCCACAGGAATCTCCAACCGTATTCTTTGTTTACTTTCTTTGACAATCTGGCCTGCATTTTTAGAACCGCTCTGTTGTGGAACCTCCTCCATTGACATGTCATGCTGCATTAATATTTATTCTAAACTTCATACCATTTTTAGGTGTGTTTGTGGTGAAGTAGTAGTATCTCTATATAAGGTTGGGTCTCTTTCCTGTAGGAGTGCTGGAATTTGGCCCAGAATGTGTCAGTAGCTCCTTACATGTATCCACCACATGAAAGGGGGGGGGGGGGGTGTAATCATCTACAACACATCCTGGCCACATGGAGGCCAGGGTTTCTGCTTCTCGGACAGATTCACACTCAGAACATTGTTATTTAAAGAGCTTAGAAACTGCAGTGTTAGGTGCTATATAAAAACAAGTTAATATTATCAATAACCTAACGTGTATTTGTAAAGTGCACGTTCACCCAGAAGGGCATCTTGATGCTGAAGAACAGATGTTTATAGTTACCCCACTTAATGGTACTCATTTTATTGACCTCAGATGGATAAAAGGCTGAATGGACCCACTGGGATTTGAACCTGTGACCATGAGGTCGAACACAGGCCCCTAAAGTGGACACATTAGTCCACTGAGCCACCAGACCAGAATCATTGCCTTGTCTCAAGCCTGTGAATCTAAGCATCAACGGGGCACTGGGCAGGCTACACACAGGGCAGACCAAAGGCTGGCATTGCTTCCTACCTCCAGGCAGCACAGCAGCTAGGGCACAACCAAGGGTGGATCTGGGCAGAACTGAGAACAAGTTCAATATAGAAAACACAGAGAGACAAGCAGGCTTAACCAAAAATACTTTCCTAGAGAAGCAGGAGTTGCAGGAAGTCCACTGTTGCTGGGACATATTTAAAGCATCTGTGATAAGGCATAGAAAAGTCTCTGTGACATATATAAAACATCCATCATTAGAGATAGTTTATAAATGTTCACCATCGTACGGTAAAAGAAAGTCAAGCGAGGCTGGGACAGTTCTTCTTACAAATAAAAACCACAAGTCAAAGAAATACAATCCAGCTTTTCACAAAGGTGTGTTTGTTGGAAAGCCTTGTCTGAAAAGAGACTTGAGTTCCTCAGATCTGCAGCAGGATGGGTGGGGCCCACAGCAGTGAACGCTCCTTCCTTGAAGTCAGTCTAGCAGAATGAAGTAGGGCGGAGCTGAACTCAGCAGAATTCCACAGAGTTGTTATGCACCTCCACGTTATTCCACGGAGTGCAAATCCTCAAACTCCGCCCACCTCTAACAGCTATATTACACAGTGACTGTCACCACTGTGTATTTTTAGCTAGGGCCGAGTTTCCATAGAAAATGCATATTTTGTTTTGCTAATAACTTTGGTGCTAAATGTTCACAGTACTTTCCAGAAAAGGTTCATCCACCTTAGCTCCTTACTGAAAAGTTTTGGGGTGATCCGTCATACAGGGGCAGAAAAAAGGGTGGGGGGCAAAACATAATTTCCGCATGCAATTCCTATAGGGATTTTTGAAAAATGCTACAGCCAAAATGGCTGGCCTGAATTACACCAAATTTCGCAGAGAGCTAGATCTTTACCCAGAAAGCATGATTTCGATTTGGTGTAAATCCATTCAGTAATTTTTGACAAATTAAGGTTAAAGATGTATAGATATTTTAGGCCGTGGTAGTACAGCGGGACCAGCAAATCAAAGGATAAGATCTGATTGGCTGTCTCACATCAACAAAGATGTTTGGCAGCCAGTTTAGGACATGGGGACTCGGACCTCATGTCCCTAACAAAAAAATTTAAATAGCATATAGGGTAGCAGGATAGGGAGGCCCCCTATCCCAATAAAAACCTCCTACCCCAGAGTGGGTCAGGGCGCGGAAGGTCACCGCATATTAATACTTATTTACAAATTAGGAAAGGTGTGTGTGTGTGGTCCCCTCCCTGAAGTGTAAAGTGTCATCGGGTGTCCCCATCTCCCCAGTAATCAATGCATTATGAAAGTAGTACCGGGACCCTACGCCCTCCCCCTGCATGCACTGCTTATGACCTTACATATTACATTACTCATGACATGTTCTATGACATCATTAATAACATTATTGATGACATCTGAAATTTTATCATTGATAAAAAACACTGTATGGCGGGGGCGCATGTTATAGTTACATCAGTTAATTATAATTGGTGAATTTCAGTAGTTTTGAGAATTTAAAATGTTATATTTTAACTTTGATTTTCACCTAACTTTTACGTCACTTTTAACCCTGGGCGTAGTTTGCGGAGTTTTACTACGCGGAACTCCGCGTAGTTACAAAAAAACTCCGTGAAGTTCCGCGAGTAGCGGAGTGCAGTGCAAACTGCAGTTTATGCTGGTATTCCTGCCGCTCGGGTAGAAATTCTACCCGAGCGGCAGCTCGCGCTCGCGAACTTACTGTTCGCGATCGCGAACTTACCATTCAAAACCAGTTTCAAAACTTCTGAAAAAGTCTTCCATTTCACCAGAAACAAACTGGGGTCCATTGTCTGTTACTTTGATCTCTGGGCAACCCTCTCTCACAAAAATCGCACACAAACGTTTTAAGTCCTCATTTCAAATTTTACTACAAGCTACCTATACATCCCCATTAGATATTGTAAGGAATTCCTCCCTACCTTTCCAATGCAGCCCGCTGTGGCTCCCTGTTGTTTTGCCATGCAGCCTCCTGCTGCTTAGCCACCTCTGAGTGGACGCTATGGAGCCCTGTCACCCTGGGCCACTGCCATGTTGGATTGGGTACCACACAGATGCCGGGGGCGCCTTACGAGCTCTTGGCATACATGGTGGTTTAAATAAGTTGTAATGGGCACATCAGATATACCCACATGTCCTTATTGATTTATTTATTTTAAAGTTTTATATAGCGGGAACAAGACACTTTTGGGTGACAGAGTGCTTTACAGGACAAGCAAAACAGACAAATAATAATAACAATATAGTACAGACTGATCTATCATATATAACATGACATATATCATGGAAAACAATATTTGCATGCACAGATGGGTAGAAGATGATAAGAAGACATAAGGCTTGATTACAACTTTGGCGGTCACGGTACCGCCGTCGAAACAGTGTCGGAATCACCGCTGCACCGTTGGCGGTCCGACCACCCTATTACAATGCATGCGATTACATAGACAATAGATTTCAATGTATGATCCAATTACAGCTCTATGATGCCCTACTTGGCCAGGTCACTGACACTGCACAGGCACACTCTACAAAAGTCGACATGTGTTCACATCTCATAATCAGGGATAGTGATGTGTGCATTAATTTGTGTCACACAACAGCACCTCCTCATCAATATCACACCTATTAATCTCTGTGACACCTTCACATTGCTCACATGCTAGGTCCTTTTGTGATATAAAAGATGCATCTGTATGGATGTGTTTTGAAACTGAAACACACCTTCTCTGCTAAATCTCTAATGGACTCACACATCACCCACATTAAAAGGAAATGTCAGGTAAATAGGATTTCAAATAATCAGTGTGAGAAGCATTTAAAGGTCACAATGTAAACACTCTGTGCAGATTAGGTTTGCCTCTACCAAGGGGATCCCTGGAAGGCAGGGGCCCTGGACCACAGTCCACTTTGCACATGCCTCAAAACCTATTCTATATGCACAGGGCCTGTGGATTGAAGCATATCAGGGACAACCAATAGAATAACCAAGGGTTATGCATATGTGGGTAATGTGTAAGTGCAAGTCATGAAAGCAAACACAGCAGTAACAATATTTGCCTCACATTAATATAAAGTTGGTGTAAGTTACACACACACAAATGGACACATGTCAATTAAAATTCCTAATAAGGTAGGACAATTTAACACCCTCCATGTGTGGATGGACAAATACTAACTTGCACATATCAAACACATATCCAACCTACATCACAGGGAGAAGTGCAAGCTCAATGATGTTGGCATTGACCAAGCTAAGCTGAAATACTTACCAAATGAAATACCACGCATTGAAGTGTCAGCCCTTATTGGATTTCATCCCACGTATCCATACATTGAACATTTTCCCTTGTCCTGTAGAACCCCAGCACTGGTTCCAAGGTCAGATCATACTAACCACTTCAAATGGATCAGCAATCATGGATGAAACAAACACAACTGTAGTCACACAATACAAAGTATCCAATAACATCAAATAGTTAGAAAAGTAATGGCAGGACTAATGCGTTCCAAACAAAGCAACTGTTTTATTTTACAAAAACGATTAGACGTAGTAAGCCAAAGGCCAGTCCATTTTCACATAATGTGGTACTGCACACTGCTGTGCCACTAAACCTGCTCCTTATGACACTGCCAGGGAACCTCCTCACAAAGGGGCGTCCATTGGGCATGGCAGGCACCTCAACGATGTTACTTGGGAGGGGGACGTTTGGGTTTGGGAGCAGTGTACTTGGGTTTGGAAGGCGGGGTGTTGGAAGAGGAAGGGGTGGACTGACGTTTAGGAGTGGGTTTGGGAGTCGGAAGGGGTGGACTGATGTTTGGAAGGGGGACCCTTGGAAGGGGTAGATGGGTCTGGACTAGGGGTGGATTTGGAGGTGGGAGTGGTGGGTTTGGGTGTGGCAGGGGTTAGAACCTTTGTAGAAAGGGTGGTAGGTGGGTTGGGAGGACAGAAGGCCAGGTGAAAGCTTAGATCCTCAGTGGTAAACTTGGGGAGGGCTTTGGCAGGAAGTGGGGCTTTGAAGGTAGAGCAAATATCAGTGTGTGATGTGTTTGGGACTGTTGTGGGTGCAGGTGCATGCGTGTCAGGTGTATGTGCTGCAAGTATGGGTGTGTCTTTTTACTCAGGTGTCTGTTGGGTGTATGTTTGTTTCTGTCTGAGTTTCCTAGGTGTGTATAGCGTGAGTGATGTGTTTGTGGATATTGGAAATGCAGGGTGTGTGTGTTGCGACTTCTGATGTGGTGGTGAATGTGGGTGTGGATGTTTGTGTTGTCTGTATCAATGTGATGGTGGCTGTAGTGGTGCATATGGGTGTGAATGTGTCAGCGGTTGGTGGGGATGTAGTGGTGGGGTTGTGGTGTGTGCATGCGTATGTTTTGTCTACTGTGCTGTCTGGAGATATGATAAGGGAGTAGTGTGAGCATGTGGCTGTGGTGTCAGTGGGTGTGGTGTCTGCGTTTGGATGCCTGTGAATTTTTTTTTGGGGGGGGGTGCTTGTGTGTGTTGCTTGAGTATGTATGGGTGGGTGCGTGGCAATGTGTGTGTGCGCTATGGGCAGGTTTGGTAATTGGGTAACTGGATGGGTACGGGTTAGGGAGAGAAACACAAGGTTGGGGTGGACGGGAGGCTGCGGTGATTGAGTAGGCCAGAGCCTGAAAATATCTCTGTAAGACAGATGTGACACTGTGAATGCCTTCAAGGTAGGACACTATCTGCTGCAAATGGGTGCCTTGCCCCTGGACAGCATTCAGGAGTGCAGTCTGACCCACACAGATGTTTCTCAGGAGGTCAATAGCCTCCTCACTCAGCACAGCGGGGGACAGGGGCTGGGACTGAGGTGCCTGGAGCAAAGGAGATGGCTCCCCTCTTAGGGGAGCAGGCCCGGCCAACTGTTTGGGGAACAACAGGGAGGGTAGCGATGGAACTGGGAGTGGCGGACAAGGATGAAGGTGGAACTAATCCTGTGGGGTCCACCACTACTTGGGAGTGTCCACCGGAGGATGACTCTGTACCTGAAGAACTCGAGCTTGTGTCCTCCATGACATACCCCACACCGTCCTGGTCACAGGGTCCCTCCATGTCTGAACTGTGACATCCAGACCCACTGTGACGAGCTGTGTCCCCAAAGACATTAGCCCCTTCTCCTTCGATTGCCCTGGATGAATCTGAAATGACATGTAAAATTGGTTTATTGCAACTGCATTTCCACTCTGACCATTAGATATCAACAGAAAACATTTATTAAGTGCACATATCACACCAGCTTCATGGTTCACTATATAGGTTTCAACATTAGCATGAGCACATGCATGCATGCTACATAACCTTAAAACAGTTGGTTCCAGTTGTGAGAAGTTGGCCTAGCATATGCTGTCCACTAGTTATAGTGGGCACCTTGCACCAGTCCAAACAACCCTTATTGATGATAGGTTTAAAGACCACCTTTATTGAAAGCTATCCTAGTGGTAGCTATGGAGAGCAGCCTTCAGGTTAAGTCTTGAAGGAGTGTAAAGCAGCTTGGTTTACCAGATTATAACCTCTTGAATGACCAAATGAAAGGAGAACCACACCAGGTATATATAAAATATATGTATTTATTTCTAAACACTCACTACTAATCTCTTTATGAGATTAGAGTCCAAGATACACAATATCACAGTATTAAAACGACAGTAAATAGCACAATATACAATGGGCCCCAGGGGGGACCAAACCATATATTAAGAAAGTGGTATAAGAACCACGACTTGACTAGACACAGTGCCTAGAGCACGTAGAATCGCTGGGACCCCAAGGAACCACCCAAGGTAGTGACACAGGAGACCCACGGGGGACGTGTGCAGTGTGAGAACACAGCCGCGAGCGCCGTAAGATTCTATGAGGAAAGTCACGGTTGGAATTTTAAAGATAAAGGACACTTAGGAGAGGACTTTGAGCAAACCCATTTAGACTTAAGGGGTTCTAGGGCCAACACCCATGGGAGCACCGTAGTACTCGAGTTACCTCACCCAGGGAAGCCGGGTGCATAGGTGGCAAATGGTGTCGGGAATCGTCGTTGATTTCAATGGCGATCTGCTGCAAAGTGCTGCTGCCGTGAAGAAGAAAAGTGTCCGGGATGATCCAAGCCTGGATCGAATATGTGAAGAACCTGAAAGCAGAGGGGACAGAGTCTGGGTCACTAGTCAGTGACCAGGGGCACGATAGACGAATGCCCACTGATGTCGGGTGCTTCAGGTGCGAAGAGGTGAAGCTTGACTCTGCAGCCACGGGGTCCAGGAGATGTCGAGGACAACCAGGAGCCAGATTCGAGCTGTCCCACAAAGGATGTCGAGTGCTGGGGTGTCGGTGCTCGGATTGAACACAACAAGCCTTGGCAACAGCAACCCACGCAGGAAGAGTAAAGATGCTTTGGTGCGGACCAGCAAGGTCCGGGGGACTCCCCAAGCAATGGAGAGTCAGGGCACGTCTGGAGCAACCAGGGTAGCCCAATTAATCTTAGTGTTGCCTTCACAGGGACCCACCAGTCGACGGACCAGGGATCGCAAAGGGACCTCGAGAGAAAACACAAAGGGTCAGCTCACGGAACACTCATGGAGTGTAGGCTGGCAATCTTCGGTGGAATTGCTGCTCGGGGTCAGGGCTACAAGTAACCCAAAGCTCAGCCTCAGAGGTCGCCTCAAAGCTGATGCTTCTGCAAATGGTCACGGTGTCCAGGGGTTCGGGTTGCACGGTCTCCACGAGGGATACAGGCCTCAGACTTGCTGAGCACACAGATCGACCTCCGAGACCACGGGAACCCACCTCCTGTGTTGCAAACTTCTTCGGAGTCCTCAGGAGCTTCGGAGATGCAAACCGGACAGATGCGTCTTTGGTGCCTACCAAGCAGGGGAGTAACTCCTTTACTCCAAGGGAGATTCTTCGGTCATCCAATGTCGTGTAGATAGTTGAAGTTCTGGGATTCTGTAGCAGAGTTTCGTCCAGGTAAATCTAAAGTCCTGTAGTCAGGGGTTCCTACTTTATACCCAAGGAAGGGGTGGGACAAACTCTGGGGACCCACCTATTCGAGGGTCAGGAAAGAGGGGTGGCTACACCCATTTCCTTTGTCCAGTTTCGCGCCAGAGCAGGGGCTGGTAGCCCCTGCAACCGGTTTGAGCTGGACTATGCACAGGGACACCAAATGTGCCCCCAGTGCAGACTTCAAAGCACTCTTGGAGTGCACCCACCCAGCCCCAATACATTAAAGCCTGTCTGGGAGGTGGTCACACCTCCCTGTGACAGGAAACCTATTGTCCAGGCCTCCCCTGCCGGAGTTTCGTCCAGCAGCAGAAGGGCAGACTCGTGTCTGTGGCTGCAGCATCCATTTTGTGATGCCAGGGTTCTGTTAAGCTGGTACCGGGTGTACCGGTGGTGCCATGTTTCTCCCTCTAGTAGGGTGGGATCATACCTCCCACCCCAGTTACTGGGGTGGAGGTATGATTCCAAGGTGTTTGACACCAAACACGACATGTTTCCATGCAGCCGTTTTAAAGTAAGCATTTACCGCGAGGTTATAATGCACTTAAGAGTATATGGTTTGGCTGCATCACAAACAACGCCGGAATGAAGATTCCGAAAGCTGCAGAGGGGCCCTGCTCATGCATGGGCACCCTCTCACATGAAACCCAGCACCCTGCCTTCAGGATTGTTAAGGCCTGCTATAGGGGTGACTGATAGGTTTACATGTGCAGTGATATGGAGAGATATAGGGAACCTATATCTCAGTAAGGGGTGCATACACCACCTTACACAGGCTGCAGTAGCAGACCTGTGGTGTCAGTTTGAATGGCCTCTCGGGTGGAATAATACATGCTGCAGCCCCTGGGAGGCCTCTGGGGTACCTATGCCCTGGGTACATAGTATACCATATACTAGGGACTTATAAGGGTACCCCAGAATCCAATCTGGAGTGTACCTAAAGTACATGCAATCAATTTAAGGGGAAAGCAGATAGGCTGGGGTCCTGAATAGCAGGATCCCAGCCAAACTAAGTCGAAAACCAGCAAAACACCTGGAAAACAGTGGGGGCAACCATGCAGTCAGATTCCACCTTCCTACACCAGTTATGTCATAACCCCAGACAGCGCCAAATGCATTGATGGACTTGTGTACACTCCATCCTTATGTATATACTAGGATATTTGTACTTCGGCACGTGTAGTATACCATAGTAAAATTATGTTACCAAATAAGATGGCTAGAAAATATACATTTCCACAATGTTCACACAAGGCCCAGATCTCACAAAATGTTCATTTACCTTACAGCACATCATGATGTCATGAAGGTCAAGTTAAACACCAATGTATCATCAATATGTGCTGTAGCAGTCATGTCACATGCTGTTAGACTTGGCATCTTTGGTGTGGTTTCCCCTGACTTTATGCCTCTACCACCTGTATTTTTGATGCTGTGCTGGATTTCGTTTTTGCTGGCCTAGATGCTTTGGGCACTTTGCCACTGCTGTTAAGTGTCAAAGTGCAAGTGCTCCCTGTGTAAAATGTGATTACAATTGGTTCTCCCTGATTGGCATATTTGATTTACTGGTAAGTCCCTAGTAAACTGCACTAAGTGTGCCAGGGCCTGTAAATCAAATGCGACTGGTGGGCCTGCCGCACTGATTGTGCCACCCACATGAGAAGCCCTGAAAAGGTATCTCAGGCCTGCCACTGCAAAGTCTGTGCGTAGTCCTAAACCACCATGTCGACCTGGCAAGTGACCCCACTTGCCAGGCCCTAACCTTCCCTTTTCTTACATGTAAGGCATCCCTATGGTAGGCCCAAGGTACCCCCCCTGGGCAGGGTGCAGTTGATTTGAAAGGTAGGACATGTACTGGGGTGTGTGACATATACTGATAGTGAAATACTGCCAATTTAGTTTTTCACTATTGAAAGGCTATCTGTCCCATAGGATATAATGGGAGGTACTTTGTAAGATTTTACAAGTATAACTTCCCATTGGGACAAGATGGAGAAATAATGTTTAGGCTCTCTGAACTCAGAATTTAATAACACATCTTTTAGTAAATATGGTTTTTAAATTGTGTGTTTGAAAATGCCACTTTTAGAAAGCAGGCATTTTCTTGTTTAACCATTCTGTATGCCTCTGCCTGTTTGTGGATTGACTGTGTGGGTTTGGAGTGACAGGGCCTGGGGATGTGCATTCACTATAGACAGCCACTGGGGGGGTTGAGATGTGCCTGGCCCTTCCTGGATGACTCGGAGCTGAGCTGAATAGACCTTGGCTGGATTTAGAGTAGTGGGAGGAGATTCCCTTCCACCTGAATAGGGCCTGTCCCTTGTTCAATGCTGTCTCCACCCCCAGTGGTCATACTGCACCAGTGAGGACAGAACTGGTTTGGACTGGGCTCAGAGACCCTTGCACAAAGGGAACAAAGACAAAATGGGGTATAAGTAGTAGACCCTAATCCCCAGAACTTTGGATTACTTCTGGACTCAAGAGGAACCTTTGCCAAGGAAAAGAGCTCCCATTTGCTGTGTGGGGTTGGACTGCAGTTGCTGTTTCTGCCAAGGAAAGGACAAAGACTGGAACTTTGCTGTGAACCTGCTTGAAGATCTCCAAGGGCCTGTGTGTGCTGGCCTCCTGTTATGAAGTCTCACGGACACACAGACTTCACCCCCAGTTCCCCTGAACACTGTTGCTGAGAGTTCTGACCTGCCAGGAGGTGCCTATTCCAGTTGTGGGCCTCTGGAGTTTTTCCCTGCTGCTGGGAGCTGGAAGAAAAGAAGAACTGAAGAAATTGATGCATCGCTCTTCTTGCAGCTGTTTCCCCTGATGCAGCACCGCCGTGTGAGAAGAATCTCCACGCATCGCCTCGCCACTGCAGAACCGACGCAGTGCCTGTTGCAGCTGCTAGAACCGACGCATCAAGGGATCGCGACTGAAGAAACTGATGCAGCGCCGCTCTACGTCACCGCATCGATCACTGAAGCATCCCGGACTTCCATGCATTGCACCTGTGCGGCAAGTCTACCCGACGCATCACCCGCGGTCCACAACCGCCTTGGAGACGACGCATCACTTCCCCTACAGACCGGATTCAACGTATCACTTCTCCTGCATGCAACAGAACTGTTGCATCGCCTCCCCAAGGTCTCACGAACTGACGCATCTCTGTTTCTCGACGCTTCCCCTCTCTGCAGCTGTTTGGCCTTGTGAATTTTGACGCATCTACAGGTACTTTGTGAGAAATCATGCATCCATAGTTTTCTTTGGACTAAGTTGCTTAAAACCTTTTAAAAGTCGTATTCTTATTACATGTATGTTGGATTTTTGTCGTTTTGGTCTTGTTGAGTTTAGATAAAGATACTTTATTTTTCTAAACTGGTGTGGTGACCATTTGTGGTGTTATCACTGTATTACTGTGTGTTTTGAGTACAAATATTTTACACATTGCCTTTTTGATAAGTCTGTCTGCTTGTGCCAAGCTACCCAGGGGGTGAGCAGGGGTTATCTAAAGTGTGCATCCCCCTTACCCTGACTAGAAGCAAGGGTCCCTATTTGGACAAAGGTTTCCTACCTTTGCCAACTAGAGACCCTCATTTCTAAGACATGCAAATGCTCATTGCACACTGATGATGATTATGACTTGAAACCTCATCATATATCCACTTCTGAAAACGTCTAATGAAAGCTGTACTGAAATAGTTTAGCTACGTATCACATGTAGCATAGAAAAGTAGCCTGGAGACATTGAGGTCCAAAGGTTTGGGAGATAGATTCTCCAAATGCACACAGCATAAGACCTCTTATAGCCATATGAACATCCACAATCCTGCTTGGTACAGGTGATAACACCATTCATAGATTGCATTCCTACAGGCCAATACACCTTTGAAGGTTGTTGTGTGTCAGTGAATATATATGACATGAAGATGTGGGATCACTATAGTCCTAATGGCATGGCACATCTCAGCACTATTTGGTACAGCAAACACAAATTGCCTTGTAAGGATGAGTGTAGACACTCACATATTTTCTTTACATTTCTACATCTCACGCCCTGAAGCATGTCACCAGTCAGTGAATGAATCTTGAAACACTATTGCAGATGAACTAACAACAGGGAAATGTACACTAGGCAACATGTAGGCACTAATGCTGATTGCACCAGTGATGGTTCAACACGCATGTCACTGTTGAATCCCAACTTACCAATGGGAAGTGTTGCTCAGTCACTGCATAAACAGTGCACTGTATGCCATGTCACATGTAATAGGGTCACCATCAGATGAGAGACGGTCGTGAGGGAACATCACTCCTTACACAAGGAAGACAAGTGGCCTGTTTGGTACAATTGTCACCCAGAGCATCAAAGAACATGAGATGATTTATCAGTTCACTCAGCCATGTGTCTGCTCAAGACAATAAATTGGTAGTGGACTGGACTTTGCTGTGTTGCTGGTCATGAAGACAATAGGTACAGCACATCAGCATTTACCCACTACCAGACCTGCACAAACAAGAACTCCCCAATAATGATGGAGAAATGCCTGCCTGTAACACACAAAGTTGGCAATGTAACATGTATGACTCTGGCCAGGACTCATCCCCTTGTAGCTGCTGTTGGGCCCTCAACTGCCCATCAAGCTCCGGGTAGGCCACCACCAGTATGCTGGCCATTAGGTCGTTCAGGGTCCGGCGCACGCCCCATCCACGTTAGGAGGACATCCTCAGCTGGACCTCTGTGCTCTTCCGGGTCCAGCGTTTCAGGTCCTCCCACACCTCTTCCTGCAATGGACGCAGTGCTGGCGATAGACCCCCCAGGTTCAGCATCTTCCATATGATGGCTTTGCAAACCGATTGCATTTGATGGGCGTTGACCTGTGTGGATACAATAGATGAATACACAGATTATAACTGCAAGTTTTTGGTTATCTATTTAGTTGGAAAATATTTTATTTACATCTAGCACAAGCCTAAATCAATAGTCAACACACTACATGTGTAGTTCTCACATGCTGGACACTACAAAGACGTGAACGCACACTTTTGGAGTCATTTGCTGACTATACCTCATTCCTGGTCATGTCCACTAACATCATGTAGCCCAGAGCAATCCTACATGTACTGTGATGTGAGCTACTATGAAACACAACACATCGTTGTGACCTTCTGAAGGGTAAACTACTTGTGCATGATCGTACAGACACCTTTACAGCCAGGCCCATTGACCTGATGTCCATACAGCCTGGTACCATAGCATAGACTACATCCTAACGCTTAGGTCACAAAGAAAGGGCTAGCATGTGTCACTGAGAGCTTCCCCTCTGGGGATATGTGGACTATTTAATGGGATATCATACTACGTCTGATTGAGTTTGTCTGGTATGTACTGCCATCACAGGACACACCTTTTGCCATATGAGGCACTGTTACAGGGATGACATTAACATACCATTGTATTTATTATTTGTTTGGTTTAATGTAATAAAGCTGGTGATTCACATATCAAATTCTCTTCAGAAGTAACCAACTATCTGCACTGCTACTGTGTCACATATGCAATAGGCCTGTACAGTGCAAGCATGACTTATAGAAAAGTGACAACAGGCCTGTAGGAGTAAGGGGCCTGTCATAAGTAAATTACACACATTGACAATATGGGTCAATGGAAAGAAGTATCAGGTCAGGGGGTTACCTCAGTCACCATTCCAAATGTAGTCCATGTAAAAGCAATCAGGGCCACTATTGGCTCAGAAAACTCATCTTGGGAACATCCAAGGATGTGCAGGTCTATAGGGAGATTACCCTGTGCATCAGTTGTATTGTCACAGTAACTCTGCCCCAACCTGGGTCATGGCCCATAATGGGCACAACTCATTTTCAGGCCTTGCTCTCTGCAGGCTGAGTATACTGATCCCACATGAACATCACACTTCCACCACTTCAGTACATAAAAATACATCTTGTGGCCGTGCAATATGTGACTTCAAGGTTGTGTGGCAAGCTGAAGGAGTCTGCAAGGTATAGCTAGCTCCCAGATAAGTTTGGCGAGCCCTGATCTGGGTTGAGTGATATGTGGGTCTATACACATAGTTAACATCATCTTCAACTGCTTCTTACAGTATACATGCACAGCTCATGCTGTAAAGCCTATACATTTGTTTTCACATTTACCATGATAGCAAATACATCATAGGTACCATGAAATGTATACATGCATAGATATGTGCATGCATCACAAGTAGAATCTAGGGCTTACCAAATATCACACATCACAGTGGTGATGTTAGGTACACAATGTATAGTGCTCTACAATCTGTTACAGGATTGTCCTATGTAGGGACCACAAAATGTTACAAGAGTAATCAGGAATTACTCAGGGACTCAGAGGCACATTGTAGCCTGTGGGAATGGAAAGAATGGAGTAAAACACAGTACGA
Source organism: Calotriton arnoldi (assembly GCA_963921515.1). Taxonomy (NCBI): domain Eukaryota; kingdom Metazoa; phylum Chordata; class Amphibia; order Caudata; family Salamandridae; genus Calotriton; species Calotriton arnoldi. The sequence continues at coordinate 1,751,663 of CAWUFW010002763.1, read as the reverse complement.
AATCTATGTAAGATAGGTACATGTTCCTCTGGGGAGCCATTGACTTGGCCATATAGGGGAAGCACTTCTACCAGTTTCTCCAAGCTCCTCTGGAGAGAAGACAGGAGCCCTCTCACCTGCTTGGCATGATTGCTCCCAGAAGTGGCAAACAGCAGCTAAAGTGGAGGATGTATTGAAGCAGCAGTGCCAGGAGGCAAGTTAGTTATTTTTCAAACCACGGCGTACATGTACACCACATACTTGATCATCCGTGTAGACGGACAGTCATTGGGCCGCAACCGTCACAATCACCAACGTTAGCTTATGGCTGTGTCCACCGTGGATGAAACTGCCCACTGTGTGGTCGACTTCCGCAAACGGCGGTAGGTTCTGAATGTCCTATATGCGAGGTCAGGCATCCGCCATTTTAGTGGTTGGAACTACAGTAATGGTGACCACCACTCCAAATGAAGGCTAACATGTTTGCATATGGACTGCTCCATTGCCATGTGATTTCCATGACACAAATCATCTGTGTAGTGCATTACTGTGCATAAACGCAAAGTGCTCTGTACACCACGGTTGAGGGTTTTTGACTTAAAATTTCCGAAAAGTAACATTATTGTGGTAAGAACACATTTCTGAATGTATAATTTGCACATTTAAGTTACAGACACATGTGAAGGCCACAATGGGGATTATTGGTGGATGTTGGACAATAGACCATTATCACATAGATAATGTGTAATGCTTTCTAAAGCAGTTATGTGTGTCACATTGCGTTTGGCTTACTCTTCATATATGTTACTCTGAACACTGTGACCAATATTCAAACTTGTTGTCACTCCACACATAGGTACCCTGGGAGAGGGAGGAGACGACAGCCTCCACTATACCACTCATTTCCAGACCTTCTGACCATGGAAGAAAGGGATGTCATCAAGACGTTTCATTTGAATAGGCAAACAATACAGTATTTATGTCATCAGTTGGAGCCTGATCTCCTCCCTCAAAACACTAATCCCGCATGTATAACACCTATTGTGAGACTTATGGCAGTATTGCATTTTCTGGCCACAGGTTCGTTTCAGTACACTGTGGCTATGTCTGGTGGTATGTCAGAACCAAAGTTCAGTGGTGTACTACAAGGCGTGCTTTCAGCAATGATAAGACATATTGACAGCTACATCCAGTTCCCTAGAGGTGAGGATTTAGCCAATGTGAGGGTTGACTTCTATGGATGTGGTTGCATTGCACATGTGGTTGGAGCCATTGATGGCACCTATATTGCCTTAGTACCACCGCAAGCCAGGGAACAAGTTTACCATAAGAGGAAGCATTTCCATTCTCTCAATGTGCAAGTGGTCTGCTTACCAGATTTGTACATCTCAAAAATCTGTGCCCAGTTCCCAGGATCAGCCCAGGATTCCTTCATACTGCAGAACAACCATATCCCAGCTAATGTCACAACTACTATCGAAGAGGGCCTGGTTTGTTCGCAAGTTTGATCTGTCCTAACTTTGTGTGGGTGATGTCACGTAGTATTATCAGAACATGTGTAACTTATTGCTGCACCTATGTCTGTCTTCCATTTAGGAGACCCAGCGCATCTCAACCATCCATAGTTGTTGGCACCGCTAAGGAATCCAACAACGCCAAGGAAAGTCAGCTTCAATGAGGCCCAAGGAAGAACACAGAGGCCAGAGGAGCGGGCTTTTGGGCTCCTGGAGGCCAGATTTAGATATCTAGACAAGACTGGGGGGGCTCTCCTCTACTCACTCGGGAAGGTGTACCAGATCACCGTGGCCTGATGCATGCTCCATAACATCGCCTTTTGACGGAACATCCCTTATATCACAGAGGATGGAGGCCATGAGGTGCCACCGGGTGAGTATCCTGAAATGCCTAATGATGATGATAGTGGTGAAGAGGAAGGAGCTGACTTGCATCAAGATCTCATCAACAACTTCTTCTCATGAGTGTAAGTATGTTCTCAGATGTCATGACTTTGACTATTAAAGCAACTCTTGTTGGGATGATTTGAGGAGTATGTTTAGGGAAAATATTTGGAAGCTAAAGCTCTGGCAAATTTTGGTGAAAAGTGTTTGTGGAGGAAGGTTTTGACACATGCTCATTTTGTTAGTGTTGCTTTGTTTAGCTTAGATTTTTGTCATGGACTGTGTTCTCCAGAAGCTGACTATGTGAGTTGTATCATATGTATGGTTTGATAGCTGATGTCTTTGTTTTGGTCTGTTTTATGTACCTTCACCATGGAATCGGCATCTTCATTTGGACATTTCAGAGTTGTGACATGATATGATGCTGTTTGGACATACAAAGTGGACTTGGATTGTTTCTGGGGATGTCTGTCACAGACTTTGGGGTAAAAAACCTGTACCAAGACAGCTTGCCCAGCGATAGGATGGAAGTTAAGAGGAATCCATTGGAGTTGTTCCTTGTAGCATGGTGGTCCTAATTCAATATGTGTGCCGTCGTGTGCTCCAATTAAATTTTGCTGTGGGCCCAAATCATGCTAGTATCCCTCCATATTGGCTAAATCCTCATTGGGTATAAACTGTATGCAGATGTTGATGTGTCTCCTCATTGTAGGCTAAAGTGCTTGTGGCACATCACAGACATTTGTTTGACATTCCACCAGATGCAGCAACACTGGATTGGAATGACCCTGTGAACAGAATCTGTTGTAATGTCATGTGTCTGTTTATTGGCTTAAAGGATGTGGGATTCCTTTTGTTATGTAGGCGATATGGCTCCAGCTGATGACATAGAACTAATGTTACTTTGCCTATTCTATAGGAAATTGTCTGCTGTATCCCCTCCTTCCGTGTTGTTAAGGTCTGCACCTGAAAATGTGATCACTAGCACAGAATATTTGAGTCATGTCTGATTTGCTATGTTTCTGACAACATGCCAGCCTATGACTGGAACAATGGAATAAAGATGTCATAAGATAAGACACTTTTATGTATGTGTTGGTGTGACATTGTTGTGATCCTGAGCTAAACATTGTGTACATGCAACATATCCATGCTTACCCAAGTAGCTTAGTTTGACATAGTAAAGTTAACATGGGATTACATATATACATTGCTAGATGTGAGATTTACTACAGCAGATAATGAGTTTGTGACTTGTGTATTTATTAAAGTGATAAAGGTGAAGAGATACATTATGCAAAAACAAACATAAAAAAGTGAAGTAGTCAGTCATGGTGAATGAAACCATAATTGTGAAGTCCAAAATACTACTCCCATCAGACAGGGAAAAGTGTCCAGAAATAGACCACAGAGTGAATGTGTTGCACACACTGGAGGAAATTAAGGTTGAGGTTTCTTGCTGGCAGTGGTGGGTGTCTTGCCATCTGCACCTCCGGAATTTTTTGCATGGACACCCCCTCTTGCAACCGTGGGGGTGACCCGCTCCTGCAGAGACAGGGGTGTCTGCAGGCATGTCTTTCTCTGACAGGGCCTCCCTTACTGTGGCTGCAGCAGATGTAGATGCCCCGGATGTAGTTGGACCACAGGAAAAGGTAGATGGTGGTGGAAAAGCCCTGCAGAAGGTTGTGTTTATGTCCTGCAGCACCCCAATGAGCTGGCCCATGTTGGTGTTGTGGGTGGCCAGCTCCTGGTATTTGACCCTCTGCAGCTGCTTCATCTCCCCGATTTCCATCAATACCTGGCTCATCACTTCTTGGGAGTCCTGATAGGTTCCAAGGATTTGGTCGATGGTGGCCTGGGTGTGAGTGGGCCCAGTGGCCTCACTAAGCGAGCTCACAGTACCCCTCCCACGAACTCTTCCTCCACGGGCCTGTGCCCTTTGCCCATGGTGCACTCTCTCACTGGTTCCTGGTTGCTCTGTGACTGGGTTGGTGATTGTCGCCCCAGAATTCAGGACAGGGGGGCACAAGATGGTAGTAACTGTGAAAGGTGCACAGATTGGGGGGACTGGGGTTGGCTGAAGTGTTGCAGCTAGGATAGGAGGTGTGGTTCACTGACAAAATATAGACCCTCAAATGACCCCATACCAAAATATCGTGACTAAAATATTGATGTCAAAAATATCGTCATCCTGTACTTATAATAGAAAGTACAAAAATATTGAAAAAAAAATATTGGTGTAATAAATATCATTTTAAAAATATATATAAATCAAAAGACTAAATATTAAATAGTAACATTAATTTAAAAAAATAGATTTAATATATATTTTAACAAATATAACAAATAAACTGAATTACAAAAAGTTAAACACACATAATTAATAGATAGATTTACATATATCTAATTAAAAAACAATTATTAAACGAATACTTTTAATTTATATTATAATTTCAAATTTATTAACTAATATCAAAATATAACAAATAAATATACATATACCAGTAACATAAAATCTTTAAAAAAACAAACCATTCTAATGAAATTAAGAGTAAACAACTTCAAATTTAGTAAAAATATTTTACACATTAAAAACATTAATAATTATAAATATTATAATTTTAAATAAACAAAAACATTATAATATAAATTATAATAAAATAAATTCTAAAATATAAAATGTAGGTCACCTCCCTTATACATGCCGACCAGTCAGGGTTTATGCCAGGGAGAGCGACAACGTTCAAGCTAAGACGTCTAGCAAACTGGCTGAGTACGATCCAAGATAGAACAGAATCTCATATGCTGCTCTCATTGGATGCAGAAAAGGCCTTTGATGCCGTCCACTGGCCTTTCATGTGGCAGACATTGAGGAGGTTTGGGTTTGGCCCCCAATTCACGGGGTGGATCGAGCTGCTTTACAGGGCACCGATGGCGAGGGTGCGGGTGAATGGGGCAATGTCAGAGGAGTTTGAGATAGAAAGAGGCACTAGACAGGGGTGCCCACTGTCCCCGATGCTCTTTGCACTGACCCTGGAACCGCTAGCTTGCCTCATTAGAGCACACCCAAAGGTGAAGGGGTTCACGGGGGGCGGAAGGGAGGAACGCATTTCACTTTACGTGGATGATGTCATTCTGTATGTCACCGAGCCCTTATTCACAATTCCGACCCTTTTTCAAGAGTTGGGGACATTCGGAAAACACGCAGGCTACAAAATTAACTGGAGTAAATCAATTCTCTATCCGGTGGGAGGACCCCCTGAACTATAGGATCTCACCAGAAAATTGCAAGTAACCAAGGAAGGGTTTAAATATCTAGGGATGTACATATCTATGGACATCCCACGCAGCCTCACACGTAACATCCGTAAAGTGGTGACAGAATTCCACGCTCATGTGGAAAGGTGGAGAAGATTGCCCCTCACATTACTGGGAAGAGCGGCAATGTACAAGATGATTACGCTCCCCAAATTTCTGTACATCTAGCAAAACACGCATCATAAGATCCCAGAGGATATTTTCGGGGCAATAGACAGTCAGGTACGCACGCTCCTGTGGGACTGGGGACAACCATGGATTGTGTTACGTACGCTTCAGCGTAATCAGTACAACTGGGGGATAGCCCTCCCGGACATCAGATCTTACTACAGGGCAGCGCATCTGATAGGAGTAAACAAGTGGGGACACCTGCCAAGATAACACCCGACTTATGCGCTGGAACAAAATCAATTTGAAGTACATTCTCACTTACACTACATATACGGGGGAGAGGGGTCAAACATTTGCTTCCGGCGACTCAGAGGGCATTGGATGCCTGGAAGGGCCCTGAGAAACAAATGGGCTGGCATAAGAAAATAACGAGGCAGACCCCACTATGGAAAGGAATGCGTCTTCCGGAAATAGGGAAACTGAAAGGGTTCAAAGATTGGGACTTGATAGGAATCCCCGCAATAGGGGACCTAATAAAGGGAGGCTCATTGATCTCGTTTGAAGCCCTGCAGCAAGAATTCCAGATGGGGGGACAGACAAAGGTATAAATATCTGCAAATCAAACTCGCGTGGGCCGCAGAGGGAATAGAAGCGGCAGACATCCCGGAATTTGCGCCGCTACAGGGCAGACTCCTGCAAGGGAAGATACTAGAGAAGGCCGTATCCTGGACTTACAAGACTCTCATTAATAATATCCCGGATAACCTGGTGGTCCTGAGGGGGAAATGGGAGGCTACCTTGGGGGACCTGGAGGACAAAGATTGGGAGGCAGCACTTATGCACCCGAGGGTGGTGGCAATCAAATTGAGGCAGATATGCCTTCTTATCTGCAGGATACGAAACATGTCCTTTCTCTCTTGGAAACTGTTCCTTTTGACCCTCAGACTAACATGATGGTGACATATGATGTTGAAGAATTATATACGAATATCCCCCAAGATGACACACTGAATACCATACACCATCTCCTGGAACGTTATCCCCGCGAAGATCAAACACCTAATTCATTTGTGATGCGTTGTGCCAGGATGGCACTAAAAGATTTTTTTTTTAGCTTTGAGTGGAATCTGTATTGGCTAACCACCGGAACTTCGATGGGCAGCACCTGTGCCCCCAGCATGGCCAATTTGTATATGCATGGGTTTGAAATGAAACATATATATTCTGTCACCAACCCCTTCCAACATAAGTTGAAACTTTGGAGACGATAATATTGACGACATCTTGGTCATCTGGGAAGGTGACCAGACGTCCCTTGATATCTTTTCTAACTGGCTGAATTCATGTGACGTGAATTTGAAATTCACTGGTGAATCGAGCACTACAGCGGTCTCGTTTCTAGATCTCCTACTCTATCCTAAAGATGGTAGGATTTATACAGAATTATACCAAAAACCTATGGCGAGCAACTCGTTGTTGAGTTATCACAGTTTTCATCCACGCGCCCTGTTAACCAATCTCCCGGTAGGCCAATTTCTGAGGCTTCGAAGGAATTGTACAGAGCTAGCCAAATATAAACAACATGCTAAGAATTTGAGTAACGAACTACTAGCTAGACAGTACCCTGACCATCTTGTACATGGAGCGGCCAAGAGAGCACTGAATAATAACAGGGAGGCGCTCCTTGAGTCACATGAAAAAACAAAAAAGTAACAGAATGGTGTGTCACTACTTTTAGTAACTTGACGGAAAACATCAAGAAGGCCATTAATAAAAGTTGGAACATTTTGAATACATGAACACTATCCCTGGAGAGACCATTATTCGCTCTGAAATGTAGGAACAATCTTTGTGATTTGTTAGTACATACTAGACCGAGAGCGAGACAGACACAGGTGAGACAACCAACATTGTGGGAAGCATCCCCGGTGACAGGTCATTTTCCATGCGGTTCATGCTCGGTGTGTCCATTTACCCTACATACCACGCAACTTGACATGGGTCTTGAGACTAAACAACCACACCAACTGTAACACGAGTGGGGTGATCTATATGATCACATGTCCCTGTTCACTTAAGTATATCGGGATGACCACACGGAAAGTGAAACACAGAATTGTAGAACATCGTAGTGCATTCAGATGTAAGAAATCTAATACACGTATGACCAGACACTACATTGAAATGACCCATTCAGAAGAAGACCTGTCGTGGGTTATAATTGACAAACCCAGATATGACATAATCATGGGTCCTCTAGAAAGAGTCCTTTTCCGGCGGGAACAACGATGGGTGTTCCGCCCTAAGAGTCACATCACAGGACTCAATGAAGATATTCCATGGTGCTCACTATAACATCAACATTATAACATCTGAGGTGCCATACATATGAGAATATAGATGCAGTATAAACAACATTTGACCAACAATGCATGAGTTCTATCGCATTGAACTTGTATATGGGTGTCAATATCTATTCCCTCCTTTGAGTCAGGGTAATATTTAAGATAATACAAATTATAGGTGTCTTCTTTAAATGTCCATATTACATCTGCCATGTAGATATCACTATACCACTTAGTATATTGTTTCCGAGCCACCAAAACCTTGTGTTAACATTGTATTCAAAGTGAGGCTCATCCGTATCCATGTGCTGAGTGGACCCGTAAGGCATATTCCAGGTCCAAGACTACATTTCCCAGCAACACAACGAACCGGATATGGGTTCTGACACTTACGGGTCACGGAGCGTTCTTAGCCTAGGGGCTGAGAATTGAACTCCCCCTTCGGCCTTTAGTATAGCGGCAGGATACAGGAAAGTAAGGTAAGGCACCATTGGTGCTCACCGCATTCCTCACGACGTACAGTTGCACATTACGTTATTGTACTACGTCGGTATACGTAGGTTCTAGTGCCGGCATTGTCAGTGCATTAGAAACGTTGTTAGCTCATTAAGAGCGTGAACATGGAAACTTCATGCATTTACACATGGCGGTAGTAACTGTATGCCGCGGGCACGCTGAACTGTCATTAGTTATCTAGAGGCACTCCATCTGATATATAGATGGGGAACATCCTTAACAACGACTCCGGAACGACGAGTTCCAGAGTCACGCCAGCCTAACAACGACTTGCAGGAACAACGACTTAGCCTGAACCACGCATGTGCGTAGTTCAGGCTAAGACGGTCTAGTGTTCCGGATGGTATCCAGAGGAGCGTCGGAGGAACAGGAGAGGTAAGAGGGGTTCGGGGTAGATTTTAAAGGGTAGGGGATTCGTGTTAGTTTTTAGGGGGAGGGTGGGCTTCGTATAATTTTTTAGGGGTTGGGGAGATCGTGATCGTTTTTAGGGGGAGGGGTTTGTGTTAGTTAAAAGGGGGCGGGAGGGGTTTGAGTTAGTTTTAAGGGGGTGGGGGTTTCGTGATCGGTTTTAGGGGGTAGGAGGGGTTTGTGTAAGTTTTATGGGTGTGAGAGGGGTAGGAGTTAGTTTTCAGGGGGGGAGGGGTTAGTGTTACTTAATAGGAGGTAGGGGGGGTTCGTATAAGTTTTTAGGGGGTGGGAGGTGGGGGGGTATGGGGTAGATTTTAGGGAGTGGTAGGGGTTTGGAATAGAATTAAGGGAGGGTTTTACCATGCATTCCTTTATCACGAAAATTTGTGGTAAATGAATGTGTGGTAAAAGAAATCGTTGTTGAGACGGGGTCGTGGTAGAGACCGCGTGGTTTAGGGAGTCGTTGAGGAACTCATTGTTCCAACATACAACCATATAGATAGAACTATGGGTTCATAATTGCTGGTCGCTTGTCACATTTAACTTTAACACTATTGAGAACTTGTTGGTCATAATCTGGGGTGCACCTACATATTGAGCAGTTTGACACTAATAAGAAATGTATCATACGTCAAAATTCATAATTCTTTAGAGACATTCGAGGAGTCTGTGAACTCGGACACCCTTTGAGCCCAGACTGTGAGTCTCCTAGCGCCGTATTCAGTGTGAACATACCGCATTTTGATACAGATGACACTGATCATTGCCTGCATAGTATATATGATTGACAATAAATAGACTTCTAAAATAGACAAGTACAATTCATTACAGCAGGGACAATATAGACAGGATGTTGTATGCACCTTGTAAAATGGTTATAAGCTGCTAACACCCACATAGAAGAAAGGAAAGGGACATACATAACATAGTAAGGCAGGCGAAATTGTAAATTGTTGTTTTTAATAGGATTCTGCTTGTTCTAATTGTGCACCACTACATCTTTTATACCTTCAGAATCCTGAGACCTGTCATTAAAGGACCTCTTGAAGGAGGAGGTAGACTAGTAGTCCCGAATTGGTGAGACTACCGATAACTACTCAAGCATGCAAAATGATTTGCTCACGTGTGCAGTGAGGGTCGTTGTAACACCGGTGTGTTTGTTTGCAAATAATGGGATAATTGTAATTTTTTTTTATAATTGTCTTTATATCCTTTACAGATGTGGACCGGACTGCAGCTGGTATCACTGATCAATGCCATATAATGATAGTATGGTATTTTTTATGATTTTTCAAGATAGTAGCAGAGTGACTATGTATTTGGTCCTGAGGAATGCCAAGAACCAGATGGTCTAACAGGCAGAAACATGTTGACCATAGCTCAATAGGGAACATCCATATCCCTATTTTTCACTTCGCTGATTTTAGATCTATCCACTGGGGACACCAATTAAAGTTATCTTTGTCTATCCAGGAGATAGTTTTTAACTCACTTTTTGAATTTATTTTCTTTGCACTCTGCCCCTCACTCTTACCTACATTGGATGACTTAAAACACCTCACGCTCCTCTCCTGAGGGAGAGTTGTAGCCCACACTGTGTACCTTGCGGTCGCAGTGTGTAAGAGGGAACCCAATGATGAAGCATGTCACCTTAGGGTGAGTGAGGGTTCTCGTCTTAACAAATGCAGTTGTCTGTTCCCTCACACTCACAACCCATTCTGTTAGTTTAGTTGATAGATCATCCGGTTACCTTTTTTGTGAGTATAGTATTTTGGAGTGGTACCGTGGATGGAGATAATTCCTCCAAATAGAACCCCTATAGTGTGATAATAATAAATCAAATTGAGTTTGCATTTAATTCAACTTAAAATCCTACATAGAACGTATGTAACTAGGTCCCGCCTTCACAAAATGGAAAGGGCAGAATCTCCCGGGTGCCTCCGTTACAAGACAGAAAGAGGCACGATCATACACACCTTGTAGGACTGTATGCACATACAAAGATACAGGCCAAAATAATGAGGGAGCTAAGTGGGATACTGGGGGTTCAGCTACCGAAGGATGCTAAATATGCGCTGCTGGTATACCTTCTGACATAGACCTGCCCAGACGAAGCCTTACCCTGTGTAATCTAGGTATGGTAGTGGCAAAAAGAGATATAGCCAAAAAATGGGGAACGTCAGAGGTCCCGACCTTGAGAGAGTGGAAAACCGGGATGAACATGTACATGGGGGCGGAGCAAGTGACATATAAAATGAGAGGTTGCCCACGGAAATTATTCAAGATCTGGTGTCCTTGGCTTAGGTATTATGGGCTCGAGCTTAGTGACACACAGGGGGAGACGCAGAACAGAATAGCGCCCTGGGAAAAGGAAGGCCTTAATGAACAGTCACTAGTGGGGAGGATAGAGGAAGACCCCAGTGGAAATCAATTGCCATGTCTAGAAGCTGTAATATATAAATGCTGCTGGAAATGCGAATTGTCTGTAACCAAAGGAGAAATGTGTATTGCCTGGTGTTCCTACATGTACCAAACGTGAAATTGATGTATATTGCCATCTATGTTAAAATATCAATAAAAATGTATTAAAAAAATAAAATATAAAATGTAATACATATACTATTCCCAATACAATTTATACAAAACTATGCAAACTGTTACAGTAAATATATAAAAACTGTACTACTCCCACTTCATGCAACGCAAAAATAATAAAATGGGTAAAATTTACAAATCTGCCTCCAGTAAATGTAACAGTAGTGAAAGTGTTGGATTGTGGAGGGGTAAAATTTACTATTCCTACTCCAGTCAGTACAACAGTAGGGAAACTGTTGGATAGCGGAGGGGTAAGATTCACTATTCCCACTTCAGTCAGTACAACAATAGGGAAAGTGTTGTATTGCGGAGGGGTAAAATTTAGTATTCCCATTCCATTGAGTGCAACAGTAGAGAAACTGTTGGATTGAGGAGGGGTAAAATTTACTATTCCCACTGCAGTCAGTATAACAGTAGGGAACGTGTTGGAAAGAGTAGGGGGAAAATGTACTATTCCCACTCCAGTCAGCACAACAGTAGGGAAATTGTTGGATAGGGGAGGAGTAAAATTTACTATTCCCACTCCAGTCAGTACAACAGTAAGGAAAGTATTGGATGAAGTGAGTGACAAAGGAAAAAACACACCAAGGGATATTAGGAAAAAAGCAACAAAAGTGTGTGGAGAGTGTTAAATAGCTGCCTTATCTGAACTAAAAATTGTGTTGTCTGTCCTGCTGTGCTGCAGTGGAGAGACAAATGATCATGCTCTGCGATGGGGTATGTTTTATAGTGTGATTTGCAGGTGGGTCCACTTGACCAATGTGTTGCTTTTGTATCCATCCACTGGGCACAGTTCTGGTGCTTTGCTGAGAGTGTGCCGCGACAGCCTACCACCGTCGAGGAACCGCAGCAAGGAGACCGCCAGTACAACTGTGTTTTCGTAATCGGCTCGGCAGGTAGCCACGGCCCTGCCACCAACGGAGTAGGCATCATCAGTATTGCAATCCGCCATGCCCCAGGCAGGAACCACTTCGTTGATGGCGGTCGGCGGTTCAGGCTCCATGCATCCTAATACGGCAGGCAGAAGACCACCAGCTCAACGGTCTTCTTGGGAACGCCGACGCAGAGGTACGGCAGTGAGACCGCCTAACTCGTAATCGAGCCCATAGTCTAACATAATTCCCAGTTTGAGCATAGTCCGAAGGTGGGGGAACGTAGAGTGAATGAAGGAGCAACTTAGGAGAGAGAACAATGCAAGACTGGGGTGGAATGGAAGCCAATCAAGAAGAGAAGGGGGTAAGTCCTCAGAGGGTGGTGAACTTGTTGGATAATAAAAGTTTTACTTCTTTCTTGAAGAGGAATGTGAAAGGGAGAGCGTTCCAGATTCTTGGAGCAGTTCTGGAAAAGGATCGATGGTATGTTTTCTTTTTCTTTAATTTTTGCGGCTTGAGTAGTAGGGAGCTTGTACTTCTGGAAGATTTGTTTCCACCCGAGAGGGTCAGTTTCTGGGCCAGGTAGGAAGGGGTATTGTGGTGCAACCCTTTATGAGCCATACATGCAATTTTGAGTTGGATCTTAGCCTCATATGGCATCCAATTCAGAGATTGAAGGTACAGGTGAAGTGATCTCTCTTTTTTGATCCCATGATGAGCCTAGCTGCTGCATTCAGTGGGACCTTCATCGGTACAAGTGATGTTTTCAGGAGGCCCGCAAGGTCTAATCTTCTTTAAAAAATGCATTACAGATATTATTGCATAATTTTATCCTTACCTTTTATTCCAATCTAATATGGCTGAACCTTTTCTTATCCTAGGTCACTTCCTGTTTTCCACTATAAAAGGCCAATTGCGTCACAAATGTTTCTTTGTTGCTCGCTCCTGGTTTCTGTGGGTCTCCGTAGACTCCAGTTGCTTCTCGCTATCCTGTTTAGCCATCGTCTCCTGAATCCTGATACCAGTCTGAACAAGCTTAAAGGTTTTTTCTGGACTCCAGTTTTTTTCCCTTCTTGCGGAGTTATTATTCCATAGGGCAGCCCCAGATTCTAGGTTGTTATTCTGGCATCCGCTCTTGCCTCTGCTGATAAATGGCCTGATCTTCACGCTAAAGATTTTTCTCCAGCATCGCCTAGAAGACCGATTCTTGACAGACATGCACAGATGTAAGGACTCATAATATCTACACCCACATACTGCCTGGCTATTTGTACAAACCCGATTGGTACAATGGGTGTTTCTCTTATGGCCTGTGACTTGTCAGTACCCACACATGACATGTAATGCCAAGGGAGGCTGTCTATCTTCCTGTCTTTTACTGGAAACCAAAAAGCTAATCTCAAACTTTGATTCATCACAAATATTCCTTCATGAAGTAGTTATGTCAACCTCACTCTGAATGACTGTGGCAACACTACCTATCTCCTCTCCTCTCCACACCAACAGAGTTTGACAACTCCAACCACACCAACTTCCACATCATGACATTACTCTAGTTTTCCACCAAAATCAGCTAACATCTTGAAATATGCTTCTTGACTTCCATTAGATCTTCAGGGGCTTATTTATGAGAGCCCAGCTTCACGTTTGCACCACGTAAAGTGCATAAAGATTTATGAAGCCACACAAAGCTCCCCTGCGTGCCCTTGAGTGGCCTCATAAATCATGAGTAAGGCGACTCAGTGCAAATTGGTGCGTCACCTAACTACATGCCCGGGATGCATTCCATGGGCGTTGTGGTGGGTTTTCCCACGCAACACCCATGGATCTTGATGCTGCCCCAGATTTACAAAGTGATATAAAGCTGGGGAAGCATCAAATCCATACGCCTCCCCAGGTGAGGCACAATGAGGAGAAATATGTTAATTTCTCCTCCATTATTTCCTCTTTCCATGTGCGCTGCATTTTGCAGCACACATAGAACAACGCCTCATAGGATGTTTTTGTGCAGGAATTTTCCCCCTTCCAACACAAAAACAATCCTGCCTGCAATGAAGGCACACTTGAACCATGGTCCAAAGGTGCCTACGTTTGCGCTAGGCTGTCAAAATGGCTCCATCACAGGCAGAAAGGGCAGTAATGCACCGTATTGCTTAAGTACGGTGCATTACTGCCCTTTTACTTTGGCGTTGGAGCAAGGTGCCTTGCTGCTCTGCCTTATGCCAAATGCCAAAAATGAGGCCCTCAGTATTTTCTAATTGTGCAACATACTCTTCATCATCAATTGCCCACTGTAACACACTTCCACACTTGCCACCACCCAGTCATCCTCCTCAAACTCTGCATCACCGTGCACTGGTAGCCTAGACACGCAGCCTAGACAATACGTATTAATTTATTTTCTAACTCTGGCACTTATTGGTTTACCAGACTATATAGTTCCAGCCAATAGATCCCTTTAGCAATATATGCTGTTGCTTTACTTGCCCCGTTGGTAGTAACAATTTCAACAAATGATTTGTGGGTATTTGGAAAGAATATTGAAAAAAATATTTTGATACAATAATATAGTTACAGGAATATTATGATGCCAAAAATAATGTGGACAGAAATATCAAAGTAAATTGACTTTAGTCTTGTTTTTCATATTGAAAAATATATTTTTCACTAAAATGTCACTGTATATAATATTGTTTTGTACGATATGTTAGTTAAATTGTTTTGTTAGTTTTGTAATGTTTATGTTTTTAATTTAAAAATAGCTTGATGTTATGTATTTTTATTTTGGAAAGCAATTGTAATGTTATATTTTTTTGTGTTTTTTCTAAAAATATTTAAATGTAGTTCTTATGCATTTAGTTTTATCTTAAGTTATTTTAGGTATATTCTGTTATATAGTTAATAAATTGTAAATAGTTTAAAATGTGTTTATGGATTATTGTAATATTTATTTGTTTTATATTAAATAATACATTTATTGGAAGTTATTTGGTTTTTCTTTGTACTTTTATGCATTTTTTTACATTTGTTCTGTTTATTAAAATGTGTATGTATTATTATTTATTGTATAGTTAAGTTAAAATGTTATTTTGTGTGATTATTTTTGGGATTATTTTAATAAAATAAAGTTTAATACTTTTTTAGTGGGATGTTTATAGGGGAATATGGTGGGGAGATTTTGTAAGTATTTGTTATTATAGTTATATTTTATTTCATGCGTTATATTTTAAGTATTGTATTTGTAATTTTTTGTTTAGAAGTTTTACATTTTGAAATGTAAGATTTAATATAGAAAACTGTTTATTTGTACAGCCTATTTGTTCATTTTTTTATTATAATTTTATATAATTTATTAAATCATTTCTATTACTTAAACATATAAAAATGTATGTATTTTAAATATATTTTAGTTTTCAGTATGTGTATTTATTGAATGTGTATATTTTGTTCATTTTTCATTAAACATTATTTTCTGAATGTATAATATATATACTTTTTTATTTATTAAAAAAAATACAATTCAATTGTTAGGTTAGTTTGTAATTTCTGTATATTATTTATGTTAGTAAAATTGTTTCAGAAAATTAAAATGGTGTAGTTTTTAAATATGTTACTTATATTATTATTTGTTATAGTTTCAATTTTAATCATGTATCATTTTTAAAAGTTTGATTTTATTTATTTTTAAATGTTATTCATATTGTTTGTTATGTTATATTGTAATGTTTATTTTTAGGACTTATTTAAATTGTAAATATCTATTGTAATAAAAATGTATTTATATGTTTTTCTAAATATGTTTTGTGTTGTAGTAATTGTAAATCTAACTCCTTTAGCTTAAAACACCTTCCCCAAAATAATTTTCATTGGACTGGGAATAGTAAATTGTAAACCTTTATTGTCCAACAGCTTCCCCATAATGAATTAAACTGGAGGTGGGTTGGTAAATCTTACCCTTTTAGTGTCCAACACTTTCCCCCAGCATGGATTAGATTGGATTGTGAGTAGTAATTCTTACCTCCAAGCCAGTCTACCCACACTCTCAGCCGATCCTAATGTGGAGACTCTGGCTTTAAACCTGTGGATCTCGACAGCAGTTGAATCCGCGGCTTCGGCCAGGCCCGCCAGATCGGCGAGGCTCTCACCCTCTGCCCCCTGGTTTTCATAATCACTCAGATCTGCCAAAAGCAGTTGTAAACGGCTGAAACGGCAGTGGAGGGCTAACTATTGTGAGGTGGTCAAGTGTACTTATAGAAACGCACTGAAAGATTTACACAACCTGATAAAGGTAGCTAGGAGGGACTACCTAGCTAGCTGCATCTACAAGGCGGCTAACTCTACCAATGAGGTATTTAAGGTAGTCAACTCCTTTCTTAAGCCTATAGCTATAGAGATGGATGTGCAACCTCTCTCTCTGTGCGATAGTCGTTCCGTCTTTTTTGACAGTAAAATTCAGAACGTGTATAAGTCATTTTCGCCAACTCTGGAGACAGAGAAATCGGACAGTAGTGAAAGCTGCTCCCATGAGCGGTCATTTACTGATTTTACTCCTATCTTCCAGCAGGATGCGCTGCCAGAAATCTTGCGATGTAAGTCAGGGGCACCGGATGACCCATGCCCTCCCAAATTGTAGAAAGTGATGGCACACTCCCTAAAACATGTACTGACGCACATATGGAACTCATCCGTTGCGTCGGGCACTTTCCCTGAAATCTGGAAACATGCCACGCTCCTTCCCCTGAGGAAAAAACCAAATGGGGAGCCAGGGGATTTGAACAACTACAGGCCTATCTCTCTGCTACCAGCACCAGCCAAGATGCTGGAAAAATTGGTGCAAAGACAACTGTCAAGCTTTATCGAGAGTAAGGGCATCCTACACGATACACAATCGGGCTTTCGATCTGGCTTTAGTACCGAGACGGCCCTTCTGGAGGTGGCAGAGTCGGTGTGAATGGCGACAGATTCGGGGGTATCCGCGATGCTGTTGCTCCTGGATCTATCGGCGGCATTCGACACCATCGACCAAACCTCGCTGTTAAGAAGACTTCAGGAGATGGGCATTGGGGGTATGGCACTGGGCTGGCTCAACTCCTACCTGAATAATCGCTCACAGAAGGTCACGTTGCAGCCCTTTGTGTCTAAACCTAAACGCTTTGGTGTGGAGTCCCTCAGGGGTCAGCGCTGAGTCCACTCCTGTTTAATTTGTACCTGGCTCCACTGTTTTCGCTGATAGCCAACTGGGGGGGTCAAGGCGATTTCGTACGCAGACGACACCCAGCTGCTCTTCACTTTTAAAGAGCAGACTGAGGATGCCTTTAAGAGTTTCAAGGGCTGCCTGAGAGATATAGCGTTGTGGATGAACAATAATAAACTTAAGCTCAACGCAGGAAAGATGGAGATGATGTTCTTCAGGAATGAGCCACCTCCAGCACCAGCTCTATGGTGGCCACTGGAAATGGGACCTCCCCCCTCCCCTGCAGACTGCGTAAAAAATCTGGGTGTGAAATGGGAGGCCGATCTTTCATTTTCGGCACAGATACGGCAGGTTTCAGCTACCTGTTTCTGTAAACTGAGAAACTTGAAGAAATTCTTGCATCTGATGCCAGAAGAATGCCGAAAAACCATAGTCCACGCCATAGTAACATCCAGATTGGATTATGCGAATTGCCTGTATCTTGGCCTACCAAAGTACCTAATTCAGCGTCTTCAGACGGTACAAAATGCGGCTGCGAGACTGATTAGACGGGTCCCTTTCCGCGAACATGTGTCTCCGCATTTAATGGAGCTCCACTGGTTACCAGTGGCCAAGAGAATCAAGTTCAATGCCTTGACGCTTGCATTCCGAGCTACACATGGTAAATGCCCCAGCTACCTAAAACAAAGACTACGCAGTTACAAGCAGTCTAGATCCTTAAGATCTAACTCACAAAAGCTTCTCTGTACACCTCGCTTTAAGAAGGCTCGCTTAGGGGGAAGATCCTTCTCAGTTGGGGCGACAAAACTATGGAACTCCCTGCCAAGTGATCTCCGCAACATTGATACAGAACCACTTTTTAGGAAACGGGTTAAGACCTGGCTCTTTAGGGCAGAATAATTGGGCCGGGGGTTTTGCCATCCGGTTTGCCATCCACGCACTACTGATCGCATTAGCGCCGGGACACCTCTGTTTGAGGTAACTGTCGCGCTCTATAAGTGTCTGTATTATTATTATTATTATTATTATAAATTACAAGTCTGGCGGTCCAGGGACTGCCAGACCTGTGGTGGCGGTCCAGCCACCGCCGCACTGGAGGTCCGACTGCACTATTAGGACTTGGGCGATCGGACCGTAATTGGACCACCGGCTGTTCCCTGGCGGTGGTGCAGCGGTCAGGTGCTATATAATATGCAGGTGGTGCAGCTGCGGCACCACCATGCTTATTACAAGTTTCAGGACCACCAGCGGTTTCATGGATGTCTTTCCTCCATGAAAAGGCTGGCGGTGCTGAAACAAAGGGGGCCCTGCCCCCTCAGCCTAGGGATGCATGCAGGGGCATTGACTTTCGAGTCCATGCCATGCTGGAACCCAGTTGGGTGTTCCCATTGCGATGACTCTTTCAAAGTCACCGTCGCCTTTGAAAGATGCACCGGAGCGGGACTGCTACGCCGCCCGCTCGCCATACCACAAAATTGGTTGTAATCTGGCGGGCGGCAGCATCCTTCGGTGGAGCGGTGGCGTTTGGCACTAGCACTGGCACACCACCACTCTGCCAAAAGTCGAAATTAGGCCATTGGTGTCCATCACCTTCCCCAAAATGGTTATGATTGCAGCGGGAATAGTAAATCATACCCCTTTAGTATCTAATAGCTTCTTCAGAATGGTTTATATTGGAGTGGGAATAGTAAATCTAACACCATTAGTGTCCAACTCTTTCCCCAACATGAGGGAGCAGAGAGAGCGGAGGGAGAATAGAGTCCTATTTCCCGCTCGTGGCAGCCATCTTGACGGACAGCGGTCTAGTTGTTTCCCCTCCCATATATTTAAGCAGACCATGGCGCCGACGCGCAGCGGACTCGTGAAGTGGGTGCTCCACCGACGCGCCAAAGGCAAGCCCGTCTGCGCCTGTCCGTGCCCAAACGTTGCCAGGACCCCTATTTCCTTTGAGACAGAATTAACCATTCCTCATAGGATATATTATACAGGTAATGATTTAACTCGCCTCAGGCTCTCAGATTAGGTTTGCTTTTCCCAGCCTCCCTATCACCTAGAGGGACCATTTTCTTGCCTGAAACGTAAAATTGTAGGTATCCCCAATCTAACTTCTACTTCCTTTAGAAAAAATGGTAGTTGTACTTCCCCCATGATACAGTATAAGCCTTCAAATAGTCCACCTATAGACAATGGTCACTCTTCTAAGACACCACCAGCATATTTCTCTATGTCTCTAGTTGAATGCCAGGTCCATCCCAAAACATACCATAAAGATATAACTCATCAGCTCCCAGATATATGTTTCATTACAGCAACCTGGCTTCACACTTCAGCCCTCCCTTATGTCCCCACCGCACTTCCTGACAACTACAAACTGGTCAGACTGGACAGGGAAGTAGGACCGGGGGGTGAAGTAGCCATCATCTTCCAAGGTACTCTTAAACTACAGCTAATTGACACAGTACTCTCGGAGTGGGCAGAAAAAACAATATTCAAAGTTGAATTACCCCACGGGGAGATGTGGAAAGGAGCCATAGTATATCGGCCCCGTGTCCTAAGAAAGATTTCAGTCTTAAGTTAACAGAATTAATGGCTCCCTATGTGTTATCTTCACCTAATTTCCTCCTAATTAGAGATTTTAACCATCATGCTGAGCTAGCATCTGATCCAGACGTTTTTACCCTACTGTCTATCCTTGAGAAGCTTGATCTCCATTTGATAAAAACAGGCCCCATGCACTCTGCTGGCCACACTTTAGAACAACCTATTCTCCAATTCCCAGTGTATACATATCGACGAACCTGAATCTCTCACTAAGACAGATCACTTTTTAATCAAATTTAATATCTCTTTTTAATATTCCCCTACAAAATCTAAAATAGGAAAAAAGGTGCTGGAAGCAGCTATCTGAAGCCAGCCTTCAAGCTGTGTTTAGAACCCCAGACTTGAACAATACACCGAACATCAATGCTGCCTGGGATAAGTTCTCAGAGTCCTTTGCCGGGGGCTCTTGACATAGTCGCCCCCTACAAAACCTATACGACTAAATTGTCTAGACCCAATGCTCCTTGGTACACGGCAGAGTTAAAAATTGACAAATCAAACTGTAAGAAATTAGAAAATATATGGAGGTCTTCGAAAGACACCCTCCACGGACACCAATACAAAAAAGCGTTAGGGGCTTACCACGCAAAAATCAAATCAGCCAGAAGACTCTACTATAGGCAGAATTGAACAAGCAGGAAATTCTGCAAAAGAGCATTGTAAAGTCTTAAATGAGCACTCTAACCCCCTTGCCTGTAGTTCAGCTACAATAGGTTTCCAAACACTCTGTGACTCCTTGGCGTCGCACTTTGAAACAAAAATAGATAATATTTATGGTAATTTTCATAATGACTCAGCAATATACGCAGAACTCGATAATTCTTCAGGTAATATGAGAAAGATTTGAATTGATCCCATATACTCAAGTATTGGATCTCTTAGTTGAAACAAAATCTGGCTATGCAGCAGACCTTTGCGCCCCCCCCCGCCCCCCTCCCCCCATATCACAGCCATGCTATCCAGTTCTCTTGCACCAATGGTTACTTCTTTATGCGACTTATCTTTGTCATCAGCCATGGTGCCCAAGGAGTGGAAAGCTGCCTTTGTTACACCTATTTTTTTAAAACCATTGGATAATCCCATGGACGTGGCAAGCTACCGTCCTAATTCCCTTCTGCCCTCGATTAGCAAGTTGTTGGAATCTCATGTCAACCGACAACTTTCCTCATATTTAGAGACACATCACTTGCTGGATTCCTCTCAATCTGGCTTCCGTCCTGCTCTTAGCACAGAAACTACTCTTGTAGCGGTAGTTGACTCGCTCAGCCTTTCCTTAGATGCAGGCACATCTGCGATGCTGGTTCTTCTCAACCCGTTGGCGGCATTCAATACCGTCTCTCATTCCATCCTCATTTAGCGTCCGTATGAGACGGGAATTCATGCATGCCACTGAATTGGCTAACTGACTTGCTCAAGGACAGGGCTCAAAAAATTATGCATGGCCCCTTACAATCCAAGACTCAGTCCCTAGGAAGGGGAGTGTCTTAGGGCTCGGCCCTGAGCCCCACACTCTTTAATATCTACGTCTCACTTTTGCTTCAGCTGGTTAAGTCCTTCGGATTTGAAATACTTTCAGATGCGGACGACACACAACTGGTCATCGCCCTTGGACCAGAGATAGAGAATGCCAAAATACGTTTCACAACATGCATGAGAAACATTGCTACGGGAATGTCCCTAAACTGCCTTCAGTTGAACAGGGATAAGACTGAGATTTTACTATTTGGAAAGGCACAGTCCCTTTGGACAACTGATTGGTGGCCCACGGAGCTCGGCCCTGCTCCCTTTCCTAAAAATACAGCAAGAAATTTAGGCATTTTGATAGACAATAAACTATTGATGAAAGAGCAGGTGAAAGCTACTTGCAGCACGAGCTTTGGGGTAATGTGCCTCCTTAAGAAGGTATTCCAGTAACTTTCGGTGTCCTCCCGGAAGTCCCTAGTCCAAGCGTTTATAATCAGTCGCCTGGACTATGGAAATGTGCTTCTCACAGCATCCAACGAATCCCTTCTATCAAAACTACAGGTGGTGAAAAATACTGCTGCCCGACTGGTTAATAAACAGCCCCCTGGCACACCGTCAGTCCCCCTGCTCAGGACCCTTTATTGGATACCCGTAAAGAAAAGAGCAATTTTTAAACTGCTCTGTCTGACCTTTAAAGCTAGGTCAGGCAAAGGACCAAGATATCTGCAGGATAAACTAGTCCCCTATCTTCCTCACAGAAACCTCAGATCAAGTAACTAGCTTCTCCTCCACCCATGACGTATTCGAACTCTAAAATACGGCGGTCGATCCATTTCATATCTTGCTCCCCATCATTGGAATAAGCTCCCCCTTCATATCAGGGCATGCACTGAGTTTTCAGGCTTTAAAAGACATGTTAAGACCTGGCTATTTTAATGGCTAATTTCTACCTGACTTGCTATCCAAGCGCCGAGAGGCCCCTTCGAGGTTGAGTTGTTGCGCTATATCAAATATCAAGTTACTGTAACATAACATAGCATTTACATTGAAGTGGGAATGGTAAATGTAACCCATTTAGTGTCCAAACCTTCCCAAAATGGTTTAGAGAGGTGTGGGAATAATTAAAATGACCATTTTAGTGTTGAACACCTTCTCCCAAATGTTTTTTAGTTTGTACTTGTGTATAGTGTATGGTTTTGTAAAATAATACATGTCAAGGTTTCTATGTATTTTTATTTATGTAATGCAGGGCTTCCCAAACTGTGGGTCGCAAGCCATTGGTGGTCGCCTGCTGGTTTTTGGTGGGTCATGAAAGTTCAAACAATGAATAAAAATGCCTTTAAACTCTGTGCAGCTCTTGCCACATTTGCCAGTGCTTCAAAGACAGAGGTCAAATGTTAGTCTGCCTTGTAATTTTAAATGGGGATTGCTGTTTATTCTGACTGCAAAGTGAGAGGAGTTTGTAAAGAGAATTATGTGGATATCTTGCTGGAGTACATGAAGCGTGAAGGAAAGACTGTAGGATGTTGTGTTTTTGCAACACACAACGAAATGTAAATACCTCTGAAAGAACTATATCCATTCAGCAGTTTAGAAAGCAAAAAGGAAGCACATTTCTCTGTAATTCTGAAGTATGCTGGAGATTTTAATAGGACCAAACCAATCAAGACACTTTACTTGGTGAAGCACAAATGATAACTGTTCACAGAAACTCGACTTCCACACATTATAATTTGTGTGCTATGTAGCTTTATCACTATAACTGTATGTCTGGGCAAATTTAGTGGCCATTTGAATGGAAAATGTGCTGTCTATAAATGACTACTACTACACGATGCTTTAGCTACATTAAAAAATCACCCACCGCATGTCCATTAAAGGTAGGTGAGTTGGGAAAGTTTGTAGTTCTAAAAAGTGGGTTGTGGTTCTAAAAAGTTTGGGAACTACTGATTTTATGTATATTTTTAATTTTTATTGTTGATACATACATTTTTTTCCAAATAGAAAAATACATCATTCTCATCTGTTCCACTGGTGCAACATTTGTATACTTGGTATGGTATCAAATGCATTGAATTTTTAACACATTTAAATACATGTATATTTTTAAACATTTATACACAAATGCTGCATAATAATTTTTTCATATATATATTTTTATACATAGTACATTTAATTTTTATAATCCATTTTAGTATACATTAAACAGCACTATTCAATATATATTTTTATAGTACTATTTCATTTGTACTTTACATATACATTTGTATTTATTCAATACATTAACTTCTCTTTACACATTTTAACAAATTCTTTGCATATACTTAAAACACTTTCTAATAATGTTTTGTAATATTTCTATTGATTTCTATATGAAAATAGTCTTTATTTTCCTTTAGCTGCCATTTTTTTACAGTGTCATTTTGTATTCCATTAGTGTCCTTATTGTCATTAGAGTGTTTTCGCAATTGAATCTGGCTCCCCTGCACGGCGGCTATTTTTACTTGATGTGGTTGAGTTAAGGTGGCATTTTTGGTCAGGCTGCACTGTAGTCACCCAGCAATAGGCTGATGTTTTCTCCTTATTTTAGGAGCACTGCAGCATGAACGCCAAGCACCATGCTACTGGTACGCTAAAGGCACGCCACAGGCAAGCCTGTTTGCGCCCATCTTCATCCAGATAGCGGCCAGCCATGCTGACCAGGCCAATACTTCCAGCATGACTCGACTCTGGTACTTGGCTCGAGAGTTGATTGCTCTCAAGCCGCCTCTGCTCTGCCTCAGTAACCTGTACCTTGTGTCATAATGCGTTGCTGTATGATAAAGCAACCGGTTATATGGCCAAAGTAGGTACCAATATGTGGAAGAAGTGAATGCGAGGATCGATCAGCAGAAAGAAATGTCCGCACTGCTGATTAACATTCGCTCCCTTCATAAACACACACTTAACATTTTTGACTGACTCAGCAGTCTTAAATTAGATGCGCTTTTTATCACAGAGACTTGGCTGAATGATTCCTCTGCTCCTGATATCGCCCTGTTGATTCCAGAAGGCTGTTCCCTGGTACACTTTGATAGAACCCATAAAAAGGTGGGGTAGTGGTGATTGCTTTTAAGCACCCTGCGCAGTGCTCAACCTTTGAGCTATCCGAGCTTCAGGATGGAGAGAGCTTGGGTTTCCGTCTCTCTTTAGCAGTGCAGGTGTCTTTTCCGGTACCTTGATCTATCGTCCTCTGGGATATGGCAGAAATGTTATTTAATCGCATGATGCAGCCTTGGCTCTCCCCTTACTGCGTTCGGCAAATTTTACCCTGCTGGGGGAATTTAATCTTCATTTTAATGACCTGTCGGATCAGTTGGCTGCTACCTTAATTGAGACCATGGCGTCTTTTAATTTGTTTCAGTTGGTTACTTCTCCCACTCACTGCGCAGGGCATATCATTGACCTGGTTTTTTCAAATGTCCACTGAGGATTAGCTCCCCCAGAGGAAATCCTCTGGTCCGATCAATTTCAAAACCCATTTAAGTGGAAAATTGATAACTTCACTCAGCAGGACTGTCCTGCCGGCCATAATTTTTTCTATGCCTGGAATAAGGTCCAGGTTTTGGACTGAGTGGAGTTTTTTAGCAAGTACCACTCCTCCTCCAACTAATGATGTTGATGTTAGTGTGGAGACTGTTACATCCTGGCTTGAGCGAGCGGCTGAAGTTTTGGCCCCTTGTCAACTGGTGAGGGGGAGGTGAGGTGGGTTATCTGCCTCCTGGTTCTCCACCCCTCTGGTGGCTGAAAGGACAGCCTGCAAAAAACTTGAGAGTTTGGCGTAGGGACTGTTCTTTGGATAGTAAATTGATCTATAAATCAGCTCTTAGAACGTATTATGCTTCCATCAAACAGCCACAGATCTCCTATTTTGAGGAGAAAATTAATGCTGCTTCAAATAGTTCTTGTGCCATTTTCCAGATTGCTAAATCTCTTTTCTTTCCTAAATCCTGTCACAGGGTGATTGCTCCATCTCAGGAATTTTGTAATTGGCTGGCTGATTTCTTCGAGACTAAGGGGCTCATTATGATGGCAGAAGGACCGCCACTGCCGGGTCGGCGGTGGCGGTCCTTCCGCCATCATGAGGAAAATTCTCACCGCAAAATTAGGATGGCGGTGGGAATCACAATGGTTCCGCGGCGCACGGAAAGTCTGTCCGCCATGGTTCCACAAGGCGGTCCTCTTCCGGCCGCCTTGCGGAACCAGGGCAACATTGCGGCGGTGCCATGCAGGCACCGCCGTAGGGATTATGGTATCCCTCTCCGCCTGCCGCCGCAAAAAGACAGGCAGAGACTGGCTTTGGGGGCCTGTTGCGGGCCCCCTCTGTGTGGGGAGAGGGGGGGTGCACTGTGGGGGTACCCATGGTACCCCCCTGCAGTTCCAAGCACCAAGTGGCAGGCACCGCGTGGTGCCTGCCAAGTGGTGCAGGGAAATGCGGTGCATGCACCTTTATCATTGCGGACGGTGCTGCAGCCAGCGGCACCGCCCGCAATGATAAAGGCCCAGGATGCGCCCACCATAGTGGCGGGCACATCCTAATTCACCCAGCGGGACCACCGCCTTGCGGGCGGTCCCAGAACCGCAACGATGGCAGGCGGACTGATGTCCGCCTGCCATCATAATGAGCCCCTAAGATTGTTGATATTCAAAAGGCCTTTCCTATTATGAAAGACTGTCTGTCACCTGTTAGGCCTGATGATTCGAACTGCAATCTTGTCCAATTCAAGCTTATTTCCTTGGAGCAACCTGTTGAGGCAATTGTAAAGTGCAGATCGGGGTGCCCTTTGGATGTTTGCCCTCCTGCAGTATTAGCGGCTGCCATATACGTAATTAACCCTGTGATCAACAGAGTTTTCAGTCCACAAGATTCTCTTACAATGCCTTTCCAACTTGGGTATGGGAGACTCGGTGTGGGATTGCCTGAAGTTGTTCCTGGATTCCTGCAGTCGATATGGGTAGCACCTTTTAATTTCGAAGTCAAAGCAGTGAAGCAGGGTGTCCTCCTTGGCTCCTCTCAGAGCCCCACCCTTTTTAATGTTTTTATGTCACCTTTCGTCTGATTAGTGGAATCTTTTGGTTGTAAAATTATTTCCTACATGGATGACACCCAACAGCTTTTCACTTTTGAGGGGCCTCCATCCGCGGTTGAAAAGACTTTCAAGGACTGCATGCTTTTGGTCTTTGAGTGGATGCAAAGCAGCCAGCTAAAATGTAACACAGATAAAACTGAAATTCCTCCTTTTGGCTCCTATTTGAAGAACTGGTGGGAATACTTCTGGCCCACTGCCCTAAGGGCCTCCCCCCTTCTCCAGTGGTAAAAAATCTGGTAGTTAAACTGGATAACCAACTGCATATGCAACCCCAGATTTTGGCGGTGGTAGGCCAGTGTTTTGGTCTGCTTTATACTCTTAAAGAATTCCTGTACCTCCTGCCTCTGCACTGCAAGAGTACTGTGATCCATGTTTTGATCACATCACAGTTGGATTATTCCAATGCTCTCTACCTTGGGGTGTCTGAGGTCCTGCTTGTTCGTCATCAGGTAGTTCAGAAACCTGCTGCCCGACTCATCCTGCATGTGACTAGTCGGATGTCAATCTCTCCTTCCCCAAACGTCCTGCATTGGCTGCCCATTAGGAAACGGATATTGTTTAAATCTCTTTCGATGGTTCATAGGGCAGTGTTCTAGGTTATCTAGAGAGGTTCCAGCCTTACTGCCCCACTAGAAGGTTGCACTCTGCATATGCCACTTCGCTGGTAGTGCCTCACATGAAGCGTACGAAGAAGGAAGGCAAAGCGTTTTCATTCTTAGCAGCCAAAGCATGAAATCAGCTCAGTTGGATCTTCATATGCTTACCTCGGAGGATGTCTTTTGAAGGAAATTGAAAACTTGCCTCTTTTCCTCGACCATTTGGGGGGAGGGCGGGTGTGTGCGTGCGTGTGTGTGTGTGTGTGTGAGTGTACCTTTTTGCTCTAGCGCCGGGACATTCTCTGAATAGCTGTGCGCTTTATAAATCAACCTCATTCATTTATTTTGAGGTGTTTTTTGTTTGTGCTGGTCACTATACCCTATTACAATTTGACAAACAAGATAACAGTTTTTTAAGGTTTAAATTAGGGCTTTAGGGGTAAGAATTGAGGGTATGTCTATTTAGTGTGGGTTATTGTGTTAGTTTTATTTGCCAAGGTTGTTTACTGGTAGTTTTGTTTCATTGTTATGAAGTCTAATGCTGTAGGCCTAAATATACTTTGTTAGGAGTAGTATGTTACTGTAGCTATAGTCATGTGTTGTACTATGATTGCAGAGTTGTAATGTTATGTTTTCATTGTATTTGGGATGTGTGCATTGTGAAGGTGGGAATTTTATGTTTTTTTTAGAGGTTAGGAAGTCAGAGTGCAATGTTTGTGGCTATTTCTAAATGCATTTTTTGTCAAAAGGAAATTAATTTTGTTTGATTTAAACCAATATTTTTTTTTAGTTACCTTTGATTTTTCAGATTTCCTGGAGTGGTTTTTACTTTGATCGTTTTTTTTTTTTTTATGGTTTCCAATAACTGTGGATTACTTCAGTGGATTTAATTTGACATTTCATTTTAGCATTTTTAGGCGGGTTCTTAGCTTTGATCTTTGACTTTTTTGTGGATTTAATTTTTGGGAAGAGGAGGTGGATCAAGAACATCAGGTATGCAACTGTAAGTACAATATTTGTATTAATTTTTGGCTGGAAAATGTATTTTATTATCTATATGTATTTAGATTTTACTGCAATTGAAAGGTTTTATTTTATAGGTGTGTGTTTAAATTTCTGAGCTGCTTTGGATATTTTTCATGTTGACTCTTTTTGGTATTCCTATGAGTATATTTTATTAAATATTACAATAAATAATGTATTTATCAATCTTATTTTGTACTTTATTAATATATTTATGATATAGGCTGATTTATAAGAAAATAATTATTTTAATATTTATTTAAATTGTTTGTTATATTGGTTCTTGTTGTATTTTTGTTGTGAGCATATTGGAAAGTAGGTAGTTTATAACAGTGATTTAGCTGTCATTTCTACATAGTCTATTCCTTTATTTCAAAAATGTCTGACCTTGAATTGTAGCATTTTGTAAATTTCCTGGTTTGTTTTGTTATTTCAGGTTTTATTTGGTTTACTTACTGTTCTATCCTCAGTTGTTGGTAGTGTTGTGTTTTTTGAGGAGCTCCTATGTATTTGTGAAGATGTAGATTCCTCCTTGTGTGGCTTGAAAGGCATTGTGTCATCTTACCACTGTGTTGTGGTTTTGAGTGTTGAGGATCACTCCAGGAGGCATGTTTGCAGATGGGTGGAGAAAGGGGGCGTGGCCTCCAAAGTCCTCTCAGCAATCAGGCTGTTTGGGACTTACTGGAGGTAACAAGAGGGCGTGTTGCCCCCCAAGGACATTGGCCGTCCAAGGGGACTTCATCCCCCATCCAGCATTGTGCCAGGAGGCGTGTTTGCAGAGAGATGAAGAAAGGGGGCGGGGCCTCCAGCAACTTGCCGATCTTTTTTATTTAATTTAATTTTTAATTTATTTGGGGAGGGCCCCCCCCCCCCCCTCCCGGTCCGATTTCAGCCCTGGGGACCCCATCCCCTGGAGCCAGGCCTATTTTGAATAGGGGAGGGGGCCACACCCCCGGCCCGATTTTGGCCCTGAAAAACCCATCCCCCAGGGCCCGGCCTTATTTTCTTTATTTTTTTTTTTAATTAAAGGGAGGGGGTTGGCTGGCCCCCCTCCCGGGCTGATTTTGGCCCTGGGGACGCCATCCCGCAGAGCCTGGTCTCTTTTTAAAAAAAATATAATTTTACATTAAAGGGAGGGGGGCCACGCGGCCCCCCTCCCTGGCTGATTTCGGCTATGGGTACCCCTTCCTCGGGGCCTGGCCTCTAGTGTGGGTGCCCTGGTCCCACCTAGGGCACCAACTTAGCAATGTTGGGGACTGTGGGGGGAGCCTCAAGGCCCTCACGCTCCCTGCCTGCTCCCCTCCTCCTGCGGGAGCTGGTATTGCTTTAACAGGGAGGGAGCTGCTTACCAAAATGATCTCACTTGCTCAAAGCAGAGCAGAGTTTGCTGTAGCTTGGCGGGAGTGGTAAAGCTCCCACCAAGCCATAGCAAACAGCTATGTCCCAGTGGTGGGCACCCTAGGAAATAGAAGGATCCGTCCTGGGGGGTGGCAGTCCCCAGGGCCATTATTTGCACCAGGAGGAGGGCCGCGTGGCCCCACTCCTTTCTTACAATTTTCCCCGGGGCGGTTGTGGTCCGTGGGGCTGCGGGGGGGTCCGTGCACCCCCACATTAATTAAAATAAAGCCCCGGGGAGGTGGTGGCCCCTGGGGCTGCGGGCGGTACGTACAACCCCACTTTGTTTATAGATTAAGCCCGGGGGTGGTGGTCCCTGGGGTGGGAGGGTCTAAAAGGCCCCCCAATCATAAAAAAATAAGCCCCGGGGAGGTGGTGGTCCCCGGAGTATTAATGAGCCCCAGGATGAGGGGGTGTGCGCCCCTCTCCTTTATTATAATACACCCGGTACCTGGCCCACCTGGCGGTGATTGGAAACTAAGCGTGGCAGCCCACGCTTCATTTTTTAAAAAAATTCTGCAGCATCCACGCATTCCGCCAAATTTTCTTTTAATAAAAATGTTTTTGGTGCCCTACGGGGTCCCTGTGGGACCCCCTAAGAGGCCTAGGGGGTAAGGGTATTTCTACCCTGCCCCATTTTCTTTTTTTAATTTTTTTCTGGGACTCGGCTCAAGCCGAGTCCCAAGATGGCTGCCAACACTTCCTGGTTGAAGTGTTGTCAGCCAATCAGATGACAGCACGGGGACAGTTGGACCCACGGAAAATCGGGGACCCCAGATATACAAATTTGTTTTCCAGGTAATATCTCCCAAACTACTGATCGTATTTACACCAAATTACAAAAGGCATAATCTGCGTACCAAGATCTAGCTTCCTGCCAAATTTGGTGTAATACCATCCAGCGGTTTAGGCTGTAGGCTTGTTCAAAGATCCTTTGGGAATTAACATAGGAAAAATGTGTTTTGGGGGTCCCCCTTTTTTCTCGGCCCCCACTACGCGAAACACCCCAAACCTTTCTAGACTCCATTGGAAGTACCAGGCAAACCTGAAAAATGACCCCTTCTTATGGAAACTAGATCTTAACTATAACTACCTACTGCCTCTAATATGAAAGTACCTGCATATTGCTATGGGTGCCTCCATAGCCAATAGTTACTTTCAGAATACCAGGGCCAACAGCAGATTCACAAGCATAACCCCACATTCTAACTCTCACTCACATTCACTCACACTTATACTCCACTCACTCACACTCATTTACTTTTACTCACTTGCACCCACTCGTTCATTTTCACTCACTCTCCTGCACTTTCTCTTACTCTCATTTATTCTCACTCAGTTGCAATAATTCTAACTGAATCACTTATATTTTCTCACTCAAACTCACTTGCACTCACTCTTCCTCTTAGTCACCCATTTTCAATTATTCTCACTCACTCTGAATCATTCATTCTCACTTAGTTACTCATTCACTGTTACGCACGATCACTCATTCTCACTCACTCTGTAAGTCTCTCACACATCCTCATTCATTCTCACTCACTTGAAGTCATGCTTACCTACTCACCCTCACTTACTCTTTCTCGTACCTCAGCTGCTATGGAATGTCCATTGCAGCTCGACTTCCTCCATTGTTTATTACACTAATAGTGAATAACAGACTATTGTTTAGTATTATAAAAAATGGACAGAAAAAAAGGGTGCAGCCCCAACGCCCACAGGGGCACTGATTTTGCCATCCCAGATGCCAGGAATAGCAAAGGCTTGTTAGGAGGTCGCAAGGTGGCAGCCAGGGGACGGACTATCAGGGGCGACCCAAAGTGACCAATAAATGACCTCAGTGAGTCTTGATTAACCTACATTGTGTTGAAATATGCTTTTGGACTGCTGGCTGTCTGTGTGTTCACCTATTCAAACACACAACCAAACATCTCCGTTTTCAGCTTCTAAAAAAATCACTCAGACGCGAAGAAACGACCACAGCTCAATGAAGCCGGACGTCGAAGAGAATGAAGCAATCAGACAAGTGAAATGTCTTCGGCCGCAGCCAGCAAAGGAAATCCATAATATTTCACGTGAAAGAAATTAAGGTTCGTGTAAAACAGATATGTACTGGTGCGCTTCGTGGGGCCCAGCTGGCTGTGTTTTGTTGCAGGCAGGTGCGCATTAGCATAAAGCAGGGTTCACAGCCAGGATTGGACCAGCTAAACAGGATGCGAAGAAAACCCAGGAAGGCTTTGGGGCTAGTGGGGTCTGGAGGTAGAGACTAAAGGGAAGTTTCACAGCTTGACTGGCGTAGGAATCTTCAGCCCCCGTACTCCTGAGAGCAGCAACACTTTTAATCACAGTTTGTCGTAATATGGGTGTGTTGAGGTATTCACTAGGTGCGAGGTTTGGTGGGTAAAATGAGGCAAAACATGCGAATATGGTACTTATTCCGGCAAAATATGAATATCCTTATCAGACATTTCCCGCCGTACATTTTGGCAGTTTTGACCTGTTGAAATCTGTCGGGAGAAATCAGCGTCCGTGTGACAATCACAACTCAGAATTTCAATCCCAGCGCAAACCCCTGTCTGTGCAGACACGTTTACATACGTGTCTACAGCTCTTTAATCCAACCCAAATTCAACTTTTCAAGAAAGGATGATTACTCTTCAGATACTTCTGACGTCACTACTAAGCGATGAATGAGCTTCAGTAAAGGATCTCTTCAAAGTTCAGGGATGCGTCAGCAGCCATGCGGTCATCCCGTGGGCTCAGCTACAGGTGAAGCAGCAGATTCAGCATTTGTTGGTTTATTGGAACCCTTCAGGTCAAAAGTAGAAAATGTTGAATCATTTGCCAGTACTTCTCAAAGAAAAGATGCCCTAGTTAGTGGAGTCTTACTCCGAGACGTTTTAAGGCATGGGCAGGGTGGGCTCGAGCCCAGGGCCCCAGCCTCTCAGGGGCCCTCTGATAGGGCCATCTCTGCTATGCAGAGAGTCTTGCCCTAATGACCTTGAATTATTCTTAAACAGATTGTTTTAAATACCATTTACTTTATTTTTAATGTGGGTGATGTGTGAGTCTATTGCAGAGATATTGCACAGAAATGTTGTGTTTATGTTTCATGCAACATCCATCAAAAACTTTTCTTTTAAATCAAAATGGGACCTCACTTATGAAAAAGTGTCACACAGATTATTTGCAGTAATGTTATTGAGCTGCTGCTGTATTACAATACTGATAACACGCCCCACTATCCCTGAATATTAGATGTAAACACATTTTGACCGGTGTGCCTGTGCACTGTCAGTTACCTGACCAAAGAGGGCATCAAAGAGCTGAAATGGATCATAAGTTCAAAGCTGTTCAAAGCTGTTATGATTGGATCATAAATTCAAAGCTGGGCCAAATACACGTGACCCAGGGCCCCCAGAATCCTTAAGATGTCCATGGTCTTGATTAAAGGGGGTTCACTTAGTACTAACTCAGCCAGTAGTAATAATGAGCAATGCCAGTGCTATGGGTGGAGAAGTTGTGAGAACCAACAAAATAAAGGTAAAGTGGTTTCCAGTAAGAATGAACCCAGGCATCCAATTAGAGGCAGTGGTCCACAATATTCCTTGCATTGAAAGCGTCTTGTTTTATATCAATAAAAGAACTGTTGCTATATTATATATACATACATATAATATGCATATATATGTATATATAATATCGCAACAGTTCTTTTAAAATAGCAACAGTTCTTTTAAACTTATGAAAAGAACACTTACAGATACTCTTGAAGTCTGCAACAGTGATTTAATGAAAGCAAAGGCTCCTGACCCGACGTGTTTCAGCCAAAGCCATGTTTACTTGTTCATGGCCCGACTCCATCTCTATTTTTATTTTAGAATGTAGTCCCTCAATCCCAAACGTTCGGAGTGATCATATAGCACAAATTTTATGAATCCAAAATGATTTTATTTTTGTTCTTTCGCATCCACATATATTAATAAAAAATTATAAAAACCTATCCATCTATAATGACCCAGGCTTCCAATTCATTCATTCTTTAACTGAGTATATCCTGATTAGGGAGAGCAATGTGGAATTATATTGTAAAACACCAATAATTATATGAGGTCTTAAACAACCCCTATATTCACCTATTGACAATATTATGGAAACACTCAATTTGGAAGACTTAAAGAATATACCATATGGAATTCTGAACATGTTAAAACATCATAAAAAAGGGATCACATGAGGGGCCGTGGCCAGCCCTGGAAGATGGCGGTCGCCTTAATTGGTAGCTTCCGGGCCGGGCCGATGAGCCCCTCGTATCCCCTATAAACCAGCACGCATCTGCGCCAAACACGAGTGGCAGCGAAGCGGCAACCCAGGCTACGCATAGCGGCCTCTTTCGAGCTGACTCACGAGACCACAGTGCCAGCGGGCGGTGGCCCGACCCGCGGCCGGGCCTTGGAATACGCGTAGCCGCCAGCTGCGGCCTGGAGACACCGGAAGAGGTGTAGTGGCATCTGTGAGGGCGCAGTCTAGGACACCAGGGTGCAAAGAAGACAATACAGTCAGTGTGCAGCTCCAAGGACACCCCAGCGGCTACGCACCAGAGAGAAGTCAGGTGTAGAGCTGCTGCCCCCCCCCCCCCCTCCGGGCCTGAGTTCACATTGCTGGCGAGCGGACGCCGGACCTGCGGCAGGACACTAAAAATACGCGAGAGCGCCAGCAGCGACCCGATATTACTGGGGGTGAACAAAACGAAAGATCCCACACAGCCGGAACATCGGCTGTATAGACCACGACCCCGACTGGGAGAGGCTCGTCCTGCGGCGGGGTCCGGAATTACGTGAGGCCGCGGGCTGCGGCCTAGCACAGCCGGCGGAGGGTCGGCGCTGTGAGAGTGGGTGCATTCACAGTAGTCTGGGAGCAAGGATACCGCGAAGCCGGCAAAATATCCCCAGAAACCTGCAGGCATGGGATGCTCCGTATGCACAGCCCGGTGTAAAGATCAGCTGTAATACATTGGAGACAGAGGCTGTGCCAGGCAAGACAAGAGAGGTGAGACCGGGACGTGCAAGGCTGTTGAGAGTGCAGGGCTGTGATTGGAACAAGCCTCATAGTATAAAGCGAGGTGGAAATTCACTAGCACCACAAGCCAAAGGTCTGTACAGACGGGAGGAGGAGGCCTAGATAATAGCCAAAGGCCCATCGTGAAGACGGCAGGCCGCAAGAGTGCGCCACGGGCCAGCAGCGCTGGGAGCATTGAATCACAAAGCGATGTGACCACATACCTGAATGAACAGACGGCCTGACCGGGCTGATTAAATTAGGGAACAGATACACGCAAAGACAGTGGGTAAGGGGCGCAGTGGGCCCCCTGCAGGATCAAGGCGCAGATAACACTAGCTGCCATTTTGTGGTCCGACCAGAGCCATAATGGGGAGGCCGAAAGGAAAACAAGCAGAGCTCGGCTGGAGACACTAGTTCCAACTCACTGAGAGACTCGCCAACTACGCAGGAGATAATACCAGACACACAAACACAAACAGAGCAACCCCCAGATACGCTGGACATCGTTCTGCGGGAAATACGTGAATCCAGATCTGTGATGGAGCAGCAACTGGGTGCGCTCACCACGGACGTGAGCCTACTCCGGGAGGACCACAAGAAGCTAGCTGAGAGAGTCCAAACACACGCAACAGCCCTATCCGACATCACGCCATGGCGCAAGGCGCAGGCAGAAACGGTCTCGCAGCTACAACGGCAGGTAAAAGAGCTCCAGGACAAGGTGGATGACGCAGAAGGGCGGGCTCACAGGAGCAATATTCGTATTGTAGGGATGCCTGAAAAAAGCAAAGGCCGTGACCCAACGCAATTCATCGAAAACTGGCTGCGCACTGAGGTAGCGCCAGAAGGCCTGACGGACATGTTCAGTGTGGAGAGAGCCCACAGAGTACCCACAGAATTTGAGCCCCCGGACTACCACCAAGGCCAATAGTGGCAAAAATCCTGAATTATCAGGACAGAGACACACTACTCCGCAAAGCAAGAGAAAAGGCGCCTCTCCTATATGAACATTCGCAGATATCGCTGTTTCCAGATTATACGGTGCAGGTACAGAGACAACGGGAAGCATTCTTCAGGGTCAAAAAACACCTACAACAGTTGAACTTGCGTTATGCAGTGATCTTCCCGGCCAAACTCAAGATAATACATGACAATGCTAGTAATGTTTTTGAGGACGCCGAGACAGCATGGCTATGGATAGAAGTCAATTTCCCGAACTTGGCAATACTGGACGAGCACAGACAGCCCTGCAAATTAAGCCAATGCCACAGGCGCACAGTGCAGCTGTCCACTGGAAGTCAAAGGCTCAGAGACGAGAGAGTACCCACAGTGGAACAGAAAATAGAAAG
This sequence comes from Calotriton arnoldi, assembly GCA_963921515.1. Taxonomy (NCBI): domain Eukaryota; kingdom Metazoa; phylum Chordata; class Amphibia; order Caudata; family Salamandridae; genus Calotriton; species Calotriton arnoldi. The sequence goes on along the minus strand of CAWUFW010002763.1, from coordinate 1,715,812 downwards.
CAGGAGAGCGGCATTGCAGACGGCAGCGGCACTAAGGGCAACGGGAGAAACTAGCAGGCGCGACTCGTCCTCGGACGGAATACCAGCAACGGATTTGGAGAGTAGCCAACCTCTATTCCCCTCGCTGACACCACAAACATCCCGGGACCTGACGGAATAATTACAGCTACAACGCAGGGCTGGTGCAACCCGAATACGGTGTATGGCTGTTGCAGACAAGATTCCACGGCACAGTGCTGGGGCGCAAGGACCGTCATGAATCAGTAACGAACATGGACAGCTGCAGTTAGCCAGCCCGGACGCGGGAACTGGCCACAGTTGGTAACTGTATTGGCGCGGATGCCAGTACTATGTAGTATACATGATATTGCCGGGGGCTGGAAGTGGACGGGCCCGGGGTGCGAGGACATTTCTTCCCCTTCCTTTCTTTTCGCTCTACTATTCCCTTCCTTTTTATTATTATTTTTTTTTAATATCCTTTCTTCCACATTTTGATCCACTGTACTGTAATTGCAATGTGGTCATTTAATGCGGCGCAGAGGAGCTGGCATGGGGTGAGATGGTCCGCGGCTGGCGTATCCTCCCCCCCCCCTAGCGACTGTGAGCAGAATGTTAAAGTTGCTGCTGCTAGCAGATTTTGGTCGAACACACGTTTGGGGTTGGACCGTAGTATTGGAAAAGTTCATATTCAAATAGTTAAAAGTTACAAGGGCACGCATTTGGGCACACTTCTGGAAACACTAGGAGACAGAGCTCAATTATGCAGGCAAATACTAGATAGCACATGTAATACGTCTGATGGCAAGAGCATCGTATAAATTCCTTACATGGAATATACGTGGCATGGGCTCTATACACAAGAGGTATCGTATTCACGCACAGTTGGGTAGTAGTAAGGCGCACATAGTATTTATGCAGGAGACGCATCTAAATGCGTCCGAAGCGGGCAAACTTCGGAAGAAGTGGAGAGGCCAATTGTATAGCACAATATACTCTGCGTTTGCAAGGGGAGCTGAGGTGTGGATACGGGCGGGTGTCCCTTTCAATCTATTAGAATAACGAGTGGATGGGTAGGGCAGATACGTGTTGTTGAAAGGGGAGCTGGATGGTCAGGTGTTAGTGATGGGATGCAAACACAGAGCCAGAGGAGTTCCTAAAAAGAGTGAGTGTCGCCCTGGCGGATTGGGCACAATGCCCATGGATATTAGGCAAGCAATTACAATACGGCAGGCCAAGACACTGGAAACATGGGTGCGTGGGTCAGAACTATTAGACGCGTGGCGAAGTAAGAACACGGTAACACGGGAATATTCTTATTACTCCCTGGTGCATGCGGTGTACACGAGAATAGACCGTATTTTGGGCTCTCCCGCCCTGATCCCGCAGGTGTTAGATATTGCGTACACAGGCAAATCGTCGTCAGACCACAGCCCATTGGAACTTACACTGGAATGGGGCCACGTCCCTACCCCGGTGCCGAAGTGGAAATTTAATCCTCAAATACTAGAAGATGACGCCTTTAAAGTGCAAATGTCCAACACTATAAATAACTAATTCTCCCAAAATACTGTCACTGCCTCATCCCCACTGATAGAGTGGGAAGCGTTCAAAGTGGTGGTGAGAGGCGCCTCTATTGGAGCAACGGTGGGGCTAGACAAACAATTGTGCAAAGCTTATTGGAGGTAGAGTTGCAGCTGGGGCCACTAGAGAAAGAAGCGGCCGTGTCCCCAGAGAGCACAGAAAAATTACAAAAGGCACGCATAGAATACGCAGATCTGCTAGAAAGGCTACGTGTGGTGGACCATAGGTCATATATTCAGAGAGCCCACGTGGAGGCGTATAAGCCCGGCACATTGTTAGCGCGTATAATACGGGACCTCCACCCAGCAATCCCAATAATCAGGATCTGCTCTCCACTAGGCGGTGTAGCGGACACTCAACTAGCAATAAATGAGGCATTCCAGAAGTATTATAAATATTTGTATAGCGCTCCCGTGCAGTCGCACACGCAAGAGATTCACAGATTCCTCCAGGGAGTGAACCTGCCCACATTGGAAGAAGCAGATAGAGAGGAGTTACAATCACCTATAACGTTGGGTGAGATTCAGGGGGCAATCCGGGATCTGCAGAGAAATAAAACCCCGGGACTGGACGGTCTCCCCTTTGAATTCTATGCCGATATGCGAAGGAGTTGGCACCCCAATTGGAAAAGTTGTACGCGGCAGCGCTGGACAAGGGTACGCTACCTCCGACTACAAATCAGGCGGTGGTGGTCTCGATGCCAAAGCCCGGGAGGGACAGCACTGACATTACAGCATATAGACCCCTATCACTTTTAAATACTGAGTACAAAATACTGAGTAAGATCTTAGCAACACGACTGTTGCCATATCTCGGCAAGTTGGTGCATGCAGACCAATGCGGGTTTGTACCACGCAGGAGCACAGCACACAATGTGAGGAGGTTATATCAGGTGTTGTGGGCCCCTTTAGACCAGTTTCCAAATGCGGGATGTCTCTCACTAGACCTCCAGCAAGCGTTCGACACGCTGTGTTGGGAGTTCATGATAGCGGTGCTGGGCAAGTATGGCATACCCTTAGAATACCTAAATTGGGTCAAACTACTGTACACTGCCCCGACAGCCTGTGTTAAGTTGGGCAAGTATATCTCCAGAGAATATGCGATCCACAGAGGCACCAGACAGGGATGCCCACTTTCCCCCATGCTTTTTATACTAGCACTGGATCCACTAGCTCAAAAACTACGCCTATCTGCTCAGGACTGGGGCATACCAGTTGGCTCGACGGTACATGCCGTGTCACTATATGCAGATGATTTAATATTATATGCCCGGGATCTGCACAGTGGGCTCCCGGAGGCAGCGTCACTCTTTGCTGAGCTTGGCAAAGTATCGGGACTTTGCGTAAATTTTGATAAGTCAATAGCATTTTCCTTTAAAGAAACCAATGCAACGCCCATGGTCAGATTTGGGGATAATAATGTGCAGATGGCCACAACCACGTTCAAGTACCTAGGTGTGAGGATATACAGAACACAACAGGACACACTGGACGGCAATGTCCAGAGCACAATTACCTCATTGAGGTCACAATAAGCGTTCTGGACAACGCTCCCGCTGTCTGTCTCGGGCCGCCTGGCCATAGCGAAAATGGTGATGTTGCCGAGGGTGTTATACTATTTCACAACGCTCCCAATACTAATCCCTATGAAAGTGTTCCGAATGCTAGACTCCTGCTGACAGAATTAATATGGGGTGCGGGTAGAAGCAGAGTAAGCTTGAAGAAGTTACAACTTTCGACAACAGCTGGAGGATTGGGAGCCCCAGACTTCAGAGCTTACTGCATGGCGAGTCTGCAGCAGTGGCTGTCGTGCTAGCTGGCTGGCCGCAATCTACAGGAAATTGCCTTTACGCCTAGAATGTTGGCACAAGGGAAACTGCATACAATGCTGCACCGTACGCACCCAATTGATAGTACTGGATCACCACTGCTGCGGGTGGCCCTGCGATATTGGAGGCTCGCGCTAAGGTACACACAGCCGCGATCATCGTATGCACCCAACACCCCGCTCCTGGGGCTCCCCATACCCACAGGAACAGGTACGAGGGGCCAAGTGGCAGAGTGGGAAGAAGGAGGGATTACTACAGTGGGGGCTCTGTTCAATAAAGGAACCCTGCTGCTGCATGCAGACTTTGCACACACCCACAATCTGCCGGACACCCTATTTCTGTTGCATGCCGGGATGGTGCACTACGTTAAACAGGTTTGGGCCCCAGACAGGCAGGAACCTCCAACAAATGAGCTGGTATTCATGATACACCTAATGGGTAATGGTAGGCACCTGACAAGATGGCTATATAAAGGTATTAGAGAGGCCTCTCCCCGCTAGAGGCTCTGTGAGCCAAATGGAATGCAGACATGGAAGAGGAACTCAGGGACAGAGAATGGACATCCCTTCTAGCCTATCCCAAAGCAATTTCACGCAATGCTCGCTTCAAATTTATCCAATATATGATCACACAGAGGGCGTACTTAACACCTCGTAGGCTCCACAAGATGTACCCCTCAACTACGGCAGGCTGCCCGAGATGCACAGAGGAGGATGCAGGGTTCATCCATATGCTATGGGCCTGTCCAGCGCTGACAATCTACTGGGTGCAGGTAGCGCGAATACTGACTGACGTTGTAGGGGGGCAGATATGGAATGCAGCAAAAAGCTGTATACTAGGGCTGTACCCACATCCAAAGGGTTACAAAGCCCAGGCGCGCTTTGCGGACTTAGCGTTAATATTTGCTAAAAGACTCATCACAAGGAGGTGGAAAGCTACTAGGCCACCAACAATAGAGGCATGGAAAGAGGAAGTAGAGAAGTGGAGTCTAGCCGAGAGCGCAGCAATATGCAAGGAGGAACAGCGAGGGCTTCGAAAAATACCTATAGCCATGACCTGGTATATGCTGCGGGAGTCCTTTAAATCATGGGACGGGAACACACAAACGACAGTCGACCCTGCAGACACTACAGCATAGATAGAGGCGCTGGTCGCTTGTGCAGTTAACACACCACATCATAACCATTACGCGGCCCAAAGATGCGGACATGAGATGAACAGATAGAATGAGTACTTTGATCCTGGAATTAGAAGTGCAAAAGTGAAAATATTGATTGTAAATGTTGCCGGTCAACAAGTACTATAATAGTTGCTTTCTCTCAACCAGTGTGGATGCCAACTGTGATGCCCAGTTAGTTAACTTTGGGGAGGGAGGGAGGGATCTGGGTTGTTTTATTGGGCGTGATTAACACATGGACCTCCTGTTACAACTCTCATATAGGATAGACAAATGGCGTGTGGAGACGTAACACGAGTATGACATATTACGAAAATGTATGATCGAGCCAGAACTGGCAATGGTATAACAACATGGAAACTGTACTTTTTACACTGTGATTATTATACATGTATGCTCATAAACCGAAACAGGTGCTAATTGTACAAGCAAGATTACTTATAAAACTCAAAGTTTGTTGTAAAAAAAAAAGGGATCACATAATATTAATCAAACTTGTTTAGCAGATAATGATCGAGCACATGGAACAATAAATAGAACAGACTGCACACGGGATGCAATAAGCCAACTTTCTGAGTCTACGTATTTAGAGTTGAATGCGGATCCAACATTTATATACTCTAAAATCATTGAGTAAGTACTTGATGAAACAGAAGCAAATATATTGATTACAACCAACGCAACAATCTGAATTCAGTAATCCCAGCAATGTACATGGACCCTAAAATCATTAATAGAGCCACCAGATAGACCAATCAACTTTGACATTAGGGGCCCAATTAAGATCTCGGTCATAAGGCCTCTGACCTAAGGTCGGAGGACTTATGACCGAGATCGTCGGTTTCAATTCCGACCAGCTGAATACAATACAGCTGGTCAGAATTGGAACCGGCCGGTCATTCCAGCTGGCTTCCGACGGGCTCCATGAGCCCGTCTGCCAGTCGGAGACCGGCCCGTAATCCAAATGGAAGGTGTTTCTGCCTTCTGGATTACGATGCACGGTTTACGGCAGGGTTTCCATACCGGCCTTTCCGACATGGAAACCCTGTCGGAAAGTGTGTTTGGGGGCCCCTAGCAGGGCTCCCTTCTGATTTCGGCCTCCGGTTGGGGGGCGCCATAGGTGCCCCCTTGTTGATCCCTACATCTTGTGGTAGGCACCTTGAGTTGCCTGCCACGGGATGCAGGGATAAACACAGACTCTCATTCCTCTATGGGAGCTTGTGTTAGGGCAGGTTTACAGCCGAAACACGAGCTCCCATAGCGGAAAGGGAGTATGCCACCGCACCACGTGCGGTGGCATCGTGATTAGGTGGTTTGGACCGCTGACCGGAGGTCAGTCGGTCTAGTTTCCACGAAATAAGCCCCTAATTCTTTAATGCAATCTTTGGCACTATATGTTGACAGTTTGCTCAAACTATTAATACACTGATTCCCCATTTAGACTAAAAACATAAGCAATTGTTTAAGACAATTTAGGGATTTCGAATTTCTGTAGAATTAAATTATCTTATTCACACTAGATGTACAACACGCTGGATGTATGTTTCCTATGCATACAATGTTCTCTGTTTGGACTGAGCACATACATTTGTACCTAAATTTTGAACTAATGTTGTTGACATTTGTCTATGCTTTTGGACTCTGGTCTTGTATAGTGGTCATGGTACTTCCTATATAACATTGCTCTGTACATTATCGTCTAGGTGCTCTCTTATCTTGGTACTTGTACATACTCTCAATAAATAAATAATTATCCACCTAAATACCCCACAAAGAGGATTTGCAAAAGCATTGAGTGGTTACTCCATCAGCAAGAGGACACAAAATCTAATAAAGTATTTAATTTCAATTACTTCATCTGATGCTATAGTTCAACCTTTTTGTATTCAAACAGAAATAATACATTCAATTAACTGGCACCACAATGAGCACATTCAAATACAATGTCTTTTTGTGTTAATATTAGTAAGGGTGGGCGGCAAATTCCGTTCCGCTCGCGGAACTTGCAAATTTTTGGCATTTCCGCGTTCCGCGCGGAACGTGGAAATGTCGAAACTTCCGCGATCCGCGGCGGAACGGAATTCGGGTGCAAGAGAAAGAACTGAAGCAGGTGCCCGAGTTGAAGCTCAAATTCTGTAACACATTAATCAGCACAAAAAATTCGTGAGTAAGGTCGAGGCTAAGCAGGAGTGCTTTCTGCCCATATCTACCATCAAACATTAGCTGTAATCCCCGATGGAGGTCTTTGCATCCTTGATTTTCCCGAGCGCAATCCCCGTGTAGGTCCAGTGACCAGGAGGTTCTTCCTCCTCATCTGCTGCTCAGATCCTGCTCTGACCCTTTATAAACAAGAGGCATGTGAACAGGCCTAGAAGCCCCACCCGTTTGCCCCGCCCCACATACACTAGTGGTATGCACCGTCTTCCCGCCCTTTCCCCAGAATGATGGACAGCGTAATCAAAGGACCCCGGCGCTTTCGGCGCGGTGGCAAAGTTACAGACACACAGGTCACTGGGGTCAATTCTTCTGGACCTTTACGCAGCTGTAGTGTAGGAAAGGCACTATACATTTACCCAACGAGGTAGCACTTACCGATTAGCCAGTAGAAAGTACTCCAGTTGAGTAGAGGTATTGCACAAAACGGAGGCATCTTCGTTCATAAATATGCAGGGCAGGTGTGCAGAATTCGTGAGCGTGGTTAAGCAGATGTGCCTTCTCTCCATTTCCAACGTGAAAAGTTAGCTGTAATCCCCGATGGAGGTCTTTGCATCCTTGATTTTCCCGAGCGCAATCCTCGTGCAGAATTCGTGAGCGTGGTTAAGCAGATGTGCCTTCTCTCCATTTCCAACGTGAAAAGTTAGCTGTAATCCCCGATGGAGGTCTTTGCATCCTTGATTTTCCCGAGCGCAATCCTCGTGCAGAATTCGTGAGGGTGGTTAAGCAGATGTGCCTTCTCTCCATTTCCAACGTGAAAAGTTAGCTGTAATCCCCGATGGAGGTCTTTGCATCCTTGATTTTCTCGAGCGCAGTCCTCGTGCAGAATTCGTGAGCGTGGTTAAGCAGATGTGCCTTCTCTCCATTTCCAACGTGAAAAGTTAGCTGTAATCCCCGATGGAGGTCTTTTCATCCTTGATTTTCCCGAGCGCAATCCTCGTGCAGAATTCGTGAGCGTGGTTAAGCAGGTGTGCCTTCTCTCCATTTCCAACGTGAAAAGTTAACTGTAATCCCCGATGGAGGTCTTTGCATCCTTGATTTTCCCGAGCGCAATCCTTGTGCAGAATTCGTGTGCGTGGTTAAGCAGGTGTGCCTTCTCTCCATTTCCAACGTGAAAAGTTAGCTGTAATCCCCGATGGAGGTCTATGCATCCTTGATTTTCCCGAGCTCAATCCTCGTGCAGAATTCGTGAGCGTGGTTAAGCAGATGTGCCTTCTCTCCATTTCCAACGTGAAAAGTTAGCTGTAATCCTCGAAGGAGGTCTTTGCATCCTTGATTTTCCCGAGCGCAATCCTCGTGCAGAATTCGTGAGCATGGTTAAGCAGGTGTGCCTTCTCTCCATCTCTTCCATAGTGTAGGAAAGGCACTATACATTTACCCAACGAGGTAGCACTTACCGATTAGCCAGTAGAAAGTACTCCAGGTGACTAGAGGTATTGCACAAAACGGTGGCATATTCGTGGATAAATATGCAGGGCGGGATTCAACGGGCGCGGCAAAATCTCCGCAAGCACGCGAAATTCCGCGTGCTCGCGGAGATTTCTTGCCGTTTCGCGGAATTTTGCGGAACGCAACTCCGCCCACCCTTAAATATTAGCTCAGGCATATATTGAGCAAATGGATATGGGAAGGAAATTCGCTACATTGTGAATGGTGCACTGATTATATCATTAATATTTGGAGAGGAAATTATGTGATTTTATCAATTTTTGAATAGTATTGATGAGAGAATAAAATTGCATATTTTTCCATAGATGCACCAACAAACATCGTTCTTCATATATCCTTCATGCCACATCATCAGTAGTGTTTATACTAAACTAAAAGATTGGAACCCTTATTTAGATCCTCAACATTTTCATCCACAAGGTCTGATAAAGGGATGACTGTACAGCCAAGTTCAATAATATAAGCAGACCATTTCAGATAAGAAACATTTGAGGAAGCTAAGCTCATCTTTTTCAGCAATTTTGAGGTAGAGGCTATGATCAAGTTCGACTAAATGATGCCTAAAACAAAACATAATAAAAATCCTGTGGTGAACTCCCAATAAACAATCATTGGCAAAGCAGATAGTTCTCGGCTCTAAAAGGCTGAGCTATGGCTTTGCCATTGCTTTTTGACAATGCATGCATATTCATGTATCAAGACACATGCTAACGCATGGCAGGCAATCTTGCAATAGTGTTTTTATTTAATAAAACCCATTTCAAGATGGATGCCAATACGCACATATCTGTTGTAATGCATGGTGGTCATTTTTAATTTACAGTTCTAACATGGCAGCCAGTCATTTTAGAACAGTGTATTAAAATATTAAAAAATTGAAAAACAAGGATGCACAAAATGCAGAAAAGCAAGCACCTTGCCCAGAAGCACTTTGCTGCTGTAGGGACCTGTACAGAAAGGAAAAAAAAGAACATTTTAAAATTAACATGGGAAGTGAAAGCATTGGTGGATGCAGGAGAGCCAGAGTGAAATGAGGCCACACAGGAGAGGGAGAGGAAAAAGCAGAGGTAGAGCAAGGAAACACATGCACGCGCATGGAGTATTGAATATAATATAAAAAAAGAGTCCCCTTAATGCATTGGAAGTTAGAACACTGCGAGTCTGAAATGCTCCGGGATGGGGCAAACACAAGAAAAGGGAAGAGGCCCCCAACTAAAGAGCAGACAATTGAGATAGACAACAAAGCCATCCATTCATGAGCAAAAAGGCTGACCCAAAGCCCACTCTAAGTATATGTTATGTATTGGAAACAATAGATCTGCACACAGATGGCTGTCTGTGTGCAGAGACCTAAAAAACAATGAACCAAAGGAGAAAAAAACACATTGATTACCAAGTATTCAGCTTCTTCATACGATATTAAATGCATACCAAAAGACAGTGACAACTTGCAGAGCTAACTATATTTAAATCAACACCATTATGCCTCTTTGAGCAATCCTCAAACAAGAAGGACAAATTGATTATCACTGAAAAGCTGGAGAGTTCCATGAAGCACAATGAACACTCACAAAAACGTGAACATTTCCATCTTTTAGCTGCACACATTGCAGCAATGTTGGGAAAAGAAAAATAATTTACTATCCAGTTATGGGCAAAAAAACATTTCTGTGCGTGCAACAGCAAATTCATAATATGTATTATCTGCTGCTCCCGCAAATTATATTACTATATTATGAAGGACAAACCTTGAGAAAAGGCAACATGAGATGACATGAACGTAAATCAACTATAAGATTACAAAATGAACTATCACCTTTGGAGCATCATTTCAAGGGAAGAGGACATACATTGACACAATAAAGATTACAGATTTACAGAAAACATTCCATATTTTCTCTGTAATATCAAAATGTTGGAACTGGTTGCACAAGAAAATGTTGAGGTTGACGGTCTAATTTGCACATTAGGAATGAGCGGGAAACATTTTCGGAACATGACACAAAAGAGTGTGTGTCCATTTACTTCTGGATGAATTAAGATGAGATAGGGTGAACGACAAAATAAAAACTGTATTTATATATGGTTTGGTACGCTTATATGACCAGTGGTGGTAATGAAATATTTGCAGTAAAGAATTACTGAATGAATTCACTTGATGAAAAGTTGATTTACATTTATTAATAAGGGTAAGGATCATGGTTGGTTGTAGAAGTCTCAAATGGCAAAGTTTTCATTCTTCAATATGTTCTAATAGATTCCAAAATATGGTATGCTTGTTAATGGTATTTGACGAAGTTGATAGTCTCTTAAAGTGACTGATTAAATCACTAAAATATTAACAACATAGTTGTTGTCAACCATAAACTTAGACTCTTTAGGATACAAAATCTTAACTTCCACCAGTTACAAGAGCTTAACTGCCAGATAGATGCATGACAGGCTCCTCTCCAGACAGGCAGCCTCACAGCTGGTAGTAGAACCTCCTGGCACCAAACACGAAGGTTTCACCATCCAACTCTCCACAAGGTACCCAGAAGGAGTCGAAATCCATCACCTCGAAGGCGTGGTTTACACATACCTAATATATAAAAATAATAAATAAAGGTTGGCTCACGGTTTCACTGCGGGGATGTCTACACTTCGATGATGCACAGACGCGCCCACCTTGTACTCTAAGGAGGATAAAAAGCCACTCCCGAGAACATAGGGGTAAAGGACAATTGGCAAAGACACACATCACGTGAAGCACCATCTCTTGGGCCTGGTATGTATTTCTCTCATGCATTGGTTGTGAGGATGTGGCTTAACGGCTAGAGCGGCCGACTTTGAAGCTCGGTAATCAGGTTCGAGACTGGCAGGAGGCTCAAGCATCCTGTGATTCTGGGCAAATCACGTAATCTCCCCGTGCCTAAAAAAAATGAATGTGTCCATCTGTAATGCAACTGGTGCTCATGGAAAGCGCTCTGATACCCTCAGGTCGAGTTCACGCTGTAAAAAACTGCACACAAAAAAAAATTGAGTCCTGAAGAAAAAAACAACGTTTATGTTTATGGATTTATAGAGCGTGTAGCTGCCCATGGGCTTCCCTGCGCTAGGAGAGAAGTGACAGTCAGCGAGCAGGGAGTTTAAGGAAAGAGCCATGTTTTAATTTTTTCCTGAATGCCAGTTCGTTGGTCACCAGGCGTACATCCCTAGGCAGGGAGTTCCAGAGGTTGGGGGCTAGGTGCGTGAAGGATCTACCTCCCCATCTGGATCTTTTTATCCTAGTCTGTTGCATGAGTCGATCTGCTATTATGTTATGTTATGTTATTATAACTTCTATAGCGCACGATTACCCGGAGGTGTCTTGGCGCTGACTGAACCAACTCTGCCGCTCCTGCGTATCTTAATTCTGGAATAGCCACGTCTTTAACTTTTTCCTAAAAGCGCCCAGAGAGTTGGCGGTTCTGATTTCCTTTGGTAGAGTGTTCCAGATTTTAGCCGTGCCGTATGCTATGCTTCGACCGCCCCAGCTCGCTGTTCGAATCCTGGGAACTACCATCAGCCCAACATTAGAAGACCTCAATAGTCTGCCTGGGTTATACCATAAGTATAGGCTTTTCAATGAAGCCGGTCCTATGTCATTCAGGGCTTTATATGCTAAGCAAAGCGCTTTGAACCTAATTCGTTTTATCACTGGCAACCAGTGGAGTCTTCTGATTTCTTCCTTAACAATACATATTTAGGTATGTTCAGTAGGAGCCTAACTGCCGCATTTTGCACCATCTGAAGTTTTTTTAAAGTTGTTTTTGTAGTTCAAGATAGAGGCTGTTGCAATAATCCAGCTTCGACAGCACCATGGTGGTGACCACTGTTCTCCTTGATTCAGGGGGAATAAAGGGGAAAACCTTCTTTAGTTTTTTTATCAAATAGAAAGATGCTGAAACTGTTGCATTCGTTTGTTGAGAGAAGGTTAGTTTACTATCTATCAGCAGCCCTAGGTTTTTGGCTTTTCCTACTGGTATTGGTGTTTCTCCAATTTCTGCCGGCCACCAGTGAGCGTCCCAGCCCGGCTGGAGGTTGCCGAAGGCTACCACTTCGGTTTTATCCGAGTTCAGCTTGAGGCAATGCCCTCCCATCCATCCGCTGATTTCTCTCATACATTTTTGGAACTGAGTTGCTGGAGAGGGGGAATTTTTGTACGCCGCGATCACAATCTGGTTATCGTCGGCGTATGATGTTAAGTCGAAACCAAAGTCTCGAACCAACGGAGCCAGTTCCGCTACATAAATATTAAATAAGGAAGGGCTCAACGAGGAGCCTTGGGGAACCCCACAAGGGAGCACATAGGGTGTTGCTTTGAAATGGTCAAGGGTCACTGTCTGTCTTCTATTTTTCAGAAAAGATGATATTAAAGACAGTGCCAGCTCCTTGATCCCTAGCTTTTCAAGGCTCCGGAGCAGCGTGTCATGATGTACGGTATCGAAGGCCGCTGAAAAATCCAAAAGGATAAGTACCGCCGCACCTCCTTTGTCCATCACTGCTCTTATCTCCTCTGTTGCCTTAATCAGAGCTGTCTCTGTACTGTGACCTGGACGGAAACCGAACTGAGATGGATCAAGTAAATCGTTTTGTTGTAGGAATTCGGTTAGTTGGCTGTTCATAATTTTTTCCACTGCTTTTGCTGGGAGGGGCAGCCTGGCAATTGGCCTATAATTGCTAGTTGATAATGGATCCAGATTGGCTTTCTTTATTAGCGGCAAGATGGCTGCATCTTTCCAAATAGCCGGATAAATGCCTGAGGCGAACATGTTATTAAATATTTTTGTTAAAATGGGGCCCACCTCCCTTGCAATGTCTCTTAGCACCGCAGGCGGGCAGGGATCAAGTGGGGATCCTGATTTGATTCCTAGAATCAATTCTTCTACCAGCTCGTTTGAAACCTCTGAGAAGTTTGAAAAGACGCTCCTTTTCGTCTCATTACCCAAGGGTTCCTTCGCTGTTTTATTGGGTGTGGTCAGCTTGAAGATGTTGTATATGTCTTCAACTTTATTTCTGAAAGCCCTAGAAATACTGTCACAAAGAGATTGACAGTTCACTGAAACTTTATTTTTCGGTGCAGTGGTGAGTTTCTCAAGTACCCCAAAAAGTTCTTTGGTTGAATTTTTTGCTTTCTCAATCTGTTGAGTAAAGTAAGACCTTTTTTCTGTGGTCAGTAATAATTTATAGTTCGATAGGGCATGTTTATAGTTATTTTGATCCATTGTCTCATATTTCAGTCTCCAGCGTCTTTCCATTCGACGACAATTTTGTTTTTCTAGACGCAGGGCTTCAGTAAACCAAGGGAAGATGGTTGCAGACGGTTCCCTGCATTTGTGCATATGGGCACTGTAGTCCTAAAGGCGTCATTGAGCCAATTGGTATAATCTTCTGCTGCTTGGTCTGTGTGGCTACTCAAGAAAGGCTGTGTGTTATCCAGCAGAATTTTTAGATTATTTATATCTAATTTACTCCATGCTTTATAGGTGCTTTGCTGTGGTTTGGTGACTCTGTTTTTTTTTTTTTTTTTAGGGACTACATAGTCCATTAAAATAAGTGAGTGGTCTGTCCAGACCAATGGAAAGATCTCTTTAACTGCCAACCCCGGTACCGATGAAAAAACCCCATCGAGTGTGTGCCCTGCCTCATGCGTAGGTTTATGAACCATCTGAGTTAGCCCCAGCGACCCCATGGTTTCCATTAGTATGGTTGTATCTTTATCTACTTGATCTTCAAGATAAAAATTAAAATCGCCCAGGATTGTAAATTCGTTGGTGGTCAGAAAGGGTTCCAACAAAGAATCTAAGTTTCCAGTGAAACTGGCTCTTGGTCCTGGGGGGCGGTAGACCAATAAGCCTTTAAAAGTAGTTATTGGACTTAAATCAAGTGCAAAACTTAGGCCTTCATAATGGGGCTCACCTGCGGGAGAGAACTTGGCTCGTAAATGTTCCCTATAAATTACTGCTAGCCCTCCTCCCTTCTTTATTAGTCTATCTAGTCTGAAAAATGCAAAACCCAGAGGGACTGCAATCACAAAGTCAGGGTCTGATGCCAAGTCAGCCCACGTTTCAGTAAGGAATATGATATCCAAATTATATTGTAGAATGACTTCTGCTATTTCAAATTTATGTTTAGATAGTGATCTCACATTGATTAGTCCACAGTGTACCTCTGTCCCTTCTATATTTCCTGTCTGAGTTGTTACTAACTTAGTATCTGAGGCTTGCCCGGAGGTAATCATATATTGTTCAGGGAGGGTGAAGCCACATGCACAGGAACAGCAGCTTAAACTAAGCCCTGTATCCAATATGTATCTTTTGCAGTCAGGATGTGAGCCTACTTTCTTTAGGTCCAACGGCTCTTTACCTGAGTATAATATTCGATCGGACTTCATTTGGACAGGGTTTCTTGCCCCTAGCCCCGTTCTGGCGCAGACGGGCTTGCCTTAGGCGCGCCCGCTGCGCGTGTCCGCTGCGCGTCCGTTTCATGTGACCTTAAGTAGAGGTTGTGGCAGAAAAACTAGACCGCACGCCCCCGGAAGTGTAGAGTTCTCCCTTCCGGCTTCCCAGCTCCCGTCTGATCACAGTTGCCCTCCGTACAATCGGCACTCTGCCGTGACGGACCGGGGCGTGATCTTGAGGCTGAGGCACCAGATGAGAGTGTGCAAATTCGCAGATTAAAAGTAAGTTATTTTAAAAAACCAATTGCGACATAATATAGAGAAATCTCCCCCCAGTAATCAACGTGGGAAAGAGCAGTTAAGACAGTTTAAAAAGAAGTGGATGAAAGTTCCAGATATCGGAGCGTCAGCAGGGCTCGTTCAGTCCGCTGCGCGTCCGTTTCATGTGACCTTAAGTAGAGGTTGTGGCAGAAAAACTAGACCGCACGCCCCCGGAAGTGTAGAGTTCTCCCTTCCGGCTTCCCAGCTCCCGTCTGATCACAGTTGCCCTCCGTACAATCGGCACTCTGCCGTGACGGACCGGGGCGTGATCTTGAGGCTGAGGCACCAGATGAGATTATGCAAATTCGCAGATTAAAAGTAAGTTATTTTAAAAAACCAATTGCGACATAATATAGAGAAATCTCCCCAGTAATCAACGTAGGGAAAGAGCAGTTAAGACAGTTTAAAAAGAAGTGGATGAGAAGTTCCAGATATCGGAGCGTCAGCAGGGCTGAGGATCTTAGGTTTCTGCTTGGGATATAGTGCGTGACTAGCTTTTTGATTAAGGCAGGGCCTTTATCATTCATGGCTCTGTGGGCAATACATAGGGCCTTAAACTTGATCCTGGCCTTGACAGGGACCCAGTGTAGCGTCTTCAGGGCTGCCCTGGCTGACTGTTGTCTAGGAATTCGGAGCAATGTCCTTGCTGCGGCATTCTGAACCACTTGCATCCGGTTTATGACGTATTTGGGTGCACCAAGATACAGAGAGTTGCCGTAATTCAGCTGCGACATCACCAAAGCCTGGACCACAGTTCTGCGGGAATTTTCAGGTATGAGAGGAAGGATTTTCCGGAGCATATGCAGTAATCCGAAGCATTTACCTGAGAGTTTCCTGGCTTGGGTTTCCATATTTAAACTTTCGTCTAGCCAGATTCCCAAGTTTTTTATTGCATTCTTTGGGTTTGGGGGTTCTCCCAATTCGGTAGGCCAGCTGATAATATTTCTTGGGACTGTCTTGTTTCCCAGGAACATAAGCTCTGTTTTACCCCCATTCAGCTTTAGGCAGCATCTATTCATCCACACTGCTACCTGTGTCATGCATGGTCCCAGATTGTTGTGTATGGATTGGGGGCCTTCCGTCACTGATAGTATCAGCTGCGTGTCATCAGCGTACGACACTATGGATAGTCCAAACTCTTGTTCTATCTCTGCCAGTGGTTGCATGTACAGATTAAAAAGTGTCGGGCTTAGTGCGGATCCCTGTGGGACTCCGCACGATATTGAAGAGTGTCGGATAGATGCTCCCCTTCTAGTAGTTGGAAAGACCTGTCTTCCAGGAATGAGGTCAGCCACTTTAGCGCAGTGCCTGTGATACCTGCTTCCTTTAGCCTACGGATCATTGTGCAGTGATCCACCGTATCAAATGCAGCGCTGAGATCTAAGAGCAGGATAGCTGCTGTGCACCCCTGGTCTAGAACTCCCTTTAATTCCTCAGTGACCACCAACAGGGCTGACTCCGTGCTATGTTGGGGTCGGAATCCCATATGTGTGTTATGTAGCACCTGATTGTCTTCTAGGTATTGGGACAGGGTTTGATTCACATGTTTTTTAGCAATTTTGCCTAACAGTGGTAAAAGTGAAATAGGTCGGTAGTTTCCTGGCTCTGCTGGATCTAGCTGGGGTTTTTTCAGCAATGGCCGTATTATCGCATGTTTCCATGATTTGGGGATCAAACCTTGGGTGAGGGAGAGTGATACGAGAGCTGCAGTGGTTGATTTTTTTTTTTTGCCTCCCTGTACCAGGATATCTGGTGGAATCGGATCTTGAGGAGATCCGGATTTGATCTTCTGCAGAATTGAGGTTAAGTCTTCTTCAGTTACATTTGTGAAACTATCTAGTCTCACTCCTGTTTTAATTCTCAAATTTTCGTTAATACTAGGGTGAGTTTCAGCATTATTTATGCTGCTGTTTTGTTGCAGGTTGCTATATAATATTTCCACCTTATTTTTTAAAAATTTCGCCAGCTGATTACATCTTTCTTTATAGGAGGACTGGTTATTCATTTCATAATCAGTGGATGTTAGAGAGCGCACTACTTTGAATAATTCTTTTGCGGAGTTACATGCAGAATTAATTTTTTCTTCAAAGTATTTGGCCTGGGCATGAGTCATCTCATTGTGGTACTGTCTAATAGCCAGCTTGTATTGGCTTTTAATGGAGGGGTCGTAATTTTTCCTCCATGTCCTTTCCAATCTTTTACAGGATTTTTCAACAAAATTAATTGCTCATTAAACCAGGGCGCTTTTTTCCTCACTGGACAGTTACTTCGTCTGACTTTCTGAGGATGCTGTGCTGCTACTTTATTGATCCAGTCCGCCCAAGTCTTATCAGCCTCTTCTATATTATCTGTCAGGCATGGGGCTTGAGCTTCCAGTTCGTTCACCATACTATCATGTAAGGTTTTTGGCCATTTATTCCTAGTCCTGGTAGATTTATGGCATGTATGTGACGCCTGTGGGTTATCTAAAGTGATAGGTAAGAAATGGTGATCAGACCAGGGCACTGGAACCGGAGTCCCTACCTTTAGATTAGGTTTGTTAGAAAAAATGTCATCCAGTATGTGCCCTTTTTCATGAGTACTTGCCCTTACCATTTGTTTTAATTGCATGGCTTCCATGTCATGAATTAGTCTGATTGATGTGGCACTATCTGGTTTATCCAGATAAAAGTTAAAATCCACAAGTAGGGTGGTAGAGCCCTTGCTAGCCACCATTGTTGCTACTGTATCGGGTAGTTCCTCTAGGAAGGGTGTGCTGGGGCCCGGAGGTCTGTAGAGCAATGTGCCTGAAAAGGTAACATTAGGTGAGAGTTTAAGACTAAATTGTACTGTGTCGCAGTTGGTAATAGTGAGGGGTGAAATCGGGCATCCAAATTCATTTTTATATATGATTGCCACCCCCCCCTCCTGTTTTTCCCTTCCTATCTTGTCTTCTAATAGAGAAATCCTGATTTCAGTAGTGTGTGCTGGCAGAGATCTACTGTTAATAAGTCCCATTTTCCACTGATTTTTCTTTGAGGACCTGTCTGAATGTTGGTGCCTGTCTACATTCCCTGAGCTGATCTTATTCAAGCATAGAGGGCATGTGATTTCCTTACCTATAAGGCTAGTAGGTGAGAATATCTTCTCGCATCGGGGGCCTCCTGAGTGCCTCAGTGTTATTAACTCTTTAGCTTCGTATGTAATGTTCTTACGGTTATCTGAGTCAGTACAGGTAGGGTCCCTAGCCCTAGGCCGTGTCCGGACTCGGACGGGCGCAGACGTTCGCGCTGCGGCCGCCATAAGTAGGCGTTTTTTAAAAATGATTAGATCGCTGACCTGTCCCTCACTCCCCACGAGGGCGGGTCTTCTCAGCTGTGATCCCTAGTCCTTAGTCCTGCCCCGCCCAGCCTGCGCTCAACCGCTCGGCGTAAGGTCAGGATTCCCCCTAGTACACAGTGAGTATCGAAAGTTTTCAGAAGTATCCCATTCAATTCACTTCACAGTTCGAGTTAAAAGTATTTAAAAGTATTTTAAAAGCGTCAAATTCAATTCACAGTAGACAATTTTACAATTAAAAACTCTGTGGCTAAAAACAGTGCAAATCGCGCAATATCCTTTTGGAAAATGGGCCCTGTCATTAGCCGATCGCTGATTACCCACTACCACCTGAATAGACAGCTTAGATCAGCATCTTCCTTCCTCGCCCTAGTGCCCAAGATCAAGAGAACCAGAAGTGGTGGCCGTTCCTTTGCTTATAACTCGGCTAAACTCTGGAACTCTCTTCCCCTCCACCTGCGGGCTGAGCCCAATCTGCTTCTCTTTCGTAGGCTTTTAAAAACTCTGCTCTTTAACAAACCTGTATAGTTTTTATCTTTTTTCCTGCACCCGCTTGTCCGCAGCGCTAGGACGCCTCAGGGTAGCTATTGCGCTTAACAAATGGTCTTTTCATTTCATTTCATTTCATCTCTAGTGGTACTCTTTGGTACTGTGTTGCTGACCTTCTGTCAGATTCTCCTTATTATATACATGGGATTCTGCAATCCCTGTATAAAAACTCGTCTTTAATTTCTTTATAATCAGTGACTTGTGAGCACCCAGTCGCGGATTTTAAAGAGAAGACGTCAGAAGTTAACTGTACTAAGGGGGTCATTACAATGACGGGTGGATCGCCACCGCCCGTATGGCGGTGGCGATCCGCCCGCCATTTCCCACCGCCCGCATGCCTGTCACGTTGTGCATTCAAATGCACAACATGCGTTTTTCGCATTGCGGCGGTTGCTGGTGACAGCACCGCCCGCCGCAATGCAAACAATACGGGATGCCACCGTGGCGGTGGCATCCTAATACCCATGGCAGGACCGCCGCACCCCTTGCGGACGGTCCCGCATTCCGTTGCGGTGGCGGGCGGACTTTGTCCGCCCGCCATTGTAATGTGCCCCTAAGTTATTACATTGGAGTTCTGACGTCCCAATGCCTGCTGCCAGAGCCAGCAGCTGGGGTTAAAGACAGGTCAAGTAAGGAAGCAGTAGTTTAAAGCAACAGCAAATAAAACATTGCTTTCTTTCTTCTGCTCTATTTTCCTAGCTTACAGTGAAAAGCAGAAAGAACATGTTTATTTTTTGTACTTCTTAGATTAGTATAGAAAAGTTATCATTTTTCTGCATGTTTCTGCAAATTCCGAGCTATTGCAGCTTTCAATTTTAACTTGTATTGAACTGTTTCTAATATCTTTTTGCAACAAATATTAACAGGTTTTTGATACGTTTAATTTTGCACTAGAGGTTCTATTTTTATTCTTCATGAATGCAAACATACTCTCTCTTTTATATGAAGGAGCTACGCACATAGGTTTTAAGTGGTTTGTTGGAAAGGTTATGGTGTGATCATGCATTATATGGGAAAAAGTACCCCCTGCCGTACATAATAAGTATACTGCAAGTCACTTCAGAGTTCCTTAACCTTATAAAGGAATATATGATTATGGAACTCCTTGGTGCCTTGCAATATTCTTGTAATGTATGGCAGGGGGTACTTTATCCCTTATAGAATGGAGTAACACTTTGCAGCTACCTGTGCCTGTGAATATAACTGGTTCACCTGCAAGATATAATATAAAATGTTACTCTAAAGCAGAGGTCTTCAAACTATGACGCCCCCCTCGGGGGTCCCCGACTTGATCTCCAGAGGGCACCATTCCGTCAGACACAATCATGAATCACTGCACTGCAATGAGAGGGGGAAGCGAAGTGCATTGAAACAGTTTGAGTGTGTGAATTTCTTTTGATAGTTTCGAAATCATCTTTTTTTAACATATCAAAAAAGTGAAAAACAATGGTGCACAAGGTGCAGAAAAGGAAGTCCATTACCCATAAGCACTTTACTGCTGCAAGGCCCTGTACAAAAATAAATAAATAGAATGTAAAAATGAACATGGGAAGTGAAAGCATTAGTGGATGCAGTAGAGCCGAAGAGACAAGAGGCCACACAGAAGAGGGAGAGGGAAAAGCAAGGGAAGAGCAAGGAAACACATGCACGCGCATGGAGTATTGAATATAATATTTAAAAAAAGAGTCCCCTTGATTTATTGGAAGTTAGAACACTGTAGGAGAGGACTAGGGGAAGGGTGATGGGGGAGAGCCCCAATCAGACATGCAATGGAGCTCATATAAAGGACCACACACTGCACACTGCCCTGACTCAATGGGGACCTCTGAGCCCAAGGCTCATGTAAAGAAAGTCAGGTGCAAGGCCCATTTCTTTACTTAAAGCCTCAGAGGGGCATATAGCTGTAGTCCTTGCTAGTAAAGGGCCATAGGAGGTGAGATACAGGTCTCATTGTTTTCACTCGAAACCCAGAGGGGGCAAACTGCTGAAGCAGCACTCCCAGGTCCATGTGTGAGTAACTCATCCAGTCCATTTATTATTTCTCTACATTCAGGCATGTTTAGTTCTTTTTATTACATTAAGACAAGACTGCAAGTCCCAAAATGCAAAGAAAACAATACCTGTACTGGATAAGCTTTTCAAGTATGTGCCTGGGATATTGAGATCTCACTTGGTGGGCCTCAGGGCCATAGTCTAGGGGAAAGAATCGTGGTGCGGGACTAAAGTTTCCCTTTTTTACTTAAATGTCCCTAAAGGGGCAAACTTCTGGGGGCCACTGCACTATGCCCCAGGACAGGGGTGAGGTGCATGACTATTTTTTTATACTTAATGCCTTGTAAGGCGAGGACTGCTTGAGCAGCACCATCACTTTTTCCAAGGTCGATGCAGGTATAGCTTATCTAGTGCAGATTTATTTCTTTGCATTCTGGAACTTGAAGTCCTGTTTATTATATTATTAAATCAGGACTACAAGTCCCAGAATGCAAAAAACCTGGCCTGGGTAATTTTGCCTGAGAAACTAGTTGCATGTGCATAAGAAACGTAAGGGTATTTTAAGTGGCCCAGGAGCTGTCCTAGACAAGGGAGGAAATCGAGGTGCAGACTATGGGGCAGCACTTTCAAGTTTGCAAGGTCCTTGTGCAACTCCAGATTTTTTCTTTGCATTCGGGAATTTATAGTTCTGTTTGTCCCAGAATGCAAAGAAAAAAAGCCATGGATGTACATGGGAAGCTTAAGAGCTCTTTTGGCAGCCTCATAGCAGTTGCCCTGGTGAGCATTTTAGCAAAAATATTGCTGATTTAATAAATCCAACCCACTTCTGCCACTCACGCACTTCCTCTTCTGGACCCTAACTGCTTGGAGGGGGCATTAATTGAAATAATTTTGCTTTGGATGGCTCAACATAAAAAAGATTGAAGACCTCTGGTCTAAAGTTTAAGAAGGCTATTCACAAACTACATTTTGTAGTACATTTTAATACTAAAAAAACGTACTACAAAATGTTTTTCACAAACCTATATGTGGAGTTTAGTCCTCCGCCTCTCCTATATGACTGCAGAGTCTCCGCACATACAGATATACATTTTGGTAGCAAATATGAAAAGAACACAGAGGAGTGGCCGGGAAATGGGGAATATATAAAAATAAAGGGGAGGAGTAAGGAGGAGTTCAGGGAGGGTCAACGGAGGGAAAGGGAGGGACGTCAACCCACCTACAAAAGTGAATCTCTCTCTCTTGCTCAGCACCCTTAACATTGCTTCCAACATCTCCACATGTTCCTCAGAGTTCACCCAAAACACCAAAATATCATCTTGGAAGGTCAAGACCCCTTTCAATCTCATAAGCCTCTGAAAGACGGCTTAAGCCAAAACTATCCTGAAAAAGCACTCTTTGGAATTTGAATACTGCATCCAGTATAAAAAATATGATCAAATGCCTGAATTCCTTAGCTAGTGCTACTTGATGATACATCATACATAAGTCCAGTTTCAAAACATCTGTGTTACACTCATTGTACTAACCATCTTGTCAGTTCTGGGAAGATTATGTTTATCTGGGTCTATTCTGCTCCTGAGATCAATGTGACAACAGTGATGAATCCACACATTTAATAATTTCTGTGGACACAACCCTTCCAGAACATGATTCAACTTGTTACAAACTTGTTATACATGACCCCTCAGGCCATCAGCATCCACACCCACAATATCATGATCCTCTCCATTGCCGACGACATGCAGTTTATGCTGTCCCTCTCAGATAAAACCTCCCGGAATGAGGAACAAGCTCTCCACCTGCATGTCTGAGGTAGCCACCTGGATGTCTCAAACTTAACACTGACACAACAGAAGAAGTGATCTTTGGAAAAAACACCTCCCCATGGGACTCCACCTGGATGCCAGCTGACCACGATCCTACTCTCACCCCCAGGTCACAGGTGAGGAATCTGGGGACTCTCATTGACAGCAGACTCGGCATGTTCACCTAGGTCAAAGCCATCGCTGCACCCTGCTTCCTCACTCTGAAGATACTGAGAAAGAGCTTCAAATGACTCCTGAGCAACACCAGAAGAACCGACACCAAAGCCCTCATCACAAGCATGCTTGGCTATGGAAACTATATCTACACAGGCATCACCAAATATCCCACCAGAAAACTGCAAACCATCCAGAATGAAGCAACCAGGCTCAACCTCAACCTCCCACGCAGAATTCACATCACACCACACCTGAGGGAGCTCCACTGACTCCCGATTCACATGATGAGGCACAGTTCAAGCTCCTCACCCACATTTTCAAAGCACTACAAAACAAAGGCCTACATAAACAGCCGTATCTATTCTACCACCCATTCAGGCGCCTCGACTCTGCTGAACACCTTCTTGCACACATTCCACGCATACACAGGAACAGAACCAGAGGGCAAGCCTTTTCATACATCGCTACTGAAGCATGGAAGGAACTCCCACTTTACATCAGAGCCTCTTCCTTGCTTCTTGAATTCCACAACAGGCTGAAAACCTGACTCTTTGACTAGATCCCCTTACCTTCTCTCGAGGCCAGGATCCTACACCTGCACAGCGCCAAAATACCCTTGTAGGTGTTGGTGTGCTCTACGAATGCACATAACATAAATGCTCATTGGAAATCATTTGAGCTTGTGTATAAGATTTTCATTACAAATATTGAGCTCAAATTTGCAACAACTCTTCCAGTTTGTCATTGAAAAGAAATCCCTATTTCTTTCCGAAATGTTTTGCACTCCTTTGGAACCTCCTCTTCTTCCTCTTCCTTTGTGACATCAATCTAATATTTAGCACCAGGTTTCAGTACAATACATACATACCTGTTGGCGTCTGCCTGGAATGTCCGATCCTGATTTGTACACAAAGTCCTTTCCCATATATTGCATTCTCTCAAATTAATTTGGGCTATAAAATATCACTGCAAGTCAATTCTGGTTGTCCCATAGCCAGTTGGATTATGTCCGCAATGCGAAAATCCTTGTTGAAACCATAGTTATCTGTGTCTTTCTGGAAATTATCCTTACTGCCAACTCTGAATTCATAACTAAAGGAGATTAGACCCATCCACTTCAATATTTACCTCAGGATCTTGACACACGGGCATGTCATCTTCATTCCCCGCTACAGCGAACACAAGACTATCCATCCATACAGTTATAAAAGATTTGTCTACCATCTTATTCACAATGTGTAATCCAGTCTAACAGTGTCTGGCAAAATGCCCTATTGTAATATGTGATGCAATCTTACCTCAGGGCGAACAAAATGTATGCACATTGACATGAAATTTTGACCGCACAGCCACATTTGCTGCATCCTGTCATCAGATTCAGACTAAATGTATATATGGCAGCATGAAATGTTGATCTGCACCTATTGAACATGTTGCTATTGCCTTGTTTGCGATTGACATTTTTGAAGCCTCCTTGTTACGCCTGACAGCTCCTCTCTTTGGATACTCAATTCCTTTACCATCTCCCTTAATCTTTAAATATTATTGATTATGTCAACAGCCTCATTCAGTGTTGGATGATTCTTACACACCTGATGTCTTTTTTGATTATTTCTTATTCCGACATTAGTCAACAACTGGTCTCTGATTAACAGTTCTTTGAAGCTCCCATATTCATATTTGAGTGCCATAACCCTTAGAGATGCACCATATATGTTGAGGGTCTAACTTGGCAGTTGTTTTCTTGAGGATAACTTGGGCCACTTTACAAACAGATTGCATTATTTACGGATATGTTTTTCTAATCTGGCTGCTGTATTCTGATACTCATCCAGCAGTTCCTTGTCTGAAGCGACGGATACGGGGAAATGTCTGGCTAGCATCTTCACAAAGTGATGAAAGCAAAATTCCCAGCTTAATTCATCCTTCACAAATAGGTTTCAAAATGGAGAGGCATAGCCATTCCAAAATAAAAAAGTTTTCTGCACCGTTTAGGTCCTAAGGGATCATGTGAGGCACATCTGGTGGCAGTTTGCTTGGTGGGAATAAGGCTTTTGAGAAGGTGGGCTGGCTATTTTTAAAAAACAATTGGTGAGATTTGCGCTACCACCTTCTTTCTCGAGCTGATTTCCACTATGTGCCAAGGAAGTTGTTATCCATCTCAAACAAACAAACCTTTTCAGAGAAATTCTTTCTACAATGGGGGGTTTGCCAGAATTGTCCACTATCCCCTGCTTTGTTTGACTTCGTTTTGGAGTCCTTCTGCCGCTCTATTAGAAAATGCTTAAAGTAATTGTCTGAGTGCTGTTTTCTCATCCAGGGGTTTCTTTGAGCTTTGTTTGAACGATAAAGCAGGTGTTTGAACATTTGTCCTTATATAAACTATGTACGAAAAACACCAGCATGCCCTCTGTCAATAAGTTGTATTAAAACACACATTGAAAAATTAGGTAATAATTGGATATAAAGAGAGTGTGATTACATATTATCACCCAGATTACATTTAGAGAGGCTCTCTCCAAACATGAATATAAATGATGAATACGTCTAATACTGGCATTTGGATAAGATAAACATACTTAAAACGTGAGCCCTTCTAAAGTGCTGGTATCATTTTGTTTTGCTTGATTTAACAGCTGGTAAGAAAAAGATGTTGCTAAGGCTTTTAAGGTCTTCCGTGACTTTATATGAGAGCAGGGATCTAAAACATGCAGATCTTGGGGTCTCAGAACTGTTTCTGTATAAATCAGCTTTCTCTTTGCTTCAGCTATCTCTGTGATTGGCCACTTGAAAAGATAAACCGGTCTAGAGTAAACTAATCCATCAGGCTTCATCTCCTTTACCAGTACTGCATTCTATTTCAATGTTTAAACTTGGAAAGATACCATTTTACCTCAAGGCTCTTATTCACTAATGCAAGAATAGATGAGAGTTGCAGGATTGATAGGATATTCTAACTCATTGTTTTCAGAATATTTTTGTGGCATAGCCCCTCTCCCCCTTTGATAAAGGTAAATCGTTGTGCTCGATATGAAATATATATGTGCAATGAATGAAATATATTGTGGTGGGTACTTTTTTCTATTTCATCCACCGTTATTAAAATTTAATTTGCCTAACTCTGAGTTTACCTGGCATTAGCTTCCATATACAAGTATCTAGGATTTATTAGTATCAGATGTTGGTGCAAACCTAGTCCCTATAAAAACATCCCCGTTTATTCTCAAGGGAATGAGTAGTCCTGCTTCTAAATAGTCTAATATTTTAAAACGACAGAAACATCATTTATGAATAGATAAATATGTGCAGCTTAGATGTTCCACTGATATATTTAGATGTGTCCTTTATTTTTAGTGCAAGGGTTTCTGAGTCCTTGGATATTTGTCTTAGGTAATCCATCAGAAGTTAATTTTCAAAAAAAATTGTAATTCAGTGCCTATGTGCAAATCAGGCATATAGAAATGTGTGCACGCTGGTTCTGTAAAAAGGTGTCTGCTTTCTTGATCATATGATGGGGTATTGTGGTCTCTAATTTCTAGGACAGAGGTATATAGGTGTGTTTCCAGAAAGACAGCCCAGTTATCAAGGCAACTGGTGAATATTCAGAGTATCCTTAAAGCGAGTATGAGAAGGAGATTGTCTGATGGAGCTTCCAACAACTCATAAAAGACAACTCAAATTTAATTGGAAGGCTGTTAAAGGGATTATGTGCCTTCTACAATGTTCCTATTTTAAGATTTTAAAACCTAGGTTTAGGAAGGTATAGATTGAATAGCTAGTGTGAGTAACCAGATGAGGAAAGGGAGTGATAGATGTAGGTAGGCAAATCTCGGTTGTATGACACTATATCAAAATCGATAATATTGACTCACATAAATATTGCACCTACTACATCACGTACACCTACATCATCAAGGTAAGTGTATAATTACTATTCTTACTGCCAAAGTAATTGCATTATCATTACCTTCCAATGTAGTACTTAGGTCGATATAGTGGATGCAGATTTTCTGGAATGCTTTATAACGCATGCCATAAAGGGGGGGAGGGTACCTAAGATTCTCAATTATAAGTTGTAGGAGGAGATGGAAGACAGTAACCCCCGTGAAAAATAGACTACTCCGGGATGAAATGCCCATAAAAGTTATCTCACTAACGTACTGCACTCTCCTCAATAACAGACGGGATAATCTTGGTCCGTTGAGACATAAGTGAGAAATGAACTCCGGCCAGGGGAGGACATTGACTAGGAAGCAGCCCTGATGCATCCCCTGGAAGTGGCAATAAATTCTAGTCTGTGGCTTATACACCTTAAGGTCCTTCATAGGGTGTACTACTCTAGATTGTGACTGCACATTATGGGTAGGGCGTAGGCACTGTAAGAGCGCTATTTTTGCTCTTTCATTTGTAGGGGTGCATTATAATCATGGGTAGTCCGCACCTACATATAATCCTTTATTGCATTACCTTAGGCCATTAGAACGTGAACTGTAATAACGTGAAAGGTGATGTGCTAGGGATATTTCAATGTAAACGTGAAGAAATTAACATTGCAATTACGTCTGGTTAGTCGAAAACATTAACGTGCAGAATTTGTACATGTCGCTGACAAGTACTCACACAATTGATATGCTTATGTTACGTGTTAAATCTAGATTTGCTCAGTAATAATGTTCATTTTATATGTGTAATTTCATGAGGCCTTCTGCCGTTTCTTATGTTGACCGATTTCTGTAGGCCTGAATTGTATTTTTCCCATGAAAGCTCTCACATTAGACTTACTAGTGAATTTCATGTGCATGTTGGATTTGTTCTTTCTCGCGTTTCTGTTGAAGGTGGAGAAATTCATCCTTGCTAGTTAGAATAACGTCTTTGTTTTAGGAGTTAGGCTTAGGGAGTAGAGGGTACATTGAACAGCGATACTGATAAGAAACAACTGTTGTACTTTCTCATCGAAGTACGCCTGGGAATCAAGGTCATCTAGCCAAGGCCTGGGAGCATCACTGCCGTGTGGAAAGTTACCTAAAAGGAAGTGACATGAATGGATGGTGTGATGCAGAAATGCATCTTGGGATATTACCTTCAAAGTGAAGTATCTAAGTTAGGGACAGTGTCCGGGGACTTCTGCCTTGCCTTGAGAGAGAGAGCATCTTAGAACGAGCTATGTAGCTTTATGCTACTTGACCGATCTGGTGTGAAGAGACTTCTTAGGAAGACTTCACATGCTGACCACCTTATGGATCTTGCCTGGGAAAATGCTAAGTAGGGATGTCACATTAGTGGTAGTGTAGTAGGGACAGACTAATGCTTTATACCCACGAACTTCCACTGAAGGGGAATCTCGATGTTGGTGCTATTATCTTCTATATCCTGATTCTGGAATTGATTATTCCATGAATGCTGCTCCGCCTAAATTTCACCTGTAGATTTGGCTTTATATTAGTTCCAAAGTATTTTTACACCCTCTTTTTGAGGTGCTTGTATGTCCAACTGTTATAAACTATAAAAATCACTTCAGGAGTCTGTTATTCTTCGGAGTTATTGTACATTGGAACTGTAATGATTGATTGGCTAACGATTTCACTCCCCTCCAAGCTTTCACGCTAATAAAAAGAGACATCGGCCTCGGATTCCATTTTAGATCTAGAATGTGGAACCGGCTCCTTCAGCACCCAACT
The DNA here is from genome assembly GCA_963921515.1 of Calotriton arnoldi. Taxonomy (NCBI): domain Eukaryota; kingdom Metazoa; phylum Chordata; class Amphibia; order Caudata; family Salamandridae; genus Calotriton; species Calotriton arnoldi. The sequence goes on along the minus strand of CAWUFW010002763.1, from coordinate 1,687,299 downwards.
ACCTGCGATGTGGGGAGGATGTGGAAATCTTTATCCATATTCTGTGGTCATGTCCAAACATACAGACGTATTGGAAGGAGGTGGTGGCCGAGCACGCACAAGTCCTGGTAACTGACGTCCCCTTTATGCCACAGTTCTTGCTACCTGGAATTCCAGGGGATGTGAACCTTACTAGAAGGCAACTTATATTCTGTGCCCTAAATTTTTGCGCAGCAAGAAGGGACATAGCTAGCAAATGGTGGCGCTCAAGTCCACCCACAAAACAACAGTGGGATATTGGCATGGTGTAATGCATGGAGGCAGAAAGAGTGGTCTATGAGGTGAGGGGTAGACCGAGGAAGTTTCAGAAAGTGTGGAAAAATGTGGGCCTATCATAACTTAGCCTGCGAGGACATAGCCACCAGAAAAGACACGGCGAGGAATAGATGGAGCAAGCTGGCTGGGGAGGGGGGAACGCGGGGGTCACACACAGTGGCGGGTGTGTGGGAGGGAGACTACAAGGAAGAGATTGGTCTCCAGGTCCCACTGCCCCCAATGCCACCGCAGCATACTGATGACGATTATACATACTTACCTTGATGCCTTGATAAAATCACTCTGTGTCTGGGTGGTGGGTCTTGCTGTGTCTTGTTTGGATTTGTTTTGTTGTCTGTGTAAAAAGCAAAAAACGAATAATTAAAAAAAATTAAAAAAATTAGTTATAGTCAGTTCAAATTATATAATGCTATAAAAGACTAAAGACATGGAGTTTCCACTCTCATGTTTTTTAACAGGTTTCAAATCCTTCATGGAAGAAGAGTGCAATAACACCTCAAATCTTGCTCGTTTCTTGAAGTCTAGTGCTCCGCAAATGTTGTAAGGAATACAGATCATATTAATGCAACATGGCATCCACCGGTGCCTCACTTGCATACTGACATCAAAACAAAATGTTAGCCCTCTAGTTCTTTGTTAGAAGTCAACATGTCTGACGTGATTTTTTTTAATCTAAAACGGATGAGGAGTGATTTAGGAATTTGCCGTAAATGCACCTTTATGACAGTTTTTTGCACAACTATCCATTATTTCGGTAGAGAAACCTTGACAGGAAATAGTCTCTGTCAAAGACCAGCCAGGAAATTACAGGAGGGCGGTTTGGTCCTGGCGAAATTGGCTTACTGTTCATTACAATTACTAAATTGGTGTAGCACCTTTAATGAATAAAATGGTGCCTAAAAGCTCCTTCTTCAATATGACACTCAAAAATTGCCACCCACTTCAATGCATTTGAAAAAAAGTTCACGTCGCTCTCTGAGGGAAAAATGACGACTCATAATCAAAGAAAGCTCCACAGAAATGTATGAGTTATGTAACCTTCCACCAAAATAGTACCATTAAAATCACCATATCTTACCAAAATTGTTGGGACTCACTACCATAAATTCAGGGTACAATTTACAATAACAATATTATCTAAGGCAAAATGAGCCAGTCCAAAGAAATAATATACAAGGGGTGGGCTAAGGCTCGTACTGTCACCTCTGGTCGCTAACCACATGGGAATGGCCTCCTACCCTCCTACCCGGCTAAAGTTACTTAATGCCTATTAGCAAATTGCATCAAATGTTGAAACTGGTTCCGATAGAGAATACTTAGAATATTGGCATTAACTTCTGTTGTCAGCCTGTATGTTCAGTGAGAGAATGACTCAGGATCAAGGCAAACAAAGGGACAGGTGGAATGTGGAGTTTCTCTGTTGAGCGATAGTAGGGGGATGGAGCTAATAGCCACATTGTTCACACTGTTGGACAATAGTACCTACGAATTTCCACTCATTATGCTCCATCATCTTCACCTCAACGCCCATAATTGTGAGCTCGGCAATTAACAGTTGAAATTGACCTCAGAAGAAAATATTAACTGCTAGTAATGCCTGATCAGAGTGCCTTAACTCTAAAGTAACTGGCTGCCATATTTAAAATCGAGACTGATGCACTCTATTACATACCATATTAACCTATTGGACTGGAGGATATTTTGATGGTTCACATTCACATGGATGCATAAGCAAGTTTACAAATTGCATACCGCATATGTAACCTTTGCCTCAAATCAGGACCACTTGAATTATGAGACATGGAAGGGCCAAATTATGTAGCAGGGTTGACTAAATAATGCGTCAGGAAAAGGAAAATTATGTGGCATAATGGGGCACATTTTATGATAGTATTATTTCATTATTTTGTCAGTTTTACACTTGCTAACACTCTCTGCGCATAGGTTGCACTTCATTGATACCAGTTTAACACATAAGTATAGAAATAAGCAACAGAAAGGTGACCAGTCAACCACTCCAAAGAGACTTCCACTGTGCGGCTACACATGCTGTTGCGTTTTTAGTAACTTTTGAACCATTTGAGCTAGAAACAATTTTTGGGGGGTTAAATTCTGCAGATTATGCAGCAGATGATGGATTATCTGGCAAATTAGGCAAATCCATGATTATGCGAAAAACTCCACGGCCTCACAATCGCATAATTCCAGTGGCCCTGCCTTTAATGCATTCCAAGAATTTCAGCTTTTTCATTTATGAAGGTTCTACATTCTTTAGGAATGTTCATTATAGTTAATCAATGCTCTCTTTTAATGTAGGAGTTTACTTTCATTTAACTTCGTAATGCAATCTATGTGTTCAGATTTTTTCATTTTGGAAACATAGTGAGAGCTGTGCAACTTATAACAAACAGAAGGCAGAAATGTTTCAATTTTACATATAATGAAAAGGCAATATTTCATGCACACATGAAACAGGCAGCATAGATGGGTAAAAAGGCAAAATTGAATTCCAAGAAACTTCCCACGAACCTAAATTATTGTTTTCCGCGCTATGTTTATTATTTATTGCCACGTGCGATTTGCTATATTTGTAATGATTTTGCAGAGCTGAAAAAAACGCGCACATTTTTATTTGTCTCTACATCATTCACGCAAGAGAGCCTAACAAGCGGTTACACCAATAAGCGCCGCTCAATTCCAGGAAAATATCGAGCTGGGCAATTCTTGGAAATAATGGTTCATTTACAATCACTTGAAGACCATGAGACAAGTTGAAACATTCACAGTCAGCACAGAGAAAACTACTTAATGTCAGGTATTTAATTATCTCTCCCTGCCCCCCGGAGAGCATCAGAATGATTTAAAGCACCCTCAATGCAGCAGCATTGTTAGCACAGGTGGGCTTCCATAAAGATTACTCCACATTGTAAAGAACAATGTAGAAACGTATTTCTGCCGGAAGCAGCGTGGGAACGTAAGCGCGGAGGTCTCCACCCCCGTCCACCTTTTTCCAAACATGAAGAATGTCTGTCAGGCTGAGCACAGGTCAGTCTGACAGACACTCCATGTTGAGGTCAGGCAGCCAGGCACTGTACTTGTACTAAAGACACAGATCCTGGCTGCCTGAGCTGAACTTTGTTGGGCTGAAGATGTCACAGCCCTGTGGGCGTGACCTCCCCAGCTGGCAAAGTGTTTGGTGGTACTCCCCCTCATGAGGACAGAGAGTGTCACTGATAGCCTTAGGCCAGGGAGCTTTAGTTTTAAGTCGTGAAGTCACCAGGGCCGAGTGTCTATCAGTGACACTCATCACAGAGTGGGATAGTGTCCGCAGCCTCACTGATCCCATCCCACTCTGTGACGAGTAAGGGACTGCTGCCTCCTATCAATGGCTGGCCCATATTAAGGTCAGCCAATGAGAGGAGGCAGCAGTCCCAATTGTCAGGAACCACCAACGCGTCCCTCCACCACCCAAAATTACTTCTGTGGCCCAGTAAGTTTTATTTTTTTAATGTTTGGTGCATGCCGTGCATGAGTGTGTAGGAATGTATGTGTATTTGTTAGTGAATGCTGTGAATGGGTATGTGTGCGTGTGAATGCATGGCTGCTCAAATTACCGGATGCCACTAGCTGGAGACAAAACTGATGTCAAGAAAAAATTGATTTTTTTTTATATACAGCAAAAAGGCATATAATCATAGCCATTATTAATGCTGAATGCAGACCAAGATTAAAACGGTAAATACAGGCAAATAAACATGCCAAGTTTATTTGTAGAGTGTCAGATATCCATTGGGTCTTGTTCGCATTTACACAACTGCAAAAATAAATAAGGTACAAAGACACACATAACTACAGTCACACTTGTAACAGCAGCCAGAGCCTCGGCTGACAATAACAGAACATACAAACTCTCCCTACAGATTCTATACACCATTGCAATACTCCCAGCTGAAAACTGCAACCTCGCCCCATGCCCTCTCATAACATATCTTCCTCCTTTGACAAAGACACACCTCTACAAAAACACAGTAGCTATGCATGAATTCCTGCATTTCTCAAAAACAATGTCCAGGATGCACTGGGTGTTTTTGTCCAGAATTCAGAGCTCATTGTTGCTTTTTTCCTGTTTACTCCATGCTTTTCATGATGGTTGCAAACAGGAAAAACGTCGTCCTAAATTGGTTATTCCTTCCTACACTGTTAAGCTGACAGTCTGGACTACGGGCAAAGGATTACTGAAAGCAGAGTCAGTTGGCGCTACGTCCATAAAATAAGCTCTTCCCCATCTCCAAATGAGGTGGGGGAACCACAAGGATGGCAGAATGGGACAACTTTAAATTTAGTATCTACCGGGTTAGAGCGGGACGGGGCTTGGCTTCAGTGACGTCGGGGAGGAGGAGTGGTTGCTGCACTCTAAAGTGCGCATGCCGGTTTGGCCAGTCGTCTTGGCCCGGCCAAACAGTCTTGTGCACTTTGCATGTTCTCCACCCAGGCTGCGATACAGCCTGGGTTGAGAACATGCCCAGACTCCCATTTCTTGTCTGAGGGCCGAAGCACGAATCAGACCAATCACAACACTGCATTGCAGCTTTGTGATTGCCTTAGGGGAGCCTTGGTGCTTCCTGGTTGAGGAGCAGAGAAGAGATGACGTGGGAGAGACGGCTGCTCAGGTAACTTAATTTTACATTTTCTTTATTTTTTTCCCCTAATCACCCCGCCACCCCCGTATCGTACCGGCCGTCACTGGTAACACACAGGGCAGGCTGAAGGTGTCATGCGTGACCTTGCAATACTTCACAACTATGCCACTAGTGGTAGTGGCATGAAGCTTAAACTTAAAAGCATAAAGTAAATTGAAATTCATTGCTGACAGTATATCCCAATCGAGTTTGGAAGGATTCTGTCATTGGGTTCACTGATCATTTCATTCCGTATTTGATTTATTTTGGCAAAACCTTGAATTCAATGAAAATGTCTGGCTGACCACATCTCATTATTTATTTCTAGCACCTCCTGTCTCAGGTATGTTTTACAGTGTCCTGTGGTGGTTTTTAAGCTTCCACCTCCCTCTCTGGCCCCACACCTACCTTCAATGTGAACAGATTAAACACTTTACAGAGAACTCAGGTTGCCCGATGGCAGGTGAGTCATCCATAAATGGGAATAAAACTGATGTCATGCGTGGAACTTCCAACTGGAGCGCAACTCTGCAGCACTTTGTTATGTTATGTTAAAAGTACTTATTAAGCGCACGTACACCGAAAACGGTTTCATGGCGCTCAAGGCGGGAGGACGATGCAGAGAGTGAAGAGGCAGTATTACTGATAGGCTTGAGAGAACAGCCAGGTCTTGAGCTTTTGCCTGAACTGGGAGTACAGGGTCACTGATCTTACTTCAAAAGGCAGTGAATTCCAAAGTTGAGGGGCTAAGACCGCAAATCTGAGTCCTCCATGCTTTTTGCGCTTGAACGGTACAACGGTCAATAAGTTAAGAGTGGAGGAACGCAGTTCTCGGGGAGGGGCGTACCACTGCAATTTGGAAGAAATGAAAGCAGGGCCATTGCCGGCAAGGGCCTTAAAGATGGTGCATCCCATCTTGAAAATACAGCGTTTATCTACTGGAAGCCAATGTAGGCTCTGCATCAGAGGTTTAACATGGCATCGGCTAGACTGGCGGGCGATTAGTCTGGCGGCATGGTTCTGCACCAGCTGCAGGCGGTGGAGTTGGTAAGCTGGAATGCCTGCATATAGAGAATTAGCGTAATCGATCCGCGAGATTACCAGAGCAAGGGTAACCAAAATTAGAGCCTCAGTGGTAAGAAATCTGGCAATCTTACGGATTCTGCGCAGATGAAAGAAGCAGGCTGAGACCACCGAACTGATCTGTGCTTTCATCGTCAAATCGCTGCTGATCACAATCCCCAAGCTCTTAACAGAAGCTACAGGGAGAGGGGGACTACCCAAGGAAGAGGGCCAGAAGTTGGAATTCCACGGGTTAGCCGATCCAGCAGTTAAGATGAGTTCTGTTTTATCCGGATTCAACTTTAATTGATTGCAATTCATCCAGTTACAAATAAAACTGAGAGTAGCCTGAAAGTTAGCCACTGAGGAGGTAGAAGAGTGAATGTCAAAAACCAGCTGGAGATCATCAGCTTAATTAAAAATATTGACCATTCTTTCGCTGGAGAGCTCGACTCAGAGGTGCAATATACAAATTAAAAGAAGCGGCGACAACGAAGATCCCTGTGGAACCCCACAGATCAAAGTACTTTTTTTGGAAAAGAAATTGCCAAGGCGGACGGCTTGATGTCTATTACTGAGAAAGGAAGATATCCACTTCAACGCTGGCCCCTGGATCCCGGCATTGCTGACACGGTCGATCAGGAGACCATGATCGACCGTGTCGAACGCGGCGGATAAGTCAAGGAGTACCAGAGCTTGAGAAAAACCCTTATCTGCGCCCCTTCTAAGCTCGTTCATAACTGCAAGAATGACTGCCTCAGTTGAATGGGCAGGTCTAAAACCTGCCTGATGAGAGTCCAGGAAGCGCGACTGTTCGATGAAGGAGCTAAGACAGCTGGTGACATGGGCCTCTAAGACTTTGCCCAGATAGGGCAGCAACGAGATAGGGCGATAATTACTGAGGACCGAAGGGTCCAGATTAGGCTTTTTCAGAATTGGAAGAATTTCGGCACTCTTGAAGGTGTTAGGAACAATGCCAGACTTGAGAGAGTTATTAAGAAGAGCCAAGGGAGGGTCAGGGCAGGCAAGGAAAACTTCCCGTAAAATGTGAGAGGGGCAGCAGTCGGTAGGGGAGCCGGAGCTAACTTTTTTAAGAAGAGTAACAAAGGTGTCTCCTGAAATAGGAGGAATGTGGTCAATTGAGGAAAAATTCTGACAGAAGGTAGAGGGAGCTATAGAGGGGGTAGAAGAGGGGATACTAGCTTTGATCGTGGCAATTTTATCAATAAAATATGAGTTAAGGGAGTCACATAAAATTTGCGAGGGGACAGGTTTTACCATAACTCTATCAGGGTTTTGCTTTGTGGAACTTGTAGTTTTACATTTTACATTATATGTGTGGTCCTAAAGGTTGCGATGTGTGAGGAGAGTAGCGGTTGCTACACTTGATCAGCACTGGCCCCAAAACCATGACTTGCGGGGTCTCACAAGAGGGAGGGACACTTGATAGTTTTGCAAATCCAAGCTCCCATCCACCCTCACAGGAAACAGCGCTGATTTTTCTCAGCTGCTATCAGCTGAATGTGATTACTCTAAACACGCCCAACCTTTTCTGAACAAATAGCAACAGCAGTTTTCCACCCCTCACTCAAAGGCATTGGGTAAAATGCGTATTTTAGCTTCTATTCCTGCTTAAAGTTTATTCTCTGTCATTTTTAGTTTTAAGACTATGCCTGCACCAAGAACTCATAACACCACCTTTTCCCACAGGCATTGATATCAAACCATCTGAGAGTGTTGCCTGCTAGAAGCTCTTCTTTGATTTTGCACATTACTTTATTGACTCAGCGCTCTGGTGACATCCCACTCCCACGGCTAAAATAAACATACCACTGTACAAAAATCCCACTCGTTTAATTGACAAAGAAAAATAATACCCTGCTTGTGCCACCGCCACAGAGCGAAGACAAAAATTAAATGTACCTAAATCTGGCCTCACAGTGGATGGATGTAGGAACCGTGCCACCGCCGAGGTTCAAACTACATACGTCCACCGGATTCACTTGAGGACCGGATTCACTCAACCACCAAGCCTGAGAGTAGGCCTGTACGACAAGCGAATACAGAAGACAACTGATATTCCCAACTCCCCTCACGCACAATGATGTCACTGGCGCTGTGCATGAAGGGAAAGCAGCGTCATCGCGTCACCATGTAAGAAACATGACCAATCACTGTGTGGCATTAAAAAACACCCACAGAGTGATTGGTCATGTCTTTAGTGATCCCATCCTTGCGCTGCCTTCAAAGCCTGGGCTGCGGGACTGGCTAGCCTTTCCCAAACCAATCCAGGCTTTGCTTTCATGCTTTTTATGATTAGAGCTAAATGAGATCAAAGCAAGGATTAGTTGGGACAGGAGAACCAAGCGCTCCAAAGGAAACCAGAAATGTTGTGCTTTGTTGCCCCCGGCTCCATAATAAAGTGCTGGTTCAAGGACTCAAGTGCACATGTTAAGTTGGCCGCAGTTCGAGACCTGTCCAACTAGACATGCGCACTGGATTTCAGCTGCCTCATTGTGTGAGCAGTCAGGCGCCCAGTCCTAGGAAAGGACTTAAACTGGGTACCTCACGGGGTGGCAACGCCCCTCCTGCCCCTGAAGAGGAACCGCCCCTGATTGCATATAAACATAGACCAAAACAACATGAGCCAATATGTACTTTGCCAACTAGGCAATTGTCAAACCATCACAATGAGTGCAATAAGAGAATGTTTTCTATGTTGCACATGTCATCCAAAACACCATTACTGCGCATACTATGCAGCCACATTATATAGTACTCGTTATCCTCCACAAGCCAAGGCAAAACGACATACGTCAATATATTAGTGCTAGTAATGCAACAGAGAAGAGAATAAAACCACATAAGTCACCATATATCATGACAACAACCATAAATACTTTGCAGGCTTGCAGAATTGTGTACATGTAAATCCATAAATCACCAATTATCACCTACAATCGCAGTGAACCCATGGATACAGCACCCTTGCACTTCTATAACAAGTTTTACAGTAAATTGTCCCCCAAACGTAGGTTACAGAATCACCTGCACTCCTACTACAGGGAATACAGTACTTTTGGTTTCCCTGAATGAATGAAGCGGGGGCCTTCATCGAGGACTCACCCGGAATACCAGGGAAGAGAAAAAGATGCCCGAGAGCGAGTCCCACCGGGGTACTCGCACACTGCCAGGAGCAGCGGGGAGACCCCGCTGGGTCCCTTTCGAAGGGTGCAGTCGAAGGCAGCTGCCCGCGAGCGGGCGGCGCAACTGCCAGTCATCCCAAGTGGATTTTCACAGCCCGGGCACCTCTGAGGTCTTTCTTTAACGTGGGCGCCGGCCGCAATGATGGGAGCTTCGTCAGAGGGTGCTGGGAGCATGGTCCCTGTGCCCCATCACCTCCAGGAACAGATGTCAGGTGAGGTGTGCTGCAGTCCAACTTAACTTCGAAGGCGGGGCTGGGGCACGCACCGGCATGAAAGTGAACTCGTTCGCAAGACTGGAATACTCAGTCGGGGCACTCACTGGTGCCGACGAACTTCCCTCACAGCATCTGCTCTTCACGATGGCCCAGAAGGAAATGCCCATCACACATGCACTCCTGGGCACGAGGGAGTGCTTCTCTAACACCGACTTAGTTAAATATAAAGCTCTCGGTCCTTGCAGGATGGGCACAACAGAAAGCGCTCAACATGTGCTTGATTGTATCCTTAAAGGTCCCAAGAGAGCAGGGAGGGGGCAAGCCATGCAGTCCCTGGAGAGCACTGGGGGAAAGAGAGCAGAGAACAGGCAGCAGTCCAGCACATCAGGGTCCTTGTAGCACGTTACAGTCCTTCTTGCAGCCAAGCAGGACAAAGTTCAGCACAACAAGCAAGTAAGTCCAATGGCAGTTCATCCTGGTAGCATGCCACCTGGCAATGTAGAACCAGCAGCATCTGGTTGCAAGTCCACAGAGTGTCTGAAATCATGGGGTTAGAGCCCTTGTACTTATACTCAAAATGTCATTGATGTGAACGTAACTTCCAAAAAATCTTAGAAGTGCACAACACTAGCATTCAATCACTGGCTCTAGACATCGGTAGGGGGTAAATGAGCCCTTTGTGTGAGGGCAGGGCCCAGCCAAAACAAATGTAAGTGTGTCCCACCTCCCTCTTCCCCGAAGCCCAGGAAGACCATTTAGTATGCAGATGAATGCAGATGCAACCCTGTTACATCCAACCCTTCCTGGTGTGATGGCTGTCTGGGAAGTATGCACAAAGCCTTGATGTCATTCTACCATAGATGTGGATTGGAGTCAGGCTGCAAAGTACAAGTCATAGGCACAGTGAAATGTCCACTTTCTAAATGTGGCATTTCTACCATAGTAATGAAAAATCCACCTACTCCAATAAGCAGGGTTTAGCATCAATATTACAAACATACCAAGCATGGCAATGTTACTCCTTTCAGATCAGAAATTACCACTTACAACCATATAAGGAAATTCCAAATGCTAACCTAGGAGAGGAGCAGCACTCACTGTAGTGAAAAACTAAATAGGGTGTTTGTCACTACCAGGACATGCCACACAATGAAGGAACAGGTCCTATTTTTTATCTACACAGCAGCCTGCCCATAGGGCTACCTAGGGGTGATCTATATGTAGTAAAAGGAGAGTTTCAGGCTTGGTAACTAACTTTAAATGCCAGGTCAATGTGGCAATAAACTGCGCACGCAGACCCTGAGGTGTCAGAGGCCTGAAACAGGTTTGAAAGGCTACTTCTGTGGGTGGCGCAAGCATCGCTGCAGGCCCACTAGTAGCATTTAATTTACAGGTCCTGGGTAAATAGGATACCACTGTAAAGGGACTTAGAAGTAAATTAAATATGTCAAACAGGTGTAAAACAATCAAATCATGCTTAAAGGAGAGAGCACAGTGCACTTTAGCACTGATTAGCAGTGGTAAAGTGCCCAGAGTTCTAAAGTCAACAAAAATAAGTCAGAAGAAATACAGGAGGAAGGCAAAAAGTTTGGGGACAACCTGCAAAAAGGGTCAGGTCCAACAGCAGTGATCACTGCTGCTTTTGTATTTAAAATTTTAGATGCCTTTGCATTAGATTTTTAGGTAATTATTGTGCTTCCCATGTACATTTTTCAGCAGGGAGATCGCAATTTATAAACTACAAACATTTTTGACCAACTGATTAAAGTCTCTGATTATATATTTTTTCAATCATTGTAACTGAAAGCTCTTATTTTATTATTGCGTAAAGGTTACAAATGAACATGATAAAATCTTTGTGATTGTGTGTGGAAATTATGCTTGAATGTTGAGCAGTTCACTTTATTCTTAAGGAATAAGAAGTTTCTCATCTTCTCTGATTTGCTACAGATGATAAATTGTTCTGTACTTATTGGCTCTAAAAGAACTATGGTATGTCAGAATATGACCTACAGATATAAAATCTGACATAAATATTGTGTCCTAAGTATCATCTAGATGTTCTACTATTGACTGCAAATGGGCAATATTTTGTAAACAATATTTATAGCACAATATGATATTCTGTCTATATCCTGGTACAATTCCAATAGAACTGTGTCTTCTTTTAGGAGGTACAACGTTTCCTCAATTTGTTTAGTGAAATGAACTGGTTCTCTTCTCCCTTGAAATTCTATAATAGTAATTGCAACTTTTGTCTGTTTCTTAGGTATCAGTAAGTATCTTCTGACAGTTACTTTAGATTTCTTCAGTCCCTTTCTTAAGCTTTAATTTGAGTAGCTTCTTCTTGGAATCCTTTATTTGCTGTCATTAAATGGTGTTTCTTCATTACAGTTTCTTCTCATCCTGAGAAATTTGCTCATCAGGAGAGTATGTCAGTCTTGGATTGCTGGGCTGTGAATCTGGGAATCCCTCTCCTACCACTCACTCTTTGTCAATTGGTATTCATATATGCAACATAATCAGCGAGTGTGAGGGGAAAAAGGAGGAAAGAAGCAAACGAGACACAGGATGTAATTGTCTACTTCTCAAATTCGGCACATACATGGAAGGCACAGAAGATATGCTGAGGCTTGAGGGAAAATCACACAAAACACATATATTAAACCTAGGCACAAATGTACAGAGACAATGAATTACACTCTAAGTATAAGGCTGTTGCCTACTATATTCTGTGGCAGACGATGCTTTAATGATCCCCTCGCCAACAGGGCTACAAATATAGCACCTGAGGACTCAATAGATTCTCAAAACTGAAGACTAGGGATAACATGGCAATCATACAGTAAATCCTGCCTAAACCAACTAACACGGGAAAACCAATAGGCAATTAAACACAAAAGGGTGCAGGGAATAGATACTGTGACAAACTGCACAACATGGGGAGCCGAACAACAACTAACATAAGTTGCCAGGCACCTAATGATTTTCACTACATACCTTAAATGCAGATTCTGCCTACAAGGCCCTGGAAGTGGTTACACACACAGGTTAGTGATCTGGTTCTCCAGGGGCAGTTCGTCCTTAGGAACGTGAGTGTGTTGACCCTTTGACCTCCCCACTGCATCACAGCAGTTCAGTGGGACGACCTGAGGCTGTGTTAACTGAACTGCGCATGTCAGATTGGCCGGTGTTTTCACTGTGGCCGGCCTGACATGCACAGTTCCGGCATCTGCAATCAACAGGGGAGAGGATGTAGCCTTACGGCTAGAGCAGTCGACTTCGAAGCTGGGGAACCGGGTTCGAGTCTCGGCAACGACGCTCAACATCCTGTGATTCTGGGCAAATCACTTAATCTCCTCGTGCCTAACAAAAATGAATGTGTTCTTCTGTAACGAAACTGGTACTCATGTAAAGCGCCCGATGTCTCAGGTCTAGTTCGCGCTATATAAAACTCTAAAAACAAAAATAAAATACAGCTGAAAGGCACCTGAGAAGCAGAGGAACAGCCCCGTAGGTGTCCGATGGAGCAATGTGTTTGCCTGCTCCAGCCAATCCTAGCAATGCTGTTTAGCTTTGTAAGCAGCATGAGAGAAATTCTTGGAGTGGCTCAGATTCTCTTGCCCAGCAAGTAGCGCGAGGCAGGAGGAACTTCAGTTGTGTTTGCAGCCGAATGTGTGCTGCAGAAGATCATCAAGCAAGGTACGTTTATTTTAAAATGGTTGAATGTCATTTTTATGTGCCGCACCACTTTTAAAGCGTAGCAGCCGCCACTGTAGTTCTCAGTCCTAGTTTCCATACGTCTGTTCTCCACCTCTTCAAAACAACCCTGAAAGCTCTCCTCCTTCTTGTCCCTGGGACCTGTAGTCTTGTAAATCTCCCTTTTCCGGTTGTCAGTTTATCTGTACACTGCCTCGACCTTCTTCCCTGATCTACAGGCCTTAATGATGACTATTCCAGACAAACTCTTCATTCCACTGACTACCTCAGGTTTTGAATGAGGAACAGAAAAGGGAGTGTGGGGGTCAAGTAGAAGGAACACCGGGAAGTTGGCATGTCCCTTGTCAAAATGACATTACGTCATAGCAGTGAATGACCAGTCTTCATGTAGAGCCATAAACAATGTTATTGTTACAAGAGATACAAATATTGATCCAATCTCAAAATGAAATGGCTTTACCAATACTTTATCAATACTTGTTCAAGATTTATTTTGGTGCTATTTGGCTGGTGAACGCCAGGCAGCTTGTGCTTTCGGCTATTTTTGCATACCATGTGAAAATATAACATATATATTCAGTATTGTTTGACATCACGAGGGTTTGAATAAGCAAAAAATGGGTAATACATTTAAAGCTATTGTGAGCAGGGATTCCCAAATATATGTTGCTTGGGGCTCCAAAATTCCTAAAATGGAACTGTGGCTGCCCTCTTATCCACAGGTTGATCTGGGCGGTTAGTGGTTGTAGCAAGTAACAAGGGTACAGCTGGGCAAGATTTACATGTTATTTCACTACACATGGCAAAAATAAGTATGCGTTGATTTTCAAAGGAGGTGCATGTGTATTAACACCATAACACAGAAATGGATCTGTGGGTGTGAATCAATCAGAAAACAAAAACATCAGCGGTAGGCTGTAATTTCGAGCATCTGACTAGGGGTCATGGTAATATTTTCAGTATTATGGCACTTGTTTCTGGTCATTGGGTTACTTTCCTTCCCTCTGGGACTGTATATTGTATACACCCCTCCACCTCTTGCAGCTTAGTGTGAAACAGTGAACCCAGGCACAGCAGAGTTAGGCATCCTGAATGCCTACAATTGCCTCATGTATCAAGGTGTAGCTGTGACATCGCGTGAAGTACACTCATTTGAATAGTATTGACTCATTTGAATAGTATTGCATCCAGAGCTCCGCAAATTGATGTAAATATTTAGATACAGTTTGTATCAAACATTATTTTAGACATATCACAAAACGTTACAATGCAGCATAACATGAGCTAATCCCTTTGCACCATTTTTTATACATGGATAATACAGAATGGAGAAAATGGCATTTACACAAGGGCACAACATGGAGCAAACTGAGCTCACACTATTTTTGCTGTTTTCAAAGTAAAAGTGGATAATTATCATTGGCTCCAAAGATCTTGGATCAAGGGGTTTGGTAAAAATGTATGATCTGCTTTAAATGTATTTTAAGCAATTGATCATGTTGCATATGTTTCTGCAGTCCATTTTCAATGCCTGCTACTGTGCAGACTTTTTTTCTGAAATATGGACTGCAGAAAAATATGTTTGCTCCATTCCATATTGCAAACGCAGCAAGCACAGTGCAAATTAATTTACCCTATTTTTCTTTTCGACCAGTGCAAAGCATCTGTCTGTGTTATGACCCTGAAGCCCGATCTAAGTGAAAAGACAGGAATATATGATTGTATTGGGAAAATATCAACAACGTGCTGTAATTTATAGGAGACCGCCCACGAAACGACGATAAAACTGAAATTAAAAAGAATATTGAAGGACATGGACCTAGAACGATGAATAGAAAATACCCTTGAGACTAACACAGGAGTCAGATAAAAAAAAAAATAGAAAATGGGTAAAATTCAAACCACACGTTAACAGAGGGAGCTAAATCGATGCCGTGCGGAAAGCAGAGACAATAGCTCCAAAAGGCAAGGCACAAACTCAGTCAACACATGAAGAGTGGAGCCAATGAAAACTATTCACGAGCCAGGGGCATAACACACATGGAAGCACCCATACATCACACTGCATGCGGTGCATGAACACGAAATGCAACCTGGGAAGAACAGTGGCGCGTGGTGGTGCCACACTGACCAATCACCCCACTGCCATGGGTCACACAGTCCACGCTGTGCTTCAAATACAGTCATATTATACAATACAATAATGGCAAGAGAAGAACACAACATGGCGTGGCTAACATTAACATAACACAGGGAAGCAGGCCCACTACTCACTTACAAATGCCATCTGAAAACCGTGCCCTGCGGGCCAATGTTAGCTAGCAGTGATGAAGGGCAGCACTTTGGGGCAAAAAGAGCATTGTGCCATCAGGCCTCCAAATAGTAAAAAAATAAACCCACACACGTGTATGCTTCAGATACATACAACAGACGTTGGCACACAGCCACTCTGAAGTTGAAAGATATCAAAGTTCACTGAAATTCAGACACCCATGCTTACCTCTGTTAATGGTAGGTCACACTTCCATTACTTTTTTTTTTTGCATATTTACATAGCGGGAACTCGACCCGAAAGTATTGGAGCGCTTTACATGAGCACCAGTTACGTTACACATTCATTTTTTTTGTGTTTTGTTTTTGTTTTTTAGTAGACACGGGGAGATTAAGTGATTTGCCCAGAATCACAGGATGCGGAGACGACCCCGAGGCTCGAACCTTGGTTTCCCAGCTCCAAAGTCGGCAGTCTAGCCCTGAGACCACAGCCTCTTCTTCTTGAGAGAAAGAGATAATAAAGGGGACCTCCCTCAGCAGTCTTGCCACTGCCCTAAAGATTTACTGAGAGGAAGATGAAAAGACACTAGGCACAAAGAAGGTCGTATAAGATGGCAGAGAAAAAATAGACATACTTGAGAGATGAAAAAACTCTCAAAAATAGAGAAGCAAAATAGAACAAGCATTTGCAATGCAATAGGTCTCGCAATTATTCGAGTTTAAGCTATTGGCATTGTAAATGACAATGTGTTTTATTTATGTTTCAAAAACCAAAACATAAATAAAAAGCATTTTCATTTACAATGCCATTAGCTCAAACTCGCATAATTGAGAGACCTATTGCATTGCAAATGCTTGTTGATCTAGGTTGGGGAAAGGATTAGGGTTTGCAGCACTTATTAAGGAACACGATTATATATGTACCATCGTTGAATTCTGTAGGTTTTCCTGACTCGCTTTGGTAGGTGCTGTCTCTCTCCCTAGTGCTCTGACACCATTGCTTTATGTCTTTCTTTACTTTGTCTGTCTCTTTCTATATGTTACTTTCTCTTGCTGTCTCTCTCAGTTTCTCTCTCTCACCATTGCTCTGTCAATCTTTGACTTTGTCTCTTTCTGTATTTATCCTTCTTTTGCTGGCTCTCTCACTCTCGCTCTCCCACCATCGTGCCATGACTTTCTTTGACTTTGTCTCTTCCTATATTTTTCTCTCTTGCTCTCTCTCTCCCTCTATATCTCAATCTCTGTCTCCCCTGTCTCCTGTTTGCCAGCAGGTCCCTTCAAATTTATTCAACAAACTACAAATGTTAGGGTGCTCAGTTACATGCAAACTGGAAAGCTTCATCTCTGGGAGGCTGTGAATGTCCTGGGCCATGGAGCTGCCCAGCTTCAGGACCGGAGTCTTACTCTTTGTTAGATGCTGAATGCAGTTTGAAAAGTGTCGGCGTGAAATGCAGTCAGTAGTTTTAACCGTCCGGGATGTGTTTTTTCCGATGCCCTCTTTCCCCATACCTGTAAGGATAGTGTAATTTTTGACCTTATAATAATGATTCAACCTTAAATTTCTTTCACATCACATCTACAATGAGGTGCCTGGTTCAACATTTTCTTGTACATTAGGTTCAGGAGATACTCGTGCCTTCTAATCATGGCTGTGTAAAAGTCTGCCACCGAGTAGAATTAGTTACTTGAAGACATGATAACTTGCAAAATATAAGGAGAATAGAGAGGGCAAGAGGGGCAGATATTTAAGCACATTTAATGATTGCATATATAATTTTAAATTAGAATTGAAAGAGCAGTGCCCTGACCTCGGTTCGGGAAGTGCCTCTTCTCCCACCCCGGCGGCTGTGCTGTGGTCCACGAATCCCTTGACACTGCACTTTGGGACAAGGCTGAGCCAGGACACTCTGGGACTTCTCTGGGAAATGCCTCCTCTGAGCCCAGAGGCAGGACTGCTGGCTCCGCCCCTGCACCAGGCACCAGCTCTCCCGGCTCTCGTAGAGCTGCACCAGGACCCGCTCGTCGCTCCCGGGCATCCTGTAAGGAGCTCCCCCCGTCGCTGCTCAGCAAGTGCCTCGTGACATCACTGACCCCCCTGAGCGCTGGAGCGCAGCCCTCGTCCCTCTGACAGCTGACACTCTGCTCTGTCGCCATGGCAGGCAAACAAGAGGTAGCCATGGCGAACAGGTTCCCTCCAGCTTTCACTCTGCAAAGCGGATCACCAAAGACATTCGAGAGACATCGGCCTGGGGAGATGTTTGGTTACCTCGGTACTGGGCAACTAACTTGTAGTTTTCCAGGAACATAAAACAACTAGTATCGCGTAAAGGGAGAGCCCTCCCCGGGAAAAAGATCACCCCACCGCGCTCGGGACGGTAGAGGGAGGGAGTAAAGTGACGGGTGGGATATCAGAAAGGGAATGGGGGTGCAAACCGGAGGAGGGGAAGAGCCCGCGCAAGTTCCTGTTTCTTTTTTGTAAACAAAGAAAACTCTGTGCGCTCGGGAAGGTAGAGGGAGGGCGGGAGTAAAGTGACGGGTGGGGCGCGTTGTGCCTGCCTGCAGCCCTGCCTCCTTTTGGGACGGCCCATCCGGACTGGATCACAGCTTGTTTATATAATACGCCTCATGAAGATAAGAAAGTGCTTCACGACAGCCGTGAAGCAAGCGATCCAGTCCGGAGGGGCCGTCTCAAAAGGAGAAAGGGCGGCAACAAAAAAAACTCATTTCCAATGGCAGGCCACCGTTTAGCATAAACGGTGATGCCAGCCAATGAAAATGAGGGGCGGGGCTTCAAGCCCCCTTCTGAAATCTCCTCTCTAACTATAGGTCTCGCCAAGCGAGCAGCGCATGCGCTGCAACGCTAGGCGAGACCTAAAAAATAAACGAAACAAAAACTTAGCACAATAATTCTAACTACAACTCAAAAGAAAAGACTCACAAAAATCCTAACTCAAGACTTCTAACCAGTGCACAGATAGCAGAAACAAGGGAATGATGTGCAGCGGGCGAGGTGCATGGAGAATCAGACTTCGAGCACTGACACTACTTTCAATAATCCAGGAAACAGAATACCACCTTCTTGTATTTGCAACACACATAGAATAACACTACACTTCCTGTTACTGAGAATCATGTTGTTTTTTCCTCCGACCACTTTATGTCCCAAACCTTCTAAATACAACAGTTGTAACCCTCTTTTCCTTTTTCCATTGTACAAAGAAGCGTGGCCTCAAAACGTAGGAGTGTCTCTTACAGGTAAGTGTAACTCTTTTCCACAAAGTCTTGTGTTTGTTACCAGTGTTTCTAGGAGGCATGTGGGATCCACAGATCCCACTGCTCAAGGCCACTGAGCAGGGTCTGTGAAGATGCTCAGGAGAGGATTTACAAACTTTTTTCACTGCGTTTACGTCACAAAAGTGATTGAAACAGCACAAAATGTGTTTTTTTGTTATTTACTTTCCAGCACAAAACTATTTTGCACTGGAAATTTGCCTAAAAGTAACACAAAGCAGCGCGCCAAGCACTGCTTTGTGTTACTTAGTGTCCAGGGGTCGTTACATGGGTGGTACATGGGCTTTCCCATGCAACCACTCATTCTTTTTGACGCAAAACCCTATCTACTAACAATAGTAGACAGGATTATGCATTAAAAAATAACGCCACGAGGGGGCGTGGCCTGGCGTCTGCCAAGATGGCAGCTTAGAACGAGAGCTCCGCCGGGGCAGCAACGAAAGCCCGTGATATCCGACATTAATCCTTCAGTTGTAGTGCTACACGCGCTTCAAAAGGCAGCGCGACACAGAGCGCTTTGGTTTGATGCCCGAAGAGGGGAGTTACGACCTGTGACGGCGGAGATAGACGACGGCGAAGCCGGCGAGGCCGGTGTGCGTGAAGGCCTCCAGAGCGGCTGGGCGGTGCTCGAGTAGCACGTATCCGGACGAACATCCTGGAGCGCGAGGCCAAGACACCGTCGTGTGCGGCCTCGGGGCACTCAATTTAAGCCCCGGAGATCCTGTACCATGCTGCTGCACCCGCCTGGTAAGAATTGAGGTGCCGGGCGGTGTCGGGTGGCTGCGGAAGCAGTGCGTGCCAGATGGGGGAGTGAGCGGCGGCTCCAGCGACGGACCTGATCGGGAGGGGCGGGCCGGGCCACCCCGCATGGACTGCTTTCCCCGACGAAGTTGGGAATAATTGTGGAGGGCGGCTCAGACCCTACAGCCTGCGTTGCGCGACGTCCATTGTTGCTGCTGGGACACCATCATACCGCGATCTGGGCCGGAAGAGAAAGAGATCCTGCATTGCGCTGCCGTACGCGCCCGGTTGGAAGCAAGACGCCGGGCGGTGTCGGGGGGCGGCGGGCAACGGCGAGTGGCCAGCGGGAGTGGGACTTACAGCCTCCTTACATCGGACCTAAGCAGGTGGGGCGGAAGGGGCCCGCGGCATAGATAGCGGAATCCTACAACGTTGGGGCACTCGCGGTAGACGGCCCAATTGTGTGTTTGTGCTGGGCGGTGTCCGTCGCTGTTATTGCTGCCACTAACCTGTGTTCTTGGGCCCGCGAGCGACGGGGGTGGCCGGTGGGGCGGTGACCCCATCCAGCGGCCTGAACTGTAACACACGACCAAGGGCCCCCCCTCTTCGGCCAATCTCATTAGGGCAACTCCAAGGCGCCCATGCCGGATGGGCCCATGCAAAGGCGGAACGCTGTGCTGCCTGGTTAGCGTCCCAGCGCCGGCATCCTGTGACTCGAGACCCCTGTGGCGCCCGGCTTGCAGCTGTACTGGCCCAGGAGATTGATGAGTTAACGGGCCCTGTGTAACGCTTCGCCTGTGCTCTGTCGGGGTGCCGTTCCGGACCTGGCAGTAGGCGGTGTGCAGAGGGCCTCACTCCACCCTGACCCTCGAAGCGACGCCGGTTCCAGTGAGAGGCGGGGGGCCTCGCCTCGCTGCAGACTCCGACACGCATATCGTGACCTGAGAAGACGACACTGGTGTGTGCAGTATCTTGGGAAGGTGCTTGCGGTTTTGCAGTGGACATTTCCCTGGTGGGCACCTACCGCCGACGCCGTGGTTTGGCGACTGGGCCCAGCTGGAGCAGCAGAGAAAGTTGGGTGCGCACTGGGTGTTCATCATTCACCGATTTCACTGTGGTCCAGCCCTACGTAAAATGAAACCTAAAGGTGCCTCACAGGTGCAGTCCAACAAATTGGACAAGTATGCGATTCCGAAGCAACCGCCCGTGGCAGAGGGCGCCACTGGAGACCGAGAGGAAGTATCCGAACCATCCTTAGGTTCAATAATGGCTGCCATTCAAGTTCTTGGAACAACCCTAGAAACAAAGATTGACAAAGTCTCTATTGAAATGAACTTAATCCGTGCTGACATGAACAAGACCTCGGAGAGGGTAACAGTGGCGGAGACAAACATAACCGAACTGCAATCTATCACACGCAAGTTGGAGGAGCGAGTCCAACAACTAGTTCACCAACACAAACAAGTGGCCCTGAAGCTGGAGGACCAGGAAGGGAGGGCCCGACGGAATAACATACGGGTGGTCGGGGTCCCGGAGGGGGCGGAAGACCCTAGCATGGACCTTTTCCTTGAGGACTTAATATTGAACCATCTCAAACCCAAACGACTGTCCGCCTTCTTCACAGTGGAAAGGGCCCACAGAGCTCCGGTGCCCCCGCCGAAGCCCGGGGCACACCCCAAAACAATTATTGCAAGGATCCTGAACTATAGGGACCGAGACGCTATTCTGCAGGCTGCTAGGCTGCATGGTGACCTCCCTTACGAAAACACGACTGTTAAATTCTTCCCGGACTTTACTTTAAAGGTGCGGCAGGAGCGCCGCACCTTTGATGGAGTGAAGCGTGCCCTAAGGGAAAGGGGCATAAAGTACATGATGTTCTTCCTGGCAAAACTTAAGGTGATTGACAATGGTAGATCATGGTTCTTCACAGCCCCCTCGGCAGTGCAGGACTGGCTGGACGAGGGGCAATTGCAGAGGAACGGCCAGTGCAGAGAGGACGGCTGGAGAGACACTCATGACCGTTTGTCCGGATCTTCCAGTGGGACTGAGGGGTTGGACAAGCGAGAGACACAATCTCGACGGTCGCGATCAATGAGCCCAACGGAATCAGAGACGTTTGGAACATAATCTCGACGTCATGGCCTCTTGGTTTGTCTAACCTTCAGCCGACTCCCGTAAGGTCTATGGACATGTCCAGTATGTGGGTATTTGCAATCCTTATGTGGGGTGGCCCCGCAGACTTTGGTAGTGCACTGCAACAGAACTTTACCGGACTTGGGCTGGGTTGGGGCCTCCCGTGGATTTAGGGCGGCGACCTTAGGCAGCCCCTTCGATTTTTTGATTGTTATTGGGCAACAGGTGCTCTGCTAGTTCGGGATGTGGGCAGTTTTAGGCCTACGAAGCAGGGTAGCAGGGAGGGGGGTGGTAGTTAGCGGGGTTTTCTTTTGCACAGTTGTGTTATGTTTGCTTCAGAATCTCATTGTCATTCGAAGTGACACGGGTCCTGAGATAGAAGGTCCCATACTGATACATAGGGGATGGGGGCGGTGGGGTGGAGTTGGGGTGAGGGCGGGAGGATACTTGCTCATATTCTTCCTAGATGGCCTCGCAACACATTAAGAAATTAAAGGTGCTGTTGTGGAATGTGAATGGTCTGGGTGACAAAATGAAGCGGACCATGGTGTTGCAATAGCTCCGTAGACACTCTCCATATATAGTGCTCCTGCAGGAGACGCACCTGAAGGGCAATAATTAATAGCGCTCAATCGGTTTGGGTATACGCTAGCGACACATGCAGGATTCACAACTGGCTCCAGGGGGACAGCGATATTGCTCAAGAACTCGGTGCCCCTAGTGGTAACTCATACATGGTGTGATCATATGCCTCGGAGGGGACATGAATGAGTCGATGTCGCCGGACCTTGACCGAGATACGCGTGCCAATAGAGCGGGGGGCAGCTGCCATTGAAGGTCTTTGTGGCTGCGATGGAGCTGGTGGATGTGTGGAGACTGCATAATCCCGCTGCCAGACAATATACAAATATTTCAGCGGCGCACGGTACTGGCTCCCGTTTGGATTATATCTTCACACAAACTACATCGGTAGGGCTCTTTCAGGCGGGCTGTCACAGGGCCCGCGGAATCTCTGACCACTCTCCGGTGGAGGTGTTCCTGCGGGGCCCGGTCAGGGACTGGACTCTGCCTCTGCGTTTAGACCCCTATTTATTCAAAGATCAGGAGTTCAGGGAGCAGTTTGAGGAGCGTACTGAGCAATACTTTACGGAAAACGCAGGAACTGTGAAATCCGACTGTATACTGTGGAAGGCTTATAAAGCAGTGGCCAGGGACTTTGTGCAAGCGACCGCCGGGGTTAGATGCAAAGAAAAGAGAGCACAATGTGACAGTCTGGAGGGAGAGATTGCAGCTCTTGAATCTGCGCTAGGACCAGCACAGAGGGGCGACATTGGACGCCTACACACACTTAGGCTGAAACAAAAAGAGCTCAGAGACCTGGAGGAGAATGCTGCCCGTGCACATGCCATAGCGACGCAAAGACGCATATATGATTTAGGCGACAAGGCAAACAAACTCATTGCATGGTTGGAACGGAGGGATAGAAGTCATAATTGGGTCTCTGAGATCCGGACCTCTGAGGGTACGGTGAAGGGGACCGGCGCAGTTATAGCAGAGGCGTTCGCCCAATATTATGAAGGGATCTATCAGACCCAGACAGACAGGGGGGAAGAGGATTGCACGGAATTTCTGAAAGACATAGCTTTGCCGGTACTTAGCGCGGAGGACCGGGAGGCGGTTGACTCGGATTTCACCACAGAAGAAATTGAGGGTGCCATACGGGACCTCCAAGCCGGGAAAGCAGCGGGTCCAATCGGCCTCCCTGCGGAGCTGTACAAATGTGTGGCAGGGTAACTGGCACCCCATATGCTCCGTATGTTCCGAGAGGCAAGGACTGAGGGCCAATTGCCTCCAGACCTGAGGACAGCCACTATTGTCGTAATCCCTAAGAAAGGTAAACCACAAGATCTATGTAGTTCATACCGACCGATCTCACTCCTGAATTTTCAGGCCAAGGTACTGGCCAAGGAGCTTGCCAACAGACTCTCCCCAGTGATATAGTCTCTTATTCATCCGGACCAGTCCGGATTCATGCCTCACAGAAACACCAGGTTGAATCTCCGTCGTTTGTACGGGGTAATGCACATGGTACAACAGCGGCCCGACGAACAGGCGGCACTTCTATCGCTCGATGCCCATATGGCTTTTGATAGTATTGAGTGGTCATATCTGCTTGCTGTCCTCGCCAAGTTCGGATTCGGCCCGGGCTTCCGTACCTGGATTGAGCTTCTGTATGCTGCCCCACTGGCACGTGCCCGGTCAATGGCACAATGTCCAGAGCTTTACGGCTGCACAGGGGCACGCGGCAGGGCTGCCCGCTATCACCGGTGCTCTTTGCACTCGCTCTTGAACCGCTGGCCTCATGGGTTAGAGGAGATCCGGTGGTGAGAGGCATTGACGTGGGAGGGGGGTGGGAAGAACGTACCTCCCTCTATGCGGACGATATCCTGCTGTACACCCATAGACCTAGACAGACCTTCCACAGGCTCATCCATATCGTACAGTCCTTTGGTCAATATTCTGGGATAAATCCTTTCTCTACACTCTTATGGGGGAGCCCCCGGCTCTGACGTTGGTGTGCAAAGAGCTGGTCCACAAGGATTCCTTTAAATACTTGGGTATCTGGATCACCAAGACGGAGGAAGAGTTCATGCAGTTAAATGTGCACTCGCAACTGGAGAGGCTGAAGGGGGATGTGGCCCATTGGCGGCGCTTGCCAGTCTCCCTTATGGGAAGGGCGGTTTTGTTTCAAATGATGGCCCACCCGTGCCTCTTGTACGCTGTACAGAATACCCCATTCCAGATCCCGGAAGCTTTCTTCCATGGGATTGAGTCTGAGCAGCGCACTCTGATATGGGGGGGAGGCTGCCCCAAATCGCCCTAAAGAAATTGCAGAAAGGGGTCTACGAAGGGGGGCTGGCGGTACCAGATGTCAGGAAATATTACTGGGCAGCCCAGCTTGTCAACATCAATGGGTGGGTCTTTTCGCCGACGGAGGAGCCAGCCTACTGGGTCGATCGATCTGCAATGGGCACGGGCAGCTACCTGTCTGCTCTATAAGGGGGGAGAAGGGGCATTCCGTCCCTCCCGCGTCACACTCAGACAGTGGTCACGGCATGGCGAAAGGTGACTAAAATGATCGGTTGGGAGGCCAGACTCACCGAGCAAACTCCACTCTGGGAGGGGGAATTTTTAAGAGAGGTAAGGCGTTTGAAGGGTTTCTATAGGTGGAGTTATATAGGCATCGATCTCCTGGGGGACATTTGGAAAAAGGGGAAGATGATTACATTTGACTGTCTTCAGACAGAGTTCCAAATGGGTACGACTGAACACTTCAGATACATACAGTTGAGACACGCACTTCACTGCCACCTGAAGGAGGGGGACACAATACCGGAGTACACACCACTTGAAGACAGACTCCTCCTTGATCCAATGAAAGATAAGGCGATATCCCTTACCTACAAAAAGCTAATAAATAACACACCTGAATGTCTGGGACCCTTGCGGGCGGCCTGGGAGTCGGATGTGGGTCTCCTTGAGGAGGATGACTGGAGGGAGGCTCTGCAGAGCCCCAGGGAGATAGCTGTATGAGCAAGATTTAAGTTGATCCAACTTCGCATTCTACATCGGTCATACGCCTCGAGGACGGTACAGCACCATATGGGCCACTGTACGTTGGCGCAGTGCATTAGGGGCTGTGGCGAGACGGGAACTTTTTTCCACATATTGTGGGCCTGCCCCAAGATTCAGACGTTCTGGGCTGGCGTGGCCCGAGTGATGACAACGGTGGTGGGGGAGCAGGTCTCACTTGAGGCGAGATGGCATATCCTAGGGGTGACAGGCGAAACAGTATGGTCCAATTGGGCCACGACATGGCTTGCTCTGGCAGGAGTGGTGGTAAAACGTAACATCGCCCGTGCATGGGGTGCCAGTGCAGTCCCAACGGTGGAATCCTGGGAAAACGATTTAGATTGGTGCCAGCGGGCTGAGCAGACAGTATATCAGAGTAGGGGGTGCCCACGCAAATGGGAGAAGATATGGGGAGCCTGGGTGGGCTACAGAACCGAACAGCTCTCAGTCTAAATAAGGGCCTCAGGCGTGTTGGTGGCCAAGCTGCATGATTGTACCCTGAGTCAGATTGGCCGGGGGGGCGGGTCATTGGGAGGGTGGAATTGTGGGAATATTCTGTATCTATACACGCCAAACCTCACACTATATACATTTTAATGTTTCTGAAGCATTTGTGTGTTTTCCTGGTTAATAAAAAAGAATAAAAAAAATAAAAAAAATAACACCACTTGAAAGCAGTCGTTAAATGGAGAAATGTTTTCATTTCTTCGTTTTTTTTCAAATTTGCATGTGTGCTGCACTGTACAGCATACATACAAAGTAGAAAAAGTTTTAAAGCTGGTCTAGGCATAGTATTTTGTACTGGAAGGCAATCCTCCCAGTACAAAACCTATGGTAGGCTCACACACACATCCTTGCACTGTGGCACGAAGGTGTGCGTGGTGCTCGGCAGAAAAAACTGCACCGGCGATAAGAAGAGGGGAGGAAAGTGCCATAACTCTGAAGATATGGTGCTCTCCTGCTCTCTCCCTGTCACACAATGCAGCGCAGCATTTTTGGTTTTTCGCTGTGTTGTGTGACACTTTTGTAAATCTGGGCCTCAGTTCCAGTTCTAATTTGACTGGAGTCCATGAAGACTTGTGGTTCCCGTTCAGCGAGGCATAATGATCGCCCTCTGTGACCAGATGGAAGTAGCTAAATACATATGCTTCGCAGATTGGTTCCTTGCCCAGATTATAGGGTACTGTTTCTCAGAATTCATTGTCACTCAGTGGAAGTTGGCTGATTTCGACTCCCCCACGACCACCCAAGTATGGGATGGTGAATGTACATGGAATGAAGATGTGTCACTGCAAGGCAAGGCAGAAAAACCAACAAAAAGGGCAAGGACAAACTTTCTGCAATTTCAAATGCAGTTCCAGCAGACTATAAAACTCATTACAAGTTCAGGGATAAATTTGGATCGGATCGGAATTACAAGTTGTGTGTTAATGTTTTATACCATATGTGGTAAATACCACACTATGTTCTGACCAACTTGTCATGCAGGACTATTATTTATCCACTACCCTAGAGCTTATCTAATGCATTGGAAGTGCACCTTTTAACCCTCAGATCTCTCGATCTCTCTGCATAGGGAAAGCATATCATTACATAGTACTCCTATAATTATTCTAGCTAACTGTGGCAGACATAACAATGTGCAATCATGTGAGGATTTCATTGAGCTATAGAAGATACCTCTAGCAAGACTAGGTCCTTGACACATAGAATGCATAAAAGTGACAGGCACTTGAAAGAGTACATCATGCTCCCTGCCACTCAAAGTATTTAATGCAGATGTCTTCCAGGTGAGTGTGCAGAGTCCACCACCAACTGAGAGGGGATAATAGCATTCACGCAGCCATAACACACTGTTTGGACTCCAGCAATGAGGCCTACTCAGCTGGCCCTAAGACAAAACAACCACACCAGGCAATATCACCTAGTGCACTCTTTCCTAATGGCAAAGATGGCCTGATACCAAGGGGTACTTTCCCTTGCATTGAGTGTTGTAGATTCTTGCTCCCATATTGGTCTACTACCTGTTTGCATTTGCAGTGTCCATTTCCCAGTACGAAGTTAAACAACTGTGAGAAATTCGGTTATTGGTTGACTGAGGTGTGAGCTTTGGTCAAGCAACAGCCACAATCCCTTGCAGGGTGAACCTTAAAAAGTCACTAAATTAACCTGTGCTTAACCCTCGGTAACTTGGCACAAAGCGCAGTCAGGCTTAACTTAGAGGCAATGTGTAAAGTATTTATGCAGCACACACAAAGTAATAAAGTGAAAACAACACAAGAAAAATCCCAAATCAATTTAAAAAAACAGAGATAAATATTAATACATTATTTGACACCAAAACCACAAAATTCCAATCAGTAGAACCGGAGTTATGAATTTTTAAAGTTTAAGGTTCAAAGTAGCACCTAAAGATCAAAGCGCCAACTGCAGACATTTAGTCGCACAAGACTGGGTCAAAGTTGAAAGTTAAGGACGACCGTAATGAAGCGTGGTTCAGATACAAGAAGTGGATTGGTCCCGGGCAGCACTTAACTTCGGACTTAAAAAAAATTCTGAAATGAAATGTCTGGGAAGGTAACGTTCAGCAGGGCAAGCCTGCAGGAAGTGTCCAAGGAGGGAGCATCATCGTCGGATGGCCTTGGGTCCAAGCCACAGTGAAGATTTCTACGTTCAGAGATGGAAGTCAAAAAGCTCCAGCGGAACGAAGCAGAAGGCTGTAGCCAAAGACAGTTACACAAGGTCGAGTACCCTTTTGGCGAAGGACGCTGAAATAAATTTGCTGCTGCAGAGAAGAACGTATCGGGAGAAGCCATGAAGTCAAGCCATGAAGTCAATCGAACCAACGATGCAGGTAGGTGGACAGGTTGGTCCTGGTCTCAGAGCACGTTTTGGGCAAATTTTGTCCAAGTTCTCAGTTTTGGGAAATGGCCCGCTGTGCACCTTTAGCAACACAGCTACGGGTTTAGGGCTGATGGGACACCTCTTGTGGGGTTCAGGACCTGCTCAGGCTGGGTCCAGGTGCGGGTTCAAGATGGTGGGAGCCTGCTGTGTTCCTGTGGCACTGAACAGGAAGCCAGCAAAAATAGCCCTTGGCGTCACCTCTGATAGTCCTGGGTGCAGATGAAGATTCAGGGCTCAACAGCAGAACTGGCCTCTGAGGCTCAAGGCAGGCTTTAGGCAGCAAAGCAGTCCTTCCTTCCAGGTACAACAACAGTCCAGCAGGGTACACAGCTGGTCACAGCAGCAGGTAGTCCTCTGAGAGTCCTTCCGCACGTCCAGTAGTGAACTGAAGAGAGGGTCTGAAGATCCTATTTTTATACCCTGGTGCCTTTGTGCTGGAATGTGGGGGAAGCTTCTGGAAAGGTTCTTTGAAGTGCATGGAATTTCCTAATACCCCTGCCCTAGCTCCAAGCTGGCTGCAGTGACAATACTGGGGTGTTATTCACTTTGTGTGGAGGCAGTGCACAAGCTAATCAGGTGTAAGTGGGGCTGTGCTCAGCTCTGCCCCCCATCCTGCCAGCAGATGGCCCATTGAGGCCCACTTAATCCCTCTATTTTGTGAATGGGAGGAATTCACAAAGTCTAACTGTTAGTTACACCCAGTAATGTGACCCAAGACATGCTGCAGGCATAAAAGGTCTAAGGGCAGGAAAATGCCAACTTTCTAAAAGTCGCATTTTCAAAATCTAATGGAAAATACGACTTTACCATTACAGGGGGTTTATCTTTACAATTTCATAGGTACCAAACATTATATATCTACCTCCTCTCAATTAGGAATTGCAACTTATTAAATGTAATAAGGAATCCCCAATGTTGTCCTATGGGAGAGGTAGGCCTCACAGTAGTGAAAAGTGAATTTGGGAGTTTTTCACTACCAGGACATGTAAAACACTAATAGTACATGTCCAACCTTTCATTTACACAGCACCCTGCCCTATGGGCTACCCAGGGCCTACCTTAGGGATGACTTATATGGAATAAAAGGGGAGTTTATGTCAAGCACTAACCTGTTTATTCCACGGAGACACAATGATAATCCAGGTTGCTAGTTCCCACTCTCCTGAACGTCAAAGCACTATCCATGAAGTGTACGTGGTGAGCACTGGGACACGCCAGAGGAAAGGGGATTTAATGAGAGAGATGTGGGATCCACGTGGATCGTCGAATAGCACTCTCCGGGCACTTGTTTTCAGGACCTTGGACACCTCTGTGGAACTGGACACCTTCTGTAAATGGAAGGACTAATCAGCAACTATACGAATGGGTCAAGAAACATGTTAGAAACTAAGCTTATATATATATAAATATTAGGTATACCTGTAGTAATCCCCCTTCCAGTTTTGGTTGCTCTTTCTCTCCCTAGACCGAGACTTGGACACCTCTTTAATGGATTTTCTGCAAATAAATGGAGTGTTGGCAACAGACTAATAAAACAGTGACCTATAATGCCTCTCAATGTTCCTTCATCTGTCACCTACCTTTATGACTGTGAACGTGGGTGGTGTCTTCCTCAATGTAGATGATGCAAGTAAGGTCCAACTTGATGACTGATCTCATAGGAGTAATACAGACATTAGTACTTCAAACACAGTAAAAGAATCGCAAGTACCTTCTTTTGCACTCACATATATCATCAGGTTTCATGCGCTGTTACATCACAATGAGCTCTTTATGTATCCACTTCACAGTTCAATCACAGTGAGTCTTTATATATTCACTTCACTGTTCAATCACAGTGTGTGCACACAGTCATATAATCACAAGCTGCATGCATACAGTAATATAACCACAAGTTGAGATATGCTCTACAAAGGTAAGTATACTTAGAGGTTATGCACCACCACAATGTACAACATATTCCCTCATTAGCATCTGAGGAGCCCTGTAGAGGCATCTTTCCTAGCACCTTGTAACATACAGATAAAGCACACAACACTCGTATTGCACTGGGCAAGGCTGGCTGTCTCAAGAAATAGCACGATAACACAACACAAAACATATAACATATAAGGCCAAGATTGTTGCACAAGTCCACAAATAGTCTCACAATGCTAGAGAAAATTAATCCTTAAGCAAGAGAATGGTACCCCTGTTTACAGTACATGTAATCAAATAAACATGCAAAATGCGTGTCTTTGCGCACATGCGGCGTGTTACTGCCTTTCAGCTGTTTTTCTTTCCTGCTGTGTCTTTGTCCCAGAATGAGGTGTATTCTCATCCCCGAATACGGCATGGAATGAGGTATCCTGAAGGTGGAAGCAGAATTCGGGTCCCGACTCGAGCGCAAGGATCGGAACCGCAGGATCAGGAGAGCTTCCAGGACGCGAGTGTTTCCAAAGGAAGACTGACAGCAAGCAGTGTTTTCTGGAACAGGCGTGGCTTAAATACTCCAGGTCAAGACCACACCCGTGACTACACCCGTGGAGCCACTCCCACCAACAAGTATTGGCACATAACAAACAAGCATTGGTAGCCCCCTTGGGAAACAAGCATTGGTAAATGCACCTGGCAGCGATGGGGGCAAATCACAGACATTACCCTGATTGTGCAAACGTAACGTCGTTACTAGGACCTCAGGCCCGACACTTTAAGGCTAGGCAAGGAGGTTTAACTGCTGAGACAACATGGCAGTGTGACACTGCATTCACATACACTACTTAAGTGGGTGGCATACTAAGTGCTGCAGGCCCACTGGTAGCCTTTACTTTACAGGCCCTGGGTATATGGTATACCACTCTACAAGAGACTTATAAGTAAATTAAATAGGCTAATCCAGTATATGCCAATAAAACCATATTTGGGGGAGTAAGCACAAGTACATTAGCACCAGTTAGCAGTGGTAAAGTGCATAGAGTCGTAAGGCCGACAAAGCAAAAATCCAGCAAAATTTGGAGGTAAGTAAGCAAAACGTTTGGGGCAAGACTGCCCTAAGGCTGACAGGTCTAACAACAACATTATGGTTGTAGCATTTGTTGGCATATGGCTACCTTCTATGCCATTAGCAGTGGTGGAAATGAAGTAATTCTTGCCCATGCCATTGGGATGACTTTCCAAGGAGGATCAGAAAGATATATCCAACAGCAGTTGAACTACCCATGCACCAGCCTATGCTCATTCATACTTACTACTCCTTACTCCATCCTATATCGCCTCTTAAAGCACCTTAAAGGGGTATTACCATAGTCTAGACTTTTACGAACTAACACTATTTATTGTCTTTCCAATCTCTTCACATAGCTATTTACTGTTCTTTCTGAGAAGTTCCATTGAAAGCCAAGAGGAGTTTGATTTCTTTCACTTACAAAGCAGAAGATGTACATGACAATGTTATCCTGCATGAAAGGGCGACAAACTATGGCACTAAACTGGATTTGATTACTGTCTTCAATCATTTTGATTTCATAATTTCTGAGCGGTTCTCAGTTTTTACCAATGTAGAAGATTAAAACACCATTACTTGTCATTCATATTTCACACTTAAGCAAATGTTAATACACTGAAAGCATGAAAGATAGGAGGATGGTGTTGCTCAATATTTGGATGCTAATGGCATTTCTATTGATTTGAATTCAAGTTATTGGACATGGAGATAGCTCAAATTAAGTCATTAATCAGAAGTGTTATTAAGTATGGGAGACCATCACTTTTTTTTAATGCCCATATTTTATTGAATTGATATATTTAACATGTCTTGGTTTTCTTAATTTCACTTTAATATTGACAACAGAAATGCATCAATGAAGCAACGTACATTTGTTCTTGTACTTATAATTGGAAAATAAAGTGAGTAGAAGCAATTAATATAAAACGTGATCTCTTGTGTTGGATGAGTTGTACTACTTATCAGGTGCACACAAATGGGGCATATTTACAAGGAAATGGTGGAGCTCGGAGGTGCACCAAATTTTGCAACGCCACGTTCCCCATTACCAAAATGCAGGGATTCGCCGTATTTACAACAATACGGCGCACCCCTGTGTTTTGCCTAGCGCTGGAGCTAAAAATAGATGCCTAGCGCCAACGCAGGCACCAGAGTGCTAGGGAGGTTGCGTTGCAGGGAATGATTGTTATGTGCAGCAAGGTGTCCATTCCTGCAAATCGTCATTATTTAATGATTAAATGATTTAATGATAGTTTATGTGCAGGAAGGAGTGCCTCCCTGCACATAAACAATCATTAATGGCATTTTGCTCTTTCTACGCGTGCTGCACAATGCAGCACATATAAAAAAAGCAAAAAACAGGAGAAATAAAAGTATTTCTCCCCGTAGCACCATTCTAACGCCTGCTATTGCATGGCATTTGTTTTTGGCGCTGCCTCCGATTTACAAATCCTTGTAAATCTGAGGCAGAGTCAAAATGCAATGGGTGTTGCAGTGAAATGCCCACAGCAACACTCATTGCATGCCCCTTTCACACAAAGTGATGTGTGTAAAGGGGCTGTATTTACAAGGTATTTAAAGTGGCTTAGCACCGCTTTGTAAATATGGAGAAGGGCATAGCTCCACCTGAACGTCGCTATAAGTAATGTTCTGGTTGCTTAGAGACTTTCTGTTGGTGCCATGCCCTTGTAAATATACCCCAGTGTTGGGTCTATGCATGTTTGTGTATGTTAGAATATAATCTTTGATGTATTAGAACAGGAGGACTGGAATGTTGTTATTCAACTTGGGGGACATTTGCTGTATTCCTGCTGGTCGCATGCTTCATGCCCAATGAAAGAATCACAGAACTTACCCGTGAAAGTGGGGTCTTTTCACTGCGACAAGTGGCCAACAGCTCCAGTCGCCTGCTTACATCCTCCAGCATTTGGCTCATCTGCGTGGTTCGAATAAAAATCAAACCAACTAGCAGCTGGATTTCTTCATTGCTAGTCATTATTACTGGGTCTCGGTGCCTCAACTCTGTTTCCTGTTTGCCAGTACTGCCCTCTTTGGCTCTTGCGTGTAGCTGTTTCCTGGCAGCTTTACACGATTTCACTGCCACCCCACTATTGTTTGATAATAGTGATGTGCGTTTTGAACCTGCTCCCAGGGCTCCTCTGTCGCTGTGAGGTGCCATTTACCACCTGTGCGCATGCAGATGTCAAATTCTGCTGAAGCAAAACTTTCGGGTCGAGGTAAAGGAGTTAAGGCCTGCATCTGATCTACACAGTGACACACACCCAAATATAAAAAGGTTAACTGCAACTGTGCGTTCACGCATACGGTGATGCACACACCATAACAACAAACATACTAGAGTGAAGGGAGTGCGCTCAACCCATCAAGCACAGGAAGCGCAATCCAATGCACCGGTGGCAGGGGGAGCAAGGATCTTTCCTCTGAGGCACATGGAGGTCAAGGGCGCTGCGGCAAGCACGCGCTCGATCAGTGCTACTGATCCAGCGCTAACAATAAAAATTCTTCTCCTGTAAGCTTTGGTCATCCAGGTGCAACTATCCCTCCAACACACAAACTATATCCATATGACGGTGGGGCCCATAACACCGCATATACATTCACTTACTCCTTTATTCCCTGGATTACCTCCGTCCTTAACCTAGGAGAAAACGATTCGCTGGAAGGAGACGGGATACCTCTTTTAACATGACATAATGTTTCTCATTTGCTTTTAAGGTATTCCGCTCATTGGTCAATGGACCAACTAGTAGGAATCAGTTGATGGTGATTAAGACCAGCTCAATCACAATAAACTCTTTAACATTTTACTTTAATTATTGAGCTAAAGAATCACTGAGTCATTTGTTTAAAGAATAATAAAGTTTATATAAAGTTTCGAAGCAAGAAATAAGTTTAAGCTTATTATTCAGATTATTACATTTATCATCAATATAAGAATAAATTGAAATTACAATGCATACCTATTAGACGGAAAAATAAGGTTGTCATAGCAAGAACTCCAAAAGATCAATCTATCTGTCTTGGAAAATCTAATAGTTCTAAATGAAAAATCTATCAGGAGTAAAAAGGTTCTCCAAAAGCAGCATCTTATACTCAACTAGAAATATAAAATAGCAGCAGCAGCAGCATCAGCTCGTCAGCCTCAGCAACCGCAACTTCACCCATCTACAGCATCCACTCTCTCCAGCATCTAACCTCTCCAGCATCTAACCCCTCCCCACCAAGAGTAGGTCTTCTTATACCCTAATTCTAGCTTACTGAATAAAAATGTTGCATCTCTATGGCGTGATTCTCTCTCATTGGTCCATTCAAGTCCATATACATTTTAATCAAACTTCCTTGTCTTAACCAGTTCTTTGTGGAATGTCCATGCTTGCATCGTTTCCCACAGTTCATGACATTGCTCATCAGTTTCGATCAGTCCAATTTGTATCTTTTTCTGATACTTTTTGGATTCAACAGTTCCGTCCATTTATTCAGTTTGACTTCTCACGCTTCTTGCTGATCATCTTGGCACACATTTGCTCAGAAAGGTCACAATAGCCTTGACCATACTTCCGTCTTAGGCTCTCAGCACGAACACGTGGTCATCCTTTTTCACAGCCTTGCTCCTCTACCAGACGGCTTCTTGCTCATGCGTACTCTAGCAAATGGCGGCCATTTTATATCGCTGCTCAACAGGCCTAAGCGCACTATTTTCAAAGATAAACAAAATATTGTTAAAATAAAGAATATAAACCCTTTCGTTTCCCTCCCGTCTTTCTACGTACCCCAATTAGGTATTACCTAGCAAAAAGCAACATATAAAGCCGTCCTTTACTTACCATCGCTTTATTTTGCCACCACACGTTTTATTTAAAAGCACAAATCATGCGTCTATTATTTTATTAGTACGCAAATATTACGTTATGTTAGACACGTCAACAATTATAAGTAGATTAATTTGCACATAAAATAGCGTGTTACCTTTAACCCTTTACATGTAACTTACATTGTTGGTTATTTACTTAAACGAACATGTTTATTAATTATTTTACGAAAATTATTAGGAGGTTAAAATTTTTTCATTTACCCTGCTCCATCAACTCCCCCCTTTGGTGATTTTTAATATCACCACAAAACCCAAGTTATACAATTCTTTCAGACAGCATATTTCTTTTATCTGTTTGCTTTTGTTAGTTTACACAACTGTATCCCTTTCAATTTGTCTCTTGGTCTTCTTGTACATGTTCTCTTTTATCTCTTCTAACTCTATTTCACCCATTTCTCTCTCTCTCTCTCCTTGTTTATCATGTTTTCTTTTTCTATTTTATTCTGTCTTCTTCTTTTCTTTATACATGTAATTACAAGCTTCAGCACTAAATTTATTATTATTATCATGGTTGCTATTATTATAACTTTCCCTATTATTAATCCACTCATTCTTGTTAACCAATTTATTACTGAAGAAAACCCTTTACCAAGTTTTCCCAATGCACTTTCAACCTCCAGTGGAACAAGTTCTTTGTGCAAACTTGTAATATTCGTTATATACTTTTGTATATTTTCACTTTTATCTGGAATGTAAGTGCAACAATGTTGGACTTTCAGCATTCCACAGACTCCACCCTCTTTTGCCAAAAGAATGTCAAGCGCAAGTCGATTTTGCATCACCATAGCTCTCATGGCAACCATTTCGGTATTTACCATCAAGAACCCTCCAGCAGTATCTGTAGATAAACGATCTACCACTGTGGATAATTTCCGAATTCTAAATGCATTCAAAGATATTTCCACTGCTGGTATCAATGCACCAAAAATATCACCTACTATTTCTGAAAAACTTTCCCTTTTTCTACGTGTAAAGGTATTTATCATTTTGTGTGTTCCTTTTTCTTTTCTATCCATATGAAAAATCTTTGGAAAGACCAGGCCTAAATAACATGACCCATACCAATGGTCCGGCAACCTATAATAAGCCCTATTACCGCAAACATAATAGATCCTTGGAAATATTGGATCTTTTCCCCCTTTGAATCCCCATCCGCCTAAAATTTGATAATTGTCATGGCAAATACTGAAACCCACAAAATAATTGTCATATCTTGTCTTATTTCTTCTAATGCACAACCTTCCCTGTTGGGGCCAATCCACAGTCATAGCTGCATTTGTCTTTTTCTTGTCATGATTGTCTTCCTCAAACGCCCAAAGAGGTGTTTTTGTCTCTTCTATCACTTTTCTTTGAAATTTCACTCTTCTTTCTTCAACCATCTCTAAAAATACCTTTTCTTCCTTCTTTAACTCACAGGTAAGGTTGTTTTTAACTATATTATCTAATGTTAAAATCTTATCTTCTATAAAATATTCACCAAACGTTTTTCCCTCTTTTATTTTGTTTAGCTCGGGAACTACAGAAACCTTCGCGAAAATCTTATCTATGTCAGTGTAATAATATTCTAATCTACCTGTTTTATAAAATAAACTTTCTAAAACACTACATGTTATTCCATACGTCAAAGGAAGGTGATGATAAGTCACACCCTCTGCTACAGACGCAGGCAATTGCATACAAACATAGCAATCTCTTACATCCATTGTTTCTACATACTCATATAATAATTTAGTAAAAACATTCTTTGAAAAATCTGTTATTGATTTATCTTTATGTAACTCTGCACTACTTTTTAATATAACTGGTTCTTGAGTGTTAGCTCCTTTTTCTTTCTCTGTGTTATTAGACGTTTCTACTACAGCTAAACTAATTGGAATAGTGATTGCTAAAACCACCTATACTGTCATTAATAATCCTGTACAAAAGAAGCACATCTTACACCATCTACTTAAAAACTCACATTTACATTTTCTATCTCTAGTATCCTCCATTTTGTTTTATAACCTTATTTATTATTTTTCAAGAAAATTGTGTCACTACACCTCAGAAATAACTTATTAGCCACTCTGCACTCCAATGTTTTTGTTTTTGCTTGGTACTTTCTTTTAATTCTTTTCAGAATTCTTTCTTTGTCAAATCCAGTATTTTGTCAAATCCTGTAGAAATTCGTCAGATCCAGTGTTTTGTCAAGTCCGGTAGAAATTGTTTAAATTTCTTCAAGTTTGTTGCACCTCACCTTCACCCATTAGGTTTCTTTGTTCTGGGTTCTCGTGAGTGTTCTTTTCTTCTTTGATATCAGTCAAAGCAAGATACAACCATTCAGGCGATCTATACTTCGGATTTACCTTCTTTACTCTTTTCGTTTTCTGCAAGTGTTTTCCACCTTGTTTTTCTTGCTCTTTCTGACTTGTTATTTCATTCACTTGTTCAGCACTTTTTCCATTTAACCTTATGATTCTGTATCTTAGCTTTCTTACTTCGTTGGGCCAATTGTCTCCTTTTCTTGGCCTTTTTGCCTCACTTCCTTTTTCCTCTCTTTCTGTTTTCCAATTCCTTTTTCTTGACTCTAGTTTTTGGTTTCTTTCTTCTCCACTTTCTTCAGACTCTGTTTCAGTTTTTTTGTTATTGTCTCTTATTTTGAATCTTATAATTTCATTTTCTTCCTCTACTTGTGGTTCTTTTCTTATCTTCCTTCGTTCACCTATTTCTGTCCCTCCTCGAGGTTCTTCCGAATTTGTGTCAGTCTCTCTATCTTCTTCTAAATTTCCCTGTTCTTTTGTTTGGCTATCTGCCCCTATTGCTCCTCGGGGATCTTCCGATTTTTCTAACTTTCTGTTTGAAACTCTCCCTTCTTCATCTATTAATATTATTTCTGAAGGATTTTTACCACAACTTGTACTTGGTTGCTCACTGTTACTATCTTCTTGCTCAGTTTCTTCTCTTATGCTTTCAAATTTCCAATTTCTTTTCAAAATTTCTTCACAATCCGAATGATCTGTATCAGATTCTGAACTGGTATCTGATATTTCCAGATGTCGACTCACATGTCGATCTTCAAGTTCTGGAACTTCAGCTATTTCCTCTACTTCTTCTGTCGTTGCACTTGTAGTTGGGTCTTCCAGATGTCGACTTACAGGTCGATCTTCAGATTCTGGCACCCTGTTTGTTTCTTCTTCTGCTTCTGATGCTGAACTGTTATCCAATATTTCCAGATGTCGACTCACATGTCGATCTTCAGGTTCTGGAACTCTGATGGTGTGACTGGCATGCACCCAGTGTTTCACTCCTGCACATTTGACTGCAGTGGTTGTCACCAGGATCACTTGTCGTGGTTCGTCCCAGCGAGGAACCAAACAGTTTCTTCTCCTGTGGACTTTTATGCGGACCCAATCTCCTGGATTCAAGTCGTGTGCTGGTTTTCTTTCAAGAGTGGTCGCATCCGGTCCAACCTGATGAAACACAGAACGCACCACATCAGCCAATCCTTTGCAATAATCCAGCACCAGATCATCAGTTATAGTCAGTAGTTTGTTGACAGGTACATGTGCTTGTCTCATTGCTCGTCCCATAATTATCTCATGGGGACTGAGTCCAGTTTTCCTTTCCGGAATACTTCTGATTGTCATTAAAACTAATGGCAAGGCATCTGGCCATTTGAGTCCTGTAGCTTGACACATTTTTCCTAACCTGTTCTTAATTGTTCCATTCACTTGCTCTACTATTCCAGAAGCCTCTGGTCTGTATGCACAATGCAGTTTCTGTTTCATACTAAGTGCTTCACAAATTAACTTAATTAATTCATTTTGGAAATGTGTTCCTCTATCTGTTTCAATCTTGACTGGAAAACCATACCTCGGAATGAATTCTCGCAGCATAAGTTTTGCTACCGTGATTCCATCATTCCTTCTGGTCGGGTATGCTTCCACCCAACGGGAAAACAAACAGACGACTACGAGGACATACCTTAGTCTGTTGCTCGGGGGCATTTCGATAAAATCCATTTGCATTCTAGTGAACGGACCTCCTTCTCGTCCTATTGTTCCTAGACTCACTACTGTCTTCCTTCCTGGATTTAACTGTTGACAAATAAGACATCTTTGACAAAGACTCTCAGCTATGGCTCTGAATTTTGGATTATACCATGTTTGTCTAAAAGTCTGATCATTGAATCTCTCCCAATATGGGCTTGTCCATGGTACATCCGTGCCATGTCAGAAATCATGCTATCAGGCATAACTGGTCTTTCATCTCTGTAAACCCAAACATCATTTTCCTCATGTTTTCTACATCCTGCTTTTATCCATGTATCTTTTTCCTCATCATCTGCTGCTTCCTGTAACTGTCTCACCTCATCCCATGTCTCAACAGGGTTAGTAAAAAGCAAAGGACAAGAAATATGCTCTCTCTCTCGGTTCCTGTTTAAAGAAACAACATTCTTTGCACAGTACTGTGCAATTTCGTCAGCATATTTATTGCCGACAGTTATGTAGTCTTCCCCATTTTTATGTGCATTGCACTTCACAACAGCAATCTGTTTAGGCAGCTGTATCGCCTCAAGCAACTTTTTCACAAAATCTCCATTTCTAATTGGCGTTCCTGCAGACGTCAAGAAACCTCTTTGTGACCAAATCTGACCGAAATCATGCACCACCCCAAAGCCGTACTGGCTATCTGTCACAATCGTAACCCGTACATTTCTTCCCAACTTGCAGGCTTGAATCAGAGCTACTAATTCTGCGACTTGGGCAGACCGTATCCCTTTCAGACAAGATGCTTCCATTACAGTTGCTACTGTGCAAACTGCATATGCTGCACTTAGAACTCCATCATTCGTTCTCAAACATGAGCCATCCACAAACAGAATATAATCTGATTCCTTTAAAGGCTCATCTCGTATGTCTGATCTTGGTTTTGTACAATATTCAAGCACATTCAGACAATCGTGATCTACTTCATCCATTTCAATCACACTCTCTTCATCTGGCAATGATGTCGAAGGATTCACATTCATACATCTGTCAATGGTCACATTATCTGCACTCAAAATTACTTTTTCATACCTAGTCAGCCGACTATGTGTCATGTATTGGGTTTTCGTTCTTGTCAAGAGAATTTCCACAGAATGGGGAACATATACTCTCAGTGGATATCCCATCACTATGCCTTCACTCTGTTCCAGACTCACACAAGTAGCAGCAACTGCTTTCAAACATCCAGGCAACGCTTTCGCTACAGGGTCTAAAACAGCTGAAAAATATGCAATGGGTCTTTTCATAGTTCCATGTCTCTGTACCAAGACTGAAGATGCACATCCATCTCTTTCACTGCAATACAACTCAAAATCTTTCTCATAGTCAGGCATTCCCAATGCTGGAGCTTCACATAATTTCTTTTTCAGCTCTCTGAATGCTTTCATTTCTTCATCATTCATTTCAAAAGGATCTTTAACATCCTTCTTTGTCAGTTTTTGCAACGGTTTAGCAATCAGCGAAAAACCGCTTATCCATTGTCGACAATATCCAACCATTCCCAGAAACATTCTTACCTCTCTTTGCGTCATTGGAGCTCTCATTCCTTGAATCATCTTTATTCTTTCAGTCGTTACCTTTCGCACTCCTTTCTCAATTTTATGCCCTAAATATTGGACTTCTTGTTGACAAAACTGCAATTTTGATGGGGACACTTTATGTCCTCTTTTGGCTAAATGATTCAGCAAAGCAATTGTATCATTGACACATGCTTCCTTCGTTTTTGATGCCACCAGTAGGTCATCAATATACTGAACCATCGCTGACTTTTCTGGCATTTTTAAATCTTCCAACGATTTCTTTAGGATCTGATTAAAGATTGAGGGGCTTTCTGTGTACCCTTGAGGAATTCGGCACCATGCCAAAATACGCTCTCCAAACCTAAACGCAAATAATGGCTGGCTATCTGGATGCAATGGAATAGAGAAAAATGCATGACATAAATCAATTACTGTGTACCATTCTGCTTCACGTGGAATCTGGTATAGAATCACAGCAGGGTTCGGTACTATTGGGCAACAAGGCACTACAATTTTGTTTACCTTCCTCAAATCCTGTACAATTCTATATGTTCCGTTTGGCTTTTTCAGTCCCATTATTGGCAAATTACATGGACTGCTCATGATTTCTTTTAGAATCCTTTGTTCAACCATTTTATTTATTACTGGCGTTATTCCTTCAATTATTTCTGGTGTCAATTTATACTGGGGCGTATTTGGGTAACTTGTTCCTTCTTTTACGGTTATTTTAACGGGATCTACTTCTTTCATTAATCCTATATCTTCTCCTGTAAAGTCCCACACTTCTTCTTTCACTGTCTTTTTCAATTCAATTGGGATTTTCTCTGCATCAAATACAGTACAGGAAACAAATCATTTACTTCTGGTTCTAAATTCACCAGTGTCATTTTATACAGTACATCTTCATCTGGGGTCTGAAATGCAATTCCATCTGGAGTACAATAGATAGTGCAATTCATCTTGCACAATAGATCGCGTCCTAATAGGTTCACGGGACTACAATCGCATACCACAAATCGGTGCATTTCACTAAATGGACCAATCTTTACCTCCACTAATTTAGTAAGAGGCGTCTTAATTTGCTGATTCGAAACTCCAACTACTTGGATATGTTC
This sequence comes from Calotriton arnoldi, assembly GCA_963921515.1. Classification (NCBI taxonomy): domain Eukaryota; kingdom Metazoa; phylum Chordata; class Amphibia; order Caudata; family Salamandridae; genus Calotriton; species Calotriton arnoldi. The sequence continues at coordinate 1,645,591 of CAWUFW010002763.1, read as the reverse complement.
ACCTGAGAGAGGAAGGTTTGGAATTTCCACTGACCTAACAGTAGAACGGGTAGCTCCAGTGTCCACAAGGAATGTTACATTTGCACCATTCACTTCTCCATCCACAAATGGACCAGACTGATCTACCTCTAGAGTTGCGCCAAGCACGCACTCTTCCCCCTCTCCTAGGCACCGTCAGAAACTTTCATCCGTTTCATCCTCATCCTGTTGTAACCAATATTGAGAAATGGCAGCTGCACGCGGCAACTGTGTTACCTGTTCTCCTCCGTAGAATCCTGTTTCTGCACTGTATTTCTGTTGGTTAACACTCTTGGGAAGTGGTGGTTGTGGCACCTGACTCTGTTGAGTAACTACCTCACTCTGAACCTATGAATTTAATGATTGATTTTCCACATTAAGTTTTGGAAGAAATTTACACTCGTTTCTCCAATGCCCTAGCTTTCCGCAGTTGTGGCATGGCCACTTTTTCTTTGCCTCATCTATGCTCATTTGTCCTTTTCCTTTACCTATATTTGGTCGAGATCTAGCCTGTCCTGCTTCATTACCTGTATTACTCAATTGAGTTTCTTGCTTCTCTGCAACTTTCACCTGTGCCCACAAGGCTTTTTCTTTCAATTTACGCTGTCTACTCTCAATATCATCACTGCAATACTTAGCATATCTCAAAACTTCGTCTACTGTGCTATTCTGCTGATGGAGCGAAGTACAGAAGATTTTGTGCGTACCCCGTTCAGACCAATCACCCCATAACAAAGTAATATATTAATTTTGATTGCTGTGTATTAACCAAACACACACATTACAAGTGGGAAATGCTCTGCATTAACAGGTTTGATTAACATATTAATTAATGGTGTAAAACGCATGTTTTATCTATTTTGTGCATTTAAGTAGTGTAATAGTGCATGTCTATGCTGTAGTGTACATTGTGCATTACATGCTGCTTTTGCTTTATTTTAATGACTTGCAGTGTGATGCTTTTCCGCTAGGTAACAGTTTTAGGGGATAAATATTAGTACTCTGTGGGTGGGGGGACAGAAAACACTTATTTTCTGTGTATTCACATTTTCTTTGTGTTTATCGTAGTTTTGGCTGGTGGCTAGTTTCAAGATGGCTTCGTTTTTCCCGGTTCTGCGCAGTAGAGAATGCTTGCATCATCTGGCTGGAAGAACCTCGCGCATGCCTTGTGCTCCACTGAACTTTGCAACTCCAGCTGACTATGTTCGAGGCCATTTGTATGAATGCCGGCGAGTGGCTGAGAGCCAGAATGATAGCACGAGAACAGTCGAATGCCTGCCAAAGAATGACCATGTGGAAACAGCTGAAAATAAACGGTTGAATCCCTGCCAATGAACATTTGAATGCCTGCTAATGAACTATGGGACAATTGAATTTGTATCTATCAGCTTGTCAAACATAGTTATTCACGGACATCCTGGGAGCAGAGAAATACAAAGTTATTCACGGACATCCTGGAAGCAGTGAAATACATTGTCATTCACGGACATCCTGAGAGCTAAGAAATGCATTTTCATGACCAATCAGAGCAAGGGAAACGGCAAGAGTTGAAACATTTGTGGGTAGAGAGCCAGCAAACACAGTATAAATATCAGACCAAAATTGGGGGTTTTTTTGAGAGAGAAGCTGGTTGGAGAGATGCTGTCTGTCAGAGAAGCTGTTTGCAGAGATGCTGGGAGCTTGAAACCATGCCAGAATGCGCACTGATGACCCCTGTAGGTTCGAGATCGTTACGGGACACTAGCCTGGGTGAGAGATGCGTCTAGGAGGCCAGGGTTATTAAGAAAGTTGGGGTTTAGTGTTGGTTAGGAAGGTTTTTAGTGTAGGAAATCTTTAGAATTAAATGCATGTTTTTAATTATGGTTCACTGATCTTTCATTTTGGGAACCCTCTATCAGTTACATGACCAAGAATTGATTTTTAACCATTTTTAAGAATAATTAAATGAATGCAAACTTACATTTTCTCTTCATGACTTTTATTAAACAGTTCTTGATTTATTTCCTGAATAAATGGCAATGCTCAGTGAGAATTAATAGTGAGAGAATAAATGATAATTTTCTTTATGCAAATTAATTATATAAAATCTTTTAAATGATTTCAGGTGTTTGTGATTCTTTTAGAGTCAATTAATTATGCAAATCAATGTATTGTTGTAGTGAGGTTAAGCTGGTCTTGACAATCACCATCAACTTGCTCAACTAATTGGTCCATCGACCTAATTGGCGGGGTACATTGATGCATAGATTAGTTAGTAAAATTAGGTGATGAAAACAAATGTTGGTGTAAAAATCTGTGCTTAAAGGTATCCCGTGATAGGAAATAATTCATGCAACCCATTGTAGGATTATTAGCAAGGGTCTGGGGTGTGTGTGTGTGACAGGGTGTGTGTACTTCGGTGTTATGGGCCCCACCGGAGTGACCCGGACCCTGGGTTGGTGATAATTTCTGGGTAAACGCTGCATCACTGCCAACAAATCATATGCTGTTTAATCATCTCACTTATCTCTGGTTTCAACCCATAAACAAATCTATATACAAAATGACTCATATCCTTCTCATTTAGTGTCTCATAACCACTATACTGTTTGAAAACTAACAACAGCCTTTCATAATAAGCATGCACTGATTCTTTACTTTCCTGCGTTGTTCTGTCTATTTTTACCCAATCTGTTTCTTTAGGTGGAATCTTATTCTTCAAAAAGGTAATTACTTGGTCATACTTTCTCATCACTTCTGGTCCTGGCGCTCCTGTTTTAGCATCCCTTGGATATTCTACAGTTGGCCAATCAATAGTAATCTTACATTCTGTCCACAAATCAGCTGGCACTACTATATCAAACAATCCATCTAAGTCTATCCACAACACCTTTGAAACCTTAACAAATCTCTCCACTTGTCTGTACCATTCTACTGGCTTCTCTCTCAACTTTGGGAAGTCATTTGTAAATGACAGTATATCCTGCCTAGTCCATGGAACATGCACATAACTACCTCCTGGAGTCTCTCTCATCGGGTACTCCCTTACAACTGGTTCCTTATCTGTCACTGCAAAAGCCAAAGATGCTTTATCTGTTACTTTCTCGTTCTTTTTCGCCCATCTATTTCTCCATCTATCCACATCACCCCATTTTCTCAGTAAAACAATTAACTCTTTTATTTGGGTCAATCTTCCTGATGTGTTCAAATTCTCTATATCTTTCTCACAAAAATCTACTCTGTATGGTTTCTGCAACGTTCTCACTTTTACAAATTCTACTCCTAGTTCACTTGCTGTCTCTTCTAATTTGTCATGTAAATTTCTAGCTCTCCATGTAAGACTTTTGCACAAAAACATAATCTCGTCATCCTGATAATTTTTTTATTTTTCTGTACCAATCGTTCCTAAAATCAATTCTTCCATGTCTATTTTTAACCTAATTACATCTAATGGTTTTACTTCTGTTTCTTTCGTTTTTAGCGTTTTCATCCATTCATTTAACTCATCTGAAGTCGGACCTACAGGCATACTATTTAATTCTATCCAATTGTTACTTCTTTCTGGTGTCCCTGATGCAGACTCCGTTACCATAGGTATTCTCCTGATCTCATTCTCATTTATCGTCAAATTAGTAGGTGGGCTTGGTCTATAGGTACTAACCAAATGGTGTGCACCTTCATTATTCAGTTCCATCCCTTCTCTTTTTCTTTGCAAATGTGAATTCATGGGAATCACTAAAGAACGTTCATCAATTTTCTGATTCTCAAAAATTGGCATTACTGGACCTATCGTTACTGGTACAGTTACAGCTTCCATATTCTTTGTCAATGCTCTTATCTTCTCAGTCAATTCTCTTGTGGTTTTTGCAAATTCAGTTGCATTGTCACTTTCTATCTCTTCATTTTGTGAAGTTTTTAATTGATCTTGTGACCTATTTATCTCATCTCTTCGTTCGGGATTTTTATTCCTCCAGTTTCCATTGGCGGTGCATTAGGTGTCACCACCGCAGAAGTCTGTTGGTATGGAGGTGGGTTTCTGTTTAAAATATCTTCCAGCAATTCGTCATCCGTTTCACTACCACCGTACCCATACTTTTCTATAACTACATGTTTCTTTTTCTCTGTACACTTTCTCTTTGCTTCTTCCTCCACTGTAAAAGCTGGAAACAAACCTCCTGTCATATTAGCATATCTCCAACGCTTTATTCTGTCCTCATGATTTACTCCCCATAACCTTCCAGGCACAAACTCATGATTCTTTAATCCTCTGAATCTCTCTCGTTCATACATCTCATCTTCCCATTCAGTTAAAGCTTCAAACTGTGTCGGTCTAGGTCTAGGTTCTAACATTGCCATCTTCTCTCTCAAATTCCGTAGTACAGCTACATTAAATGAACCATTCTCAGGGAAAGCCAATGCTCCATCATTCTTTTTTTTTGTTAAATATTTTTATTGAATTTTCTCAACAAACAACACAACTGATGGCAATCAGTGATCATTTTCAGTAAGTATGTGCTTAGGCTAATTGCAGTTTCACAGAATTTTCCCAGCCCTAGTCTGGGAGGGTGTGCTCCTGCTCCCTGCGCCCCTTCTACCCGGGCTGCCGTTCAGTAGTATCTGCAGTTCACTGGTACATCGGAGCCGTTCAACCCCCCAGTTCATACATCGCACAGTCCCTCAGCCGAGTCATAAGCCAGTTGCCAATCAACCCCCTCCCTGTCCCATCCCCCCCTGCCGCTGGTGTGTTCCTCAATACCATGTCGGATAAATGTAACCTCTATACAAAGTTAGTCAGGGGCCGACATCTCTCTGCTCCTCTCCCTCAAGGGGCATTGGCCCGGTCAGTCAGAACTCACTCATTACTAGCCTCAGGGACTCTCAGTGGCTCCCCTCCTGCTCAGCGGCTCTTGGTGATCCCGCTAGGCCTTCCCCTGATTCTTCGTCCGACTCCGGATCAGGCTGCAGTAGCCGCGCGACCAGGGCCTCCCACGCCTTTGCTGTTTCCAGTGCCTTGTCATTATTGGTTCTCCTAGCTAGTTGAAACCGAACCACACTCTCACTGGCTGCCCATTTGAGGAATTCGGCCTTCCAACCGTCAACAGTGGGGCCCCTCTTAGATTTCCAATTCTTCGTCAGTTCCCTTTTGGCCAGAACCAACCCCAGGTCTATGAACCTGCCTGTGACTTTCGTGCGAGCTGTGCGAGGAAACCAGTGCAAGATGCATACCCCCATTTCCGGGTCTAGCTGCCTGTCGGTCACCCCACACAAAATCTCTACCACTTCCTCCCAATATGGTCCTAGCTGCGGGCAACTCCACATCATGTGCGCAAATTCTGCCTCTTCTGAATTACAGCGGGGGCACCGAGCCGTGTCCACATTAAAATATTTATTTATCCTTGCCGGAGTGAGGTACGCCCGATGCAGTACATAGAAATGGATAAGCTGGAATCTAGCGTTGCGCGTACTCTTCCACGCCCCCTCCACTATCCTGGACCAAGTCGTTTTGGGGATCTCCCTTCCCAAGTCTGCCTCCCATTTCTGCTGTAGCTGGGTCAGGGGCTGCAGCCCCTCTTCCGTCAACCGCCTGTAAAGGCACGTTATGGCCTTTAAGGTCCCTGCCGCCATCATTACGTATTGGCATGTTAAGGACGTCTGAGGCTCAGACAACCCTCTTCCCCAGTAGCGTTGGATTGCCGACACCAGTGCAGTATGTAGTAGAAAATCGCCCCTGGGAAGGTCATATCTGTCCTGCAGCGCTCGGTAAGGCAACAGAGCTCCCTCCTCATAAAGGTCCCCCATCACATGCACCCCACGTTCCTCCCACCCAGCCAGCGCAGACCAGTCTCCACCGTGTGGTAAGGCTGTGCACATCCCTAGCGGGATCTCTGGCGCGTACGGTCGAAGGGCCCCAGTCCTCCGGTGGCTACGAATCCAGCACGATCGCAGCGTCCTCTCTTCATGTGTCAGCGGTCCAAGCCTCAGCCGCCGGCCCAGCACGACAAATGATAGGATATGGCGTGGGATCCACCGGCCCATTGGGCCATCCGGGCCCCGGTACTCCCTCGCTACTGCCTGGGTAAACCACTGCAGCTGAGCCGCTAGGTAATACAGTTCAAAGTCTGGTACCGCACATCCACCCTCAGCCCGAGGCCGCATCAGCGTGTTCAGCGCCACCCGCCGTCTGCTATTTCCCCAGATAAACCCCCCCATCATTGCTCGGAGCGTCCTGAAGATCGAGCCCGGAAACCAAACCGGCAACGTCCTAAAATAGTATAACAACCGAGGCAGCGCCACCATCTTCAAGAGCGCCACACGGCCCGCCACTGATACTGGTAGCGTGCTCCAGATTGTCATGTTCCCCTTAATCCCTCTCAACGCCCTCCCCACATTACCCTCCAATAGGTCATCCTGCTTATGGTATATGTGGGTTCCAAGGTAAGGCAAACAGTGAGGCTCCCACCGTGCGCCTCCCAGGTGAGGCGGGCACGCCATCTCCTGGTGCACTGGGAACAGGCAAGTCTTAGCCCAGCTTACCCGAAGCCCCGAAACCTCAGCAAACCTACGCAGCAATGTCATCGCCCCCTGTAGGGCCTCTGCTGTATTGGCCAGGAACATAAGCAAATCATCTGCATAGAGAGAGATGTAGTGCATGTCCTCGCGGAGCCTTAGCCCTGTATAGAGGTCCCCTGACCTCGCGCATGCAGCTAGCGGCTCTATTGCGATGGCGAACAGAAGTGGAGACAGCGAGCAGCCCTGGCGCGTTCCCCGCCCCACCTCGCAGGCCAATGAAACCGTCGCCCCGGTCCGCACTCGGGCCGTCGCCGACCTGTAGAGAATCCGAGCCCAAACCACAAAGCCCTCCCCTAAGCCCATCACTCGCATCACCTGAAAGAGAAACGGCCATTCCAAGCTATCAAAAGCTTTCTCAATGTCGATCGAGAGGACCGCTGCCGCAGGCATCAAACTATGGTCCCCCTCCATAATACGCAGCAGACGCCGCACGTTAATTGATGTGTTTTGCATGGGAATGAAGCCCGCCTGGTCCGGGTGGACCAGCCGCGTCATGTGGGGAAGGAGCCGAGTTTCAAGAATCCTACTCAATATTTTATAGTCGGTGGTCAACATCGATAGTGGGCGGTAGGCCGCCATATCAGTCGGCTCTCTCCCGGACTTCAACAACGGGATGATAATAGCCTCCCTAGTGGTGGCCGGCAGCTTCCCCACCTTCCATGCTTCGCGGTATACCGCTTGCAACCTCGGGGCCAATTGGTCCACATATACGGAGTAAAATTCTATCGGTAGCCCGTCTACTCCGGGTGTTTTGTTACGAGCCATATGCTTAATTGCACTCCGTATCTCTTTTAGCGAGATCTCCTGCCCCAGCAGACCTTCCTGTTCTGGTTCTAGCCTGGGCAGGGTCAGTTCCGATAGGAACTCGCCTATCGCCTCCTCACCCTGTTGCAGTTTGCTACTATATAGGTCAGTGTAGTAACCCAGGAACCATCCATTTATCCCCTGCTGCGTGCAAACCTGCTCTCCTGTCGGGGCTTTCAATCCCAGCACGGGCTTCCCCCGGGAATTCGGATTAGCCAACCACGCTAACAGCGCGCCTGTCTTGTCCCCTTCCGCATGCGCCCTTGCCCTGTACGACCTATGATCAAAGGATCGCAGCCTCTCCACCTGCTCTGCCACTGCTTCTCTGGCCTCCAGGACCTCCCCCTGCAACCCCGGATCCTCCGGTCGGGCTCTCTCAGCTGTGCGCAAGCGGCGCTCTGCTACTTCAATGTCGTTTAAGAGCGTTTTCCGCACCCCCACCATTTTAGAGATACAGAGACCCCGGATCACCATCTTAAAAGCATCCCATTCGGTGGCCACTGACTGCGCCGTGCCCTCATTCTCTGCAAAATATTGGTCTATGCCCGTCCCGATATCCGCACGGAAGACCGGGTCTTCCAGCGCTTCTGGCCGCAGCCGCCACGTCGGTATCACTGCCCTCTCCCGGGTCCATCGTATTCGTAGCAATAGAGGATTGTGGTCCGACAACGTCCTAGTGAGGTATTCACTGTGAGTGACCTTGGCATGAACGGCCAAGGTGCACAGCATCGCATCAAGCCTCACATGCAGCCCATGAAGACCCGAATAGTAGGAGTAATCCCTTTCCTCCGGGTGGTGCGCACGCCAGGTGTCCACTAGTCCCCAATTATCTTGCCAGGCGCGTCGTGCCCTAGAAATCCTGTGAACTGGGGCGTCCAAGAGCGGGGGATGGGACCTATCCAGTTCCACATCCACTATAGAGTTGAAGTCCCCACCCATCAGTATCGAGCCAGTCCGGTAGGGCGCCAAACTCCCTGATAGCCGGTCAAAGAAGGAGACCTGGTCCACATTGGGGGCATATACGCTGCATAATGTCACATCCTCGCCATTCAAGCGACCCATCACCACTACAAACCTCCCCTCTGGGTCCGTCAGGTGTTGCGTCGGCTGAAAAGGGACTCCCGCTCTAACCCATATCAGGGCTCCCCTTGCAAATGCAGAATAAGTCGTATAGAATAATTGCCCCCTCCACCTTTTCTGCAGTACCAACCCCTCAGTGCGGTTGATGTGTGTCTCCTGAAGGAAGGCAATGTGTGCCCCTCGTCTCACTAAATACGCATGCACCTTATAACGGCGCCTCATTGTGTGGAGCCCCCTGACATTCCAAGTAATACATTTCAGATCATGTAACGACCCCATAGTTGAGCCAATTCCCCTTCATCAGCCACCCCTGCACTGGAACACACCTGCGGCTAGAACTATCCCACCCAAACCCCAACGCCCACCCAAACATCTCCACCCCAGAACAGGCACTACAACATTAGCACCCATCCAAACTACAAGTTAAACTGCTCCTTGGTGAAAACCGAAGAGCGACACCCACCCACAATTACGGGGGTAAGCCCGAGCCTCAGGGGAGAAAACTCGTACTCTTCCTCTGGTCCACGGTGTCCCCCCCGTTAAAGTCAGCCAGCTCCCTACGGAGCCCCAATATAGTGGGAGTATAATGATACCCACCTATCTAGGCGTGCTAGCCCCTCAATCCTCCATTACGGAGCCTCCAGCCCGATTCCTGTAAACCACCCAGTAGTCGGCTGCCTCCCCCCTCCCACGCTCATGCTCATAATACTCAAACCAGTTGCTACGCGTCTATGAGTTCATCCGCTGTCCCAGTTGTCACCAGCGGCAATCGCTCACTTCCTGTGTCCGAGTTCTCGGTGTCCGATTTCTGTGTGCCCTTTTCCGAGTCCGATGCCACCAGTGACACCAGGCCAGCATCCTGGGAGATGGCCGTGACGGCCTGCAGTGCAGCAGAATGCTCCCTCTCCGTCTGAGACCCCGTGGGTTTTTGGGCCGCTAGACGATGTCTCCGGTTGCGCCGCAAGCGACGCGGCGCGGCCCTTCCGCCCACTTGGCTACGGTCTCCCCTGCTGCCCCCGTTCCTGCTTTATACATCTCAAGCCAAGCCCAGGCGTCCTCCGGGTTATCATGGAAGATCGTCCGACCATCAAGAACCACCTTGAGCCGTGCTGGGAACATCAAAGAATATTGGAGGCCTTCTTCACGGAGCGCTCTCTTGATCTCCAGGAACGAGACCCGGCGGCGCTGCACCTCAAGCGTGTAATCCGGGAACAGCGTCACATTGCTGTTGTTCACCTTATAGGGGCCTGCCGTGCGGGCCTTGTGTAGTAGTAGGTCCCTGTCTTTATAGTGGAGCAGCCTGGCCACCACCGGTCTGGGCGGCCTCCCAGGAGTCAGCGGTCGAGCCGGCACCCTGTGGGCCCTCTCCAGGGTATAAAACGGGGACAGTCCCTCAGGCGCAACCTCCCTCTTCAGCCATGCTTCCAGATAGTCCACCATGTTGGCCCCCTCCACTCCTTCCGGAAGCCCCACCACATGGACATTGTTCCTGCGGTTCCTCCCTTCCGCATCTTCCGCCCGCCACTCCAGAGTCTGCAGCCTGCGCTGGACATCCGCCATCTGAACCTCCATCGCCTTTTGGGCCAGTTCCAGAGTCTCTAATGCGCCTTCCGTCTGCTTCACCCTGTCCACTAGCTTACTATGGTCAGCCCGGAGGAGTCCCAATCCCTGCGCCACGTGCGCAATGTCTAATTGCAGGGCCTCCCTGGTGTCCGAGATAGCCTTGAGTATTTGGTCAACCTGTGTTTGTAGCATCCCTTCGGCCTGGTGCGTGGCCCCTTCCCGCTTTTCCGGTACTGCCGCCTCATCCTCCGTCTCAGGGGGTGCTCCCACCTGCTTCCCTCTGGGTTTCCCCATTAGTACCTGCGGTGGAGGGCCCAGTTCTGGTGCTGATCCCCTTATTATGCGCCCCAGCGTGCGCCCGTTGTCGCCAGAGGTAGTGTCACTTCACCAGGCGCAAATGTCCATCCCCTCGTTCGCGGCCACAGCGCCGCTGGCCTCCGTTGCTGGGGGCGGCCAATGAGGCTGGTATCCGAGCCCTCACGCAGTCCGTCTCACAGTCCACTTACACTCCGCTGTCTGCTGCCCCAAACTCTGGGAGCCCCCCTGCCCTGTTTCAATCCGTGGGCTCTGGCCCCCTCCTCAGCTGTGCATCCCCATGGTGTTCACTGGTCGCAGCGTCCCCCTACCCCCGGGGCGATGGCCCGCATCCGCGGTCCTCTCAACAACTGATGTGCGCCAGTATCGACCAACAGTCCTCTGGTGCTCCCTTGCTCCACACTTCAGTCCCGCCGCTGTACAGACAAAGAGGTGGGTCTCTTATGGCCAGTCCATACCCACAGTGTCCCCTAGGCCTCAGCGGTCGGCTATTACTTGCCGCTGGTCTCTGCACAGCTCCGCTCCCCAGCCGCTCCAACAGCCACTCTCCGGTCGTCGCTCTCGGCGCGCCGGGGGCGCCCTGGGGCCTCTCTCTGGGGTCTCCCTCTTCGTGCTCCCCTCTGAGCTGCACACTGCACCGGCCCAACCACCCTCAGTGTGGCTCACCTCTGCTCACCGGGCTCCAGCCTCCGCTCGGTTCAGTAGGGCGGGACGCCCTCCCAGGGTCCACACGCTTCTGCGGCCGACAGGTTTCCCGCTGGCCCCCTCACTCCGGCCGCGCCGTCACCTCGGGGCCTCCCCCCGGCAGCAGGGCGCGCCCTCAGGTCCGAAGCGGCCACCCAGTCTCAGCTGGCCGCAGCGTGATCAGGCCCCGCTGCACCGCTCCTTCTTCCAAGGGCTCCCGGGCTTCAGCGCTCTCCCAGGGTCACCGCAGTAGCTCCGCTCCCCAGCCGCTCCAACAGCCACCCTCCGGTCATCGCTCTCGTCGCACCAGGGGCCCCCCTGGGGTCTCTCTCTGGGGTCACCCTCTTCGTGCTCCCCTCTGAGCTGCACACTGCTCCGGCACGACCACCCTCAGCGCGGCTCACCTCTGCTCACCGGGCTCCAGCCTCCGCTCGGTTCAGTAGGGCGGGACGCCCTTTCAGGGACCGCTCGCTTCTGCGGCCGACAGGTTTCCCGCTGGCCCCCTCACTCCAGCCTCGCCGTCACCTCGGGGCCTCCCTCCGGCAGCAGGCCGCGCCCTCAGGTCCGAGGCGGTCACCCAGTCCCAGCTGGCCGCAGCGTGATCAGGCCCCGCTGCACCACTTCTTCTTCTAAGGGCTCCCCAGGGTCACCGCAGCAGCGACCGGTGGGCCGGCCGCAGCCCCCACGGCAATCAGCTGTGCCGTGCTGCGGCGCCTTCACCAGCAGCGCAGCGCCGCCATCACCGCCATCTTGAGTCCCGTGCCAGGCGGGCCAGGCCCCTCGCTCGGCCATCCACCGGAGGGTCGCACACTATCTTCAAATGAGCCGCGAAAGCCCCCCAGCGTCCTGTTGCCGCTTCCCCGGCACTCAGGGGCTCCCGCAGCGTCCCAAATCAGGAGAAATGTCGGGGGTCGGCGCGGAGCTCCGAGCTCACGCGTCCTCCCTCATCGGCTCCGTGGCCACGCCCCCTCCATCATTCTTGGTATATTTTGTCCAATTTTCTAACCATATGCATGTATGATATCCATATTTCAGCATCATGTGTGAAGCTGGTGATTTCGGCGGAGGAATTATTTGTCCCTCTCTAGTCACTACCTTTTTGTCTTTCTTAAAGAAGTTCTTAACTTTCGACATCCATGACGTTTTCTCTCTACCGTATTCATAATACGACATGATTCACAATCGCTTTCTCTCCTCAAATGATCCGCAATTCAACACTGTTCTCTATGCGTTATTCGGACCAAATACTAGCGCGACTCACACTAACACTCCAATCACAAACTTCCACGTCACTAGGCTATTCGACCAATCCTAGCGCGACTTACACCAAAGCTCCAATCAGAGCTATTTCTGTCTACAGCGCACTGTCCAATCCCAGCGCGGCTTTTGTCTATGTCAGTTCTGCTCCTGTTTCCGTATGACTAGCGCACTGTCCAATCCCAGCGCGGCTTTTGTCTACGTCAGTTCTGCTCTTGACCCCTCCTTTACAAAATTTATCGGCAATTTCTTTTTCAACAATTCTTCGTTAGTTACAACATTTAAAACACATTTCTGTATCATGCACCCTATTTGGTTGGAATTCGGTGAGAGATGTATTCTTAAATTAAGAAACGATGGCATGCGAGGAACTGGTTTTGTCCCTCTTAAGATGGTCTTTCTTGGGGTTAGTGTCTTTTTATCATTAGGTCCACCTCCTAACATGTGTGGATACCTTTCCTCTTTTGGTGTGTGTACACTAATCCCCCATTTCGCAAATTGATCTCTTTCTTGCATGATCTTGTGGACTATTGAATTGTTTTTCCATTTTAATATTGTTGACTCTCTTGTTGTGTTACTCTCCAGTACCTTAAATTGTACTTGAATGAGGTCTTCGGTCACAATGGAAGAGAGCTCTGGGATGTGTCGGAGAATTTGTAAAATATTAGACCTGTTTAATATGTTGGAGCTTCCACGAGATATATATTCAGGTGTGAAAATTATGATGTTATTCTCCGATTTCCTTTGCACTTGAGCCCTTTGACCGGCAGCGGGGGATTGTATTTCCAAACATTGGACCGTTGTTGTGGTTACTCTGTTGTCTTCATGGCCAGCCTTATTCCCCCATGTCCTGAGGTTTTCAAATAGAGGGAAGGATATCCTTTCTCTGTCCGTAGCCTGTGGAAATGCAACCAGCTCTTGATTTTCTATGCGCCGTTCTATGAGGTGCAAAACACACAAGATGATGGACGGAATGCTGCACATTGGCAAACATTCACCCCAGTCACAGATCTGGGTTTAATCCATCATTATTTTGCTTCACCACGCCACCCCAGTTCAGACATAGCCATATGCAAATCAGTCTTGACCCTGTGCCTCATGGGAACAGTCCAGACCGAACTGCCAAGCCATGTCTTCCCTGGACCGGAATCAAGCATCCTAGGACCGGTTTCAGGCTATCAGCCTTCATCAGCCAGGATAGCTTGACTCCAGTGGCGTAGTGAGCACGGGACCCACGTCTGGGCATACCCTTCCCACATAGGGCGAAATGCAAAACACACAAGATGATGGAACAAACATTGGACCGTTGTTGTGGTTACTCTGTTGTCTTCATGGCCAGCCTTATTCCCCCATGTCCTGAGGTTTTCAAATAGAGGGAAGGATATCCTTTCTCTGTCCGTAGCCTGTGGCAATGCAAACAGCTCTTGATTTTCTATGCGCCGTTCTATGAGGTGGCGCCCTCCTCTGGAGTTATATGTATGCATACTAGATCTACCAATGACGTTAATTGGGGCTCTAGGCCAACTATGAATTGCACGTTTGAAAAATAACAGAAAATAACTAAAATTCCTTCTTCTGCCTAGCATCTCCGTGTCCATTGTGATCATTTTTGGTTGTTATGTGTACGTCAATATGTCTGTGCCAGTACCGAATTAATTCTGGTGTGTCCCTTGACAAATCTGTATTATATTAACTATAATTTTAGAAGAGTAAAATATACTTTCTTGAACTGTTGCCTGTGAGAACCACTGGAGCACATAAGAATTGCATACCTAGGTTCCTCTGGGTTGGAGGGTTGCTCTTGTAGCTATAATACTGGAAAAGGAAGTTTGACATCTCATATAGCAGAAATGTCTATTTCCCAACAGAATTCTACAATCCATGTGGTTGATACTGCCATCAAATCCCAAAAAAAGAATTGAACACCAATAAGAACTAAGGCACAGGTGTGGTATTGTTGTGGCAGTGGTAACAATTTGGGGAATTCTTCTTTATTTCCCACTATAGACAAAATGCGTACCTGTTGCAAAAAAAGGAACATTTTTTGAAGGTTTGCAAATGTGGAAAAAAGAACAATCCAAAATTTGTGAATGTGGTCAATGAAGCTGACAATGTATCAAGACATTCTGAAGCAAACACAAGGAGATGATGGACGGAGTGCTAAAACTTTTCAGACACTCACCCCCAGTCACAGATCTGGGTTGAATCCATCATCGTTCTTTAGCTCACTTCGCCACCTCAGTTCAGACATTCTGAATCCATCAATGAAAGTGTGGTACTGTGTGTTGATTCAATTGACTTGGATGTAATCAAAACAAAATAAAAAAATTTTTACAAATAGATTTGGGTATGATCAAAATACCCTATTGTCAGATATCGGTGGGTCAAGTAATGGTGAATATGATGGATGACTCTAGTTCTCCTTTTACTTTAAAATGAGTGAGTAATTTGAAAAGATTTCAGAACATCGCCGTGAAAATGTAATTTGTCAAGCCTGTAGCCTATGGGAGAAAATCCATAGAAGTCTTTTGTGAATTTGACACCATTGTGTCGTTCAAAGGTAACAAAACTTCAGCCACAGTATATGCATGAAACATGCATTGCCCTTATTGGCTTGGTTCGAACTGAGACATATGGAGTTAGTTTGGAACAATCCTGAACAAGTTCTTTTAAAGAAGGAATGTTTCTGGTCTGTGCACTACTCAGAGTGGGAGATGAGGTTTCCTAAGGTTTTTACCAAGTCTTTAGGTAAATTAAAGGTATTCAACACAAAATTCAACTAAAGACAAACACATATGGTCAGGAGAGTGCCCCTGAAGTTTAGGACAGAGCTACACAAGGAATTCGATGAATTAGGTTCTCAAAATATTATAGCACCCATTGGAGGATCAGAATATCTGTCACATATAGTTGTGGTGTGCAAGTCCAAGGGGTCTTTGAAGATGTGTGTAGACCTCAGGGATCTAAATATCAGAATTTGGATTGACAGACACTCTTTGCCCATTTGGTTTATACCCTGAGAATTCAACTGATTTTCTTGCTGCTCTGCTGCTTTCACTTGTGCCCACATCACCTTTTCTTTTAACTTACAATGACGTGACTCAATATCGTCACTACAATACTTCGCATACCTCAAGATTTCGTCTATCGTTTTGGCTTGCCAACACAACATATGCTGCTGTATCATCTGGCTAATCTCAGGTTTTAATCCATACACAAATATATACAAAAAGAGACCCATATCTTTATCTCTAATATTCTCAAACCCACTATACTGCTTAAAAACTTGCAATAACCTCTCATAATAGGCGTGAACAGATTCATTCGGTTCTTGGGTTGTTCTATCAATTTTTACCCAATCAGTTTCCTTGGGGGAAATCTTGCTTTTCAAGAAGGTAATAACTTGATGATACTTTTTCATCACCTCATCTGAAGGTGCACCAGTTTTAGCATCCCTAGGATATTCATCCTTTGGCCAATCAACTGTAATCTTACATTCAGTCCATAGATCTGCAGGGACAACAATTTCAAATAATCCATCTAAATCCTTCAACAATACTTTCGATACTTTCACAAATCTCTCAACTTGTTTGTACCACTCCACAGGCTTTTCTCTCAATCTAGGAAATTCATTGGTAAAAGACAATATATCCTGTCTAGTCCACGGAACATGCACATAACCTCCTCCTGGAACTTCTCTCATGGGACACTCCAGAGCTACATTTTCTACCTCTCTCACTGGACGCAAATGTATTTCTTTAGCAGCCAATTCTTCTTTCTTCCTCATCCACCTACCCTTCCATCTTTCCACGTCTCCCCATTTTCTCAAAACAACCATTAACTCTTTTATCTGCAATCGTCTACCAGACGTATTCATATTTTCTATATCCTTTTCAGTAAAATCCACTCTATATGTCTTTTGTAACAACTTTGATCTACCTATGTCCATTCCCAACTCTTCTGCAGCTTCCACTAATCTCTCATGTAGATTCTTCGCTTTCCAAGTAATACTCTTACACAGATACATTAATTCATCATCTTGATACGTCTTTAGCCTGTCTGGACTTATGGTCCCAATAATCATTTCTTCCAAATCTACTTTAAACTTACATACATTTATAGGTTGTGGCTGTGTTTTTCTCCTTTGTAACCCTTTCACCCAATCATCTAATTCTTCAGTATTTGGACCTATTGGAACTTCGCTTCTGGGAATCTCATCCAATTCTATCCTTTTGGGCTGTAACTGCATTATTTCCCTAGGCGTTTCAATAATGGTTAAATTAGTCGGAGGGGTAGATCTAGTAGCTATATTTGACTGTTCACTTAGGACACCTCCAGCATTAATTCTACTATTAGCTGATGTTATAGCGGAATTTAATGGAACAGTTAAAGAAGGTTCATGGATAAGTCTATTTTCGAATACAGGTATTGCTGGACCTATAGTCACTGGCACAGTTATTGCATCTATTTTCATGTTCATCTGATTTAATTTCTCAACTAATTCTTTAGTTTGTAGAGCAAACTCTATTTCTCCCTCCTGCTCTACTTCGCTTTCAATTGGAACAGGTGTCGTTTGAGGTGTCATTGGGGTTTCCAGTGACGGTGCGTTTGGTGTCACCATCGCTGAATTCTCCTGATATGGTGGTGGTCGTTTAACTAATATATCATCCAGCAGCTCATCATCAGATTAATTCGGGTTGTACCCATAACCAAATTGCTCTAAATGTCTCTTTTTCTCTTTGCATTTGGCTCCTGCAGTCTCTCCTACCATTAAAACTGGATATAATCCTTCAGTAATCTCTCCATTCCTCCATCTTTTCATTCTGTCCTCATGTCTTTCATCATGAAATCTTCCAAACATAAATCTATGTACTCTACCACCTCTGTGTCTTTCTCTTTCGTACATTTCATCTTCCCACTCCACTAATGCTTCAAACTGTGTAGGTCCAGGTCTTGGGTCTAATATCATCATCTTTTCTCTCAAATTACGTAATACTGCCAAATTAAAAGAACCATGCTCCGGAAAAGCTAGTATACCATCATTCTTCGTATATCCTACCCAATTTTCTAGCCAAATACATGTATGATAACCATATTTTAACATCATATAAGACGCTGGTGTCTTTGGTGGAGGAATAGGAACTCTTTCTCTCGTTATTACTGGTTTGTCCTTTTTAAAGAATCTTTTAATTTTCCCAAACAAAGTCAATTTCTCCTGTTTCGGTTGTTCAAAATACATTTTCGTTGCTTATCAATGATTTCACTTAATACAAATCTTTGTCAACACAATCCACTATAATTCACCAATCGAACTCCTTAGCTTCCTTACACGCCTGACCAATGTCAGCGCAGCACACTCTATCTCCTCCAATCAGAGCTTTCTACGTCTCCGCTATCTTGTCCAATGCTAGCGCGGCTCACACCAACCAACCAATCTGAGCTCACTCTGTTTTTACAGACTGACCAATGTCAGCGCGGCTTTTCTGTGACGTCAGCCTCTCCTCCTGCTGCTGACCCTTCCTTTACAAATATTTTCGGCACTTTTTCTAAGTCCGTTTTCTTCACAATAACTTATTAGTCACAACATAAAACAATACCACAC
This sequence comes from Calotriton arnoldi, assembly GCA_963921515.1. Lineage (NCBI taxonomy): Eukaryota > Metazoa > Chordata > Amphibia > Caudata > Salamandridae > Calotriton > Calotriton arnoldi. Next base: position 1,627,719 of record CAWUFW010002763.1, on the reverse strand, counting down.
TGTCTGTTTACTAAATAAAGAGATAGTTTTTCACTCTTAAGAATTTTCTTACCATACGGGCAAGTATAACAATTCCGCTATTCTTCCCTTCACTCAAGCTAAGAGAGGACCTGTTACTTCTTTAGGGATAAGGCCAAAATTTCACAAGAGGACCTTTTATTGGAAAGGAGGTCTCGCTACTCTTCCAGGGATAAGGCCAAATTTTCACAGGTGGACCCTTTGCTATACCACTTTTGTCTTCAGCTATACGATAAATAGAATCACTAATTTAAACAGACAATGCACTTATTCCCATGTGATTTCACTTCTCACACTTTTTCTTCTGCCTTATTTCAGGCTAACTTCTATTTTGCCGGCTTCCCAGATACCTTTCCGATCCGTGTTCCAAAGACTACATAAACACAATACTAACCCACTTTACATAGACTGTTAAACATTTAATCAATAATCAATAATCAATAAATCACCAAACTAATCAATAATAACCATCATTCTGCTACCAAGAAAAACTGATCCAGCGCAACCCCTAAATTCCTGAGTCAGGGACTAAGTGAAACCTCGTCATGCATAAATTTGTTTATCAAACAACGGGGCCCATCACACATTACCCATAAATGATCCCTGAAGACAGGCGCTGGATTTAGGGGGTTTTATTTGTCAGTTTTATTAATTACTATGCTTCATATCAATAACGTATATAAATATGTCTAACTATTAGTAATTTCAACTTCTTCTTCTTTTGGTCGATGGACCATTAGTTGAAGAGTTGATGGTGACTATGATTAACTAAACAGTTTAGCATTTAACTAAATAACCACAAAGTCATTTCTTCAGTTAATAATTTTATCTTAATAATGCTCGTGATGAACTTGTCAGTGCACATACAAGATTGCATATAAGAGAACAAATTATCAAGCAATGTAATCAAAAGGAATCATTTGCACCGATATCAAAGCATGCCAAGGGATGGGGAAAAGAAGGTACAGCATAAATACTTGCAGAAAATATATTTGCAATTTAAGCAATCAATGAGGGCAATACCCACCAAAGAAACAGGAAAACCACTTCCTTGGCCGAGTTTGTGGCAAGAGGTCCTCAGAGATAGGCTCGGAGAACAAAGTTAAACAGGACAGATGCAGCAGAATTTTCTACACTAACAACTAGAATTTATCTCCCACTTAATCTACCTCCTCGGTCGCAGTCTCCTCCCCAGCACTCCCGCAACGTTCTCGTACCTAAAGATTCTCTGAAATCTGTGCAGGGCTGCTCTTTCTGTCTTGAATCTTCTCTATGCGTTCTCCTCTCTCCTTTCTCCTCTCTGCTTCTCTGACTCCGACTCTGACTCTGATCTTCTCTGAACCGAACTGGTACTGGACCGGAGTGGACTGCACTGGACTGCCACTGGACTGCACTGGACTGCCACTGGACCGCACTGGACTGCCACTGGACCGCACTGGATTGCGCTGGACCGCACTGGACTGCCACTCCCCCAATTGGGAAATCAGTTATACCTTTCTGCCTAAAACACTATCCTACAATGTTGCAGTATCAGTAGGAACTCAGACTGTGATTGGTTGTCGTAAATCATACTAGGGTCGTCGCATCCAGCTCTCCCCACCAAATCCATCCTATACCGGTTCTAACAAAAGAAGGATTTAAGACCAATGTATTCGTATAATTCTAACATTCATAATTATACATTTAGCAACAATGTTCACTATAATATCCGCTTTCACATTCGTATTGCACGTAGTGATGGCTGTTCCCACAGTCGCTGTCGCATCTTGGCACATAAACAATAAGACACAGGTCAACATGGCCTTCACACGAATTGCATCATCGGGTACACTCAGCAGTCTGCGAGCAGGTAACCCCTCCCGGCACATGCGCACTCAGGACCGACCAGGCCAACCGCATGCAGGCTTGAACGAGAGGCCATTTTCATGCAGGCCCAATCCCGTACTAAAATAAACAAACACAAAAGAATATTAATTCGTGAAATAAAACCCATTATGTTTACCTCCCACCGTACTAATGCCCTGTGTTAAATAAATCCTAGCGAAAGCTATTAGTTTAAAGCAAACTTCTTATTATTCGTGCACAACATGCAAAATGTGCAATGTACAACACAGCATAAACATGCATTAGTACAGTTTTTCAAAGCACAAACAGTTAATACGTACTCATGCCAACATGGTTTAGTATATTATGTAAAATGCGTTTGCTCCCTGTGTAAATGTGTGTATCCAGAGTTGATTAGTTCATGCAGTTTAATACATTATTATAGAGTTACTTGACTTCATGAGGATATATTTTACAAAACCTCACTCCATCACTATCAAAACCAAATATTAACTATGGTATCCTTTGAGGCACTCCAGAATCACAACGAGTTGGCTGATAGCCCATTCCTGCGATACTTACAGTTGAAATATGTGCTCGGAAAACATGTTGACCAATTGATGGATGTGCCAGTTGAGACGCCATTAGAGTACAAGATGCTAATGGCACACTGTTAAGAAATTGTCTAGTTCCGTTGGACTCCCACAGGCAAAAATGGGAACAAGACTTGGGAAAGCTGGAGGATGAAGAGTGGGGAGAGACGTGTAGACACCTGAGAGAATGGGCCTTAATGGCTGGATTTCGGTTGGTGCAACTAAAGCTCTTGCATCATGCCTACTTCACAAGATCGAGACTATATAAAACGAGTAAGCCAGAACATTAAATGTGTTATGGGATGTGGTGGGTTTGGGATGCTGTTGCACACACTGTGGGGATGTTCATGAATACAAGTGTTTTATGACCAGCTATGAACCCATATGTTGTCAATTATGGGTGAAAGGATCGCTCTGACCCCAGCATTGATGACCTTGGAAATCTGGACGGGATCAAACGATACCTAATTATGCACTGCTATTTTGTAATACAGCCGCCATGGTTGCAAGAAGAGATATTGCCTAGCAGTGGGGAGCAGCATTATCGCCGAGTTTAGAAAACTGGCTTATGAACATGGATTGTGCATGCAGGTGGAAGAAAGCACAAGAGGGTCCATGTAAATTTGAAAAAATTTGGCCAGTAGGGAAGGAGTCGAGGGAAGAGAAAAGAAGGCCCACGTAAACAAAATGGGCGGGAAAACAGAGGGTGCAAAACCGTGAAGTGAACTGACAAAACTGAGCGCAGAGTTGGGGGATTGGGGAGATATTCTAAACGAAGTGTCTGATGTATCAGCAGACCTGTCTATTGTCAACGTAGATTATATATGTAGGGGCTCTGGAATCCAGCAGATTTGCTATTTGTAAACTTCCACTTAACTAGTAACATGAAAACCACACCATCTAACACATGGTTTTCTGAATTTCATCCCAAATTTTAAGGATGTGATTTACAATTTCAATATTATCCAGGGGAAGGGGGCACTCCCAGATAGCTATTGAGTATGATGGAATAGGGGCCGCTACTGGCGTCTCCGACTCCACCCCAATCAATCCCTACTGTGGAGCACCATCCTTCTTGGATCGTATTACTTAAACAATGGTAATATTATGATCTTTCCTCTACTGTTACCCCCGCCCAACTAGTCAACCATTATATCTCCACAAATGTGCAGCCTGTGGTCTGACTGCAGAAAGAAAATTCCTGACTGAGAATTAAAAAAAAAAGACTGCCAATGTATTGGATATTGACACTTTCTCACTCACATAACAATAATTATTCTGTGTACTTGATTTAGGACTGGGATCCACTCAATACTGCATTCAGACTTTCAGACTCACCTACAAAAGTGAACACAATTTTCACTATCTACATCCTTTTGTATCACACCAGCCTTCCAATGATATTGTGCTAGTCTATATTTATGTATTTGTGTGGTATTTGTGTAGCATGAACCAAGCCAAAACGAGGGAGAGCGCTGTACAGTTTCAAAGAGAGAGATAAAACCAGAGAGTGAATCTAAGCAGGGTTGCAGAGTTTTCAGGGGTATGGACAATATACTGAATCACAATATAGTGTTTTTTACAAAGATATGTCTTCAGTTCAGCTCTTTCCCAAATTTAAAAAACGGTGGGACATTAATATACGCACAGATGTAATTCCAGAACCTGTTGTGATTCTGACAGGTAGTTTGGGGCTTTTCTTAATCAGTGCATACTGTAGGAATGTGATGAAGATTTAGAAGGCTGTGGGGTGGGTATTCCATGGACGGCAGCTGCGGCACTTGCTCTGGCTGTGGGAACGTACACAATTGGTGCAGCGCAAAGTTGCCGACTCTTTACACGTCACAAATTTCAACATAAAATGCTAATAGATACATGACATGAACGCGCATATAGCACTTGTTTCTTACCTGATTCAATGATTAATCAAAATGTTGCACTTGACCTTACTATTAAAGAGTGCATTTATGGTAGAATGTGAGAATCTACTCACAGTGTGTGTTTAACCATGCTAATTAAGTTGTCTTAATGAAGTCTTAATGAAAATAGAACCATCCTCATTTAATAATTTACTTTCTCTGAAGAAAAAATTCGACTTTCATAAACGTGTACTATAACGTATGATTAACATTTAATGACTTGAAAGTTTGATTAAAACTATCCTCATATATGTAGAATGTGATTTTACTTCAAACTATATGGTTTATGTAATGTGTGCATTAACTTTACACATATGTGCATTTAAATGTAGTTCTAAGCCATATTTACACTGGATCAAATCCAATGATTTACTGTATGTTACATGTAGTATGAATGTAATGCAATACACTAGAAACGTATATTCAGTTGTATTTAAATGTGCACACGCATTTTAAATGTGCACTATTGAATTAAATGTTTAACTTGACCTAACAATTTAGGCCTGTATTTCACCACACTGCATTTCATAAAATACTGTTTTCAATTTTCTGCTAACGTGGTATTCACATGCATTGTTAGTTTAGAATAGATACATTACTGTATTAAAGATAGGCGAAGAGCCTGAGAAGAAGACCTTGACAATGGAACATGGGGAACCAGAGCGTTAACTGAAAGAACTATTGAGCAAATGTTTCAATCCACATGTGTCTGAGAAAGAGATGTTGTTCCCATGTCCAGTGTGGGATAATCTATTGATGTTACAGTCTGCAACCTGGGAACTTGGCGAGGACAATGGATCCCTGATGGGGTGATCTAGGGCATGTTACCTATGGACTTTGTGTGATATATATATAGTGTCCACTTTGAATGCTTACCAGACTCCATTGAGATTCCCTTTAGATTGCTTTACCAGTTCCCTTCCTGACTTCCACCCCCTTCAGAACTCTCCGGACTTCTTGCAGATTTCTGGGCTAAACCCTTTTCTGCAGATTCTGTGCAGATCTCTCTTATGGATTCCTTGCAAACACCTTCCCTGATTCCCTACTACTTGAATGAACGTTATGAGGTTTAGACCTCAGTGCTTCCTTTTTAATTCCTTCTCAAGTGTGGCTTAGGCTAACCCTTGTGCCTGACTCATAGAAGACTCTTGACCAAGGTTCTGAGATGCTAACGTTTTCCTATTTGATTTCCTTTCTCCTGTTCTGATTTCCTTCATGGAAATTCCTTGATTGTGAGTTCTCTTAGTACCTAACCATCCTCTGGACTTTGGAAATGTATATTAATAATGTATAGACAAGAGCGTCTTAGACTATTTTCTGAGCATCAAATATTGATGTTGTTATTTTGCATTGCAATTACCGAACTGCTTGTTTGTTTAATATTAGTCTGCCTCAATTTCATTAGGAGGTTGGGACTACCGGTTGTTGTTCTATACCTTACAGAATGGTCTTAAGAGTGGTGTATTGGAACTTGATTATTAACCTGTAATAAATCTTTTTGAACTAGGCTACCGATTCCTGGTCCTCATTGGCTTGCAATGTTAATTTAAATTTGATTGAATGTAAATAATAATAATATTTCACTTGTTTAGCACCTGGTTACACCGACCGGTGTGTCCCCACGCTTGAAAACTTTCCTCCGGAAAGGGGCCAAGACAAGGAGCAAAAAGGTGCTAAGCAGGAAAAAGTTGTGCACAGGACTCAAAGCTGGAAAAGCCAGGTTTTCAGTTTTTTCCAGAAAATGTTTTCCGTAGGCTCTGCTGGAATAGAGATAGGTAGTGAGTTCCATCTTTTGGCTGCAAAGTAGCCGAACGATCGCGCACCCATTCTGGCTCTTTGGACTTTAGCAACCTTGAACAGATGGGCTCCGGTTGATCTAAGATGGTGGGCCGGATGATGAGCAATGGGAAAATGATGGAGATAGCTGGGGCCTTTACCCTGCAAGCTCCGATGACAATAGCATAGGGCTTTAAAGAATATTCTTTTTTCAACTGGTAACCAATGTAAAGTGTCAAGGGCTTTCGTAGAAGAAGCTCTAAATTCTAAAATGTGGACGCTGCGCAATTTATAAGCTGCGCTCGTGGAGGAAGGAAGTCATCCATTTCAGGGCTAATCCCTCTATCCCACACGACCCGAGTCTTTGAAGGAGCAGGTTGTGGGAAACAGTGTCAAAGGCTGCGCTAAGGTCGAGTAAGACCACAGCTGCAGTCTGACCCTTATCCGCGCACCTGCGCAGTGTCTCAGTTGCAAGAAGCAACGCTGACTGGTCAAATATGAGGCTCTAAAGCCTGACTGCGAAGGGTGAAATAAGTTGCTAACTCCCATCACCTCCCAGTCGGATTGATAAGGTCCATCGGAGGACCAATGGTAAGCAAGTGGGCTCTAAAACGCTGTATCACAGTCTACTTCTGTTGTTCCTTCAATAAACTACAGTTCTGTAAGTTTATGGAGTTTCCTGTATTCAACAGACTCTTTTGATGCAGTGGAGAAAGATCTGTCGCTTGACTGCTTAAAAAGGGAGTACGCATTTTATACAGCAGATGAGATTTTGCTCAAACATACTTTCAGCAGGAATTTTATGATCACTTGTCCACTGCTGCAGAATGGTTCAGAAATACCAAATAATAGAAAGCTTGGTGAAAGCCAGAGGTTTGAGGAAGGAGGCAAATGGCCAACTGCGCGTGTCAACTTTATGTATTATGGGTGTTTTTGTCTTGGTTTATTTCCATGTTGCTAATTAGAGTGACACATCTGGTAGCAATGATTTATAGGTTAAATCCCAGGACAGCTTGTATGTGATGACACTGTGACGTGGGCAACCTACTGCTAGGAGATGTGTATGAAGAAGCTGGCTTTCAATTGGCACGGCCTTAAATATTACAGAGTTAAAACACTCACTCCTGCCACCTCCAAACATTCTTAATTCTCTGTAGACACACAGGGAAGCACCATCAGCTTCCACTGGAGTTGCTAAGATTTCAAGACTGTCCAAGCTGTGCATCTTGTGGCCAGTCGAGTCATTGTGCCCCGCCCTAGACACGAGTCTGGGACCGCAATTATCAGATCAGGTGAGGTGTACCTAATTATCTGTGTGTTTCCTACAAATATTATTATATATTCTTGCCAAATGACCCTCGGTGCCCTTTACACTTGTCACTTCCTGTCAGGACCAGACTGGCAACCAAAAGCAACTCTCTCTTTCATCACTCGCCCTCTGCTGAACACGCCCCACCCCGCACCCAGGCCCTCCCCTCCCCTCCCCTCCCCAGTGACTGCTGTCATTTTCTGCCTCGACCACTGCCCTGTAACTGTATAAATAAATACTGCTTATGCACAGGTGCAGGGCTGATATGGGTAAAATGCCCGGCCCCCGCCCCGGTTACAGTTCAGGCTTGCTTCTGCTATGATTAAAGAATAGCAGGTGTTTATGGTAAAGAAATCTGATTCAAAGAAAAATGCTTTGTGTCTCTGATTCATCTTTTTGCTTCAGCCCTTCGGGCTACCCCAGGGCCGCCGAAGATCAATGAAACTGCTGAGTGTAAACACAGAGGGCGCGCGACCTATTTTCAAAACATCGTCTGCAGCTACGATATGGTAAGACGACCTTCATATAAGACACTAGAAATGACAAACTCCATTTCTCTCTTTTGAACAATTTTGTAACAAAAGCCCAGAAAGATATTGTTTTCAGGGTTTAAATCCTTACTCATGAGTTCACTCTTTTTAACGACCACCTCAAACCCCCATTGTTTGGGTTCCCAGAGTAAATTCGTTCTATTTGCAGAGCTGCGTTTGCCCATTTAATGAGCTCTCAAGGCCTTAGTACAAATCACTTTGACGCTCGGAAACGCCATGCCTTACAGGTGACCTTGAGCCAGGACTAGCTTTTTGTGGGGTCATTTAGCCGTCGCATTACTATCATGCGCAAAAACACCCTTTTACTACCTAAAAATAACATCTGCGTCCAGGTCTTATGCACCTGCTAGCAAAAAAATCTGAACTAACCGGCGCAAAGCCACTTTGTGTCCATTTTTAATACCCCTTTCATGCCTTTTACCTGCGCAGTTATCACCAGTTTAAGAGAGGGAGAAGCTTCCGGGATGAAACATGAGTGAGCACAATCTGGGCACATTTCCTAAAACACTGTTGTCGGAATGGGTGCAAAGACTTTACTCTGCTGTCCCGTTCTAAATGAGCCTGCAAGCTGGTACCTAAAACCTTTTACATATAACGGAACCAGTGGTCGAAGTGGGGAATTTTTTTTTAGGGGAACTGTGGGTGGAGAATCAGAGGGCGGGAATACCCTGAGGATTGGTCAGTGGGCGGAGTCAGAGGTGTGGCCAGAAAGAGCGAAACATCCCAATTTTTAGTATTTGCCATTTCACTGACCAGTTACAGCTTATTATTTAATTTAATTGATCCAATGGATAGTCAAGTTTATTTAAGGTTTTTAGCATTAAAATACATCCACAAAGTGGGATGTGTTTCCAATCGTAGAATGTCCCAAATTCACTTAAAAGTGGAATTACAAGCAATTTGTCTCCGAACCATGAAGTTTCTGTTATCAGCACTTCTCCTTTTTTGCCGCAAGAGCAGTTCAAACATGAAGAGCAAAATATCCTAGTTGCAAATGTTTTCCACATAATTATGGCTCTGCCATATTTGCCACATAATACATCATCTGCTGCATAATATGACGATTTTAACTAAACAAATTGTTTGGAGCTCAAACGTATCAAAAGTTACTAAATAATTTGACTTGTGTTGCTAAGAAATTGGACTGCCCTTTGCAAAGCTTGACTGGTCACCTTTCTCACTGCTGCATTTGTATGTTACACTGGTACTAATGAGGCAAAATCTTGGCAGAGACTGTTAGTATGTGTAAAAATTTCAAAATTATAAAGTATCAGAATCAAATGAATCTAGACAGCAGAGCAGTTCATATCCCTCACACCAATACAGCAGTTTGAAACTGTCATGTTCAAGAGATTTTCCTTCAAACAAGTGGAACCAGAGGCCCAATATGTGCCCACCACATTATCAGCAAGGATTTACTGTAAAGCAAGAACATAATACTTTACCTAACCAGGTGTGGTAACCAGTCTATGAAACAATGTGGCAAATTTCTCCCCCACCTATAAATACAAACATGATTTGGCCATAGCATAACATGCCACATTTTTATAGCCAACTATACTCTGTGCCTCCACCACCTCCTCCACCACCACACCATCCACCACCTTCAGCCCCAATGTCAGCAACAGAAAGCCCTTATCAACAATCCCATTGCCACCAATTCTCAACAATTCCTCCACCAACTCCTCAACTTTTACACACACATCAATTCCCATCACTGCCCCCTTCATCAACCCCACCGGTTCCATATACTTCAACTCCCCACTCAAGTAACCCTTCATATTCATTCATGCCACTATTATTCTCATCAATGCCTCCACCACTATCTCCACATCAGTCCCCACATTTTCAGAGTCCTCAATTCTCAGCAATGCTTTTACCCCTCCACTATCTCCTCCTGGTGATTTCAATTAATCTCCTCTATCTTAGTCTTAAAGGAGCCTTTCCTTGCCTTAGAGGGTCAATTAAGGTTTCCCCAAACCCACCCGACCCCTCCTGCACACATGCAGCTTGGAAGCTATTCCTCTAATGTTCTTGCGCATGACAAATAATAAAAAGACGGAATTCTAGGGAGAGATCATTGGGGCTCCCCGAATCCCAGGGAGTGGAAACACGGGTCCAATCACAACTACACTATGGGGGTTCCAGCAGTCCCTAGCATTGCCTTCTGTGGGGTACTAGGAAGAGCAGATTTTCTCCTTGGCTTGGATTTGTGCAATAAATTTTCCTCCCCGTTAGAAATGTCTTTTTAAATTCCTGCAGCGTAATGAATCTTTTGTCATGATTTAGCTGCTTTACATGCAACTTGCGAGTAGAACTGTTTAATTATTTATTCTTTTTTTTTGCTCAACTGAACTTTTAGTTTACAAGGTACTTTAAAATTGTCTGAGGTTGGTTTCTTTTCTTACTAAGCTGCATGAAAGTTTTCACAACAGTAGTTTAAGTAACACCGATATTGAAATGAGTACGAAAATGCCCATTTTAACTTGCATTACATTTTGAAAATTTACCAAATAGAAATATGTTTGTACTTGAATATGTATTCATTCTGCCACCGTTTTGGTTCAGCTTTGTCAGTGATGTTTTACTTTCCTATATTTATTTTTTAATAACTCCACATGTTCGGCAAAAAAAAGATAACATTTCCAGAAAAAGTGTTTCTTATGTGTCTGCATCCATTTAACAGGGTAACGAATGAAGGAAAGGAGAGAAAAGGGGTTAAGAGCCGTTTCTTGAAGTCACTGTTTTCTGGAAGTGAGGAGGAGCGAGACAGAGACAGAAAGAGAGGCAATAAGAGGAAAAGGAAGAGGAAGAGACGGGGTGGGCTGCAGAGCAGGAGAAGTGGACACTGCCCTTCTCTGGGCAAGAAGGAAGAGACAGAGTCCTTTTCCTTCTCTGCCCGCCTGTCCCTGAATCGCCATGAGCAGCCGAGCCTTATCTATAGGCCTTGGCTATTTCTGCCGTCCGGGGTCGAATAATTAAAATAAAAAAGTTGGGGAACGGTTTCAATTAAATTAAAAAGTAGGGGCCCGCCGTGCCCTGCCGATCCCGCTCACTTCGACCACTGAATGGAGCAAGCTAAACAACAATTCCCAGCATGCTTTTGTGTTGTTACTAGATCTGGCTCTCTCGCTTGTGACATGGATAGGTTGGTAGCTGTGCATTCCCTCACTCATTCATCATTTCACCAAGCTCTCATCTTTGCGCAGTGGTGGAAGTTGGGGTTCAGCTAGTTTCCATTGGTGCCACCCACATTTTTCCTTCAGTGCTCCCATAGGATGACGATGATTACAGGGTGCTAGTCTCCGGCTGCAGATGTGGCCCAGATATGCTGATGTCCTGTGGCGTAATGAAACTTGAGCCCCCCCCCCTGCAAAGTACATGGGCCCCACCCTCTCTGACCCAGTCAGGAGCCCTTTGGGACAGGAGCTCACCGCCCCTGCACAGTGCCAGAGGAGGCCAACCCCGGAGCTCGGGGCCCCCGCACTGAAGGGGCTGCGGGGGCTAATGTTACGCCACTGCTGCTGTCTAAACATCTGCAGACCACAGGTATAACCCTGGGAGGTTGGCTTGACAAATCGTGTCTTCCTCTGCAAACCCCAAGATCTCCCAGCACCCCCTTACATGACATGCTAAAAACTGAGGGCCTCATTCAAGGAATCTTACTGCGCTGCCCTACGTCAAAACAAAAGGGCAGGAATGCACCATATCTATGTGATATGGCGCATTCCAGTCCTTTTCCCCAGCCCCGGCACACAATGGGATGCCGTGCGCCTACGCAGGCACCTTTGCACCATGGTGCAAGGGTGCCTGCATTGTGGGGCTGATTGATTTTGTGCAGGAAGGGACACCTTCCTGCACAAAATCAATCAATGCAGCACACATAGAAAAAGGAAAGCACGAGGAGGAAATTAAAACATTTCTCCTCGTTGCGCCTCCCTAACGCCGAGCCTGTGGTGGCGTTATGTTCTGAGGCATTTCCAGGTTTACGATTTCTCATAAATCTGGGAATGTGTCCAGTTCCATGGGTGTAGCATGGGAACACCCACAGCAACATCCATGGAATGCCCCTTTCACGCAATTTTCTGCGTGAAAGGGGTCCATATTTATAAGGCCATGAAATGCCACGTAAAGTGGCTTTACGTGGCCTTATATAAATATGCCATAGCCCATTGCGCCACCGGAACATCAAAAAAGTGACGTTCTGGCGGCACAAAAGTGTCAGTGGGGCCTCAGGCCCTGAGAGCCTTGAAAAACTCCCGAATTGTGGGTATTAGTCTCTGTAGAACAAAACCTAACCGAAAGAAGTGTCACTGTATTCACGTTATTGTCTCTTTGTGCACAAGGGTGAAAGGAGCATTCACATTTAATGTTCTTGGGTTCCATGCCCTGGATACCCAGGCGGTGTATGGTGTTTGAGAAAGAGGAGCACTTTGCTTGATAAAGTCACTTCTCTTGTGCCTTGCCGGTCATTTTTAGAGACAGGATTGTGCAGCGCTGGCAGCTGTGATCAATGTGTGATGATGTACTCCAGGAGCCTCACACTGGCCTATAGGGCAATCAGGCAGTGCCCGAAGACTCGTCTCACTCTGAACAATAGAGACTGCAGCTCCCTTCACTCCACCATCTACCAAGTGGCAGTGCTACAGGAAGGACCTAATCGAATTTCTATAGGGGCCTTGTCTCCTCTATTCCCTTTATTGTCTATGTCTCCTCCCTCCTGTACATGTCCACTGTCCGTGAAAAACAACATCATCCTTATATTGTGCATAGGAACAGGCCCTGGACTTCCAAAATGGAACCCACAGCCTCCATCACTCTGCTTTGCATATACATACAATGCACATAATACAATGGGCACATACACAAACATGAACTTGGATGGTATTAGGTGCTAAAAGAGGGTTTAAATCTGACTGTGCATTGGCGAGACACTCTCAGATAGTACCAAATAACTAATTTTTACTGAGTGAGCGAAAAAAACATTAATTACAGAATAGTGATGCAATCTCTAAATGAGACCTTTTTTTTTTCGTCTATCTCCCCATGTGCAGCATGTAGACCCTGTCCCAAGGTTGGGATACCCCACATCATATTTAAAAGAACTGCCCTAGGCTTGGAGCACGGCAGGCTTGGGTTCTTAATATTTAAAGGATGTGCACACTCAGACTCACGTATTTAAGATGTCTGTCCCGGATATGGAGGAAATGTATAATGTTGTTTTTTTCTACAGCTTACATCCTCTGATTGCTTGCTATTTCAGAAAGCTGCCTCCCACTATACGCCTAAAACCCCTAAAACCCAGCATGAAAATTGACTTTGACTTACTTCCGCTTGATTCCTCTCCTTTCTTTTTCAGTGACCCTCTTCTTACTTTACATCCTCTGCATGCCTTCTATTTCTGAGTATAGCCTCGTCTCAGTCTCATGCCTGTCTGTCTTAATCCTTCTGATTGTAATTCTGCATTTGGCTAGTTAAATTAATTTAAATTTTATTTTTTATAAAGTAACTTTAAACTCAGTGTAATGCTAGCCCTAAGCCTTTTCCCAAGCCTAGCCCCAGCCTTAGCTTTAAATTGTATTAAGTGAAATAAGTAATCTTAGCATAATCCTAATACCGAGAGCTGGACAGTCAATCAGAATCCATCATACGTGGGCAATAACTAGGCCTGCTCTTGGCTTCCAGTTCCTAGCCCTTCCGTTGTGCGGATGGGCCTTCTCCCGATAGGCTTAGACTTGTCTCCACCCCTTTGTAGCCGCCCGTCATTGGTTGGCTTACATTAGATTTTTAGCCAATGGAGAGGTGAATACAACACACCGTGGCATTTTATGCTGTAGACTTTCGTAGCCTTTGGAGTAAGATGGATAAACTGAAGACAGACAACCAGCTCAGATAAACCACCATCAATCTCCATGCAGTCAGCACTATTTAGGCGAGGTTTGGTCTGTGAGGACAAAGGAGAAAAAGCAGAGATAACAACGGATGAGTAAAGCAAAGTTGTTTGCTACCCACTGCCTTAATTAACATGTACACTAACCCTTTATTTACAGTAATCATTGCCACCAAAATGTGCCAAGAAATGGGTGAAAGGAAGATTATGATCCTCCTATCTGCAGATGCGGCTTCATTGATTGCGCTGACGTTGTTCAGACTTTACTTACAGCAACTGAGGTATTCTGTAAAAAGAACAAGTTCAAAATGAAGGAGAGTAAAGCCAAAAAAATGTTCATCTGCCCACTGCATCAAAGAAGGTGAAATTACAACTTTTCAATCAACGGCCTCAGGCATTTGTGTGCATTTATGTATCAGGAGCCAGTGGATTTCCCTGAGGTGTGGTGTGATGTGAGATCTGTGTGGGAGGTCGAGGATGAGTCTGTCTGCTGAGTTCTGGCTGGTTTGTAGTCTTCTGGTGTGTTGCTTGGTGATCCTAGTGTAGAGAGTGTTCCCGTAGTTCAACTTGGTGGTGAGTAGGGAGAGAGTGGTGTTTTTTCTGGTGTTGCTTGCAAGCCATTTGAAGATCTTCCTTAGCATCTTCAGGGTGTGGAAGCAAGATGCAGTGACTATGTTGACTTGTTCAGTCATCTTCAGTTTGCTGTTGATGATGGTTCCGAGGTTTATGTAATGGGTGGTGGGTGTGGGTCCGAGTTCAGCCGACCACCAGTTGGAGTCCCATGGGGAGGTGTTCTTGCCGAAGATCATTACTTCTGTCTTGTTGGTGTTGAGCTTGAGACAGTTGTATTCATCCTGTTAGCGACTACAGTCATGGATGTAGTGAACTTGTTTCTTGTGTTGAGGGTCTTGTCCGAGAGGGAGAGTATGAGTTGCATGTCGTCAGCATGCGGCAGTCAATATGTGCAGATGACATTGGCCAGAGGGATCATGTATGCATTGCAGAGGGAGGAGCTGAGGGATGAACCTTGAGGCACTCCTCAGATGAGTTACGGGCTTAAGTTGCCAGACTGACAGCTTGTGTTCTATCTGTTAAGAAGGAGCAGATCCAGCGAAGAGCAAGTCCTTGGATGACATATTCACCCTGCACATGCATTTAACATGCACGCACCACACCCTTCATGTATTGTACTACTAACAGGAACATATTCACCCTGCACATGCATTTAACATGCACGCACCACACCCTTCATGTATTGTACTACTAACAGGAACACATTCACCCTGCACATGCATTTAACATGCACGCACCACACCCTTCATGTATTGTACTACTAACAGGAACACATTCACCCTGCACATGCATTTAACATGCATGCACCACACCCTTCATGTATTGTACTACTAACAGGAACACATTCACCCTGCACATGCATTTAACATGCACACACTGCACCCTTCATGTATTGTACCACTCACAGGTACACATACACCCAGCACATGCATTTGTTCTGCACGCACTGCACAGCACTACATCCTTCAGGTACAGTACCACTCATTGGCACATGCACATCCAGCACATGCATTCATCATGTGCGCACTGCTCAGTACTGCATTATCCCTGTATTGTACCCTTCCCAGGCACACATACACCCAGCGCAGATACACCACCTCTGTGCTGTGCAGCGCTTCACACCAATCTGATGTAGGCCAAGGGTGAGTTAAGCACACAGCAACGGTACTTTAAAAGTGAGTGAGCCTGTGGGCCTCATTCCAGTGACACAAGTTAAAAAGGTCTTATCCACTCCTACTGATCACTACATGGTATGCTGCCATCACCGCGATCGTGCTGCTTAACTCCTGAGATGCTGAAGCCTTCCTTTTCAATTAGCAACAAATGGTACTGTGCAAATCCAAAGGAGCACTCTGCAGCTGGTGTATTCTACTCTGAATCCCGCTCTGAGGTGTAACAAATTGATACTCCCAGGCAGGATAAGAACTAGACACCCTCCTGCTATCACTGATCTGTAATGACGATAGGCACATAGTGGTGCTGTGCAGACTTTAGCTCCCACATCAGATGAAGGCCTGGGAGTCCCTAACTATGAGCTTTATTATGTGGCAGCTCAGATGCAATGAGTAGCCAGATGGCTGGCTGACACCCACTCCATTGGAGGCACTATATAGAACAGCAGTACTCTTGTTTCAATCATGAATACAAATCCTCCTTAAACCGAAGGACCCTTGGAAAGATCTGCCTTAATTTCTAAACACAGGCAGACATCTGTCGAGGTAGCAAATACCCCAAGGATACCGAGAGCTGTTCTGACTGGACCATGAAACTACAGACCAATGAAGAAGAAAATGTACAGCATCTCAGATGTTCGGAGGTACACTCAGACCAGGATTTTGAAGCCCTGAAAGGGCAATTATTACTATGCAGTCGAAAGTAGTCAATACCCTGCATTTAACTTGGGGAGGGGGTGGAGGGAATTTTTTCAGAACCATTCACATGCAACATGATAGAGTTACTTCGCTCTTTGGGAAAAGGGAGAAAAGCAGGGCAATTACTCTGTAAGACTCTCTTTGAAAAAACAAAAAACAAGTTGTCAATGTTAGTGAAAAATGGTCATCAAATATGAGGACCGAATTAACTGAGAGAGACTGGAAGCAGCCCCTGATTCATACCCACAAAGCTTTAGAAACACAAGGCAAAGACTGCCACTTGTTCTGCCCTTGCCAGAGAAGTGATGGTGCCGTGGAAGCACCTGCGCATCATCACCCAGGTGAGGGACCCCAGACGGGATCGTTGTAGCCACCCCTCATCAGGAGACCAACCGAGCAGTTATCCCTCAGGAGTAGCCGCAGAGAGCCTCCAGATGCTTTAGGAGCGCAACTGCGAGTGAGAGACTTTACGTCTGTCACCAGGGCCGCATGCGGTTGACTCATCTGAACTCAGCAGCAGCAGCTGTGAGCACCCGCGGACGAGGCGCATTCAGGAACTCTTTTTTCATAAAAGTGAGCATTCGGCTATACAATGATTTATTGCTTCTGTGCACATTTTGAGTTGTATTCCTGTATTCACTCACCTGTATCCACCCTACCCCTTCAAGAGGGCCTTGGAATGCTCGGACCACAGATACCCTAAGATTCAAGTGCTGAAGGGGAACTTGGCCCAGTTGCCCAGAGTCCATAGTAGGTCGGGCCCCGGGAAATCAAGAGTAAAAGGCCTCTATCCTCTCGGTTGAGCCCAGTAGCCCCTGCGTGCCCCGTGGCCCTCTGAATGGGGCTCTGACACCTATTGTTTATTGTTCACCGTTGAAATTGTTCTATTTTTTTCTTGAATTGCACTTTGATTTTATTGTTTGTATTTATTTTGTGGATTGTACGATTTATATTTCTTCCGAAATATTTATTTAAATAAATAGATAAATAAACCCACTAAAAAAACTTCAAGAAATCTAAAAGAAAAGGTGGTGTGGCACGTCTTTCAACACTGTTCCCAATAGGTGCTGAGCCAGAGTGGTGAGGCCTGACTGCAATGCACACCTGACACTGTATCCAGAACCACTCTGGACATCAGTGCACCGTCTCCCAAGTCCCCTTACCAGGTCAACAAAAGCATGGAAACATGACTCTAATCACAAGGCTGCCATGAATGAAAGACTCTAGGTTCGCCTACCACGCATCTGAGCAGCATCCCTTCAGTGCATCCCATGTAGACCCCACTCGAGGTCAGTGCATACCATGCGGCTCTGCCCTCCTCAAGGCCTGGGGAAGCCAGAGCTCTACAGCTGCAGTACACAAGTCCTGCTATTTCTGCCAAACATAGAATCTATCACACACCACGTAAATGAGGCGGTGTAGTGGGGATGGTAAGAATATTTTATCTACACCACACACCGCCTAAGTTTATTTTGCTGATGTAGATTAGCCGTACGCCCTTGACACCATACTCTCCTTCTCTCTACACAGGTGCCTTCTCCTGCTGCCTTCCAAGTGCCCACCCTCCCTGCCCCGTTCCTCCCAGGGACTCCCTTATTTTAACAGGCCCCGGCTTCACTGTGCAGTGAGTAGCAAGCGCTTCCATGACACTACTCAGCAGTAGGAGAAATGCGGACTTCTGAATTTCCAATGCAGATGCATTCATCCACACAACCATCTTACCGTTCTGACCACCTGCTCCAAATCATACAACACCACACAAAAATACTCTAGCAGTACCCCTGCTCTGAAAAAGACCAACTAGGCCCAGCCTGACAAGCCTGTGAAACTCGGTCCCTGGAGTGAGAAGCAGCTGATGAGCCTGTGCCCCTCAGCCCTATTAGTTCTGTGCGATGCTTGGCTCGTTCTATCCCCCTCTGCTACAATTCCCCCATCCATACAAAACTCCTGATGTAAACTTATGTGGCAAAATTTAAAAAAAACGCATGACATCCACACTGGCCCAAGATGGAAGAAGCTTCTGACCACCACACACACATAAGGGGCAAGTGTTGAAAACTAGGCCGGAGAGAGGATGTCAAACGGGAAGACATGGGAGTCAGGAAGCTCGGTGGGTTAATAGCCCTCTTACGAGAACTGTAGTTAAACAGCATATTGAAGGTTTGATTCTCTCGACACCAGACTCAGCCTTTCATCATGTAGATAAATATGTATTTTTTATGTAAGAGGAGGATAAATTAAGCGTTTACTAATAGTAACTCACAGAATAAGCTGATAACCTATATACAAATCGAGGTATAATATCCCGGAAGTACCTTATTGAAATAGCTTTCATCTACCCAAACCTCTTGCTCCAGCTTCCTGTAGGCACCTTCTCCATACAGTGCCCTCCTCCTGGTCTAAACGGCCGCCTCCGTGTTGTATTTGTCCTGTTACTATTAGTAAACACAAGAAAAAACTTGAAAAACGACGAAATGATTGGCGTTGTCAAGAGGTGCTGTAGCACCTCCTGGCGTTCAGAAGGTGAATGAGCAATAAACACACTTGCTGTGCTTGAAAGACAGAGGTCAAAGGTCAAAACTGGTGCTTATTATGTTAACACAGAGTCAGTGTTTGCTTCTCTTTCTCTGACCGCAAACTGAGAGGATTTAGTAAAGTGAACTATCTGACAATCTTGCTGGGGTTTATTGAGTGTGAAAGGAAAGGCGGTAGGGAATCGTTTTTTTTACTTCCTAAAACACAACAAAATGTAAATACCTGTATCTAAACAGTATAAATATTTTCAAATGTATCAGCATTTAGGAAAGCACCAATGAAGCACATTTTTTGTAATTTGGAAGTGGGATGGAAATAAAAATTTTAATCGGATCAAAACAAATCAAGACACTTTAATGGGTGATGTGCAAATAATAAATATTTGCAGACACCTGCTTTCCACACATTATCAATTGTGTGCTGTAGAGTTTAATCAGTAAAACTGCACGTGAAGTTTTTGCCCATTTAAATGGAAAGTGTGCTGTTTGTAAATGGAAGTGTTTTACCACACCATGTTTTAGTAATATATTTGCAACAGTGTACTGCAAAACGCGCCGATGACTACATGCCACACATTTACCACTTTCCTGCTGAATGGGCATTGCTCATTTGCTATACCTGTTCTTTGTGCAACACTAAGTTTTTTCACAATCCCTATGACGTCAGTAATGTAACACTGATTGCAGCACTACTGGCGTTGTCCAGAGGTCTAAGTGAGCTAGATCGGAGGGGCACGATGTGCCCATACTTTATTGATTTATAAAAAACCTCTCCCCTACTTTTTGTAAAAAGACAACCGTCTCAGGATGGTTAATTCAAACAGTTTAAATGCTTCAGCTGAGGGGTCATTCAGTGAGACTCCTGCGCTGTGAAACCAAAGCAGGGCTGACAGCTGAACAACCCTTCCTGCCAAGGTGCCTGTTTGCCTGAAAGAAATGCAAATTTACGCAATGAGTTAATTCTGCAAATGTAAAAAGGTAATATGCAAATGTAAAGGATGCTTGGGAGCTTTAATTGATCAAATCAGTCAAAGCTTTGTGGTGACAAAGATTTTTTTGGAGTGTTAGTGCAAAGAGTTAGCAACTGAGCTGTGAAGTGCGAGCTTTTAATTGTAATTGTATTTAAATAGTGCTTACTACCCCTGGCGAGGAGCTGAAGGGACAGTTAAGTAAAAGATTTGCATTATCTACAGTCTGGGTATTACTAAAATCTATATTTTTGAAGCATCATGTTATCTTAAACCTTTTTGCACATTTTGTAGCAAGCTATCATATACTGTCTTTCATGCAAGTTTAAAATAATGACTTACATATTCACAGTGCTTTCTGTCACAGGCTGTGACCGCGCAGCACAAAACATACACAAGTCACTATTCTCCACTGCACCAACCAACATTACATTTTGTGGCTCTCTGGCTACACAAAGACATCTGCAGTGCATTAAGTAATAGAGGTTTCATAAAGTGCTTTAGTGCATTTTTCACTGAGTAACATTTCTTTCCATGTATTTTTCATTTAGGCTGCGCTTATTTTATATGTAACTACCTGACAGTGAAAGACCCAAAAAAAGTCCAGAATATTTAGTTTTTTTAGCCACACCTTTGACCCCGCCCCCACGCTCACTGATCCCACCCCCATTGCATGCAGCATCACAGTTCCCCTACTTCTTTTAATGCACGTCGACCGCTGGCATTGTCAATGCTTGGGTCTGCAGTCAGCCGGTTATGCTTTCCTGATACATTCCCATTGCTTTCAGCTGGTCAGGTACATGAGAGTGACTCTAAGACAGTCATGTTCTTTCACTCATAAGTGCTAGGCATGCTGGGACTTGTAGTGCTACCACCGCCCAGTGCTTTAATGGGCTGGTACACAACGGTACGGAGTACCGGCACGTTTTTATTTTCTCCCCTTGAGTACCAGAACTTTTCCACAGAGAAGGAGGGTGCCTGGCTTTGCCACAAGTAGTGTTGCTCATAAATTCCTGCTGTGGCAGTAGCTTCTGCACGTCTTGCACAGGTAAATGCATGCCTTTCAAACAGTGGAAGCCTGGTCTGAGCTGGTACAAGCGCACCAGAACAGCAGCTCTTTTCTCTAGGGCCCAGCGACCTACGTGTGCTGCTGTGTAAGTTATGAGGGAGGGGTGTGGCTGCAGGGCGTTATTTTTCACTTCCACAGTGGGGGTAGTAAGGTGACTGTCAAACCTAATGGGCAGGGGTATGGGATGTATTGTTCAAGACAGTGCAGCTTGTTTAGCATGACCTATGTTTTAAATACCTGCAAATCTTCACACATCAGCAATTTAAATTAAAGCCATTTGCATGAAAGAAAATCACTGCCCTCGCCACCAATTTCCCCGATTAACCTCAAAGAAAAACTACATCAGAGGCAAAATAAATGTTTGTTGTCAACATTTATTGACGTTTTACAAGTGGCAACCTCTTGCTTCAGATGGAAAACCAGACCTAAAGCAATTGTGACTGGTGGTTCCATGGAAGGTGTGACACTTTTATGCAGTTTTGGATTTTAACCGGCAAAAGTTTGCATTCTAGGATTTGCGCTTTCCTTTTCTCATTCTAAGCAAGAGATTACAAAAATCCCACCATAAAAAGGATGTATTGCAAAAATCAGGGATAGATTGAAAATGTCACATAGCATGGTGCCACTTGGGATTACTGGCCCCTGCTCACATATCTTGTGGGAGTCCACACACATCTGTGCATATAAACAAACATCAACGATGACCATTCTTTTGTTTTTATTTATGGTGAATATTGAATCCTTCACGGTATTGCTTCTGGCGCAGGCTCTATGCATTCATCTGGTCTGTCAATTAATCTTTCTTTCTCCTGGCATCTGTTTAAATTGGAGAATAGGGGATAAGATCCATCCTGGCAGAGTATGCATCCTTCACACTAGATGTCCTGCTGATGCTTGAAGTGGAAATATTATGAAGGAATCTAGACTTAAATCAACGCATTAATAATTACAAAAAACACCGATTTATTGATTCATTAATGTGCCATTTATTAAACGTTTCTTATAGAACTGTAAACTTCTTAGGTGATTTGGAGCAGCCAAATCAAAATCCTAAGTAACTCTGCTCCAATGAGACATCCTTGGGAGCCTCCGAAAATGTTTCCATTGTGAATATGCACATCAGACAAAATGCAAATCCAGACTAGCTGTTGAACCTGGTAAAATGAGTGCGAGTTGCCACTTTCTGGCAGTGCATGTGTAAGGAAAGGTGTGAGAAATGGAAAGTAAAAGAAAAAGTGTGTGAACTTGCAAGCAAGAGTATTCCTGTGAGAATGAAATGTGGAACTTGTGTGTTTGTGTGAAACTGAATGTGATTCAGTGTGTGTGGAATGTGTGTGAAAGGGAGCAAATTAATTTAGACTTTCTTTTAGCGTAGAGAGAATGTGTTTGTTAACAGTCCGTCTCCGTCTTTTCCAGAGAAACTTTTGTGATGTTTTGTGATTTTGTAAACTTTTGTGAATTTTTTTAAGAATTGGGCAAGGACCAAGAGTTGGCAGCAGAAAGTGGGTGGAGTCAGAAAGAGCAAAGTCTGAACTTATTTATTTTTTGAAACTCTGACAACAAGACCAATGTGATAACTCTATTTTGGCTTGCTTAACTGATCACCGCAGGCTGCATTTCAAAATATCACCTGTTACAGAGATCTTTGCGTATCCAGCAAGTTCCCAGGTACAATGACACCTTAATAATTCTGGTAGGTAATGTACTTGCTGGAAAGATCTGTGTGCATTCTGATAAAAGGTTCGACTTAGCATAAAATTGCATAGAGGATCAATGTGCCTGCCGTAAAGCACAGCATGAAACATGAAGATCACAGATTTGTTTATGGAGATAGCGCAGATGGTCATTGTTTTTTTTGCAGAGATCCTTGTGTTACCTGCAGGTCACAAGTTAAAATCCTTGGCATATAGCTTAGGGATTCATGATCCTGCATCAAGGAAATGCATTCAAACTGCAGGGCATACGTTTGGAACCTTGTTATTTTTTCTTCAATATGTTGTTATGCTAAGATTGCAAAAGAAGGGTTACTTTAGTTGATAAGCACTTATTAGTAAGTACTATATAAAGGGTTAATGATGTAATAATTCATGGACAGATACATTAGACGTTCTTACAGTGCATGCAGATTTCTGGCATACAAAGCTTAGAAAGGTCAAAAATCAAGCCCGCCCCTTACCCCACCCTTAGCACCACCCTTATGCCCACCCCAAACTCCACCACAGTCCACCACTCCTTTTGGTGAGTACCTGCACTTATTTGTTTCCCTTTAAAGTGCTGCTACGCCATGATATTATGAATATATATGTTCTGGCCACACACCTTGTGAACAAAAACCAGGATAGGTTTTACAGTCAACAGCGTGAAAAGGGCGAGAAGACCAGTATACAATCTTACCAGTTTCTCTTCATGTGGGTTGGTTTGTTTATGACAGGTGTCTCCAACAGGTCGATCACAAGCTACCAGTAGCTCGCAGTACCCTTCAGAGTAGCTCCCAGCCTTGAGTTCATTTTTAACTAAGAACTGCAATAAATGAGTGTTGCATTTTCCTTTTAAAGTTAAGGAAAGGCTATGTTTTACATTATTATCAGGCAGCAGATCACAGAGCCTGATAAAGAGTAGTGCGCCAATCAGATTTATGACCCATGTGGGTCACAGAGGTTCGGAACAGAAGCACTGAGGTATTTAACTCTTAAATAAAAGTCGTTCTCAACTCAATATTGGAGTATGGAAACAAAACAATATTCCTGAATGCTTTTAAATGAAAGAAAATTAAAATGAAGAGTTCACTTAATGATTAAGTTAACTCTTCATTTTAATTTTCTCCCTTTAAAAGTGTCACGTTTACATACAGTTGGCATCTTGCTCCGCATGGCTGGTAGACACAGTGCCATATTTATAACTGAAAAATACAATCATTGTTTTTTAAATGGGAGAAATTTAAAGTGAAGAAAAATGATTCTATGAAGCATTGTCTTAATATTTTTCTCTACTTTAAATTAAGCCAGTAAAGGCCTAATGTTTTATGAAGCATGTTTCTTCACTCTAAATTCCTCACATTTAAACAAATCGCTGTATTTTCCTTTTATAAATATGACACCATGTCTACAGGCCCCTGGGAGTAATATGCCTGCTGTTTCTAAAGACACTTTGACATGGGAGAAAATTAAAATGATTTGTTATATATAATGCATATAAGTATAAAGTTACTCTTCAGTAGAATTTTCTCCCATTTCAAAGTGTCTCATTTACACACAGCAGGCATCTTGCTTCCAGTGGCTGGTAGACACACTACCACATTTATAACTGAAAAATTCATCCATTATTTTTAAATAGGAGAAATTTAAAGTGCAGAAAAATGTTCCATCAAATGCCGAAAAATGTCCCTTATTACTAACATTTTTGCAGAACATTTTTCTGCACTTTATATTTTTCCCATTTAAAAAAAAATGGTTGTATGTTTGTGTTGTACTCATGATGGTGCCACATATGGTGAAAGGTATGTTCTGTGCCACAAGTACATATGACACAGGCTCTAAGTCACCCATACACATTTATCCCGTTCATTCAAACACATGTTCATACATCCCCACAGACCATGCACTCACTGATGCACATGGCAGCCCTATCATAGTACCCTAGTCACAGTATTATGTTCAAACCATAGTATCATGCTCCATGAGCATTATGTTTAAAGTCAATGAAGCTGGGCGAGGGGGGTGTTTGGTAACAACATTCGCAGGTTACTTGGGGTTGATTAAGAGTTTGGCGCAACAGCGCTGGCTCAACGTCGGCTCCGCTGCGCCAAACCCACGCAAGGACCGCCGACCATATCACAAGTTTAACTTGTGTTACACAAGTTCAACTCGTGATATGGTCGGCCATCCTTTGCCTTCCCCATGGCAGTGCCTGGAAAGCAGGCACCGCAATGGGAACAGCAAAAAAAGTTCCAGCACGGCATGGACGTGGACGTCCATGCCGTGCTAGAACTTTGTGGGAATACAGACAGGGGGCACATGTTGTGCCCCCCCTGAATGTATCCCCATGGCGGTTGGGCCATGGGGGCCCTGTAGGGCCCCCTTTGTTCCTGGACCGCCAGCCTTTTCATTGGGGGGCACCGCCATGAAAAGGCTGGCGATCCAGGAACTCATAATATGCTGAGCCGGACTGCAACAGTCCCCGCTCAGCATATTGCATTGTAACAGTGATGATACGGTGGACGGTGGGCCGCCTGCGCGAATCTGGCCGTCGTAAGACCGCCAGACTCGTAATCAGGCCCTTGGTCTTCAGTAGCTCACAACAATTTTCACTGATCAGAAGTAGCTCCCTTTACAGAAAATGTTGGAGACCCCTGGTTTATGATTACCCCCTTAGCTGCTCTTGGCTTGTTTTTAGGTCGAGCCTAGCGGCAGCGCGCATGCGCTGCTTGCTCTGCGAGACTGCTGTAGTAGAGTATGGGAGAGAAGCCGCGCCCACTCTCCTCCCATATTTTTCATTGGCTTGTGTCATTGTCTTTCGTAAATGCTGCCTTCGGATTCGTTAATAGGCTTGTTAGGCCCTCCTTAGTACGGCCTTGTCTTCATTTGTACCCTCCCATGGCGACTGACCCCTTTACTTCTGCTGTTTCACGGGACCTGTTATTTAGTCTGTAAGCACTATTTACTTTACTGAGTTTCTCTCACTGTAGGCCGGACATGCGCTGCTTCAGCTGAAACCGCCTGTGTTTTTTTAAGCAGCACGGCCGCCCCCGTAACATGTGCGCCTGCTTTCAATCACTTTAGCCCGGCATTATCTCGTGTCTGTTTCAACCCCCCACCCCCAAGTAAAATGGATTTAGAAATGATTAGCGAATTAAGTCATGTGAATTCCAGGTAGCATATAATCCTGCGCTAATGGGCTGAAGCTGACAACAGCACATCTGTGTTACATGCCAGCTGTACTAAAGCCACCTGAAGGGTTGTTTTCAAAAGCCTGTTTTATTAACACCACCACCACTAATACCATCACCACCAATACCACCACCATCAATACCACCACATCCACCACCAATATACCACAACCAATACCACCACCAATACAACCACCACCAATACCACCACCACCACCAATACCACCACCACCAATACCAATACCACCACCAATACCACCACCAATACCACCACCAGCAATACCACCACCACCACCAATACTAACACCACCAATACCACCACCACCAATACCACCACCAATACCACCGCAAATGCCAATACCACCACTAATACCACCACCACCAATACCACCACCACCAATACCACCACTAATACCACCACCACCAATACCACCAACACCAATACCACCAACACCAATACCACCACCACCACCAATACCAACACCACCACCACCACCAAGACCACCACCAACACCAATACCACCACCAATACCACCACCACCAATACCACCACCACTAATACCACCACCACCACCAATACCACCACCACCAATATCACCACCACCAATACCACCACCACCACTACCACCACCACCACCACCACCACCACCAATACCACCACCACCACCAATACCACCACCAATACCACCACCACCAATACCACTACCACCACCCCCAATACCACCACCAATACCACCACCATCAATACCACCACCTTCACCACCACCAATACCACCACCAATACCACCACCACCAATACCACCACCACCAATACCACCACCACAAATACCACTGAGACCACCACCACCAATACCATCACAATACCACCACCACCAATCCAATACCACCACCACCAATACCAACACCAATACCACCACCACCAATACCACCAATACCACCAATACCACCACCAATATCACCACCACCAATACCACCATGACCAATACCACCACCACCACCAATACCACCACCACCAATACCACCACCACCAATACCACCACCAATACCACCACCAATACCACGACCACCAATATCACCACCACCAATACCAATACCGCCAATACCACCACCAATACTACCACCACCAATACCACTACCACCAATACCACCACCAATGCCACCACCACCAATACCACCACCACCACCAATACCACCAATACCACCACCACCAGTACCAATACCACCACCAATACCAATACCACCACCAATACCACCACCACTACCACCTCCTAGACCACCAATACCACCACCAATACCACCACCAATACCCCACCACAAATACCACCAATACCGCCACCACCAATACCACCACCACCAATACCAGTACCACCACCAATACCAGTACCACCACCACCAATACCAATACCACCACCACAATACCAATACCACCACCCCAATACCAATACCACCACCACCAATACCACCACCACCAATACCACCACCACCAATACCACCACCTCCCCCAATACCACCACCACCAATACCACCAATGCCACCACGACCACCAATACCACCACCACCACCAATACCACCAATACCACCACCAATACCACCAATACCAATACCACCATCCCAGCGCCTCTCGCTCACTAGTAATAGCAGGGGCACTGTACGAGGTCGGAGCTGCAGCAGAGACCATCCCTCCCTCCCTCCCTCCCTCCATGCCTGCCATAAAGCACAGCCTGACCTGCACCAGGAGGTGAAGCCAGGGCCCTACTACAGCTGGAGTGTTTTTTATTAGGCCAAAGAAAGCAATGACATTACGCAATGCCACACTGCACACTCAAATCATGGAGATGGTAGGAAATAGCCCCCCCTCTCGCTCTTCCTCCTGAGCCCCGACAGTGTAATCACAGAGCGAAAGGTGTTGGAGTGCTTTGTTAGTGTTTATAGCTTGGATCATATGTAACTCTCACTTCACACTTTGAGTCTGTGTAATTTACAACACTTACACATCTTCTTCACTGCAATATTTATCACTACTTTGAAGACGTCGCAGGCCAGACTCTTCCTCTGATATTTACAATCTAACAAGCGGTCGAGAAGGCCCTTTATTGCAATGCAATGCAACGCATTTGCGGGAGTTTAAGCTATTAGTATTGTAAATGACAATGCCTTTTAGTTATGTTTTAAAACCCAAAACATAAATAAAAGGCATTTTGTCATTTACAATGCCAATAGCTCAAACTCGCGTGAATGCAAGACCTATTGCATTGCAAATGCTTGTTTAGGACTGGAATCAATATTGGACTGAAAAAGTCGGTCATTTCCTTCATCTGTGAAGTACCAACCCCAGATGTGAAGGACATCATCCTGTAACTGGAACAGTAAAAATATAGCTATACCTGTAAATTCCACGCGATGGCGTTGATGTACAACGTAAAATGCAAAACAGATCTTAAGACAATAAATAGTGAAATGCCTAAAGCAATGTGATGGCGAATTTGCACGTAAGCACACTCACGTAATTCCACTGTGCACACACAATGCAAGCTGACTCAATTGCTCTTATAAGTAAACATCTCAGCAGCCATCCCGGGCGCATGGGGATATGAGGCTGCCCGCGGCCCCCGCAGGGGGTCACCCTAAAAGGGCGGCCTCTTTAGTGGCATTTGGGCACTTCCCCACCCCCCTCCTTGCTACTGCAGGACTCCAGGCGGAGTCCCCTTACCTGGCGCTCCAAGCACGTCACTTCCGGCTCGCCTTGGGGAGGGGAGGGTATTTAGGCCTCCCCACTCCATTTTGTGCCCTCTTTGATGCCTGGCACGCCGTTTGTCTGGTCCTCGGTCGTCCCGATCTCAGGAGCTGTATACCGCGGTGAGTGACTATGTCGCAACCCCACCCCCCTTTCACGTCCGCCAGTGCAGGACGGGCTTATGCTGGGCGACGTCCCGCCAGCGAGGGGGGGGCACAGCTCCCGAGGGCCTAGGACGGCGGTAACCCGCCCGGCACGGGTTTGGCGGGGCCGGCCAGAGTAGGGGCCAGAGCCGAGTTGGCCGAGGCCCCTCACCAGTAGGGCGCTTGATTG
Source organism: Calotriton arnoldi (assembly GCA_963921515.1). Classification (NCBI taxonomy): domain Eukaryota; kingdom Metazoa; phylum Chordata; class Amphibia; order Caudata; family Salamandridae; genus Calotriton; species Calotriton arnoldi. Next base: position 1,598,872 of record CAWUFW010002763.1, on the reverse strand, counting down.
CCTGGCGGGGCCTAGGGTTCGCGCTGGGCTGCCCGAGGGTCTCCCGGGGGGCTGAGGGGTAGCTGCCCGCTCGTGGCAGGATGTGGGGCGTTTCAGCCCCCCCTTCCTCCCGTGGCCAGCAGGTTGGCTGGGGCGGACCTCCCTCCTGGGTAGAGTACTGGTGCAAGATCGCCGCCTGAACGGCCACCCATGTGGGGCCTGAAGTGCGAGCGTTCCCGCGGCCGCATGTGCTCCGTCGAGGGTCAAGGCGGGGCTTAAGGGCCATGGCGGCAGACTCGGGATCGGTTGACCCGGGTCCAGTTCCTAGCGTCCCTCAGCAAGCTGGTGAGTCGCACACAACTAAATTTGGGGCTTGTGCTTGTGGCCCACATTGGGCGGGATAACCCGGTCGGGGTTTTCGTTCAGGCGGTGGGGCGCGCGGCCGCCCTAGTCCGCGTGGTCCCAGGCGGTCGAGGGTGCTTGCGGGAGCGCACACGTGTGGTAGGTCATCTTTGAACGGGAGGGGGCAGAGTGGACGTGGGCACGGCTGTTGCACGGCCCGGTAGGTGTCCCCTGCACCCCCCACGCGCCCGCCCAACCATGATGGTGCCGGTACAGGGATATGTGTGCTGCCTGCTGTCGCTCATTGGTGGTTTCGCACAGGGGCTGCGCCTGCGGCAGCCAGCGGCGCAGAGCACCTTGGAAGCCGGGGTGCACGGGCGCGCAGTCGCGAGGTGGCCCGGGTAGTGCTGGACCGAGGCACGTTTGTACCATCCTGCCTGCTCAACGATCCCTGGATAGTGGCGGGGCAGCGCTGGGGGGGCTCCACGGCGTGCACTGCATCATTGGCGGCGTATGCTGCCCCCCCGCGCGGCATGGTGGAAGGAACACTGCCCCACCGCTACAGCCACAATTTGCGCTACTACCCTCGCGCACATCTGAAAGTTGGAGGCAAGGCGTCATGATGGGAAGCGCCATGCGGGGCACCGTCGTTTTCTGTGGCAATTGAGCGGGCCAGGGACACTCACGCGCGCGCTAGGCTCCGCCGTGCTCCCAAGCCATACAGCTGAAGGTCGATCTGCAGAAACGGTATGTCTGGTACCTCGGGGGCCACAGGCCGCACTGGAGGGTGCGAGCCCGTCTAGCGTACAGTGACTTATTGGGGGTAAAACATTATGATGTGCGCTGGGGAGGGTAGTGAGAGGGGGGCAGTAACGGATGGGAGCCAAGCGGGGCATGGGAACCCTGCAGCAAAAGGGTTGTGAAGGTCCCCAGGTAGTGCTGCCTGTCCATGGTAGCCTAAGGGGGAGGCAGCTTGCCACCTCCTCCTCCCCCCCCCTCATCGGTGTTGTTTCAAAACATGTGGGTGTATTGTTGCCGGGGACCACACGACTCTGGAGGGAGTCCAGGGTGCTGCAACGCGTGGAAATGTATTACGAGTTGGCCACCAGGCTAAGCGTTGTAACTAGTGTGCCCCTGCCTCCCCCATCCCCCACCCCCCACTGGTATGGTACTCGTCTAGAGGCCCAGTGTGGGGATCCCTTGCCCTCACCCCCCCCCGAAGTTGTTTCAGATCATGCTTGCTGTGGTGTTTCCCTGTGCTAATGACTCTGGTGGGAGTCCAGGATGCCGCAATGCATAATAACGTATACTGTCTTTGCCACCCCCAGAGAATATCGTCAAGCACGACACGTGGAGACTCCAGGTGCAGGCTCCCAGCCAAGGGCAAGGCAGAAAAGCAAGACAGGGCGGCTGACGCACAGAGGTATTCGGGGGTGTCAGGCAAAACGGGGGGGGGGGCATCCAGGGTTGAGTGATGACACTGGGCAGAAGTGAATGGAAGGGTACGCCGAAAGGAGGGTGACACCTCTTGAAGGGACATAACTATTGTCATATTTTATCACCAAGGTTTTGGATAAATCACCCACGGACCGAGCGGGAGGACGGACGGAGGCCACCCGAGCGCGCAATCGCAGAATCAGTGAGTTGTCGAGGCCGGGCCCTGCTGAGGCTGGAGGGGCAGGGCCGGGGAGGTCTGGAGGGGTAACAAGCCGCCATGGAATGCTCCGTGCTAATCGCTCTTCTTTCAGGAAGTGGAGCTGGCGCCCGGTAGACGGTCGTCCTTAGCAGGAGCAAGTCCCGGCGGAATCGGTGGAGGTAAAACAAGAACACGCTACCACCCCACTCCACCCCCCCACCCCCTCCCCCCGGGTCATCGCGACTCTCCCCAGTCTTCACCCCCCCCTCTGGTGAGGGACCCCGCTCCGCGGCAAAAAAAGCTTAACAGTGGTTTTTATTCACAGCTAAGAGTGAATCCCCCCCACCGGCCGGCACTCACGGACACCAGCACCGCCCCTCAAGGCTACCGCCACCAGAAGTGCGAGATCAACAGACACACCCCAGCAGGCTAGGGTGAGACGGGAAGCAAAGACAGAAGTAAGTACCGGCAGACGCAGGGGGGGAGGGTCTATGCCAAGCAGAACGAGGAAGGGGAGCCTCTGATCAGCCTAGGCCCATTGGGTCAGATACTCACGTGCCTTTATCTCTGCAGGACCTGCGTAGAGGTTTCTGCACTACAAGCCAGAGGCATGGATAGCCAAGGATCCCCTCCCCTCCTCTTCTCCCAAATCACCACAGTGGAAGAGTCCCAGGCCGGCACATCGCAGGAGGCAATCTGGGCTGACTTTATGGAAATGGCGAAGGCCAGAGGGGTGTCCTGGGCTAAAGGGATGTTGGACGCACGTGACCAAACAGACTCTGGTGTAGTTGAGGATGTGCCTGCTGCGGCCGCAGCAAGGCCAGAAGAGGCAACGCTCGGACGGGCGAAACGGGCACGCCGGGCGACAAACAAGGAGTTCCCACCTGAGCCTACAGTGCAGAAGGTCAGGGTGACTTCCCCTCCACGGGCAGCGGTGCCCGCAGTCCCGGCCGGCCCGTCACCCCCTATCGCGGTGAGCGACACGAACACTGATAAAATGGGTAAGATGATGGACTCGATGTTGAGCATCTTGGAGGACTTTAAATCACGTTTTGGTAGTACTGTACAATCACCCACGCCTGTGGCTGCTGCATGTAGTGATGGGGGGCCGCCATCCATTGTGCAAGTTTGGGGGGAAGTGGCTGGCAGCGCTAGTGCTCAGAAACTACCGGGTTCAGCAGCCGCCGGGTCTACGGCAGGGGCGCAGCAGGGATGCATAGCGCAAAAGGCAATAGAGCGCGACACCAGGGGCCCCCCGGGCGGAAGCGGCCATACATCCACAAGCGCGCAGTCGCTGGCGACACCCATCCCACAGTTAACAGCAGTTGCCACCCCCAGTCCCAGCTTGGCAGACAAGGCTGCCCCCCCATCGGGTAGCTCCCCAGACGCTCACAAGCACGCCGCACCAGCAGAGGCAGACAAGGCGGACACAGCAGCACCACCGCCGCTCGTCACAGTGGCGCCGCTAGCATCAGGACGCTGCTCCCTGGCTTGGGAAGTACCATTGGCTGCGAAGGAAGGGATCTGGAGATGGGAATTTGTAGACATCTTTACCTTGCTAATGCATGGGGCAGACGGACTGGACACTAGAAAAATGGGGGGGAAGGAAGACGAAAAAAAGGTAAAATTCCAGACCTGGCCAGAAAAGACCATTAAGAACTGGGGTGATGCTTTCGCTATACTGGCAGCAGTGGTGACTGAGAAATTCCCAGATCAGGGTCCCGCAATGTGGCAGTACTCTCGTCTAATCCATAATGAGGCGGAAAAAACAGGGGGCATCGGATGGTATAATTACGATCGCGACTTCCGCAAGAGAATGGCAATGTGTCCAGACCTGGGTTGGGACCAAAAGGAAATCCAGCTCTGGGTAGAACACATGGGGAAGTTTACTGCGGACATCAAGGGGACCACGAAAAGTCAGAAGGGGCAGGGCAATTACAAGCGACAGAAGCAGTCAGGGAAACGTCCTTTCAAGCAGTCCTTTCGGGGAGGTCAGGGAGGCGGCAATCAGGGAAAAGGGGGCAAGCGATTTAACTCTGGCTCGTGCAGACTGTACAACGGAGGGTCCTGCTCATGGGGAAAGGCTTGCAAGTTTGGGCACATTTGCAGCAAGTGCAGGGCCGGTCACCCGGCGGTGTCATGCAACACCAAGCCAGCCGCCAGCAAACAAGACAACTAACATGACTAAAAGGACGGACCCCTTCCCTCCCGCCTGCCCGCCTCCAGCCTCACCCTGGACCAATGCCCCAGTTCCCCTCCCCCCACCAGCCACTACCCAAATCAAGGTTTGCTCAACAAAGGGCCCCTCACCCATTATTATTGATAACCTCCTGCCCCTGCTCAGGACATACCCCAACACAAAGGACAGTATCCCATACCAAGGGCCACTAGTTTGCAGGGACGCAGACAACCTGCGGTCAGCTAGAGAGCTTCCAAACGTGGTGCAGGAAAAAATCTTGAAGGAGACGGTTCTGGGGAGGGTAGCAGGGCCATTTGACCACCCCCCCCTGGAAAATTTTCTGGTATCCCCCCTGGGAGTGGTCCCCAAAAAACAACCTGGGTCTTTCCGCCTGATACACCACTTGTCTTACCCGGAGGGCAATTCAGTCAACCACTGGTTGGAGGACGGAACGTGCTCAGTTTCGTACTGTTCATATGACATGGCTGTGGATATGGTCCGGAGAGCAGGGAGGGAGGCCTGGCTGGCCAAGGCGGACATTGAGTCAGCCTTCCGCTTGCTCCCGGTTCACCCAGAGAGTCACCACCTACTAGGCTTCAAGTGGCAGGGCAAATTTTACTTTGACAAGTGCATGCCGATGGGTTGCACGGTGTCCTGCGCTTATTTTGAGGCGTTCAGCAGTTTCTTGCAGTGGGCGCTCATTTGGTCAGACAACACAGGTGGAGTCACGCATTACCTGGACGATTTCCTCTTCATAGGGGAAGCAGGGACACGGGACTGCAGCAGAGCACTGCGTCACTTTCAGGAATTGGCAGGTCACTTGGGGGTTCCTTTGGCGCCGGGGAAGACCGAGGGTCCGGCGCAGGTCCTCACTTTTCTGGGCATCGAGATGGACACCGTCAAGGGCGTGTCCAGGCTCCCTGCGGAGAAGGTGCAGGCATTGCAGCTGGATATCCAGGCACTCCTGGGCAAGGACAAGGCCACCCTGGGTGTTGTCCAGAGCCTCTTGGGGAAGCTGAATTTTGCAGCCAGGGTAATACCAGTGGGCAGAGTCTTCGCAAGAAGATTAGCAAGGGCCACAGCCAATGTGCATAAAAAGCATCACATGGTCAGACTAGCGAAGGGTTTGAAGGAGGACCTCCTCATGTGGCATGAGTTCCTGCTGAGTTTTAATGGTACAGTCATTTGGAGATCCCCCTGGGCTGGTAGCCCTGAAATCTGTCTATTCACAGATGCGTCAGGCAGGGAGGGCTTTGGCGCTATAATGGACTGCGATTGGTGCGCGCAAAAGTGGCCTAATGCTTGGCGTAAAAGGAAAATAACAGCTAACATAACGGTACTAGAGCTGTTCCCCATAGTGGTTGCCCTACATCTGTGGTCGGGACGCGCTGTCAGCCAGAAGGGTGGTATTCTGGTCTGACAACATGGCGGTGGTGCAAGCCATAAACGGGCAGACGGCCAAATGCCCCCTGGTGCTGTGTCTATTGAGGGAACTAATCAGGGTGTGCATGCGCTGCAATGTCGAGTTTAGGGCAAGACACATTGAGGGGGTCAAGAATGTAGCTGCTGACGCTCTCTCTCGTTTTCAGTGGCTCCGGTTCCGGGAGGCCTGGCCACGAGCGAGAGCGGCAATGACCCCTTTCCCAGCGCAGCTATGGCGACTTCTGCAATGGAACAGCAGCTGAGAGCGATGGGTGAACGGGCACTCGCACCAGGGACCAGGAAAAGATACAGGACTCAGCTCACCACCTTCCAGAACGTCTTTACGGCACTGGGCCAAGCATCACACCCCTTAGAACAACAGGTGCAGGGCTTCGTACTCTGGGCAAAAAGGCAGGAGAAGAGTAATTCATGGGTGCGCGGTCATTTGGCGGCAGTAAGCCACGACGCCAAGCTGAGAGGATATCAGGACCCGACCAAGGTTTTCTTGATCAGGGCGGCGCTAAAAGGGTGGGCCAGGGAGGAAGTCAGAGTCCCAGATAACAGGGCGCCTATTGATTTCCACACACTCCAGGGCATGCTAGATGTGGTAGGCCAGGTTACCCATTCACAGTTTGAGGCCTGACTCTTTGCAGCTGCTTTCTGCCTTGCGTTCTTTGGGGCACTACGCATTAGCGAACTGGTGGCCAGGTCTAAAACCGACCAGTCAGGAGATGCCTTATGCAGCCAGGATGTAAGAGTGACGGATAGGTTGGTAATCCATCTCAGGAGGTCCAAAACTGACCAAGCAGGGCGGGGGGCTGACATAGTACTGATGCCGCTGGGGGATCAGAGGTACTGCCCGGTTGGTAGAGTCAAAGAGTACTTGGCAGTTCGCCCAATTGTCCCTGGTTACTTTCTAATACATGTAGACCAGGTGCCACTCTCGAAATTTCAAATAGATAAGGTCATGGGTGCTTGCCTCGAGCGGGCGGGCCTCGCCCGTTCTGACAAGAGGTACTCTAGCCACTCGTTCAGGATCGGAGCGGCCACTGCAGCGTTTAAGGCAGGCATGGGGCAGGAAAGCATAAAGAAAGTGGGACGCTGGGAGTCCCGTTGCTTTGCGCGCTACATTCGTCCTTGATTGGGACAGGTATTGGCGAGCTGTGCCTGCGTCCCCTGGGGACAACGTATATTATGTGTGCAGTGAAGTGTGGTAACGGAACCAAGTGTTCGTTGGTATATTATGTGTGCAGTGAATCTCAGTAGCATGACATGTAGTGCATTGTGTAAACACCAAGATTATTAAAACAAGTGAGTGAAAATAGCATCCGTTTATTTTGCCAGGATTCCAAGTGTGGGTGATCGGCCATTCGTTCGTCGCCAGACTGGCTCAGTGGGCCGCACGCAGGAGGTGGATGCAAGGGTTCTCAAATACTAAGTTTGTCTGGTGGGGTTTCCCCGGCATGACCTGGAACAGTCTCCTGAACAGGCTAGAGCAGGGCCTGGCGGGGCAGAAAGGATTCCCCAACATCTTGATAATTCACTTGGGGGGCAACGATCTCACCACCAGGGGCAGGGGTGCTCTTATACAGGCAATGAAGGCTGACCTGGGGGAGATCAGCAAGTACATGGGGCAATGTGATATCTTCTGGTCTGAAATAGTGCCACGCCTGGCTTGGCACGGAGCCAAGTCTATTGAAGCAGTGGAACATTCCCGCAAAAGGGTGAATAGCGCGATGCGCAGGTTCACAGACCAGAGAGGTTTTGGGTTTATCAGACATGAGCTGATCCAAATGAAGGTGAGAGGCTATTTTGAGGCTGATGGGGTTCACTTGTCGCAGGTTGGGATGGACCTGTTCCTCTTGGACATGCAGGAGGCCCTGGAAATAGCAGGTTGCAAGTGAGAAATTGCTGTGTGGTGGGGGGCTCTTTAGGTGACGGGGGCCGCCTCCAGAGCTGTGGCGGAGTTACAGGGCGATCTGGACGCATGATTGGTACAGAAGGGTACCTCTGCAAGAGCACAATAGGGGTGCCAGAGCCAAACCCCAGGAACCTCGTGGGAGGGTCCTGGAACAATTACGTCGGCGCCCCATTAGTCCTTCGGGCGGTTGTGGGCCTGAACAACCGGGGGCTTGCCTTGCTATGCTCCGCCCTGAAAGGGGCGTGAGTAATAAGGGACCAATGTGTCACGTGATCCAGTAATGGGATCACCCCCATAACGGTAGCGCCGATTGGGTTCTCCACGGTGCTTGGCTCATCAGGCGGGCGGGGCAGCATAGGTTGGTTTAGCTGCCTGCCCTTGGATCGCCCGTAAGATAACCCACCATATTTGCATACTTCTGTATGGAATAAACCTGCAGCAATATTTTCTCCAAACAAAAGTGTGTGGCGTATTTATTTATGCATGCCTACTCTGTTGTGGTGGGTGGGGGTCTTGTGCCGATAATGGGACTATGAGGCTGCCCGCGGCCCCCGCAGGGGGCCACCCTAAAAGGGCGGCTCCTTTAGTGGCATTTGGGCACTTCCCCACCCCCCTCCTTGCTACTGCGGGACTCCAGGCGGAGTCCCCTTACCTGGCGCTCCAAGCACGTCACTTCCGGCTCGCCTTGGGGAGGGGAGGGTATTTAGGCCTCCCCACTCCATTTTGTGCCCTCTTTGATGCCTGGCACGCCGTTTCCCACCCTACCTCTTACCCAGCGTGGAGGCTGGCAGGCGAAGTACAGAGGACGTGGTAATGTTTTCTTTGTCGTTGCAGGCGGAGTTACAGGGCGATCTGGACGCATGATGGGTACAGAAGGGTACCTCTGCAAGAGCACAATAGGGGTGCCAGAGCCAAACCCCAGGAACCTCGTGGGAGGGTCCTGGAACAATTACGTCGGCGCCCCGTTAGTCCTTCGGGCGGTTGTGGGCCTGAACAACCGGGGGCTTGCCTTGCTACGCTCCGCCCTGAAAGGGGCGTGAGTAATAAGGGACCAATGTGTCACGTAATCCAGTAAGGGGATCACCCCCATAAGGGTAGCGCCGATTGGGTTCTCCACTGTGCTTGGCTCATCAGGCGGGCGGGGCAGCATAGGTTGGTTTAGCTGCCTGCCCTTGGATCGCCCGTAAGATAACCCACCATATTTGCATATTTCTGTATGGAATAAACCTGCAGCAATATTTTCTCCAAACAAAAGTGTGTGGCGTATTTATTTATGCATGCCTACTCTGTTGTGGTGGGTGGGGGTCTTGTGCCGATAATGGGACTATATACCTGTCACGCCTCCCCCGGGCTTATTCAGCTCTACAACATGATAAACAGTACAGCGCGTATAAACATGGCAATGACAATTAGAAGTTATTGTCACCTTTTGTAAGTCCCGTATATTTTCTCATTTAAGAGATATTTGAGTTAGAAGTCAGTCAAAGAAAAACATTCCAAAACAAACTGCATGTTACACTGGGTGGCACAATTAAACATGCTTTTTACAGTCACTGCTTAAATAATATGTGCTCTTGAGGAAAAGATGCGTCAGTGAAGCAGTCATGCTAGGGGAGAATTTTCTTGGATGAATGGACTCGGCTGCCCGTTATCTCCTGTCGCCAGGTAAACGTCTCGTGTGCCGGGTAACAGGAGTGAGTGTGAGTGCTGGCTGTACTTACACTTCTGAATAGCTGGAAAAGTTTGTAACTTGTGCTCATCCTGCTTCAGTCTGAGCACAATGTGGATCCAGCGGTCTATTTTTCCTTGATGCTGTCATGATCTAAGAAGGAGTGTGCCCGATTTACAAAAAAAGCTATACGTTTACACGTCAAGACACTGTTAGTTGCAGCTTTCCAAGTGTACTACTGGCAACGTGCATGTGAATGTCAGCTATTTCCCCCGAGTGGAGCTGTACGCCAGGGTGCAACTGGGCATTTGGGGAAACGTAGCCTGCCATACACCATGCAAACGTCGAATTTGTTCGTTGTAATTTTTTTCTCCATTGGGGAACCACTTTCCCAATGCACCCACAAAGTTTGGGAGGGTACAGTTCCCCTTGCCCCCTCTTGAAAAGTAAGTTACTCCAGCCGCTGGTGGAGTAACCCTACCACTGTAATTTTTAAGTTGGGAAATGGCCAGAGAGGAGTTTGTGAATGGCAATAAATTCACACGTTTGTGGATGCTCTCAAGGCAAACTAATGTTTCCTCCTCCACTCGCCAACTTTACATGGCATTACCTCCTTGTCCGTCTTCCTCGCCACAGTAATTACCAATGAGCATTCTGCTCCCACAGAAACTCCAAGCAAACGTTATCATACTAGACTCCCTATCCCTCCAATATGGCCCCCAGTGGCAACCACCAATCACATAAAAGGATACAAGATCCACATCACTACCTGTTTTTTGGTTTCTGCACTACTCCGAGTGCTGTTCCTGTGATCAGGTAGGTGGGGGCGGCGGTCCTGTTATAGCGGACTCTTAACCCAAGGGGGTGGGGGGTTGGTTTGCCTTAGCATGTCTTTCCGCCTTTGTTGCACTTTGTAGTATCTTCATGTTATGTTTATAGTGTTCCCCTTTACCTTGTAACAAGCTGCTCAGCCAGTGTGAGTGTTCTGTGTGGAATGTTGACATGAGTGGAATGCTTGGGTGCCTGGTGTGTTATAGACAGTTGGAAGATGGGCTGAGCAGCTAGCAGGCTGCTCCTGGTGGGGCTGTTACTATGGATGTTAAGAACTTAATAAATAACTTGAAAGACACAACTTGTCTACGTCTGCTGTGTCACCTCTACGCCTGGAACCCACTTATTACATTTGGGGACGAGGATGGGATACCCATATGGACCACCCATAGCAAGTAAGCAAGTACATGGTTGCGGTCCACCCATAGTTTTTGTTACAATAGTAAGTAAGGACGTACATGGGTGCGGTCCACCCATAGTGTCTGTTTCATATTTAAGCTGTACGTACATGGGTGTGGTCCACCCATAGTGTTTTAGTTCTGGGGGTGTTTCACTCCCATGTGTCTCGTCACTGTTTAGCGTTCTTGTAGTCTTTTTCTACCGTGTTTCTCTGCACATTGTGTCACATGTATTGTCATGAGGTGTTTTCTCACGATTTGTCAGTGAGCTAAACGCTCTTTCCTCTTGCTTTTTGTGTTTTTTTTGTTTTTTTTATTATTAAAGGAGGAGGATGGTGTTAGTTTGTGTATATCTTTTCACTCTTCTTTCTTCCTTTGTGTAGTCTGTGTTCCCTCTCGTGGTGTGGTTTTTTCCATTTACCCCTGGGTTTTAGACTATTGATTTCATTTGTATATTTTGTGTATAGTTGTCTTTCATTTTAGTATGGTTTAATTAATTTTCAATTTTAAAGGGAGAAGATAATGTAGTATCTTCATGTAATGTTTATAGTGTTCCCCTTTACCTTGTAACTAGCTGCTCAGCCAGTGTGAGTCTTCTGTGTGGAATGTTGACATGAGGAGAATGCTTGGGTGCCTGGTGTGTGATAGACAGTAGGAAGATGGGCTGAGCAGCTAGCAGGCTGCTCCTGGTGGGGCTGTTTTTTTTTTTATAAACACATTTTTGTTTATTGATTAATAAAATGAAGAGAAAGAAAAACAAACAAAACACCAGCCTTACAGTCCAACACCATAAATTTCCAGTACGTGGAAAGGAAAGCAGCACCACAAAGTTTACAGACAATGATAAAAACAAATACATAGGGGTATAAAATTGGGCGTTCCCTCTATGACTACTCCACCTCCCCCAACCATTTCCCCCAAACCCTACGGTACTTCCTAGGGCACCCACGAGCCTCGTACATAACTTTCTCCTGCGTGGCACACCAGTCCACTCCAGTCCTCCAGCGTCCAGCGCACGGAGGTTCGGAGAGCTTCCAGGAGGCTGCAATGTCTCTCTTTGCAACCACCATTGCCGTAGTGTAAAACAGTTTTTCATTCCGTGACCCATCCAGCCCATCAGTGATACCCAGGAGTGCGTGCCTTGGGTCATGGGGGACCTCCCAGCCCAAAACCTCAGTGAGTTCCTCCTCAATCTCCTCCCAGAACCGCTCCAAGCGGGGACATACCCATACCATATGGAAAAAATCTGCGGGGTCGTGACCGCACCTGGCACAAGCAGAAGTTGGGCTAAGTCCGGCCCGGTGAAGGCGCATTGGGGTAAGATATGCAGCATGTAAGTAGTATAATTGCACTAAGCGCAATCTGGCTGAGGCCGTGACCGTCCTAGGAGCCATAAGGGCGTCGCGCCAGTCCTCCTCGTCTAAGGTGCCTACCCAACCCTCCCATTGAGCCCGATGTCGGTCTAAGGAACTGGGGGCATTGTTGATCAGTGTACGGTAGATGCGGGAGATGCCGCTCTCCCCAGGTCACCAAACATTATCTGGGCCTCAGGCGGACTGTGGTCATGAAGGCGCGTGCCAGTCGTTAGGTGGGTGTGAAGGGCGTGGCGTAACTGCAAATACCTATAGAATTGTGACTGGTGTAAGGAATACCTGCTTTGAAGGTCGTCGAAGGACCGCATGTGGTCCCCCACCCACACATCACCTAGCTGTGAAATGCCTATCAAATCCCAGGCTCTAAACCCCTGTAGTGCGTTGACTTCTTTCGCCAGGTCCCTTGCCACAAGGGTGTGCATTGGGTTAACGTACGTGTCCATTTGGTATGTCGCAATGCAGCTCGCCAGGCCAACAGCACAGAGCGTGTCACCTCTGGCAAGCGGGAGGGAATAGGGGCCCCATATAGCATAGCCTGGATCTTGGCGAAACCCAATTCTCCGACCTCGAGCCTGTACGCCGGGTCCGACCAACCCCCATTGAACCAATCATGTATGGAGAGGAGCCGCGTGGCCAAGTAATATAAATAGAGGTGTGTCATCCTCAATCCCCCGTCGAATGAGGGGATCCTACACACTGTGAGTGCCAACCGGGCCCTACCTTTTCCCCATAAAAACTTACTAGCAGTGCTATCAAGTTCACGAAACCAGGCTCTGGGAAAGACGATGGGGGTGTTTTGCAGTACATAGAGGAACCGGGGGAGCACCATCATTTTAAATAGGGCGACCCTCCCCATGGGATTCAGGGGCAATGACTGCCACTTCTGGAGGTCTGCCTTAACCCGCTTCACCAGTGGGGCCACGTTAAGGGCCCAGCTGAGCTCAGGGAGCAAGGTCATCCATATCCCCAAGTATTTGAAGGATTGACGGCGAAGAGGAATGTTGGATTGCCAGTCAAAACATTCGCGGGACAGGTGTAGGGGAACCAAGGCCGACTTATCCGGGTTAAGCCGGAGGCCCGTAGCCCGCTCGAAGAGGTGTAGGATGCGGAGGCAAAGGGGGCCAGATCTGGCGGGGTCTGCCAAATAGATGAGGACGTCATCTGCATAGAGTGCGATTTTGTCTGGTTCGGTGTTGGGCCACTCCCATCCCCGCATACTCTCGCACGACCGCATCATGGACGCCAGGGGCTCCATCACCAAGGTGAACAGCAGTGGGGATAGGGGACAACCCTGTCTTGTTCCTCTACGAACCGGGAAGGGCTCCGACAGAACCCCGTTCACCAAGACACGGGCGCGGGGGGAAGCATAAAGACCTTTTACCATCGCACAAAAACGGGGACCGAGTCCCATCCTAGCAAGGACGTCCGCTAAGAACCCCCAGTCCACCGAATCGAAGGCCTTTTCAAAGTCCACCAGAAGAATCGCGAGATAGGGAGTAAGAAGATGACGGTGTGCCAGGTTGACGTGCAGTCTACGAAGACAATGCCTAGTGCCACGTGAGGGCATAAATCTGCATTGGTCGGGGTGGACCAGCGTGGACAAGTGGGGTTTGAGTCGTTGGGCAAGGATCGTGGCGAACAGTTTAATCTCAGTATTGATGAGGGAGATGGGACGGTAGTCCGCACACCGAGGTGAGGGTGGTTGAGACTTGGGAAGAACCACGATGGTGGCCAGATCCACCTCCTGGGGAAAAGAGCCTTTTTCAACAGCTTCCCGAAACAGCCCCGCCAAATGCGGAGTGAGACTGTCCCGATAATGCATATAGTACTCTTGAGGGAAGCCGTCTGGGCCCGGCGTCTTACCGGAGGAAACGAGGGCAATCGCTCCCTCTATCTCCTCACGTGTGATGGGGCGCTCAAGGTCTTTCTGGCTAATGGGATCTAGGCTGGGGAGGGGGCCTCCTCGACCTCCAACATACCAGCGAGTGAAAGGGGTGGGGATCTGGCCATGTATAATTGCTGATAGTAGGACGCAAAGGCACGGGCCATCCCGTCTGGGGACCGACATAACGAGCCATCCTGCGCTATGACCTCTGGAATTATGCGATTTGCCCTAGGGTATGTGGCAAGGCGATGGAGGAGCGAACCGTTCTTGTCGCCCCAGCCATACACCCTGGCCACGGATGAACGCCAAAGGAGTTTGCCGCCTCCAGCGACAACTGCTTGATTTCCGACCGGAGCCGGGCAAGGAGTCTGGCTTCAGGGGTGTCTGGAGACTGAGCAGAGGCCTGCTCGAGGCGTAAGGCTTGCGCCTCACGACTGGTAATTTGTTCTGCCTGGGCCTGTCGCTGACGCTTGAGCTGGCCCCTAGCGAACCCCCTAATCGTGGCCTTGCCCGCCTCCCACAGAACACCCGGGAGGAGACGGATCCGTCGTTGGAGAGGAAATAATGCTTAAGTTCCTGACCCACCGCCTTCCGGAACTCCCTGTCTTGGAGAAACCAGGCATTAAATCTCCATGTCTGCCGCATGCAGGTGGAAGGAGGGCCCGTGCGAATCACCACCGGGGAGTGGTCCGAGATACCATGCGGGAGGATGGCGACGTCCTGGACCGTGAGACAATCTGTTGCTGGAACGAAAATGGCGTCAATACGTGCTTGCGTATGGTGCTCTGCCGAAGTGTGTGTGAACTGCTTAGAATGCGGGTGCCATGTACGCCAGGCATCACACAAGCCCAGGGACTCAGACCAGGTCTTCAATTGCTTTGCCTGAGCAATTCTACTGGAGGAAGGGGGGCCAGACGTGTCAAGGTCGGGTGAGGAGACCGCGTTGAAATCCCCCCCGAGATAAGTGGGGCCCAATGGTAAGGACGCCATGAGATCTGTAGCTTTAGCTAATGTCGCCGCCAGCATTGAAGGAGGAGAATAGAGCGATACAAGGTTAATGGGACTCCCATGTAACTTACCGCTGATGGCCACAAATGTACCCTGGGCATCGAGGGCTGTCTGCACAATGACAAGGGGAAGAGAGCGCTTCACCAGGATCGCCACCCCTCGGGATCCCCGAGTGAACCCCGAGTGCCACGCCCTATCATATCCATAGCGCGCTAGGAAGGTGCAATGGTTACCCAGCAAATGCGTCTCTTGCAATAGTAATATGTCCACCCCTAGGCGGTGCGCGTAGCGCAGGGCAGCCATCCGCTTGAAACGGTCCAGGAGGCCATTAACGTTCCAAGATAAGATGCTTAGAGAAGTGCTCAATGGAGGTATATCTGGCATGGTGGCATGGTGGGATGGCATGGCAATTGGGTCCCAGAAGGGGGCCCACATCAAAAAGGAGCACGTGAGGGTGTAGTGTAGTGTCCAAAGGGAAGTCTATGTACGCCACCGGATGCAAGTCCGGGCATGATATGAGTACTGGTGAAATGCAGAGAAGTACCCGCAGGGGTGTGTCAGGCGTAGTGGTGTATATAACATTGTGATTGTGGGTTCTGCGGGGATAAGGCTTCCCAGCTGGATATCAGCAGGTCCATCAAGATATCTGAAAGGAGGTCTGCATGTCTCTTGAGGTACAAATTAGGGTGTCGTGTGAAAACTGGTGCAGCTGGAGCTAAAAAATAAAACAACCAAAAGTAAAATTGAAACATGGGACAACGGTCCCACCCCCAACCCCTCTCCCACCCCCACCCTACACTTCGGGAACGGAAGCATCTGTCGCCCTAACAATAAACCAGTGAGTAAACAACCAAACTAAAATGCTTGGGAATGGGGAAGTGTGGAGGACCCCTCCTCATGTCCGGATGTGTGTTTACGAGTCCATCGGGAAGGAAAGAAATGTTCAGAGCTAAAACACCGTCTCCGGCCGCGGAGCCAGGCCCGGCGGGCAGAGACCAGTTCAAGCAGGGTCTTTCAGAAGTATTGGGCTACGGGAGAGGTCCGATTCTGGGAGGTCAATCGCCGCGGGCCCGGGCGAAGCACCACCGCCATCCAGACGGCCGGAGGAGCCAGAGCGCCTCCCGGTCAAGGGTCCCTCAGAGAGCGATATTGGTTGTCGTGAGTGGCCCGGTGGGGAATCCGAGCGGGCCCTTCTCCGCCCACGGTGCCTGCGGGAGCGGTTACGCTGAGGTTGAGGAGCGAAGGGGGCGAGGCGGCCAGGTCCACTCTCCGCTCCCTCCAAGCCCAGGGCCCGGCCGTCGGCCCGCAGAGGGCGCTCCTCCGTTGCCCAGGCCCAGGCCTCCGTCGGGTTGTCGAAGAACAGCATCTTGTTTGCGAACACCACTCGCAGGCGAGCCGGGAAGAGGAGCCGATACTGAATGTTAAGTGCCCTCAGCTTTTGCTTGACCTCCACAAAGGAGCGGCGCTTGCCCTGGACCTCGCGGGTGTAATCTGGGAAGATCATGATTGCCCCGTTTTCGTAGCGTAGCCGCTGTTGTTTGCGAGCTTCAGACAGGATGACGTCGCGGTCTTTGAAGTTGAGGACCCGCATTATGAATGGCCGAGGAGGCGCACCCGGCGCCGGCCTGGGGGCCAAGGACCGGTGGGCCCGCTCAATCGCGAACCAGGGAGAGAGAGAGCCCTCCGGGATCCACGACCTTAGCCACCTCTCCAGGAAGTCCACCGCTCGACCCTGCTCCGCTCCCTCCGGAAAGCCCACCAGGCGGAGGTTATTGCGTCGGGATCTATTTTCGGCATCCTCCGCCCGACGGTGCAACTCCTGAGTGTGCGACTGGAGACGGGCCACCAGCCCCTTAAGTTGCTGGACGTCATCCTCCACAGTGGAGATACGGGTCTCAGTCTCTGTAATCCGAGCAGTGGCGTTTCGGAGGTCCTGTCGAATGAGAGTCATATCTACTCGCACTTCTGCAATCTTGCCCTCCACCGAGGTTTGTGAGGCATGGATAGCCTGGAGGATGGTGGTCAAATCCGCAGCTGGAGGAGCCTCCTGTTCAGTCACACCCCCGGTAGCCCCCGCCTCCAAGGCTGGTGGGGCTGTTACTATGGATGTTAAGAACTTAATAAATAACTTGAAAGACACAACTTGTCTACGTCTGCTGTGTCACCTCCACGCCTGGAACCCACCTATTACATTCTTCCTCCTCGGTCCTGCTGTAACGGACTCCTGGAGTGTGCCTTTGATTCATGCCTCACGTTTAGAGGTCTCCTGCCGAGTCCTGCTCTAGCGGACTCGGCAGGTCTTTAATAATTTTTTTGTTGGTGCTCTTCCCGGGCTCTCCTGCAGGCTCCCTCCACCCCATTCTTTTACCGGCTTTTCAGCTGATATGCGGCTTCGGTCTGTGTGCGCTGGGGTGAGCGTCGACCTGTGGGGGCGTGGCTTCATTTTGCAGGGGGACATTAATTCTTTACGGGATTTTGCGTGCACGCTAGGGGCGTGCCAGAGGCCAACATGGAGCGATTTTTTTTGTGTGGTTGCCATGGCACTGGAACGCTTTTTAAGCATGCTGGCTTGCCGTAGTGAGTTGCTCTTGCATTTTTGTCGTGGCAAGTATGGAGGAAGGTGCTGAATTGGTTTCTTCACACACTGGGGAGTCTTCTGGTTCTGCGGACACGGTCCCTTCGCTGGCTGTGATCCAACAGATGATACAAACTGCAGTGGCTGCCGCTTTGCGTGACAGGGAGTCTGTTCCTCCGTCTAAAAAAGCAGATGTGACCCTGGTCCCTCCCGGACTCTGATGGGGAGGAGGATGTGGAGCTTAAGGGTCGTTTTGTGCAGTGGTCGGATCTTAAAGATGTCCTTCAGCACATTCGCTCCAACCTGTTGTTTCCGGAGTCTGATGTTAATGTAGAGGACACAGATTTCTTTTCACAGTATCAGAAGAAGGAGCTGGAGTCTTTACCGCTCCACTCCTCTGTCTTGAAGGTGTTGGAGTCTGAATGGAAGGATGTTGATCGGAATAACTTTCCCAGGTTTTTGGCCAAAAGATATCCATTGCAAGACTTTGCTGTTAAGTATCCGGCCTCGGTGAAGGTGGATTCTTTGATGGCTGGCATGTATTCTCAGGGTGCTATTATTTCTGAGGATGCTTCCCCGGCGGACCCAGTTGATAAAAAGGTTGATGCGGCAGTGAAACGCACTTTTGCCGCCGCCAATTTTTCTATTAGATCTGCTACCTATTCATCCTATGCCATCCAGTCATTGTTGAAAGACTTCCAATCGTTGGTTGAGTTGTTGGACCAGGGCGAAGGCGTTTCTCTCACTCTTGCTCTGATGGAGCAACAGGTGCGGCTCCTTTCTGACATTTCCTTTGATTCCTTGGTGGCAGTGGCATCTACGGCTGGGTCTTCTGTGGTGGCTCGTAGCCAGTTGTGGTTACGTTCTTCGAAGGCCGATGCTGCGCAGAAGGGTTTGCTCATGAAGATCCCTTTTTCTGGCGTTAAGCTTTTTGGTGCTCCCTTGGAGGATATGGTCAAGAAATCTGCGGTGGATCGTAAGCTGTTGGCTCCAGAGAGAGCGGGGCGTTCCCGCTTTTTTGGGGCTCGTAGGGCCTTTGGTCCTGCTCGTCAAGGGCGGGCTCCTTAGCCCTTTCGTGGAAGGGGGCGTGGCCGGGGTGCTCCTTCCTCTGACAAGTCCCGGTTCCCTGCCACCTCTTCCTCCTCTTCTACACCCTCCAAATGATGACTGGGTTGTTCCAGGAGTGGGTCCTGTGGGGGGTCGACTGTCTCTCTTTGTGGACAGCTGGATGCAGACTGTGTCGGATCACTGGGTTCTTCAAGTGGTGTCGGAAAGTTTTCACCTTGGGTTCGTCCAGACTCCTCCAGACTGTTTTCGGGTCACTCCTTGCCCCAGGGACGCTCTGAAGAAGGAGGCTCTGTTGGACGGCGTCCGTTGCCTTGTGGAAAAGGGCGCTGTCGTTCCGGTGCCCGTGGATCAGCGGGGGCTGGGAGTGTACTCTATTCTCTTCCTGGTGGAGAAACACACCGGGGACCTCAGACCGGTATTGGATCTGAAGTGGTTGAATTGGTTCATTCCTCCCGTCAAGTTCAAGATGGTGTCCTTGCAGGTGATCCTGCCTCTGATCAGTCAGTGGGATTTTCTGGCTTCCATCGACCTGCAGGATGCTTATCTCCATGTCCCTGTCCATCTGGACTCTCAGAAGTTTCTCCGCTTCTGTGTAATGGACAGT
This sequence comes from Calotriton arnoldi, assembly GCA_963921515.1. Classification (NCBI taxonomy): domain Eukaryota; kingdom Metazoa; phylum Chordata; class Amphibia; order Caudata; family Salamandridae; genus Calotriton; species Calotriton arnoldi. The sequence goes on along the minus strand of CAWUFW010002763.1, from coordinate 1,579,982 downwards.
CATTTTCAGTTCAAGGTATTACCCTTTGGCCTGTGTTCCTCCCCTCGTGTCTTTACTAAGGTTATGGCCCCTCTGATTAGGCATTTACATGGGAGGGGGATTAAGATCTTTCCTTACCTGGATGATTTGTTGATTTCTGCTTCTTCTTTCTCTAAGGCGGGGCTCCATGTCCAGGAGGCTTGCCAGGTCCTGGAGGGTCACGGGTTTCTGGTGAATCGGAGGAAGTCCTGCCTGGTTCCTTCTCAGGATCTGACGTACATTGGGGCTCACTTCAGGACTCAGTTGGGGTTGGTGTTCCTGCCTCATGCATGGAAATTGACTCTGATGTCGGAGATTCGGTCCCTGTTGTCGGGGACTTGCCCTCCTGTGAGACTTTGGTTGAGGGTCCAGGGTCTGATGTCCGCCTCCTTGTTGGTGGTTCCTTGGGCTCGTTTCCATTTGTATCCTGTGGTGAACCATATTTTGTCTCATTGGCGCCCCTGTGGTCAGGATTTCGGTCAGGTGGTTCCTGTGTCAGCCCAGGTGAGGGAGGTTCTGGGTTGGTGGTTGGACGACGGTCATCTGTCCAGGGGTCATCCGTTTCGGATTGTTCCCTCTCAGGTGGTCACTTTGGATGCCAGTCTGTTGGGCAGGGGGGCTACTCTGAACGACTCTTCGGTGCAGGGCAGGTGGTCGGTGGCTTTGATGTCTTGTTCCTCCAATTACAGGGAGCTTAAGGCAGTTCAGTTGGGTATCTTGGCGTTTGCTGCCTTGCTGGAGGGTCACCATGTTCAGGTCCCGACGGACAAACAGGTTGTCATGTCCTACATCAATCACCAGGGGGGTTGCAGGGTTCGTTCCCTCAGTTGCCTCAGTCGCCTCATTTGTTCCTGGGCGGAGTCGAAGTTGGCCTCCCTGTCTGCGGTTTATCTCCCGGGCCAGGAGAATGTGGTGGCAGACTGTCTGAGCAGGGTCTTTCCCTCCATGGGGTCTTTGTATCTGACCCAGGTGATGTTCCAGACCTTGCAGAGGAAGTTTGGGTGTCCGGTGGTGGACTTGTTTGCGTCTCCGGACAATGCCAAGATCTGTTGTTTCTGCACAATTATGCCTTGTCCAAGGGCTTGGAGGGTGGATGCGATGTCCTTCCTGTGGCCAAGGGGCCTGTTGTATGCCTTTCCTCCGGTTCCCCTGATTCCGGCGGTTTTGCAGAAGATCAGGAGGGAGGGGGCATTGGTGCTTCTGGTGGTTCTGGGTTGGCGGCGCCGCCCGTGGTTTCCTCTGTTGTCTGGAGTTGGCGGTGCATCTGGGTTGTACGTTGCCGTTCCATCCGTATCCATTGATGGGCCCTCTGGTTCCTCTTCCGGTGTTCCGGTCCATGGGTCTTCAGGCTTGGCTCTTGAAAGGTGTTCCCTGATCCAGAGTTGTTGTTCATTGGAGGTTGCGGGACTTATCCAGCAGTCCAGACGCCCCTCTACTTTGAAATCCTACGCTAAGCATTGGAACAACTTTGCTAGTTGGTGTCTGCACCATGGTTGGTCTGTTGAGGGTTTGGATCCCGCTCGGGTCCTGGATTTTTTGAAGGAAGGTTTTGATTTGGGCTTGGCCCTTTCTACCCTCGGTGCTCAGTGGGCAGCCATTAGGGCTTTTCATGGTCTCCCGTTTGTGTCTGTGGAGCCCTTGGTGACTTGTCTTTTCAAGTCTCTGGCCTTTCAACGCCCTCGTCCTGTGTTGTCTCCTCCTCCGTGGGACATTCCATTGGTGTTGAGGGCTTTGCAGGGGGTTCCCTTTGAGCCATTACAGTCGGTGGACTTGAAGTTTTTAATGTTGAAAGTGGTGTTTTTGGCGGCTATTGCCTCTGCCAGACGTGTTGGGGAGTTGGGGGCTTTCCTGCGGCCTGCTCCTTTTTTGCGGATTTTGGAGGATAGGGTGATTTTGCGGGCTCATCCTACTTTTGTGCCTAAGGTGGACTCTTTCTTTCATCGGTCGGTGGAGGTGGTGCCCCCTGTTTTCTTTCCTGTTCCTTCGTCGGCGGAGGAGTCTCTGTTGCACCTTTTGGATGTGAAGCGTGCTTTGGTGATTTATTTGTCCCGCACGGCTTCTTTTTGTACGGTGGACAATTTGTTTGTCACTTTTGGTCTGGCCATGCAGGGCCTGAAGCCGTCTCTTTCCCCTCTCAGTCGGCTGGATTAAGAAGGCTATTCTTTTGGCATATGATGTCCAGTCTGTGGTTCCCTCTCATCCTATTCTGGGGCATTCTACCCGTTCTGCTCCTGTTCCTTGGGCCGCCTTTAAAGGTGTTTCCATGGAGGATATTTGCAGGGTGGCCACATGGTCTTCCCCTCATACCTTCATGTCTCATTACCGGCTTGAGATTGGGGGTGGTCCTTCTGTTGCCTTTGCCTCTTCGGTTCTAGACTCTGTGGTTTCTTGAGATGTGTGTCTCTCTCCATTGTTGTCAATAAAGTTTTTTTTGTACTGCCTTCCGTGTGTGGGCTGTGTTTACTATCCATGAAGCTGATGTTGCTTTGGTATCTGCTCATTGGTAATTACTGTGGCGAGGAAGACGGACGAGGAAGTAATGCCCCGGTTACTTACCGGTAATCTTCATTACTCCGAGTCCTAGTCTTCCTCGCCACAGTATAGTTTCCCTTCCCTCCCGGCCCTCTGTTGTGGCTTCATGTATACGGCTTTGGTTTACAGGTCGCGATGTGGTTCTTGTATCCTTTTATGTGATTGGTGGTTGCCACCGGGGGCCATATTGGAGGGATAGGGAGACTAGTATGATAACTTTTGCTTTGAGTTTCTGTGGGAGCAGAATGCTCATTGGTTATTACTGTGGCGAGGAAGACTAGGACTCGGAGTAATGAAGATTACCAGTAAGTAACCGGAGCATTTGCTAATACGTCTTCGTACACAGCCATGGTATACAATTAAGCAGTTGGGAAACCCTTTATGCCTCCCAGATACGTTTGAGCTTTCCTGACATGCATAAAACGCTTTGCAAATTGGGCACCAGTACCTTTGGCCAGTTGACAAAGAAAGTACTAGGGGCTGATTCACAAAGGTAAACGTATACTTTTGTGGAAGTTTACTTTTGTTTTGGAATTCACAAACTGCACTTTAATAGTAAGTTTACGAGCGTGGAGACTCCACACATAATAAGATGGGCATGTCATATCTTTTTATAAGCGGAGTTCTCCGCCGGACTTTGGAGTCTCTGCATCGTAAACTTACTATTAAAGTGTAGTTTTGTGAATTCCAAAACAAATGTAAGCTTACAGAAAAAGTGTAAGTGTACCTTTGTGAATCAGGCCACGTGTGTCTATAACTTACATTGTCAACAGTACTGGCTAAATCAGTAAACTGATTTCTGTTGGTAGTATCTGCTTCATTAAAATGCAGATTTCACCAAAAAATTTCTAGCTCAAACGGATCAAAAATACTTAAAAAAGAACAAAAACGTGGTTCCGCTTCCGTGCAATGTCTGACCCTCTGCAAAAGTTAACTGTTGCTGATTTCTGTGTTTAGGTATTATACTAATGTAACAAGGTGCAACTTTGCCCTGACGCTATTAATAAGTGATGAACTAACAAAACAACTAAATATTCCTTCCACACATTATGCCATAGAATTGGCTTTTATTGCTGTATAATTTTGTCATCACTTCTGCATAATTTGGCCCGCTAATGCTGCCTCTAATGAGTGGTATTTGAAAAACGGGTGGTAAAAACCGTTGGCTTTACTTGAAATTATTTTGAAACATACTATGTACTGAAACACCACAACATACACTATATTGTGCAAAGTGGGCCTAACAGCAAATATTGTAAATTGAGCTGCTGACAGATTCCTTTACTGACTGACAACTGTCAGGTATAAGAGCCAATAAAATCCAGTCTGAAGATCTCTCCTCAGATGTGTATTGCACCAGACTGGCATCTTCAGCATTCTGCTTCTCACCTTGAGTCACTGCATAGAATTCAATGTGCCTCTGCTTCTCATAATTAGATTTATTGCCCGCGCCTGGAGAATAACAGCTGTGAAAAACCCTCACCATAGTTATGGGTACCAGCCATGGGCGATGGGCTAATTTACAGCCGTTATTACACTGCAATCGAGATCACTAGGGCTATTAGCACTCCCACCAAACAAACAAACAAAATGAAAATACGAAGTGCTGCAGGATCAACGCCTCGTCAGGGGTAGTATGATCTATATAAATGCACAGTGGCGGTTCTTCCGCAATGGCGGAGGAGCATCGCCCACTGCCTGGCTCAGAGCCAGCAAATGTAAAATAAAACGATGTTCTTGTATAATTTTATTTTGCATTTGCCGGATCTTAGCCAGCGGTGTTGGGAGGGGTGGGGCCTAGGCATGGGAGGGGGGAGGAGGAGTGCTACGTGCACTCCACTCCCTAAGTGCTCATGTGTGTTTGGCCGTCCGTCTCAGGCCAACATAAACACACATGGGCAGTAGGGTTTTCTCTAGCCCAGCTGCATTGAGCAGCCGGGATGGAGAAACCCCACAGACTCCCTGGTCTGAGCAGGGCGTCTTTCCTGCCAGCCCAGACCCATCCCCGCGCTGCTCTGCAGCATGGGGATTGGATGGGAGTCTGGGTCCAAGGAAGAAGATGAGAGGCTCTGGACGCGACGCTGGAGGAAGCAGGCGGCAAAAGGTATGTTTTTTCCCCACCAAAATTATATATTTCTAACCCCCGCGCGACCCCTCCCGCGCGGCCCCACCACCCTTTGTTTATGGCGGCCACCGCTGTAAATGCAATTATAATACAATGTATCGCCTCTCACCTGAGTGGGCTCCCTCCTCGCGTGGTGCTCCATGTGTCCCTTCCATTCCAACTGCAGGCACTCAGATGGGTAAGAACAACAGTCCTGTGAGACGTATTAAAACATACACTTTTCTCTATTGCTCAGAATTATAAATAATCTGATACCAATAAAGGTGCAATATGTACAGTGAAAAAAGTGTTGACGGCACAGTGCTCACATTAGTGAATATACACGTATACAAAGGTGTGAAGAAACACTGAACAGGACGCAAAGTTGATAAAATGTACAGAAAGCCTTAGGGATACTGTGGGATACTGTATAATTTAACAAACGTATGACCAATAGGAATGAATCCGAAATCTACCATGATTCTACCAGATCTAACCTCAGTCTACAAACGGGTAAACGGAAACAACAAAGGTGTTACTACCACATCCGCCCAGGTCCTTGGGAGCAAGCACCGTCACATCCTTGGGAGCAAGCACCATCACATCTTGCTGTTGGTGATGCATGCATTATATCCGTGACTTACTCCTGCTAACCTCGGTCTACAAAAGGGTAGATGGAAACAACAAGGGAGTTATAACCACGCCTGCCCAGGTCCTTGGGAGCGACCACAGTCACATCTTAATGTTGGTGAAGCGTGCATTATATCCATGACTTACTCCTACTAGCCTGGGTCTACAAAAGGGTAGATGGAAACAACAAGGGAGTTATGACCACATCCACCCAGGTCCTTGGGAGCGACCACAGTCACATCTTGATGTTGGTGAAGCGTGCATTATGTGCCTGACTTACTCCTTCTAACCTCAGACTACAAAAGGGTAAATGAAAGCAACAAAGGAGTTCCGACCACATTCGCCCAGGTCCTTGGGAGCAAGCACCATCACATGTTGCTGCTGGTGAAGCGTGCATTATATTTCTGACTTACTCCTGCTAACCTGGGTCTACAATAAACCTGCTCAGGTGACTCAGCCTTAATCCAGCCTCCCTCTTTGTGCACTGGGACACATTATTGCATTGATGACGAGCTCATGTGTACTAGGAAGCTGAAATAGCTCATGATCCTGGAGAAGCAAAGTATCACAAAAGGCAGAAAGAAGACAAGGAAGTATACGAGGTAATTGACTCTGCAGTGCCTTTTTGCCACATGGAAGTCACTTGGAGAACAGCTATTCAGAAGCTATGGTGGCTGCTCGTGCAGACCAGAGTGCAGCCTAAAGGAAGCGAGCGAGGAGCAGTATGTATTTTGTTATATATTACATGAGGTTTGCAACACACTAAAGTTGTGGTTGAGCGAGACCTAAATCAAAACAATTAGAAACAACATAGTTCTCTGTCTTCTAATACCAGCCAAGCTGTGACAGAGCAACAGGAACAGCAACACAGAAACTCAGATGTGGTCGGTTAAACTAGACCAGTAGACTTTGACGTATACTGGGTTTCAAGCCAATTCAAACTTTATTTTTTATGTGTACAATACAGAGCAAAATAAACCGTTTTCTCAAGATTTAAACCAATATTAGGGGCAGAATGGAGATTCGTTTTACTACATTTTTCTGAGCAAATTATTTTGCAGCAAGGGCGATATTTATATTCCTTGGTAAATTATATACTTATAATGATGGAAGACCCAATATGGCGGTTAAGGTAACTATGTGATGTAACATCCCGTGCCAATCGGAACAGAGATACATTTCCAGACGCCCAATACAAGTTGATCGCTATCAAGTCTTACACCTACGCCCTCCTTAAAAGTGTAAAGTTAAATTCCGATCCTTGGGCAAAAAAAAAAAGTTTTCTCAGGAATTAGAATTAAGAGCTATATGATAATGGTATTTTCCACATGTGGTAAATACCTTTCCATATTCCATCTAACTTTTGATGAGTGTTTAAGGGTCCAAATAGAATTAAAGGTGGCTCTAGCACTCGTTTGTGTCTCAGGATGCACGGTCTCAAAACAAAATAAGAAGCTGCACAAAACGTATATAAGTAAAAGGCATTGCAACATTAATGCTAGAGAGTGTAATTACATATTAAGGTACAGGTATTCTCATTCTTGAAGCTGTAACACGATCGCGTTCAGGAACCACCTAGGTACAACATGTACAACTATTAATACTGCAGTTAATAAAGTATGCTTAGCATATGTCTAGCGAACGCAAATTTGCATATGCATATACGTTCGATCTGGTTAGTTAAAAGTTTAGAAGCAACATTTTTAAGCATACCAGAGAGGATGGCAGTCTAAAGAGACACTAGGTCACGGTCAGATCTGCTGCTGGGGTACAGGTTTCTCCTTTCAAATTAAAAGGAGGGGGCGTGGCTTGGCACTGAACGTAATGGCTGCTTGAAAGAAGAGCTCCGCTGAGCCACCGGCCCGTAACCTAATATCCGTCACCCTATCCGACCCTCACAGTCCCAGAAAGGATCGGTGATAGACTAGGACGTCTGAGATTGTGGCACAGCCCGGCCTAGGCGGCCCCATCGAAGCCCGGTGGTCTCAAGGAGCCTGCGGAGGCACAGAGGTAAGAGTGCCTGCCGCCTCTAACGACACAGCCGAGGCCGGTGGAACCCGGAACACTTGCGTGACAGAGTAATAAACATTACTTAGGAGTCCCGTAGCACACATGCGAGGGCTGGACCGCAACTAAGCACTCAAGACAGCGGCCATATTGAGAGAGAATATTGGAACAAATGGACCCCTGAGGGCATAACGGACCCAGCGCAGCAAAAACGACAAAAAGCGGGGCCTGGGGCTGAGCTCATAGGGAACACTGCAGAGCGGGGCAAGGGCTCCGGGGACAATTTGGTGCTTGCTTGTAGTATTAAAGGAAGCTCAAGCAGCCATCGGGGGAAGGCCCTGAGGCGGCCCAGCACGCAGGGAAGGCCGGAGTGTCGACAGTGAGGCATCCCCCATCCTGAGCTCCTTGGGACCACTGAAACTTAACGGAGGAGGCAACAGGGGAACATACACCCTGAAAACGTATTGCTAAATCAGCCCCACTCACGACAGTGATACGAGGGAAGGAGAAATAAACGCAACGGATGCGGTGAGCCCGGTGGTTGGAACAAACCCCAAGCCCACACTCGAAACTGGGGCAGCCTCGGAACAAACACCCCCTAGCTGTAGGAGGGTAAACAGCCATGAGAAAAGGGGAATGAAGGCTAGGAACCGGGAGTCCATCTGGCCAGCCCAGAAGGTCCGAGAAGAAGACTCTGAGGCGACCGGACATTCCTGACGCTTGCCCTGAAGCAAGGCCCTGTGTTACGGGTCTCCTGGTACCACGGGTGGACCCCAGGCAGAGGCAGAGGAAGACAACCTAGGAGACCTGCCCTAAGACTTTCATCTGGGAGGTGACGGGGCCACGGGTCAAGAGATTAGAGTACTACCGAAGGACCGGCCTGGGAGCCCAGACAAAGCAAGGTGACTGGACACAAGAACCCCCTTCCCCCCGAAGCAATTTCGGCACAGAATATAAAACTGAAGAAAAGATGAGGCCCAAGGGGAACATACCACCACAATCAAATAAGATGGACAAATACGCGGTCCCAAGATCTCATCAAGAGGAGGACATACGGCCTGCCAGTCCCGGGGCCTCATGAGAGCCCTTCTTGGGAGCAATAATGGCAGCGATACAAACTCTTCAATCCTCTCTGGAACCTAAAATAGACTCAGTAACTACTGAAGTGGGTCTACTTAGAGCGGACTTCCAAAAGATGTCGAAAAAAGTGCACACAGCAGAGGCTGATATCCGTGAGCTCCAGTCCTCATCGAAGTCACTTGAGGAGCAAGTGTGTAAGTTAACAAAGCAACAGGAAGCCCTGGAGGCAAGAGTTGAAGACCAGGAAGGGAGATCCAGGCAAAACAATCTACTGATCGTGAAAGTCCCTGAAGGAGCGGAAGCCCAATGCGTCGACCTGTTTGTAGAGGATCTGATTACAAAATACCTGAAACCTAAATGCCTGTCGAAATTCTTTTCAGTCGAAAAAGCGCACAGGGCCCCAGTCCCACTTCCAAGGCCGGGGGCCCGCCGCACACCATTATAGCCCTGATGCAGAACTTCAGAGATCGGGATGTTATCTTGTAAGCAGCCAGGAGACAGGGAGATCTTAAATACGAGAACTCTACAATCCGTTTTTTTCCTGACTTTACCTACCAGGTAAAGGAGGAGTTTTGAGGAGGTCAAGAGGGCCCTTAGTGAAAGAGACATAAAATACATGATGTTGTTCCCAGCCAAATTGAAAGTTATAGCAGAAGGGAAGTCCTGGTTCTTCACCTCGCCAGCGGAAGTATGGGAGTGGCTGGAGGGGTGGCACACGAAGGGGCCGCGGCATCCAAGGGGCCCGAGGAGTGCCTATCTGTTATACTGCTGCTGCTCAGCCTGAGTGTCTGTGTGAGAGAATGTTGGTGAATGGAATGTTCGTGTGTGTGAGTGTCTGTTGGAGATTGGCGTAGCAGCAGTGAGGCTGCTCCTGGTGGGGTTCTCTTCCCTATAACATCTACTTGAATAAAGAAACATGAAGATACCACATGGAATGGACATTACTTTATTACAACACTATCCTCATGCCGGCAGCCGGGACTTGGACCTGTCCCCGGCGGCTTCGTAGACCGAAGAGGGAGAATTGGCCAACACTGGAGGCCCTGAACCCTAACGCTGGCAGGGTTAGCTGGACAATAAAGGGGCCACCAGTGGACAATCACTATAAGGATTAAGAGAAGCCGACTGGGAGGAGGGTCCGCTGTGACAGGTGGGAAAGTGCACGAAGCTGATGGGTATTTTAGACCCGGTTTGGTTGTCTAACTACGTAACCAGCACTGGTCTGGGGGCAGGGGAAAGGGGGTGAAATGAGATGTGTGGGGGTGCCCCTCACAAGGGGCGAGAAGATACTTGCGGGTCGAGTAGGTATGTGGAGAAGCCATGCTGGGGCAGCCAACCCCCTGAGATGGTTAGTTTGCAGTTTGGGGCGACAGGCGCTCTGCAAATTAGAGTTGTGGGATGTTCAAGTCCCGCAGTGCAGGGTGGCAGGAAGGGGGGAGTTAAGGGTACCTTAGTTTTTCTTGTAATCATAGAAGCAGTTGTCCAGGGCACAATGTTTTGGGGTGAGGAACACAACAGGGGGAGGGGGGGGTCATCCCCTGGAGGACATTCAAGCATCCGAACTGACCAAGTGAGACTGGGGGCATATTTAGAAGAGGGCAATGCACGAGCAACCGGTGCTTAAAATTATATCTTGGAAGTAAATGGCCTGGGGTACAAAATAAAGAGCACACTAGTACTCCAATTTATCAAACGGCACAAGCCAGACATGGTATTCCTGCAGGAAACGCACCTGCAGGGGTATAACCATAAAGCATTATATAGGTGAGGTAATAAATTAGTGGCGCATGCTGGGTACACGTCAGGGTCCCTTGGAGTGGGAATCCTTCTCAGAACCGCCACAGCTTATGTCCCTGGGAAAACGTGGAGAGACCCACTGAGCAGATTTGTACTTCAGACAGGGAGGTGGGATGGTAGAACGCTGAACCTGGGCTCCGTGTACGCCCCACCGGGGCTGCAGTGTGAGACTAGATCAGCCCTTGGGGCGCAACTCCTGGAGATGCCGTTTGGCTCTCTTATTGTGGGGGGTGACATAAACGACGTCATCTCCCTGTCGGAGGACAGGTGGCCAGGGAGAGCAGCTACAAGCATCGGGACCCCTCTGGGAGGTTTCGCGGAGGCACTGGGGTGGGCCGACCTTTGATCATTCAGCATCAAGTAGCTCCCATTCGAGAGAAGCCTGAATACCGGCTTAATCACAGCTGCCGGGGTACCCCTCAAGTGACAGGACAAGTTCGCCACAGATCCATTACAAGCCCCGTGTAGCATAATATCCTGGTATATGAGAGATCCACTTATAGCGTTCTCGCAGTTAGATCCGCTTAGAAACACATCCAGATCCCCACTCCTGCATCGAAATCTGTATGGTAAATCCCAGGATTCCCTGATGAATTCCTTACCCATCTTTTCATATCTGCCTGCCTGTTGTTGTTCTAGGCAATATTGAAACTGGAAAGTTGCGACCGGTAATGATATATGGCCGTGGACTAACCATTCTGTGGACGGTGACTCAGCCACAGTAAAGTGTAACCTATCCAGTTTCTCAATACGCAGCATTGTATATTTTTCTCCCCTCTGTGCCATTTTCATCTGTTTTCTGTTAGATTGTATGCAAAAAATAATGACGTAATGTTGATAAAACGCCAAGGCGCATAATCGGCGCGCAATGACTGCAGTGTCCAGCTTAACAAAATAATAGAACGTAACTGTGACTGTCCGTGTTGCAATATGGACAAATCTTGTTCTATTACATCGATAGCAGAAGATACAATGTTGCCCAGTGAATATATCCTGGATGTTAATGTAGTCATACCATTGTCAACTACGGCTAACGCCTTTTCTAGGTTAACTCTATCTATTTCTCTTAATCTCTCTGCTGCTTCTTGTTGAGAGATCTTCCAGAGTTCGTTATAGACAGCAAACAAAAAGCGCTTCTGACCTGGTTTCCTGGGACCTAATAAAAATCCCGTAGGTCCACATCCTCTGAGAGTAAGGACAAGTGTTGTTTCACCTGGGGTAGTGTTGAGGTCTTTAGCCAATCAAGGCACAACTTCCCAACACTGTATGATGTCAATACCCCCTGATGTTCTCGTTGTACATAACGTGGGTCTGGTCTATGGATACTAAACCCTTCGGTGGTATCCCTGAATCTTTCCTGACATCTGTTTGTGTCAGTAGGCCAAGCCACCCATCCCTTCCAATTGGGGTCTGATCTATTGTATTGCAATATGTTATCCAATTTAGCCCCTCTTTCTGATGTAAAATTCCCCTCGGTGTTTAAAGGTGTTGGAATTTTAGGTGTGTTCAAGTCCTTGTTCTTGGCTATTCAAAGACAGGAAGTCTGTTGCACAGTGTCATTCAGAATACTCATCTGCTGTGGAATGAGGCATGCTCTAAACAGTGCTTCTGTCCCCTGGACTTGCCAGTCCCTAGAACCCCAGATTGATTTCAGGTCTACAGTGTCCATCCATAAGTCAAAACCCTGTTCAGACAGCTGGGAAATAAAGGAAGCAGAGTAAATCTGTTTGGTGTTTGTTAACATATTTTTCTGTGCAGATATTGGTGCAACCTTATAATAGTACAAAGGTTGGGTCAGAAGTGTTAAACCCTGAAAAATATGAGAATTTCTGTGCAAATGTTTTTGAACTACTTTTCGGTGGTGTAGGGCAATGTTCCCACTGGTGGTATGTGAAAACATTTCTGGGTTTGCTAGATTTATGCAAAAAATGATGACCATAATGTTGGTAACAATACATTTTGTCAAAATCTGATCTATCCTCTAACATTTCAGTGCTAGAAAATGTGGCAGATTGTTCTAAATCAGACAATATGTTGTTAACAGTTTCAAAATCCCAATCATCAGAAAATGTACTGGAGGTAATGAAATCGTTCAATGAAATTTTAAACAAATGTGGAATTTTTAAAAGCTTGATCGGTCCAAATATATCAAAATTGACTTTGTCCCACACTATACCATCAGGTATAGGAACTGCTGAAAATGTTCACGAAGGGCAAGTCTCTTTGTTCACGAGATGAAACATGAGGTTTTAAAATTAAGTTTACTTTTGATGTTGCAGAGCTCTGTTGAAGATAAGTTCCATTGATGAGCAAGTGGAAAATTATTACTAATCCTAACCAGAAAAGAAAAAATAAAATACTGGTGATTATCCAAAGTTCTAGCCAAGGTGATACTAAATAAGTTTTTCTAAGAAAGTTAAAAAAGTCTTTGATCCGTTGTTTGCGAGAAATTTGGGTTCACTTGGATCCAATGAAAAGGTATGGAAGTCTATGAAATAGCCAGATGCAGTTCAATCTATCTTTGGTAGCTTAGCAGGTTTTGTTGAACTTGTGGATTGCTCTTGTTGAGGCATGTTGACGTAGACATCTTTATTTGCTTGAATTGAAATTTGTCTTTCATTTTGATTTTGAGAGTTTGTGTCAAGGGGAACTAGTTCCATTGCATTGTTATTGATTCCATTGCTTTGTAAAGGTGACTCTTCAAATGTTATCAGTCTTCCAGTTTGAACTTCCCATATTGTAGCGAGAGGAGGACGTCGGCTACTCAGGAGCCCACGAGGTCTACTATTTAGTATCAGCCACATAGTGTGGTTTGATCAGATCGATTGAGACTAATCTCTTTTCTTTTCCGGCAAGAGTCGGTAGAAGTACAGTTCTTGATCCTTCAACGGCCAGGAGAGGTACAGGCTTTCGATAGGATGGCCCAAATTCTTTTTTGTCCACAATCTTTTCTCTGACCAGATCCCCAACTTTAGGGATCCAGGCAGGTCTTGCCGTGGCTGATTTGACTTCCCCAGTGGCGCTTTTCTTTGTCTCGACGTTACTTAAGGAGGCTCTGGATTCATTCAGATCCTGTAAAACAGCCAAACGTTTATTGATGTCAAACGGTTTTACATCCGCCACTGTGCCTTCACAATCGAGATCAGGTACCCACATTCTTGTCCCAAACATGACTTCGTAAGGAGTTGCACCTCCCAGAGAGCTTTTTGGCTGGTTATTAAGGGCCCTGTTATGTCCCGTATAGAGGCCCTAATGTAGACCCGTTAATACATGCCCTAAAATGGACGTATTCGTATTTGCCCTAATACGGTCATATTCGTACTTGTCCTATTATGGTCGATGCCGCATATGCCCTATTACGGTCACAACTGTACATGTCCTATTATAGTCATGATTCCTTATATAGCCATGATCTTTCACCTACATTGGTCCTCGCTAGTACACAACGAGCTCTGAGGGCTGAACGTTATCTATCCTGTGGTTTTGAATACAGCAGGGTTTTTCCCAAACACAGGCCCACACTGTACTCATCAATTATGCATGGCTCTCTAGGAATACACCACCTGCATAATATGTATGTACAAAGTTCACCCCTGACGTCTTCCTCAAGTCTAACAAGGGACAATACAAACCATACGAAGCAACTAGAGTCTTCAAGGTATAAATACACCACATCTTACCCCGGTAAGACAGAGGGAACCAAGACTTCCATGCTGACACACTGACCAGAGACGCTGAGGCTCCTGCATGCAGTCGCTCCAGCTGACAGCGGTCTGACACAGCCCTTGCGGGGTGTCCAACTCGAGACCAGGACGGGGTCCCACACTCTCTCTATTCAGGTATGGGGGTTCGACTAAATCCTAGAAGGATTCTTGGCTCTTAGGCTTTTAGACCTACACATTTGCTAGGTACACTCAGGTACATCTAGTTAGGCATCGTAGGAGTACGCACACTTTCATAATGCCTTTTATATTCATGTATGTATTCATGATTATTGCAATATGGTAGAACTGTTCTATCCCTTTGCTTTTGTCGTACTGCTGATAATATATCTCTGCTATTGTCTGCTGGTTGCCGCAGCACATATATTTTACACTAGAATAACAACTGTTCAATAAATACTTATTGAAACGCCCAGACTCTTTATTCTGTGTAACTCTCTGAGACAAACCAAATAAGTAAGCACGAGTGACTGAGCGAAAAGTAGTACATTGCTTCCACGATTCTGAGGAATTAGGGTTCTCATGATCTAAGGTTGCCAGAAACTAATCTCTCCCCGATAATAGGAGATTCTAGTGGCACTGTGAGCTAGCTAATGCAAATCAGGCTAACATACACAGTGGGGGTGCACAGAGCCAGTCTATCACCAAGCCCACGGTTTATGTTATCCAAACGCGCAGGTCCTGCATGGGTACTATAGGAACTACACAACATGGCGCCCAACGTTGGTTTGGTACTTATTTAACAGTAGAATCTGAGTAGTTCAGTCGTGCTATTCTCAGAGAACCTACTCACAAAACGCCAGAGACGTCTGGAGTGGGTGGGCACAAACTCCGCCACAGCTGAGTAGTACGAGAATACTATTTATTGGCTGTTGGTTAATCAAGCTTGAAGGACATATAGTTCCTAAATTGTGCATAACACCTTATCTTCGTTCCCTTGGAACACTTCTTCCTCTAAACATGTCTGATACCGAGACAGGGGACCAGAGAGTTGATCTCTTCCTTTTAGACGGAGAAAGAGATCCTGAAAATGCAATACAGATTGCACCAAAATTCAGAAGAACAGTCACCCTAAGACTATTAGAAAATGGTTTACAAGTGGGGGGTGGCATGGTAGTTTTCGTGATTGAGGCACACGAATCAAACAAAACAGAGGTGTTCTATTCATGGGTTACATTCCCAGCAGCAAATGCCATAACAAAGACATTTCACTACTACATAGCAGGAAATGCACCAAGGGAATATGGTCCGTTTGAGGACATAGAGAGTCCACTCACTTACCAGAAACATTATTACTGGTTTAATGGCGTCCTACCCCACGTACGAGAAAGAGTAAGATTAGGCCCGCTTGGAGGAGACGGGGCCACATGGCCAATACTAGCGGCTTACACACCGCATCCTGACATTGGAACAATGCCACAGCCAGAATTACTCGTACAACACAGAGATTTAATTAAAATCTACAGAAACCTGACACAATTCTTAATGAGAACTTTAACAATCCAACCTGCACCAGGTGCAGCAAATAGTACTCCAGCTCAGGGTACAGGAAATAAAATTACTCCTCAAACATTACACGTGGTAATGGGCAAAATGCCCGCAAAACGTGAACAAATACCATTCTGGATAGCTCAGAAAATAACTCAGCTTGAGGCAGTATTCCCGAATACTACCACCTGTGATAAACACAGAATACTAACAATCTGCTTGCCCATGGGGATCACACCCCAAGTAGAGGACTGCACCTCTTGGGGTTCAGTCTTCGCTGCCATATATACCAGAACACATGGTATCCCGTTCTTAGCAGTAGTACCTGACGTATTGAGACAGATACAAAATGAGTATGGAGCAGAGCCTGCCCTTAACTTAGGGATGAAGTTACTAAATAACTTTGACCAGGTATCAGCCATAATATTAGCTAATATTAAAGGGGAGGCAGGTTCAGTGGCGATCCGCCAACGCCTAAGGGAGTTCGGTCCAATAGATCAACAACACGAACTACCCAAAATAATTGAAACTGCATATGCAGAATTAGGCAGAGACACTCTAGGTGCGAAAGCATTAAAACCACAACTGGTGGGCAGTCCTGAAAAGGACACTACAAAGCAGACACCTACTTCTTCTAAAAAGAAGTGGGAAAATAAAAAACAACAAAAGTCTAAGGACAGCAGATCTCAATCCAGAGGTAGGTCTCCTCAACAGGAGCCCTCTGAAAGGAGGTATAACCTCAGGAATAGGGATAATATTAAAAAACCTGACAGGTATCAGGATACTGATACACGTTCCACTCGTTCCTTTCAGGGTTCATCAAAAAACTCCGAGAGGAAGGACGGTCAGAGGAGCGTACAAAGTTCAGAGACACGCAACGCGCTGCGGACTACGCACCTAAAAAAGAAGATAAACAAAAACAGAAACCTCAGTTTAAAAAGAAGAAGGTAGCAGGTCTCAAGATCAGACATGCCCAGAATTCTGAGGACACAGCTTATGAACGGGGAATGGGCTCTGACGATGCTAGACAGCGCGGCAGAAGTAACGATAGCTCGCCAGAACCTGAAGGAATTTCTGGTGACAGCGGAGTTGAGTGAGTATATCACAGTGGAAACACCTGATACTTGGGTAAGTGTCCCACATAAGTTACATGAGATAACACTCCGGCTGGAGGGGGACAAGCCCAGAAAAATTTAAGGTCGCTTTTGGAAAAATCTGTCATCTGGTTATGACATTCTATTAGCAGAACAAGACTGGCCACCAGCATTCGTCATAGAGTGCCCTAGGGGAGAAACTGTAATTTTTCCAGCCTTTTCCGACCTCGTTCCCATACATTTAAAACATGCATATGCGCAGGAGTGGGCGGTTGCCCTAGCTCCAGCATTGTATAAAAATCATGTTGGTTGGGATGAAGATTCAACCCACCACGTGATCCCGTTAAAAGTTTCCCCAAATGCTCAAAGGCAATACCCTATAAAGCAGGAAGCTAAAAAACAAGTCAACTAGAATACCAGGGGGTGATAGAAAATTGCACTTCACCTATGAACAATCCTTTGTTTCCCGTAATGAAACCTGACAACCCATATCGTTTAGTTTTGGATTACAGACATTTAAACACTTGCACAAAGACATTTGCAGTTCAAAATGCACACAGTGCCGCATTAATGAATAACATTGTGCGCAAAAATACAAAACAACACTAGATATCTCAAATGGATTTTTCTGCCAGAATATAGTGCCTGAAAGCAGGTATCTGACCGCATTCAGTGCGTTAGGGTCCCAGCGACAATTTTGTCGACTAGCCCAAGGGTATAAAAATAGCCCCGGGGTATTTTCAGCAAGAGTAACAGAGTTACTCCAAAATTTGGATGAAAAAGCATTGTCCTATGTGGATGATATTTATTTGACGGACGATGACTTACCGAGGCACATGACCAGGGTGAGCACCATTATTATGGGATTCGCCTCTGAGGGCTATAAATTTAATTTCAAAAAATCAAAAATTGCCCACCTCAGTGTTCTATTTTTAGGATGTGAGCTGTCAAGTGAAGGAAAAAGCCTAGCAGCAAACTTTTAGAAAAATGTGCGCTGCTTCAACCTCCAAAATCATTAAAGAATTTACAATCAATTCTGGGATTCCTAAATTTTGGTCGAACATACATTTTGGATTACGCAGAAAGAGTAAAACCTTTCTACGACTTAATAAAACCTGATTTTTCAGTCAGACAATGGACACAGGAACATACAAATATCCTGCGTTCCCTACAGGAAGACATGATAGCTTCAAAACATTTACAGACACGCGTAAACGTAGGCAACTTAGTGATCCGAGTAATAGCGGGTCAATGCGGGTACACTTATTTGACTTTCAATGAAGGCGAAACGGTACCAATCGCATACAAATCACACCTGTACACAAACGCAGAGATGCGTTTCACTTCAACAGAAAAATCCTGACAGCAGTGCAGACCGCTGTAGCAAGAGAAAGAGCTCTGGCTCAGGGTAAACGCATAATTGTCGTGAACCCCAGTACCAGCTTTAGAAGCTGTTACAAAAGCTAGCATTCCAAATGCAAAAGCCTTACATCCCAGATGGATACAATGGGCTAATTCTCTTACTGCAACGGATGTTGAATACAGATTTGATCCAAATTTAAAAACACAAGCATTTCTGCAATACAAACAAGAATATCCTCTACCAAATGAGATTTTGCCTCTAGATCAGTATGAATATATTATTTACACTGACGGACCTGCTCAACCGGCCATAGGGAGTAAGCAAGCTTACAGTGCAGCGTGTGCGATTGTAAAAAGTTTGCATGCACGATGGAAAGTTCCATCCAAGTTGCACTAAAACGCAATCTCTAGGAGACTGCACGGCTCAGTTGGCAGAGTTAAAAGCACTTATACTGGCACTGGTGAATACGGAACACGAATTCCCCACACTGATTGTGTGTGATTCCTTTTACTGTGTACAGTCGTACAATGAATACTTACATCATTGGGAACAAAACGGGTTTAAAGACGCAAAAGGTGGCACAAGTAAGCATAATATGCTATGGGAACAGGTAGTGGAGTTGAGAAACGAACTACCAAGGGCTCACGTGATACATACATTGAGTCATCAGCGTGATGGCGTTCACGTTGAAGGGAATTCATTGGCTGATGAAGCCACAAAGGGGGCTGTACGCACGGCTTCCGTAGCTGCAATCACCCGTTCAAAAACGAGGGTAGACGGTAGCACAATGGTAGCTGTGATTGCTTCACGCAACAACAGCAAAGCACTACCTAAAGGTTTTCCACTCAAGTACTCCTACAAGTTAGATGCAAACAATGTTCCATTTGCTCAGATTCCTGGAGTGGGGGATAGAGTAATACCAAACATGGATCGCAGGTTAGGTTTAATCTTGGCTGCACACGAGGGTCTGGGTTCTGCGCACGCAGGAGTTACGGCGACAGTTTCTTTGCTGAAACAACGCTATTGATGGCCATGGCTAACAAAGCAGACCAAAGACTTCATCTTAAAGTGCGATATATGTCAACAGATAAAAGGGTCCACCGTAGCTCGCCCAGCGCAGACACCATTGTTAATATCAGACAGACCGCTCATGTGCATTTACCTGGACCACTGCGGCCCCTTACAATCTGACGGGGCTTACAAGTATATCATGGTTGCAGTGGATTCCTGTTCAAGATTCTTATGGGTATGGCCTCAGCGCTCGGCTGACGCCCGAACTGTTATAAAAGATTTGCGAGTCTTCATAGGGACATACGCAGTTGGCACATTACATTCTGACCATGGCCCCGCGTTCAATCACTCGTTCAAAAACGAGAATAGACGGCGAGATTATGGTAGCTGTCAATGCTTCACGCAAAGGCAGCACAGCAGTACCTAAAAAATTTCCACTCAAGTACTCCTACAAGTTAGATGCACAAAACATTCCATATGCTCAGATTCCTGGAGTGGTGGATAGAGTAATACCAAATATGGATCGTAGGCAAGGTTTAATTGTGGCAGCACACGAAGGGACAGGTTCTGTACATTCGGGACTTAGGGCGACTGTTTCTTTATTGAAGCAACGCTACTGGTGGCCTGTAATGAGGAGGCAGATAAGAGACTATGTCTGGAACTGCAACATCTGCAAGCAGATGAAAGGGTCCACCACAACACGTCCGGTACAGATACCATTATTAGACAGCATCAGGTTGTCTGTCCGTGTGCGTCCAGCTCAGGTTTCCTCAAGGTCTGGCCTCAGCGCTCGGCTGATGCTCGAACTGTTATAAAAGATTTGCGAGTCTTTATCGGCACATGCGCAGTTGGCACGTTACATTCTGACCTTGGCCCGGCGTTTAGCTCTCGGGCTTACAAAGAGGACATGGAAGGAATGGGAGTAGCATTGCGGTACTCCTCTCCATATCATCCTGAGGGAAATTCTGTTGTGGAGAGGAAAAACTGTGACTTAAAGCAATCTTTAACAGCTAGGGTATTAGGCAAGGGCGGTAGATGGGTCGATCACCTTTATGGGGTACAACGAGCAATAAACAATCAGCCAAGAAGCTCTCTAGGGGGTGTCACTCCTTACGAGGTCCTATTTGGGACAAGAATGTGGGTACCTGATCTTGATTGTGAAGGCACAGTGGCGGATGAAAAACCATTTGATATCCATGATCGTTTGGCTGTTTTACAGGATCTAAATAAATCCAGAACACAACAAAGTAACGTGCTCTAGAAACAGACTGCCACTGAGGAAGTCAAGGCAGTAACGGCAAGACCTGTCTGGATCCCAAAAATCGGAGATCTGGTCAGAGAAAAGATTGCAGACAAGAAAGTATTTGGGCCATCCTACAGAAAGCCTGTACCGGTCCTAGCAATCCAAGGCACAAGAACTGTACTTCTGCCGCCTCTTGCCGGAAAAAAGGAGAAAAGATTTGTCTCAATCGACTTAATCAAACCACACTATGTGGTCGATACTAAACAGTAGGCCACGTGGACTCCACAGTAGCAGACGCCCTCCTCTCGCTACAATCCAAGAAGTTCAGACAGAAAGACTCATCACATTTGAAGAGCCACCTGTACGGAATGAAGGACTAAGCAACAATGCTATGGAACTCGTTCCACTTCAACAAGAAGAAACTCTACTTAACAACCAAGTTGCAATAAGACCGACTACAGACGTCAACGTCAACATGCCTCGTCGAACAAAATCCGATTTCAACAAATCCCGATGCAATTCCAACAATTGATCGAACTGCTTCTGGCTATTTCATGAACTTTGATACGTTTTCACTGGATCCAAGTGAGCCGGAAACTACGCCAGCCAAAAATCACACAAACAGAAACTCACTGACTTTTTGAAGTTTTTTAGAAAGACTTACCTGGTGTCACCTTGGATTGAACTATGGTATATCACTGGGATTTTAATTTTTCTTTTCTGGCTAGGTTTAATTATAACTTTTAGTATGCTTATTAATGGACGATACCTCCAGCAGAGCTCTACAGCCCAAAGAGTCAATTTGATTTTAAAACCACACCAGTCTTCACATCGTGAACCAAGAGACTTGTCTTCAGTGAACATCACAGCAGTTCCTATACCGGACGGTATAGTATGGGACAAGATTGATTATGATATATTCGGTCCGACTGAACTTTTAAAGCTTAAACATGTATTTAAAATTTCTTTAAGTGATATCATTACCACCAGTACATTTTCTGATGATTGGGACACTGAAACTGTAAATGCTATGATGTCTGATTTAGAAAAAACTGCTGCATTTCCGAATAATGAAATGTTAGAAGGTACTTCAGACTATGATACATTGTACTGTTACCAACATTATGGTCATCATTTCTTACACAAATCTATAACACCTAGAAATGTATTTGAATACCACTAGTGGGAACACTGCCCAACACCTCCAAAAGGTAGTTCGCAAACCTTTGCACAGCAATTCATATACTTTTCAGGGTTTAATACATCTGACCCAACGTCATTTTATTATAAAGTGGCAAAAACATCAGCACAGAAAATTATGTTAACTAACACCAAACAGATTTACTCTGCTTCCTTTATGGCCCAGTTGTCTACACAGGGTTTCGACCTATGGAAGGACACTATAGATTTAAAATCAATCTGGGGTTCTAGGGAATGGCAAGTCCAGGGAACAGAAGCGCTTTTTAGAGCATGCCTCATTCCACAGCAGCTGATATTTCTAAATGACACTGTGCAACAGACATCCTGTCTTGGACTAGCCAAGAACAAGGAACTGAACTCACCCGGGTTTCCTACACCATCACAGATGGGTGGGGGGCAGAATTCAACTACACAAGGGGTAGGATTAGATGACATTCTCCAGTACAACAGATCAGAACCTGTTTGGACGAAATGGCTGATTTGGCCCATTGACACAAACACCTGTCAACAGAGATTTATGAATACAACCAAAGGGTTTAGTATCCATAGGCCAGATACACGCTATGTTCAAAGACAACACCCAGGGGTAGTGACATCGTATAGTGTTGGGAAGTTGTGCCTTGATTGGCTAGAGACCTCAACACTCACAGAAGAAAACATCACTTAACCTTACTCACACCTGATGTGGACCTTAGGGATTTCTTGCTAGGCCCAGGGAAAACACGTCAGAAACGTTTCATATATGCCGGCATTTATGCCTATTATAATGAAAACTGGAAAATATCCCATCAAGAGGCCGCAGAAAGCATAAGGGAAATAGACCGTATTCATTTAGAAAAGGCATTAGCTGTAGTGGATAATGGGGTAACAACTTTGACCTCCAGGATTTACTCCTTAGGCAACATTGTGTCTTCGGCAATCGACATATTAGAACAAGATTTGGCCTTGTTACAACACGGGCAATCACAGTTACGTTCTATTATGATGCTCAGCTGGACACTACAATCTTTGCGTTTTATAAACACCACGTCTCTGTTTTCGGAATACAATCTAACTGATAAACAGACAGAAATGGCACAAAGGGGACCCAAATATACAATGCTGCGTATTGAGAAATTGGAAAGGTTACCATTTACTGTAGCCGAATTACCATCAACTGAATGGCTAATTCATGGCCAAATCACTCTGCCGGTCACTACGTTTCAGTTTCAATATTGCCTTGAGCAAAGGCAGGCAGGCAAATATGAAAAAATGGGTAAGGGATAAATTAAGGAATCTTGGGAGTTACCATATAGATATCGATGCCGGAATGGGGATCAAGAAGTATTTCTGAGCGGTGCAAACTGGAAGAATGCTTTAAGCGGTTCTCTCATGTGTCAGGATATTTCTCTGCACGGAGCCTGTAGCGGTTCAGTAGCGAACCTATCTTGTCACATGACTGGGACCCCAGCTGCAGTGATCACGCTGGTTTTCGAGCTGCTCTCGAATGGGAGTTACTTGATGCTAAATGGTCAAGGTTGCTGTGGGATGCTTCCGGGCATCGCATATCTGGTCACCGTTAACTCCAGGGTTACTTGCTGTATGCAAGTATTGTTTCCGCCACTGAACACAGTCAGGGAGGCGTCGCTATGGCCTTCACTGAACGTTTCCTTCATACAATTTGATACTCTGAGCAGACTGCAAGCCATGCTTTTACAGCAACCCGTGCCCTTAACCTCCGCTCGAGAAACCTATGAACTTCAAGTTGCAAGGACTTCGAGTGAGATACAGGCGCTCATACGTACAAACTGCTCCATTCATTTCACAGAAATGGTGGGTCGTATCTTCAATATGTCTTATACAAGTGGTATTGTACACCTATTTAAGACCATAGGGTCAGGACTGTTAAGCACCTTTCAGACAGTCCTCGGAGTAATCCCAAATGTTATACACTCCGTATTGGGAAGCGTATTTGGAGGACTCCCGCTTATCCTGTTGCTGATTGCAGGGATCCTGTTTATAATACTACTGCTACGCAATGGACGGCCCAATTCCCGAGGGAATGGCGAACATGCTCCTGGAGCGGAAATACCGTGAATGCATGGTACAACTTCTGGGCATTTCTTGCCTGCGAGAACTCAATGCCTCCTGGTTTCTATCCTTTCGACCAGTCTGGGTAGACTGCATCTTACCTGTTCTTCGATGCCTGTTTTGTGGAGAAGAATGCACGTTGGATCTTTGTCTAACGTTTCCATCAGATGCGCCTCCGGACACGGATTCAATGCTGGACCCCATAAAGGCCCATGCTCTGCGCTGTCCCCAGCGGCTTCCAATTCTGATGAATGCATTCCTGGAGAATCCACAGGTGCCGTTTGCTCCTGCTGGGTTAGGTGACTCCTCCACAGGCACCTAGGTAACAACTGCCGCACAAGCTGCCGCAGCATCGACTGTTGGCAGTGCTACATTCCATCTATGTGCGATTGACGTTCTCTGTGAGGCGTTGGATTTGTCGTCTGCAGTAGCTCACACAGATAATGTTATGCTTCCCAGCCAGGACACTTAATCTTGAATTGGCTCATCGCGTCCTGGGAAAGAATTCGGCTTCTCCACTCGTTTTCATAATAAGCTAGCAAATTTGGAACACTTCCTAAATTGACACTTTCGCTTGAGAAAAGCATGGCCTTCTTCCACTGTGAGTGAAGCAACTTATATAGAGAAACAAAAAAGACATTTCTTTTGTTAGTGGCAATTGGAAATAGCTGAATTATAACTTTTTTGAATTTTTTTTTAACAATTTTAAAACCATGTTTTTACTTGCTTTTAAAATGTTTTTAAATTGTCCAGATTTTAAGTATGGTCATTATCATCCTGTTCGGAAGAGGAGTGGGTGTTATGTCCCGTATAGAGGCCCTAATGTAGACCCGTTCATACATGCCCTAAAATGGACGTATTCGTATTTGCCCTAATACGGTCATATTCGTACTTGCCCTATTATGGTCAATGCCGCATATGCCCTATTACGGTCATAACTGTACGTGTCCTATTATAGTCATGATTCCTTATATAGGCATGATCTTTCACCTACATTGGTCCTCGCTAGTTCACAACGAGCTCTGAGGGCTGAACGTTATCTATCCTGTGGTTTTGAATACAGCAGGGTTTTTCCCAAACACAGGCCCACACTGTACTCATCAATTATGCATGGCTCTCTAGGAAAACACCACCTGCATAATATGTATGTACAAAGTTCACCCCTGACGTCTTCCTCAAGTCTAACAAGGGCCAATACAAACCATACGAAGCAACTAGAGTCTTCAGGGTATAAATACACCACATCTTACCCCGGTAAGACAGAGGGAACCGAGACTTCCATGCTGACACACTGACCAGAGACGCTGAGGCTCCTACATGCAGTCGCTCCAGCTGACAGCGGTCTGACACAGCCCTTGCGGGGTGTCCAACTCAAGACCAGGTATGGGGGTTCGACTAAATCCTAGAAGGATTCTTGGCTCTTAGGCATTTAGACCTACACATATGCTAGGTACACTCAGGTACATCTAGTTAGGCATCGTAGGAGTACGCGCACTTTCATAATGCCTTTTATATTCATGTATGTATTCATGATTATTGCAATATGGTAGAACTGTTCTATCCCTTTGCTTTTGTCGTACAGCTGATAATATATCTCTGCTATTGTCTGCTGGTTGCCGCAGCACATATATTTTACACTAGAATAACAACTGTTCAATAAATACTTATTGAAACGCCCAGACTGTTTATTCTGTGTAACTCTCTGAGACAAACCAAATAAGTAAGCACGATTGACTGAGCGAAAGGTAGCACATTGTTTCCACGATTCTGAGGAATTAGGGTTGTCATGATCTAAGGTTGCCAGAAACTAATCTCTCCCCGATAAGAGGAGATTCTAGTGGCACTGTGAGTTAGCTAATGCAAATCAGGCTAACATACGCGGTGGGGGTGCACAGAGCCAGTCTATCACCAAGCCCACGGTTTATGTTATCCAAACGCGCAGGTCCTGCATGGGTACTATAGGAACTACACGACAGCCCGCTGGACCCCAAATAGGTGATTGACCCAACTACCACCCGAGCCTAATACCCTAGCTGTTAAAGATTGCTTTAAGTCCCGGTTTTTCCTCTCCACAACCGAATTTCCCTCGGGATGGTATGGAGAGGAGTACCGCAATGCTACACCCAAACTTCCCATGGCTTCCTTGTACTCCCTAGAGCTGAACGCGGGGCCATGGTCAGAATGTAATGTGCCAACTGCGTATGTCCCTATGAAGACTCGCAAATCTTTTATAACAGTTCGGGCGTCAGCCGAGCGCTGAGGCCATACCCATAAGAATCTTGAACAGGAATCCACTGCAACCATGATATACTTGTAAGCCCCGTCAGATTGTAAGGGGCCGCAGTGGTCCAGGTAAATGCACGCGAGCGGTCTGTCTGATATTAACAATGGTGTCTGCGCTGGGTGAGCTACGGTGGACCCTTTTACCTGTTGACATATATCGCACTTTAAGATGAAGTCTTTGGTCTGCTTTGTTAGCCCTGGCCATCAATAGCGCTGTTTCAGCAAAGAAACTGTCATCGTAACTCCTGCGTGCGCAGAACCCAGACCCTCGTGTGCAGCCAAGATTAAACCTAACCTGCGATCCATGTTTGGTATTACTCTATCCCCCACTCCAGGAATCTGAGCAAATGGAACATTCTTTGCATCTAACTTGTAGGAGTACTTGAGTGGAAAACCTTTAGGTAGTGCTTTGCTGTTGTTGCGTGAAGCAATTACAGCTACCATTGTGCTACCGTCTACCCTCGTTTTTGAACGGGTGATTGCAGCTACGGACGCAGTGCAAATTGCCCCCTTTGTGGCTTCATCAGCCAATGAATTCCCTTCAGCGTGAACGCCATCACATTGATGACTCAGTGTATGTATCACGTGAGCTCTTGGTAGTTCGTTCTTCAACTCTGCTACCTGTTCCCATAGTTTTCTATGTTTAATCGTGCCACCTTTTGCATCTCTGTACCCATTCTGTCCCCAATAGTGGAGATATTCGTTGTACGACTGGACACAGTAAAAGGAATCACACACTATTAGTGCCAGTAGTAGTGCTTTTAATTCTGCCAACTGAGCCGTGCAGTCTCCGAGAGACTGCGTTTTTGTACAGCTTGGATGGAACTTGTCATCCTGCATCCTACCTTTCACAATAGAGCATGCTGCACTGTATTGTTGCTTACTCCCTATGGCCGGTTGAGCAGTTCCATCGGTGTAAATAATGTATTCATACCGATCTAGAGGCATAATTTCATTTGGTAGAGGATATTCTTGTTCGTATTGCAGTAATGCTTGTGTTTTTAGATTTGGGTCATATCTGTATTCTACATCTGTTGCAGTAAGAGAATTAGCCCATTGTATCCATGTTGGATGTAACGCTTTTGCATTTGGGACGCTTGCCTTTGTGGCAGCCTCTAAGGCCGGTACCGGGGTCACGACAATTATTCGTTTCCCCTGAGCCAGTGCGCGCTCTCTCACTACAGCAGTCTGTACTGCTGTCAGAATCTTTTCTGTAGGAGCAAAACGCATTTCAGCATTGGTGTGCAAATGCGATTTATATGCAATTGGTACTGTCTCACCTTCATTAAAGGTTAAGTAAGTGTATCCAGATTGACCTGTGACTACGCGGATCACCAGGTTGCGTACGTTTACGTGTGTCTGTAAATGTTTTGATGATATCATATCAGCTTTTAGGGAACGAAGTATGTTTGTGTGTTCCTGTGTCCATTGCCTGACTGAAAAGTCTGGTCTTATGAGGTCGTAAAAAGGTTTTACTCTCTCTGCGTAATCCAAAATGTATGTTCTGCCAAAATTCAGGAATCCCAGTATGGACTGTAAATTTTTTAATGATTTCGGAGGTTGGAGCAATGCGCACTTTTCTAAAAAGTGGGCTTCCAGGCTCTTGCCTTCACTTGAAAGCTCATATCCCAGAAATAGGACATTGAGGTGGGCTTTTGATTTTTTAAGTTAAATTTGTAGCCCTCAGAAGCGAAACCCAAAATAATGGTGCTCACCCTGGTCAAGTGTTCATCCAAGTCATCATCCGTTAGATAAATATCATCTACATACGATAATGCTTCTTCATCCAAATTCTGTAGTAACTCTGTTACCCTCCTTGAGAATAACGCCAGGCTATTTTTATATCCTTGGGGGAGTCGACAAATTTGACGCTGGGACCCTACCGCTGAGAAGGCTGGCAGATATCTGCTTTCAGGCGCTATGTTTTGGCAGAAAAATCCATTTGAGATATCTAATGTTGTTTTGTATTTTTTCCACACAATGTTATTCATTAATGCGGCACTGTGTGCATTCTGAACTGCAAATGTTTTTGTGCATGAATTTAGGTGTCTGTAGTCTAACACTAGACGATATGAATTGTCGGGTTTCATGACGGGAAACAAAGGATTATTCATTGATGAGGTGCATGGTTCAATTACACCTTGGTATTCAAGTTGATCTAAGATCTCCCTGACCTGTTTTTTAGCTTCCTGTTTTATGGGATACTGTCTTTGTGGAGTTGGGTTTGTTTTTATTGGAATAACGTGGTGGGGTGATTCTTCATCCCACCCTACGTGGTTGCGGTATAATGCTGGAGCAAGGGCTACCGCCCACTCCTGAGCATATGTATGTCTTAGGTGTGCGGGTACTAGGTCGGAGAAAGCTGGAAAAATTACAGTTTCCCCCTTTGGGCATTCCATAACAATAGTAGGCGGCCAATCTTTTTCCGCTAATAGGATGTCATAGCCCGAAGTCAGGTTCTCGCAAAAGAGACCCTTAACTTGTCTCTGCTTGTCCCCCTCCATTTGGAGTGTTATTTCATGTAACTTGTGTGGGACACTCACCCTAGTATCAGGTGTTTCCACCATGATATACTCACTCAACTCCACTGTCACCAGAAATTCCATCAGGTTCCGGCGAGCTATTGTTACCTCTGCCGCGCTGTCTAGCATCGTCAGAGCCCATTCCCCGTTCAGTAGCTGAGTCCTCAGAATTCTGGGCATGTCTAACTTTGCTACCTTCTTCTTTTTAAATTGAGGTTTTGCTTTAGGTTTTTCTTCTTTCTCTGAAGCGTAGTCTGAAGTGCGTTGCTTGTCTCTGGACTTTGTACGCTCTTCTTGTCTTTGTTCTGACCGTCCTTCCCTCTCAGAGTTTTTTGATGAACCCTGAAAGGAACGAGAGGAACATGTATCAGTGTCCTGATACCTGTCAGGTTTTTTAATGTTATCTCTATTTCTAAGATTATATCTCCTTTCTGGGGGCTCCTGCTGAGGAGACCTTCCTCTGGAGTGAGATCTGTTCTTTTGTTGTTTATTATTGTCCCATTTCTTCTTTGAAGAAACTGGTGTTTGCTTTGCCTGTTCTTTATCTGAGTTCCACACTAGTTGGGGTTATACAGGTCTAGCTCCCAGACTGTCTCTACCTAACTCTGCATAAGCAGTTTCAATTATTTTAGGTAGTTCTATCTCCTGTTGCAATGGAGTGAACTCTCTCAGACGTTGGCGTATTGCCACTGATGCTGCTTCCCCTTTAATATTAGCCAATATTATCGCAGATACCTGGGCGAAGTTGTTTAAGAACTTCATCCCTAAGTTTAGAGCAGGCTCTGCTCCATACTCGTTCTGTATTTTTCTTAATACATCTGGTATTACCGCTAAAGATGGGATACCATGTGTCCTGGTATATATTGCAGCGAAGACTGTAACCCAAGAAGTACAATCCTCTATTGACGCCAAAATTAGATCGGAGTACTCTCCGTCGCGCTGTTCGAAATTGAGGATATTTGTTGCTATTGTGACGATTGAAGATAGATCTAAGCTGAACTCTCACTTACCTCATGCAGGAAGTGCCATAACTGCAGTTTATCTACTGATCATTCAAACCGGAAGACGGTTGTTCGTGGTGGATATTGATTATACCACTTGTAGATTCTCAGTCCATGCCCTGACGAAGTCTGTGGTTATTACCAATAGACGAAACACGTGTTGGCAAAAACTGTGACTGTCGGTAGCGTTGATGAAGAACTGAAGCGCAATCAAATATAACAAGATATGGAATAAAGACCAAGGATGAACACTTAAAGATAACTACTGTGTGAATTAATTACTGTCATGCACTACATGATTGTGGCTCAGGAAATTGATTTTGTATTTAATTATGTAAATGTGGATGTACTTTCACATTGAGTGACAACGCAGGGTAGTCGTTGTATTCATTTTCCTTTGAGCACTATCTGAAGAATTTGCAGCTATAATCACATATCACACGACCGTGCGCAGTTTATACCCCACTGCCCAATTTTGATGACTCTATTGAGGGAGCTATCCCCATTGGCAAGCAAATAGTAAGTATTCTATGCTTTTTCTTAGGACCAGTGTGTGGAAACACCGCCTCCAGCTGTGTAATTTTCTGTGCTATCCAGAAGGGCATTTGTTTGTGTTTTGTGGGCATTTTACCCATTACTGCGTGCAGTGTCTGTGGTGTAATTTTTGTTGTAGGAGCTTGGACTGGTCCTGGTTGTGTAGCCGGTGTGGGCTGAAGTGTGATTGTTCTCAACACAAACTGTGTCATGTTTCTGTAAAGTCTTATTAATTATTTATGCTGTACAAGTAAGTGTCCTCCTGGCATTGTGTCAATGTCAGGATGTGGTGTGTATGCCGCTAAAACTGGCCATGTTGCTCCGTCTCTTCCGAGCGGACCGAGTCTTACTCTATTTCTTGTATGGGGGAGGGCACCTTTAAACCAGTAGAGGTGTTCTTCGTAAGTGAGTGGAATTTCAATGTCCTCATATCGAATATACTAATTTGGTATATCATCTTCTACATAGTAGTGAAATGTTTTGGTTTGTGCATTTGCCTCCGGGAATTTAATCCATGAATAGAATACTTCTGTTCTATATGATTCGTGTGACTCAATCACGAAAGTCACTTGCCCACCCCTAATTGTAATACCATATGTTACTAGTTTTAGGGTTAAGGTATTTCTAACATTATCTGCAATGTATATTGCATCTGCATCGTTTTCTTCAGCTGAAAAGTTTAGTGCATTCCCTTCATCTACGTCTCCCTGTTCAGTCATTATTTTTAGAAAGGAGAGCGTTTCAAGGGAACTGAGATAAGGTGTTATGCACAATTAGGAACACTGTATCCTTCAAGCTTGATTAAACCAACAGCCAATACATAGCAATTTTCCTACTCAGCTACGGCGGATTTTGTTCCCTCCCACTCCAGACGTCTCTGGGAAAATTATGAGTAGGGGTCTCTGACAATAGCATGACTGAACTACTCAGATTTGACTGTTAAATAAGTGCCAATACCAACTTTGGTGGCGCCACGTCGTGTTGTCCCTATAAGACGTATATAGGATCTGCGCGTTTGGACAACATACACTGCGGGACTGGTGTCCAGACTGATTCCAGACACCCCCACCGGGTATGTTGGCCTGTGTACCAGATAGCTCGCAATGCCTCTATAACCTCCTCTTACCAAGGAGAGAATAGTTCTTGGCAACTATCGAACATGACAACCCTGATCCCTCAGGACCGTGGAAACAGTAGCTTACTTTTCGCTCAGTCACTCGTGCTTACTTTTTCTCAGAGAGATACACAGAATAAATGGTTGGGACGTTTTCAATAAGTATTTATTGAACAGTCGTTATTCTAGCGTAAAATAAGTGCACTGAAATCACCAGTAGACAGTAGCATATATAAATGAGTAGCAGCACTAAGAAAGTAAACAGATGGTAGGTTTCTACCATTTTGCTAAAATCATAAATATAGGCGAGTATGTAAAATACCTAGCATGTGAGTAGGTGTAAAGCCAAGAATCCCTCTAGGATAAAGCCAACCCCATTACCTGATGTTAGACTGCGGGACCCCATTCTGGTCTCGAGTTGAACAACCCGCAAGGGATGTCAGACTACTGCGAGCTGGAGTATCTGCATGCAGGAACCTCAGCGTCTCGCGTCAGTGTGTCGGCATGGAAGTCGTGATCTTCTCCTCCTATCTCAGCAAGATGTGGTGTTTATATACCCTAAGGTATCCCTAGGGGTTCTACCTTGCTGTGCCAGTGTCGGACTTAATATGACATCGGGAATTAACTTTATACACAGTTATTATGCAGGAGATGATGGTCCTGCTGTGATTCCAAGACACTAAGAATCCTCATGCATAATTTATGAGGCCAGTGTCCATGGGGAAAACCCTACGTACTTATGTGTAGTATTGTAACTGGGTAAAAGGTCAGTCCTCCAAATCCGTTATGTATGTAGTATAGGAGAGAATGTAGGTGAAGGGTTATGATGATACCTAGACCTATATTGGGGTACCTATATGAAATATAACAAGGAAAGCCGCAAGCAGAGTGTGCATCGTACCGGCCCATTTCTCTGCTTAACGTGGAACCCAAAGTCCTAGCCAAAGTCCTGGCGAACAGATTAGCAGGTGTAATATCATCGGTGATACACCCTGACCAATCCGGCTTTATGCCAAAGCGTAGTACATGTTTAAATTTAAGACGGATATATGGGGTGCTCCACCTGACGAAGGCGTATGGAGTGGAGGAAGAGGCAGTTCTCTCCCTCGATGCCCGAATGGCCTTCAACAGTGTGGAGTGGAATTGCATATTTGCTTTGTTGCCTCGACTGGCCTTTGGCCCCAACTTTTGCGCCTGGGTCCGTCTACTCTACGAGGCACCGCGGGCCAGGGTGCGGGTGAACAGCTGCGTCTCCTGTGTGATATCACTATGGAGGGACACGCGACAGGGATGTCCTCTTTCTCCCATGATCTTTGCTCTAGCGCTGGAGCAATTGGCGACCTGGGTCCGTGGAGACCCGCTCATCCGGGGAATTGCTGTAGACGATAATTGGCAGGAAAAGATTTCTTTCTACGCGGACGATATTCTACTCTATGTGAATAAACCCCATACCTCGATACCGAGAATTCTGCATCTTTTTGACCTATTTGGGAGCTATGCCGGGTACCAAATTAACTGGGACAAGTCCCTGATTTTTTCACTCGCCTCGAGCCCCCGGCCCTTACCGTCTCGATGCCCAGCCTCGGTGGTTACGGACAGGTTCACGTACCTGGGGATTAATATCACTAGAGACGAAAAACAATTTTTAGCTCGTAGCGTTCTCCCTCAGATCGAGCGCATCCAGGCAGACATAGGTCACTGGCGTACACTCCCCCTTTCGCTGATGGGGAGGGCGGTCCTTTTTAAAATGATGACCCTCCCGCAAGTGTTATACATTCTTCAAAATACACTGTTTAAAGTTTCTGAATCCACTTCTGTAGAACTAACTATATTTTGAGGTTCCTGCTGTGGGATGGTGGGGCGGCCCGAATCTTGTTGGCAAAGTTACAGCGGGGTGTCTATGATGGGAGTCTGGCAGTCTCAGACCTCAGAGTCTATTACTGGGCCTCCCAGCTGGTAGTAGTGAATGACTGGGTGTTTGGGGACCGGATGGAGCCAGCATATAGAATGGATCGTATGGCCATGGGGAACAGGGATTATCCGGCGTTCCTATATGGCATGGGGGGAGGGAGTCGCTCCCGCCCCACATGCTGGTGCTAATACGGGCATGGAAGGCGGCCAATAGATGCCTGGGATGGGACGGGAAACTTACAGCAAAAACCCCACTATGGGATAGAAACAACCTGGGAGAGGTTAAAAAACTGAGAGCATACACAAAATGGCACACAATAGGGATCAAGAGATTAGGTGATGTATGGATTGCGGGCACCTTAGTTACATTCGAGACACTACAGACTGAATATGAACTGGCACAGGGGGAAATATTTCGATACCGGCAACTGCAACATGCCATGAAATGTGATCTTCCTGAAGGGTAAGTTGTCCCAGACTACTCCCCCCTGGAGGACAGACTGTTACAGGACCTGATGCCCTCCAAGGCGGTCTCCCTGACATATATAAAGATTATGAATAATATGCCAGACAGCCTTGCCTCACTTAGAGAGGCCTGGATGGCAGATCTGGGGCCCTTGGAGGATGAAGAGTGGAGCGAGGCGCTGCAGAGCCCAAGAGAGATAGCGATAAGGGCTCGATATCGTCTAGTGCAGCTAAGGATATTGCACAGGTCTTACCTGTCTAGGTCGAGAGTGTTTAAGATGGGTCGGATAGACTCGGCCAAATGCCCCAGGGGATGTGGTGAGCTGGGCACATTCTACCACACACTCTGGACCTGCCCTTATATCCAAAATTTCTGGTCCAAAATAATTGAAACAATGAGGGAAGTGACGGGTGTGCCGGTGCCACTAGAAGCCAAGTGGTTATTGTTGGGAGTGTCAGTGGGGAAGAAGTGGCCTAGTCATGTTAACATCTGGCTCAGGGTGGCTGCAGGGGTAGCGAAGCGCAATCTAGCCAGGCTATGGGGGGCAAGCAGGCCTCCGGTGATTAAAGACTGGAAAGAAGACCTAGACTGGGGCCAACTAGCTGAACAGACAATATGCCGCTCCCGGGGTTGCCCGCGCAAATTCGAAAAAGTATGGGGGCCATGGAAGCAATATCGGGGTATGAACAACCAAACATGGGGGGAGGTAGGAGATGTTCTCAATGCTTAGTGGGAGGGGAGGTAGAGCCTCAGACTAGCTCGGCGGCAAGCGGGAATTCCTCAAAGTTTCAGAGCAAGCTGGAGAAGATATTTAGAATACATTAAGGCCCTCTGCGAGTGGCCCGTTCACGGTAATGTGATCGCTGTAATTGACCTGTGTCTTGAATCAACTGCTTAATAAAAGTAATTTTTTTAAAAAATTAAAAGGAGAGGGACTAATGAGGAAGCAAGCATTTGTTACGGGTGGGACTGCGGGAGAAGGCAGCATATGGCTTTCGCAGAAAAGGAAATCACTGAGACTTCCTGGTGCAGAAAGGGCAGTCACTTTGGGGGCCACTGACAGAGGCCTGGTGATTCCCCCAGTTGCTTGTGGTGGGAACGAGGGGTTGAGAGAAAAACAGCGACCCAAGCTCTTAAGGCACAAGAGAGCTTTGGAGATGCTAAACACGACTAGGGGAAAGGGCTGTCAAAAATGTCAGGCACTCACCAACCCGGAACCAGCCTATCCAGGAAATCTGCGCACCGGACACACACAATGCGCATGTGCAGCAAAGTTATTTCATGCCCAGTCCACATACGCTTTTAAATGCAAGCATTTGCAATGCAATTGGTCTCATATTTGTAAAAGTTAGAGCTCTTGGCATTGAAAATGACAATGTATTTTTCTTTTGTTTTTTGTATGCAGTGGAGTGATATTTGTATGGTGCTATTGCCATTGGTATGACTTCGCAGCACTGGTTATTCTGCAGCAATGACAGGAGGGAGAAGGTGCGTGTGTAAGTGAGGAGGCACAGGACTATTTGGCAGCAATGACATGAGGGAGGGGGTGCATCTGTAAGGGAGGAGGCACAGCACTATTAGGCAGCAATGACGGGAACGAGGTGTTGCATCTGTGAGCGAGGAGGCACAGGACTATTGAAAGCTAGACCAGCTACCCTGAGCGCAGTGAAGTGTGAACACCGGAGCCAATGTAATCATAGAGAATGCAGTGACGAAAGCATTGCAAAGAAAACCAGGAAGGATGGCAGCGATAACGGGAGGGAGGGGGTGCATCTGCGAGCGAGGAGGCAACAGATGGCCAGAAATGGCCAACCAAAAGAAACAATCGGTGATGTCCTGTGGGAGGGAATCAAGCACCCAAAGGCAAGACAGATGGACACTATAGACCAACCACAGTAAAAGAATTTCCAAAAGGCAGGCCAACCAACCACAAGCGCTGGGCGGAGCTTAAAGCCCATATTCTGAATACAACATGTCTCGAAGAATCAGCGCAAGTGCTGCCTAGGCAAAACCTAAAAAGGGCTCTTCCTATAACGAGGTAAAGGGGAGTTTCAGTAATGGTCCATTAAAGATCTAAATGTCCAACAATAAACCCTCACCACTACAAAGGCTTCCATGACCACGGACAATGAATCCAAAAATCCAGTCAAATAGATCAGTAGATGCTGCAATAACTAACAACATCTTAATCCGTGTGGCTAGCAGAAGTTCAGAAGTGTGATAAAAGTCACCACATGTGAATGGCTAACACAAGACCACACCAACTGTGAAATGGTCGTGTTGCACTACACTATCGTACATGGTGTGCATGGTATAAATAGATGCTTATTAAAACTGCGATGATCATAAAAAAAAGTCCTGGTCCATATTCTAATGATATTGCATAGCCTGATATATGCAAATCCAGACACATGGGTGTACTCAAGTCATCATCCAGTCAATAAAATGGACATAAACTGCTGTGCTATATGTAGTGCCTATCAGAACCCCTTTCAGAGGGCCACGGGGCATGCAGGGGCTACTGGGCCCAACCGTGGTGGTTGAGGCCTTTTACTCCTGATATCCCGGGGCCCAATCTGCTATTGATCCTGAGCAACTGGGTAAAGTACTCCTTCTGCACTTGGCTCTCAGTGGTAGCTGTGGACAAGCAGTCAAAGGCTCCCATGGGGGAGGGTGTAGATACAGGTTAAGTGAACACAACTCGTAACTCAAAGTGAACACAGTATGAACAATAAATCAATTTCCAGTCAAATACTTGTTTTTATAAGAAAAATACTTATTTTATTTCTAACTCTACACATTCAAAGGAATAACAACATTCACGAGCAATAACACAACCTCGGGGCTCTAGGAGTTTTCAGGCACGTCCCACCTTCTCGCTTATAACGTGGTCAGGGGTTATTCCCCTTTCACTGGTGGCAGCATCCAGGGAATGTTCACTAAAAGGCCATACAAAAGAGTTTCCCGTTGAATCTTAGGAATTAGTCAAAAGTGTCTACGATGCCGCAGCTCCTTTAGCAGCAAATCCCCAAGGGCCCACAGGCCCAGTTAAAATTTTACCCATTCCTCTAGCATAGAAGCATTTGGTGGTTCAGCAGGTGCCCCGAGAATTGGCCCTCACAAGTTCAGATTCTGTTCAGAAAAGTCAGGATACTCATCGAACATGCAGCCGCATCCGGCAGGCACAGGCTCAATCTCAGAAGTGGCATGGCTTGTTCTCTCCACCAGCAATCAACACAGTAAGTCAATTTCTCTCTAGCAAAGGGGTGGAGGGGAGGTATAAAATCCATCTGCTCCTGACTGGAGTTCTGCAAGGCTGTGACATCATCCTTGGCGTCCTCTCAGCCCTCTGGGGTCAGTCAGAGTGGATCTCATTGGGCGAGCTCGACATGCTTGCCACAGCCTCACTCCAGTCCTATGCGATGGCCCAAAATCCTTAGCAAGTTAGTACCGGCGGTCCCTCCTGGCATATGGGGTTACAGCGGTACCTCCGGACCCAACGCAGACTCCTCAGGTGTAATCGCCCACACTACGGCAGGCCCTCCTGGGACACGGCGCTGCCGCTAAGACGTTCATGAGTCCGAGTCCGAGTCCTGGCTTGATGGTCACACAATTATTTTCACAGTGGTGCCCTCTGGCATACAGGGACACTGATACGAGGCAGTACAGGCTTGTCGCTCCCCACACAGTGCTCGTTGCATGGCTCAGTTTACTGCGGACCTTTCCTGGCATACAGGAGTCACTGAAAACAATCCTGCATGGGCTACAGCCCGATTGGTGCACAGTCAAATCCTCACACACAGAATTCTCTTCCTCACATAGCACACTGGTCTTGGCAAGCAGGCAGGCACTGATGCTCCAGGGCAAAATCTTGGTTTTCCCTGGGTGATGTCCCTTCACCAAGCAAGGAAACTAGCAGGCCTTGGCCCCCAGTCCTGGGCACAGGCAGAAGTCATGCAGAGCTTCCCCTCCTCACACAGCCTGGCTGACTGCTTGGCTGATGACAAATTTTGGGGTCTCAAACTCCCGTTCTTAGAGTCCTTTTCCAGACACCAAATGTGATTTAGGGTCTGAGTCTTTGAAGTTTTATGTTGGGGCCCTGTTTCTTTTGAAATGTACATTGCTTCTTTTCTTCTTTCCTCCTGAAAGAATCTCTGTCACAGCAGGCAAGCCGCCAAAGCTGATTGGTCCACAACACCATTCATGGGAGTGACCAGAGTTCACACCTGGATGTCACCCACAGTGATATGTGCATCGAAAGGTTAATCCCAGGCTCCCAGCCCTACGCTTTATGATTCTTTTATCAGCCCCATCTCCTTTCCTGAGATGTGTCCAGGCCCTTCCTTGTGACTATCACTGAATCAAAGAGTAACCTTTTGACATGTAAAGGGAGGGTCCCCGCCTCCTTTCCTCCGGTGTGCCTCACCCAGCTCACAGGAATGCAGCAATACACAAATCTGTCAGGGGATTCCTCTACACCTTATGTCTTCACCAGGCAGGGCTGGGCTGCCCAAAAAGGAACCCAAGGTCCTCCATGTAATGTGCCATTACAGGCACACTTGCACTCAGTGTACTTTCACAGCACACTTAGGGGCCAATTCCGATTTCGGCCGGAAGGGCACCGAACGATGGCCGGAGCCCTTCCGACTGAATCGGAACGTGCCGGCCGGATTCCTTTCCGACCGAGCCATTCCGATGGGCTCGGTCGGAAAGGAATCCGACTCGGATTTCCGGATGGCTTCCGACGGGCTCGGAGAGCCCGTCTGCCGTCCGGAAATCCTTCAGTACTCCCCCGGCCGCCTCTTCACGACCGAGGGAGTACGATGGCAGTCTTTCACTGCCTTTTCGTGCCGGTCTTTCCGGCACGAAAAGGCAGTCGAAAACTGTATTTGGGGGCCCCCAGAGGGGCCCCATGGGTGCGAGGCCGCCGAATGGCGGCCTGGGGGCACCTAAGGTGCCCTCTGTTGATCCCTGCACCCGGTGGCAGGCACCTTGGGGTGCCGGCCACAGGGTGCAGGGATGAACTGCACCCCTGCTTTTCCCAATGCAAGCATGCATTCCGCTCGAATGCATGCTCCCATTGTGAAGTATACGAGTGCGACCGAACAGGGTTCGGTCGCATCGTACTTGCAGGGCCGTAACCGACGACAGCAGGTCGGTCGGTTACAGCTCCTGACCGATGTCGGACGGACCTGAGTCCGTCCGACATCGGAATCGGCCCCTTATTGTCCAGCACTGTTAACTCCATGCATTTTACCATTACAAGTACACATGCATTCAACACACACATTCAGTCTGCACACACTCTTCAGTACTGAAGCTTTTCTATACTGTATCTGTGTGTACTATTTGCAAACACTCACTCTGTCAGCACACACACACTCACCATGTACGCGGCACAACATTTCACCCTTCATGTATTGTACTTCATGCAAGCACTCACACACCCAGCACATGCTTTCATTGTGCACGCACTGCACAGCACTGCATCGCTTATGTAATGTATTCCTTGCAGGCACATATACATTCAGCGCAGTTTCACCACTCCTACTCTGTGCAGCACTTCACATCTACCTGATGTAGGCCAAGGGTGAGTTAAGCACACAGCCGCGGAACTTTCAAAAAGGTGAGTGAGCCTGTAGGGCTCACTCCAGTGACACAGGGTAAAAAGTATCTGTTCACTACTACTTATCACCACACTGTATGCTGTCACCAAAACGCTTCTGTTGCTTAACTCCTGGTGAAGGTGGTAGCCTTCCACTACTATGAGGGTAGTACTTTGGGAGCCCCTCTCAGTCTAACAAGATCACAATCCGTGAGACAGACCTATGCCAATGTGCACACGCATGATCAGTGTTTACCTATAATAAAATATCAGCATTAGGGATCCAGACAACAAAACAGTTGTGCACGTCTTCCTCCATGAGGAGGCGTTTTCCGTCCCAACAGTGCCCTAATAGTAACTTTATGTAAAGTCACTCAGTGGACCAATACATGGCCTCACTAAAGAAAGAGAGGCACGCACACCCAGTAACATGCAGAAATAGCCATATGTTGGTGTACAATTGCAATCATCCAGCAAATGCCATAATCAAAACCAGGCACATTATAACTAGTGTTTGAATAGTCAGTGAAAGTAAGCGGAAAATGGATGACTCAATAATGTTCTCGTCAATCTAATGTAAAATCATCATCAATGCCCTCTTCGCATAAACCAGTGTTACAGAGCAGCACTCCATCTCAGCTGATAATTGAGCTACCTGTACACAGATAGCTGTCCAGGCTCCTCTCCTTACCTTCCATGACTGGAAAGAGTCAATCAGTGGATTTGTAAAGTCCAGGAGGTTATCCAGGCACTGAGGGAGTGGCAGTTGCTGAGAGAACAGTTGAACAGCCAGGTCTTGACTGCCTTCCTGAATTCTAGAAGAGAGGTAGAGGTTTGGAGGTGCAGAGGGAGGTCGTTCCAGGATTTCACTGCGAGGTAGGAGAAGGAACATCCTCCTCTGTTGCTCTGGCAAAAGCGAGGGGTGTAAACGAGGGACAGGGATGACGATCGCAAGTGTCTGGAGGGCTGGTGGAAGTTCATGTGGCGGTTGATGTAGGCAGGATCTTGGTTGTGCAGGACCTTGTAGTTGTGGATCAACATCTTGAATTGGCATCTATACTGAAAGGGGAGCCAGTGGAGTTTCCTTAGGTGAGGAGTGATGTGGGTCCGTTTGGGGAGGGTGAGGATGAGCCTGGCCACAGAGCTCTGAATGGTCTGGTCCAGACGGCTGGTGATTAGGGCCTGTGTGACGGTGCGTCTGATGTTAATGGGGAGCCACTAGAAGATTTTCCGTAGCGTGTGAGGAAGCAGGAGGAGGAGACTGCGTTGATCTGGGATTTCATAGTTAGCTTGCTGTCCAGTATTATGCTGAGGTTTCGTGCATGGTCGGTCAGTGTGGGTGACGGTCCAAGTTCCACTGGTCACCATGAGCCGTTACACAGGGAGGGGTTGTTGTGGAAGATCAGCACTTCCGTTTTGTCCATGTTGCGTTTCAGGCAGTTTTTTCATCCAGTTGGCAATGCTTGTCATACATCTGCAGAAGTTGGCCCTTGTGATGGTGGAGTCTTCTGAGAGCAAGAGGATGAGCTGGGTGTCGTCTGCTTAGGACATGATGCTTAATCCACGGGTTCTGACGATGTTGGCCAGGGAAGTCATATAGGAATTGTGAAGAGTGGGGTTGGGGGACGAGCCCTGAGGAACACCGCCGATTATGTCTTGGGCTCGGAGGCGAACGGTGGTAGACGAACTCTCTGGGTTCTTCCGGTAAGGAAGGAGGCGATCCGCTTGAGGGCGTTTCCTTGAATTCGGATGTGATGTAGCCTCTTGATCAGGGTGTGGTGGGATATGGTGTTGAAAGCTGCTGAGAGGTGGAGGAGGATCAGAGCCGCCATTTCACCTTTGTCGAGAGGGTTCTGATGTCGTTGGTGGCTGCAGTCAAGGCGGTTTCTGTGCTGTGGTTGGAGTGGAATCCGGATTCGGAGGTGTCGAGAAGATGGTTGTTCTCTGTGCGTGAGTTGGCGATTGATGGCCTTTTCCAGGATTTGGACAGGAAAGGGGAGCAGGGAGATGACTGGTAGTTTTTGAGTGTACCGGGGTCTACGACAGACCTTTGCAGTCGTTTTTGAGAAAATTAGGAGCTATTAATGACAAAAATCAACAATTTCAATAATACTTGAAAGTTCAGTCAATAAAGAGAGGTTTTGGTCAATTTTAAGGGTTTTATTCTCGTTAAGAGTTTATTAAGTTTTCTCTTTCTTTAGTATCTCGGTAATGAAGTCCTCAATCAAATTACAGAATTGATAGTAAAATATTGGTTAGAATAAATCATCAATAAGCAATACAGCACGTTCCATTAAGGAAAGAAATCCCTATCCTGAAGAATGTAGCAAAAGTGGGTGTTAGTACAAACCCATGAAGAGTTCAAGTTCGAGAGTCAGGAGTGAGAGTGAGCATGAAGCTCAAGATCAATTATGCAAAATCAGCTGAACTTCCCATATAGAGAGGCTTATAGGGCAAAATAATTATACAGCAGCAGTAGTGATTGTGATCAACAGATCAGGTAGGGTTGCAAATCAACATTCAATCATCAGCTTTCAGCCATTAGCATTTAGCTTCAATGCGGGCAAGTGGTGGGGACAAGAGCATAAAGCGTCTCGGTAGTGGGATATGTTCAAAATTGGGTGGCAAGTGAGTGTTAACCTACTCTAGGAAAACGCGTTAATATAAACAGCAAAAATAATGTTGCAATCCTTCTGTCTTCTCATTTTTTTCTAACCAATCTGGTGTCGACTCTTCTCGAGAACCATCTTGTCCTGTTCCTTCTCATGGACTTTTCTCACCGACTTTACAAACGATCATCTTGAAATTTGAAACAAACTTCTTAATTAAATTACATAAGAGGCCTTTCGATTCATAGATCCCCTTTCCCATAGCATTAACACATTCTAACCTTCTAATAAAGTTAAATTAAACAATAGACTTATGTAAAACGAAACATCTGCAGCAATGAATATTATTCAGTACCACATTTCTTCATTATAAATTGGAAAGGAAATAGGCTAAATTATTAACATTTTCTATTCATGCATTGTATTGAACGTGAGAAAGAATACAAAGTCATTTTATTCAATGATAGTGTTTTTAGCAAAAAACTTTTCAAAACATAATTGTTAATTCAAACATTTTCTGTAATGCATTATGGTGTGATGCTTGTAAAAAAATGCATTCAGAATAAGTTCAACTATTAAGCATTTAGTGCACATCTCAGCACATTCAGTTTTGCTGCTAAAATAATGAAGCTTGCTTTAACATTTGAGGCCTTGCTCTAATAGGTATCTCTGCGTACTTTGAAAGTGTACATTTTCATGCTGTGTAAGTATAAAATAAGATGCACGTTAACTTTGCACGTGTCTCTTTACTATATTAATTTTACATTTTGTAGGAAAGTAGGATCTGCTTTTAATGGTTACCCCCACTTTTTGCTTGTTGTTACACTGTTTTGACTAGTCTGACTGGGATCCTGCTAATCAGGACCCCAGTCTATTTGCTTTCTCCTTAAAATGTTATGCCATGTACTTTGGTACACTCCAGATTGGATACTGGAGTACCCTTATAAGTCCCTAGTATATGGTACCCATGTACCCAGGGCATAGGTACCCCAGAGGCCTCCCATGGGCTGAAGCATGTATTATTCCACCCATAGGAGGCCATGCAAAATGGAACTACAGGTCTGCCATTGCAGCCTGTGTAAGCTGGTGCTTGCACCACTTACGTTAGATATAGGTTTACTATATCTATAGGTCACTACACTTAAAACTTATAAGTCACCCCTATAGTAGGCCTTAACAATCCTGAAGGCAGGGTGCTGTGTTTTACGTGAGAGGGTGCCCCTGCATGAGCAGAGCCCCTCTGCAGCCTTCGGAGACCATTCTCCCAGGTTGTCTGTGACTCAGCCAGACATATAGGTAGAGGTGCATTATAACCTCGCGGTAAACGCTATCTCGAAAACGGCTGAAACAAAACATGTC
Source organism: Calotriton arnoldi (assembly GCA_963921515.1). Taxonomy (NCBI): domain Eukaryota; kingdom Metazoa; phylum Chordata; class Amphibia; order Caudata; family Salamandridae; genus Calotriton; species Calotriton arnoldi. The sequence goes on along the minus strand of CAWUFW010002763.1, from coordinate 1,537,219 downwards.
GTGTTTGGTATCAAACACCTTGGAATCATACCTCCACACCGGTAACTGGTGTAGGAGGTATGATTCCACCCTTCTGAAGCGAGCTTTCCGGTGCCATCCTTCTCGACCCGGCAGCACAAAATGGATGCTGCCAACCACAGACACATTTCTGCCCTCCTGCTGCTGAGCCAAGCTTGAGCAGATGAAGGCAGCACAATAGCCATCCTGTCACAGGGAGGTGTGACCACCTCCCAGACAGGATTTAGTGTATTGCGGCTGGGTGGGAGCACTTCCAAAGTGCCTGAAAGTCTGCATCTGGGGAACACTTGGTGTCCCTGTGCATAGTCCAGCTCAGACCAGTTCTGGGAGCCATTGGCTCCTGCTCTGGCGCGAAACTGGACAAAGGACATGGGAGTAACCTCCCCTCTGTCCTGACCCTCCCCTAGGAGGGTCCCCTGAATCTGTCCAATCCTCTCCCATGGGTACATAAGGGCTTACCTAGCTGTAAGACTTTAGATTTGACGTGGACAAGATTCTGAACAAGAAACCACTGACCTTCGACCGTCTGGACACTCTGGATTTCGCTGGACTTCGACTGGGCCCTACTTCGTCTCCCTCTCTGTTCTGCATTCTGTCCATCAACTGTTGTTTTTGCATTTGTCACCCCGAGTGGGACGGGTATGCCCAGACGTGGGTCCCGTGCTCTCCATGCCACTGGAATCAAGCTATCCTGGCTGAAGAGGGGTGAAACCCCGAAACCGGTCCTAGGATGCTTGTTTCCAGTCCAGGGAGGACCTGGCTTTGCAGTTCGGGCTGGACTGTTCCCATGAGGCACAGGGTCAAGACTGATTTGCATATGGCTGGGTTCAAACTGGAATGGCATGGTGAGCAAAAAATCGATGGTTTTAGGCCCAGATCTCTGTACTGGGGTGAATGTATGACATTGTTCTGCATTCTGTCCATCAACTGTTGTTTTTGCATTTGTCACCCCGAGTGGGACGGGTATGCCCAGACGTGGGTCCCGTGCTCTCCATGCCACTGGAATCAAGCTATCCTGGCTGAAGAGGGGTGAAACCCCGAAACCGGTCCTAGGATGCTTGTTTCCAGTCCAGGGAGGACCTGGCTTGGCAGTTCGGGCTGGACTGTTCCCATGAGGTACAGGGTCAAGACTGATTTGCATATGGCTGGGTTCAAACTGGAATGGCATGGTGAGCAAAAAAACGATGGATTTAGGCCCAGATCTCTGTACTGGGGTGAATGTATGACATTGTTCTGCATTCTGTCCATCAACTGTTGTTTTTGCATTTGTCACCCCGAGTGGGACGGGTATGCCCAGACGTGGGTCCTGTGCTCTCCATGCCACTGGAATCAAGCTATCCTGGCTGAAGAGGGTTGAAACCCCGAAACCGGTCCTAGGATGCTTGTTTCCAGTCCAGGGAGGACCTGGCTTGGCAGTTCGGGCTGGACTGTTCCCATGAGGCACAGGGTCAAGACTGATTTGCATATGGCTGGGTTCAAACTGGAATGGCATGGTGAGCAAAAAAACGATGGATTTAGGCCCAGATCTCTGTACTGGGGTGAATGTATGACATTGTTCTGCATTCTGTCCATCAACTGTTGTTTTTGCAGAGGTGCATTATAACCTCGCGGTAAACGCTATCTCGAAAACGGCTGAAACAAAACATGTCGTGTTTGGTATCAAACACCTTGGAATCATACCTCCACACCGGTAACTGGTGTAGGAGGTATGATTCCACCCTTCTGAAGCGAGCTTCGTGGGGTCACTGGTCTTTCCGGTGCCATCCTTCTCGACCCGGCAGCACAAAATGGATGCTGCCAACCACAGACACATTTCTGCCCTCCTGCTGCTGAGCCAAGCTTGAGCAGATGAAGGCAGCACAATAGCCATCCTGTCACAGGGAGGTGTGACCACCTCCCAGACAGGATTTAGTGTATTGCGGCTGGGTGGGAGCACTTCCAAAGTGCCTGAAAGTCTGCATCTGGGGAACACTTGGTGTCCCTGTGCATAGTCCAGCTCAGACCAGTTCTGGGAGCCATTGGCTCCTGCTCTGGCGCGAAACTGGACAAAGGACATGGGCGTAACCTCCCCTCTGTCCTGACCCTCCCCTAGGAGGGTCCCCTGAATCTGTCCAATCCTCTCCCGTGGGTACATAAGGGCTTACCTAGCTGTAAGACTTTAGATTTGACGTGGACAAGATTCTGAACAAGAAACCACTGACCTTCGACCGTCTGGACACTCTGGATTTCGCTGGACTTCGACTGGGCCCTACTTCGTCTCCCTCTTTGTCCAAAGCATCGTCTGTGCCCGTGCACCATACAGGCTCCGTGCAGGACCTGTGGAGCACTAAGGACAACTGAAGAATCTCCCTTGGGGTGAAGGAGTCACTCCCCTGCATTCGCAATCACCGCAACGCAACTGACTGGTCTGCTGATCCTAAGCTCCTGAGGACTCCGAAGGCTCCAGCAACACAGGAGGTGGGTTCCGAAGTTCCTTGAGGTCGAGCTGCCCTCTCACCGAGTTTGAGGCCAGTATCACTTGTGGGGACCGCATAACCTGAACCCCTGTGCACCGCGTACTTTTGCAAGTGCATATGCTTGTTGGCGATTCCCGAGCTTGTGCATTGGACTCCGTGCAGTCCTGACCCCGAGCAGTATTCCCAACAATGAACTCCGGCCTCCTCGCACTGAGTGCTCCGTGGGCTGGTACTTTGTGATCTTGCTCGAGGTCCCCTTGCGACTCCTGGTCATTTGGCCTGTGGATCCTCTTGAGGGTCATCTTGAATTCTGTTGGGCTTCCCTGATTGCTCCAGACATGCCCTGACTCCCCAGTGCTCGGTGAGTCCCCTGGACCTTGCTGGTCCACACCGTAACCTGCTTGAGCTTCCTGCGTGGGTTGCTGTTGCCAAGGCTTGTTGGTGCTCCAGCCGGACACTGACCCCTCAGCACTCGACATCCTTCGTGGGACAGCTCGCATCCGGCTCCTGGTCGTCCTCGACGATCCTGGACCTCGTGGCTGCAGAGTCAAGCATCCTGTCTTCGCACCTGAAGCACCCGACATCGGTGGGCATTCGTCTACCGAGCCCCTGGTCACCCTGAAGTGACCCAGACTCTGTCCCCTCTGCTTTCAGGTTCCTTCCATCACGAATCCACCCTTGGATTCCTACGGACACTTTCTTCCTTCCCGGCAGCAGCTCTTCTTTGCAACCCTGCATTGAAAACAACGGCGGTTTCTGACACCACTCCAGACCTATGCACCCGGCTCCTCTGGGATAGGTAACTTGGGTACTCCGGTATCCACGGGTGGGGTGGCTCTCCAACCTCCTAAGTTCCAAAGGGTTTCCTCGAAATCTACCAAGAAGGGTCCTTAAACTTTAAAATTGTAACCACAACTTCCCCATTGAATTATACGGAGCCCGCGGTTGTGTTAGCACACTGCACCCGTCCTCCGTGTGGTCCCTTTCTACTCAGCTTGGGTGGTTCCTTGGGGTCCCAGCGATTCTACGTGTTCTAGATACTGTCTCGACTCCAGTCGTGGTTCTTATACCACTATTTTAGTATATGGTTTGGTCTCCCCCTGGAGCCCACTGTGTATTGTGCTACTTACAACTGTTTCTTTGCTAAAGTATTGTGTGCTTTGTGTCGTATCCTCGTGTAGAGGATACTAGAGAGTGTTATATAAATAAATACATATTTTTATAACTACTGTGTGGTTCTCCTTTCATTTGATTAATACTAAAGGTGATATTCTGGTAAAACAAGCTGCTTTACATTCCTTCAAGATTAAGCCTGAAGGCTGCTCTCCACAGCTACCACTAGGATAGCTTTCTAAAGGTTATCTTTGACCTCATACATCATAAGGGTCGTTTGGACTGGTGCAAGGTGCCCACTTTAATTAGTGGACAGCAAATACCAGGCCAACTTCTCACATTGGTGTGCAGCGGTTGGGATTCAAGCTTGCTATTGTTTTACCAGATAAATCTCATTGAGTGATTAACTGAAAACCACTAAGTATGAGGCACATATAATACATCAAGATTTGAATAAGTAAGTTCTACTGAACTTGGAGTTGGGTAAGTCAAGGGTCTAGCACACCCTTTCTCCAACTCAAGAGAGTTTAGTTCCCACTAGGTTAGGTAGGTGCATACACCACACCACACTTAGTATGTCTTCTAAAGGAGAAGCCACCAGTGGCTCTCTGCCTTCTAGGTACAATGAGTTTACATTCCAAGAATTGAAAGCGATGTGTGTCTCTAGAAAGCTGAAGACAGGGAGAAATGCCAACACTCAACGTCTCATTGAGGTGTTATTGTTAGATGACCTTAGGAAGACCTCTGGGTCAGATGAACAGAAAAGTGTGGGTGGAGCAGCGAATGAAGACAGGTCAGGAGGTGACACCTTCTATGACCTAGATTCAAACCCTGGCCAGGAGGATCACGATGATTCCCACCTGGACAACTCAGATCTTCAGGGAGATGGTGGAGAAGTTCAAAATGGCCCTCTCTTCACTCCTCCTGGAACAATGCAGAGTTTACCAAGGAGATCTAGATCTCCCTCTGCAGAGTCACATCACTCAGGACAGTCTATAGGGACCTCTGTATCTAGCAAGAGGGAGTATGAACTGCTTGAACTTGAGAAAGCTAGGTTTAGGCTCAGGCAAGAGCAGTTGACCCTAGACAAGGAATCCCTAGAAGTCCAGAGGGCTAGAAAGAAATTGGGACTAGAGTCGAAATGGTGGCAGCAACAGTGTCCCTAGAGTTAAGGAACATTCTTTTGACAATAGGAACCTGAGCAAGATTGTCTCTCCCTACCATGTTGGGGATGACATCCGTAAATGGATAACTGCTTTAGAGAGGGCCTGTAAAGTTCAGAGGGTCCCTCAAGAGCAGTGGGCAGCTATCTTGTGGCTCTCCTTTGCTGACAAAAGTAGAGATAAGCTCCTCACTGTTAGAGAAGAGGATGCTGACAATTACTCAGTACTGAAGAGTGCTCTCATTGATGGGTTTGGCTTAACCACTGAACAGTATAGGATTAAGTTAAGAGACACCCAGAAGACACAGACTCAGGACTGGGTAGACTTTGTGGATAGTGCTATTAAGGCTCTGGAAGGCTAGTTGCTTGGCAGCAAAGTGAATGATTTCAAGAGATTGTACAATTTGATTATGAGGGAGCAGATCCTTAATAATTGCCAAAATCAGTTGTTGCATCAATACCTGGTTGACTCTGATCTGACTTCTCCTCAAGAATTGGGAAAGAAGGCAGATAGGTGGGTCAGAACCAGGGTGAAGCAGAGAAACCAGAACCATGGTGGTGACCAAAAGAAGCAAGATGCTAAAACTTCAGATAAGGGTGGGGACAAAGGTAAAGATGACAAGTCTTCATCAGGGCCCCAAAAACCTGCATCAGGGGGGGAGATCAGTCCAACAAAGGAAAAGGCAAAAGGAAACCTTGGTGTTACTTATGTAAAGAAAAGACCCATTGGACAAAAGATGCCAGTTGTCCAAAGGCCAAGGATTCAACTCCAACCACAACTGCCCCTAAGGCAACTGCTCCCCCGAGTACAGTTTCAAGTGGCGGTACAGGGAACAAGGGATTAGTAGGGTTAACCTTGGGCTCTGAGATGGGTTCTGGCTTAGTCAGAACTCCAGCTCAGGCTGTACTTGTCTGTGATGGTGGCATGGATATTGCCCCCTTATTTGTGAGTTCCAGTAACCTGGGCAATACAGACAACAGCCTTTGATTAATGGTAAGGAGGCCATGGCATACAGGGACACAGGTGCAAGTGTCACTATGGTGACAAAAGATCTTATGGACCCTGAGCAGATCATACTTGGTGAGATGTACCAAGTGGCCAATGCTAACAATGTCAGGACTGACCATTCCTTGGCAGTTGTTAATTTCAGCTGGGGAGGGGTAACTGGCCCTAAAAAGGTTGTGGTTAGCTCAGACCTCCTTGTGGAATGCTTGTTGGGCAATGATTTGGAAACTTCAGCCTGGGCTGAAGTGGAATTCAGGACACATGCAGCAATGTTGGGCATCTCTGCAGATGTGTTTGCTGTGACTAGGTCATAGGCCAAACAGATGTCTACTGAACAGGCCCTGGATTCTGAAAAGATGGACCAGGTGCCTTCCAGGAGAAGGAGCAGGAGGGGTAAGGCTGTGTCTTCCCCCCAGGCTCAGACAGAGGATCAGTCTCCTGAGAGAGATGACCCCAGTCCCTGTGAAGGAACTGTCCCAGATGAACTGGAACCTGATCAGGTTGAGTTCTTGGGAACAGGGGGCCCTTCCAGGGCAGAACTGAGTCAGGAGCAGCAAACCTGCCCCTCTCTTGAACCCCTCAGACAGCAAGCTGCTGCTGAGGCTGCTGGGAGTATCAGTGGGTTCCACAGGATCTATTGGGATGAGGGACTCCTTTACTCAGAGGGTAGACACCCCAAGCCTGGTGCCACCAGGAGGTTGGTCATACCTCTGAAGTTTAGGGGCTTCCTACTCACCCTTGGCACATGATATTCCCTTAGCAGGTCACCTAGGCCAAAGTAAGACTTGGGACAGGCTTGTCCCTCACTTTCACTGGCCTCACATGTCAGAGGACACTAAGGAGTTTTGTCGCTCCTGTACCACCTGTCAAGCCAGTGGTAAGTCAGGTGGTACCACAAAGGCCCCCCTAATACCACTACCTGTGGTGGGGGTTCCCTTTGAGAGGGTTGGGATTGACATAATTGGTCCCATGAACCCTCCAACTGCATCTGGGCACAGTTACATTCTAGTGGTGGTGGACCATGCCACTAGATATCCAGAGGCTATACCCCTTAGAACCACCACAGCTTCTGCGGTGGCCAGGGCCCTCCTGGGAATTTTTTCCAGAGTGGGTTTCCCTAAGGAGGTCTTAACTGACAAAGGTGCAAACTTCATTCATGTCTAGTTACATCACTGCAATGTGGAAGGAGTGTGGAGTGAATTACAAATTCACCACACCCTATCACCCACAATGCAATGGGTTGGTTGAAAGATTCACCAAAACCCTAAAGGGCATGATCATGGGCCTCCCAGAAAAGCTTAAGCGAAAATGGGATGTCCTGTTGCCCTGCCTTCTCTTTGCCTACAGAGAGGTCCCACAAAAGGGGGTTGGCTACAGCCCTTTTGAACTTTTGTTTGGTCATCCAGTTAGGGGTCCCTTGTGTCTGGTGAAGGAGGGATGGGAGTTACCTCTCAAACCTCCCAAACAAGACATAGTGGACTATGTACTTGGTCTCCGCTCCAGGATGGCTGAGTACATGAAGAAGGCCAGCAAAAACCTTGAGGCAAGTCAAGAATTGCAAAAAGCTTGGCATGATCAAAGGCTGTACTGACTGTTTATCAGCCAGGACAGAAGGTATGGGTGTTGGAGCCTGTGGCCCCAGCAGCTCTCCAGGACAAGTGGAGTGGACCCCATACCATTATTGAGCAAAAAGGAGAGGTCACCTACTTGGTGGACCTTGGAACTCCTAGGAGCCCCCACAGGGTGCTCCATGTAAACAGGCTCAAACCCTATGTGGGCAGGGCAGACATGGGCTTGCTCATGGCTACTGATGAAGGACAGGAGGAAGAGAGTGACCCACTCCCTGATTTCCTCTTACAGAACCCTGATGATGGCTCAGTTGATGGTGTGGCCTTGGCAGGCAGCCTCACTGAGCAACAGCAGATTGATTGCAGGAAGGTCCTCAATCAATACAGGCATATGTTCTCTTTGACTCCTAGTCAGACCACCTGGTGTACCCATGAAGTGGACACAGGTGAGAGCTTACCTGTTAAAAATAAGATTTACAGGCAGCCTGACCATGTCAGAGATTGCCCAAAAAATCAAAGGAGGGAGTGAAGAGGAAAAAGGTAGAATCGTCCTCCTCTTGATACTGTTATCTAACATAGGGATTCTACCATGTATTATGTGAATATATATGCACCCATGTGTGTGCTGCTATTTTTATTTTTATTTGAAGTATCTAGTCATACAAATGGTGCAAAAGGATCAGAGCTCCTTCTCTCAATTTGTGGGAAGGGCAATGTTTCAAAAAATTGTAAAATACCCCTCACACACTGAAACCTGATTCAGTGTCATGCTTCATCATTGGGGTCTTCCCGCCCCTCTACGGGACGGGGCGTGCTACGACTTACGTAGACGCAGGAGCACTTTATTCAGTGATTGGTGATTATGTGTAGTGCGTGGGATCGTGAAAAGAAAATGTGAGATGGTTAAAAATTCTCTGGCTAGTGGAACGAAAATACTTTATTGTCTTCCCTGGCTGAGAATAGTAAAAGTGGGGAGGTGTAGATGGTGTACTATAATGAGTCACCTCCTACAAGGTCGACATGTTTCAGAAGCCATCCCCTTGGCTTTCTTCTTCAGGACCAAAAAACCAATCCCTGTTACACCTCAATGGGTGATAGAATAAATGTACATATGCCTGATAGTCACAAACACTGTCCTTTGTTCCCTGTTATGGGAGTAGAAAAATATACCACTTGTATATCTTAAGAACCTGAAAAGAAAAATATTTTGGATAAATCATGGCTTTCATCGTTTATCTTTATCTATTCACATCACCATCACGTTGAAAGTTTTAAGCTTTTTTGTGATATATTTTTCTTGTACAACCCTTTTGTAGGTAATGGTACCATTTGGTAAGTATCCTCTACTCATAAATCATCTGAAAGAACACTCCTTGTGATTTCTAGTGCCCAGTGCTCAGTTGCTGTGAACATCAATCTGTAACCTTTTAGGGGCACAAGAGGAGTGTACAAACATTTCCTTTATGTATGAATGTATTGTAACATAAAATGTATCTTGCAAAGAGATACATATTTATGAAAGAATGTTGAATAAATGTGATAATGGGCACTAGAAATCACAAGGAGTGTTCTTTCAGATGATTTATGAGTAGAGGATACTTACCAAATGGTACCATTACCTACAAAAGGGTTGCACAAGAAACATATATCACAAAAAAGCTTAAAACTTTCAACGTGATGGTGATGTGAATAGATAAAGATAAATGATGAAAGCCATGATTTATCCAAAATATTTTTCTTTTCAGGTTCTTAAGATATACAAGTGGTATATTTTTCTACTCCCATAACAGGGAACAAAGGACAGTGTTTGTGACTATCAGGCATATGTACATTTATTCTATCACCCATTGAGGTGTAACAGGGATCGGTTTTTGGTCCTGAGGAAGAAAGCCAAGGGGATGGCTTCTGAAACATGTCGACCTTGTAGGAGGTGACTCATTATAGTACACCATCTACACCTCCCCACTTTTACTATTCTCAGCCAGGGAAGACAATAAAGTATTTTCGTTCCACTAGCCAGAGAATTTTTAACCATCTCACATTTTCTTTTCACGATCCCACGCACTACACATACTCAACAATCACTGAATAAAGTGCTCCTGCATCTACGTAAGTCGTAGCACGCCCCATCCCGTAGAGGGGCGGGAAGACCCCAATGATGAAACATGACACTGAATCAGGTTTCAGTGTGTGAGGGGTACTTTACAATTTTTTGAAACATTGCCCTTCCCACAAATTGAGAGAAGGAGCTCTGATCCTTTTGCACCATTTTTCACGTATGACTAGACACTTCAAATAAAAATAAAAATAAAAATAGCAGCACACACATGGGTGCATATATATTCACATAATACATGGTAGAATCCCTATGTTAGATAACATGTCAGAGATTGCATCAGGACTGAGGTCCAAAAGATGCTGGAATTGGGAGTAATTGAACCCTCAGATAGCCATTGGGCTAGTCCAGTGGTCCTGGTACCCAAACCTCATACCCAGGGTGGTAAGAGAGAAATGAGGTTTTGTGTGGACTACAGGGGGCTCAATGCAGTCACTAGGACTGATGCTCACCCTATTCCCAGGGCAGATGAACTCATAGACACTTTGGCCTCAGCCAAATTCTTGAGCACATTTGACCTCACTGCTGGATATTGGCAAATCAGACTAGCTGAGAGTGCCAAACCAAAAACAGCATTTTCAACCCCTAGTGGGCATTATCAATTTATTGTGATGCCTTTTGGTTTGAAGAATGCACCTGCCACATTCCAGAGGTTGGTGAACAAAGTCCTTACAGTCCTGGAAGCCTATAGTGCAGCATATCTAGATGATATAGCTGTCTTTAGCTCCACCTGGGAGGATCACCTGGTCCACCTGAAGAATGTTTTGGAGGCTCTGCAGAAATCAGGCCTCACCATCAAGGCCACCAATTGCCAGATAGGGCAGAGTAAGGTTGTATACCTGGGCCACCTTGTGGGTGGAGGCCAGGTTCAGCCATTGCAGAGCAAAATCCAGACCATAAAGGACTGGGTTGCTCCCACTACCCAGACTCAGGTCAGAGCTTTCTTTGGCCTGACTGGGTACTACAGGAGATTTGTTAAGGGTTACGGGTCCATAGTGACTCCCTTAAATGATCTCATATCAAAGAGAATGCTCAAGAAAGTTCAGTGGACAGTTAGCTGTCAAAAGGCATTTGATGACCTCAAGCAGGCCATGTGCACTGCTCCCATTCTGCAAAGTCCTGACTATTCCAAACAATTCATTGTCCAAACAGATGCATCTGAGTTGGGGGTAGGGGCTGTGTTGTCACAACTTAATGCAGAGGGTCAGGATCAACCAGTAGCTTTTATTAGCAGAAGGTTGACCCCCAGAGAGAAACGTTGGTCAGCCGTTGAGAGGGAAGCCTTTGCTGTGGTTTGGGCTCTGAAGAAGCTAAGGCCATACTTGTTTGGCACTCACTTCATTGTTCAGACAGACCATAAGCCCATCTTATGGCTAAAACAGATGAAGGGTGAAAATCCCAAACTTTTGAGGTGGTCCATTTCCCTACAGGGGATGGACTATACAGTGGAACATAGACCTGGGAATAACCATGCCAATGCAGATGGATTCTCCAGATATTTCCACTTAGAACATGAAGGCTCATCTGGGCAAGGTTAGTCTCATCTCCTTACGTTTAGGGGGGTTGTGTAGGAAAGTACGATCTGCTTCTTATGGTTACCCCCACTTTTTGCTTGATGTTACACTGTTTTGACTAGTCTGACTGGGATCCTGCTAATCAGGACCCCAGTCTATCTGCTTTCTCCTTAAAATGTTATGCCATGTACGTTGGTACACTCCAGATTGGATACTGGAGTACCCTTATAAGTCCCTAGTATATGGTACCCATGTACCCATAGGTACCCCAGAGGCCTCCCAAGGGCTGAAGAATGTATTATGCCACCCATGAGAGGCCATGCAAAATGGAACTACAGGTCTGCCATTGCAGCCTGTGTAATTTGGTGCTTGCACCACTTACGTTAGATATACGTTCACTATATCTATAGGTCACTACACTTAAAACTTATAAGTCACCCCTATAGCAGGCCTTAACAATCCTGAAGGCAGGGTGCTGGGTTTTACGTGAGAGGGTGCCCCTGCATGAGCAGAGCCCCTCTGCAGCCTTTGGAGACCATTCTCCCAGGTTGTCTGTGACTCACCCAGACATATAGGTAGAGGTGCATTATAACCTCGCGGTAAATGCTATCTCGAAAACGACTGAAACAAAACATGTCGTGTTTGGTATCAAACACCTTGGAATCATACCTCAAAACCGGTAACCGGTGTGGGAGGTATGATTCCACCCTTCTGAAGCGAGCTTCGTGGGGTCACTGGTCTTTCCGGTGCCAGCCTTCTCGACCCGGACAGCACAAAATGGATGCTGCCGACCAGAGACACATTTCTGTCCTCCTGCTGCTGAGCCAAGCTTGAGCAGAGGAAGGCAGCACAATATGCATCCTGTCACAGGGAGGTGTGACCACCTCCCAGACAGGATTTAGTGTATTGGGGCTGGGTGGGTGCACTTCCAAAGTGCCTGAAAGTCTGCATCTGGGGCACACTTGGTGTCCCTGTGCATAGTCCAGCTCAAACCAGTTCTGGGAGCCATTGGCTCCTGCTCTGGCGCGAAACTGGACAAAGGACATGGGAGTAACCTCCCCTCTGTCCTGACCCTCCCCTAGGAGGGTCCCCTGAATCTGTCCAACCCTCTCCTGTGGGTACATTAAAGTCTTACAGCTAGGTAAGCCCTTGAGTTGATGTGAACAAGATTCTGAACAAGAAACCACTGACCTTTGACCGTCTGGACACTCTGGACTTCGCTGGACTTCGACTGGGCCCGACTTCATCTCCCTCTCCGTCCAAAGCATCATCTGTGCCCTTGCACCATACAGGCTCTGTGCAGGACCTGTGGAGCACTAAGGACAACTGAAGAATCTCCCTTGGGGTGAAGGAGTCACTCCCCTGCATTCGCAGGCACCATAACGAAACTGACCGGTCTGCTGATCCTGAGCTCCTGAGGACTCTGAAGGCTCCAGCAACACAGGAGGTGGGTTCCGAAGTTCCTTGAGGTGGAGCTGCCCTCTCACTGAGTTTGAGGCCAGTATCCCTCGTGGGGACCGCATAACCTGAACCCTTGTGCACCGCATACTTTTGCAAGTGCATATGCTTGTTGGCGATTCCCGAGCTTGTGCATTGGACTCCGTACAGTCCTGACCCCGAGCAGTATTTCCACCAATGAACTCTGGCCTCCTCGCACCGAGTGCTCCGTGGGCTGGTACTTTGTGATCTTACTCGAGGTCCCCTCGCGACTCCTGGTCATTCGGCCTGTGGGTCCTCTTGAGGGTCATCTTGAATTCTGTTGGGCTTCCCTGGTTGCTCCAGACATGCCCTGACTCCCCAGTGCTTGGTGAGTCCCCTGGACCTTGCTGGTCCACACCGTAACCTGCTTGACCTTCCTGCGTGGGTTGCTGTTGCCAAGGCTTGTTGGTGCTCCAGCCGGACACTGACCCCTCAGCACTCGACATCCTTCGTGGGACAGCTCACATCCGGCTCCTGGTCGTCCTCAACGTTTCCTGGACCATGTGGCTGCACAGTCAAGCATACCTTCTTCGCACCTGAAACACCCGACATCGGTGGGCATTCGTCTACCGAGCCCCTGGTTACCCTGAAGTGGCCCAGACTCTGTCCCCTCTGCTTTCAGGTTCCTTCCATCACGAATCCACCCTTGGATTCCTACGGACACTTTCTTCCTTCCCAGCAGCAGCTCTTCTTTGCGACCCTCCATTGAAAACGACGGCGGTTTCCGACACCACTCCAGACCTATGCACCTGGCTCCTCTGGGATAGGTAACTTGGGTACTCCGGTATCCACGGGTGGGGTGGCTCTCCAACCTCCTAAGTTCCAAAGGGTTTCCTCGAAGTCCACTGAGAAGGGTCCTTAAACTTTAAAATTGTAACCGCAACTTCCCCATAGAATTATACGGAGCCCGCGGTCGTGTTAGCACACTGCACCCGTCCTCCATGGGGTCCCTTTCTACTCACCATGGGTGGTTCCTTGGGGTCCCAGCGATTCTACGTGTTCTAGACGCTGTCTAGACTCCAGTCGTGGTTCCTATACCACTATTTTAGTATATGGTTTGGTCTTCCCCTGGAGCCCACTGTGTATTGTGCTACTTACAACTGTTTCTTTGCTAAAGTATTGTGTGCTTTGTGTGGTATCCTCGTGCAGAGGATACTAGAGAGTGTTATATAAATAAATACATATTTTGATTAATACTAAAGGTGATATTCTGGTAAAACAAGCTGCTTTACATTCCTTCAAGATTAAGCCTGAAGGCTGCTCTCCACAGCTACCACTAGGATAGCTTTCTAAAGGTTATCTTTGACCTCATACATCATAAGGGTCGTTTGGACTGGTGCAAGGTGCCCACTTTAATTAGTGGACAGCATATACCAGGCCAACTTCTCACACATTTCTTAATAAAGCTTCTCCACTGCCTATCTAGGTTTTAAACAATGGAAAATAACATTATGGCCTCAGTTCAAAGGAACTGTGGAGCGATTCGTGGCCATCCTCAAAAAGACATACCAGACTGTGAAAATCACCATCATGTATCTCTAAGAGACTTTGTGCAAGCCCTACAAAACTATCGGGACACTCCCCACTAATCAACAGATGTCCCCTCCACAGAACTCCTGCTCGGGGCGAAAATGAAGTCAACCATTCCACATTTGGCACACAATCCAGAATCTTTAGTGAGACAAGGAGACAGCGAGGTGACACCGCAACAAAAGAGAAATTGAAGACCTATGCTGATCGACAACAGAGAGCTCATTTCTCACACCTATTGCAAGGGAGTCTTGTGCTTGTCAAATCCCAGAGCAATTGGAAGGACGATCCTAACTTTGAACCCAATCCGTATGTGGTCACGGATATTACTGGATTTATGATTACTGCATGGTGAGATGGACATTACATTACACAAAACTCTTCAGTCTTCTGGACGTTACATGGATGCCCTTGTGAACTCTTTTCTGTGGGAGAATCACTTCTCTCAGATAGTAACTGTGGGTGAATAAGACTGAAATTCCAGACGAGTTCTCAACTATCTCAGATGGCCAAGCAGTGTTGCCAGATTGGGCTATTTCCCACACAAATGGGTGATATTTTTCCAATTTGTGTAGGGAAAAAACACAACTGGCGGGTTGGCCAAATTTGGGCGTTATTTGCCCATTTGTGCGCCAAATTCATTAAATGTGGTGGTGCCTCGCTCTGTATTTTTCATGCAGGCTCCGAGGTTTTGTACAAGCCATGGACTCATAGCAGGGGTCAATCATTTATAGCGTTAAAGTGCTACCTATGACTGCCCTGCTTAATGCAGCAGGCCTGCCCCCAGAAGGATTCGACCAATATGGTTGGGAGGGGCCAGCCTGTCATTATTTTTTATTACATCATGTTCATTGCCCTGGATTAGTGCTCCTGAGCAGGCCCTTGAGGTGTCAGTGTATGGTGGAGGATGGAGTGGCTGAGTCGGGTGATGGTCTAGACTCTGGAGCTGAAGGGAGTCAGAGAAGAAGGAGGGAAGAAAACTTCAAGAGTTGGGGAATGGACTGGCACAGCGGCAGCCCAGGAACAAGACAGGATCAGGGATTATAGACCACATCATCCTAGGGCAATAGGATAGGAAGGCCTGGAACCCCTTACCTCAACCACTGTGGAAGTGATGGTCAGGTTGGAAGCGGGAGAGGAAGAGCTTCCTTTCCACCATATTCATAAGCTCATAACAGCCCCTGGGAAGCAAGCTTTTCGTACAATTGAAAAGTATATGCTTATTAAAAGTGAGAGTTTTTAAATATAAACTGAGAACCATACTTATGCCTGCCCTGATAGCAATGATATTAGTGAGCTCAGAGGAAAGTCAGGGGTCATGTGATTTCAGTTATAGATGAGAAACATTTTAGGGTATTAAATGAAACACAAGTGTTTTCTAGACAGCGTGTATCGTGAACGACATATTTGGAGGTGCTCTCACATGTGATGATGCAAAGTATTTGCCTCGAATCAATCAATTTATCTCAGAATTTTCAGTTTTACACTGTGAAATTCAGCCACTAGTTGGATATCTCTTTCTGACATTAAAGGTTAATGCTTTGTCCTTATTTCTTGAAAGAAGAGATCAGAGCTTGGTAAACAGGCAGAATTCACATTTTACTTTTGGTGGTTTTATGTAGGGTGAACCTTGCCCAAGGACTTATCACAGTAGACGCAGGCTACATTACTGTCGGAGGGAGGGTCGGAAACAGAAGCAAGGAGGCTGTATGGGATCTATATTGTGAGGTTTATTAATGTTGTGGAGAAAATCAATATCAAGGATGGAGGGTAAAACGGAACAAAAAGTCTGTTGATTCTGGCACAGAGAAACTTAAATAAGTTGTCGGCGTGACAGGGTGCAGCAGGAGAAGTAGTCCTTCCAGGTCACGGAGTCAGCTTCCTTCTGGTGGGCTGGTAGGGTCCCGAAGTTCCGACGTTCTCTCGGGAAAGAAAACAAAAAGGTGTCTGTCAGGGTATGTGTTCGCGGTGATTATTTCTGCTTCCACCACACCAAGTGAGGAATGAGATGAAGTAGTGAGGGAGCACTTGAAGAAAAGAAAAGACACCCGGGCAAAGAACCAAAGAGTAGCTGATTCGCGTCTCAGCGTGGATGACTGACAAGTATTGGAGTATTTATGGCAACGTGCTCAAGTGAAAGTGATTAGGACGTTGGACGTGCAGTGGGGTTTTCTAAGGCAGTGGGGAAACAATCCCGTGGTTTTACCCCTTTCCCACCCCCTCCCTCTGTCCTCCCTCCGCCCAAATCACGTACCGCTCTCTGCCGCAACTCTCCTGAGTTGCGGCGGCTCATCCGCCTCCTCCGGGATCCACCAGTCTTCGGACCACACTTCTGGGTTTTCCGGATCTCCGTCTCTCCCGTCTCCGTTCTCCGCAGCAGTCTCTGGGTTCTCCTTCGCGTTTTCCTCCGATTCGCCAGCGTTTCCTCTGCTCTCCCGCGTTCTCCGATTCCCAACAGCTGACGACCTTGACACGCCTCCCTCCTCCTTTTCCAGCCACGCTGGTGTCGCGTCAGACCCTTCTGATTGGATGTCTAGGGTTTCCGTTCCACCCCTCCAGGGGTGGATCGCTTCCGGGTTCTCCTCACTGAGCTGTATGTTGAAGGAAAAACCCTTGGTTACTGCGAAAGTCCCATCCAGGTTTTCGCAGTCCGTTTCCTGATCGTAACGGTAAGGCACCCAGGGGTCTCTGGATACGGGCACCTGGTTCATAGGAACGACACTCACGGGGGCTCCCTCACATTCCCCTTCCCTAGCATTCTTGTTCACAAGAAAGGGGTCTCTAGGGTATCTGGACAAGTAATCCACGTTGGCCTGATCTTTCCCTTTTCGGTGGTGTACAGTATACCGAAATGGTTGAAGTGCCAGGAACCAACGTAAGACTCTCTGGTTGTGTCCTTTGTTGCAGGACACCCATTCGAGGGGGGCATGGTCAGTGAAAAGAAGGAATTCCCGACCATCCAGATAATAACGGAGGGCTTCGACAGCCCATTTGATGGCCAAGGCTTCCTTTTCAATAACCGCATATCTGGTTTCTCTAGGAAACAGTTTGCGGCTTATAAAAAGGATGGGCCGCTCTTGTTGGTTGTCGTCTTTTTGTGATAACACCGCTCCGAGACCTCTGTCGGAGGCGTCGGTTTGGAGTAGGAAGGGCTTCTCGTAATCAGGGCTCACCAAAAAGAGTTTTGAGGTAATATGCTGTTTCAGTTGTTGAAAAGACTGTAGGGAATTTGGGGAGGGATTCCTGAGTTGTCTTTCTGTTTGTATAGTTTTCTTCAACAAATCGGTCAGGGGCGAAGCGATTTGGGAAAAACAAGGGATAAATCGCCGATAATATCCCAGGAGACCTAAAAAGGCCCGGAGGTCTTTCCTGGATCTAGGGAAGGGGATCTGGGCAATTGCTTCCACCTTCTCTTCTTGTGGTCGGATACCCCCATCCCCCAACAGATACCCTAAATACTTCACTGTGTTAGCTGCCAAGTGACTTTTGGCGGGGTTGATAGTCAATCCTCCTTGGCTTAGGGTGTGGATGACTTGTCTTAAGTGTTGGAGATGTTCTTTCCATGTATTACTGTAGATGATAATGTCATCTAGGTACGCGGCTGAGTATTCTCTGTGTGGTTGTAACATTATGTTCATGAGGCGCTGAAAAGTAGCGGGTGCCCCGTGAAGCCCAAAGGGCAGTACTTTAAAGTGAAAAAGACCTTTAAGTGTACAGAAGGCTGTCTTTTCTCGGTCCTGGACTCTCAAGGGCACCTGCCAATAACCTTTGCACAGATCTAATGTACTGATGTAACGTGCTTTACCCAGTCTTTCTATCATCTCATCGACTCTAGGGAGGGGATAAGCGTCAAACTGAGATATTTTGTTCACCTCCCTAAAGTCGATGCAAAAGCGTATTGATCCGTCGGGTTTAGGTACAATCACTATAGGAGAACACCACTCACTTTTAGAGGGTTCGATGACCCCTAGCTGAATCATCTGGTGGACTTCGTTATCAATGGCTTCTCGCCTAGCTTCAGGGATGCGGTAAGGTCTTAGACGTACTGTCTTTCCAGGAGTGGTATGTATCTCGTGTTCCACCAGGGAGGTTTTACCTGGTACCAGAGAGAATACCTTATGGACTGGACGTAGGACTTCTTCCAGTTCTTGTTTTAAAAGGATAGGCAAGGCGGGGTCTATACTTTGTTCGGCCAATGTTTCTGATTTTATGGACGCTAAGACAGGAGCGGGGCCTTCCCATTTTTTTAACAAATTGATGTGATATATTTGGGTATGATTAGTGATAGGGTCCATTTCAAGCTTATATGTGACAGGGGTTACTTTTTCCAGTACTAAAAAGGGGCCTTGCCACTGGCTCAAGAGTTTGTGTTCTGAGGTGGGTCGAAGCAGTAATACCCGGTCGCCCACCTGTAGGGACCTGTCTTTGTTTTTTTTGTCATACTGCCTCTTCTGATTTGTCTGAGCTTGTTCTAGGTTGGATCTTACAATGGCTCGTACTTGGTTAAGTTGGGACTTAAGGCTGGCCACATATTCTAACAAGGGTTTTGTTGTGTCTGTCTCTTCTTCCCATTCGTCTCTCGCCATATCTAAAAGGGTACGGGGTGGCCGTCCGTAAAGTAGTTCGAATGGGGAATAGCCTAGGCTTTTTTGCTGGCTACATCTAATTGCAAATAAAGCCAAGGGCAGCATATCTTCCCATTTCCGGGCTTCCAAGTTTAGTAACTTCCTTAGGGTGGTCTTCAGAGTGGAATTGTATCGTTCCACCAGGCCATCCGTCTGGGGGTGGTAAGCGGCAGTGCGAATCTGCTTGATTTTTAATTGTTGACAGACTTGTCTCATGAGTTTCGAGGTGAAGGGTGTACCTTGATCGGTAAGGATTTCCTTCGGGAAACCTACGCGTGAAAAAACAGTGATCATGGCTTTGGCCACTTGTGTGGTATTGGGCTGTCTCAGTGCAATGGCTTCGGGAAATCGTGTGGCATAGTCGACTAATACTAATACATAGTGACAGCCACTGCGGGAGGGTAAGAGAGGACCAAGGATGTCCATTCCAACCCTAGAGAAGGGAACGTCGATGATTGGTAGGGGTTTTAGGGGTACCCGGGGAGGGGTGTAGAGACTGGTTTTTTGACAAATCGCACATTCGCGACAATATTTCCGTATTTGTTGGTAAATACCCGGCCAGTAAAACCGTGCTAATATAGCATTTTCGGTTTTTTCACCTCCGAAATGTCCGCCCAACAGATGGCTGTGTGCTAGGTATAAAACCTTCTCCCTGAAAGGAAGGGGTACTAACAACTGAACGGGTAGATCCCTCCCCCTTTTCTGTATAACAACCCCTTTTTGGTGAAAAACTGGGGACCTACTTGTAATGGGTCCTCCTGTTCGGTGGCTTGTCTCCAGGCCTCCTGTAAGGTGTTATCTTCCTGTTGGGCCGCACGGAAACTCCTATCATGTTCCCAAAGAGGGGGAACGGTGTCAGTTAGAAGGACAGGGTTCCAGTTTCTTTTTTCTCTTTTCTTTTGTTGTCTACTCTTCCTATCTTTTCCTATTTGCCACCCAGGTTGGGCAATTTGGGAAAAGGGGGCCTCTTCTCTCCACTGGGCCCCTTCCTTCCATGTCTCGTTGAGCAAGGAGTGTATGTGGGGGTAGTCAGTCCCTAAGATTATGGGTTCAGGTAAATGGGGAAGGAGACCTATTTCCATTTTCACATGGGTCTGGGTGGGTTGGTGTTGGATTGCCACATTTGTCAAGGGATAGGTCTTGCTGTCCCCATGAATACATTGAATGTTGACGGTCCCTGTAGGGATAGGGGGGCCCCCCGGGACAACCTGTAGTCGCATAACTGTTTGGCGACATCCTGTGTCAATCAGGGCGTTTCTTGCTTCTCCATTGACAGCTATCTGCCTGTGAAAAGGGTGACCGCCTCCCCCTGAGGACAATACAAAGCTCGGGTGTAACCCACCTCCATTGGCTCATCTTTCTGGGGACATATTCGCGCTATGTGGCTAAATGCACCACAATGAAATCATTGAGGCCCTAAAGGAGATGATGGTCTTAGTACTGGAGGAACAGGGTTTGGCAAAATAGTCACAGTTTTGGGTTTTCGAGGGTAGTGAGGGGGTTTGGGGTTCCTCGGAGCTTGATTCCCGGTTTGTCTCCAGTGTCCATCGTCTTTTCCTTTTTGCCATTCATGGGCTCTGAAGTACGCTGCTGCGATCTCAACAGCTTTCTCTAAGGTTAGATCCGCGTGTTGTTGAACCCACCTCTGTATGGGTGGGTGTAAGGACGTGAGGAACGGTTCAAGATAAATCTTTTCTAGGATATCTTCTTTAGAGGAGATGAGGGGTTTGAGCCATCGGTCGGCTATGTCTTTTATACGGTAGCATAAGGCTCGGGGATTTTCTTGTGGTCCCTCTTTGATTTGCCGTAACCTCATCCGGTGGGTTTCGTCATCAATGCCCATTCGTTCCAGAATGCATCGCTTGATGTCTGGATATGGGGTGTTCCCCAGAGGATTTGCGGCCTGGTAGGCGGACTGTAGATCCCCTGTGAGTAGAGGTCCCAAGTACTGACCCCACCTATCTTCTGGCCATAGGGCAGCTCTGGCCATTCTCTCGAAATTTGAGAGGAAGAAGTCAGGGTCTTCACCTTGTACATATTTCTGGATTACAACAGAGGGAGGTGCTGTGAATCCACGAGGTTGTCCTAATACCTCAGCCAGTCTCCCTATTGAGGTTTCTTGAGTCTGTCCCTGCCCGGTGAGGGTCTTATGCAGAGCCTCCCTTTCGGACTCCGCTGTTTCCAGGAACCTGGTCATGATCTTTTCCAGCTTGTCCTGTCCTTCCGCCATTTTCTTCACTACGGCCTCCATTTCCTCCGATCCCACTTCTGACACCACCTGTCGGAGGGAGGGTCGGAAACAGAAGCGAGGAGGCCGTATGGGATCTATATTGTGAGGTTTATTAAGGTTGTGGAGAAAATCAATATCAGGATGGAGGGTAAAACGGAACAAAAAGTCTGTTGATTCTGGCACAGAGAAACTTAAATAAGTTGTCGGCGTGACAGGGTGCAGCAGGAGAAGTAGTCCTTCCAAGTCACGGAGTCAGCTTCCTTCTGGTGGGCTGGTAGGGTCCCGAAGTTCCGACATTCTCTCGGGAAAGAAAACAAAAAGGTGGCTGTCAGGGTATGTGTTCGCGGTGATTATTTCTGCTTCCACCACACCGAGTGAGGAATGAGATGAAGTAGTGAGGGAGCACTTGCAGAAAAGAAAAGACACCCGGGCAAAGCACCAAAGAGTAGCTGATTCGCGTCTCAGCGTGGATGACTGACAAGTATTGGAGTATTTATGGCAACGTGCTCAAGTGAAAGTGCTTAGGACGTGCAGTGGGGTTTTCTAAGGCAGTGGGGAAACAATCCCGTGGTTTTATCCCTTTCCCACCCCCTCCCTCTGTCCTCCCTCCACCCAAATCACGTACCGCTCTCTGCCGCAACTCTCCTGAGTTGCGGCGGCTCATCCGCCTCCTCCGGGATCCACCAGTCTTCGGACCACACTTCTGGGTTTTCCGGATCTCTGTCTCTCCCATCTCCGGCTCCGTTCTCCGCAGCAGTCTCTGGGTTCTCCTTCGCGTTTTCCTCCGATTTGCCAGCGTTTCCTCTGCTCTCCCGCGTTCTCCGATTCCCAACAGCTGACGACCTTGACACGCCTCCCTCCTCCTTTTCCAGCCACGCTGGTGTCGCGTCAGACCCTTCTGATTGGATGTCTCGGGTTTCCGTTCCGCCCCTCCAGGGGTGGATCGCTTCCGGGTTCTCCTCACTGAGCTGTATGTTGAAGGAAAAACCCTTGGTTACTGCGGAAGTCCCATCCAGGTTTTCGCATTCCGTTTCCTGATCGTAACGGTAAGGCACCCAGGGGTCTCTGGATACGGGCACCTTGTTCATAGGAACGACACTCACGGGGGCTCCCTCACAATTACACATGTATTTTTTATTTTTTGCCACAGTGAGAACAGCTGGGAGTCGCAGATATTTAGGTGAGGCTGGGATTCGAACCAGTTTCCCCAGGTGGTCAGCAGCTGTAGCCACTAGGCCACAAAGCTTGGGTCAAGGTTCCAAGAGGTCCTCGAGCTGTGCCAGTGCCAGACATCCAGCTGTAGCCTGGCTCAAACTTTCAGGGGCTCGCCCACCTTCAATTAGAGAACATACATATCCTGACTCAAAATCAGCCCTGTGCATTTAGAGTGAGACAAGATATCACCATGTACACCAAAAATGGAGAGATAATAAATTCATAAACACAGGCAGCTCCAAGTCTATAGGGTATGTGAAAAGAGGGAAAATAACACCACTGCTCTCAGAAGTATAGTCCGGGTTAGATGATCTTCTGTACACTAACATCCCAAACGGAGGGGGTGAAGAAACCACAAACATTATCAGCAGACACTTAATATAGTAGGCTTTGGACTCCTCTGTATGAACTGGTTAGGAGAGGGCTAAAGTGCATTGATTCATTTCACAAGAAGAGAGTTATACTAGTCCCTGGGTAGCGTGACAGTGCATTCAGGTGTACGAAGCCTGCCCCGGCCTAAAGTGGCTCACGGTGAGAAAGCCTTACTTCGCTCATTATGGAAGCCCCTCTGTTGCAGCTTCTTCTGCCAGGGGTTACCATCCCACCTCTTCAGCCTAAGTCCACTCCTCCACTTGCACTCAATCTATCCAATGAGGATCCTAGTATGGTCGACTGCGTCCCGAGGGGTAAAGGAGCACCTGAGGTGGTAGCAATCTTACCAGTCTCCCGACCAGTCCACCCGCTAGTGCTAGCTGTGCCCCAGGGCCTCAGCAGACACTTGAATACAGCAGGCACGGACCCACAAGCCCATGTTTGCTGTTGCCTGGTAACAGGGAGACTGATGCTGTCAGCATGCAACCACCTTGAGGACAAGGTGCCCTCCCACTACGAGCCCACGAAGGGCACCACAGTTGAGTGATGTCTTCACCACTCATGTGGCTCCTGAAGCATCTTGCATCCACACAGGAAGCATGAGACAGTGTCTTGCACCCCCAGGCCTCAGGAAGTTCTAGGAACCAGGTTAATGTCTGCTGCACCAGCCACAAGTGACCCACATGGTGTTTGCAAAGCATACATACTCCTACAGCATTATACTTGCAGGCACATCCAATATTCAGTCAGGCAGCATGACATCAACTGGTAGTGGCAGCCATCTCATGTAAAGTTAGAGACAGAAACAAGCCCGCCTTATCTGCAACACCAGTAGCCAGCCCACAGTTCCATTCCGATGAAACTCTAACAAGCGTGGCTACTGCCACCTCCTTGGGTAGTGCCACCTCCACGAATGGGCCCGAGACCCAGGCCTCTGCAGAACCCATCTCTGAGGGCCAAGCTCTAGAGAACCCTGTCAGACTCCAGCGGAATCTGACATTCAAGCCACCTCTGCCAGGGTTTTCAGGGCCATGTGCCAGAGGTAGCGATGCCATCTCAGGCTCTGTCTTTGGCTCTCTCATTATTGCAGGACTGTAGTATGCTCATTGAAGGATAAAAGACAAATTGTATAGTAAATAAAATACAATAAGTTTAGTCCGGATACAGGACTAACGACAGCTTCAGGCAGGAACAAAGTAGAAGTGCCAACAGGTCCAAACATTCTAGAACTCATAAAACAGTGACATAGATACAGTTCTATATAAAGAGATACAATTCTTATATTAAAGGAACATGTAAATATAATACACATACCACATATCCCCCTTTTAATACAATAAATAAGAAAGCATCCTAATATAATATAATTCACGTAATAACATAATCCCTAAAGCGAACAGGAACTGTTCTAATCCTACTACTGCTCCTGTACACACCATCTCCATCACCTCTTGAGACACAGCTCCCTCCAGTTTGCACACCAGAACTGGAAGCAACAGGTATACAATCTCCTTGACCTAATACTGCAGTATTGGAAGTTTCTCTTGGTTCAAAGTTTGCATTAGTGGAAACAGAACGTGTCAAGTCACCAAGACCATACCAATTATCACTCACAGAGCCATGACCCACTTTGCCAACCCTCTCTTTCATCTTTTTGCAAATTATGTCAGCCTGTTCTTTACTCACTTTAACAAGAGCATTTTTGTTCCACCATCCTCTGTCCTGTAACAAAACAGCCATGCGTGATACTCTCAAAACTTTGACAGGCACAGAAAATCTAGATTGTCCTTTGGTAACCTTAATAGGTTTTTTGATCAAGACCCAATCTCCTGGACCTAATTCTCTCTCTTTGACATGCATACGTTTATCATAATCACGTTTGTAAACAGCCTGTTTAGCTCTCACCCTCTCTCTAATTTCGCCCAAATCAAGATCACAAGATTGTGTGACGCGATCTCATAATCATCCTGGATTCAACTTGGAGATAGGGTTTCTTCCTCTCAAAAGAATATAAGGAGAAATATTGTAATTCCAGACCTTTTAATGTAAAAAACTTGCAACTTCCAAACCATTAGTCACAGCAGTCTGCACACCTTCCTTAAGCATACGATTTGCTCGCTCAACAAGTCCATTAGATGCTGGGCTATATAAAGGCACAAGAATGTGTTTCACATCAATTCTTTTTAAAAATGAATTTACTTCCTCTGACACAAAATGTGACCCATTGTCTGTGACCACCTCCTTAGTAGTCCCTTCAAAACAAAATAAATGCTCCAAAAATAAAATAACAGCATTAGAGTCTGCATTTTTAACAAAAGCAAAGTACACCCATTTTGAGAAATAATCAATAGCAACAATAAGGAATCTTTTGCCTATTCCAAAAACTGAAAATGGTCCCGCAAAATCCAAACCAATGTTTTGCCATGCACCACTGGGCCACTCAACAGGACATAAAGGCGCAGTAGAAGTTTTCCAATGCTTGTCAGAACATAGGCACTGAGCACATTTGTCAACATAAATCTTAACTTGACCATCAATACCAGGCCACCAATACATAAGTTTGATCTTGTTAACAGTAGCAGTTATGCCTAAATGTCCCTCATGCGCCAGAGAAATTATTTTACTTCTCAATCCCCTTGGAGGAACAAATTTGTCTTGTCGAATTAAAATGTCACTAGATACAGATAACTCAGAGGCCACCTGAGCAAAATTTCTCTCCTCAATAGACAAACTTCTGTCAGAAGGCCAACCTTTAAC
Organism: Calotriton arnoldi; assembly: GCA_963921515.1. Classification (NCBI taxonomy): domain Eukaryota; kingdom Metazoa; phylum Chordata; class Amphibia; order Caudata; family Salamandridae; genus Calotriton; species Calotriton arnoldi. The sequence continues at coordinate 1,512,058 of CAWUFW010002763.1, read as the reverse complement.
TAGGAATTTTTTAACATTCTTCAAACATTCATCCGTTTCACAATTCTCAAACCAATCTTCCTGAGTGATCCTCGAATCTTGCACGACATCATTCACGGAAAACACCCATTCAAGATCACTTTTTTTTTAATCATGTCATCATCACATTGCAGTGGAAGGCATGAGAGACAATCAGCTCGTACATTTTTACCTCCAGGTAAATATTTGATATCAAAATTAAACTCTTGAAGTCTTGCTAGTAATCTTATCAATCTAGATGAAGCTTTGTTGGAAGAACTGTCTCCTAACGTATATTAATGGTTTATGGTCTGTATAAAGCTGAAATTTAGTGCCCCAAATATACATTTTAAATTTTTCAACAGACCAAGAACACGCTAAGGCCTCCCTTTCAATGGTACTATAGTTCAGCTCAGCTTCATTAAGAGTTCTCGATGCAAAAGCTATAGTACATTCTTGTCCAGTCACAATTTGACTCAGAACAGCGCCAAGCCCTTTAGAACTAGCATCCACAGTAATGATACTTTCCACACCATAAGTAAAAGGCTTGATGGCAGGAGCATTAATAATTAAATGCTTAATTGAAAGAAAAGCATTTTGAGTATCCTCAGACCAGATAAATTTGGCATTCTTTTTTAACAAATTTCTACGTGGCTGTATCAATAATGCAAAACCCTGAACAAATCTGGCGTAATATTCACTTAAACCAAGAAATGCTCTAAGTGAATCCTTATTCTGAAGGAACAGGAGCATCTCTGATGGCATCAAGTAAAGAGGATTTAGGTTTAATCCCTTCGCCAGAAATGTTGTGACCAAGATAATCCACTTCTTGTTTGACAAACTTACATTTACTGGCATTGACTGTCATGCCATGCTTTTCCAATTTTCCAAACTCTTTCAAGAAGAAGATAGTGTTTATCTAATGTGTTAGAGTGAATAAGTATATCATCTTGGAAAGCTTGGATACCCACTTCATTAGCAAACATTTGATCCATCAGTCTTTGAAAAATGCTAGCAGCTGACGCTAAACCAAAAGGTAATCTTTTATACATATATACTCCAAAAGGAGTTACAAATGTAGTTAAAGGTTGTGATTCAGCTGATAAAGGAATCTGATGATAAGCTGAACGCAAATCAATAGTAGTAAAAAATTTACTACTGCCTATTTTGGCAAGCATATCATGAATCCTAGGCAGAGGATGGCAGTCTATAATAATATTGAGGTTAAGTACCCTCAAATCCGCACACAAACAGATGTCACCAGAACTTTTGCGTGCGACTACAGCAGCCGAAACCCACTCAGATGAGTCAACTGGTGTTATTATACCTTGGGCACACATCTGATCTAATAATTTTTTTTAATCTTCTCTAGCTGAGAGAGGCACTGGTCTGACTTTCTGTGCAACAGGAACAGCATTACTCTTAAGCTTAATGGCATGTTCAAATCCTTTAACTGCTCCCACATTCTTGCTAAAAACACAAGCATACTTATAAATCATGTAACTTATGATCGTGTTCTTCAATATTGCTAATAGATGACACTGGCAAATCACCTAAAACAACAGGTTCAGGATGTCCAGGTCTAAGTATTATGCCTAAGCTAGCTTGATCAAGCCACCCCAGAATGTCACGTCCATTAAGTGCAACATATATTTTTGTGAAAACTTCCCTTTCTTTAAATTTTATAACATCAGAAAAATAACCTTTCATTATTATGTCATATTCTCCAAATGCCTTTGGGTTGACGTCAGTAGGCTTTAACAAAGTTTTAGACCAAAATGTATCAAAAGATTTCTCAGCTAAAATAGTAATTGGCGAGCCTGAGTCAGCCATAATATTAACTTCAATTGTACCAATAAGTATGTCACAAATAGGTCCCTTGTACTTCTTTCCGGATTCTTTTAGTGTATTAACTTTGATTGAAAGTGATACAATATTCAAAGCTTCACAAAGTGATTCATCTTCAACATTAAGTTGATTAACCTTACTCTTCTCTTTCATAGATTTTCATACCGTGTAAAAATGACCTATCTTTTTACAATTGTTGCAACGTTTACCTTGCGCTGGACAATTGGGGCTATTTCCCATATGAAATCTAGAGCCACACCTATAACAGGCTGCATTAGGTCTCCGTTCAAAATTTGGTGTATTAGGTTTCCTTTCAAAAAATTTCCTAGGGTTGACTTTGTTAGTTATAGCATTCACTTCAGGTTCAACAGTATTGCCAGCAGCAAGATGCATTACACACAGTTACCGAATTCGAAACATTACCCTCAGTTAAAATTTTAGATGACGTAACAGAACACTCAATACTTCTTGCAATACCCATAACCTCTTCCAAAGATGGATTCTTGTAAGTGAGTATGCGCTCTTGAATTTTCTTATTAAAGCAATTGAAAACTAACTGATCACATAACGAAATGTCCAAATTAGTAACAAATTCACATTTAGAAGCTAAAACTCTTAAAGTAGCTAAATAGTCTTCAATTGATTCTTGTTGCATCTGTTTGCGTTTGAAAAATACATGTCTTTCAACCATAACTGATGGTTCATCAACATATTGTTTCCCCATGCGTGCTAAAGCTTCTGAAAAAACATTCCACGTTTCATCACTAGGAGATACTGGTACAATAGGTAGGTTATCAAACAGTTGTTGTCCTGCAGTACCCAGATGGTTAAACAATAAAGCTTTTTTTCTTGAAGGAGTATATTTAATGGCATCGATGGCCTCTAAATAGTTCTCAAATACTCTTAACCATTTGTGCCAGGGTGTAATTGGTTTGCGTGGATCTTGAAGGAAAGCAGGAGGATATAGAATGTTACTAGAATTAGCCATAAGAAATACCTGTAAGTTAAAAAAATGATTAAAAAAAAATAAAGCAAATACCAGAAATAAGTTTAGTCAGACGAGGAGTATTATCCGTTTGATGTAGAGGTGAGTATTATCCATTTGATGTAGAGGTGATCATGAGGAATGTGCTCCTAAACAAGTTTATGCACAAAACGAACACCGTAAACGTCGTATTTTAATTCCAATAAATGTAAAACATCCCAATGTCGCAAAATGGCCGCCAAAAACGTGCTAAACGTGTTTTTCTAAAGGAAATTGGTCGCAGAAGACGTATTAGACGTGTCTTTCTTGATGAAGTTGGGCACACTCACCGAACGTGAATGGAGCGTGCTGACGTGAAGATCCAACAAAGACGATGCAGTCACTAAGTCAGCAGCGCCCAACCAAGCCTCAGAAATGGAACCAGAGGCAGGCGCAGCCGAACACAGAGACCGTTTAAAGGACAACAAGACATCCAACGGTGTACGGTAAACCTGTAAAACAGGTATGCAGTACTCACAAATGTTGTAGAGATAATCCGGCAAGCAGGCAATGTAAAACTCACTCGATGTCGCCAATGAAATAAATTTGTGATAAGTTCCAAGTAAAGAAATCCTTTAAAATCTTCAGCAAAAATAATCCAAGTTTCAGAAAAATATGGAAATTGATGAAATCATGTGGTCAGTGGGTCCAAATTTAGATGAGCTGCAGAATCGTTGCCAATAAATGTAGTATGCTCATTGAAGGATGAAAGACAAATTGTATAGTAAATAAAATACAATAAGTTTATTCCGGATACAGGACCCACGACAGCTTCAGGCAGGAACAAAGTAGAAGTGCCAACGGGTCCAAACATTCTAGAACTCATAAAACAGTGACATAGATACAGTTCTATATAAAGAGATACAATTCTATATTAAAGGAACATGTAAATATAAAACACATACCACAAGGACATTGCCCCAAAATCCCCCCTGTACTCTGGTCTGAGCCCAGTGTACGATCAGCCCACAATAGTACATACTCGGACCCCGTGGCAAACCTAGCACTGAACCTGTGGCACAGCCTGGGTCAGTTTAGGTGTCCGAGTCAACCCTTGCCTCTTCCTCACACAGGGATTCTGGGTCACTTTGCTGCCTGGACCCGAGTCTCCCATCCTAGCTTAGTCAGCAGAAAGCACCGGACTCCACGAGTCTGTAGCATGTCAAACACAGTTGAATGCCTCAGCTTATTGGACACTGTGAGCTTCCTGGGTTCCAACTCGGAGTTCAAGAGCTATTGCCGGTCAGGCAAGTATGTCTTTCTAGGGAGTGGCCAGTTCTCTGCTGGCATGAATGTATGGGTCTGGAACTAGAACTGTATTTAGTGGCCATCTTGCTTTAAAGTTGTCCCATCCTGTGTGACACATATAGGCTGTCATGGACTTTGAGTCAGCAGCATTTTGAATTCTGGCTAGTAGTTTTGATTTTCTAATTGTAAGTAAGCTTCCAAGTTGAGCCTACTACCTGCTGTTGGCTAAAACCGAAGACATGCTTAAGCGTGTTGTACAGGATGTGGAGCCTTGTGGGTATTTGTTTCATAAGATGGGCTGTTTTTTAATATGTGTATCATTGTGTACCATTAATTCTGCTCTTGTAGAGGTAATTCAGGAATGCCAGGTTAGGTGTTTGCATCTGTGGTGACAGAAGTGCAAGTTAGAAGGTCATAGTGGGTTCTGGTCTTGAAATGAACAGTTATAAATAGAATTTGGGCATGATTGCAGACGTGCATAGGTTAACTTCCTCCCACTATATGTTTATTAAATACAATTTAAAATTATCCTTTAAATGTTTTATGAAGGCTGTTGTTGCACAATTTAAAGAGTTGCTACTTTGGGATGCTTTTGGACTGCTATTGGTCTGCGTTGAGCTGAAATTGCGCTTGAACTTGGACAGCTTTGGTATTGGGTCTCAAAATCTGGCAACACTGTGGACAAGTATCCTGTCATTCGCCCTCTATTATTTTCTCTTCAGACTGTCACACTGCTGCTCCCTCTGTCTCTCAATCTGAAGCAATCTTAAACTCTAATACTTGTTATGTTATGTTGATTTGTATAGCGCACTTATCACCCGGGAGGGTATCCAGGCGCTTGGGCAGGTGTGTGGTCACCAATGTGCTCATATGAAAAGCCAGGTCTTCAGCTTCTTCTGGAACTCGAGAAGTGAGGAGGAGGCTCTGATGTGTTGAGGGAGGCAGTTCCATGTCTTGGGTGTGATGTAGGAGAATGAGCGACCTCCAGTTTTGCTTTTGTGGTTGTGGGGAGTGTGTGCAAGTGAGGCAAAGCATAGGTATCTGGAGGGTTGGTAAAAGTGTATGTGGCTGTTTAAGTATTCTGGTCTTGTGTTGTGCAACGATTTGTATGTGTGTTTGAATTGGATGCGCTTGTGAATGAGGAGCCAGTGAAGCTTCCTGAGTTGCAGTGTGATGCGGGTGTAGCATGGGAGGTCGAGTATGAGTCTTGCAGTGGTGAGCTGTATGGTCTGGAGTCAGTGTAGGAGTTGTTTGGAGATTCAGGCATACAGAGTGTTGTTGAAGTCCAGTCTGCTGGTGATAAGTGCTTGTGTGACAGTCCGACTGGTGTTCTGAGGCAACCATTTGAAGATCTTCCTCAGGATGCATAGGATGTGGAAGCAGGAGGTGCACACTGTGTTGACTAAAGCCGCCATGTTGAGCTTGTGGTCTAGGATGATCCCTAGATTTTTTGTGTGATTTGTGGGTGTTGGTCCTAGCTCTGACAGCCACCAGGTGGAGTCCCATGGGGGGTCTTGTTGCTGAATACAAGTATTTCTGTATTGTCGGAGTTGAGCTTCAGACAGCTGGTTTGCATCCAGTCTGCTACCATGGTCATACAGTTGATAAAGTTGGTTCTGGTGGTGGTTGAATTGTTCATCGGGAGAGGATGAGGTAGGTGCCATCTGCGTAGGAGATGATGGTGATATCTTGTAATTGGATGATGTTGGCGAGCGGTGTCATGTATATACTGAAAAGTGTGGTGGCTGAGGGACGATCCCAGTGGGAACCCTCTCTGCATTACAGTTTCTTGGTCTCTGATGTGCAGGGTGGCAGCCTGACCCTTTGTGTTCTTCACACGAGGAAGAAACAGATCCATTTGAGAACAAATTCTTGTATGCCAATCTCAAGGAGTCTGCTGAAGAGGGTGTTGTGGAAGACAATGTCAAAGGCCGCAGAGAGGTTGCTCAGGATGAGGGTCGCTGTTTCTCCTCGGTCCAGGATGATTTGAATGTCGTCATTGGCTGAAATAAGTGCTGTTTCGGTGCGGTGGTTCTCTTTGAATCCTGATTGATTGCTGTCTAGAAGATGGTGAAGTTCGAGGTGGGTTGTAAGTTGCTGGTTGATGGCCTTCTCAATCCTTTTGGCTGGATAGGGGAGCAGCGAGATGGGTCGGAAGTTGCTCAGTTGATTTGGGTTGGCTGTGGGCTTCTTGAGGAAGGCGTTGATTTCTGCAAGTTTCCATTTATCTGGGAAAGTGGCGGACATGAAGGAGGTATTGATAATGTGGGTCAGGATGGTGCTGATTGGTGATGTTCCCAGGCTTTAGATATGGTGGGGGCATGGGCCCGTTGGGACCCCTGAGTGGATGGTCTCCATGATTGCCGCTGTGTAATTTCTGGTGAGGGTTGTCCATTTGGTCAGGTGGCCATCTTGGTTGGTGGTGGGTAGGTTAGTGATGAGTTCTTTGGGGTTGGGTGGTGTGCAAAGTTGCTATTGATGTTTGCGCTTTTGCTGTGGAAGACGTTGGATAGGTTGGAGCAGAGTTGTTGGGAGGCAGCAATGTTGTTGACAGCGGCTGAGCACAATGTAAAATCCTTGACGAACACGAACATCTCCTTGTAGCTGTTGGAGCTTTCTTCAATGCTTTTCTCTTGGTGCCTCTTATTTTCTGGTGATAGCATCTGAGTGCAGTCTTGTAAGTAGTTCTGTCCATTTCCTTTCTAGCCGTTTACAGTGTTGTTTGGTGTCTCCTAAGTCTTCTGTGTATCAGATGGCCTAATTGTTTAATCTACTATGCTTGTTGGGTGCAAGGGAGTCCAGTCAGTTCTTGATCCAGTTGTTGATGTCCTTTTCGAGGTTGTCTGTGGGGGTAGGTTGATCTGTGCTGAGGGCGCTGAGCCAGTCTGCTTATGTGAATTTGCCCCAGCTGTAATTTGGAATGCTGAACCTGGTAGGGGTGTTGACTTGAGGTGTGTTGATTTGGAAGTGGGTGATGGAGTGGTCGGTCCATGTGAGGGGCATGATGTTTTTTTTTAGGGAGTTTTATATAGCGCAAACTGGACCCGAAGGTATCAGAGTGCTTTACATGATCACCAGTTGTGTTACAGACAGACACATTCATTTTGTTAGGCACGGGGAGATTAAGTGATTTGCCCAGAATCACAGGATGTTGAGGCAACACTGAGGCTCGAACCTGGTTTCCCAGCTTTGAGGTCGACCGCTCTAGCCATTAGGCCACATCCTCTGTATTTGATATTGTGGCTTGTGATAAAGATGGGGTCTAGAGTGTGTTGTGCGGTGTGTGTTGGTTCTGAGATGAGCTGGGTAAGTCTGATGTTGCTCAAGCTTTCAAGGAGTGCTCTGGAACAGGCATCGTTTCAGTCTTTCAGGTGAAAGTTGAAGTCACTGAGGAGAATTTAGACTCTGAAGTTGATGGTGAGGAGAGGGACGAAGTCTGTGATGAAGTTGGTAAAGGTGGCTCGTGGTCCAGGTGGTCGGTAGGTGAGGGTTCCATTCAGGGAGAAGTTTTTGGAGATTTGCAGCTGGAAGTGCAGGTGTTGCATGAATGGGGTCGTGTTTTCTGTGGATGTTGTGCATTTGATGGATTCCTTGTAGATAGTAATGAGTCCTCCTCCTGGCTTGTGAAGGCGGTCCTGTCAAGCGATCTTGTAGCCATCTGGGAATGCCGTGATAATTTTGGGAGCCAATGAGGGGTTGAACCAGGTCTCTATGATGAAGAGGATGTCGGGTTCGTCTCTGCTCAGCAGATCCTATATCTTGGTTACCGTGTGCTAAGTGGTCGTGTACTGAGAAGCATGCATATGAGTGGGTGTTGATGTGAGGGTTTGCTGTGGCATGTGGTGTGGTGTAGGGTGGGGGTGTATGCATTGTTGGTACGTGGGGGAGGGGGTTTTGAGGTTGTTGTTAGTGTTTACGTGGGGGATGTGACTGGGTGGTTCCTGGAGAACCAGCAGTGGGTGAAGGTAGAAGCTCCTACTGTGGTGTAAGGCGCAGAAGCAGTTGAGGGGGTGGCGTCTGGGATCTAGCGACCTAAGGAGTACTGTGGAGTGTCGCTAGGCAGTGATCAGACCAGGGTTTCTGGTACTAGGCGCGGTCCAGTCGTAGACTGGTGCAGACGGGCTTGCCTTTGGCGCGCCATCAGTGAAGTTAATCCATAATACAAGTATTGTATGCTAAAGGCATTTATATAGCCCTTAATACCGCTGACAAGGTATTGAAGTGCTTTATGCTGAACCGCATGCTGCTCCGGAATTTAAGGTTAGTGGTTAATCCTGTGGTTGCTGTTAGGATTAGGTTTGAGCTCTCAAGGAGACCGTTCTATTCCACCATTGTGGTTCTGATTATGATAGATACATGCAGTGATGTGCATCTCCTAATTAATCCAGTTGTCAGGGATGTGGAATTCCTATAGCCCGACACCCAGGACATATTGTTTGGGGTCAAGGGCAACAAATTTTCATCTGTATTTTGTCCTTGGGACAAGTAGGCCCAACCCCCTGCAGCACAAACCCTTTGGCTGCCAGTTTGCAGTACCACATTATGGATCAGGGAAGGGCACTGTCTGCAGTTAAGGTAATTTTTTTGCCCATATGTTAATGCTGTTCAAACTTGTATTTATGGTTCATTAATTGAAAGCCTTTGTTATTAGAGTGAGCGCTCCAAGTAAATGTTGTAAGCTCCGACTGTACTACTGACAGTGGTTCCAGTATAAAAATGTGTACACACGTTTTCAAAGTTTAGCAATATGAGGCTATGTATAATGCTCCCAGAATGTTCTCTGATTTGATGCAGATATTTGCAGAAGCTTGAAAGCAAGAGTAATGATTCTTTGCTTTCAAAATAAAACGTTCATAAAAGAATGAAAGCAGGAAAAAACATTTTGCTAAACTACTGTAAAATTTCAGGTACCATTTCTTTGCAGCATCATTTACTAACATGTGTTGATGCATGTGAGTATTTACCAAAAATATTCACCATGGAAATTCAGTGTAACCAGTTTCGATAACATTATGGGAAACAAAAATAAACATGCAAAGCTAGTAGGTCTGAAATTGATGGTCAGCTTTTTAGTTTTGTCAATTTGTGACTTGTTTTGGCATTGTTTTTGTAACATCTTATTGGTGTGGGAGCTGCCGGGCCCTCACCATTATAACAAACATTGGCAAAAGCAAAAATAGTATTTTGGTTTCAAAAAGCACACACTGTCACAGTAGTTACTGGCACTGAACAAAACTACTTTGTGTGCAGATATGCTTCTTGTGAAAGAGCAGAATGCTGTCACTCTTAGTGAAGCCAGCCGATACAGAGAGAGAGAGAGACAGAATTTTAACAAACACAAAAGGTTACTGTCAATGCCAGACCAAGTTAGGGCCCCAATTATTATAGAAAGTCTCAAAAGCGCACCCATGGTATATGTCCTTGTATTAAGTGCAGCTATATGGCTTTCGTGAATGCCCAAGAATTTACAGAAGTAGGTCAAGAAATAGTACTCCTAGAAAATATTTGTGAACTGCATTTTAGCATGAGCAAATATGCATGTGTAGATTTGCTCATGCGAAAATCTGAGTTTTTGCAAGTTCACTATCGCACCAACCACTTTTATCCCAACTCTGGAAGAAGGTTTACGTCTGCCATAGTCAGGAGCAAAGTTCCAACATTTCTCAGTATGGGAAAAGATTAGAGAAGAGTTGTTGAAAATCCTTAAAACATGCAAATTAGTAGGTTTGCACAGACTCAAAAGGGCATTCTAACCCCCCTGGAACAATTGCTTACCACTACCTTCAGTCCCAGTATGAAGATCTGCGGAAACGTGGCAACATAAGGGGATAGCAAGTATTCAAACACTACTATGGTATGAGCCCTGGCATAATCAGAGAGGCTATATTAGAGCTCTTATATGATGAGATTGCTGCCATACTTTGTCACTGCACTACATGGCACCAAAGGGGCAAGTGGATTTTGTTACAGGACAAGTAGATTTATGAAGCAACCTGCCCCATGGACTGTAGTGTTGGCGGGCGCTAGGCCCTCATGGCTGAACAATGACCACACAGACAACGATAGTTCCTGTGTAGAACTGGCCACGAGCGCCCGGCCTCCTTTATTGACAGGGTCACCTGACTGGTGACGCCTGTGGTGGGTGGGTGTAAAGTGTGTTACACTTGAGGGCAGAACACTAGAACGTGTCTGGCTAGACACGACATCCCCCCACCTTAATGAAAAGAAAGGAACAAAGGTCCAACCTGGAAGAAAAGTAAACAAACAATACATAGCACTGATTGAGTTTCGTCAGGCCGTCAGCCAGGCGTCACTGGAACTTTGGACTGCATGGCCATGATGCTTTAGTTGTCCTTGACGAAGTGCTTTAGGCCGGCCTGGTCTCGCAGTGTCGGAGTCTTTGTACAGAATCCAGCATCAGTGCATTAGGAGCTGTGGTGAGGTCCACTCTGGAGGATCTCTGTGTGTGAGGCCTTCCGGTCTTCGACTGCGACCTCCCTGCGGCCTGTGTGTGTCGAGGAGCCGCTGCCGAGGTATTTCTCCCGTCCGGACTCCCATTCCACGGGAACTCCACCGAGGCCCCTTGCCCTTGGATTTCCACGTGACCACGTGGGCTGTGTGGGCCTTTGTGTAGGACGTGCTTGGGGTCGCTGCAGAACTTCCCACAGGGCCACAGTCTAGTCTTGTGTGGTCCCAGGGGTGGATCTTCCAAAGGCCGGGTGCGCTCTACTTCGGTATACTGCAGGTTGCCGGGGGCACGCACAGATGGTTCCTGGGTGGCTCGCTCATGGAACTCCGGCTATCTGGAGTGTGTGGATTCACGTTGGTGGTGCAATGCTCCTTGGTGGTGATGATGAACGGTGGTTGTTTCTCAGTTGGGCAGCAGGCGGCGGTCTGTTGTCTTGGGTGAGTTTGTGGAGCGAGAAGGGCTGGAGGGGCTTCGCAGCTTGCCTTTATCTTGCAGAGGTTGTCTTTGCCTGTGTCGTCTGCGGTGAGACACAGGGATGTCGTCTGATTTATCCTGTCGATGTTCGGGACTGACTGGTCGCGCGGGGAAGCGTTGGAGAGATGCTCGCGTCGCGCTGGCGGCTTACGTTTGGTTCTCCTTGTTGGGCTGTCTCCAGGGATGTTGGTCCGGCTTCAGGACTGGACGGTCTCACTGGGACGCTTTGGAGGGAAGCTCGGTTCGCGCTAGCTGCGACTTCCAGTGGGGTCTTCTCCGTGGGCTGTCTCCCGGGGCGTCGGTCCGGCTGGTGGCTGTCTGGTGTCTCTGGGTGTGCTCCTCCGGTGGTGGTACGAGTCTTCTGCCCTTTGACTCTGCTCCTTTCCTCCTGCCCACCTGTGGTGGTCGTTTGCCCTGTGGCGCTGTGCCACTGTTCCTTCTCTCTCCGCGGAGTGACATCGTGTCACTCTCTTCTCTCTCATTCGACCAGGATCTCACTTGGGGGTGACGTCCTGCCGCGTGTCTCGTGTTGGTGTCACGTGGACCTCGCTGGGCGCCCAGACGGTCTCACCCTTCTTGTGAGCCTGTCTCAGGTTTTTCCTGTCAGTAGGACTTGTACTTCCCCTTGGGAAACTGTCATCGGATGGTCTCATCTTTCCTGTGGACCTGTCTCGGAACTGTCCTGTCAGTAGGACTTGTACTTCCCCTTGGGAACTTTCATCGGACGATCTCATCTTTCCTGTGGACCCGTCTCGGAACTGTCCTGTCAGTAGGACTTGTACTTCCCCTTGGGACCTTTCATCGGACGGTCTCATCTTTCCTGTGGACCCGTCTCGGAACTATCCTGTCAGTAGGACTTGTACTTCCCCTTGGGACCTTTCATCGGACGGTCTCATCTTTCCTGTGGACCCGTGTCGAATCTGTCCTGTCAGTAGGACTTGTACTTCCTCTTGGGAATTTCCGTTGGCACCATCTTTTGTTCGGGGATACCGCAGTGGTTCTCCTTGATGCCTTCTGCATGCCTCCTTCTCTTCGAAGAGGTCTTGCACTCCTGGGCGCTTGCCTGCTTCTCTTGGTCGGGGCAGATCTGGGCTACTTGAAAACTCTCTGCTGTTGTGCCCTGAACTCCTGCCGCGTTCCTGCGCATTGTCTCTTAATCCTCGAAGGCTGTGTGGTGGCCTGGCACCCCTCTGGCACATCAGTCCGTCTTCACATTCGCTTCCCGCGGCTTTGAGACTGGTGCAGCTCGCGGGTAGTCTTGCTGGGCACCATCCTTTTGCATTTCTCTGCCTGAGTAGCCTTTACTGTTTCCCTGGCATATGTCTGTATTTCACTTGGGCAGCTGGTGCAGTACTGCTAATCCGCCACACGATGGCAGTGCTGCCTCATTACCTCGAGTGGACCTCGGCTTCTCAGGACACCGATTCTTCGTGCTTTTTTTTCTTCACCCTTTCATGCCTGCCGGTGCCCTAGATTTCTCACCCACGCGGTGCAGGCACTCAAAGCACGGTAGGTGCCAAACTTGTTTTTACTCTCTTTTCCTTTGTGTTAGTTTGACGGCCTTCTTTTACCGTCACTTTTGCAGACCCTACCGGGGCACTTCTTTGCTGCCACCATTTGTCTCGCGCTCCTCCGCAGTAGCCTCTTGCCACTTTGGCCTCGCACAGGCGCTCCTTGTAGAGTATGCGGCTCCAGGAACAAACCGCAGGTACTTCTCCAGGCAGGTCTCTTCTTTCCTGCCTGCTTTAACACCTTCTTCACGGGCACGCCGGTGCCTCACCACGTGTTGGCGCGGCCCCGCTTACAACCTGGCATTTTCCTTCCAGGCAATCGCGGTTGGAGCAGGCTTTCTCCCCGGGGCGTCCTCGCTCATCCCGAAGCTCTGCTCACTCCCCATTCAGCTGCGCTGGGTCCTCGCAGCACGTTGGCGCAGCCTAACTCCTTTTGGTTCTTGTAGGCTACACGCTCACTTCTTCAGCAGGCGGGGCACTCAAGCCGAAGGCGGCTCTCCATGCTGCTCACACCGCCGGCGGCTCTCTCCACGGGCAATCGCACCTCCTCCTCCTCCCGTAAGTCTTACTTCTGGTGGCGGTCATGGTCAGGAGGGAGGGTGCACTCGCCGCTTTTACGGGCGTATAACTTCGTGCCCTTGACCACGAGGCGGGCCACCTCACCGCCTTCTCCCACGTGCCTGCAGCCCTGCCTTTCAGTGGTCACCGGGCTGCCAGGGGTCAGCGAACCAGGCTCTCCTTCCTCCCCCTCCGCCGCAGCCTCTCTCTCTTCTTTCGCTGCGCGGGGGCTTGGGGCTGGCGCCGAAGTCTGCTTCCCTTCTCTGGGTATTAGGCAGAGTTCATTCTTCCTCGAAGGGACGGGGGAGTGGTTGGCTACTCCACTCTCCGTCCTCCCGCATTCGGTTCTCTGCGCTGCCCCTTCTGTTCGCCTTCCGGGCTCACCTTCGCCCGACGTCAGATCAGGCCTCTCTCTCCTCGAGGCAGTCTGCGGCGGCGGCCGGCACCGTGGCAGTCCGGCCTCGCTCGCCTTTCGTCTCGGCCGCCTCGGGGCTCTTACTTTCCACACTGTGGTGAGATCGGATGCCGCCTTATGTCCTCGGCCATCGCAGGTGCGGGGTGGGCTCCCGCTCACGTCTTTCACCCCGGGGCTCTTCTCACGCCCCGCGGGCTATCGGGCGCGCCCGGCGCCTCCTCGCAGGGGGTGCCCTAGACACGGGCAACACTCTCCCCTTTTCCCAATCTGCTGGGCTGCTGCACGCACGGGCACATCCCATCCTCGTCGCCAGTGTAGTGTTGGCGGGCGCTAGGCCCTCATGGCTGAACAATGACCACACAGACACCGATAGTTCCTGTGTAGAACTGGCCACGAGCACGTGCGCCTGGCCTCCTTTATTGACAGGGTCACCTGACTGGTGACGCCTGTGGTGGGTGGGTGTAAAGTGTGTTACACTTGAGGGCAGAACACTAGAACGTGTCTGGCTAGACACGACATGGACAAGTAGATATTTTATTAAATTCCACATCCCTGAGTTGTTAAGCATCGCCATCACGTATTTGAGTACGTTTGAAGACTCTCAGCCGTACCTGACTGAAGGTGAAAGAACTTGCGCATAGGATCTCCAAAACAATACATTTGGTCAACAATGTGTTCACTTAACCATCCTTCCTTCTGCCCGGAGAAGCTAACAGCGCCCCACACGGAGAAGGGACCTGGGAAACTTCGCAGGGCTTTTCTTGAGACATTTGCACAATAGAAAATAAAATGCTGTTTCATCTTCAACATAGCATTGGTAGGCAATGCAGGGAGGAAATAGGGAAGACGATCAAAGCAGGAAAATTATATTTTGAATTGTTTGTTTAAAATTGTAAATGCTGGTCCACTCCACCCAAATAATCTTAAATGCTGGTCCACTCCACCCAACGATACTCCGGAGTCAGGCTGGTAGCTTCTACCTCTGAACTAGCTGCAGTACCCAGTCATTTCCGTATGAGCGCTGTTGAGCAGCTGCTTCTCCGTCTCTGTGTGGCTGAACCGGGCTGAAGGTGAAGTGGTACCGGTGTGGGTTAAGGGGTTTGCGGCCTCTGCAAGCACAGACATCAGCGGCCGGAGAGCGCCCCGGCCCACAACGTACAGCTGCTCCAGGGGCACTGGAAAGGGGCGTGTTTGTCTTCAGAGGCTCGGAGACGACGCTGTGACGTGGCCGCCCTCTGCCTGCACCCGGAAGCACTCTCGCGCAGGCCCGGCGTCGTTCCCCGGCTGCCGGAGCAGCTGGTGCCCGGCATGGCAGTACCGCAGGGCGTCGGGAGACGTGCCCGACCCCGGGGCTGGTGACTGTCTGGATGTGTGAGCCGCCGCAGCCATGGAAGACAAGTACAGCAGCAACGTGATCGGCAGGCTGGGGCCCGTGGAGGTGCCCAACTCCAGGTAATTGCTCCCTCTGCCATGACAATAACAAACCCAGGGATATTGCCGGACCCCATCAGGAGGAACTAGGTCAATAATATCCAAACAGCAACGTTATGAAAACTCTCAATCCGGGTAGTAAAGTCCCCGGCCAGGGTAAAACATATACCGGAATGTTTTTACCCTGGGTGGGCACTAATAACTGACCCTGTAAAGAAGAGTAACGAATCTATTCAGGATAGTAGTACAGCTGGAGCTAAATAAATTATCTATTGCCTTGTGGAAGTTATACTTTTCTTCTTTGTACCCGACCTGCTACTGTAACTCCTTTATTTATTTTTCAATACAAAGCAACACTTTTCGTTTATGCGTTTACATTTAGCGTGCTTTTCTGTCATGCCAGACTGCTCTGAATTGTCTGTTTTATCTACTGTTTGTTGCTGAACAAAGTTTGTTTGTGCTGAGTTTAAGGGATTTAGAAGCAGCAAAACCTGCAAAATAACTAGATGCTCCCATCTAGCCGCTAGCCAGTTTAATAGCTGCCTCTCGGCTAACTAGCTATGATTTCTCCATTATCGTGTGTCGCACAGTAGCAAAAGTTCCATCTGTGTACAACAAATTCCCAGGTTTAGAAGTATTTTCTTGGAGTAGGTTATAAGAGACAGAACAAACATACATCAATGTGAATAGCAAGGGATATCAAGTAGAGAGGTATTTCTCCGGTATTCCTGTGACAGCCCAAATAAGTTGAAGGAGTTGAGCAGTCTGATGGATATTGTAAGGGAAGGTCTGTATTGTAGGTGCATTCCACGAAGGGGAACTTGGCAGAGGATGAACTGTTCTTAAAGTGGTTTTCAATGGACATGAAGGATTATTTTACTACTGTCCTTGCGGGACCCTTTAGAGATGGTCAGTTTCTGCGATAGATAGTTAAGGCTATGTAGTTGTAGGGGTATATAGGTTTAGATTAAAGAGGCATTTTAATAAATACACCGTGACTCAATAGCCATGGTTAGGGGGAGGGGCCGATGTGATATGGTCATATTTGTGAAAATTGGAAATAAGCCTGACTGCAGGGTGAAAGGCAGCCTTTAGCGATGCAACAATTTTTGGGGGGAGTCCAATAAGGAGAGTATTTCAATTGACAAGGTGGAAAAGGATGAGATTGTATAGTAATTTGTAAGTCACTCAACCAGAGAAAAGGTTTAGAATTATGTAAAAGCTTGAGGTGAAAAATGCATATTTGGCCATCTTCTTAATATAGGCACGGAGGTTGAGTTTTCTTTCCAAAATGATATCTAGAAATTTGGTGGATTTAATCATTAGTGTTTGAAAGCATGCAGATCCTATTGCAGTTATACAATTTTCGTTTAGCCGGAAGTCAGTTGTTGAAGAGAGGAGGAGAAATTCAGTTTTTAGGTCATTTAGTTTTAGGTATTTACATATTAGCAACTTTTTAATGTTGAATACACAGGAGGGTAAGGTGTTGTGATCAGCGTTGGCAGACAGCTATGGTATAGCTCAGTATCCTCTAGGTAGAGATGATACCAGATCCCTAGGTTACTTAGTAATGATTCTGGGGTTCAATGCACAATGTTGAAAAGTAAGGGTATCCGCATTATTTTAAGGGATGCTGTCTTGCCTCCCGTATTATTATTGTTATTAGGCATTTGGTATAGTGCACAACTCACTCTCGGCACTGCGCTGCTCGAAAAGAGGATAAGACATTCTAAAACAACCAAGTCTTCAACCCCTTCTTAAAGGAAGTGCAGTCTGAGCAGAAGTGGAGACTAAAAGAAAGTTTGTTCCAATGATAAGGGGCTGTGTAAGAGAAAGATCTGCCCCCTTGTCTTGAGGTGCATATGGGTGTGCCTTAGCTGAAGACCTTAGACACCTGGGAGGCAAGAAAGGTTTTTAGTCTAGTAGGCAAATATGCTGGGCGGGACTTGTGGAGTACCTTGTGTGTCAGACAGCATAGTTTATAAATTACACACTTTTTAATATGCATCCAGTGAAACTTCCTGAGAATCGGGGAAGAGGGCGAGCGAGAGGGAAGATTGCAGATTAGACATGCAGCTAATGGGACTTTATCTTGTCAGCTGTTTGCGTGGGTACAGTTGATGGAAGCTCATATGTTCAAATCTTGGTACCAGGTCACTCTATCAGAAACTATGGTTGAAGCCCATAGTTTTGGTTCTTCTGAACCCTATTGGTTCTGTTGAGGCTTCAGCTCAGGCTATTTAATGTTTCTGTGCCTCTTATCTCTAGGGGTTTGCCTCTCTTTGCTTCTTTTTTAGTGTTGCAGTTTACTATAGTGCATTAACTTGCTCATGTATTTAGGATCTTGACCCAATGTGCTTTGTGAGTAATACACAGCATCCTTGAACCAACTCTTCGTTTCATAGGCAGCAAATGTAAGGATTTTTATGGATGTGATCAGTGATCATAACTTTAGCCACCAAATGTTTTTTGGACATGTTGAAGGTGTTTTATTGACTTTTTTGGGAAACCAATGTATGCACGATAGCTAACGTTCAAACTGGGTTATACCAATGTCTTATCCTGGATCAGTCAAGTGACGGAAGCAGAGTATGGGTGTGACTTTGCTTTTGAAGATTGCCTCCAGTTTTGTATATCTGCTTTTTTAGAGATTTAACAGTTCCCAAGATAAGGAATAGCAACCTCAGTCAAGGTAATAAAAAGCCTCCTATGCCAAGGAAATGACTCTTTTCCCCATGGCTGGGCATTAATAGCTGTCAAGCCAACTATAATCAACCCTCAGCCAGGTAACTGTTTTCTAGTCAGTCTTAGCAGCCACTTGCTAGCTCCAGTCTGACCTATTTCCTATAACAAGCACTGCAAGCTTATCACCAGAGATTTAACAGTTCCCTTCTTACATTCTTGCATTAGAATCCAGAAGTCTTCACCCATTCTCTGCTGTAAATGGTATAGGTGTGAATAGCCTACATTCTATAAGTGTTGCAGGTTTCGAGTGCTGTCAGAGTTTCAGATGGCCTCCTGATGATTTCAATACATATCTGAATTTGCTTCAGGTTGTGAAGATGATGATGCTGCTATTGTGTATGTCTGTTCATTGTTTGATTACAGTGTTATGTTCATTGATTTGTGATAGTATGATCTTGGTGTCTCCTGGAAAGGGACCAGGCAGAGGTTTTTACCAAAGTAAACGTGCCCACTGCCCAGGATTAGTGTGAATAGCATTTTTCCTGATGCTGGGTGCTCAGGAGTGTATATACACACACCAACCCTGCAGGGTGACTTTAGCTTTCACGGGGACTAAGCTTCCCGTTGCAGTACTTCACAAACATAAGAAATGCCAAAGCCCAATTCCTGGAACAGCTTGTTGCTTTATGTCCAACATATAAGATGCAGCAACCTTCATTTCCTTATGCGTTTTGGCTTTCCCACTAAGCCTTGTTCACAGGTGAGTTGGCATAAAATGTAAACAGTTATTTCACTAGAGAAAGTATCATTTGAATGATTAAAGTGCGGTGACTGGACGCTATTTCAGCATTATCATAATTAGCACAGTTTCTCTATTAAAATAACGATTTACGTTTTAAGTGCATTCTGGGAATTGCAGGCCATATACTACGTACCGTACAGTCACGTGCTAACCCTGATTTAAAAGCATGGGACATTTCATTCTGAGCCAACTCACCTATAAACAAGGCTTATTGGAAAAGCTGAAACGCGTGAGGAAATGGAGGTTGCTGCAGATGGGAGGACCCCACTTTAATTTTAACTTGACAGATTCACTTTACATTATTAGATGTATCTTTTCTAAGTATTTCTCCGGTATATTTTTGTGCTAAATATATTGCATAACTCTTTATTTTTTACCATATAGATTAAAAAAGCACATATCAACGCTGTGTAATTGTTGGGGCATTATGGTTGTACTTGTGATCAAGTTTTTTCTGTTGCTATCCTTATTTCCCCCGTGGGCATAGCAAGTATTAGGCTTTTTTGTGTAATGAGTGCATATCATGTAAATATCAGGTTTATGAAGGTTCACAGTAAATCACGTAGACTATTGAATACCCTCCAGTTACTTGCATAATACAAATTAAACAATCAACAGTACTGATTGACTACCAGGATTTATATAAAAATATATATATAATTAATTTCAATATTATCAAACACTGGATGGTGGGGTGTCCAATGTTTATTTGTATGAACATTTAGTGGCCTCTGCAGGGAATACTTTATGCATTAGTGTCTTGCTATATAGTTCCCAAATACCACTCTCTTATCGTTTCACAAGGAGGGCCTCAAGCAGATTTGTTTTTTACCTTAATCTATCTTGCAAGCCAGGGTAAACCCATTTGCTGTCGGGAAAGCATTTATGGTAGTGTGAGGACAGTTAACTCATTTGAGAGATTTCTGTTTGAAATCAATGTACAGCACTTAAGCATTCATCCCGCAGAGATTTTGGACCTTCATTGAAGCATTTTCAAGGTGCTAGAATTACATTTGGGTTTATATCCCAGCCCATGAATTTGCTAGGACCATCTGGTGGTTTTGTTCGATCGTAACAACCAAACCTTTCCTACATGTAAAAAAAGAACATCTGTTCCTTTTAGAAGATATGACTGTAATGTGTGTGATTACTGACATACTGTACTTGAATTCCAGGGTGGGAACTATGTACTAGTATATCCTCACTGCTGGACCCTGATGGAGGGTCATAGCAGTACTCTTGATGGACATTGCAGAGTAACCATTCACAGCCCCAGGATCCAGAAAAAGGACTTCTAGCACCTTTGGTAACATTGTATTTTATTTACTTCAGGGAAACCAGGCTGGTGAAACTATTGATTAGGGTTGTGTGAATTCATGGAGGGTGACTATCAGTTAGGTGATTTATCTTCATCCACATTTTAGGAATGCCTGGGATATTTTGAGAGCATATTGTTTGGAGCCCCACAGAAAACCATAGGACAGAGTACCAAAAAATGGCAAGTCCCAGGTATAATTTTGACAAACCAGAGGGCTCATTCCTGGAAAAGAAGCTGATGTGGCAAACCTAGCTAATGGGATACTCCAGGAGCCACTAGTAACGACCGACCACATTGTGGACCTACACTCCCCTGTTATGATCTGTATTATTCTTTCCTCTGTGCATACTCCATAATGTGGATGATAAATTTATGTTGTCATTCAAAATCGTGGTTATGTTCTTGTGTAAATAAATAGCATCTCAGAGCTGGTTATTATGCCCAAGTAACACACTAAGAACTAAATCGTGGATTTTCAGACTCGTTCTGTTGGGTATATTGTCATTTCCACTTAGCCTTGTTTGTTTTCATCTTGAGCAACATCATGCCCCTTAGAAGCTGTGACGGGAGGCATAAGTAGTGAGTCGAACATCTGATGTGCAAGTGTATTTGAGTTGGAAATAGCAGCAGCCAAGAAGCGGAGCTCCAACGCTCATTCCTTTCGGGTAAAATGTATTTAGCCTGTGTTAAATAATGTGTGACTTTTTTCCCATAGCACTCTCGATTAAGGAAGCTGAGCAAGAAGGTAATTAATGGAAAGCATTTCTTTGACAGAAAGCTCTGGCGCTTAAAAATCTAGTTTAGGGATTCATCGAGAGTCATTAATGCTTGTGTTACTGCAGAGAGTTATTAAGATAGTGTAGCTGCGGTAATTTATGATCCGACCCAACAAATTAGTGTATTTGGGAAGATTCCCTCCTTATACAATTTAAGTTTTTACCATGATGGCTCTTACGTGTAGCTAGGTGGAAACTAATGGAGTGTATCTCTCAATAACTGGACTGTTCAGGAGGAAGTATATGGATTCATCAGATACCTTACATTCCATCACAAAGCCTTCTATTGCAACCCCCATGCACCCCCCTGGCGTTTGCTGCTCTACCCCCTCCATCTGTGCTGCCTCACCCCACTTCTTATCACTACATTGCTACACCCTTTGCTGTTCCGAGCTGCTCCTCTGGTGTTATCTGTGGTGCTATTTACTCCCATTAGCTGGCACTGCTAACCTACCCATGCCCTGCACGCCATTCCACCTTGGTACCTAGTTGTAATTTCACAATGTAACACACTTGGCATTGTCAGTTATTTTGCCTTCTGAATAGTGAAACGATATCTACCAAGCTTCACTAGCACTCAATGAAGCTACATCATGGACCGCATCAGTGCAAACTTTACTGTGTGTGGGGGAAAATAAGCATTCACTAGTCTCAGCCATGTGCTACCTCTTCTGTGAATTACACAAGCTTGCAGAAATCTTTTTGTTTTAGTAGTTACATCGACTGTTTAATTTCCTTTTTATTAAATATATTTACATGCATGCTTGTAATGAGATGTAAATACCTCAGCATTTAAACAACGCACAAGATCAATACATATTTGTGTTGAGTGATACTGTTTCTGTTTTTTGCAGGTTGACAAGATACATTGTGCTGCTGTGCTTCACGAAGTTTTTTAAGTCATTAGGAATCTTTGAATCGTATGATCTATTGAAGATTGTCCACATTGTACAATTTATCTTTATTTTAAAAGTAGGGTAAGTCTGTTTTCATTTAATTTACTATAGTTAATGCATTTTGGTTATTTCTCTCTGAGACTTAAGTAAAGGAACACCAGTTGGTGATGGGACTGTCCTCATCTGATATGACTTTTATACCAACTGTAATAGATGAGCACTCTAACTTACTCCTTGACCTCAGCATTAAATGCTGTATGCCAATTTGTCACCACTTGCAGTGAGGTCATAGCCTGCATTTAGTGTAAAAAGTTATAATCATTTCAAACAGTGCCCTTGTTGCAACAGCATACAGGGCTGTACTATATTGCCCAAAGCTCTTCCTACCTCCCAATGTATGACTGAGGCTTGAACTAGTTTTCTTTCTTCGGAGTCAGCAAATTGTCAAAAAGGGGCCCCCAAACATCTCTTTGCCTCGACGTTTTTAGTTGCATTGATGAGAATAGCTCTGCACCATCACTGGGCGTGGTCCCTTCAGCCAGGTCATGGCTACATGCTGTTTTGCTAACAGAATCAATAAAACTGCTAGCTGTCTCATCGGTTTGGGTTAGTTGTGTGGGGTCAATATGAAGATGTAGTATGTTAGTGACTATGGCTGCAGCTTCTTTTCAGAAGTCCGGTATGGCAGTGCATTTCCATGCTAAATGTATGAAATTATGAAGTTAGTATGGCATTGAGTGCATACACATAAGGTCATTGGTAGCATCAAATCTGTGTTGTTGTAGAGGGGAGTAAGAGATATGGTTGCTAAACTTAAAATGCAGGAGTTTGAGCCTATATTTCATAGTTTGCAAACTGCAGTATTTCCAGCAGTCTTTTCAGTCTTCATATTTGTTCCTTTGTCATTGTTTATGGGATGGATGTACACTGGGGGAAGGCACCT
Organism: Calotriton arnoldi; assembly: GCA_963921515.1. NCBI lineage: Eukaryota > Metazoa > Chordata > Amphibia > Caudata > Salamandridae > Calotriton > Calotriton arnoldi. The sequence continues at coordinate 1,489,663 of CAWUFW010002763.1, read as the reverse complement.
CAATTATTATCATTATTATGAATATATCCTAAAGCTTGAAATCCAGTGCCTAGTTTCCTCTGTTATTATCAGTTGGATCAAAGGAGAGAGTTCAGGTGGTTCCATCGGCAAGGAAGGTAAGGGTGAACTCGCTGCCTGAAGGAGACTATAGTAAGTAAAGGTATCTAAGGGGGTACTTGCTCTTCCTGTGTCTCAGAAGTGGTCAATCGTTATAAATGTGTACTCTACAAATCAGTGTCCCAGCTGTATCAGCTCCCTTTTGTGCATTATGTCTATCACCATTTTTGCCATTATCTGTGATAACAAAGGGTTATTCTTCAGCATGGGAGTATATCTGCGCCAGACCCTCATGCAGACTGATTACCCTCCAGCACCATACTGTGCACCACACTGTCTGTATGCGATATCTAGATTTAGACAGATTTGCCAATGGTACCATTTGTAACATACCCATCTCTGATCTTTCTCCATGACAAAACCACGTTTGTAAACCGAGTCTCTATTCCAGTGTGAAGGGAACTCCAGATCCCTACACAGTGGAGCTGAGATGAGCCGATGTACCTTGGATTTAGGCTAGTTAATTCGTGTTACAGCCAGGTCACCAAATCTGACTAACTCACTGATCACAGGGAAAAGGTTTACTTCAGGGTACTTAGTAAATTCTAAGTAGAAGACATTCTTCTGTTTACTGATAAGAGGACCCTCCTAATACGAAACACTAGCCTTCTATGTGGAAGACTCTTCCCTCAGTCAGCACACCAAGGGTTCTGATGCTATGGGAAGAGGAACAGTGAGAGAAGACATACTTGACTGGTGCTTCTGCTTGGAGGGAAGAGTTCAGACATCTGGTTCATCCAGTTATTGATGTGCACTTTGCCACGCGGGACAGTGTATTGATGTTTAATTAAGTCAATAAAGTAGGAACCACGGCCTAAGAACCTCAAGCAGTAAGGGCCACTCCAGGAAAGCTAAAGTCCTCTCAGTATTCAAAATCAGCGACATCTCCGTTATGAGATGTCGCTCTGCTGAGACAAACCCGGCTTGATCCAGCAGGATCAGTCTATCCATCAGTGGCAACAGTCTGGATGCAATTACTTTATTTCATTATCTAAATGTAACAGCGAAAGTGTCTGATAGGATTAGCATTGTGTCTTCTTGTTGTTGGACTGGCTTTAAAAGTACCTTAATGATGTAGTTGTAGGTGGGTGTTTGTGCAATGGCTGGCCTACTTCGAGTAGAAGACGCGCAAGGATTTCTTTCTATTCTTTATAAAATTCATTTTTGAGTTCATCTGATCCTGGGGCCTTACTGTTGGCCATATTGTTTAGATCTTAACTTTGGAGATAGTGAAAGTTTCCAGCAAATGTCCCCTCATACAGCATCTACCCAGGCAAGGGCTATGTTGTCAAGGTAGAATAGAGCTCACAACAAACCTGCTGATATATTGGACATGTATAATTTAGAGTGATACATCACAAATAGTAAAAAAAATCCTTCACTGTTACCCACTATACTACCATCTTTTTGTATGTTGCAGTAATATTTTTGGAACTCTTCATGTGCCTAAGAAGCCACATAAATGTTTTCGAGGGTCTCTCTCACTCAACATAGCTACAGGCAATAGCGTGTTACTCATGTATTTCAGTTTGCGATCAGTAACCCCCTATAGGAGAGGACAACCTTTTTGATTTCTGTGAGTACCTCAGGAGCTGAAGTGTCCTTATATGTTGACTCCATGGCCCTTCATGATGTCTCCAGTTGAGACATCTGCTGTTCATATAAATTTGGACACACCAATGTGTTTATATATATGGTGATCAAACAGAGATAGGTCATAAAGGCTTCCCAAAGGTGTGGTGCCGAACATACATTTTATTCAAAGTAGTAATCGTGAGTGAATGTGCACATTGAAATGGGACACACAACTCCTCCAATGGAACCAGAGGTGCTGTTGTCTAAGCGCAGTTGCAATATCCATCTCCAGTAGCACTGGAAAGTGTTTGAATAATGTGCCTGGGATGTATTTTGTCCTTCAACCTCAATGATTTGCCACCAAATACCAACCAGTAGTCTGTGTGAGCATGAGTCATGCACCGAGACGTAGTAAGTGTATATTCGTCTTGGTTCATACAGCCAACGCTAGTAGTCCACCACATCTATCATTTCCAAATATGCCATGGTGCTTATGCAGCCCAGGAGACCTGGGGTGATATGGGTCTTGAATCTGTCCAGTATGGGATCTAATGACAAGTTGAAATCTCTGCTACTTAATATGTTGATCGTGTTGTACTTGCAGCATAATTTATACGCTTTCAAAGAATTCTGGGGAGTCCTTTTTATGAAAGTATGCATTTATCAGTGGTATAGAGGCAGTACGTACCAGTATGAACCTGGCATTGATATCCATGTGAGACCTCACCAGCTTTAAATCTATGGAGTGGTATATTAGTATCGCGACTCCCCTAGAGTAAGTGCTATAAAAAGCAAAGTACCATACTGGCCCAGTTCGAGGCAAATGTGGAACCATGCCTATTTAGGTACACAGCCACTAGCTTGAGTCTTCTTGGGGGTTGTTTAGACTTTCTTATATTCCAGGTGCAAGGTTTGAAACTGCGCTTCAGCCATTTCTCTCTAGTATTCAAAATATTTGTTGTTAAGAAGTGCTATTTTGTATATCCTAGGTGTGTAGAGTGAAGAATGCCTATAGTCCAGTGTAGTGGATAGGTTGCAATACTGTCTGCTGTAGCCTTGTCTATGTTCTCCTCCTCTTAATCCCTACACCCACACAGAGCTCCCCAACTTTCTTTGGGCTGCCCTGTCCCCAAAAAACAAACAAAACCTCAACCATCGCTCCCTGGGGTGTAGACCAGTAGCGTAGAGTACTACTGACTACCCTAAGCCTGCAGGTACTACTTTACCTCCTCTTAATAATTAGTATTTACTTATACACTAAGAGGAGTAGACATGCAATTCGGGCACTCCATCTGGCCCCATCACAGATTTAACTATTATGAGTCATAGTACCAAGAATGCCAGCATCAGAACATGGTCTTTGTGCCCCAAGTATTACAGTGCAGGCATGTGACTATTTACTGCTTAGAGTCACTGGGGGCCTGTCCCTCATCCAGAGTCTTCTTGTCCCAAAGTTCATCATGCAGCGTGAAGATCTTCCTTTTTCTTCCTCATAATCTGCTCTTTGACGTACCTGGCTTCAAAGTCAGGGAAAAGAGAGATGCATACACCTTGATATTCATTCCAGCCCCTCTCCCTGGCAAGACGAAGGACTGTGTTCATGGTCTCAGTAGTTTAGGAAATGAGCAGTGATAGGCTCGAGCACTGCTCCAGGCTGGAGGGCCAGAGCATGGTGGCCTTGCTCAATTATGTATGCATCTGAGAATTGTGGTCTGCCGAAGATGTCAAGGAGTATATTTTCTCTGACGGTTTAAGGGTTTCCCATATCAATAGTCTTAGCAGTGTCCAGAACTCTAATATCATTGCGCTTCGAGCGAGCCTCAAGGTTCTTGTTCTTGAACTTCATCAACTCTAGTACTCTTTCCATGCAGAGCAGTGTTTCATGTTGGAACCATCCTCCAAGTCTTCAATGTGCTGTTCTGCCTGATCAGTTCATCTGCCTTTTTAGGTCGAGCCTATAGCGGCAGCTCGCATGCGCTGCTCGCTTTGTGAGGCATGCAGTATTCAGTATGACGTGGAAGCTCTGCCCACTCTGCCCATCTTTTTTATTGGCTTAGGTGCTAAATGCTGCCTTCCGATTGGTTTTAGGCTTGTTAGTCCCTCCTCATGACGGCCATGTCATTTGTATCCTTCCATGGCTACAGGCCCCTTTACTCCGAACACTATTTTCTTCCCTGCCTCCCCGCCGCCCTCTCCCGCAGTCCGTGACTTCTCGCCCCCCCCACTCCCGTTCGTGCCTTCTCGCCCGCTTGCACTCCCGTTTCCAATGCAATAGGTCTTGCGTAAATGCGAGTCCTATTGCATTGCAAATGCTTGTTAGTTTGTTTTCTCACTTTCAGAATTGCTTCGTCCACGGGCCCATCGCCCCTCGTTATCTTGCCCCCTGGATAGACGTCCTTCTGCAGCACAGATGCCCCCTGACCCCTCCTCCCCCCTTGCACCCCTGTATTTGCACTTTATTGGCCACTGACAGCACCGTTGTCGGTTCCAGTCTGGTTTCCATGAGAGGAGCGGGGTCACGTGACACAAACACTACCGAGCCGGCTGAATGGGGCAGTGAGGGACAGAGAGGCAGGAAGCTGCTGCACAGCACGAACCCACTGAGCTTCTCCTCCCAGGAAACTTTTACCAACTCCAGAACTTTATTCTGCCCTCGTCGTCTCCGTGCAACAGACCCGGGCCAGGTCCGATGGTGAGTTACTAGCACCTTCTCCATGTTTGTCTTTTAGGGAGTTCATTTTACTACAGGGGCTGTCCTCCTAACCCTGCCATAGTGTGTAGGAGAGAAGAAGGGGTCTGCGTAACCACCCTGACAGAGGGGGCAGTTCACATCTCAGTACCAGTCTTGTGTGTCGCTCAAAAAATGCCAGACAGTTTAATAGATACACTAGACAGGTATGCGGCACACATTGGGCATGGGTACTGTTTGTTGAACGGTTTCTTCACGGACTTGCAGGTGATAAAAGGATACACTCAGACTGGTGATCTCAAACTCTCCGCTTCATGGAAGTGTGTGATCTTGGGCAGATCATTAAGTCTCCTTTTGTCCTAGCCGCACTGTTTGCCAAAAGAAAGCCAGCTCAGAAAGCTCTCGGTAGTGAGCTGTGAAAAAGAACCGTAAAGTTCCACTTTCATCTCTTCACCCCTCAGATGCTCTTAAATGTACATACGATTCCTACAAGAAATAAAGCGCTTAGACGCTTGCTTGAAGTGAGACGAATGAGTGTAACAATGACTCGCTGATTTATCCGGAAAGTGCACACTCTGAAAAGTGCAAATATGACAGCTCATGTGGAAAGCCTCAGCCTGCCCCTTATGAATGTTAAAGTGCTCCTTACCAGCGCTTTAAATTGAAATATAGAAGTGCTGGTACTCACTAGCCAGATTACCTGTTTGCTTCTCTGAAGTACCGTACTCTCCCATTAAAGGTATTGAGGCAGTGCTGAGAAGTGCCAATACTCTCCCAGTAAAGGTATTGCAGCAGTGCTGAGAAGTGCAGGTACTCTCCCAGAGAAGTATCAGTACTCTCCCATTAAAGGTATTGCAGCAGTGCTGAGAAGTGCAGGTAAACTCCCAGAGAAGTACAAGTACTCTCCCATTTGAAAGTATTGCAGCAGTGCTGAGAAGTGCAGGTACTCTCCCATTGAAGGTATTGTAGCAGTGCTGAGAAGTGCAGGTAGTCTCCCATTAAAGGTGCTGAAGCAGTGCTCAGAAGTGCAGGTACTTTCCTAGAGAAGTACCAGTACTCTCCATTTAAAGGTATTGCAACGCTGCTGAGAAGTGTAGGTACTCTCCCAGCAAAGTACCAGTACTCTCCCATTAAAGGTTTTGCAGCAGTTCTGAGAAATGCAGGTACTCTCCCGTTAACGGTTTTGCAGCAGTACTGAGAAGGGCAGGTACTCTCCCATTAAAGGTATTGCAGCAGTGCTGAGAAGTGCAGGTACTCTCCCAGAGAAGTATCACTGATGTCCCATTAAAGCCATTGCAGCAGTGCTGAGAAGTGCAGGTATTCTCCCAGAGAAGTACCGGTACTCTCACATTAAAGGTATTGCAGCAGTGCTGAGAAGTGCAGTTACTTTCCCCGAGAAGTACTGAAACTCTCCCATTAAAGGTATTGCAGCAGTGCTGAGAAGTGCAGGTACTCTCCCTTTCAAATTAAAGAAGTGCAGGCACTCAGTACCAGACAGTACCTGCCAATTTAAAGCACTGGTCCTTACAGGACGGCTGGTGCACTTCCATCCTCCCAGCAGGTTTGAGGGGATCTTGCCCACCTTAGTGGGTCCTACGTGATAGCCAACTACTTGTGTGTCAGAAAACTATTGGAAACAAAATCTTTGGAATTGTCTACTCCTGAACACGCTTTAATCAGGGCTGTGAAGAAGATGTTGGACAAGGTCCAATCTTCCGACAAGACCTTAAACTCACTTCATCTGCTTGAACCATATTAGTAACTTAAGGGCTGATGTTCAAACGCATTTTCTGATCACAAAACCTGCAATTTGCCAATTCATAGTTTGCGACAAGAAACAGTAGCGGCTGGTGTCAGGAAAATGCGGTGAGGCAGCGTGGAGGAGCGTGGGCCTGTAACAAAATAAACAATAAAAGTTTTTAAAAGTTCTGCTCGCTGCTCTTCTGCTCCTCTGGGCACAGGCTGAAGCTCCCATATTCCTCTAGTCTACGGCCAATCCAGATGCTGCTCTCATAACCATGAGAGTAGTGTCGGGATTGGGTGGAGCGGGCTTGTTTTGCACTCCATCGGGAGCTGGGAGCCTGTGCCTGCTGTTCTCTCCACCCAGCAACGCAGCTGGGTTGAGGAGATGTCAGTGCGCATGACGGTTTGGCTGTCCTAAGACCACCACTCCTCCTCCCCCTGCTGCAGTTCTGTGGCCCCGCCCCCAAGACTCTGCTACAGGACGAAAAATAAATTATAATAATTTTATTTTTCGTTTGCCTCTGTGGGCAGGGGGGCGACGCTCTTCCTCCATAGCGGAGGAGCTGCCACTGACAAGAAAATGTTTTTTTTCAAATTTACTTGACCCATTAAGCGATTTAGTAACCTGCTGCCAAATCGCGAAATGGCTTTTGGAAACCATTAGGAATTGCTATTTTGGAAGGGGCATGTTTAGGGTGTTCCTTCCTTTATATTATGCATTAATGTTTTGCAACTGAAATCCAGTCACAAATCATTAATATTTTACAGAATACGGAAAGGTAATGGTAACCCTTTTGCAAACAGAAAGGGTCCCGTATGTGAGTGTTTAAAAAAACATTTTTTGGGGAATAGGCAGGGGTCCCAGAGACCACCTTATATTTTTAATAAAAGTAAAAAAAAACTTTTATTTTTAATTTTTAAATACATGTCATTTTCCATTAAGAAAAAAAGCTGTTTAAAAAAGAAAAAAAATGTTTTATTTAAAAGCATTCACAGAAATGGTGTTCTGCTGACCCCAGCAGGCCACCATCCCTATATTCATGAGGTAGGTCGAATTGCAACAGACTGTGATTCAGTATTTTATGAATCAACCTATTAGCATATAGGTTGATTAGTAAAATACCATAGAATTCACAGAAAGTCAGTGTGCAAATTGCGACCACTTTTTGGAAATCCTCTTTTAGTACATTTGGCCCCAAGAAGACTGAGTATCCAGAAGTGAGTGCACGAAGACACACATGCAATTCAAAGACACACATGCAATTCAGAGTGTGAAGCTAGTGAACCAGTGAGGTTCCCATGGTGCCCTGAGGAGGGGCACTGCTACTGGTCCAGCCCTCACCACTTCCTGACCAGGAGCTGTGGATTACTGCCTGTCTAACGGCTCAAAGACGGAACCCATACCCACAATCAAGGAGCGAGCGAGCTGACTCATTCATAGTCACTTGAGTCGGTAAGTGACAGTGGTGACTCGCCACAGAGGCGTAGCTGTCATTGGTGCAGCAAGTGCATTGCACCGGGGATAGGATTGCGGGGCCCCAATGATTTTGCTATGCACCTAGATGGTGGGTGGTATTTTCCTTGCTTGCATTAGGGCCCTTGGCACCCACCCCGTGCATGCACTGTGGACTCACCTCCTATAACTCTAGGCATCTCTGTCACCATCTTGTGCACCTCCTTAAGGACTAAGCAGCGGAGGAATACCCACATCCGTGATTCAGACATCAGCATGCGCCCCGGAGGGAGGAGATTCATACAGAGCAGTGAGCAGAGGTTACAGGACCAAGAGGGAGGGAGCTTCAAAGTGAAGGGTGGGAATTCACTCTTGAACAATTCAAAGCCCTCTGGGAATCCCTTCCATCATTTTTAGCTCATCTGGGCCATTAGAGAACCAACCACAGCAAATGTTAGTTTGTTGATGTATGTGGATACATTGGCATCAGCCCTCCGCCTTCCCCACATATAGTAACAAAGTTACAAGTGACATGGTTTCACTGCAATTGTGTCATAGAAAAGCAAGGCATGGAAAGGGTGGCGGCCGCCATGTTTAAAATGATGGTGAACGTAATGTTTAAAATGATGGCGGCTGCCATGTTTAATCTTTCAATTCTGAAAGATGGGGAAAGTGACAGAAGTTACTTTGGAAAACATAACATGGCAAGGTGACTGCAGTTTTGTATTTTGGACTATTCAAGGTCCCAAAAACTCGTAGGGCAGAACTTCCTCATTAAATATTTAAAGTAGTAGAGCTCTCAGTGTAACCCTTTGGAATTTTGTGAATTTCCAAGAATCTGTAGATTTAAGTAACTCAGGATGAAATGCCAATTTAAGTCACTCACTTAGATTTGCCTTTTTTGTAAATAAGCCCTTAGGTTGTGTTTGCTTTTGTGAATTGGGCTGTAAATGTACTGACCATTGTTAACCACTGTTTTAGTGACCGTGCTGTGGGCTTGGATTCTCAGCTGTATCTATGCCAGTAACACAGTAACTATGGTAACGGGTAGAGGGGGGCTGTGGTCTTTTTAGGTCGAGCATTCGAGACCTCTTGTATATACTTTAGTATATACTTATATGTACTTTGTGGACTCTGGAGATCAGCCCTAGGACTTGTCTGCTTACACTTAGGGACTTTTTTTCTGTTCACCTGCCTCTATTTAACTGTCTTGATAGGAAACGACCAGTAGAGGTCAGTAAAATACCAGAATTGCTTTCTGCTGAGGGGCTTTCCCTTTTTTTTTTCTTTTTTCTGGCAACTGCCTCTATTTAACTTTCTTGATTGAAAACGAACAGCAGAGGTCAGTAAAATACCAGAATCACTTTAGCATTCTCTAGATTCCAGTCCATAGAAATTGTCTTCCACGAGCACCCGTAGACAATAATATTTATTTCAAATCTTGTATTTTCATTGATATGACCACCGAAGGCCCTGATTTTATATTAAAAACAGAGCTTTGGACTATACTATTTCCTGCTGAAAGGCAATATTTCACTCCATGTGTTCCCATACCTGGCATGTCACGCAGTTTGGTGCTTACTTTCTCTCCATGTTAAAGAACAGTAGATGTTTCAGCACCCACGCTAATGTGCTACATAGCTAAATACATATAAGGTCCCAAAGGCGAGACCGATTGCATTGCAAATGCTTGTTTATGTAACCTCCCCTTCATGCAATTGAGCTGCATAGCGAGTGCATCTATTTTATTATCAATAGTTTTAATATTCCTTTTCTCTTTGTTGCACCTGTCTCCTCCTGCTACCCGGACTCCACCTGTGTAGGCTGAACAGCTTCAAGTGGCTCAGGGTTCTTCTTCTGGTCAAAGATAAACTTGCACAGATTTTGGTCTGCTGTATCCATCCTGCACGACTAAGTTTACCGCTGTTTGACTCCAGCTGAAATATGTAGGTGTGTAGCTGAAATATGTAGGTGCGTAGAGTTTCTTCAAGGGGCCATACCGCCTCCTCGCCCCAGAAGCCTGCAGCGAGCATATCATTTAAAAATATCAGTAGTCCATTACCATATTAGCGCAGCCTCCACTGGGGAGCACATGGGGAGGAGGAGGTACTGGGTACCTGGCAATTAAGGCTCAGACATCACATGGGGTGCAAGCTGTGAGGCACTGAGATGCCCCCAGTTTTAGCAAGGCTAACAGGGCCCCCATTCCAGTTAGACACTCTGCAGTAGGACCACCAGATCAAGTACTCAATCAGCTGTTCTGTGCTATCTGTGGGTCATGGTATAAAAGTGCAATACAGCATCCATCCGGTCCTATCTCCATAATACTGGGGGCATCACAGTCTCCACCCTGCATGAGTGAGCCCAGCCTGGTCTCATAGTAAGGCCGGACCCTGTGTTCACACCACGTGCCCTACACAGCTCTGCCCCAAAGTGGATGGGGCCTGGCACTTGATCTCTAATGGCCTGAAATTGGCTGATCCACATTTTCTTCCTTGGGGTCCCTGGTCCTCGCCCATCACTCTAGGCAGCCTTCACCACTTTGTCTCTTCTGAGGCACAGCAGGAGCCGAAAGAATCACCACCCTTCAAGTGATGGACAGCACCCAGTCAGGATGCAGCGGTGACCAAGGGGCCCAAAGATTGAGAGCCACCGCTCTTGTATGCCAGGATACTTGGCAGATTCCACATGTGCATCTTGGTCAGCTGCACCCTTTTACCTTTGAAGATTTTACCTTATTCATTACCGCCTTCTAGCACATAACAGCAAGTTCTTGCTGTGGGGCATTTGAATCTGTGTTCCATCTCCTTTCTTCCTGGTGTAGACTCTTTTTAGATCCGTCTGCTCTGGGGCTCTGTCCACAACTTAGTTCATTGACCATGCTCTGATCTATGCCTATTAAGCTTTTGACCCAGGTGTTTTTTCACCTAGGAAAGTTAGAGAACTAATGTCTAGTCGTGCCAGCACCTAGATACCGTTGAGTTTGGGCACTTAGAAATATTTAGGGCTTCTAAGCCTAGCTAAGCATTATTTTCATAATCCTGCCACAACAAAAAAGTGCCATTACTTTCTGCAGTCTGTTTAGAAAGCTAAAATATGAAGCAAAAACTCTTTATTTCGGGCAGATTGAAGATATCTGCTTTCACTGTGTTGGAAATAATTAGTGTTAGTTGGGCCTTCGTGATTACAACCAGATTCTTCACTTTCCACACTGATGTACCTCTAATGCCCTAGCTTCCCTGACCATATGGGTGGACTCTAGTGAGAGGTTTGTTACCGTATCATCTTTATTTCTCTTATTGTGTGATTTATCTTCAAATAGTTGTGACTCGTCTGCTCTTCTATAGCTAATAGACATGTACACTTTTCTATGGAAGATGGATCGAATTTGAGTCGAGACTGTGAGTAATCTGCATTACTGTAAAATGTAAATCCATATTACCTAATCATTTTCATTAGCTGAAGAGTATCGATCACGGGTGGGCAGGAAGAAAGGGTGTGGTAGCACTGACCCCTGTAGCATCTTACACGTCTGGATTTGTGAATAAGACTGAAATGGTGGAATGGAGACCATGTGTGAACTCCTAATCAAAAATATTTTGCCCAAGTCATGGTCACTGTACAGATGCCAAGCTCTTGTGATCTTATAATGAAGATTATGTGGTCAGTGGCACTCTACCAGATTTTTCCAGTTTTGCTCCTTATTGTTGTAAAAATAGGAAGTAATAAATGCACAGAACTCCCTCCTCCAGATAAAAGCTTTGGCTACATAAAATAAATACCCTTAGTTACAAGTTTAATAAAATCACTTCTTTAACCTTTTAAAATACTTCCATGAGCAATGCAAATCAGTTTTTACTCCGGAGATATGTTTTTACTCCCAAATTCCAAAGCTGTCTGGTAAAATACTGCTAATTTAGCACCCTCTATGGAGCCCTGGCAGTGATGTAAAAATCTGCTCGTAATGCAAGAACTATAAATGCTCCTGCACCATTACCATCCATCGCAAGCCTCAGGTCATCTGTTACAAAGATTACTATTAATTCTGTCCATTGGCCTGGATAAAAACCTAAGATGGGGGTAAATAGCTACAATTGGACATGCTGTAAAATGATGCTGGGTAATGTTGAACAACACCTTTCTACAAAGACACAAAGACTACACTTGTTAGGAAATAATTATTGTGGTTCTTAAATTCAATTATGACCATAAGAAGTAATGGTAGTTCCTTATAAACCTTTGGGAGGATGATATCCAGTGTTGAACCTGCTACGTTGTTAAATTTAACTTGCTTAGCTTATTACCCGGCCATTATAAGGTGAAAACGAGTCCAAGATAAGGAATTACTTTGAGATATAGTCACTATCTCTTCTGAAATAGTGTGCAAACATCTGATAACAAGACTGTTTTTTTTTTTTTTTTAAACATATTTTATTAATTTTCCAACTTTAGCAGCATACCTGGGAGAGAATCAAATAAACATTTAGTATTCATCAGGCTTCTTCAGACCATCAAGCGCAAATACATCCTATTGATTCCACAGACAATGTATCATACAATTTACATGCCAATTACAGTCTCGCTAGCTAGTGCAGGCGGTCTGGGTTGTGCATTTATAGTCGCAGTAGGCTACTGAACATTATTACGCTTCTGATAACAAGACTGTTAGTGTATTTTTAAATCAAAAATAGATGGTGTTACATTTTTCTTCAAAGACATTGGCAATTAAGTCAGCTTGTCCCTGGAAATGTGTGCAGTGGACCCAAATGTTTTGGCAAATGTAAGGCCAACTTGAGTCACCCAGCCTTATTTTGCAGTAGGTCCAGTAACCATTGGATCGTTATTCGCCTCTTTGCCAGCACCAGTCCTAATAGCACGAACCTCCTGCTAAGTTTTTGGGATTTGGGCGTAGGTAGCAGCCCCAATAGTACAACCCGTATTGTCTTGGGAATTATCCATCCTGTGGCAGTGTGCATTCGATCCACTATGCTCTCCCAGTATTGTACAAGTACTGGACACTCCCACATCATATGTATGAAGTGTGTCTGTTTGACTACATCAAGGGCATGAATTCATACGGCCTGGGTAAATTTTACTTAAGGTCAACGGAGTTAGGTATGCCTGGTGTATGGTGTTGTATTGTATTAGTTTAAATCTCGCATTGGAACTCACCCTCTTGGCTCCTTCGTGTATTTTCAACCACTCTCGTTCGGACATGGGCTCATCCATTGCTTCCTCCCATCTTGTTTGTACTGGGACGGACCCCGCCGGGAGAACGTCCCGGAGTGCTCTATAGATGTGCAAAACCAGTCGATGACCCCCTACCCTGGACAGCATTGCCTTTAGCACAGAGGTGCTGGGAGGCTCCTGAGGAAAAGAGGGCCATAATTCGCGGGCCACCGCTGCAATCTTCCCATATTGTAGGAACTGCCCATTTCAAAGGCAACATCAGCCGCCTCTCAGGTTATAAATTGCTCATTACTGTAGAGGTCTACCATTGTGAGACATCCCCCCTCTACCCATTTTTTGGTGGACATTGAGCCTGCTATCTTTTTAAAGGGTTTCACCACCCACAATGGCATATCCGGGGCATAGGGCGCATGTCGGATGACCTTCTTGACTGCTGTCTCCCAGATTGCCGCCACGTGTTGGATGACAAATGGGTAAGAACCGGGTACTCCCGCTCCAAGCATAAGGAGTTCCGGGAGGGTGGCCCTGCCATATGTGCCTGCCAGGAGCCGTTTCTTCCAGTTATCAATCTCCTCTAACCAGTAGTCTGCGTGTTGGAGTTGTGAGGCCATATAATAAAGCTCTAAGCGAGGCACCTCCATTCCTCCAGCCTACGATTTTCGTTGGAGGATATCAAGTTTTATGCGCTTTCATTTATTCCCCCCACAAAAGTTCTACCAAGAGGCTGTCTAACGTTAAAAAGTACCAATGGGGGATTCTATATAGAGAGTGTTGAAGGGTATTTAAACATCTTGGCCGGATGACCATTTTTATAAGTGCTACCCTCTCCATCAGGGACAGTGGGAGCTCCTTCTAGAATTTTATAGAATTACGGATACCCTCCACTACCCCCCCTAAGTTATTCTCCAAGTAGGAGGTAGCTGTATGTGTCAGATGGACTCCTAAATATTTTACGTCTTCAGGTACCCATGGCAGGCCCACAGCCGGCAAGGCATCCTCCGGTATTCCTGCTAGTTTCCCCATAGGGAACAATTTAGATTTCCCAGGGTTGAGATGAAGACCTGATAGTGCCCCAAATTCCCCCAACTCTTTAAGAAGATCTGGGACCACCCTGCCTGGATGGCGCAGATGCACTAGTGTATCGTCGACGTATAGTGAGAGCAAATGGTTAGTGTCTACCAATTGAATTCCTATCTCCCCAGTTTCTCCCTTAATGTTGCTGCCAAATGCTTCATTACTATCACGAATAGGAGTGGGGACAAGGTGCAACCCTGCCGGGTGCCCTGTGTTAGTGCAAATTGTTCCGACACCATCCCTCGGAGTCTCACCCGGGCTATTGGATTAGTATAGAGTAATTGTACCCATTGGATGAACCCCTGTCCCACACCCATCTTTCTTGGGGTCAACCATACATACTCCTATTCCACTGAATCGAACGCTTGTTCGATATCTAACATTGCCAGTGTGTAGTCTTCTTTCGTTAGGATAGGGGCATGCCATACATGCGCTAATCTCAGTAGGTTATATGTAGTATTTCGCCTTGGTATAAACCCAGCTTAGTCAGGGTGTATGAGCTGGGTCATATATGGCAGCAGACGGGCTGCTAATATTCCGCTCAGTATCTTTGCATCTAAGTTTAGGAGGTAGATCGGGCTGTAGTAGTCCGGTAATAGGGGATTCTTATCAGGTTTCAATATCATGGTCACCACTGCCTCTTGCATGGATGCTTGCAAGGACCCATTTTCCAGTGCCTCATTGTATACTCCCAGCAGTCCGTCAACTAACAATGGGGCAAACCTCTGGTAGAATTCCATCGGAAGTCTTTCACTTCCGGGGTATTTCTCTGGTTTAAGTCCTCTGATAACTGCCAGTATTTCTTCGCTGGAAATTGACGCCCCGAGGGTGTCTGCAGCTGCTTGCTCTAATGTTGGTAGGTCTATTTTATCCCAAAAATCCCGTAATGTTTGTTCGGGCGGGGAAAGTTTATTTTTGCATACCGCAACTAGTTGTCCGGCCAGTACACGAATGATTGCACTTTGGGTACATACTATGTCTCCGTCATTATTTCTTAATTGAAGTATCGGCGTTGCAGTGCTCTCTGCTTTTATTAGCTTCGCTAGGAGTGCTCCCGTCCTATCTCCTTCCATGTGGAGTCGTTGCCGATACACCGTGTATGTAAGTTTTTCCAGCCTGCGCCAGGATTCTAATCAAGCTACCCGGGCTGTGCACCATTTTTCCATCTTTTGGGGTGTTGTGTGTAGGGTCTCCTCCATGTCCCTTAGCTGTCTTTCTTGTGTTTGTATCTCACTTTCTAGTTGCTGTCGTACCCCAGATGTTGTCTTCATGCACACCCCCATCCCCCCCCCCCCATATAACCACCTTCATGGCCTCCAACTCCGTTGATCTATTAGCCGCCGTCTCCCAGTTTTCCTCAAAATAATGCTTTATGGCCTCCGAGACCGCTGTGGCATAAAGTGGGTCCGTCAGCGACTCTGCACAGAGGCGCCATAATGGTATCGCAGGACGGCCTTCACCACTTTTCAAGGCCAACAGATCCGGCAAATGATCAGACAAATACCGGGGCAAATAGGACACCCCATCCACCGAAGCGGACAGTTTGAGGGTAAGACAACAGTGATCTATGTGGCTAAATGTGTTGGTCGCAGGAGTATGACATGAGAACACTCTTTTTAATGGGTTACGTGCCCTCCATTCATCTCGAAGGTGCATGCCTTGCATTATAGCCAACAACGATGCTAACATTCGAGGTTTTGTATTGCTCCGCGGTGGTTCCCTATCTAGCGCTGCGTCAAAGAGACAGTTAAAATCCCCAGTCAGGAGAATCTCCACTCCCATGTACGGGGTCGCTACTTTTAGGATCGCCGGAAAAAATTAGGCGCAATCTGAGTTAGGGTCATTCATTTATAATGCATATTTCCCTCCCCTCCCATTTTCCATGCAAGATTACGTACCGCCCTTCTGGGTCCAACACATGGTGTAGATGTTGGAAGGGGGTTCCCGGCGCTACCCTCGTGCAAATCCAGAGTACGAGGTGACGTAAATCTGTCCCTTCCAATCTCTTAAGTACACTAGGGACCGCATCCCCCCCATACATATGACTCTTGTAGACAGGCTATCGCCACACTAACGTTTCAGGAAGGCGTGTGCCTGTCGTCTTTTCTCAGGGCCTGCTATTCCCCAGACATTCCATGTAATGAGTTTCAGTATTTGTGCCGCCATCGTCCAAACATCTTCTGCCTTTTTCTACCCCCACCCTCCTTGTGATTGCAAGTCTCCCCACTCCAGCCCCCCTGGTTTTGATTCGGAGACAGGTTTTCTAGACACGACAATGATAACTTCTACCAACATTTTAGAACACAACCAACTAAAACATCCCCTTCTATCCCCTCCCCCTGGGCAGTCGTGTGAGTCCCATTCCCTTTTTTCTTTATCCGGAACAACAACTTGCACATGCCGCCCCATTACCCACCCTTCCAAACAAACAGTGATCTGATTCCACACCTCTATTTTATAAGGTATATGCGCAACTCCTTTAGCTGCATTAGGTGTGTAGATGAGTGTCTCTGTAACTTGATGCTGTGCCAGTGGCTTGGTATCCGCCGGGGTACGAGGGGACATCTCAAGCTCCCCACACGAATACCACCGTCTGTGTGTGGGGGGGGGGTGCCCTCCCCGAAAGCCTGCCACACATGTTAAAGATATCAATCTGTGCACAAGAGAATCCAGACAATCTAACTCTACCTGCATTCCAATACTTTTCCCATGCCCCTTGAAATCATAGTGTCAGATCACTTATCTGTACTTTATACCTCTCTACCCTTCTCTCCCAGTTCATTTGTGAGTGTTCCCTGAGCCGCCAGGGTCTGCAGTGTGGTCTTGAGACGCCTCTTTGGACTCCAGCACCGTCTCCGAGGCCTGCAGCGTCCCATCAGGGCAGACTCTGATCCGCCCTGGACTGCAGACTCCCCTTCGTGGTGGTTGTTGCTTTGCCCTTCGCCGTTCATGGTTCCATTCCCCCGTCGCCGACAATCTGGTTAATCCTGTCGATGGGACCAGATAGGCCCCAGCCTCACCCCTTGAATCCAGCCAGTCGCTTGCTTCAGTTGCCGAAAAGAAGAACAGGGTGCTTTCCTCCCTCTCGATCAATGCTCGCCTCTTCCCTTTTCTGCTAATATTTCCTCTCCACTATTCTTCTGTTTCTTGGGGTCGCCTGCACATCAAAATGTCACTGCTAGTCCCCTGAGGCTTTCCCTCGATGCCTTCAATTCACCTTAATAGTGGAGTTTTTCGGCGGTCGCACGTCACCGGGGGAAGCAGGTGTTGCTGCCCACCCTAATTGGGCAGTAGAGTAGACCGGATACTGCAGGATGAAACCAGATTATCGGGCTGCCGAAGGGGGCGCCTGTAGAGACGTCTTGCTAGGCCACGCCCCCCAAGTATGCTTTCTAGTTATAACTTTTGCAAGTATAGCTTTCTTATTTTAGCCTCTGCTGGTAGGAATTTTTGCTAATTTGAATCTCTGTTGTTGCGGTTCACGTGTAGCTGGAAACGAGGTCTACTAGAATTTTAGTTAATGGGAGAAAGTAATTTAACTCTTTTATCATCTTTTCCTTGAACAGTTGAGCGCGGTTTTGATCTTAGAAGTGTTTGGTTTGCTTTTACATTTTTAATTAATATGCTCTTTGAAAGTGACGCTTTCAATGGCCATCTATGCATTAAAGCCACATTCCCTGTTCTATATCTATATCCCTGTAATCTAGTCCTTAGTGCTCCAAAATGTGTATTTTCCGTTACAGTTTCCCCAGTAAGCCCTTAGTTTGTCCTGTTTTCATGACCAGGAGAAATACAGAAAACCAAACTATATAAAATAAACTCCATTCATGTCATTGGCATCTGCCGGATCCTGCCCATACCCCCCCCCCAACAATTTATTTGGGGCAGTGTCAAATTTGTGTAGTTTGCAGAACATACTCCACTTCTCTGGACAGAATGACTAAAAGTGTAAAGATAATAAAGGCAGAGTCCGATTAACAACTTTTTGACACTGTTTGGGCTAAGTGTTTCAGCGGATGTGAGAAGTCAGCTCTACTGTTAAATAATGAGATGCTAGATTCAAGTATATTGGGGATTATTTCTCCTGCTGTACCATTCTGACATGCAAGAGGTCATTCAAATATACATGGAATATACTATTTTAGTGATAATTCCTTCAAGACACTGCTCCATATCCCGGTGTTTACACAGAAATACTTTTCTATTGTCCTCTTACGTTTCAGTGAAGAATCGCACTGAGTTGCCATACTATAGAACCGCTGCAACCGCAATTATATTTTATGAAGTTCTTGTCATGTACTTCTACAATCTGAACAGCTGTTTATTGTGAAAATAGAACTTCAAAACATTGAAAATCAAAAGTGTAGCTAATGTGTCTCCACATTCCCATGTCTTGTGTCTTGCTGCTGGATGTCATGATAGCCCAACTCCTACATACTGTCACTTATGTCACTTATCTGTTAATACCAGGGCTGCATTTTCTGAAGCAGGTTCGACAACATGCTAGAAATTGCCCTAAAGCCAGGGAAGTCAAGAGAAGTGATTGAAAGAAGATGGGTTCAGTCTTTCACTAATGGTAATTGAAAAATCATGTTAGTTACCCTTTTATGAAATTTGTCTATTGTAGCGGGTAGCCTTGAATAATCCCAATGCTTAGCCAATTGTTTCTGAATTGGCAAGACGTAAGTTTCCCTGTCTGACTCTTTCTCGTCCTGACAGCATCTAATGTAATGATTTCAGCCTTGAAGTCCCTTATTGGATGCCAGTAGAAGAAAGACTACAATTAAAACGTCTTGTCTGCCCCACAAGGTCTTGCTTGGTTCTGCTTTGGAATATGCTTTAAAATTGCTTACTCTGTGTCTCTGAATTTCTATTTTTAATATTAACTTCCCAATATAAAATACTCTGCCCTGCTGAGATACAGATAATTTGTGGAATGGTTCATCACTCAAGGATCCTTCTTTAGAAGTTCCCTTCCATCGCCTCTCGCTATCAGGTGAACTCAGAAAAGTTCAGAAACACCTCAAAAACCACCTCACAGCAAGCGTTTGGTCCAGAATGATTATAACAAGCTCTGCCTGCTAATCTGTTCCCTCTACTGTTTTTTCTATCTCGCCTCGTTCAACCAGGTCTCTAAAGCTACTTCTGCTCAACAGCCTCACAAATCCAATAAATAAAAATGTAGTTTTTTGTTATGGTGAATCATAACACTATTAACAACTCTGGCCATTAATATTTGGCTTGTGCAGAGAATGGGCACAAGGACTTGGTGCCTTCCTGGTTTAGAATGAAAAACATTTTCATTGAGGTGGTGGATGACTTTCTAATAACTATGTGAAGAAGCACAATTAGTAGTCCTTCTGTTCAACATTGAAGGTTTCAATTAATGTATTTTACCTTCTTTCTAGTATGTAGTTTTTAATTTGTTAAAAATGTTTTCGGGGAGGAGCCAGGGGACTTGCAGGTTGAGGGCAGTGTGTGGGAGTTCCAATTTCCTGACTTCGTTTTTCACCCCCTGTTGCGGCTCAGGATGCTGACTGCTACCACAAGGGAATGGTGGCTGGAGGCTAGTAGTTGGTGAGGTGAGCCAGCTGTACACAGAGTAGCTCTTCTGCAGTGTTGGAAAGGGTGGTGGGAAAACAACTCTCGGCCTCTCTAGCAGGTGGTTGGATCAATCTGGGCCTGTAATGAGCGTGGAGGCTCAAGGCTCTCTCTCTCTATTCAGGCATAGGAGCTCCCAGACAGCTGGAGACACCTGCTGATCTGGCACTGATGTTGGTAATAGTGGCCTGTCCTGACTGATAGGTGGAGACCAGGCATGGTGTGTTATAGCCCCCTGGGAGGCCAATGGTTTATTTAGAGGCCCTATGTGAACCCAGCAACTGGATGAAGAAGGTGCACTGTAGCACGCAGCAGAGATTTTTGGGAAGGCCCATGGGAAGACCAAGCTAGATTTTAAACCCGACCAAGGAGAGAGATGCTGATACGGAGATTGATAACGTTGCATAGAGCTACGTGGCCAAAGGTCGGGTTTATGATCATGAGTTCCTTCAACTGCACACTAAAAAACATAGAAAGTGTCCTCTGCAACTGTTGAGTCCCAATTGGAGAGAGTCTAGGGTTGCAAAGTCACTGGACGCCAAAGTGCTTAGGTTAGAGGATGAGGCTGGAAGGTGGAAAAGCAGGCAAAGGAGCTTACTTAGTTCACAGACTCTATGGCTGTTGCAGAGATTGTCTTGGACACTAAATTAGAGACTGTGGAAACTGGATGAAGAGTGGTCTGCATCGGAGGTCTGGGTTTTCATCTTATGGATCCTGGGATACCAATTGTAGAGGTGATGAGCTCTTTCCTCGTTGAGGGCCTGAGGCCCACGGGTGGTACTGGCCATTACAAAATGCGGAATGTGTACATGCTCCTGCCTAAAATCTCGAAGAGGGCAGCATCTGATACAATTGTGCCCATACTTTGCAATCCGGATCTCAAAGAATGTATCCTGTGTAAGGCTTCCGATTTGAAAGGAGCCCTACAGGTGGATAGCATAAGGGTGCTTATTTTCCCCAGATGATAGTGAACAGATTAAACATATTCAACCAAACTCAGGTTGTCCACAAGTAGCTTCTGAATTAAAGGATATTCCAGCACAAGTTTGGAATCCTGCAAAACGATAGTGTGGCATAACAAATATAAGTAAGTCTTCTGGCACACAGTGAGGCAGTGCCATCCTCTTGAACAACTACCTAACTCCTGTTCGGTGTTCCTGATCTTCTTCCTGGTAGGTTTATGGCTCTAATAGCCTTGGTTCGTTGTCTCAGTTGCACCATTCCTTTTTAGGTCGAGCCTAGCGCAGCGCGCATGCGTTGCTCATTGGGGAGGCCTCTTGGAATCACTCCAGACTTTCTCAAAACTTGTCCGTGTGGTTTTTCAACTTCCACACATTCTATTGGCCTTTGCGTGTGGCTTTCAAAAATGAAAGCACGCAATTGGCCAAAGGCGGGTGCATGTCCCACTTTTTCTGTAAATGTTCACTCCCACGGCCTCCAGCTGTCGGGAGCGAGCAGCGGCGCGCAGGCTGCCAGCTGCATTCCTCGTCGTGGATCATTAAACACAGTGCGGTCACGCGCAGCTGGAACCGGACAACTTGTTCACTCTAGCGGACAGAACACCCTCTCAGCGCAGTGAAGTGCTTTATCAGCATATGGCGCTGCATGTAGCACACAAGAACTACTGAATAACTAAACATTCACTAAACTGGAGCGCCCTTTCTAAAGAACTAACGCGCCCCTTCTAATTGTATACATATTTCATTCTAACACATTAACTGTTGATCACTTAAAAAAGCATGATGGGGCCTGCCATCTGCTGAAGAACATGTTCATTTGGCGGTGCCGACCTGCACTTGGCACGTAATTAGCACACACATGCTAATGGCGCTGCCTATCTCTGGGCTTTTGTCTGGCCTCTCCTGGGGCTGTCAGGGTGTGAAACGCCAGGGACTGAAAGGATATGTCAGGAGCGGGGGCATTGAAGTGCAAATTCTGGATGTCGCTGCAGTTTCAAAGTTCCTCTTAATTCAAGACGTGGCTCACAGGCCTGCTCAACTGTAGGATTTCGAACAGGAAGTAGTGCATTTTGTCAGTGATACATGCAGTGGCGGGCATTAGTGCATAGGCCCCAATTCAAGAAAGGTGAATGAGTTTAGTGCACCGCTGCTGGTAAACGAGAAGAGAGCTATGTTCGACACTCTATTGGGCACTGAGGCCACTGCACATTTCTTACCACCTTTCAGGCACAAACACGTATTATCATTTATGTCTCCCATTTTTGATTAAATAAAGCTGTAGCTAGTACTGCAGTGGCCACCTCTGTGTGGCCACCTCTCTGAACCTAAACACATGACAGTGCACCCCTTTTCAAAGCCATTAGTTCCCAAAGTATCATGTACTATAAACTCTGCTTTTAAACTATGCACCAGGGCCCTGCGGACTGGCCTGTCTGGCTTGAAATAAAATGGTGATTAACAGCAGAGCACCAAGTTCCCGCTTTTTTGCAGTATCTGGCCTGTGCACCCAATTGCTGATATTTCCACTGCAATTAACATTCCAAGTTTTTTTTAAACTGAGGCTTGGCGTGAGACTTAACGTCGGGGGTCAGAGGGACATTTACCAGGGGCATGTTGTTGTTGATAAAAAGGCTCCACGTTTCTGCAGTCGTGGGTTGTCTTGACAGACCTATTGGCGGGGCACGGGCTTCTTTGAAGAAAGACACGATAAAGAGTTTGCATTGATAAAATAGCATTGACTGATATGAGCACCCTGCCCTGATAGATGCAATGTTTAGTTCTGTCGGATTCATGTGTTCTGGTGTCTTCAGATAAGGCACACTCAACCCCCTCTCTACGAAAAATAAAACCGCAGAAAATATTTCTTTGTACTGTTTCTTTGGTCTTACCTCCTTCTCCCCATCTTCTTTGATTATTCAATGGTTTTAAGAATATATTCCAAGATTTCTTAAGCATGAGAACAACTCTTTTTCTTTGGTCTTATCTCTATCTTTACATGTAACAGGCGTATTTATAGAACTCACATCCATTGACGTGGAGACCTTTAGTGTGCTCGATAGATAACAGATGTTAATGATATTTGTTTTATCGACCTCCGAGGGATGAAAAGCTGAACGGCCCATCAGATTTCAAACCTGTGACCATAGGGTACAACAAAGAGTCTGGCAAAGCCAATAGGTCTGGCAAAACACTTATAAGGTCCCAAAGGCGAGACCTATTGGCTATGCCAATGCTTGTTGGTTGTAGGCATTTCTTTCCTCTCTTGCTAATCCATTTTTCTTTCCTGGTCCTGCCCTTCCCATCCTCACAGTTTTTTTTTCCTCTCCTGTATTCTTCATGTGGCTGTTTAAATGGGATATATAGTAGAATAAAGCATGATAGAACAGCACTGATAAGCAGGATGGGTAGGGTCAGCATTACAATTACAATAGGATTACAGTATTTTTATTCTTTGTGAGTTGTCACAAAGGTATGCGCTGTTTTAGATTTTTCTTATTTTATTTTTTTAAAATCTTTTTATTCAATCATAAAACATAAATCATACAAATCAAACAAATCGGTACATTACTATAATCTCACAGTACAAAAGTATCAAGACACAGCGAATATATACATTTAGGCGTTAGGAAACATTACAAAAAGAGCATACTTTGTCGTTTCACATTTAAGCACTTAAATATCTTCATCGTCTACCACTAGGGAGGACAACAGGGGCGCACAGCAAACCCCTACTTTCGTTCCATGGATCCCATATTCTGGACCATTTTTGTGGGCAACCCCTACTTTCATAAACCACCCTCTCAGCCTGCATGCACCAATCCATGTCTAACTCCCAATCTTTGTAACGTAGCTGAACTCCACCCCTCCATGTTCTTGCAATGTTGCGCTTCGCCACCATACACCCCAGCGTAACCCACAACTTCTCGGTCCGTGACAAATCCGTGGCGTCCCAAATATTAAGGAGACACATCCGGGGTGAGTCGTCTATTTTAGACTTACAAACGCGAGTCATACCAGCAATGACTTTTTCCCAATATTTTCGTAGGACAGGGCAGTACCACCATTGATGCATATAAGTACCGTCTAGGCCACAACCACGCGGGCAAGCAGGGGATCCCAGCACCCCCATCTTAACCAATACAGAGCTGGTGTAGTACGTCCGATGCAACAATTTAAGTTGTATGAGTCTGAATCGCGATCGGATCACTACCTCGCGAGGGGATGCCAGCGCTTCTCTCCAATCGTCGTCATCCAGATCTCCAACATAGTAAGCCCATTTAGCCCGCAATTTATCCTGAGCGTCTGGAGTATGATTGAGGATTTTCCGGTAAGTCGGAGAGATGGCCTTCTCCGGGAGATAGTTGTCCAACAACCTATCCTCCAGAGGCGAGGAAACCGGTACCTCCGAGTTCTTAGGAATGGCTTTATACAATGCATTTCTGACCTGCAGATAACGGAAAGTTTCTCGATCGTGCAATTGATAATCTCTCTGCAGATCAGCAAAAGGGATCACTTTAAGACTCGCCCACAAATCCCCGACCGTAGAAAGACCTATCAAATCCCATTTATCGAATCCTGGCTGCTGGGAGAGCATACCCAAGTGGCCGGATTCCAGCAGGGGGGTAACTTGCGTTATTTTGTCTCTCCACCCCAAAGCCCGCGTTGCTTTATTCCATATATCCACAGTAGATGAAGTGGGAGTAAACCTGGGTACATAACGAGTACCTCCATAAAGTGCTCTGAGATAGGAGCCAGGTAGCATATTATGTCGGTCCATTCTATAAGCGGGGTCCGAAACAGGTAGATGAACCCATCGATTTAGAACAACAATTCGGAAGCCCAGTAATAAGACCTGATGTCAGGCAGGGCAATACCACCATCGTACCAGCTCTTTGTCAATTTCGTACGAGCGATACGGGGGGCACCCCGATCCCTGAGCAGGGCCCTAACTTCGGAGTCAATTAATTGGAAATACCGCAGAGGAACTGAGTATGGCGCGTTCTGCAAAGCATACAAAAACCGGGGGAGGGCCATCATCTTGTAAAGGGCCGCTCTACCTAACAATGTAAGGGGCAATGTTTTCCAGTGACGGATATCAGTTTTGAGACGAAGCAGGGGGGGTAACAAGTTACGTTCGTAAAATACAGAGGAATCTGGCGTAACGTAGATTCCTAAATATTGAAAGCCGTCCGTCACTATGTTGGCTTCACAACCCATCGGTAAAACCGGGGGGACCCCACTCAACACATACACCACGGACTTGTCCCAGTTGGTTGTATACCCGAAATATTTTTTAAATAAAGTGAAGATATAGGGGCGCTAGAGGGCGCCAAGCAAGATGGCCGCACCTTCGTGAGGCTCTTGCAGCACGGGCTGAAATCCGCTCATAATTCTAGCCATCTCAGGCAGTATTTGCCCGAAAACGACCGCACTGGAGAGCCGGCCCGTCAGGGAATGGCCTGCACTGCCTGAAAGCTGACATATCGGATCGTATGAGCCCCTAGACGACTCTGCCGGCGGGCCGACGAAACAGACAAAATGGCGGACTGCGGACCCCGAAGACGGAGCTGAGCCCTGCTGCACCTGTGCGCTGGAAAACGCGGATCGCACGAGTGGGGAGACCGCAGCCTCCTGACAACTAAGCACACACCGTGGATGCCCTGACGGACCCAGCGACACCGATTGCCACGGAGCACCTGGTGAAGTACTGAATCAGCGGACTCCGCCGCGAGTTGCCATACCGCTGTGACTGTCTGGGGCGGCGCGGCGGGCGACTGGAGGGCCGCCTCTGGGGCCGAAGCGGCGCTGCTGCGGGGGCGGAGATGCGATGGACTGTCGACCCCTCGCTATATGCCTGCGAAGTGACTGACGGAGCCGGGAGCACCGCGATACCTGCTCCGGACCGGGCGCGTCGATAGAGGGCGACACCCCCCCCCCCGGGAGATCGCCACCCATTTGCAGCGCTAACGGAACCGGGAATGCTGAGATGACACCTCTGCTGCCGCTCTCGAGGTAAGAGCGAGCTGGGCCCCCTGTGCACGAAGTAACACGTCAATAGCTGCGCCAGGAACTGCGACACGCGACTCCCCCCAGCGCCGATACCGCAGACGAGCAGACTTGCCACTGGTTCCGGGGACTAAGGAGCGCGCTCCTGCCGCCTCGCCTCAGGCCCCCATACGCCAGCCTGGGGGAGTCCTGACCCATATCTTGACCTCCTCCTGGATGCATTGGCTGACTTGGAGAAACGGAGAAGCGGCCCCGGCAAGGGCCATGACCAGAGTGATTCTCGCAGGAGCTTGAGACCACATGCGAGGGTGTACCGCACTGGGGGCTGGTAGCAGACACCACCGCCCGCATATAATATTGGAAACCTGGAGTGCCCCAAGGACCCACGCACTGCGCGATGTGCCGCCTCTAGGAACCCCACACCTCAGAGGTCCTGTAGCTGTGCCTAGCACCCACAGCCAAAACTGCACGAGGGGTGGAGAATCGAAGATAGTGAAGGGACCCGGGAGAAACGCGACTGACCTTTGGGGCTGGCCCCTTGCCCCCGGCTCTGCTACCCACGACCTGAAGGGGCTCGACCCGCCTGCAACCGGCCTTGCCTGGCACTGGCCTTAATTTTGGGCGGCGGACGGTGCGTACCAAAGCTTGAGTACTTTACCTCACACCGTGTACAGCGCCATAATAAACGCCAGACCACACATTTTGCAGCCATGGGAAAGCCGGACGGGCGACAGCCTAAGCTAACCTTCGACACCCGTAAGTCGACCCGCTCCCAGACAGAGCCCGATGAAGACCAACCGGATGCGCCTCCCCCCTCGACCGTGGATCTCAAAGACCTGCTGCTGGCGATGCAATCCAGCCTAACCTCCATAGAATCCAAAATGGATTCCATGAACACCAGACTAGAGGGTCTAACACATAGAGTGGAGAAACACGATGACCGCCTCGTAGAAGCGGAACGGCGAATCTCAGACTTGGAAGATACGACCAGCGCCACTACTAGTCGCACCCTTGAGATGGAGAGAATCTTGAAAGTAATAGCAGCCAAAAATGAAGATTTGGAATCTCGCTCAAGGAGGAACAACCTACGGATCCTAGGAATATCGGAATCCACGGCCACCGGAAAGATGGAAGAGTATGTTGAAAGACTCCTCATTACACTCTTCGGGAGGGACGCCTTTTCACAGCTACTGGTTGTAGAACGCGCACACCGGTCCTTGGCGAACCATCCAGCCCCAGGCACTCCCCCCTAGGCCTATCATCGCCAGGATGCTTAATTACCGTGATAGAGACGCTGCCCTCCGTCTCTCCAGGGAAAAAGGACAACTGCAATATGCCGGCATGGAAGTATCCATCTATCCCGACTTCACCATGGCTGTTCAGGATCAACGCCGCAAATTCTTACAGGTGAAGAAAAAACTGCAACAGCTTAATATGCCCTACGCCATGTTGTTCCCGGCCCGTCTCAAAGTAACGCACCAGGGAAAACAACATTTTTTCACAAACCCGCAGCACGCCCAGGACTTTCTGAAAACGCTGCCCAAAACACCTACAGGACACCTGTCCCCGGCGCATCGGCCCGCCGATAATGGAAACGTGTCGGATATCGAATGACACACATGGGATACAGTCTCTAACCATTCATGCCGGCTTCTCTGCTCACTTCAACTGGGTACCTTCCCCCCTACAATGTGGGGGGGGGGACACTTATCCACGACACTGCCGTTCCTGCGAGCCCACTCTTCTGCTAACGGCGGGATGCTGCCTAATATTGCCACCCGAGCACCCTCGCTTCGACGAGGAGAACTTGACCGCCCTCTGACGACCACCCCACAGGTGAACCCTAAACACTTCATACAGTAAATGTTTCAAGGTTTGGCCTCCACTCCCCCCGTTGGGGAGCTGGCGATAGGCCTTCTGTTGGTGGGAGGGGGGTGGGATGGGGCACGGCGAGATTGGGTCGCTGATGTGGGAGGAGGGAGGGTAAGGGAAATGTTTTTTCTTTTTCATTATTTATACAAAGCCTCACTGTTTCGCTTCACACGGCTCTGCTCACACAGTAAACCAAAGATATACACCACACGATTCTCCACCGCGTAGTACGCAAGCCATAAATGGGGACACACTCCTGACCTCTACCCTATAACTTCTTGACCTGGAATGTCAGGGGACTGGGGAACCCACGAAAACGCCGACACATACTCGCTTACTTAGAGCGACATAATATACACTGCGCCATGCTTCAGGAAACTCACCTAGCTTCCACCCCACCTCCCACCTTCGCAGCCAGATGGGCCACCAGTACCTGCTTTTCCTCCTACTCCTCATATGCCCGAGGCACCCTCATACTGGTGAAACGCTCACTCCCCTATACCCCTATTGGCTCCTATGGAGACCCACAAGGTAGATACAGTATCCTATGGGGAGACTGTCCGCACAATCCATTACAATGGTCTCCTGTTATGGGCCCAACAATGACGACCCGGAATTTTTCCGTATCCTCTGGGGCAAAATTATGGACATAGGCTCCACACACCTGATATGGGGAGGGGATTTCAACGTAACTGTCAATCCGACCCTGGACAGATCCCACCCACAGACCAGGCATTACACTGCAGCGCAAGTAACCCTCCGCAGCATCATAGAGGACAATAGCCTGACAGACGCCTGGCGAACGCTTCACCTGCACACTCGGGAAGGGACGTGCTATTCCACTGCCCACTCTTCCTGGTCACGCATTGACACCTGGCTCCTGGATAAAGGGTTAACCACTTGGCTGACACACGCATCCCACCTCCCCCGCACATATTCGGACCACTCGCCGGTCCTCCTTTCTCTTACGCCTCCCCAGGCTGACCCGCCTTATATCTCCTGGCGACTCAACCCTCAGTCGCTACTAGACCCAGTGTTCAAAAGTGAACTTGAACAAGAAATAACAGATTTCTTCCCTCGCAATGACAACTCAGTTACACAATATTCGATGGTGTGGGAAGCCTTTAAGGTCACTATACGGGGCATATGCATAGCTAAAAGCGGTGGGATATTAAAAGATATTCGCAATACATTGAAAACAATAGAACAAAACCTCAAACAAATGGAGCTGGCCTTGGAGGCTGCACCCACTCCTGACCAGAAGGCGCGACTTCGCGAACTCCTGACTGACTACCAAGAAACAGCGGAAAGGGAGTGTAAATTCAGGGGGAAGTATCACCAAGCGCGACGATACGGAGAGGGAGAGAGACCTGGAAAGGCGCTGGCCTCAGTGATCCGCCCCCCCCGATTCGCTAATACGGTACTGGAAATAGAGGACGACGATGGACAAATACATAGAGACAACTCGGAGATAGCGAACACATTTTACAAATTTTATAAACACCTGTATAAAACGCACAGGGAGCACACAGTAGATTTTGCCCCATTCTTTGAGGATACGGCCATAGCCTGGCTGGGAGACGATCAAAGAGAATCCCTCCTTGCGCATTATGAAGATGACGAGATGATTACGGCAATTATGCAACTGCAATCAGGCAAAGCCCCGGGGCCAGACGGCCTCCCGGCCGAGTTCTATAAAACATTCCGGCACCTTCTCATCCCTATATTGCGACATGTGCTTGAGGACGCGCGCGAGACGGGCATTCTCCCAAGATCAATGCGAGAAGCGCTCATTATATCCCTGCCCAAACCAGGAAAACCGACTACGCAGGTGGACTCATATCGGCCCTTGTCCCTCATCAATGTGGACGCCAAGATTTTGGCGAAGCTAATAGCTAACCGTCTAAGCCCCCTCATGCCTGCCCTTGTTCTCCCAGACCAATCTGGGTTTGTGCCGACTAGGAGCACCTCTCATAATTTGCGTACCCTATTCGCGATCCTCCAAGACATAGACCCTGATCATAATGCTGCTGCCATTTTCTTAGACGCTACTAAGGCGTTTGATTCCCTGGAGTGGGACTATCTCGCCTTTGTGTTACAACGCATGGGTTTCCCCCTCCCGTTTCTCGCCTGGATAAACCTATTATATACTGATCTACACGCTACAGTGTTGCTTAATGGCAAACGCACACCTGCTTTTACTATAGCCAGGGGTACCAGACAGGGATGCCCCTTGTCCCCCCTGCTATTCGCCTTGGCGGTTGAACCACTGGCCGCCAAAATACGTCAACACTTTCGGGAATATGCCATTGTATATCCGCAGGTTCAAATCTTAATTTCTCTATACGCCGATGATATTACCCTCTATTTGTGAAACCCGGCAGAGAGTCTAAATCCCATCCTCCGACTGTTCATCCTTTTTGGACGAATATCCGGCATAAATATCAACTGGGGAAAGTCCCAAATCTACCCCCTCACCGATTCCTCCCTAAGGTTTGTACCAGATTACCCTCTTAAATGGTGCGACAACACACTCACTTACCTTGGCATAGTAGTATTCCGCAACCGAGAAGAACTCATGAAAGCCAATTATGGTCGCGTACTAACCTCGCTGACGGACAAAATCACACGGTGGATTGCGATGCCACTGTCAATAGCGGGCAGAGCTGCCCTTATTAAGATGGTAATACTGCCTAAACTATTATACTTATTCGTAAATATACCATATGCCCCTGGCCGTCACTTTTTCTCGGCTATCAAAAGCCAACTCATTCGGCTCCCCTGGGGAGGTAAGCAGGCCCGACTACGCTGGGATGTCCTTACGCGGCCCTTCAGCAACGGGGGGTTTGAAATACCAGATCTGGAGCTATATTTCATCTGCGCCCAAGCCCACTATGCCACATACTGGATACACCCACCTCCCTATATGCCGCATCTGGCAATTGAAGATGGGTACATGAACCCCACCCCCTGCACTGCATACTTAAGCACTCCCGCGGTCCCACGGTGACTCGCCTCCACCACCGTTCAATGCACCACCAGCGCATGGCGCGACATAGCGAACATTACGCGCACCACGCTGCTATATTCCCCCCCTTCTGCCCCTTGCCGGCAAATTCCACGCACCCCAAAGGACCCTACGATCAGCCCAGCTCTCCTATGCCGTGGTCCCCCGCACCAGAAAGACCAGATCGGGAGGCCGCTCCTTCTCCTTCCTCGCGGCCAAAGCATGGAACGCCCTTCCGCTCCACCTCAGACAGACAACATCGCTCCCCATCTTCGCAAGAAACCTCAAAACCTGGCTCTTCGACAGACCCCCTCCTTGATGGAATGGAACCTGCACCCCCCACACCCACCCCACCCCTAGCGCCTTGAGACCCTTACGGGTGAGTAGTCGCACTTTAACAAACTCCTGATTGATTGATTGATACGACATTCCGGTAACGCAAGAGGGTGGGTGCCGCAAACTACTTCGTAGATTGTCCATACGATCCTGGGGACAGCTATACGACAAATCCAAATTCCTCACGAGTGAGGAATTTTTTGGCTCCGTATCCCCCTCCCTTCTGGAGAGATTTTATTATGTCAGATTACGTCAAAATGTCAGGGCCCTCGCACCCAAATTTCCGCTAGAGCCTCCCATTCTGTCTCCCCTGCATGCCCTGTTGCAACAAACTGCCCCTTCCCATGTCATATCACTACTCTACCGCACTGTGCAGAAAGATAGAGACTACGACCTCCCTCCGGCCAAAACTAAATGGGAGGCAGAACTAGGACATCCACTGACGGAGGAACAATGGACCTATTGCTGCAAACAAATGGGAGAAATCTCGGCTAACAGCAAATTCCGTATCCTCCATTATAAATTTGTCCACCGCCTCTATTATACACCAGCACGCCTACACCGCCTGGGTCTTCGAGATAACGACAGATGTGATAGATGTGGCGGTGCGACGGCCGGGTTTCGACACCTCGCCTGGGACTGTCCCCCCGTACGACAGTACTGGAGAGAGGTCCTCATAGCACTAGACCAAATGACTGGGCTACATATCCCAGACGACCCCCTGACTGCAATTCTGGGATACCCTGCACCTATAGCTGCTAAAATACGAAAGTACACTTCCCTTGCACTCCTCCTCGCAAAGAGGAGAGTGGCCTGCAGATGGGGTAGAGGGAGGGCGCCAAAATTCAAGGATTGGCTGCAAGACCTCATATACTGCCAAGAACAACTACACCTCTATGCGGAACTTCTGCCCCCCTCCTCCAGGCCAAGGGACATATGGGCACCCCTGCAGATATACCTGTTAGAACACACCGACGACGCAGACACCAATGACCCCCCCCACCCCGGCGCCATGAGAGAGATGGGACTACGACGAACCCCCGTATAGAACATCACACACTCCCCATGATAGACACTGGGCCGCTCTGGAGCACGGTCTTAATATCCCCCTTACTCGATACAGCATATTCACTACACTTTGGTTACTACATATGGAGCATGTGAGCGAAGCGAAAATGTCTCCTTGTTCTTCTCTAGTTTCATAAAACTGTTGCTCTGAATCAGACACGTACAGGGCACTCCCTGATCGTTGGTAGCACCACATTCCCTCAGACGCGGCCGGCCCGATGTGGTTGTAGGCGACATGCTGTGTTATTTTCCGACTATCAATGACGCATTGGTGCACGCTGCCTCGTTGTGCCGGCCCATTTGGGGATGTAGGCATTCTACTGTGTAACTTGTTCAACTACCAATAAAGGTTTTCAAAACTTAAAAAAATAAATAAAAATAAAGTGAAGATATGGAGGACACGTCGCAGTGAGAAATAAGGTCTGGCCAGGTACAACAAAATGTTGTCGGCGTAAAGGGAAATCTTATCGGACCAATCAGGCGCCCAGTTCAATCCCCTAATAAGCGGGTCTCCCCTTATCCAAATCGCCAGGGGCTCCAGATTTTTCTTATTTTTGTGCAAACTTCTAATTAAAAAAATGTAAATCTAAAAACATTTTCATAGTTTTTCTTCCCCTTCCCTCTCTTAAAGGTTAGCTTTCTGTAGTAGTTTTCCCTTCAGGGACGAGCCCAGGTTCAGCAACCCCTTTAGATAGTGACCATATGTTTTCCTGTACGTTTGTGAGGAGAGATTTTATTTGGGATCATGTGATTACTGAAAAACCTGATCAGCGAGGTTTTACAGGAAAAACACTGCAAAGACCAGTTATGACAAGGAAAAGGAGTTTAAGGCTATTACAAGAGAAAAATAAAACAGATAAATATATATTTTAAAAATTAATTATTGATGCTTCAAAGGTATGCTCCAAATGGATACTCACTGCTCGTGCCCTCCCCACCCCCGAGATGGCCCGCCTCTCTCGTGCCCCTCGATGTGCCCCTTCTGCGCACTTTGTTGGAACCAGGGATAGGTGGTTTGGGTGGCGGGCACCTTTGCCTCCTTTCCTGTACCCACCTTGCACACTACTAGATGCCTCTTCGTTCTAGGGGCTGGGAGGATAGGGGTCTGATTCTGCACATTGTTATATCCGGTGGCCTGGTTAGTGTGTGCTGATAAGTGAAGGTGGCAGCTGGTGCTGTTTGCAGTGTACCCACTTCTTGAGCCTCCTCCCGTTGGAGGGAGTTGAAAGAAGAATGTAGCTAGGTGCGGTGAATGTAGTAAGTTGAGATGGGGACTTTAGACTGATATTGACTTCAGTTGACACTAGCACTTTTGCAAAAGTTTGTTAAAAGATCGCAAGCTTAGGGATTTGGGGGGGAGGAGTTGTTTGGGGCACGTACGATGTCTTTTGTAATGTGCTACATGGCCTTGTATGCAGGCATTTCGCTAGCATGTTTCTATATTCGCAGCCACTGGGTATGACTCTGTACTGAATTTTGGCATCTCTGTTTCAAATGTGGTTTCCTGCCGTGTCATGCTGTAATGCTTAATTCTTATGCCCATAAAATCAATAAAGAAAGCTTGAGCAAAGAAAACCAAGATCACAAGTTTTTAACCTAGGCAAGAGCAGTTTAACGGAAACAGTGTGTGCTTATGACCTTTTCTAACCTTCTGAGAGCTTCTGTGATGACTTCTTTGTGCTTCCTACTTGCTGCACCACTGACAAAACCATCACCAGTGAGCTTACCTAAGCCCTGCAACCCTTTGCCCTTAATTGGTTACCCGTGAGCATTGGTCACAGGTACAAAGAGTTCAGGTGCATGTAGCAGATTCTGACTGGATTGGAGTGGGCAAGGAACTGGGCAGGCAGAGAGGTGGCACCCAGTGCAGCTTGTTCTTGACAGGGAGTTGAATAGAGTCAAACGGCTGAGCCTCACCATTTTGATCTGCAAATGTTCACAACTGCTACCGCATAAGAGAATTTAACTTCTCATCATGAATTTTCTTATATTTCATTGTATATTATTATGCTGAGCAGATCTCAGAAAATTATAAAATGCAGTTCAAAAGACATGCACACCTGAGCTATAGCAGCAGTTTTACCATAAGTTACTGCTACCGCTACTGCCACTACCTCTTTTACTACTATTGCCTCTCAGTAAACACAAAGTGCTCATAAATAAACAGATTCAGTAGAAAGAACAAAAACCTCTAAACAGCAAACAATTTTAACCCGTTTCTCACCTACCGGTGCTCCACTAAATACGCCTAGTAATGACAATGCTCGTGTTGTCGCTGTGCATAAACGTAAAGATGCTACTGTTGATAGTCAATTCAGTACAACAAATGCCACACCTGTGACACTTAGATTTATTAATATCATTGCCTCGGAAATACAGATTAATGCTACAAACACTACAAACCCTATAAAAGCATCAGTATTATCTTCTGGAACTAATTACAATGATTTGTAAGAGTCAATTAATGCAGCTCAGTTGGGTTATGTGGTTATTGGAACTGCTAATTGTGAATTTATCAATTTGATAACTGATTTAATAATGGATTTGGATGTATAACTGTCACTCATGAATCTATTAATATGCAATCAATGTATAGTCTGGAAGATAACTCAGTTTTCTTACCGATGCATAATAATTTACCTTTCAACAGCAATATCAATGTCTGAACATTGACGGTGTACCTTCCACGTTCCCAATTGTGACTTTAATCGGCGCTATCCGTTACATAGTTATAAAAAATTTGATACCTTGTGGAATCAGTCATTATCGGAATAAGTAGTACTGCAAAAAATCTCAAAAGATTCAAAAGCCATTGATGACCTCTCAAAAAGGTATCGGTAGCTAACAATCTGATGGGGTTGTTTCCACTTAACATTCGTTCTGCACTACGTTTTGATGATATAATGGATTCAATCTAACTACTTCTGGGAAAATTAGTAAAACATCTACAATCTTGTACTCACTCAGAGCATTGGAAAACACTTTTCAGTGAGACCGCACTTATGACATCGGAATAAGAAGTCATCCAACTCCCTTTGAATAAGGGTTCTTGTAACTTTCAAAGTAAAAACATTATCAGCCATAACAGCTCTACACAGGAGCGAGGTCAAACAATTTCAGGTTTGACACCTCTGGTAAATCAGTTGACAGTAGAATAACATGTAACTACCCAATTTCTTCAAATAGCAACCAAGTGCCTACTATCACTACTATTGTCTCCGCTAAGGATGCTAAATTTCAACAATATACCCGCAAATGTAGACTAAAAAACTAAGGAGTCTAAACAAAAACCTGATACAAAGTAGGGGATAGAGCCCATCATAGTACTACATCAAATATTACATTATTTCCTATTTTTCAAGAATAATATAACAAGAATTCAGAACCTATCAATGCATAAATGATCAAATTCTGGATGCACAAAATAACCGAAATAAAGTAATATCTAGTGCACAAGGAAACTATATTATATCAAGTTGTGCTAAAGAACACCTAGATCTCCCTAACCTAAATTTGGCATGCATTACGAAGGCACCTCAAACAAACAGAAATACGTTCGAAAGGTGATGGTACAGGAAAGGTAGTCACCAGTACTACTACACTTAATCCAGCTGAAGGATCTACACAAAAGCATTTCAAGCTCTGGGAAGTCATTAGCGTTTCATCAAGTGCCCCTTAATCTAGATCGCACCAAGGGGCAAATGAATTTCAACAAAGCAAAGGAGAGAGACCTTTCCAGCTTTATTTCCGTGGGGGGTTCGTAGGAAAAAGAAAAGCTATCTCTTTTGAACTCTAAGAAGAAAGAAAAAAAACTTTTTGGGGAAAAAACGTAAATTGTGCAACACCTATTTTTAGTCCTTCTTATGCTCAACCTAACACCGAGAACCAGAATTATACCAAATTGATCTGCCCCTATCACTCAGAAGGCCTGCATGACTAATTGACTCGTCAAAACATTTTTAAATCCTTGGAGGAATTCAGCAACATCAATTCCCAAGATCTTAACAGAGTTACCACTTAATATGGAATTTATTTGTACAACTTGGTCAAATAGTAACATGATCATTCTGCTTCAGAAAAGAAAAACTGAATTAGCCGAGTGGAATATCTTAATAAAATCTGCACTAAATCAAAAATATCTCTGTGTTTATAGTAGAAATGATTGGCTCTATTCAGTGCAAAGATAACTGATCGGAACAAGAGCACAATCTACAAAGATCCTGATGTTCTCCAATCAAATGAAGTGGGTAACCTAACTAACACTCTATCCATGAATCAACCCTCCCACAGAGCAGTAATAATTTCCTGACCCATCACTACAACACTTGACCAGTAGGACGTTAATTTGCTCTTGAAATAATGCAGGGTTTGAAAAGAAAATAGGACTGCATGGATCAGAACTTTTAAATGATCTTAATCAGCATCATATTATCTGTTTTCGAAAAACTTGGAATATCACTTGTCTCCACCTTTCAAATGTTTACATGCGCAAAGTATTTGCAACCAAAAGCCAGTTGGTCATACTAAGCGGGGGCCTGGCTATGTTAATCCAAAACACTCCTAACTCCACAAACTCTAAACATTACTCTATCACAACACCTGGCAGTACTTTTTAGTTTTTCATATTAAATATATTTAATACTAGTAACAACAGCACTTTTCTTTCTACAACACTTGTAGTTAAAAACAAAATACTTTTTTACTAATAATAAGTAATAATAAGTACTTGAGCAACAAATAATACTTTCTACTACCTACAAAAAAACTATATAAAAATGTTAGATGCTTATCAAAAATTTCACATTTTTTTTATAGGAATCACGAAATTGGTGCTCTAAAACGCCAACTAAAGAAGATTATGCATACAATTAGTTAAGCAAAGTGGGAGTGCTTATGGACCAAATTATACCAGTCTACTCAATCCTGAGACAGCTTTAAATTCAGGATGCTACTGGACCACAAATCCTGATAACATAAAAAAGAATGTGATTGCAACATGTCGTATTATAACTGGAGGAATTACATTGGCAAATTATATGAAAATTCAATAAAGTCTCTGTACTTCATTGAATTATATCGAAAAGAAGGTCAAATACACCAAAAACAACTCTTTAACCTGATCATGGCTGTAAATAGTCTCTTGCTGCAGGACCTAATGGGATACCAACAGCTTTAATAAAGAAAGATCCCCAAAACTGGAGCTTTTTGTTATCCCTTTTATTTACTGACTTTGCACTAACTGGTCAACTTCCATCTTCCAGGAAAGTATCTATTATTCATCCTATCTAAAAATGTTGCTTTAAATTGGATCCAAATAACTGTCGATGTAGCTACTCGATGTAGATGGCAAGATTTTTTTCTCAACAAATGTAAAAAATTAGCATTCAATAACATTATTAACCCATTTCAAACCGGATTTAAAGCTCCATGCTCTACAATTGACTGCATTTTCGTCCTGCATTTAATGGCAAAAAGAGCTTTTCAAGAGAGTCTAAAGCTGTTATGTAGATTACTCTACGGCCTCAGATTGTATTTAGAGGAATCTCTTATGGGGAAATTATCATCCTGGGTATTGAACAAACCTTGCTAAACCTAATAACTGAACTACTATACAAAGATGCATGGGTTTCAGTCGGGGTTTAACCCTAAACATTCAGACAAAATATGGGCTTAAATAGGTGCATATCTTGACTCCCTAATGTTTTCATTCTACATTGCCGATTTGCCAGCTGCTCTAATTCATAAGGACTGATTTCCACCAAAAATTAACCAGACCACAATCGGTCATCTAGCATCTTCTAATGACTTGTTTTTTCTATCACAAACTCAAAGAAGCATTCCACAGTACCTTAATTGTGTAAGAGAATATAATAATACACATAACTCGAAAGTTAATTGGTCAAAAACTCAAATTATATTTTTTGAATGTGCGTAATCACATTTCAAATGTTTTTTTGATAATATTACCATTGACTTAGTTACAATTTAGCTGGTGTTTTGCAGATTTATGATTAGATTAGTAGGTCGTTCAATTAAATGTCTTTCCTTAGCTTGCGTGAGGCTAAAGCTAACTTATGCCAAGTGAACTTGAAAATAACTAATTCCAGTGAGCTGTCTGGCACCTCACATTTAGCATTCTATATTGAAATGTTTTTCTTATTTTAACTGTTCTAAATGATCTAATCTTACTGATTTTGATCAATTTAAAACAAACAAGTCTTACCATACCAAATGGATAGCGTTAAGAGTCAATTTAATGGATAACCTTAAAGATGAAGGTCAGGGTTTAGTATAGGGGTACATTTAGGTTTAGAGCCAAGGTTCCGTTAAGGAAAGCAGTTAGGGTTAGGCTCCAGTTTAGTGTAGGGGTTGGGGTTAGATTAGCTGAGGTGAATGAAATGCATTCTCATTAAAAGGAGAAGGTAATTAAAACATTTATTTTTGAGGTTTCTCTTGTGGAAAGCGCACTTTTACACTTGTGGTTATCACCACTCTGTCCATGAACAAATTATAGTGTGAGGAGTCGGAGGCAGACTTTTAAGCCATTTATTACGCTAGCGGGAACAATATACAACTCACACTCCGATGGCAAGCGTAAACTGCACAAGGATCAACATTTACTCTGCCATATTTATACACAACTCAAAGCAGAGCGTATGTGACTTCATACAAATTGCTTAGCAATGTAAATTCCTCATATCAGCATGAGGTCAGTTCAAAGAGTTGCATCTTATAAGATAAGAGTTGCGTATCAGTGGTACGACCTTCTAGCTCTGTGGTTTATCAGCTATATGTCATAAACAGATAAGTAAATTCGAGTACAACGGTCCTCTTCCAGCATGTTAGGAGAGTTGCATAAAAGTGAACAAAGTCTATCTGCTGACTAAAACAAACTTAGGAGCAAAGAAGCTTTTCTTGTGAAAGGGAGCTGTATTTGAGTTGAACGACATTTGTAGGCCTATTATATGAAATTAATGTGCTTTTAGTTCACTCTGTAATCCATGTCCTAAAACCAATATTTCACACTCTGTGTCCATTTGTTTGTGAAGGAATTTATCTGTTACAGAATGGCTTAGTAAATGTATTCATTATAATGGCGTAAGTCTTTGTAAGAGTCATGAGACACACTTAAGAGTATAGTTTATCACGAAGTAGACTTAGTAATGTGCCTTATATGTTCCTCATTATCAATATAAAGGTGTGTTTTTCGAATTTGGTAATTTATTCGGGGAACAGAACCACATTTGTTTTAAACAGGAAGGCGTTTCAAAGATTCTTCATTTTGGCAGTATAATCCAAGAATAGGAAAAATTGTGAGTAAGTCATCTATTTTAGACCACTGAACATCTGATCTGAGTGGGCTTATCAATCCGGAATTATGAGACCTGTAGAACATTATCGCGCATCAATCCAACAGACGAAGGATGTGAGGCAACAAAGAGCATTAATAGTGAATTTCCATGTGCGTGCACATGAAACCTAGCTCAGCAACATCCTTTTGAGAACAAATCTCACTGCACTACTAATAGAACAATGTATCGGCACAAACAAAATGTTTTAAAACTGAATTCCGTACTCTGACCTCATATCCACAATCAAAAAAGAAAACAAGCTAATATTAAGAAATGACTAGAAGCCGTTATTGTTCACTAGTTCATGCTAGAACTGGAGAAAAACACAATGATCTCAATTCACTCTACAAAATAATATTCAGACAGTACCAAATGCATCTGCCAATTAATACTGAAGTAAAATAGATTAAACATATCAACTCAGCCCTGAAATTCTTAAACAGGCCAACAGTAAAGATCAAACTCAATTCAAGACACTAGCGTTAGAAGAATAAAGCCTATTTGGTGAAGGTACAAAAAGCTATGAAAAAAAGTTGCATGACATAATCAGCCGAGAGCAAGCACATTTATGGAAACATTCACAAAGCCCTCAGGAGAAGAGAGTGTATTCTCTGTAACAGTCCACATACTATGTCATATCTTTCCAGAAATCCCTGGGTACGAGGCCCACTAGCTGGAATTCTGGAAATCCCAACAATAGATATACAAGAAAGCATTGTCAGAGGAGTTGTTTATAGTTCTGAATTAAAGGTCTCATTTCCACTTGTTGTAGCACATAGTACTTTACCATTTCAGTGGTGCCTTTCAGTATTTCAGAATGAATAATTAAAGTTTATCTTAGACCTCCATATCCTGCAAATGATTTGCAAGAACAACACCCTGTAGTTTAGTAATTTTATATTTCCTTCTACTTCCAGTGAATCATCTTATGGGGTAAAGCTTCTGTGCATCTGACCGAAGTCCACCTGGTGATGTACAGTAGAGGTGACAATTGGCATACATCTTGGTAGCAGAACACTATATTTCTATATTTTGTTTTTTTAGCGAAGAATACAAGAACGGCATGCCACTGTGTTTCTTGTGGTTTCAACAACATTTGTCTAGCTGATAAAAAAACAAAACACTTCCTATACTGTCGGAGTATAAAGGCTTTCCTGCAAGACCCTACTTTGCTTCAGTCACATTGAGTGAAGGACACAAAAAATTATAAACCGCATACGATGAAAAAGATTTCCAGCTGCTACACGTAGTTGATTTTGCATAAGTACACGTTTTATAAAAATTGTACCTTTTGTAAGCCATTATCTATGGTGCCAATGTAAAACGATCAAAAATAGTGTAGAAAGGAACTCGTAGCCGAACGATAAATGTGTATAGACTGAATTCAAACTAAACTTTAATGGATATAAAATAATTATGTTGCAAACAGGTATTGTTACCTCAGCATCTTGTGACAAGGGATACTTTTAAGTCATGTGTTCTGCCTTAAAACTATAAAGTGCAAGAGCCGCATTAGAAACCCAATACATTAAATCTAGCAATTGCCAAATTTTGAAAAGGTACCATGATGGTATTTTCATGATGATCGTCACAAACTCTTGCAAATAACTGATTTTGTTAAACTAAAGTTTTATTTTCTCACTTTCCTTAAATGGATTTATTCATCTGAAGAAACCAACAAATTCTTACCATATTAAGCTAACAAAAATCACATATATGTAGTGTTTGGTGTCGACTATCATGTTGTCTAGTAGGCACCCAGTTAAACATATCTAAACTCGTAACACATCTTTAAGAGGGAGACTCTATTGTCTCAGCAGTGAGTACTTATCTTATGAGCAGTCTTTCCAGCACACCCCTCTGTGCGCATTATACTATGATGATAGTGGAGGAGGTATGTTAGATTTTTCACTCAAAGCTTCATAGCTTGAGCCCATCAACAACCTAGGTCAAAAGATAAAGCAACTGTTCTTGTATATTCTAGGTGCAAGCTGCAATACTGTTTGTACTTATAAAAAGTAGTACACATGAAAGCAGCAGATGTGATTCGACACATTGGGGGTCATCATACACACACTATGCATAATATATTTCCAGTTAAAATTCTAAGTGAAATAGCTTAAAAATACCCCAAGCTAACAGAGCTCAATGACAAACAAAGGGGTATATTTATTTAAAAAAAAAAAAAAAATGTAACAGGTCATCATAACTGTAATTTCTTGTAATTTCTGATTTTCATCTCTAAATGGTGATCTCAGGTGGAAAGTATTTAAAACGTTGTAATTCGCTTAAGAGTTAGTATTTGGGACGATGTGTACTGGATCTGATATTCTATACACTTTAATGCCTCTTTTTAAAAGGCGTCATGTCTCCCAAACCAGGAAGTTCAGAGAACAAACAACTAATGGGAATATCTTGCATTACTGGTTTAACAATTGACAAGTCTAAATGAGATCACTTGTTATTTGTTTTATTTAGGATGGAAAGGAAAATGACACCATTGACATGGCAGTTCACAGATGCAGTTATTTGAATTATCAACATATGAAGTAGATGCAACATGTTATATAAATGCAAGCAACTGTCTTGCATGAAGTATTCTTTTGACATGTCTTGGGATAGCCTTGTATCTAGTGTGTCGCCATAGTCCTGCCTGAACTACAGCTTTCTTCGGGGAATCAAGTAGATATGATTTATGTGGAACTTTGAAATAATAAAACTGTGTTTAAGGTATAAACAACCAGTATCACTCACTATCCGTGTCTGCACCTTAGACATCAGACATGGAGTAATCCTGATTCTCCTGTAGTAGGCCCATTAGACCTTCCTATAACAAAATACATTACTCTGATCAAACAGTTTTGAATCTTGGTCCTCTTTGGTTTTGGCCATTAGCAAATTCAGTCATACCCAGGCAATGACCTTTGTAAAGCAACCTGATAAAGCAGAAACTGGGATGTCTGTGTTAAAAGAGAGCTAAATCCAGTGACCGTATAGGTAGTTGCTGGAGGTTCGATATCGGCTAATAAAGAATAAATTCCAAATCATCCTAAAACTCTTGATGTCCGGATTAACAGTGGAATGATTGATAACTGTGTGTAAACAACACTAAAGCGAAGAGCATATTCTCTATAAGGTAATCTACTTGCTCCAGTGCATTGCAGTAGCAGTGCATTGCCCAGACATCTGTTGCGCAACGGGAGAGTCATTTTCACCTGACGAGGTGAATTACCGCAGATTACCCCCAAATTATGCCATAATATGAATAGTTAGTAGAGTATAATTGCCATGTACCTTATGAGAAACCAGGCACCTACATTTAGTAAAATTATATAAGGAAACCGCCTCACTATTTCTGCGCCATATTTATTGTAACTTCCTGAGCTGTCTCCTCAAGCCTTACTCCCACATAGAGTTTTATTTTCTTTATCCTTCCATCTCCCAGTTCTTCCTCCTTTGCTGTCTTGTTCCCTCCCTGCTTTTCATATCTCCACCTTGATTACTCTGTCAATGCTTTCATGGCCAGCCGGCTGGATGCACAGAAAGAGCTACTCTTTAGGCACTGTTAACCCTCTAGATGGTGAGAGATGAGTATTTTGAGGAAGCTTAGTCTATTCACTGGGCTCCTCCCTGGTTCCCCCTGCCACGTTAGTTCCTTTCCTACCTCAAGTTTTTTTTT
Source organism: Calotriton arnoldi (assembly GCA_963921515.1). Lineage (NCBI taxonomy): Eukaryota > Metazoa > Chordata > Amphibia > Caudata > Salamandridae > Calotriton > Calotriton arnoldi. Next base: position 1,446,941 of record CAWUFW010002763.1, on the reverse strand, counting down.
TTTTAATTCCCCATCCCCACATTTGAGGCAGTCTCAGCAAAGACTGAAACATATTTACCGGTAAATAACATTATTGATGTCCCAATATGGCTCAGTGCCGTTTATAAACCAACTATCATAGTAAGAATTTGGTGATGTAAATTTGCAGTTAACTTGGTTCTGTCTTTAGTGAATCGTGAACAGTGACCATACAGTTTGCTTCACTCAGTCTTTTACACCACACATTAATAATGTTTATTTTACCTCCCAATTCAGATCTGCAATTTTAATGGTTTTGTTTCAAAAGCCATTTTCATCTGGGAAAACTGTTACAAGGCAACAGGTAAGCAATGCTGCTGACATTGTCTTGATGGCATTCTGAATACGTCTGAGTACAATGCTATGACAATCTGAATACCTACGAATACAATGGAACAATTTACTCACTTGCTCGTGTACATCTTTGTTACTAGTACTTATATAAGACACATTTTGCGATTGGTGTGTATGGCCTTGTGTTGCCTTCTGACAGTCTCATCTTTTGTTGAGTTTCTAAGGATAGGGGGCTGGTTCTTTTTCATTGGGATTTGGGTGTATGATTTTAGTATTTGTGGGTTATGAGTGGAGGGCTTTACCAATTGACATTCACAGTCTATGGGGCCTAGGTATGCCCATTGCACAGCAGATGTGTGTGTGGTGTTCCTTGGTTGGAAGTGCTGTTGAGTACCCTGACAGCCAACTTCATCACATATCTTTTTGAATGTATGCCTGTCCATTGGGTTGTATTGCATGTAATTGTGTCATCCTTATGTACTTTCTGCAGAGCATAGTCAGAGCTCCCTGTGCAAGTATGTGTATGTTATTTTGCCTTTCATAACTTCTCCACAACATTGTTAGCCTCATACCTGTTAACCTAATCCGTATTCTCTTTATTATTGGCTGTGTATTACTGGCCTGTGATCTAGAAAAACATGGACCAATTCTCAATGAAAATAATAACATTGGGATTTGTAGATTTACATCTACTATTTTCCTAAAATAATTATTTTTAGGGCACTGACAAACATTCCAAAGACTATACATAGTAATCTATGAAAATTGTCAATTTCTACATGTACGTCTATCATTAAGTCAACTGATTTTCCACTAGTTAAAATGCTCCTCATTTGCAATTACGTTCAAGTTGCAAAGGCATCTTATGTTTTCTTATTTTCTTCTCATGGATAATATATTTTAAGGTTGATATCTCTCTTCCCCTGCAACCCTGTTAAAAAAGGGGTATTTTTCTTACCCAATTAGCACACTTATGCAAATTGTTTATGGTTCTAGATATAGGTGCGCAAATTGGGTATTTAAAAAACTATGAGAACTTACCTAAATGCCTCTCCGCTGGGAACACATATTCCCAACCTTACCTCTCAAACCATTTGATTGCTGAAAAACCACCATGTTAGTGGATTTTCCACAGTTGGAAGCTTAAATTTACGGGTGAAAAAATATGTTGATTTCATTTGATGTGAATTAGTTTTTTTACACACTTAAGTTGTTTTCCCCAAGATGGGTCCATGTATAATCCTCGCTTTTTACTTTTGCGTTCACTAGAATCTTGTTTCCTTTTGGGTGCCTCGGGTGCATGTACTTCTGAGCCCTCCATCACTCAAGGCCCAGTTCCAAATTCTTTCTATGCCGTGATTTTTCTGGCTTATAAGCACATGAATCCGCTATCCGCTATCAGCAGCTGATCCAGATCAGAAACGTGATCTGTACTAGATCCAAATATTGAGTACCTGCTGCTGCTCTTGTGAAGATTCCTCCACATAATTTACAAAAGGGGGTAAAATTATCATGGATAGGTTTATAGTAGGCTCACACTGAGAGGATTGCATACCAATTGCATTCCTTCTGATTTTGCAATTTTGGTGGACCATAATACGGAAAGTCCACTTGAACCATTGCAACTTCTGAAGCCACCGTAGCATCCTAATTTGGTACCCCTGTAGACTGCATTTGAATATAGAGAGAGAGAGGCCATTACAACACTGTCCAATGAAACAGTGTTATTCCATGGGCACAGTTAGCTAGTTGTATGTGCACCGTGGAATGTGATGTCTGATTCTTTGTTTTAAACTTTTACAACTTTCATGGGTCTTAATATTCTGCTGCAAGGATAAGGCCTTTTTAGGAAAACCAAACTCACCTTGCAGCAGGTGGAGATACTTGATGCCTGTTCAGTGTCTAGTTCTTTGGACCTGCTTAATTTCACCTATCTGCTACTTTTAAATTTCATTCTAAGGTGAGAAGTTTGCCTGTATTGGTGAAGGATATGAGTAATTCCTTTTCCAACAGCTCCCAAGCTCTATATTTTGAGTTGGAACTCCTGGAGTTCAGAATTCCCCTATATTTACTTTTCAGGTAGAGATTCTTTTTGTGGTGTAAACCCAGAGTGCGTGTTTATACTAAAGATTGTTGATATTGACGCGAATTGAGGCCTGCTAGTTATCTAGAACTGTCATGCAGTGGCTTTACAGTAGCTGGTGTTCTTCAGAGGCAGACTACCAGACCGAGTCTCCAAAAAGCACATAACTGGCTTTTCCACAGATCATTGAGTGTCCTGTAAGATTATTGAGAATCCGTATTTTGACTATTACTAATGGTATTTCTGTTGTGCATCACTCAAAAGGGTGCACATTAATTGTTAGTCTGCAAGAATTCATTTGTCATGTGTAAATACTATTTCATGAATTTAAAACCACTACTTGGTGTTACACATATGGCGATACCATAATGGTTAAAAACCAGTACATGCTTTGTGTTAGCAATTTTGGTAATTTAATTTTACCTTTGTTAGAAAAACAACAAAACACTGCAATTTGTAAAGTTTTGGTTGTGCAACCATAAATTGGCTGGAAAGTTCTGGTTGTGTCCATAAAAACACAACCTGAATTGGTTGCATGCACTGCATTTACAAGACGTATCTTTGTTTCAGTTGCTTCATTGAGAATCGAGAAAACCCCAGAGTTCTAAGTGTGCCGTAGGTGGCGCTCAGGCTTGTGTCAAATTTGAATGGTGTACTGTTAAAAAAAAAAACGAAAATTGAGAATCTGTATACTTCATGTTATTGCTAAGTTATGAAGGATTCCCTTTGTCTTTTTGCAGTGGATCAGTATTGTGAAACATGCCTTGGCAAGCTGCATCCTTTCACTCCTGTGGTTTTTTGGCCTCACTCTTTGTGGACCTTTAAGGTAAGTTGCCCTTTTGAAATGTAATTTTATTTTCATCTTTTATTCAGTTTTTTTTCTGAGAAATGTTCCAAGTGAAACTATCATGCCTAGACAAAAGGCATTTCTTCTTTCGATGTATGGAAATAGAGGGTAACTACTGTCAGCACTACATTCCCCTCTATTAAGGAGCATTACAGACGACTTTGCTGAACAGTACCAATGCATTGATTTACCTCTTTGGGGAATCACATTGCTTGTACACAAACTGGAACTGTGTTACAAGCCTTTCAATTCTAAGTACACAAATCTGATCGAACCTGTGCTGTAGATTATTTTCATGTGAATATGTGGTTCAAGTTGGGTATCTTTGCCCTTCATCCAGTGTGTGCATATTATATCTGGATTGGTGTTTATGCATGGCACATCTCAGCAGAGATATTATGCGCCTATGAACCGGGTTGCAACTTGTATTGATGGTAATTCTCTGGAGTGCTTTGCAACCGCGTCAGGAGTATCAAGTGCTATGATAAAGTACAATACTTGGAGCCTGAGTAGATGACCGGCGCCCACGCTGTCCATTGAGCGGCGCTGCAGCCCTCGTCTAGATGCGGGCCTGGCGGGAGGAGCTGCCGCCATTTTAACTCTGAGCGCTGCTCCTCTTCCCACTGTGACTGGATGGCCCAGTGGATCCCTGGACGAAGAATGAGGGTGGGCCCCGGCTACCCGCAAGACTTCGGAGCCTGTGTGTGATTTGGGTGAGCCCCTCTGAGGTGCGACAGCCTGATTGTAACTGAGGCGAGCGGCTGCGCGGGGGCAAGCCCGCTCGCGGTGCTGCACTGAGTGTGAGCGGGCCTCGCGTGGAGGCAGCCTGTGACCGGAGGCTGCCGGAGGGCCCTTTAAAGAGAGCCGCTGCCACCTTCTGATTCGCCTTAGACTTTGTTGGGGACAGCAGAGGGCCTTGACACCCGGATGCCTGCTTGAGTCGTGGGGGGGGCGAGCACCACGGATCGGCGGTTGGGCGGGGCTTGTAGCTACAGGGCTCACCATTGCTCCTGAATATCGGCTGCAGTTGGGGATTGTGCAGGCCCCTGAAGAGTGCCTGGGGATGTGTAAAGAATCAACGGCCCCTTCCCGGGTCAATATAGAGTCTCTCAGAGACTGCGAAGGGTCTGGACCCCCGTATGCCTGCATGGGTTCTTGTAAGCCACACAGAGCAGATATTAGGCTGGGTGGGCCTGCCTCTGTTCGACCCTCCACTGTGCTTAACCATCGGGAGAAAGTATACATTGTGTCTTGTGCAGGCCCCTTGCCTAGAGCCTTAAGCGCCAACACGAGGCGGTGGGACGCACCAGCTCGCCAGACAGGTGTGTGTGATTCCATTGTGCCCGAGGGGCATCTGTTTCCCTGTCCGCTATGAGGGCCCCCCGCCTCTCCTGGGCAACTTACTTGGTTTGGTGCTGGCAGCGCGGGCTACGGTCCTGAGGAAGTGCGGAAAGCCATCTACTGTGTGAGTGGCGAGGACAATATCCACTGCTACATCTACAAGCTGTGGTCCCGGGGCCTGCTGATCTGCCTCTCACTGAGCTCATTTCCATCGGGTCCTGTTGGAGTGAGTGGCTGCTGTCCAGTGGTGCCGGGTAAGGAGCTGGGGAAGTCCCTTAGGGAGCAGAGTTCGAGAATCCTAATTCGGTGCCGCCTGCCTGCCTGCCTGGGAATGGAGAGGTGTTGCGCATGGGATTTGCGAAGATAGTGCAGCGTAGTGCCACCGTGCCGTGCTTGCCCGACTATAGGTGCAGTAGAGCCAGAGTCTAGAGGGCCGCACCCGGGGGGACACCTGACATCGCTACGCCCCAGTGGGCAGATGTGTGTGGTCTTAGACTACAGTTGTGGACAGTTCCTTGGTGTCCTGGCTCAGAACTCCGCTTGAACCACCTGCGAGTAGGGGAGATAGCTGCAAGTCTACGGAACGGCACTTCTGGCACTTCCAGTATGGTATACACTCTACCCTCACCATAGTGAAAGACAATGGACCCAAACGTACTAAAAATAAAAATAATCATTAACTATGTGCAACCCATTCCCCCGGAGGGCCAGCCGAGGGATGACGGACAAGGAAATTCAGAGTCCAGAGCTGATGCAACTCTGTCACTGGCAGACTTAAGAGCAGCAATTCAAAACTCACAAGAAGAAATGGTTAACAAAATTGACTATCAATGTCAATCTCTTACGCACTGATTTACATAAAGTTGCTGATTGTGTGAAGACCATGGAACAAAATGTAAATTCCCTGCAACAAGAGGTCCGCACTCTACGAGATACTGTTCTCAAACTTAAAACACTGACAACCTGTTTGAATACAAGAATGGGAAACTCAGAGGGGCGTTCCCGTAGGAATACCTTAAGATTCATGGGGTTCCCGTAAAGAGCAGAGAGTCAGTCTACCGAACTTTTCTTGGAGGAATGGATCATATCAGTCCTTATGCCCAAGAGACTCTCAAAACCTTTTACGGTCAACGGGTGCTCAGGGCCCTGGCTCCTACGGGAGTCCCCCCCACCCCCCTGCAAAAAGCCTTTCTTGTAATCAAGAGGAGGCTTCGAGACCTCAATATGAAATACAGTCCAATGTACCCGGCAACACTAGGAGTACAACACGAGGGGAAGGCCCTGTTCTTTTTCTTTCCGGAGGACATTAGTGAATGGCTGGATGCCTTGCCCTGTTCGTCGGGCTGAGGCCCAAGTCAATCTGCCTTGTCTCTGCCTGATACACAGCATCAATCGGCATGTTTCAGGCATCGAAGGGGAACTGGAAGAGCCTGGAGGATGACCGCAGGTCAGAGAGAATCCTGGTCGGCCCAGATGGCACCCTACAAACCACGGAAGTACTCCCAGGCTCAGGAGAAGACTCCCTAGGACAAAGAATGGACCAGGGTTCCCTCAGTGACACATTGACTCGCATTTGAGATGCGGATTAGCCTTGTTCCGCCGGAAGGTGGGATAGACCCACACGACTGCATGCTTTTGTGTTGTGGCTGGCCCCCCTTTTTTTGCCTGTGCCCTGAGTGAATCCTTGCATGTGTTGCCACGCACCAAAGATGGCCTTAGGGAACTGATACAGTAAGGTATTGTGAACTCTGGGGTCCTGGTGGGACTGGATGCTGGGTACTACTATGTTCGTCACTGTTGGTTCAGACATTATACCTTAACAGCTGGAGGTATCATGACCCAAAGGCTAGTAGCCACAGGGGAGGGGCTTGAGTGCCTAGGCCTCGCACCCTCTCTGATGACCTACCCTCTTGAATAGCACCATGTTTTGGGTTGTGTGAGGTAGGGCGGGGAGGGTTCTTTTTGTACTGTTTTTCTTTTTATTGAATTGCATTGATGGGGGGAATGGAGCAGCGTTTACTGACTAGCCACATGTCTATGTTTAGACTGGGTGGGTGGTCACACTGGCCAAGGTGTTAGGGAGGAGTTCCAAGAGATTAGAAGTTCTTGGTTGTGGGTAGGAGTTCAGATACTGATTTCACTCTTGTGCATGTACCCTGTCCGGTGGTCAGATATTACTCGCTGTTGGGTTATGTGTTGTGGGGAAGTACAAAATGTGTGGCAGAATGTGTGCACATTTAACATATGGCTGTTCCTACGCTGAAACTGATTACCTGGAATGTTAGGGATATTGCCCGGTTCCAGAAACGCAGAGGTGTCCATGCCTATTTAAAACGGTACAGAGTATCTATTGCGTTCCTCCAAGAAACACGTGTGGGGGGGACTATATTCCTTATTTTCGTAAACGCTGGAGAGGACACGTGTATATACTACCTCATAGTCCGGATACGCCTGTGGGGCATTGGTTTGGGTGGCTCCAGGGATCCCTTTCGGGTATAGGAACCACTTTGTTGACCCGGAGGGCTGTTCTGTTATTCTGTTTGGAACCTGAGATAGCAGAGAGATTTGTTTTATCAACGTCTATGTTCCAAATATTGACTGCCCAGATTTTTATTCTGTGGTCACAACAGCAGCTTCCCCATACTTAAACACACCTGTTATACAAGCTGAGGACTGTAACTGTGTCCTAGACGGCATATTGGATCAGGAACCCCCTGAAACCACACAGAGCCCCACTCAACCACAGCGCTTCGTGACATGATACATGGCTTGCACCTCCGGGATGTCTGGAGAGACAGACATCCAACTGAAATGTTGTTCTCCTGTTACACCCCAGCGGCCAACACCGACAGTCGGCTTGATTACTGTTTTCTCTCCGCTTATCTGGTACCCTCTGTCCATGAAGTCTCCCATCAAGCCAGATACCTATCGGACAACTCCCCGATCCTAGTGAGCTTCGGAGGTCCACCTGGACTTTCAGCGATCCCTCTCTGGTGCCTCCGCACTGAGGCCCTATCTGATCCCCCATTTGGAGAGACCTTTACTCAAATGCTAGAGCAGTATTTTGCCTACAACTGAGGCTCGGCGAGCACTAGGGCCCTAGATTGGGAGGCTATGAAAGATGTCATACAAGGTGCCTGTATTAAGACCTCCTATGGGGTTTGTCGGCAGCTGGAAAGTGACATTGATACACAAGTGGTAATTAAAGAGATTGGAGGTGCTATTGCCTTCTCAGCTGCTACAACAACTGGTGTGGCGGGCGGTCAGACCCAAACTATTGGAGGACTGGCCCAGACTTGAAAACCATACTTACACGGCCTATCACCGGAGGCTCCATATGGAAGGTGATAAAACAGTTGTGTTGTTGGCCCAGTTGGTCAGGCAGGAGGCTTCCCGGTCTCCTATCCTGACTCTCAAAAAAACTGTAGGGACTCTAGTCTGTACTCAGAAGGCTATTAATTATGTTTTTCACGCCCATCTCTGTAATACCTATGCTGAACAGCTGAACCCCTCCACTGTAATTTTGCAGCAATTCCTAGCAGATAATCCCCTGCAGAGTCTCCTCCCGGAGGATAGAGAGTCCCTTGATAGTTCACTCTCCAAAGAGGGGATACTTGCCGCAATCTGACACCTAAAGCCACGAAAACTCCAGGTAGCGATGGTTTACCTTCGGAGTTTTAGCACAAATATGCAGAGATGATGACTGACATGCTCTTGGAGGTATATGAAGAAGCACTGCATATTGTTGGCCTACCTGCCACTATGTGTGAGGCATTAATTGCGCTGGTACCGAAACCTTGTAGAGATCCCACGAAGGCGTCGACATACCTGCCAATATCACTCCTAAACTACTTAGTAGTGTGCTGGTGGCTCTCCTACATCTGTTGCTGCCTAGCTTGGTCCATACTGGCCAATCCCGTTTAATCCCAAAGCGAAATACTCTCCATAATCTCAGACACCTAACTCATGTTTACCACGTTTCACAGCTTCCGGACGACACCTATGCACTAGCTCTGTTAGAGCAGGATTCGATTCCCTCAATTGGACTTACCTTTGGCTTGTGCTGAGTACAATGGGCTTCGGCCCAACATTTATTCAGTGGGTCCGCCTTCTTTACTCTGATCTCTGTGCCAGTATATGCTCGGGTTGTGTGGTGTCTTGAGTTTTGCCGGCTGAATAGAGGCACTAGGCAGGGGTGTCCTCTTTTTCCCCTGTTGTTTGCCCTTGCCATGGAGCCCTTGGTTGTGGCCCTGCAACGTATCACATCAACTCATACTAGCAATATCAAAGAAATATCTTTCCATTAATCTAATGTTAAAAGATTATTCAAATGCTAAAAGATTATGCTTTTGGTGCAGTGATTTCATTGAGGACACTGGAAGTGGTTCTATCCGCAGCATTTGATATCGTGGATCATCTCATCCTGCTGAGAGAATTGTCCTCGCTGGCCTGGGCAAACACCAGCTTCATCAGCTTGTTCAGCTCCTCCTGTCTCATAAGTCGCAAAGAGCAACTCACTTCTCTTTAAATCCGAGAAATGGTGACCATTCTGTGGGGTGCATTCTCACCAGCTGTCTCTCATATTTATCTGGCTACTTTATTTGATATCCGTAATGGTTCCTAGGTGAAAGTGCAATCTGACAATACTGAAATTTGCATACAGCAGCCATGGCCCCACTGCAACAGCTGATCTTAAAAGCATTTTAGGCAAGACTGACATTTGGATAAATAAAAACTTTCATCCGCTGAATGGTTAAAAAGCAGAGATTGCACATTTGGGGACTAATGGGAGGACTGGCTGCTTTCACATTCCATTCCAAAGATCCTTAACAATGAGATCTATCCTTCTACTAAAGTCAGAAATCCTGGCATCTTTTTTTATGTGACGTCCTTTAAAACTCAAGTCAAAAAAGTCTTGGCAGATGTTCTCACCTACTATTAAAACTAAGACATGTTCCAATCCTGTCAACCAAGCATCAAACTGGAAGTGTGAACCGCTATAAACGCAAATCTGGACTATTGCAACTGCTTCTTTGGAGGCTGTCATTGGCTCCTATAAACCAGCTGTTGCGTGTACAGAATGCAAGAGACAGGCTGCTTAATAACTTGGGCAGAAGTGGAACATCTCAGAGGCTTGTAGATTTCTCTATTAGCTTCCAGTCAAAGACCTGTTCTGGTGAAAATTAAGTTGTATGTACAAATGTATCGACTGTCTGACCAAGTTTCTCTGTGCTTCTCATCTGGAAGGAGCAGAGACAAAAAGCTGCTTTGCATTAATCTGGTCTGATTTAAATATATCGCAACAGAGCCTTTTCGACCTTTGGCCCCTTGCTCTGGAATCCTTACCCCATACCTTATGGTATGTGTCTAACCTACCTGCCTTTAGTGAGGCTCTCAACTCACCTGTTTAAGGCAGTGCTTAGAAGGCTAGCACCTAAAGACCCACTGGCTGAGTCCTATACAAATAATATAAGAATCAAAAAATGGTTCAGGCCATCCTGCAAAGAAAAATAACATTTGCTCATCTAAAGTTCTGCTTCTTGCCTTTTAATGATACTACATGTAAGGCAAACAACGTTTGATTTTCAGTCCTCCTGTGGGAGTCTCTTAGCATATCAGCAGTGTTTGACAACTGGCTATACCATTTTGCCATTGCTTTTCAGTATATTTATAAGCTATTGTTTGGGGTCTGAACTCATGATAGGACTGACACAGCACTCATGTATCCATCCAGACGAATGTGCCAAATATAGATACTGGGTAAGACCCTTAGTCCAGTTAGTCATTGTGATTCAAAGTGAAAGGTGCCTTGGTATTGTACTACATCTAGCTGTAACTACGTGTGATTGATTGAAAGCAAAGAAACTTGAAACTACCTCTACTGAATCCTAGAATCTTGTTAACCCTGAACTTGACCACAGAAATACCCTTCTGAGTAGTCTTCCTCGTTAATGAATTACTCCTGTTAAGAAAAGGTTCTCTTAAAATACTATGTTTCAAGTGCCTTATTAATCAGGCACTGGTTTGTCTGCAGGAAAAAATGAACCAATACTATTCCGTTAGAAGTTTGAGATATGCCAGTTTAGGATTCTTCTTTGTCCCAAAAATTCCAACAACTGCTTTGCAAAGGAGACTAGTGTTTCCTGGCCCTTGGGTCCAAAGAATGGAACACTTCGGCACCACAACTAAAAAATGTCAACCCTCATGAGCTTGGAAGGACTCTTACTCTCATGTGAGCACGAATGGCCTGTTTTTTTTCTGCATGATGATGTGTTTACAGTGAAAAACTGTGACTTGTTGTACATTGCAAAAATAAATAGTGCAGAATCTACTTGCAGTGAAAAGCAAACACTCTAGCAGTGCTGCTCTGTAAATAAATCAACTCTGCTGATTTATTTACAGAATTACTTGAAGGTGCATGCAAAACAAGGCACAAGCAAAGTTATTGCCTGGCCTCACATAATTTGTTCAAGCAGGAAGGCCTGGCTTTTAACCAGGTAATCTAGTTTAAGCTTTGTGCACTGCATGGATGTCGCCTTCACTCTCCCGTTTAATACCGAGGAGGCTTTAGTTTTAATTGCTTGAGGAGCTAAATTAGAACAATAGTACATATCAAACGTTATATCACGTTAACACAAGAAATCTCTTGTGTTGACTCATTGCAGTTTGACTTTGAGCATTGCAGATACAGGCAATGAGTGGAGCCAGTGGGAGAGTGGGTAGTATCAGTCAAGATGTAAAGGGACTGTTTGGACTTTTCCAGTGAGGTAACTGGGCATCACCAGCTGGGAAGTGGGCGGCTGCCTTCTAAGAAAAATTACTGGGCCTTGCAGTATTTATTTTATTTTTGGAAATCAGGCTCTGATGGAAAAACACACACGCACTTTTCCCTGAAAAAAACATGTGTTATAGTTAAGAATTGTAATACCTTACTTTACATTAAAAAAAAACATAGGAATGTACGGAGGAAAACAACGGTAATAGGGACATTAGTTGGGTAAAAATGCCAGTTAAAACATACTATTTTAAATTAACAAAACTACTGAAATTCACCAGTTATAGTTCTCAAGTAACTGTAACTCGTGCCTCCAACATGCATATTGTTGACATCAATAATATAATTTCAGATATTGCACTGGTGTTTTCAATGATGTCGTAGAACATGTCTTGAGTGATGTGATATATGAGGTCATTAGCAGGGCCTGGCTGTTCAATCCGCCCCTCGCCCTGAAAAAGGCTCGGGGAGATGTGCTGCGCACCCTCCCTCCCCCAAAAATGTAATCCGCCCCATGGGATGTGGTCTCCAGAGCCTAAAACTGGCTCAAGCAGTGGGTCCTCACCCCTCCCCAAACAAAAAATGTTGTGTCAAACTCGGGAGGACATAAAAAAGAAAAGGTTTTTTTTTTTGTACCATCAGTGATGTAATATGTGAATTAATTACACTATCGTCCCCGGGGAATGTGGTCCCTGATGCCTAAAAAAGGTGCAGGGAGGGGAGCCGCACACCCCCTACCAAAGCAAAACATTTTGCGATGGCCCGCTGCACCCCTCTCCCCCCCTCCCCCCCCAGGCCTTGGCCCACCTCGGGGGGCATTTCAAAAAAGGAGCCTGTCCTTCTTCTTTTTTTTTTTTTTTTTCTTTTCTTAATTTTTACTTTTTCCCGCGTAATTTTATGTTTACGGCACAAGGGACTGAGTCCAAAAATGGCTGCAGCTACATCTTTGTTGATGTGGTGGCAGCCAATCAGATCTTATCTTGAGATCTGACTGCTCCGTGGCATGATCTATACATACATTTTGAATCTTTATTTCCGATTTATGCCAAATCACAAAAAGCATGCTTAGAAAACTTTGCTAGAAAAACGGTCATTTAAGGTGAGCATATTCTGTGTCGTTGGTGTTGTAGGGTGCTCTGTATAGGAGCTGCCCTTCCATCTAAACTTGGAAACCACCCAGAGTTCTCTCCTTTCTTTTTTGTAGATAGATACACAGATAAATAGATAGATAAATAGATATCAGACCTTGAAAAGGTATAACAATGTTACTAGGCTTGCAGGTCTAGTAACTTGAATAATCTACTCGACCTAACTGTTATGTACTTGACCCATAACCTGGTCTCATTATGTCATCCTAGGCAAATATTTTATTTTGCAGAGACACCTTTTTGTTCCTTATCACATATGAGAGCACCTTCCAATGAGATTTCAGCATTCCTGCTGTACAAAAAAACCTATTTGGTTGGATTTAAAAGGCTAGATGTTTTCTCCATGCATAATAAGACTCTAGCCCACATATAGGATAGACATGACCCCTGACTTGCCTCTTAGTTCACTAATAGTATTGCCATCAGGGCAGGGGAAGGAATGTTTTTAAGTTCATCTTTAAAAACTCACTTTTAATAAATATTTTATTAAAGCATGAGGTGGTAGTACACTTTCATTTACAGACAGCACATTTTCCATTGCAATGGCCAAAAACTTTCCCACTAACATGCAGTTTTACCTACAAAACAATATAGTGGATATACAATAATCTGTGGAAATTAGGTTTCAGCAAACATATTTATCATTTGCACATCACCAAGTAAAGTATTCAGATTTTTTTTTTCTCATCCTATTAAAATATTTTTTTAATGACACAGAATTACAGAACAAGGGCTTACATAACTACTGAAATTTATTTTGAAATATTTGTACAGTTCACTTTCTAGCTATTTAAATGTGTTGGAATAAAACATTGCATCCTACAGCCTTTTATTTCACGCTTTTTGTACTGCGCGTTTGTCAGACAGTTCACTTTACAAAATCCTCGAACTTTGCTATCAGAAAAAGAAAGGTAATTGTAGATGTAAACTGACTTTTGACGTCTGTCTTTGAACATAGAATATATATATATATATATATATATATATATATATATATATATATATCCTTTTTCTAAAGACCACTTTAGGCTTCACCTTTTCTCATTTTGGGACTATTTTTACCATCAGATTTATCAATAGTCATCAACCTCGTGCCCCTAGTCTTATATAGCAATACATATCAGACAATGTGAGGAATAAAGACCTCTGGGATTAATCCAATAGAGAAAGGCAGTTTTAGTCTTGCACTGTTCCTTTACCTCTGTCTTTGTTGTCTCTACATTACCACCTTCCATAAGCTTGTCCCTCCCAGATCCCAGTGCCTCATTCTATTGCCGGCGCTGCTTTTACCAATAGATTCCACCATAATTTTGTCTATTTAAATATACATGAGGTTGCACTTAAATAGCCCATTTGATAGTCTTTTTTCCGACCATCACCATCGCTCAGTGTTTTCAGGTTCAATCCATATACAATAGACTATTGATACTAATTGGACATTGAAATATAAGAATGAAATGGGCAGTTGTCTGACTAAGTAATCAGGCAAGGCTATTTGTTACTCTGAGTTAGATGTGGAGGATCCCATGCCTGTTAATCAATGTGTGTGATTTGTATGTATCCATGAAAATGTACCTGAAAGTTATCTCTCTTTTCCAATAATACCCTTGCGATACTGGGTATGTTTTCATAAGTGGGAGATGGAGAAGCACATCTCATTGCCTTATCTCTGTTTTCCAGGACATTGCTACTCTTCGAGCATAGCGACCTTGTTGTCCTGACATTGCTCACTGTATTGTTCACCAATTCTGGAGGAGGACCGTCAAAGGTATTTCCGTTAATCTCGACAAGTGCAAATTGTAGATTGTTATGGTTTAATCTACTTTACAAAAGATGGATATCATAGACTGTTTATAGCACAGTGTAGTTCATTTTTGTTCGTGGGTGATTCATATAAGTAAACGCAGCGGGGACAGGGCTCATTTTCTAGGGGGATAGTCCCACTGAGGCCCCTGGGTTGTTGATGGAATGTACTCCCACTGTCAGAAAAATGGGTTGTTGTTGTAAACTGGCCACAAAAACAGTGTGCTCCTCCCTACTGCCACCTTTTAGTGTGCCAGCAGGATGCCTGTCCTAAGAAAAAGAAAAGTATGTTATATGGGCGGTTTATGTTCTAAGACTTTCATTTCGAGGGTGTAGGAAGCTGGCTCTTTATATACTATACCAAAGTGAGGTATAGTGTGCACAGAGTCCAGTGGAACCCAAACGGTAGGCAGATGTAACGTAGATAGCACCTCACTCTCTATTTGTGGTAGTGTGGTCGAGCAGTAAGGCTTTATCAGAGGGCAGGGTTAAGCATTTGTTGTACACACTCAGTCAGCTAATGAATTCACACACTCAAAGACTGAACTTCAGACCAATTGTTTTTGTATAAAAATATTCTTTCAGTTATTTTATTTTCTAGAACCAAGCAAGCCTGGCACAGGTAAGCAATAAATACTTTACAGTAGTAATGCAGTTGTAACAGTTTGGATTGGAATTGTATATGCACTTTGTTTTTCATTACAGTATTGTTACTGAGAATGCAATGCTTTGGAAATACAGTACATATACTTTGTATAGGCTTTTTAGTAAAATGACCAGTAGACTACTTTGCAGATTACTTTCCTTACACAGTACAGTATACCTGGATACTGCACTGGGACATTTCCTGTAAACAGGTGAGTAAAAGCGTTTTTGTTATTTAGTACAATTTTAAAAGGATTTCTTAGGTTTTCCAACTCCACACTTAAAAACTTTTCATAGAAAAACAGCGAATGTTATTCTATGGAGGAAAATAGTGTTATCGGTTAACAGGTAAGTACTTTGTTGTGGGAGTTGGTATTCTGGGGTTAGACTCAGGAGTCCCCCAGGGTCAAGGATGCACTCTTGTTACACCCTCAGCGGCACTAGGGCGGCCGGGTGCAGAGTGCTGAGGCTCAATGTTATCCAATGGGGATAGGGGGCCTCAGGTTGGTGGCTGCTGACGAGCAGGTCACTGTGTTGTGGGAGCAAAGCTCCTGGACTTAAGATCAGGGCAAATGGGGGCTTGAGCCAGCACAAAAGGTGCACCCTCAGCGACACTGGGTCGGCCGGGTGCAGAGTACTGTTTTGGCGTCGGGGGCCCTGTAACTTTCAATGGGGAGTCTCTGGTTTGCAAACACACTGCAGGCTCGGGGACGAAGGTCTTCTGGGTGCGACCACCACTTGGAGAGGTAAGTTGAGATGCTGGGGGTTGATTAGGCACCGTTGGTTGGGCCACCCAAGGCCATGGGGCGTTGGGTGCAGGGGTGCCTTTTAGGGTCGATTTTTCTTACCAGCTCCTGGTCGCGGTTGGGGGGACCTTCCGGTTTGAGGCTGCAGGCGTCGGCTGGAAGCTTGAGGCAGGTCAGAGGTCACCGGATCTCGGGTCAGGATCGCCGGGGAGACCTCCTCTTGGTGTTGGGCCACTCGGGCCACTCGGGCCGTGGGCGCCGGGTGCAGAGTGGTGCAGACCCGCGGATCCTTGCGGAGCTGGAGTCTGTTGATGAACAAATCCGGTGTTCACAGGAGACAGAGTCTTTGGGATGGAAGGCAGGCAGGTCCTCCAGGTTTCTCGAGGTTGCTGGCTGCAGGACACACCGGGATTTTGCTGGGGCAGGTTCGAGGTGGGGACAGGCCGGTAGGGCTGGGGCCAAGTCAGTGGGCGTCCTCCTCTTTCTTAGCTTCGGCACGGCTGTTCGGTCCTTCTTCTTCTTTTCTTCTTCTGGTTTCTTGTCTGAGGAAGCAAGGTTCAGGGGTGCCCCTAAATACTAGGTTTAGGGGCATTAAAGGTAGGTAAAAAGGTTGGGCCAATGGGTTCCTTCCCTGGGATTGGTACACCCCCTATTATGCCACCCTCCAGTGGGAGAGGGGCATAAGCCTTTCCCTGGTTGGCTGGGTCCCCCAATCTGCAAGATGGCGGGGACAGAGTTGTGCTTCACCTCGCCTCCCCCACCTGAGGGGTGGAGTTGGCAGAGGAGGACACATCTCTCTTCCTCACTTGTTTTTCCCGCCGGTTCTCCCGCCCAAAGTGGGGGTCCGAACCAGTGGGGACCAGTTGCTGAAAGCAGCAAGTGGCCTGGGGAAGCTCACAAAGGCGGCAAGCCTTTGAAGCTTCCCCTTCGTGGACCCTGCCCATCCTGGGGGAGGAGGCTTGGCACCTCTTCCCAGGATGTGCATTGTTTCAGGCCCCCGAGAGCAGCAGGCTCTCGACCCAGGGGTCCAGAAACGTCTGGTGGTGGCAGCTGAAAGCAGCCACTCAGCCTGGACACTAGTGGTAGGTCGTTTTTCAGGGGGCATCTCTAAGATGCCCTCTGTGTGCATTTTTCATTAAATCCCACACTGGCATCAGTGTGGGTTTAATGTACTGAGAAGTTTGATACCAAACTTCTCAGTTTTCAGTGTAGCCATTATGGTGCTGTGGAGTTCGTAATGACAAGCTCCCAGCACCATATACTCTTAGTGGCAGCACTGCACTTACAATGTCTAATAATGGACTTAGACACTGTAGGGGTACAGGGCTCATGCACCCGTACCCTCACCACTGGTATAGGGCACCCAGCTAGAGGGGTGACTGATCTATGCCAGGGCAGTGGGCTGTAGGCATGGCACACAGGGATGTGTGCCATGTCGACTCTTCACTTTGTTCTGCACCAAGACACGCAGCCTGCAAAGGCAGTGTGTGAGTGTAAAGGTACAGGACCTCTGAGGGTGGCACAAAAAGTGCTGCAGACCTTGGAGGCCTTCCCTGGTCAGAGTGCCCTGGGTACCTGTGGTACCATTTACCAGGGGCTGACCTGTGGCCAGGGATGCCAATTGGGTTTTGTTTTCAATGCAGTTTTAGGGAAAGAACATAGGCCCTGGGTACCTGATTGGCAGGAGCCCAGGGCACACTCAGTCAAAGCACATCAGCAGTTCAGCAAAAAGTGGGGGGCTACCATGCAGAAAGAGGGCACTTTCTCACAGAAGGGTCCTGTAATCTTTCATGCAAGTACGCCCGCTGGAGTTAGCATTACCAGGAATACCAGTAACTCCAAGGACATGGTTACTGTAGGATTACAAGTGAGAACCTGAAGGTCCTCTAAGAAATTACTGGGGGAATCTGTCTTTTAGGGTAGATTTCCCCTATAATTCCTCATTGTTTCATGCTGTTTCATGCCAAGATTTTCAATGCTTTCAGCAGCTGAAATTTCCAAGTGAATGTAAATAAATCTGCGATGTTCCCATTGAAATTAAGAGGCCACTCATAATGAAGCCCTCGTTTTTATTAAGACCATAATCAGAAATAATATATCACCCATGAGAGGAACAATAAGTGTACCCCTTGTTCACTGTGCAGTATCTGAGATAGTTAACCATACGAAGGAAGAATAAATGCTGTAGTCCCGTCCTCCAACCAATGAATGGAGAGTAGTATAGCAAAGAGCCTTGGGAAGCCATGAAATCTCACCCGGTACTGTAAATATAAAACACACAAATAAAAATGTGTCCCAACTATGAGAAGAGCACATGAGGGATAAATACAATTCTCATGTTCCAGTCGGAGACCATAATGCAGAGATTGCCCATACTGGAGGAACAAAGATCAAAAATATAAAATAAAAAAAGACAGCACCTGGTTCACAGGCTTTCTGCTGAACGGAAACAAACAGCAGATTTCAAACTACATCATACGCCTATCAGCTGTCTGTTTGGCAGACTGACGAGTCAGAGAGGTTCTTCCTACTAAAGAGTCCCAGTCACATCTGACTTCTGTTACTCAGCAAATATGCACAGCAGGCATACTGGAGACTAACAGTTTTGCACTAATTGAGACACTTCAGGTTGTTTCAGACTCATCAGACCATCACTCTGCATTCTGCAGTCTAGTCACAGGAGACATCGCACTCTCTTTTTGCACTATTCATGTTTAGTCTGATAGTTTACTTCGGCATGTCTCAACTGTGTGGTGACCTGTGCAGAAACTCGAAGGATGGCTGTCACCAAACCAGACGTTTGCCTACAGATACAATAAAAATGCAAACATTCTCTCAAATAGTTGACTATCAGTTTTACACCATGAATGCCTCATTTATACTTCGTTCTATGTCAATTGAGCTGCCCGACAGCTGTGCTCCTTAACGCTGCATGTATTTTGTGGTATAGTTTTAATGTGTTATTCTTAAATTACCTTTTCTTACTCCTTCTTTTTGCAGACTAGAGGAGCAGCTTTTTTCATCATTGCTGTAATTTGCTTATTGCTTTTCGATAATGATGACCTCATGGCTAAAATTGCGGAACACCGTATCCTTTTCTGTGGATGTTGGCAGTATTTAGAGCTCCACTGTGCTTGAACTGTATTTTAATTTTGATTTCCTAATTCATTTCTTCAGGTTACAAAGTATGTGTTGGATGACTTCATTCAAGTTTTCAGTTATTCATTTTTAACCTCTCAATGCCTGATAAACTGAACTTATTAAAGGTGAAGTAGGCTTAACAAATATGAATAGTTTTATTTACAAAATAGAGTGCTGGTGGGATTTGTTTGCTTTGTGTTCATAGGAGTGTGATATTAGGGCCTGGCAGGGGTTTTATTGCTGAGAAGAATAGGGAGAATAACTAGACAATGGTCGTGGCTGAAAGGTCCACGTAATGAATAAAGAATTTCCTAGCTATCATAAGGGAAAGTTTCAATTCTATTAAAGATATGGAGGCGAGGATTATGTGTTCTTTCTTCGCCTTATTAACACTGCAGCCACAAGGAACATTAACATACCAATAAACTATCTCTCCCATGAACACCGGGGAAGGTAGAAATAAAAAAACATCCAACATAGCAACCAGTCAGTATTCAGTTAATCATCATATAGTCCCCTTGTCAATGTTTAATCCCCCTCTTTCTTCATGCAACGATCATCATGTCATCCAAGTCTCCTACTCTTGTTTAGAGGTATCAGTACCTGTAGAGACAAAGAGTGTATAAATAGCAAAACCACCAATTGGTGACATCACACAATCACTTAGAAACGCCTCATAACTTATTGAGCAAGCATGGACATTTTACAACATTATATGCAGAAAGTTATAACTCACCCCTAATGATGAAAAACAACTTATCAAGAACCCTGTGGTGGGATATACTGGTCTCTGATCAGTAGGTGGGAATAATCCTCACCTCTGTGTCCTTAATCGAATTGAAAACTTTCCTTTACGATAGCTAGGAAATGTTGTATTCTGTGTCCGGATCGGAGGCGAGGATTATTCTAGTTGAAAACTTACTCGCCACCAATGAAGCCATGCCAATTACTGGCTTGAAATAGAAGGTCTTAAAGGTGGAATCGGAAGACCAGTCTGCGGTATTAATAATATCTTCCAAACGGGCACCCAGCCCAAATGCTTTAGAAGCCATGGCACCCATCGCAGAATGTGCCCTAAAACAACCACCTGACCCAACGGGTTATGTTTGGAGAAGAAACCGTCTAGAAAGGCTTTTTGATTAAAATAAGGAGCGGTCTCTCCCCAGGGGGTCTCAGCAGCTCGTCTGTCATTGCCTTAATGCATCTAACAATACAAAGTTTGGGAGTAGCAGGAAAGGAGGGATAAGAAATGATCTTGGTGTGCAGCTTTGCGCCTTTAGATATGTGAAAAGTAACCCGGCCCAGCGTAAAAACCCTACCTGTAATCTCCAGAACCTGGACATCTGGAATGCGACGACCGGAGACTAAGCACAGTAGCATGGTCAACTTCCCAGAAATCTCTTTTCTTGAGAGATCTTCTTACTTTAACATGATAGAAAAAAATGAGGCACTCTATTAACATCCCATAGGGACGAATATCTGGGTTCTGGGGGCACAGATAATCGAATACTCCTCACCAACTTCCGCACCAGAGGATGTTCTCCCACCTGGAGATCCTCAATGAGATGATGACAGGCTGAAATCACCAAATGAAAGGAATTTACCGACCTGTAAGCTATGGTCTTCTCTGCCATGTCTGATAGGAAATTCAACTCTGGGACAACGCTGGATCCACAGGATCCAGATGCTGTTGCATACACCAACTGGACCAGGCAAACGTGTATCGGCGTACTGTGGAAGATGCCCAAGCCTTTGCAAGGAGAGCCTGAGCTTGATGTGAAAGGCCCAGGACTTGCCCTCGTCTCCGTTAATCCACTACACCATGAGCAAAAAGACTGGTCCACCACCAGTTTATGGAGATTCCCCAAGGGATCTCTCAGGAGATCTGGATATAGGGGTAGAAGGATTGGAGAATTCCAAGAGCGTTCCATCAAAACTGGATACTATGCTTGAGATTTTCAAAGGAGCGTAACCAGAACCAGGTTCGCCTGTTGCCTCCGGACTTGCTCTGATAATCGAGCGATAATAGAGATTGGGGGATACGCGTACCCCTGCTCCATGCTTCTGTCTCCGCCACCAGTGGATCAGGCCTCCAGCTGAAGAACCGGTCCAGTCGATGATCCAGACGAGATGCAAAAGGTCCACCATGAAAGTACCCCTTCTACTGGACAGGGGCTGTAAGATCCTGGTAATTGAGTTTCCACATGCTTGAATCCTGAAGATACCTGGCGTTCCAGTCCACTACTGTATTGGAGGAGCCCGGAAGATGTTCGGCTAACATCGAAACCTTGTGGGCAAAGCAGTCCTCCCAGAAGTCCCTGGCATGATCCGACAGAGCTTTGGACCTTGTTCCCCCTAGGCGGTTGATGTAATGGACATCGGACACATTGTCAATCTTCAGGAGGACACAACATTGGATCTTGTCTTTGGTCCAACAACATATTGCAAAGGAGCCCGCCAGTAGTTCCAGGCAGTTGATCTGGAGGTTTCTTTCTTGAGAAGACCAACTTCCGCCTGTTGATAACGCCCCACAACAGGCGTCCCAGCATGTTATGCTGGCTTCCGATTTGATAAGGTCCAGGCTGGAGCCGAAAATGGCCCTGCCGTTCCACGAGTCCATGTGGGAGAGCCACCACTGATCTCCTCCTTGACTTCCGGTGTCAGTGGCACCACTTCCTCATAAGTTAGGCCGCGTCTGAGATGGAAGTCCTTCAGGCATTGTAAGGCACAGTAGTGCAAGGGCCCTGGAAAAATCGCCTGGATAAAAGAGGAGAGGAGGCCCAGTATCCGTGCTACTTGGCGCAAAGACATCTTGGGTTTCGCCAGAGTTTTGCGTAGTCTACCTGATCTTTGCTAACTTCCTGGAGGGAAGGCTGAGAGAAGATTCGACTGAGTTTATGACAAAACCGGGGAAGGTGAGAGACTGTGTCGAAACGAGCTGGGACTTCTCTGTATTGATGACGAAGCCGATGGACTCGAGGAGGGACACTGCCATTTGTAGCTGGTCTGAGAGGCTTCAAGGGCATTGTTCCATCAAGATGATGTCATCCAGGTATATGATCAGACAAACTCCCCAGGCCCGCAAGTGCTCCATCATGGGTTTGAGTATCTTGGTGAAGCACCAAGGAAGCGGCGACAGACCTAAAGGAAGGGCAGTAAATTCGAACACCTGATCCCGGCATTGGAACTGGAGGAATCTGCGGTGATGAGGAAAAACTGAAATTGAGAAGTATGCGTCCTTAAGATCGAGGCGCACCATCCAATCACAAGAACGCAAAACATTCTGTAGAAGATGCATCCCCTTCATCTTGAAGTGGCGATAGATCAACCACCCGTTGAACTCCTTCAGATTGATAACCGGGTGTTGACACTCCCCGATCGGGCTTCTGTACCAGAAAAAGGTTGCTTAGAAAACCACGGGGATGATGGCCTGTTCCTCCAGCATTTCAGAGTCTACGAGGGTGGCCTCTTATTGGCAAAAAACCAGAGGTGCGTGGATGATGAGGATGAGTAGGGAAGCCGTAAAACTCTTTGAAAACTTTGATTTGAAGCACCCAGGCATCTGAGGTTATCCCCGACAATAGTGTGAAAATTGGACTAGCCTGCCCCAACCGCCATGTGAGAGGGAAAAGTTGGACTCGCCGTTATAACGTTCTTGGACGGACTGCCCTCTGTGAGCACCTCTGGAGCCGCAGAGACAAAGTCCATCCTTGGAGGGAAAGAAACCACCAAACCGGTTGGAATCTTGCCACTATGCATGTCTGCCTTGGCCTCAGACCAGCCACTATGAAAACCCTAGGGTTCAACATTTGTTTGATAGAGCCCTGAGCCTTAGCTAAGGAATTGAAGATGGCCACGAATTACCCCAGCTCTTTGATAAAGGGGTCCCTGAACAGGCCCCCCTCGGTCACTGCCCCTGCCTCTGAAGACGCTAGGTCTCCCAGCTTGGAATCGACCTTCATCAAAAAGGACCTGCAGCGCTGTGCAGATAGAGCACATTTGTCGCTGCCCAGGAGAATAATGGCTCACTGGGCCCAACCTGAGAGCACATCTGGGGGAATAAGGCGCCCTGATGTTATGTGACAGAATCTTGTAAAGGGCATAGTTACCCAGAAACAGGCCGGCCTCCCAGTGCTAACAGGAATCATGAGGATGAAGTGCATTGGTTAAGTGAAGAGGTGAGTCTACAGTTGCTTCCTGAAACTTGACAGATTACCATTGGATGCAAGTTAACTGGGCAGGGAGTTCCAGAGCGTGGACACTAAATATGCAAATGATCGAACTCTGCTTCTTGCTCTTTTGATTCTGGGGGTAGCCAGGAGGGAGCAATTTTTGTTGGATCTTCGCTCTCTTGTATTATTGTATGGTGTAATGAGGTGACTATGGATGTGAGGACCGTGAGCATATTTTACCTTGTGCGTAATGCACAAGGCTTTGAATCAAATTATTTTGCTCTCCAGCAACCAGTGAACGCTTGCTAAAGCCGAACTCGCGGATTGTGTTTTTTGATAGACCCAGCAGTATTCGGGCTGCAGCATTTTGAATAACATGTAGCTTCTGAATCACAAATGCAGGACTGCCTAGGTAAAGAGAGTTACCATAGTCCTTGTACCACTACTTTCCAAGTATCCACAGGGAGCCCTTTGATTGTCTAAGGGATCTCAGGAGACCAAAACATGTTCCTGCCACTTTCTTTACCTGGGAGGCCATGGTCAGATCTTTGTCCATTTCCAGGAAATCTGTCACATAACCATTTTCCAATTTTTCTATGATCTTGCTAATGCCTGGGAGCAGTGATATTGGTCTGTAGTTCTCAGTCTTGTCGGGGACTTTTTCAGAAACAGGGTAATGATCGCATGCTTCTATGGGTCAGGGACTAGTCCACTTTCCAATGAGATGCTGTAGATAGTCGTCAAGGCTGATATGATAATGTCACCTCCCTTCAGCAATATATCTATAGGAGCCGGATCCAAAGGAGAGCCTGACTTGATTGTGTTTGTTGCTGCCCAGATGAAATAATTGTTCAATTGTGGGAAGTTAGAAAAGTTCATTGTGACCTTATTAGCTGGAACAATCTTTTTAATATTAGGGTGTAGATCCAAGTCTCCTAACAGGGAGTCATATATGAGACTAACTTTCCTAAGGAAAAAGTTAGCAAACTGCTCTGAGCATTCCTGAAAGGGAGAGGGACCGTCTCCTGCAAGTTTCGGTTTTAGAAAAGAATTCACAATTGCGTAGATCTCCTTAGAGGGCTGCAGGGACAGATTGATCTTCTCTGGGGAAAACAATTTAGCGCTAGCACTGGTTCTGGAGAACTTCTGAGATTTTCTAGGAATGAGCACCTCGAGTGTCGATTCAATCCCGTCCTTAAAGCGGTGGCAGTGTCCCCATCCAGACTTGAGACTGAGTCCTGTAGAGCATCTATCCAGCAAAAGATGTCAAGTTTAGACCAATGTTTAAAAGGTTTTGTGAGGGAAACGCTGGAATAGTGTAGGAAACTGGGTTCTTGTTGCAGTACCTCCTCCCCCCCCTCCCCACATTTTTCCTGGTATTAGATGCAATTTTGACTGAAGTCTACTGGTTTCCTGCTAACCAGGTCCTGTACCAGTGTTCTTTCCCTAAAAATGTACAATTGTTCCCCCAATTGGCAATACCTTTAGCACTCTCAGTAAGTCCCTGGTAAATGGTAACCCTGGTACCTAGGACATGAGGTATTAAAGAGGGTCCCTAAGGGCTGCAGCACGAATTATGCTACCCTAATGGACCCCTCACCAAGCTCATGCAAGACTGCCATTGCAGGCTGCCTGTTTGTTGCAGACAAAAGCGAAAACATGACAGAACACGCCCCTAAATTCAATATTTTGGGAAGGCCCTAGCACCAGAAAACCAGATCCTGCCGACCTGAAAGATGAAGGAGGACGTGAAGAGTTGCATCCTGCAAGAACTGAAGAGCCAGCAACTGACCTGGCACCAACCCTGGTAGCCTGGCTGCTGACTTCGACAATTGTACCAAAAATGGTCTTGTCCTACACCTGCTGTGTCCCTAAAGCCAGAAAGACCTACCAGCACTTCAACCAGGAACCAAGACCTCCCGAGAAGTAGCGGACCTGCTTCCCTGCATCCTGCAGGCAACCAAAGAGTCCTGTGAGGAATTTGTGACTGCAGAAACCCAACACCTGAAGACACCACTACACCTGCCGCTCCAAGCTCGAGTTGAAGTGGGTCAGTGGTGTCATCGTGGTCCCCCAGCCCTCCATAGGCCGTGTCCACCAAGTTTTGTCCCCAGTAAACTCTCCGACGTCGCCTGCAGCCTTTGCCCGCAGGCCCCCCTCTACCACGACTGCTCCCGGTAAGAAAAGCCGACGTTTAAAGACACCTCTGCATCCGTCGCCCCTGGGCCACGAAGAAGAGGCCCAAATGTGTCCCTGCATCCCCGAGCATTGTGAGGCTTGAGTCCCCCTGTTGGTTCAGCCCAACTGGCCTCCCAGTCCAAGTCGGCAGCCTGTTTACTCGAAGACTGATCCCCATAAAGTAACATTGGGCTGATGCTGTTTTGCACCTCTGCACCCGGCCGCCTTAGTGTTGCTGGTGGTGTTCTGCTGGTGCTGCCTTGGGCCCACTACTCCCCTTAACTCCTCAAGATTTGTCCCGTAAGTCGCTGTACTGTACCTGAATGCCACATTTACTTTTCCTCCGATAGGATGACATTGCAGCTTCTATAAATTGTATCTTATTCACTATCTACAGATGCACTAGTTGCAGAGCCACTGACAGTTTAGTGTATGTAGTCACAAAAGATGAAGGCCTGTCACTTCACCATGTTGAAACTGAAGGCAGTGCACTTTGCTCATACATCCTTTGGGGATGGGGAGATCCACTCTAGGGAAGTTCAAATAATACTTTGAGTGCTGGTCAGTAATCTGTATCTAACAGTCATTCACTTTTTGCAATTTCTAAAACATGAAAGCAGACACCCCTAAGAATGCCTTTCTCAGATGGATTATTAAACATTATATAGTCACAGACCTCTTGAGTAAGCTCTTAACTCTCTGTCTTAATCGAGTTGCCACAGTGGAAATGCAAATTGCAGAGAGTTAGTGTCCAGAATCCAACTCTAATTAGAGTGACTTGCTATTCAACTAACTTCTCAGTTTCTGTTCCTCAAATCATTTCCTCTACTTCTTCTGGTGTCAAAAGTTGTCTTTAAACTAAAGGAGTTGGGGCGTGGCCAAGATGGCGGCGAGGTAGGACGCTGTTCTCCGAGCTCCCACCTGCCGTCGGCCTAGAACTGCGTCTTCCCATGCCCGGACTGGGCACAGTGACTCCTTGACTGCCACACTTTAACCCGGGGACAGCGGAGCAGCTAACAGAGGGACCCCGGCGCCGGAGTGCTGCTCTACCCCATCTCTCGCCATGCTGGATGGTGATTGGGGCCTGCACGTCCCCTGGTGTCTGCGCGGCCGTGGGCCGTGTGTAGAGAGAGGCCCGCGGGTCTCCCTAGGCTGGCAGCAGTAGCGCTTGGCCCGCGCAGGACCTCCGGCGGGGGGGCGCCTTGAGGGGCCCTGGAGAGCGCCCCGCCAAGGAGAAGCGTGACGACTTGGGGGGGCCTCCCGGGCACTTCATCGGCCCCGGGCCCTGGAAGAGCTTGGCTGCTGGGCGCGGCTGTGAGGCGGACCTCCCCGATTAGACTCAAGAGCAGTGCCTGCTTCAGTCGCACCTACAGGAACGGGACACTTTTGGAGACTGGCTTGTCTACTGGGCCCTTGTCCTCGTGGCGCTGTTGGTGGCGGCGACGCCTCGGCGGGGAAGACTGCGCCCCTTTGCGACTTCTGGCAGAGGCCTGTGGCGACAACACGTTGGGTGGCCCCACGGCCCCAGGAGGCGACCCACGGACAAGCTTCGGAGGCCCCGCGGATCATTACGAGAGGTACTGTGCAGCTTGGGGGTGGCGAGCACGGCCGCCATTAATGGGTGGCCGCCGAGAGCGGGACGCGGCGGCCCGCAGAGGCGGCCAGCTAGGCCTGGCTGCGGCTTGTGGGTCTGCCGTGTTTCCCCAGCTTGCGCCCCCTACACACCCGCGAGGTGTGCGTTCCGCTCCACCAGAGGCCTTTCCCTGCCCAGGTCCCGGCCGGCCCTCCTACTGACCTCTTCTCCGCGCCATATTTGGGGATTCTGCGACACCGACGTTCGGAGACCTGGGACATTAATGGCGGAGGGTCACAACGACTAGCCACTGCTCAGAGCGTTGGAGTTTGGGACTGCTGCGTGCCTGCACCGCCTGGGTCTTCTCTTTCCCACGCTACTCCAGGCGCATACACTGGGCTGAATCAAGCGCGTTTGGGCCCTTGGCGTCGCGCTACATGCCGGTACATTAACTCGTGCCATGGATTTGAGGACGTGGGAAGTGCCTGTTTTGCGGCGGCGCAGGAGGTCGCCATTGCCCGACATCCGTCGGCTTTGCCCAAGGGGCCGCACCTACCATCTCCGACTCAAGGGGCCTGGCGGATCTTCTAGCTACGCTGCATCCAATTCGGCCGGCTGCACGCGGCACCCAGAGGCACAGGTTGGTGAGAGACTATGTCCTCCACGCGAGGGAAGAAGGACAAAACCCTGAAAGACCTCTTTGCACGCCAGCCCAGTAGTACAATGGAGCACTCCAGCACCGGGAAGGCAGCCCATGCCAAAGCGGATAGATCTGGGGAGGACCCCGTGACACGAGTTTTTCTGGAATCATTGTTCACGACCCTCCGAGAGGACTTACAGATAGTCAAGAGAGATCTTACGTCCGAAATCAAAGATATACGGAGAGACGTAGATAGCATCGGTGAACGTGTAGCGGCTCTGGAGGACAGGGGGGACGGTAGGGACATTGAACTAACAACCTTGCAGCAGGAAGTTCTACGTCTCCAAGACCAGCAGATTGGCCTCCAGGCCGACCTGGAAGACTTGGAGAATCGCTCCCGGAGGCACAACATCCGGATCAGGGGAGTAAAGGCCACTGCAGACACAGACGATCTCTTTACCTTTACGGGTGAGCTGTTTAACCACATCCTCGGTAACCCCTCCGGTACGGACATCAAGCTGGATCGAGCCCATATAGTTGGTCCCCCCCCGACCAGACAACGCTCCCCCGGCAGACATCCTGGTTTGTGTCCAAGACTTTAAGACCAAGGAAGCAATACTCAGTAAAGCCAGGGCCATGCACCCCATCACGTTTAAAGACCAGGCACCGATACTGTTCCAGGATCTGGCCCTTCTCACCCTCCAGAAGCGACGCCAGTTTCGGCCGATCACGGCCCACCTGCGCCAGCAGTGAATCTCCTATTCCTGGGGCCACCCGTTTCGTCTAATTTTCCGCCTTGATGGCAAGTTGTTCCAGCTGCGCTCTCTTACAGAGGCCAGCCGGTTGCTGGGGGTCGAGCTTCCCCGAGATGATGATGAGCGACGGAGCTCTAGTCCCGGCTCAGGAGAATCCCCATCAGGCTGGAAACGACAGGGCCGCAGGCGGCGGCTGCGGCGCCCTGACCAGGCAGAGATCACGAAAGGCCAACAGGCTGTCCTTGAAGCCATGCCGGAGGCTCTAGCGAAGACGCACTCTTAGAGCGATGGACTGGGGATGACTATCCCACTCTCCGCTATTGCACCTGATGCAGGCGGCGGGCTGCGGCCGGGGGACGGTACTTGGCCACACGATGGACCCCACTGTGAACTCCGGCTGGTCATCCTTGGATGACGGACTACCCTTTACATTCTGGTTTTTCACACTTCGTATTGTTTTGACTGTTTGGGGATTTTTTTGTTTTCTTTGGGGGTCCCTCGTCCACTGCTTTTCACTGTACTGGCGCAGACCGATGCCCAATGCCCACCTCTTGCGGCCCGCGACTCTGCGCGCCCCGGAGGTCTAGGCTCTACTCCTCAGCTAGCACCCTGACTCATTGGTCCCTAGATGCTGCCTACTACCCTTAAAGTTCTTACCTTGAACGTGAGGGGTCTAAACAACCCAGTCAAGCGTAGGGCAATCCTTTCCTACCTGGAGAGCTCCAAAGCTGACATTTGCCTCCTACAGGAGACGCACTTATTGTCCCGTGACTGTCACCGGCTGAAGTCCCGTATGTTTCCAACGCAACTGTTTTCCTCCGGGCCCTCTAAAACAGCGGGGGTGGCTATATTGGTCTCCCGAGGGTTTCAGGGCAGAGTTCTTCAGAAGGAGGCCGAACTTAATGGGAGGTTGCTCACTTATCAGTTTGCCATTGGGGGTCAGACATTTGTGATCGGCTCCATTTATGCGCCCAACGAGGGCCAGGAGAGGTTTCTACATGAGGCCTTAATGGAGGCCACGGCGACAGCTGATTCTCGTGGGGGGAGGGGCGGAATCTGAACCTGGTGCTCGATAACTCCATGGACCGTTCGAGCCAGCGTTGGGGTCAGACAGGGGCGCTCTCACACCAAGGGCTAAGCAGACTAAAAGATTTAGGCCTGGTAGACCTCTGGCGATCCACAACCGTGAATACTCATTTTTTTCGAGCGCACACAAAACTTATGCCAGGCTTGACTATCTACTCGGCTCTGAGGCCCTTCGGGATCTCACTTCCGATGTGGAGATTTTAGTAGCCTCCCTGTCGGACCATGCCCCAGTCATAGCTACATTGACACTCCCACCGCTCCAGCGTCCTTCTCGACGATGGCGCCTGCGGGACACCCTTCTACTACGCTCGGATGTAGTTAAGCAAATTCAACGCGCCATAGATGATTATTTATTGCATAACGACAACCCTGACACCTCGCTGTCGACACGGTTGTTAGGGGGGAGTTTATTACTATCTAGACAGCGGACAACGCTGAACGTAGCAGGAAGAGGGCGGAGCTCACCCTGAGGACTCACGAATTAGAACAAATGCACCAACGGACTGAGGCACCTAGGATTTGGCGCCAACTGCGGGCAGTGCGGGCACAGTTGGCAGCTATTGACCAGGATAGGGCGGAATATGCAGCCCTACGCCATTCATACTACACAGGGGGAGACAGATGTGGCCGTCTGCTTGCCCACAACCTTCGCGAGACCAGACAAATACAAGGGGTTCACGAGGTCCGTGACTCGACGGGCAGACTAGTGATGGACGACGCCGGTATCGCGGAGGCCTTTCGGGATTTCTACGCCCGGCTTTATACGGGGCAATCACTAGATAGCACAGCAGGCACGACTTACATAGCGAACGCACAACTCCCTACTTTAACTCGGGACCAGGCAGACTATCTTGAGAGGAGGTCATAGCCGCCATCTCGCGACTCAAACTCGCTAAGTCACCCGGACCGGACGGCTACACGGCGATGTTTTACAAGAAGTTCTGTTCTGTGTTGGCGCCTTTCTTAACTCGCCTCTTTAACTCTTTTGCGGCCCCTGGAGCAATCCCGGAAGCCATGCTAGAAGCAGCTATAGTGGTCATACCCAAACCTGGGAAGGACAAGGCTAGCTGCGGGGCGTACCGCCCTATATCCCTCCTTAACATCGATCTTAAATTATACACGGGTATTTTAGCTGCCAGGCTCGCGGTCTATCTGCCGGGTCTGATCGACCCGGATCAGGCGGGCTTCATCCCTCAGCGCCAGACGAGCGACAACACCAAGCGCGTCCTCCATTTGATAGAGAAGGCCTCCCGGACGCAGGGAGAGTATATGCTCCTAACTATCGACGCCGAGAAGGCCTTTGATAGGGTCCATTGGCCATATCTGGAGCAGGTCCTGTCCCATATTGGCCTAGGTGAGAAGTTGCTGACCCTTCTCCTCAATTGCTATCATCTCCCGACGGCGGTCGTCCGCGTCAATGGCTACACGTCGTGCCCTCTTTCACCCCTGCTCTTTGCGCTATACATGGAGCCTATGGCTCAAAGAGTCCGGAAGCACCCCCTTATCACCGGGATTAAGTTTGGAGGTGATATTCATACTATTAGCCTGTATGCCGATGACGTCTTGATCACACTCTCGGACCCAGCGCCAGCCCTGGGTGCTTTCCTGTCTGAGTTAAAGTCCTTTGCGGATGCTTCAGGGTTTAAAGTTAACGTTGAGAAGTCGGTGGCACTCAATCTTTCCCTGCTGCCCCCAACGTTGTCGTACCTTCGGGCCCAATATCCCATCCAATGGTCAGAGGGCACTGTCCCTTATCTCGGTATCCAACTAGCTTCCTCCCTGCAGGCAATAGTCTCCACTAACTATGGACAGCTGCATGCGCAGGTCTGCACGGAACTGGGGCGTTGGAAGCACTATCCGATATCCTGGTTGGGCAGAGTGGCTGCCATTAAGATGACCATTTTACCCAAAATACTATATTTATTTCAGACCCTCCCCCTGCGGCCTCCATCAGGGTGGATACAACAGGTCCAGACAGACATCTCTCATTTCATATGGCAAGGTCGCAGACCTCTGCTCAAAAGATCCATCTGCTCTCTACCTCCTGAAGAGGGTGGCCTGGGCGTCCCCGATCTCCTGTTCTATTACCAAGCTGCCCAGCTGCGCCATCTTGTTGAGTGGAGCCGCAGCGAGTCGGAGAAACACTGGCTGCTTCAGGATCAAGCAGTGGCGGTCACGTGTCTTCAGAAGATCCCCTTCCTTAGGAGAGCACATAGACCTCCTAACCTCTACGCGTCTGATATAACACGCACAACCTTGGAAACGTGGGACCAGACTAGCACCAGGCACAAACTGATCACTTCCCCTCCCCACTCACCCCACTCTTTGATAACCCCGACTTTCAGCCAGGGATGGGTGAGAAAACCTTTACGCACTGGCGCCCTACGGAATGCCGTGCCTTGGGGCACCTTTTTGATGTTGAGGGTGTGCTCCCATTTCCACAAGTCAGGGCCATTTATGGGATCCCTGAGACCGAGAGGCTTCGGTATTTGCAGCTTCGACACTGGGCTCTGCATCCACACTTTCGACCGCAGGCACACTGCTACCTTACTCCATATGAAAAATGGCTCCTAACACGCACATCAGACAAAAAGTTAATCTCTGATCTCTATAAAATGCTCCTTTCCCGGCGCACGCATGCATACAATGCTGGTCGCACCCGCTGGGAACGGGATCTTGGTCGGACACTTAGCCACAAAGAGTGGGAGGGAGTGTATTACCGGGCGCGACATACGACAGGCCACACGGGACTAACCGAATCACTAATGAAGTTAGCCACCTACTGGTACTACACGCCAGAGCGCATCCATAGGACGGACCCTAATCAGAGCGCTGACTGTGGCGTGGTTGTGGGAAGTTGGGTACTTTAGTGCACCTTCTGTGGGACTGTGAACACATACGTACTGGACCCAGGTCCTTGATGAGATAGACAAACACCTAGACACCCAATTGCCGAGATTCCCTGCCTATGTACTGCTAGGCCTACCAAACCCACTAACCTACCCGCTCAAATCTAGGAGGGGCCGCCAGATAGCGGTAGCCCTGGGTT
Organism: Calotriton arnoldi; assembly: GCA_963921515.1. Taxonomy (NCBI): domain Eukaryota; kingdom Metazoa; phylum Chordata; class Amphibia; order Caudata; family Salamandridae; genus Calotriton; species Calotriton arnoldi. The sequence goes on along the minus strand of CAWUFW010002763.1, from coordinate 1,414,647 downwards.
CAGCAACTCAGAATCTTCTGACACACTGGAGAAGTTCTCGTATCCCCACTCTCTCAGGCTGGTTGCAGCACTTGTGGCATGTCCTGGGGATGGAGAAGATGACCCTCACCTTAGCAGGGAAAGGTGCAGCCTTTTGGGAACTTTGACAGCCATTCCTGTCCCTTCTTGTCTCAGAATTTCGTGAATTAACGTGCCCAAGGTATCTACGCCTCTTACGCCTTCCCTAATCTTACGCAGTAGCCGACCAGGGCTTGCAGCCACCAGATACGGAGTAGGTCTTCTTTCCGACCGTAGTTGACCCAGTGGACGAGGGAAGGGGGGGAGAGGTAGGGGGGTAGTATAAGTTTCCTTTCTTGTTCTCTGTTCAGTTGTTTATTTTGCTCAGCACTCATTTTACCAGCACTTTAGTTACTCCGGGCATGTATGGCCCACGATATCATGCATGTACCGCAAGTGATGGTCTCTTTTTCTGTGTATTTCCGAATAAAAAGATTTAAACCTAAACTAAAGGAGTTCAAGGACATGTCCTCTCCTGTATTTGTGCTCGTTCTTTTGCTCCTCTTCTAAAGAAAGTCCTATGAGGCTCTTGTGCAGTCTGATCTTCATGACCAAAAATGAATAGTTGATTACAATACCTACACCTACCATCATGCAACTTGGCAGGTTGGCTCTTGACTGCTGGCAGTGGGGCAGACAGCATGGACAATTAAAAGGAGCTAAACAATCCTTCAAAAGATGCTCCTAAACATTCATGTGAAAATAATGCTGCCTGTGTTGTCTCAGCAAGGTTGTACATCTGGGACTATATCAGGAAGAACCTGTTTTGCTGTAGCTTTTATCTCTACCTACATATGGCCTTCATTATATTCTAGTAGAGCTCATTTACTGGTTCTCCTCAAGCATCTTATTTCAGCAGGCCAGACAGCAAGGATTTCCCAGAAGGGCTTAAAAGGTCTCTATACCTTTTTTTTTTTTTATTAGTGAAATTTAGAAGATACATCTGGTGACTGGATGACACAATAATCATGTGTATGCATAACATGTACTTGCAACGTTTCTAAAATATATGACCAGCATCGCTGAAGCACCTAGTTACATTAATTTTCTGAACATTGCATCATCATTCAGCATCTCTTGCCACCAATATACGACATACGTGGATTATATGCTTTACTTTTCCGTCTCTGTCCGCCTGTTCTATTTGATCAATCATAATCATCTCAGTGTTATGTCCTCTAGTGATCCTTTACTATGCATGTTCCTGGTTATCTACAGCTTCACTCTACATTAAACATAGCTTATGAGGCTCAGGTTTCTTCTCCCTCTGGCTCTCCCGCTTCCTTCCCCACCAGGTATGTTTGGTAATTTCCCCATATATTTTTAGGTCTATTCCGTTGGGGGAGTAGTTCATTATATGCCTCTGATTGTGTATTACAGTATAGCATGTCGCTGTGCCAAGCTTCCAGAGTTGGAGCTGGGCCTCTAGCCCATCTCATCCCCATCCGGCGTTTGCCAATAGCATTCCAAAGGTGTCTATACTTGACAGGTCTTTCAAGTCTTTAGATAAGACAGACTTACAATACTTTATTTGGATTTTTTATTAACACTTTTTATTGATTTTTGGAACGCTTGAGTAGCATGTACATCACACAATAGCATTTTATATGATTCAAAAGCATCTAAGGGGTTCAGGCATACCATCGAATCATTTGAAAGGATATTAGGCAACCATATAAACTAGTTCTCTTCCAAGGGATCCTCATCAATAGTCATAAGCACATGAATATTCCCGCCCATGCGCGGGACCCCCGAAACACATCACATATATGTGAAAAACCATATATGTAGCTCTATATATATATATATATATATATATATGTATATATATAAAAACACACAATGCAGCCTCCCATAAACATGCTGAGCAATGTTGCAAGGAATTCTCATGCACATAAACTTATTCCAATAAAGCAGGGAGAAAGAACTTTTGAAAACTGCTTTAATATACAGCAGACAACACAATCCTGCAAGGAATAATGAAGAAAACATTGCCAGCACATAGGCTGCATTGTAGAAACATTAGTGTAGAAAGCTGAAAAGCTAACCCACATAAACACTCAGATAAACTGGCACCGTGCCTTTTAAGGCAGCCATGACCCCTAGCTTCCCATCATGCCTCAAGGGTGACAGTTAGGTCAGTTGTTCTTTCCGGCTCCTTCTGTCAGGACCCTGGTTACTTCAGCTCTACCCTCTTTTTCTGATTTTCTGTCGGAAAATTCTTCAATTTTTGAGTCAAAAACCTCTTACTTTGACGTCCTTTTGGTGTTGAAGTATTTCTCTACTGTTTTTAGAGAGTTGAGCATTGTTTTTCAGCAGAATGCCCTCTCTTTTTGACCCTTGCCCTTCCTGTGGCAAGAAGAAGGCTAAATCAGACTTCCATCCTGTCTGTATTCTATGCCTTCCTTCTGAACATAATCCTATATCCTGCCAGCATTGCCGGCTGCTGTCCAACAGAACTCTAAAGGACAGGGAAAGGATTCGTCTCCATGGACTGGCTGAGAAGAGAAAATCACCTTCTAGAGACAAGCCTCCGATGAAGAAGAGGAAAGAGAGCTCATCTAGAAGTAAGATTCCAGTGTGCTCTCCATCGGCGTCGGGCTCGGCGCCTCAAATCCCTTCATCGGCAACGAAAACGTCGACGAGAAGACCATAGACGGCGGGCTCGCCGTCGAGAGAACACCGGTCGTCGTCGAAGAACGCAGGTACGCTCGAATCCTCCGCCGTCGTCAACCGGGCGACGATCGGGCGTCGAGGAGTCGCTCTCCGTTGGTGCGGGCTCGCCCAGCGTCGAGAGGCAGATCTCCGTCGTCGCCGTCGATGCGGCGTTCGACGTCGAGACAGGCTCCGCCGTCGCAGGGTCTCCAGCGTTCGGCGTCGAAGCAAGCATCTCAGTCGACGTCACCCAGACGACAGTGCGACGCCGAGACACGCCTCGTCACCTGAGGCTAGACACTCATCGCCTCCGTCGTCGTCCAGGCGGCGTTCGACGTCGAAGGCAAGATCCTCTCCGACGGCGAGGTATTCGACGTCAAGACCAAGAGTGAAATATACCAAACGCCGTCTCGACGCCGAGACGGCGGTCTCCGTCGACGGCGAGAAGGTCAGCGCCGAGAGAAAGATCGACGTCGAGAAGGTTTTCTCCGTCTACCCGCTCATCGTTGAGGTCTCCTGCACGCTCAACGTCGAAGGCGAGGTCTATGGGCTCCAGACACACTGTGAGGTCGACGTCGAGGAGAAACTCACCAGTGATGGTGACACAGAGCAGGTCGACCTCGAGACACACCCCATCGACGTCACATCGCTCATCAAGACGCCGATCACGCTCCAGAAGCCGCAGAGAGTCCTCTCACTCCATTCGGAGCTCACCCCAGACGGTTGCGTCATCACGCAGTGCTTCTGTTCACTCGCAGGATCCTACAAAATCACCGCCAGGAGGTTCACCAAGGAGACAGCGATCTCCTTCCATTCATCTCTCTCCCAGATGGCTTCAACCTCTCCATCATTGGCAGACGGGGCCCGCAGGTCACGCTCAACAGCCTACGAACTACTCCAGTCCGCTGCACAGATCACCATTGCAGCGTCTTGTGCAGGAAGTGGACAGATCACCCACCACTCGGGCCAGGGAACACCGAGGCAGATCCCCTGAACGCAGGTCGTCTCAGGGACATCGCAAGAGGCGGCGTACACCGTCTTGGTCTTCCTCTTCGACACATTCATCCAAAAGGGATTACTCACCTACCCTGACAGATAGTCCTCCCTCCAGAGTGTCGCCTATTGATGATGTGAACACTTTTCATGATGTTCTCACCAGAGGGGCTCAGAAGCTGGGCATCACCATGTCAGCTCCTCAGACAACCAAGTCCATCATTTTTGAGACTCTCCACCAAAGGTCTGCGACTAGACCATTGCTTCCTTTGGTCCCTGGTATCATCGAGCCGGTAATGGATCTCTTCCTCGCTCCAGCATCGGCTAAAGCAGCTCCAGCTCGGATTCTTAAAAATATAAGCCAGCTGCATCGGATCCTCTTTTGCTTAGATCGGATCCACCTCCGGACTCTGTTCTTATTGCAGCAGCGAAAAAGACGCATGCGGTTGCATCTTCCTCCTCCACTCCTCCGGATAAAGAGAGTAGAGCACAAGACTCTTGGGGACGGAAGGCTTGTGGCTCTGCAGCGTCTTTCTCTGCAAGTGTCCAACGCTGCGGCTCTGCTGGGTCGTCATGACAGGTCACTATGGGACTCACTGGAGTGCTTCAAGGACAAGCTCCCGAAGGAGGATCAACAGGACTTCTCTGAAATCCTTCACGAAGGTGCTCTGGTGGCTAACCAGGTAATCAGCACTGCAGCAGATGGTGCGTCTCTGGCAGCTCACTCGTATGCACATGGCATATGTGCACGACGATCTTCCTGGCTGCGCCTCACAGCGTTAAAACCGGAGGCACAACAACGCATCCTGAATCTCCCTTTTTCTGGCACTTCACTGTTTGGTGCACACAGACGAAGAAATGGCGAGGATGAAGGCCGAGTTGGACACCTTAAAGGCTGTGGGCCTAGAGAAGAAAAAGGAATTTAGGAAGAGATACCGGCCCTACAATCGGAAAAACTACCAACAGAGGGTTCAAACCCTCAATGGTCACAAAACAAACAGGGCAAATCCCAGTATCAAGGCCGCCGTTCTCGAGAGGAAGAGGAGGACATCAACAGCAGTCCTCCTCCGCATCAAAAACTCCAGGGAAGCAATGAGTTTCTGCTTCCTTTAGCACCGTTGCACACTCCAGTGGGAGGATTTATCTCAAGTTACATTCAAGAGTGGCGCAACATAACCAAAGATCAGTGGGTGCTAAATATACTAAAAAATGGGTACACACTACGTTTTTGGACGTCCCCAAGAGACATTCCTCCTGTGAAATCTCGTCATCTACATATAGACCTCCTGCGTCAGGAAGTGTCGACCCTTCTCGAAAAACGAGCAATAGAAGAGGTCCCTCAAGCGCAGAGAGGAAAGGGAGTGTATTCACGATACTTCCTTGTTCAGAAAAAAGATCAACCGAACAAGTTCAGACCAATTCTGGATCTACGTTCTCTGAACAAGTCCATCAAAAAGGAAAAGTTTCGGATGTTGGCGCTCCACCAAATATTTCCACATCTAAGGAAAGGCGATTGGATGTGTTCGGTGGATCTCCAAGATGCGTATTTTCACATCCCAATCACAGCACGACATCGCAAGTTCATGCGATTCGCGGTGGGAACAAGACATTACCAGTTCAAAGTCTTACCCTTCGGCCTAAAATCAGCTCCGAGGGTATTCACCAAATGCATGGCAGTAGTAGCGGCAGCATTACATCGCCAAGGCCTGTTCGTATATCCATACCTGGACGACTGGCTGTTGAAGGGACCCTCTCCTCAAATGGTGCAGGAACACCTTCGCACCTGCCTAGATCTCCTTCAGCGCTTAGGCCTGCATGTCAACCTGGACAAGTCGATCCTTCACCCAACTCAATCACCCCACTATCTGGGCGCCAACCTCAACTCCGACCTCGGAAAAGTGTTTCCTTCGGAGGAGAGATTGTCATCAATGAAAGACAAAGGCAACATCATCCTTCAGGCTCATCAGCCGTCAGTAAGACAGGTGGCTTCTCTGCTGGGTTCGATGGCCTCGTGCATTTTTCTCATACCCAACGCCAGATTGAGGATGAGACCGCTACAGCAAGATCTCGAGGACAAATGGGATCAATCCTCGGGTCAGTGGAACGACCGGATTATCCTCTCTCCTGCAGCAAAGAAGTCCATTCTCTGGTGGCTGCAACCACAGAAACTGCTGGTGGGAGTCCCTTTTCACCAACCTCTGCCAGAACAATCCCTGATCACGGATGCATCACTTCAGGGCTGGGGAGCGCTTCTGGGTCATCTGCAAACTCAGGGCAGATGGACCAACAGAGAACAGACGTATCACATCAATATGCTGGAACTGCGGGCGGTTCATTTAGCCCTCAAAGCTTTTCAACCGTCAATTCAGCACGGATCGATCCTAGTGCAAACGGACAATACAACCACCATGTATTACTTGAACAAACAAGGTGGAACACGCTCTCGCCCTCTGTCTCTCGAATCCCAGGCGATCTGGCACTGGCTGCTAGCCAGGAACCTATCGATCATGGCAATGCATCTGCCGGGAGAGCAGAACGTGCGAGCAGACGCCCTCAGTCGTCACTTCCAAGAGCAAGACGACTGTGTGCTTAACGACGAAGTGGTGGCAGACATCTTTCATCAATGGGGTCATCCTTTCATCGACCTTTTTGCAGACGATCAAAACAGAAAATGCCACGCCTTCGCATCCAGGTTTTACCGACCAGGAACGAGAGGGAATGCTCTTTTGATAGATTGGTCAGGGATGTTTGTATACGCCTTTCCACCCCTCCCTCTAATTCCGAAGGTGGTGGCCAAACTTCTGCGATCCAGAATGAGGATGATACTCATAGCACAGGACTGGCCTCGCCAATGGTGGTATCCGGACCTGTTGCAACTCTCGGTTCGCCCGCATCGGAGACTTCCGTGCAGGCCCGACCTTCTCACCAAAATGGGAGGGAAGATTCTGCACCCCAGCCTTCCCTCGCTCAGCTTGACAGCATGGCTCCTGAAGTCCTGCAGTACGGACATTTGAACCTCCCGCAGTACTGCATGGACATTTTAAGGGAGTCAAGGAGACCTTCCACAAGATCCTCATACTCTCTAAAGTGGAAAAGGTTTTACTTGTGGTGTATCCGTAATGATTGGAGTCCAATTAACGGGCAAGAGGAGAGTAATCTTGCCGTATTTGCTCTATTTGGCCAAATCTGGTTTGAAATATTCTTCCATTGAAGTGCATTTGGCGGCTATCACAGCATATCGTAAATCACCTAACCAGCCTTCTTTCTTTCAGCTTCAGGTGGTCAAGGACTTCCTGCAGGGGTTGAAAAGGTTTATCCCCCTGTTCGACCTCCTTCTCCTCCTTGGGAGTTGAATTTGGTCTTGTCTAAATTGATGGGACCTCCATTTGAACCCATTCATAAGGCTACATTACAACACCTTTCTTGGAAAGTAGCTTTTCTAGTAGCAATTACATCAGCACGCAGAGTGACTGAAATACAAGCACTCTGTTCTAAAGAACCCTATACGGTTTTCCACCATAATAGGGTGGTTATGCGAACTCACCCTTCCTTCCTACCTAAGGTTGTGTCGGAGTTCCATGTTAATCAGACGATTTCTCTACCCTCTTTCTTTCCCAGTTCATCCACACAAGTGGAAAAGTCTCTTCATTCGCTAGACCTCAAGAGGGTTCTCAAATTCTATTTGGATGCAACAAAATCCATTAGAAAAGCTGATCAATTGTTTGTAAACTATGGCTCTGTTAGAACAGGCTTCCCAGCTTCTAAAAGATCCATTTCAAGATGGATAGTATCTTGTATAAAGTTGGCATACCAAATAGCAAATAAGCCTCTGTTTGCCTCCCCTAAAGCTCATTCTACTAGGGGCAAGGCTGCTACGATTGCATTCTTACATAATGTACCGATGGCCGAGATTTGCAAGGCGGCAACTTGGAAATCGGTCCATACGTTTACCAGACATTACTGTCTGGATTCTGACTCAGAGCAGATACCCAAGTGGGCCAGGCCTCCTTGAGGAATCTGTTCCAATGCTAACCTATTGGAGTCTGTATAGGCCTTATGGCGTTTATGTATCTTGATGGTACTCTGTTTACTTGCCCGCAGGATGAGGGGATGGGCTTGTTATTCTATTCATGTGCTTATGACTATTGATGAGGATCCCCTGGAAGAGAAGGATAAGTTACTTACCTGTAATCCTAGTTCTCTTCCAGGGGTATCCTCATCAAAGTCATAAGCAACCCACCCGCCTCCCCGGGCAAGTGAACATGATACATACATCTCTTTGTAAAAGGTCTGCGGATATCCGCAAAGAACAACTGACCTAACTGTCACCCCTGAGGCATGATGGGAAGCTAGGGGTCATGGCTGCCTTAAAGGCACGGTGCCAGTTTATCTGAGTGTTTATGTGGGTTAGCTTTTCAGCTTTCTACACTAATGTTTCTACAATGCAGCCTATGTGCTGGCAATGTTTTCTTCATTATTCCTTGCAGGATTGTGTTGTCTGCTGTATATTAAAGCAGTTTTCAAAAGTTTTCTTTCTCCCTGCTTTATTGGAATATGTTTATGTGCATGAGAATTCCTTGCAACATTGCTCAGCATGTTTATGGGAGGCTGTATTGTGTGTTTTTATATATATATATGGATATATATATATATATAGAAGCTACATATATGGTTTTTCACATATATGTGATGTGTTTTCCGGGGTCCAGCGCATGGGCGGGAATATTCATGTGCTTATGACTTTGATGAGGATACCCCTGGAAGAGAACTAGGATTACAGGTAAGTAACTTATCCTTATAGTATGCATGGTTTCACAGTAAAAATAATCCCTCCGCAGTCCCCTAACTTTGGTTGGCTTTGTTCGACAGCCCCTCGCTTGGTATATAGGTTTCTGATGAATACTTCTAACAGCAGATTTCTCACCGAACGTTTTTACAGCATGCTCCCATGCACTACTAGGTAGCATCGTGCAGCTCCAGCTTAACCTTGTTCCACCCCGGAACTAACAGAGCATATAGACTCCACCGTTGCACACCGACTTCAGTTCCTTTCTGGCTGTGCCTTTGAATGTGGATCCAGAGCTCTGCTCTCTTTTTGTAGGTTGTTGAAGTGCTTCCAAAATACTTTTTAATGTGGTCGATCAGCCTTAGGCTTAACAGAGAGGAGTGTTAGACATCTGCAAAATACACACAATCAATAAATGATGTATACGTCTCAATAAGGAGATCCACAGCAAGTTATAAAAATACACGCATCTTTATATATATTTAGGCACCAGAATCAATATGATCAGGTAAGCACATTTTGAGAAAGGAATATTTGAGATTGGGCCATTTTTCAGAGGCTGCAATGCTATCCTATGGGAGGAAAAACGAACATGGCTTACAGGTACAATGACTTGCAAGACCAATCTCCTGGACTTAAGATGAGTATGGGGCAAGGTCCAAGGCAGCAGCAGCAGGTCACCACCAGCGGCACTAGGGCGGCCGGGTGCAGTGGTGCAATACAGCGTCGGGTAGCCAACCTTACCCTGTGGGAATCCGTCTTCACGAAAAGAGGCTGCAGGTTTCGTTTTGGGTTGAACCATCAGGGGGGTTCAGGCCTCATAATGCTCAGGAACGCGGGGACACCTTTGGTCCTCTTCTCCACAGGCTAGGGGTGACGGGTGCAGAGGTGTCTTTAGGTGTGGGTTTTTGTCACTGAGAATGGTCGCAGTAAAGGGGGCCTGCAAACAGACTGCAGGCGGTGTTGAGAAGTCCACAGCGGGGAAACCCAGTCTGGGCTTGGAATCTGGAGGGTCTGAGTGCCACATTGGCACCGTTGGCCCATTTAAACTCAGGCTTGGTGGCTCGGGTGCAGTGGTGCTTTCCGGAGTTGGGTTTTCGCGGTCTTGGAGCCTCACAGTTCTTTCGTGGTACATGCAAGGTGCAGGAGAGCAGCTCCACTGTTCCACTGGTGTTCCTGGGCGAAGTGCTGGCATTTCTCTCAGGCTTTAGAGACGCATCAGCTGGAGGACAAGTTGTCTGCTGGTGCAATTGTCGAAGTCAGCAGACAGGCCAGCAGCGTTGGCGCCAAGTCAGTTGCTGATTCTTCTGTTCTTGCGACTCTTCATGTCCATCTTCTTCTTTCAGGTCGGCAGGATCTGATTTCCTGGTGCCAGGGGCTCTCCTAAATACTAGATTTGGTGGCGTTAGGGCAGTGTATGGTAGTAGCCAATGGGCTACTGACCCTTGGGTCACTGTGCCCTCTATATGACCACTCCCTCTGGGAAGTGGGGATAACCCTGTCCCAGAGTTCCTAAGTTTGCCATCACAAAGATGGCAGACTCTGAAAAGTTGTATCCACTTCAGGTAGCCCACCTGAGGGTGTGCCTGCCTATCGGACTAATTTTCCCACCTTGCCCAGGCGCCAAACAGGCCCTGGCCAAGGGGGTCGGCATCCTCTCCTGTGAGGGAAGCCAGATTTCAAAGGCGGTGGGCTCTCTGAAGCTTCCTGCCTTGGAATGCTAATTTGCAGGGCATCCTCTACTCGAGCAGGCTTTTGTTCCTGACCCCTGAGAGCAAAGGCCCTCACCCCTGGGAGGTCAAAAACTGGTCTGCGGTAACAGGCTGTCTAAGACCAATCGGCTAGCACACCAGTAGTTGGTAGGTTTTCAGGGGACAGCTCTAAGTTGCCCTCTAAGTGCATGTATTAATAAATCCAACACTGGATTCAGTGTTGGTGTATTAATACAAGATGTTTGATACCAAACATCCCTATTTTCAGTGAGGCAATCATATCTCTGGGGAACTCGTTTTCACCGGTGTCCAGCACATGTTTTAAAATGGCTTCCCTGGTCACTTGTTCTGGCAGTAATGTAACTGACCAGCACAGGGGCGCATCTGCTCCTGCAAATATGTCCTCCCATGAAATATAATGCACCCTGCCTTAGGGCTGTCAAGCCTGCTGTAGGGGTGACTTACAAATATTACATGCAGTGGTAGGGGACATAGCACACAGGGATGTGTGTCATGTCGTGTTTTCACTTTTGTCTGCACCAAAACAAGCAGCCTGCAGTGGCAGTCTGTATGTGTTTGGTGTGGGGTCCCTTATGGTGGCACAATACATGCTGCAGCCCTTAACCTCTTTAGCCTCCTTGACCTGGGTACCAGGGGTACCATTTACTAGGGCTTTACAGAGAGTGCTAAAGGAATTGCCAATTGTGGAAATAATTGCACAGTTTTGGGAAAGAGATCTGGCACTGAGGATGTGGTTAGCAGGAACCCAGTGCACTTCCAGTCAAAATCACATCAAATACCAGGCAAAAAGTCGGGGTGACCATGTCAAAAAGGGGCGCTTTCCTACAATACCCTTTACAAGCCAAACTTTCAGATGTTCTCCTCTTCGTTTTGTTTTTGGCTGTTCGTTTTGTCTTTGGCTGTTCGTTTTGTCTTTGGCCCAGCAACGCTTTGCAATGGGCCCTGTTAGATGTTATTTGTTGCCTTTTTCAGGCTTTCTACATTGCCGGATAAATTCCTATTGTTTAATTAAAGTTTTGAGACACGGGCTTCCTCCTAAACTGTTTGCAATTCCACAATGGGACTTTAACTTGGTCTTGACATTTCTCATGTGCATGCTCTTCGAGCCTATGCACAGCTGTTCGTTGCGTCTTCTGACTCTAAAGACTGTCTTCCCCATGGTCATCACTTCAGCTTCTCGCATGAGTGAACTCAAGGCACTGTCGATGCAACTGCCCTACACCACAGGCAGACAAACTGGTGCTGAGGACTCGGTAGGCCTTCTTACCTAAAGTTGTGACTCCATTCTACGTTGCACAATTCATCTCCCTGCTAGCATTCTTTGCCAGTTCCTCCCACTCGAAAGAGGAGGAGAGGCTTCATCAGCTGAACTCCAAAAGGATGTTGAGCTTTTACAATGATCTACCAGGAACACGGTGTGGATTGTCAACTTACTCTGAGGTTCTCCAGGCTAAGAAACTGAAGGCTGAACCCTGTTAAAGTGGGTAGTCTTGTGCATCAAGATCTGCTACGCACTGGCCAAGAAGAGGCTCCTAAAAGGTCTGAATGCCCATCCTACTAGGGCTAAGGCTGCTACTGCTGCATTGACACGCAGAGTACCTGTCCTTGGTTTCTGCCAGACTGTGACTTGGGTGTTGGTGCACATGTGCATGAAGTACTTTTCTTTTGATAACCAGGTCTGCCGGGAAGGACATTTCACCTCTGCAGTCTGAGTCCCCTATACAGACCAACCTCCTTTGCAGGTACTGTTTGGTATCTTTTCTAAGGTGAGGGGTCTGCGGTTAGAAGTAATCATCACAAGAACAAGTTACTTAACTTTGGATTCTCTTATCTATTCACAGATTTGCCACCACCCCGCTACCTTCCAATTCTGTGAAGTGGCCTCTTAAACATCTAAACAAGTCCAAATTTAGGAATCAGCACACCAGTATCAACACACTTGTACCAATAATTGCTTCACAATCCGCGTTTGCGGGTGCAGAAAGCAACAAACTGCCATCAGCGCGCAGTGTAGCTCTTATATGCAGCTCCACTCTGCTACTTCCAGGGTGGTAAAGAGCCATTGCAGAGCTGCACAGCTTCACCAGCGACACTCGGGAGCATTGGTGAGAAAGGTTCCGAATCCAGTCTGGCGCTTGGGGAGTATTCTAAGAAAAGCAATCTTCAGTTAGATGCATCCTCCAGAAAGAGCGTTACCAAAGGTGAACAACTTGTTCTTTTCTCATTTTTGGAAAAGTGTTAATGAGTAGAGATCTTCACAAATTGAATGGAAACCTCCTTATAAAGGGCCATGATTACAAGGAAGTCTTTCTCTTTTCTTCATTTAAGGTCTTCTTTCTGGTACTTTAGCCTAACTGACCGGTTCAATGAAGGATTCAGATTAGTTTCCAAATGGCCTGATAGGGTGACCACAATATTATTTGCCAAATTGACATTTCCTCCTTGTTAGGTTTATCTCTGCCCAGACGAGTTTAGCCAGAGATCCCGCCGGGGCACTCCGCAGTCGATAACAGCACTTCACGAATGCCCTTTGCCTGGCTAGTGATTGTTTTGCCAAGGCAAATTCCAGTCTTACTTGGGCGGGGGAGACTGACTTTGGAATCTGGAATGCTCATTTAGATGTTTACATTGCAAGCTTCTCCAGCAGGTTCGTGTCTTCACCCAGCACTATTTCGCCTCCATATGATAAAGGTGGAACAATTTTTTATTTGATCACTGTTATCTATGCCTTTAGATTATGGCCCCTCAGACCTTTCGTTAGGTTTGAAAAGGCGAAGTTTAAGGTCTCAGTTTTTGCAATGATAGCTCTTTTTGTGCGGCAAAGGAATTTTGTGAGCCCAGTTTAAACCCTAGATAAATATATGTTGTAACTTCATCAATGTTGGACCCGTTTAGGCGCCATTTCTCATTTTTCCCTTATCGTTGTTTCAGCGGTATGACTTTAGTTTTTTTGAGGTTGATTTCCAGCTGGTTAACTGAGGTTAACTAAGTACTCGGCGAGCCTATTGATCAGCCTCTGTAGGCCCTCAAGGGTGTTGCTTAACAACTGCTGACCGTCTACGTACAGTATGTTGCTCAACTGTTGAGACCCGGGGCTAGGTGCATGCGACACCACTTCTGCCAGGGAGGTTGAGAAATTCCAGATGAACAAATTAAACAACAGTGGTGCCAATACACATCCCCCTGTTTCAATCCAAGGGAAGTGTTAACCTTTCTGGATAAATGGCACGCGTCCCCCACCTTGATCTTTACCCAGGTTTTAGTGTATATCAGCTGGATGGTCCTGTAAAGGTTTTGTGGAATTCCCAAGCGTAATAGTTTTTCCCAGAACAGGCCTCGAGGGATGCAATTGAAGACCACTTTGAAGTCCACAAAATGCATGAATAGCGGCGTCCCGGTTTCACATACTCTTTTCATTATGAGGCCCACAGCCATCAAGTTAGTGGTGGTTCCTTGCTTTTTGGTGAACCCTGTTTAGTTCATTGGCAGCCTTTTTGCCTCCGTCGCCCACTCCTGTAGATCTTGCAGTAGTAGTGTTAATATTTGAGGTCCACATTGAACAGCAATATCGACCTGTAATTGCTAGGGGATGCAGCTACCCCACCCTTGAGATGGGGTGGATCACTGAGCCTCTCGAGCTTTCCAGAATGCTTCCCCGCCATCAGTATTTGCTTGAACATCGAATTCAGGAAACCAGCCCAGGTTGTAGCGTTGTGCTTTCGGAGTGCAGTCGGCATGCTGTTAGGGCGGGGTGCGCAATTGGAGCGCGAGTTCGCAATTATTTTTACCAAGGACTCCATTGAAAAGTCTTGGGGTTCCATTGAGTGGTCTAGGGTGTCGGTAGCACCATTGCTATTGGTTTTCAGGGTCACCAACGCGTGTGGGCTTGTGCTGTGATCTTTTACATGTGGGGTCAGACCTGGGCCTGGGACATAATGGTCGTCTGTACTTCCCTTGTAATGTGTTTGTAGGTATTTAATCCATTCATCCACACATATATTAGCATTGTTTGCTGCCCTGGGGCCCTTATCAAGCTCGTTGACTAGTTTCCAGAAGCTTTTATGGTAGTTACTTTTGGAGGAGTATTGTAGCATTGCCCACAGTGCTTCTGATCTCTCTTTCTTTAGCAGCCATACGGCCTTTTTTAGGCTCTTACGCTCAATTCGTAGGTATTTTAGTAATACTAAATCCTGTGGCGAGTGCAGCAGTTGACAGAGCACTTTGTTGATCCTTGACCTGATAAGGCTAACTGGCTTTGGCTGGATGATAAAACACTTATGGGTAATATTTTTACCTTTTTCCAAATTGTTGGCTGGTTATCTTGCTGCTGGGGTCTCCAAGAGGCACTACCATGCCTTTATTGGGTTCTCCTCACTGGTTGATATTTACTTCAGGATTGCCTCGGCCTCACTTGCCAAGCCTTCAGAATTATCCGGACTCCATTTAAAGCATTTTCAATTTTCAGTGTGAGCTTCAGTCTGCACTATCCGCACCTGATCTAATACGGTCATATCGGCCCTTAGAAGTTTTGAAGGTGATGGTCACTCTGATCTGTGCTCTATTCTAAAGTCGACTACTCCACTATACAGAATAGCGCTCACCATTGTGTATTCAAGGTAGGAGGTCATCTTAGAGGAGTGCCTTGTCCAGGCGGGTCCATTGACTATTACCAGACCAACTGCTTCACAAGTCTTCAGAAGCCTTTTCCCAAGATAGTCATGGCATCTATGCAGAGGGTGACTTTGTGCTTCGCAGCACATGTAACATATCATCGCCAACGTCATCTGTGTCTTGAAAAAGGTTCAGATTAAAATCTCTGATAATTACCAGGTTTGCCATCTGTTTATCTCCTTTCCACTCTAGGAGCAGCTTGATCAGTTTCTCAACAATTTTTTATTTTTCTCTCGGATTAAAATAAATATTAACCAGGACCAGTGGAGTTGCCGACTGCTTGTCCCATCCCTCCAGATGTAGAGCAAGTAATCAGGGTTCTTCTATATCCAGTAGCATTACCTTTGCGGGTAGTTTTGAGTTCACATAGGTCGCTAACCCACCTTGTGCCCTTCCATGGGTGCTTCTTTTGTGTGCCCATCTGTTGAATTCAAGTAACCCAATTAACGGAATGCTGGTTTGCACCCTAGTTGCCTGAACTCAACTATGTCAAACTTCTCAAAATGTTCCATCATTGTAGCATCTTCGATTTTTGTGGCAAGACCTCCCAGATTCCCGGCACATATGTTTAGTTTGTCATGTTTTTTTGTGTGATTCTCGTTTCAATCTTCACTGCCCTCCCCCGTTAGAACTGATGGTAGCCAGCTCCAATTGTCCTGTTCACCCTGTTTGGAGATTCGTCTGGACCCAAAGACTTCCTCTGTTTGCGTATCTGCTGCTTGAATCTTCAACCCGAGACACTAGTGGACAGAGGCCAACCCAGTGGACCTTTCAGAACTGAGGGTACCTGTTGATTCCAACCCTTGCGTTGTCCCACAAGTGGTGACATATGGCTTACAATATCCCTTGTTGGTTGGTTTTGAGGCTGGAGCTGGGGGAGGTAGCACCCCTCCTGGAAATGCACTATTTGTATGTCCCAGCTCCTTACAGGCCATGACTTTGACTTGCATCTGCGGGCAATTGAACGTAATAAGTGTGGGTTCAGATACTTGCTTTCTGCGGGGTGCCAGAATTTAATGGAAAAGACGTCTTGGTATTCGACTTCCGCCAGGCCTGGCAAACCCTTTAATAGTTTTCATATGTTTGAATGATTTTGGATATCATGGGATCTTCTGGATCTGTAGTCGGGGATCCGAAATGCTTGCCTTTGGTCCTGTGTAGGCAGCAGAGGTCTTAATGTTCTCTGAAATATTTCCGGATGGGCTTGTATTCTGATCTTGTGTGCCACCCCCATGAGTGTTTAAAGTCATCGCATGGTGCATTATCCTCAGTTCTGGATGTCCTCCACACAAGCTGTAGATAGATTTAGAACCACAGTTTATTCTCATATCCTCCATAGTTTGTGGTCCGGTGCCATTCTCCCCCTGGGCTGGTCCGGGGTCAGGGAGGTGGTCCTCTTGGGGACTGACCTTCCTCCTTTCTAGGCTGCATGTTTCATTCATTAGGCCTCCCGGCCTGGCAGGGATGTTACTGTTCTGTGCCCCCGTCACCCACTGCTCTCCAATCTCTTGATGCTCATCTCCAGCTTCTCCTTGCTTTACCTCCAGTGTGGTGGGGTCATCAATTTCGTTGTCGTATTCACCTGGGGCTTTCCCCGTGCAGGATCTCACTGGATAAGCTTGGTGTCTGCCTTTCCTTGCTCACTTTCGTTCCCGCTTAGTCATTCGTGGCAGTGCGGGATTATTTGGTGGTGACAGCTCAATAGTCACAGGCTCTTGCTTTTGTTCATGAGTTCTCCTCACAATAGGGGTCATCCTGTTCCCTTGTCTGTTGGTGCTGGCTTGTTGGTTCTTTCATTGGTTGGGGTAATTTGCATCGGCATCTGCTCTGCCACTGCCGCGCACATCTCCTTAGGAAAGTGCGCTTTCCTTGCATCTTCTGCACTGTCTGCATCATCGGCATGTGCTGCAGTCTGTGTAGTTATGCATGATACTTTCCTTACTTCTCCAAGCATTTCCTCAAGAAGCACTGGCAGTTGTACCAGTTTGCCAATTACCTCCTTGCACGTACACATTGTGAATTCATCGTCCTTCCTTGATTGAACTCTTTGAATCAGGTTATTTAGATTCTCTAGCTTCTCGCCTATCCTTGACACGAAAACTGCGTATATATTTAACAGGTCCACTTGTACGTCCATTTTGTTGGCGTGATCATTCAGTGCTTCCACGGTCGCTTGCGTTGTATTCAATACAGCCTCCCAGAAGTTGTTGATGTCAGTTGCCACCCCATTTGGACTCTTAGCCCTCCTTTTGCGCTCTGGGCTTTAGTCTTCTGCGCATGAGGCATCTGGGGGCTCTGCTCCCCTTACGTCGGGTGAGCTGAGCACTACCTCACTTGTGCGGTGCTGCTTGAACTGGCTCGCTACTGCCATTTCCATGCGAGAATTCAACTGAGATGTGCCGGTTCCCTCTTTAAAAAACGGAAAGGCATTACAAATTTAGTAAAATTTGCCTTGAGGACCTCCGTTGTCTGGTTGCTTGGTGGCATCTGTGGCGTCTGGGGGCGAAGGGGGGCAGCGTTTACAGGGTTAACTTCCACTCCAGGGTGCTGTGTTCCCTGCGATCCAGAGGGACCATACGACGATCTCTCCCCTGGGGGTGTTATTGTTGGGCTTGCCACTAATACTTGTGTTTATTGCATTTCTGCTGCCGTTGAATTGGTCCTTTTCAGGATGATAATTTCTAGAGTTAGGATTGGGGGTAGTTGTAGCGGCAGCTGCACTTGGCCCATGTCTAAAGGGCTGTCCTCTGGGGATTCTGGCCCCTGACCAGAGGAACCAGGTGCTCCTTGCCCTGCCACAAGCCCTTCCTCTTCTTTTACAGTCAAGGGGAAAAAGAAATCAGGTGCTTGCCACTTGTATCTGTATCCCTTGTCTCTTTGGTATGGCTGCGCTCATTACTCATCTCGCCACAGGCTTGCTCACCAACACCATCGGTGGCCTTCGTTCCTGTCAAGGCTGTCATGGCTAACGTGACTACCGTGGGGCTAGCCTCGGCATTGATCTCTGCCGACATCTTCCTCTTGGCACTATTAGGTCAAGGGGTTTCCAGTGGGGCTATCTCCCGCTTTCTTTTCCTCTGGGTGGTCTGGATGCTTGTCCTGATTTTTCCTGACCGCATGACCACCAGTCTGTGCCTCCCTCTATGTCCAAATCCTGCCTTTGCCCAGGTGGATGTGAAGTGGGGGGCTACCTCGGCTACCCCGTTCACCCAGATGCCGTCTCTACTCTTCCTCTTTTCTCCCCAGGTTGGGGCTGGGACATTCCCAAAGCCACAAACCGCACTCGATCCTAAGTTGGGCCGCTTCCATGGCTCTGGGTGCCCACCCGGGGCTGTGACACTAACCACAGCTCCCCACCACACACTTGCAGCTCACTCCTTGGCTTGATTTACACGGCTCACTGTGGCTTTCTGTGTAGGGGTAGGGTCTACAAGTGGGCTATGCCAGGCCGCTGCGAGGGAGCCGACATTGCGCCGTCCCTGATCTCCCTCCTGTCTCTACCTGGCTTCTCAGCACCTGGTCTCTTTGACGAGCCTCCGCAGCCCGGGCTGGTCCGACTGGCTGTTGCGGCTTCCGCGGCTCCAGGCAGTTTCCAAGCTGTTTGGTGTGGCACCCTCATGGTGGTCTGCTCTGACCGGCTGGTTCAACAAACTCCTCTGAGAGCCCCCCTCCCTTCTGAGAGGGACCTGTGTAGGGGCCTGTGCTCCCTGGTCCACAGCTTCCCTCACGCGACTGCAACCAGGCCTCCTCCTTCGACAACTCGAGATAAGTCACATCCTGCCAAGTTTCCTTCTTCATGTTTTAGTAAAATGTGCCTGCTAGATCTTTTGCTTTTTAAATTCTGGTAATGTTTAGTGATTCTCTTGTTAATAAGTGTGCTTGGATAGCTAAGAGTTTTGAGCTCTACATATCTGCTTGCACAATAATGGTATCTGGCAAACTACAATAACAGTATTGGACAAAAAAAAGAGTTGCGTATTTTAATGAAAGTTCATTGTATCCAAATGCTTGAATTGCTTCGCTGGTCCGTTGATATAAGTATATTTATCATAACAGGATGTTGCCAATATGCTCTTTTCACATATGATGTCAAGTGCCTCAAAGATGTTAGCACAACATTGGTGCAGACATCTGGAAATGTAGTTGGCATGCACCTGTGTGCCAGCCTTTAATGGAGTGACAATTAAAACTGTGTATTTGTGTATTCGTTGCTATTAAAGTTGAGAAAGAACCAATAAGTGTTTAATCCTTAACCTTGCTTATCTATCCAGCTGAGGGTCATCATGACAGTGCCCTAACCCACTTCCTATACACAGCCTTCTCATTCTTAGGAGTTGCAGACCACAAGGTAATTTCTTCCATTATTGTTAAAGATGATCTTAGTTTATTATGCACAAATAATAAAATGTGAATGTTGGCTTATTTTGCTGGTTTTACTAATCATGTAATTAAAAGCACAGACTGCTGACCTAATGTATAACAACACAAAACGCTAATTCCAGCAGATACCAACAGAACATTTGTTACAGAAAGGTTTTACATGCCTGCGGAGGAGTGATTCGTTTTTCCTGCTGTTTTGATTTGAGCTTTTCTTTCAAGTAACTTGACCATATTTTGAAATTTCTTTTTGTGGTGCATGAAGGCTTTATCTTAAAATATATGCAGCATTTTGCTTGATTTATTTCTTCCCATTTTCCAACGTTTTACCTGAATGCACCTGTGGCAATAAACAATAGGCAAACGCGAATTGAGGCCACAGAATTTCAGCACGTTTTCTTGCTGGGTAGAATTGAAAGCCTATTACCTTGACTGTTTTTCTTTGTAAGGAATTGTGATAGTAAAAATGTGGTCATTGTTAGAAACCTGCATCATATCATGAGCATTCAAATAGACTCTGCAAGCTTGGCTATGAGTAAGTGCAATAGAAATAAAGACAGTTTACAGGCATCCTTCTGGTAAGTGTGTAATTGCCCATTGTCAGGATAGGACAAGGAAATTAAGTGTTTGAATTTACTGTGCCAACATATGCATTTAGCTTTCTCCTAAAGTCAGAATCATTAAATGCAAAGGCCCTCGCGTTTTATTATAAGCCTCTATGTAGGTTGTTCTCCCGCTACACATAAATGCCTGTGTCCTTCCTTGATAAGAATTTGAATTCAGAGATGGCCCTCAATTTCTGAATCAACTCTAGCGATACAGGGTCTTTCAGCCCTTTAAAATCTAGTCTTAACCGGTAAACGGCATCAATCGGTTTGTGTGGAACGGAAGAAGGCCCCTTATTGAACCGCCTCTTGATTTACAGACCTACCAAAGAGGGGGATTTGGCGGCGCCCAACATTACTTAATACTTTCAGGCATCGCAACTCCGATATATGGTAGAATGGGCCCAAGCACCTACCGAAAAACACTGCTGTTTCATAGACCAGGCGGTGGCCGGTGCTCGCATTTTGAAGGTGGTTGGTACTCACATTTGGAAGGTTCCCTACCTTCCTAAAAAGCATAGATCATCGGGCATATAGACCTCCTATATAATGAGGGTCACAGGGGCAAAAAGGAGGTTAATTTATTCGACTCAGAAGGAATCTTCCACTTTGATGCTTTACAAAGAGACTGCGGACTGTCTGAATCAGAACGCATTCACTACCTACAGATTAGGCACTGGGTGATGCTCCCCACAGTCGAACCGCATGCTCATAGACCACTTGAACCATTTGAAAAATGTATTCCTCTCAATGACAAAGATAGCCGACTGATGACAGAGCTCTATTCATTGTTAGCACTACCACCCAGAAGCAAGCAGGGCAGAAATGATGGGAAGCAGGGACGGGTAGGTACTCACTCACAAAGAATAGGAAGATATTTTCTACAGAGCATTGCACACTTCACACAGTGCATCCAATACTGATATGGCTGTCAAGGTAGCCACATACTGGTACTGGACTTCCACCAGGGTACAGAAAAGGTGTTAAAAATGTAGCAAAGAATGCTTGAGAGGCTGAGCGAGGACCGGAACTCTGTTACACTTACTCTGTTACACTTACTCTGTTACACTTACTCTGTTACACTTACTCTGTTACACTTACTCTGTTACACTTACTCTGTTACACTTACTCTGGAAGTGCCCAAAAGTGGACCGATACTGGGCCACAGTCCTGGACGATATATAGATAAATTCTTTGAAACACAGGTACTGTGGCTCCCAGTGTATGTTCTACTGGGCTTATTCAATCTAACCTACCCTCTGAAGTACCCAAATGGTTAGCAAATGGTGGTGGCCCTAGGGGCAGCACAGCAAGCAGTCTTGTCCTTCTGGGGCTTGGACAGAGTCCCAGACCATACCACATGGCTACACAGAATATGGCACTAGCTGAGCATGGAATAGCTAGCCCAATCCATAGAGCACAATCAAAAGTCATATTGCTCTCTTGAGTACAAGGGGGAGGTTTCGGTAGGTAGGGGGTTGAGTTTATCAATGTTTCTCACACACTGCGCGCTACACCGTATGCAAAGTGGGGGGCCACCTAGAAACAGGCTGGAGAGGGGGACTAGGGCACAAGTCCGGAAGCTCCCAACGGGGGACTCGGTTCGTGAGGATCCGGGGAGCATGGGGCACAGTCGGTCGTCGTGGGCCCAGGCCAGGGAGCTCGGGTGCAGAAAGTTTTGGTCGGCTGGGCCTGTGCATCAAAGGCAATCACAGTTATCGGTTTTGACCAGTAGATGGGGACAAAACAGGACCGCTGGGCCACTTGCGGTGCTGGCTTCTGCGAAGCCGACGTCCCTCGTCCGCTGGTCAGCCGCTTTGGCATTGAAGTCCATATTGGACTCAAACAAGCTTTGGTTGGCGCAAGGGGTCCGATACCCTGAGTATTGGTACAGGTCAGCTCTGATTGGTCCTGACAACTTCACACTTGGTGGGGAGACGTATCTGTCTTCCTGGAGCATGGTGACAACTCCTCCTGGGTGACTGCTGCGTCGGTGGACCCGGTGAACAGCAGAACGGAGAACTGGATGTTGTGGTTGCAGCAGGGAAGTGGCTCCTCCACTTCAAGGGAGATGCTGACGGCTTGGCGAAGTGTTTTCCCTATAACAAGTTTCTTTGACTTGCCGTTATCCCCTGGACTGGTTCATATTCGTTCAGCCAAAAGGCTTATAATGTAGTTATGGTGGTATCCTGGGATGCGACTAGCAGGGCCAAGATGAGGACGGTGTGAATTGATGGTATAGCATTTTTATACATCTTTGCTAAAGGTTTATTAGTCTTAGCAGTCAAGAGAGGTGTATTAATTAATAGATGGCTAGTACTGCCAAGAGGTAACATGGACCAATGATGGAAGTTTACACCCAAAAATGTGGAAGTCCTAAAACATCCAGATAGCACCAGTTTCATGTGATGTAAACGTTTTCTTTCAAATCAAAAAAAATCCAAGAGAAGTAGTAATTTTTGTAGAGTTGAACCTCAGCCAAACACTGGCATGTTCTCATGCTTCAGCTATCCAGCCTGGGAAAGATTAAGGCTTTATGGCACAGAATACCCTCTGATAACTGAATGTCCAAAACCATCAATAGGTAGGTAATAGAATACAATTTCTATAAAGATCCAGGAATCCTACTGTAAGTCACATATCTTTGCCCTACTAACTACTTTAGGAAGTATATGCCTTCACCGACAAAGTGTCAATGGAGAGTATAACATTGAAATAAAGACAGTGACTATATGCCACAGATTCCCTTGTACCAATGAAGTGCAGAACTTTGAGCCCTATCCTAGACAAAGGACCTCTGAACAGATATGTCAAAATAAGGTTCTAGATTATTTTGCAGTTATATTATCCTGTTATTGCATGAGTGCAGTTTCATTCTCCTAACACAAGACATTCTTGCACTTTGTGGGTAGTGGAAAACATATACCACTGGAATTTACCTCTTCCTCTCTCACCTGTTTACTAAATCCCTAGCAGTGGTTGCCACTCAGCTACATACGGAGCCTTAATTTGTATGATGGGCTTGTGAAGAATTCTTTTCTTCGATGCATGATGGATACAAACATGAAAAATCAGCTGCCTTTCCGCTTTGGAATGAACTTGAAATAAATCCCAGCCAGCATAAGGGTTTCTTGAGAGCTGATTTAAAAGCTATATGGTGCATAGCTGACCACTTTATTGATTGGGTGACAAATTGTAAGAGAATTGTCTCCCTCTCCCAAATATTACAGTCTCTAACGGTGTGAGAGCTGTAATACAAATGTAAAGGATGATGGCTTCAAGTAATTAGTACCAAATGCAGGGATTTACCAGGAAGACCAACATGGAGGACATACCTTTTTGAGGTTCTATCTGTGTACCTAACATCCACAGCCATCTGACACCGCAGAAGACCCAAAGTGCCGGACTCGACTGGAAAAGCCATCCAGGAGACAAAAGAAATTGTCAGGAGCCAAGTCTGAGGCCGGCTGGTCTTGCCCTGTAGCACCACGCATGTGAAGCAGCAACCAATGAGGTGGGCCGCCTGCTAAAACAATGCAATCCCAGGGACGAGAGGGAAGGTTATGATGGCCCAGACTGGGGTGCAGTCTGATGCAGAAGGAGGAAACCCGTGGAAGAGACCACCCCACCTGGATTGTTCGAAGTAGCCAGTGTGCCTTCAAGTGACTGCAAGATCTGATGGTGGGCGAGTGGGACATCCGGCGCCAGATTGAGCCTCTGCCCTGAATGTGTGGCCCACAGGTGAAGGTGGCAAGAGAGACGGGCCACCTGCCACGGCAGGGGTGACCCTTAGACAGAAGGATATGGCGGGTGGGCCCATGTGCGACACCAAGCTCTATTACAGGAGCACTTGGAGTATATGCGCTCTATAAATTCTATATACAATACAATATGCTGAGGAGGGCATAGCAGGTGAAGCACTGGTCTCGAGGCAGATCCTGGAGTCCCATCAGGTAGGCATGGAGGTAAAAGAGCCTTGTGCAGTTTGCCTGTTCTCTGCAGTGCATGGTGCTGTTGTGATCTCATGGTGAGAAGTTAGCCAACCAATATGTGGCCATGTGTAAATATACAGAGAAAGCAACGTAACCACAAAACAATAAAGCATGTTGGAGCAAGTTCAGTTACAGTTAATCTAAGCAGTCTAAACTAGACATACAAATTCAGGTACATCAATGGCATTTTCAACCCATGAACAATTAACGGGTGTTCATCAGGATGTAATGTAAACCTATGTTACCTACAAACCTCAGAGGACAGAAGAATATGTGGCCAAGCCGGTTCTGTGTGTCTGATATGACTTGAATCAAAACAGGCAGCTTGTAAGGTTCATTATCTTAGAGGGTCCATTTAATTGTTGCAATACTTCCTAGGAAAAAGATTTACGTGTGATCACCAGATCTCATTTTGAAGGTGAGGACCATCAGTGTTCCCCTGGTGAAAGAAGTTGCCATCTCTGCCTATAGAAAGCTATTGTTGGCCAAAATCATTGAGTCGCTGTTAAAGAACCAGAATATATATACCATGCAGGGTCAATGCAGAACGACGCACTGTTAAACAATCAGTGTATACAGATTGTGGTATCTACCCAGAAGTGAACAGAGGCACATCCCCTGGAAGAACTGTTAAGTAACTATGGTGTGTATATATGTACTCCGTGTGGGGACCAATTTGAAGCAACTGGGACACAACCTCTGGGAGCCCTGTTTAGCAACCCGGATGTGTAAGATCACAGTGCATAAAATAGGGCAAACTGTTGTACAGTTGTTCCTCATGGGTAAGGTAAAAAGTGGAAGAGCAAAGTAAGCTGGGAACCTGTGCAGAAATACATAATCTTTTAAGGGCCCAAATTTCAAATACTCCATCTAGGCCATAGGTAGTCAAAATTTGGGCAGGTGTTTGCGTCCCAAGCCCCTCTTGTGTTCCCGTCCCAAGCCCCTCTTGTGTTCCCATAGACTGCCAAAGGTGGACATTTTCCAGTTGGGTGAACTCTAGTGAGTCACGATTTCTACCCTATCCAGACTGGCAACCTGCACGTGAGGGTGAGACTTGAAGTGCTTGGAAAGTTGCTTCCCTGATAAAACTAGACTAGATTAATTATGCTCTCACCACTAGCAAAAGGCTGTTGTTTTAAACAAGAGTAGCCAAAAGCTGCGGCCTAAGGCTTCATTTCCTGTTCCAGATAACTCCTGAATCAGCCTCTCTGAATGCTTCAACCAACAAAGTGTGTTTTTAAGTCTACTGTTCACTGCTACTCACATCTACCATGGAAGAGAGGCTCCTTTGGCTCACATTGGCCAATCAAGGAAATTAGCTTTGTGCGCCGCTACGGACCATTTGGGAAACATTTATCTACACTCCCACTGCTTCAATGAAGTTTGTTTGGTCTTGTGCTACTTTTGCTGATCCCAGGACATTTGAGCCCATCCTGCCGACCCTTATCACTGCAGAGATATCATCTGAAACATGCATCACATTAGCATTACTGAAACTTGCTTTACTGAGATTCTGGCCATTACCACTACCTGACATTACAGAGGCCGGGCAAATTTATTATTCTTACTCCAATTCTATCGGTTTATAGCCTAGAACTATGTTAAGGCTGCTGTAAGCATACTGTAGTTTAGTGTAGTGGGACGGAGAGTAGCATTGTAGTTTTCACTTCAGCATTATAGTAAGTCACTCTCAGCATACTTAAGGTGGCCACCCACCTATTATTAATGTATTTTGAGAAATATTAGGTGCTACTCAGAGTCCAAACAGTAGATGTCATGTGAATCTATAATAGGGGTGTGTCACAAACTGCTATTACAAATAATATTTTTTTTTTCATATTTGCTATGGTTGGATAATGCTATTAACATTCATATTCGTTTTTCGTATAAAGAATCATTAAATAATTTTTGGGAATTTTAAAGTTAACTCATTTCTGATTTCTCTTTCTGCAATTGTTTACTTTCTTTCATTTTCTTGTTGTTTTGTTGCTTTGCTGAATTCAGTATAGTGTTGTGGGGTGTAGCACTTCCTAAATAGAACACATTTTTAAAAAAAATGAAAACTCTTTATCCTTTCAGGGTGGTGTATTATTACTTGTGTTAGCATTATGCTGCAACGTTGGGTTTCACGCAGTTTCCAGGAAGCTGTCATTAGATATTGGTGGAGCCAAGCGTCTTCAAGCTTTGTCACACATTGTTTCCGTCATCATACTGTCTCCATGGGTCATCGTCCTCGCTGCAACTACTGAGGTAATTGGAGGAAGGATAGTGTGTTGTGTTTTTTGTTGTCATGCTGACTTGTGATTCTTGTTGTTAATGAAATGTACATATTTTATGTTTACCAGGATCCAATTTAGAAGGGAATACAAGTTTTACTACGAGGAAAATAGGGCTAATATGAAATCAGTCTCTGCTGTTGATGTTGCGAATTGTTAAAGCAGTGTCTTTCCTTTGAAAGTGTATGAGGATTTTCCTGGTATTGACCGGGGCATTCCACACCCTGACGAAGGTTACCCGATGATTCCCTGTCATTAAGGACACCTCTTTCTAGTCCTGGGCTTTCTTGATTCATTTCAGCTGATCCAACTGGACTAACACACCTAAAACAATGACTTGTAACGGGAGATCTCAGACGAGATGTTGTCCTCTGTGACATGGAGTCATATGGTAAGCTTACAGTGCTTTTGCAAAATATCTGGGTTTCTGCTTCTAATATTTAACCTGGGGAGACACACTGACATGGAGTGTTTTGTGATGTTTGTAGAATAATGACCAATGCCATGTATACCATTGTCCTTGGATCTAATTTATTGACTGTAATTTGGCAGATAAAAAAGGCAGGTATCTATTTTTAGGCTTGCCAATTCTGTGATTGTACAGTGATGTGAATAAAAGTGGGAGCATGGCTTGGTTGCCTTTTCAAAGGGTCCATTAGTGTGTAAAGATACATTTCTTCAGAAAGCGTGCATTCGGCCCTGGATTTCACAGTCACTTTCAGACAAGAAAGCCTGTTTAAACTGGCAAAAGATGGAAGTGGAAGGGTAGGAGAAATCCAGTATATATATATATATTTTTTAATTCTCTTTTTATTGAACAAAAACAATGGTACCATGGCGAGTCACGTAAAAGCATAGTGGTGAGAAATGACAATAGAGGCCCCCAGGCCGGTGCATACATCCAATCATGGCTACAAATCCCCTTAAACAGTGAGCCGATCAACATCGAGGGCATGTTTCTGCAATTCAATTGAAGGCGACACACAAAGGCCCCCCCGCGACACATTCCATTTCGCCCACTTACTATCCCATTTGCCAGGGTAACCTCTACGTTTGAAAACGTCTTTTTCGGCAATCATTGCATTGTCCAAGTCTCTGGCCCATTTTGAAATCCTGGGTATATCAACTACCCCCCACCCCTGAGCGATGTTCCTTTTGGCGAGAACGAACCCCAGGGAAGCCCATGTGCCCTCCATTTGGGTTAAGTCTGTGGCCTCCCACACATTTAGTAAACAAAGACGAGCAGAACAGCAAATCGTTTTCCAGCCCACCCGCTCCAAGGTATCAACAATTTTGGCCCAGTAGGGTTGGAGATGTGGACACTCCCAAATCGTGTGAAAGAAGGTACCTTCGCCACCACATCCCCTAAGGCACCCAGAGTCTTGGCGTCTGCCCATCTTGACCAATGTATGCGCTGATCAGTATGTTCTGTGCAGGATTTTGAGTTGTATAAGGCATAGGCGCATTGGGATGGCAACTTCCCTGGGGGAGGAGAGGGCCTCCTGCCAGTCGTCATCGTCGAGATACCCCAAGTCAGTCTCCCAGAGTTGCAGGAGGCGCACCAGAGGGTCGGGTTTGTTGTTCATCAGTTTGCGATAAGTAAGGGAGACCGCTTTACGTGGCAGCGGGTCACTGAGAAGGCGATCCTCCAGCGGGGAGGCCTCGGGCAATGCCCCATCACTGCCAATGGCAGAGGTAAGCGCATGATGGATTTGAAGGTAGCGGAAAGTTTCCGATTCCGCCAGCTGGTACTCTTTTTGGAGAGCAGCGAAGGGAACCATAGCTGTACGTTTCCAAAGGTCCCCCACTGAGGAGATACCGATAAGGTCCCACTTATCAAAGCCTGGGCATTTGCTCAACCTACCTAGTTGTTCAGATTACCCTAGGGGGGTGAGTAATGTAAGTTTCTTGCGCCACCCTAATTTTGTCGTGGCGTGGTGCCAAAGTGTCACCGTATGAGCCGTGGGGCCGGTGAGGTGCTGCCGTCTTGGGTTGGAGTACAAGGCCCGTTGATAGCCTCCCTTCGCCATAAGCCATCGGTCTGTACGGTAAGCCGGCTCGGACTGCGTGGCGAAGACCCACTGATTGACCACCGCCAGCTGGGAAGCCCAGTAGTACTGCTTCAAATCTGGGAGCGCGATCCCACCATCGTACCACCCCCTAGTCAGTTTGTGTGTTGCGATGCGTGGGCTTTTCCCATCCCATAGAAGTGTCCTGACCTCGCTTTCCACACTTGCGAAATATGCGTCCGGAACCCTGTGGGGGATGTTATGCAACACATACAGGAATCGAAGAAGAGCCAGCATTTTATACAGCGCTGCTCTTCCGAGCAGAGTGAGAGGCAGCGACCGCCAGTGCGAGACGTCGTTGCGAAGCCTGGCCAATGGGGCTCGGAGATTGGTTTCATAAAAACGATCTGGGAGTGGGGTGATATAAATGCCGAGATAACAGAACCCATCAGATGCGACGATGATTCTGGTATCTTTCGGCAGCCGCGGTGTAAAGCCCTGTAGCATGAACAGGACGGATTTTGTCCAGTTAATGGTGTAGCTCGAGTGGGCACTAAAGATGGCAAAGATGTGCAAGATTCTGTGAATTGAGGCCGAGGGGACTGCGACATAGAGCAAGAAGTCGTCAGCATAGAGTCAGATCCTATCCTCGTGCCGATCGGTCCACTTCAGGCCCCGGATCATAGGGTCGCCCCTTACCCAGGTCACCAGTGGTTCCAACAGTAAAGCGAATATGAGGGGTGATAAGGGGCACCCCTGCCTAGTTCCTCTCTCTAAGTGGAAGCTCTGGGAGGTATGTTGGTTGACCACCACCTGAGCGGTAGGGCCCGTGTACAACAGCTTGACCCACTGAATAAAGTGGGGGCCGAACCCGAAGCGCTCAAGAAGAGCAAATAGATAGGGCCACTCAATTGTGTCGAACGCCATTTTGACGTCCAGCGACAACAATGCCGCGTCCTCCATAATAGTATTGACTTTCCCCATCACCCCGTGAAGTCTGCGAAGATTAAGGGCCGTGTTGTGGCCGGGCATGAAGTCCGACTGGTCAGGGTGCACAATCTTACAGATAATTGGGATCAGGCGATTGGCCAAGACCTTGGCTAAGATCTTGACTTCTGCTGTTAGTAACGAAATGGGACGGTAAGACTCACACTTCATGGCCGGTTTGTGAATGACAACAATGGAGGCCAGCATCAGATCTGGAGGCAGCGATCCAGATTCGTAACTCTCCAGATACATGGCACGGAGGGCTGGCGTTATTTTAGAGGAGGATAATTTAAACAGTTCTATAGGGGCTCATAGCTTTGCCTGATTTAATACCGTTGATGGCGATCGCAATTTCCTCATCTGTGAGGTCGCCCTCAAGGGATGCACTGTCGTCTGGGTCCAGTACTGTCACTGGACTCCAGGAGATCTCTGGAGTCTTGTAGGGTTGTATGTGTCGTGGAAGAGTATATGGCGGTGAAATGGGAGGCAAATGCCTCAGCCATGCGCTGTGGCCCCCGGACACCGCTATAAGGTCGCGTATCTGCCCTGGTCGTCAACCCAAGTGTTATGCAGGATGAAGGGGCATTGCTTATGGACAAGGATGCCGGTCCCTCTGGAGCCAGATGTGAAACCCGCATGTGCCACCAATCTATACCCCCAACGATCCAGTGCTTTGCAGATGTTCCCAGTGAGGTGCGTGTCTTGTAAGAGAGCAATGTCGAGTGCTTGTCTCTTGAGATATTGCAGTACCACCCCCGCTTAAGTTTGTGCCCCAGACCGTTAACATTCCATGTAAGTATGCGAAGTGCCCTTGGCGGCTTACGATCTATCATGGGGTGTGTGGGTGCGCTGAGGCACTGTCGGCCCCCACTTCAGGTGTGTGCGGCAAAATTCGATGCTTTGAAGCTGTGAGGCCTGCCTGCCTGTGAGTGAATAGTTTGTTTCTCGCCAGTACCAGAACACACGAACAACAATAAAAAGAATTAAACAATACCTCCCCCTTCCCAGAACATCCCATTCCCTCCCCCCCCCCCCCAACACCCTGCCTCCCTGCACAGCGAGCATTGAACCACCCGCCTCCCCCAACTTGCAGAGCGCCTATCGCCCACCCGTAAAATAATAAGGAGCGTGATCCAACTCCACTCCCCGGGGCATCGATTCAGTTTCGTGGATTTGCCCCTTCGTCAGCCCAACATGCAAGGACTAAGCACCAAAAAGACAGCAGCAACACCTCCCAACAGAAAGCATCACATCCTGCAAAAAGTGGGCAATTACCCTCAGATACGTGGCAGAGCTAACAATGGCTAAGTGCGCTGCAAATCTGCGTAGGGCATAGGGTCACAATATCAGGACAAGGAATCTTAATGTGGAGGCTCAGATAGCCAAGTCCTGTGTGGCTGATCCCTCCGTCCCTGACGTGGTGCCAGGTGGGGACTCAGCCAGCTCGGTCTGTTCTCGCCTCCATTGACCCTGTTAGAGGCGCGATGCCGTTTGCCAACTGTGCGCCAGCCATCAAGCCAGTCCCAGGCGTCCTCGGGCCTTGTGAAAAACCATACCTCCCCTTCGTACTCCATGCGCAACTTTGCAGGGAACAACATGGCGTATTTAATTTCTTGGTTGCGCAGTGCATGCTTTACGTCCAGGAAACTGCGACGCGGTTTCTGTACCTTCTGCGTGAAGTCTGGAAAGAGTGTGAAATCCAGTATATTTGGAGAAAATTGATGGACAAGTGGATTTTTAGAGGCCAGATAAAATACAGTAGTAGATGTTAACTATCATTTACTAGTGGAAGAGGCAGTGAGAAGAGGTACATTACACCAGAGGCTGGTAAGTGGAAGAAAAAACCGAAAAGAATAGAATAGACTCAGGGTCTACAGTATATCTGATACAATACAATGTGAGCTATGGGGAGTGAGTAAAAAGTAATAAACTGAGTGAGGGTTGTTGATAGTGGGACAAACCACAAGTGCAATTGACAGGGTGACCAGATATGATGGAAGCATAGAAGGAGTAGATTGAGTTAGTGTCGGAGAAACTGAAAAATGCAAGAGAAAAGCAGACAACACTGTAGGAAGGAGGAAGAGGGAAAACAGAGCGCAGTTAGTACAGAATACAGTGGTGAGAGAACAAACTGGATAGACCAAGTATTTACAGCTAGAGTAGGCAGGAGAGACAGTGTACATACAATGCAGTCAGAGAGGGCAAAAGAGAGTGTAGACTATCCTTTGAGTAGTTTTGCATATAAGGGACTTTTTCGCTCCATCTCTACCTGGTCTCCCTCCCTCTTCTCTTTATCAACATCCCACTTTACCCCTACCCAACAGCCACCTGTCTCTATAGCACCCTCAACTCCCTCGCACTTTAGCTATCGTCAGGTAGCCATCTTAATTTTTTTTTTAACAATTCAAAGATGCCCACCTTAACGTGCATAAACAAGCGTTGCAGACTTTTTTCAATGTATTTTGTTTATTTTTAACAAATCCCATTCAAAGTAAGCCGCCGTTGATATGCATTTATGCGTTGCGGCCATCTTTGAATGGGGTTTTTGAAAATATTCAAAGATGGCTAGCATGGATACGTTCACATTTTCAGGAACAACCTGGAAGGAAAAAACAAGCATTGATAAAGGCAATAGGTTGCACAGGCCAGAAATATTGGTTTTGCTAATGATTATATCTTGAATGGAGAGAGCTTCAAGATGGCAATAGCATGATGTCATCCTTTTTTAAGGTCGAAAAACCCAGTTGTGTCAGGTATTTTAAAAAGGTCTGTAGTTAATAGGCTTCAACATTTTCTAGATGGCTACATTTTGTAATTGCCATATCTCCGGGCACAAACCTGCGCACCCGACTGTCGCACTGCTAAACGGGAAATCATCCCTCACAGTTAATCATTCACTGTAACGTTATCCTCTTTTCATCATTAGTTATCAGTAATTATACTTGTCCTTATTCCATTTTCATCCATATTTTATTGAAATACTGCGGAAACAGCGTGGTTCCAACATACTCCTTTATTGCGTTTTTTCATATATCTCCTGAGTGCCAGGGGCATTTCACAGCGACACGTTACATTAAAGGTGATGATGAAACATGTATTAAAGTAGACACATGACTTCTGCCCAATGCATTTCGAGCCTAAATGGCTCTTCATCAGGGGTCTCTGCAACATATAAAAAAACAACTCAGCTATCCATTCGCTGCTGACTTTCACTGTACAAAACAATATTAGCAAACCCAATAATACATCCCTCATTGCACCATAGCTCTTGTGCGTGACTCAATAAAAACCCAAATACTCAAAACCGGACCAATCCCCATCTCTCCCATAACTCCACCCTCCTCACCCATTCATCTAATCAACTCCGTGACTAACCGTTGCATTCAAAATGGAAAAAAACATATGTGCTACGCTCGAACTAATAATTTAAAATGAACGGCCAGACCCTCTTTCTGCTACCAGACTCCCAAGTTTAACTATAAATTCACCCTCTCATAAACAGTTTCCTTATTGTTGAAAACGTAATAAATACCTCATACAAGTCAGCAGTCTGACCTCCTCATACTCGTCTCTCCTTTCTATTCAAGTTGGTAATTCTCACTACAGGTCAGCCCGTTGATTTAAAAACAAACCTCCC
Organism: Calotriton arnoldi; assembly: GCA_963921515.1. Classification (NCBI taxonomy): domain Eukaryota; kingdom Metazoa; phylum Chordata; class Amphibia; order Caudata; family Salamandridae; genus Calotriton; species Calotriton arnoldi. The sequence continues at coordinate 1,381,869 of CAWUFW010002763.1, read as the reverse complement.
CCTCGAGTGACCAATCAAAAAACGGTGTTTCACAACTCAAACCCCGTGATTTGTTCCCTCTCAAGCTGTGCTAATTAATTCAAAAACCCATAGCGTGACTACAAAGCCCATCATGCACTGCCCGTGTCATAACTAACAAAACAGATAAATGTCAAAAGAGAAATCCATCCTCATGTTGTATCTCCCCCCTCCTACTGACCACTCAAATATAAAACAAAACAAAAATCATTCTGTGAATAAACAAAAACAAATAGCATTGCTTATAAAACCAAATGTGTGTAAGATCCATTACTATTAACTAAAGAGATGCTAAAAAAGAAACCCGTAAAAAATCCCAAAGTTCAACAGTCCAATAAATCAGATGTGTTGCACATTTAATATGTGGTCTTCACTCCATGTAATCTGCTCCAATCTTATGCTGTTTCCGTAGAGGTGAAATTACTTTGTCTTGAGTTCCATATTAATCCAGCTTCATCAATGGGGTGCAAACTAATTAGGGGCGGTATTATTGCTAAGCAAGACACAAATGTGGTAAGAATGCACTCCTTCCCTTAGCTTACGCTTTTTAATGTGAAAAAGTTGTCTGTAAATGCGTGCGAACAGTTCCTGTGAACAGCCCCTGGTCACAGTATAATGCAAAAGCCATATCTCCGGGCACAAACCTGCGCACCCGACTGTCGCACTGCTAAACGGGAAATCATCCCTCGCATTCGCATTTACAGACAACTTTTTCACATTAAAAAGCGTGAACTAAGGGAAGGAGTGCATTCTTACCACATTTGTGTCTTACATTTTGTAATTGCCACCTTGAGCTGCAAAAATTAATACAATTCCAAGTACTGTAATATATAAGGAGTGTATGGCTACATAAGGACAGTGATAGTCATTATACAGGTCACCTCACTTATTAAACAGATATATTACCGGCATGACTTCCAAATCATGGATTTGCCCTCTATAATTAATTTCTAATTTCTCCATAAGGCAAAATTGTGTGAGGTATTTGTACTGGACATTTGCCTATCTGTTACCAATTCACTTCCACTGTGTCCCTTAGTTTTCTGAAAATGTCAAAGGCCAATTCCTTAGAATTCTAGAAATGTTATGAATCAAGAAGCATTTTACCTCAACAAGGAAAATGTCTGGAAAGCATATTTCTGTTTCTACCCTCTGCCCTGCCATGAAGGCCCCAATTGTGGAAGAGGAATGGCCTAAGAATCAATATACTCCTTCTATAACCACAAATGCTAAGGAAATCTAATTCCACCATTTTCTTTCTCCATACCATGCATTCCTTTACAATGTGTTGACCTTTACAACATATTGTATTACATTGTGGTTCTTTACTATATACATATATTTATATATCTGGTTGATAGCCGGCCACCACCGTGCACCAGACCGAAGGCAGTGTCAGCTACTCTGATCCGTGCACTCCATTAATATCAAACTACTCTTTTGGCTAATAAGAAAATGGGTCCATCAGTATCCTTCTAATATACCTTTGCCCCTATTTTTCATCTCAGTGGCTGATCTCCTGAAACTGAGAGCTTGGGAAGATAATTCTACAAATATACATATAATTATTCTGCTTTGTTTAAGCCTCCTGGTGTTTTAGTGTCGAGGTATACTATGTATCTCGACTCTAGCCTTCTTAGCGATTTCTCTCTGACCTCTGCCACCTTCCCCTCCTGAACCACCACTGGGATCCCTCAATACTGGTTTGATCACATATTACTTCAAGTTTTTAATAGTAGCCCATAAGGACTCAATACTCAAGGTAAATGGATTTGATTGATGACTCCAATAACAGCATGATAACATTTTGTGTGTATTATGTTGGGAGTATGCAGTAAAATAATAGTTTACTTAATAACAGCCCACTGGAACATGTTGCTAAAAACAAACGGCACACCAAGGAGGACTCGCATAGCAGTGCAATATCACCTTTATATGTTGGACCGAGTATGATTTGGCAAGTTAATACAAAAGGGAATATGTGGCTGTTGTGCACCAAATGGCAAATTAATTTCCTAACCCGTATATTCTCCGTAACACGTGATTTTTTTTTTTTTTTAAATAAAGCACAAATAAGGAAATTCATTTGAAAGGGAGTAAGTTGCAAAAAAACAAATGTATGTTTTCTATGTTTAGAAAGATGTACTGCACGTAGTCGCTTTTAAAAAGGTGAAACAAAATGGCGCTCTTGTGTGTGAGCAAGGCTGCATTCAGCTGCTGAAATGCAGCGTGACAAAGGATAAAATCACTTTTAAAGGAAATCTTGTGCGTCTGCCCCTTTTCTTATGAGACAATGGAGTAGCTATATATATATGTATGTATATGTAGTCCTGCATGTATGTATATATAGTCTTGCAGGAGTGACCAGGGGGAAAAAATGCACTCATGAGTATACGAAGCTGGTTCCTTTACATAATATACCAAAAAGAGGTATATTGTGTAGAGAGTACAGGTATCCCTTATGAGTGGACAGGGGCTTGCTTTAACAATCCCAAGGTGCTCTTTTTGTGGTAATGTGGTCGAGCAGCCAAAGGCTTATCAAGAAAGACTGTTAGACATTTGTTGCATACACACCATCAATAAATGATAGACACACACTCAATAAGGAGAGCTACACTAATTTAGAAAAATAGCACATATTTTATATATTTTTAGACACCAAGAACTTTGTTATTGGGTAAGTACTTTTTAAAATAGCAGTTTTGAAGAAAGCAGGTAAATATACTTGTATTGTCTCCTATGCAGTAATGTTATCCTATGGGGAAAAACACATATTCTGCATACAGGTGCTTAACAGCGACTTACAGGACCAATCGTCTGGAGTTGAGGTAAGTATGGGGCAAGGTCCAAGGCAGCACCAACAGGTCACCTCAGTAGGCTCTGAGGCATCCGGGTGCAGAGGTGCTTTTCAGCGCCGGGTACCTCGTTGGTTTCAATGGGAAATGGTCCTGGAAAAAAGAGACTGAAAGCTGTGACTCTGGGCCAGTCTGGTTAAAACCACAGGAGGGCTCAGTCCTCGAGAGGCTCGGGCACATAGGGACACCGTTGGTCCACTTCTCGGGCTGTGGGACTCTGGTGCAGTGGTGCTTTTAGGTGTCTGCGGGAGACACTTGAGGTTTTGGGGGCCCAAACAAAGAGGCTGCAGGCGGCGACTGGGAGTCCAGTCTGGGCAAACCCAAGCTGGGATTCGCCTCTGGAGGCTCTCAGAACCTCGTTGGCACCATTGACCCACTTCGGCTCGACTGGGGGGTACGGGTGCAGTGGTGCTTTTCAGTGTCGGGTTTTCGCCGTCCGGAGTCCTCGCGGTTCTTCTTGGGTGCCTGCAGAGTGCAGGAAAGCAGCTCTGTTACTCCACGGGAGATGCTGGTTGCTCCTTTTTATTAGGTCATCAGAATCTGCTTTCCTGGGGCTAGGGGCTCCCCTAAATACTAGATTTAGGGGTGTTAAGGGATGAAGGGTGATAGCCCATGGGCTACTTACCCTTGGGGTCACTATCCCCCCTATATGACCACTTCCTTTGGGAAATGGGCATAAACCTGTCCCAAAGTTCCTAATTCTGATATCACCAAGATGGCAGAATTTTCCTAAAGGTGGGGCTACATCAGGTAACTGGCGTGGTAGTGCACCACAACTCCCTGCATATCTAATTTCCTGCCTGTCCTGGTGCCAAATTGGCAGGGGGGTTGGTTTTTCCCCTGTCTGGGGAAGCTGCGGTCACATATCAAAGGCGGGGTAGGCTTTGAAACCTCCTGCCTTGATATGCTGAAGCCATCCTGCTTGGAGGAGGTGACAACACCTCTGGCCAGAGCAGGCATTGCTTCTACCCTTCGAGTGTAGACTGTTGCCTGCAGGTGGTCAGAAACCTGTCTGGTGGCAGGCTGGTCGACACCAGTCAGTGAGCCAGCGCACGAGAGGCTGGTAGGTTCATGTATTAATAAATCCACCTCTGGAATCAGTGTGGGTTTAATAATACAAGGTGATTTATACCGAACACCATAGAATTTTTAGTGAAGCCATCATGTAGCTGGGAAACTTGTTTTTACCAGTGTCCAGCACATGTACTTAAAATGTCTTCCCTGTTCACTTGTGATATCTAAAAATCAACTTAGACATCACAGGGGCATATTTACTCATGCAGATATGCATACACATGTGGTATAGTGCAATACAGATATGCCTACACATGTGGTATAGTGCACCCCGCCTTAGGGTTGGAAGGCCTGCTGTAGGAGTGGCTTACCTATACTGCATGCAGTGTCGGCAGGTGTGTCACACATGACTGGGGGAGAATGTTTGCATTGTCAGCATTCCGTCCATCATTTGTTTGCTGTAACACTTTTCGCCCTAAGTGGGATGGGTATGCCCAGACGTGGGTCCCTTGCTCACTGTGCCACTGGATTCAAGCTAGCCTGGCTGAAGAAGGGTGACATACCCTGAAACCGGTCCCAGGATGCTTGTTTCCGGTCCAGGGAGGACCTGGCCTGGCAGTTCAGTCTGGACTGTTCCCATGGGGCACAGGGTCAAGACTGATTTGCATATGGCTGGGTCCAAACTGGGGTGGCGTAGTGAGCAAAAGAACGATGGATTTAACCCAGATCTTTTGACTGGGGGAGAACGTTTGCATTGTCCGCATTCCGTCCATTTGTTTGCTGTAACACATGGATGTGTGCCATGTCTACTTTTTCACTTTTCTCTGCACCAAGACATGCTTCCTGCAATGGCAGTCTGCATGAGTTAGGTGAGGAGCAGAGGGGTCCCTTAAAGTGGCACAATACATACTGCAGCCCTTAGGAACCCTCTTTAGTATCCATGCCCTGGGTACCCTAGGTACCATTTACTAGGGACTTACAGAGGTGCTAACGTAATGGCCAATTCGAAGGAACAGTTGTACAGTTTAGTGCTAGTGGTCAGTGGCCAGTGGACCTGGTTAGCAGGAACCCAGTGCACCTCTGTCAAAATTGCATCAGATACCAGGCAAAAAGTAGGTGTGACCATGTCAAAAACGGGCACTTTCCTACAGTGATTGATTAGGTCCCATCAATTTTTAGGTTGAAGTCTACCAGACAGTTGAGCTGTCTCGTTGCTAAAGACTTACTGGGGACATTGTGAAAGCTGACCAAAGAATGGATTTCACCCGTTGCTTACCATTGGCTTTGTGGTTTGTAATTCACATTTGGCTGCTTTCTGTGTACTGGCTTTATTCGTTTTAGGCTGTCCACCATGTCTTTGTCCCCCCTTGGAGCATAGCCTGTTTACTGCCCCTCCACTCTACAACACTATTCCGCTCTTTGACACTCTACGCCCTCCACTCTACAACACTTTACTTCCCTCTACTCTACACCACTCTACTCTACACCATCGAAACTCTACCCCACGCCTCTCCACTCCACTCTGACACTTCATTTGATCCAACTCCATTCTATCCCTCTCCACTCTGACACTCTTCTCCACTCTATGCCACTCCCCTATACACCCCTCTGAGGAAAAGGTTGTATGATATGAACACGTGTTCAGCCATTTTTGTATCTACTGGACATTTTTGTACATCATTGTCTGTGGAGTTTTTTTCCATAACTTTTGCAAACCTTTTCTGTAAGTGCTGACTTGTGCATATTCTTGTTCGCCATGCCCTTGGAAAGTACCGAATGGTTGCTTAAATAATTACACCCTGTTAATCATTTGTGCTTATCATACAGTGGAATTCCACAGGCTCTTTCCATACAATTTGCAGGTAGTCTAGCCCTGTGAGTTTTTCACATTGCTTGCCTTGAAAATGTAGTGTGATTAGCTATTTTCTTTGTATGCATAACTGGAAGGAAGCTTCCAATGGATTAAGGGTGGGGAGTGTAGTCTGCACGCTGACTTGTTTGTTATATAGTATAAATACGAAAGGTGAATTGTTTTCAAGTGTTCATTCCCTTCATGGACATGCTATTCCCTTGTTGGTTTGTGTCCGCTCAGGCGTAATAAAACTGCTCTGTTTTACCTCCGACTACCTGAACTCCTTTGGATTTAAGTGGACAAGAATGGTATTATCCAGTGTGCAAGTGTACACTTTCTACACCTCCACTCTCCAACTCTTTACTCCTCTCTAAGCCCTTCCACTCTATGCCGCTCCCCTCTATGCCGCTCCCCTCTATGCCACTCTTTACCACTCTAAGCCACTCTACTCTACAACACTCCACTCTGACACTCCGCTCCACTTTATGACACTCCACTCTGTCACTCTACTCCACGCCACTTTGACACTCTATGCCACTCTACGACACTCCATTCTACGGCACTTCACTCCACTATAGGACACTTCACTCTACACCACTATAGGCCACTCTACGACATTTCACTCTACCGCACTCTGTGCCACTCTACCTACCCACAATTCTGACGCTTTACTCTAGGATCTCTACGACACTCTACTCTGCGCCACTATACGCCACGCCACTATACACCTCTATGCCACCCCACGACACACTATGCCACTCCACTCTGACACTCTACTGCACTCCACGGCCCTCCACTTTTCACCACTCCACTATACACCATTTTACAGCACTACACTTCATGACACTTCACTCTACTCTACTCCATGACACTTCACTCTACGACACTCCTCTCCACTGTACACCACTCCACAACCCTTCACACCACTCCACACTACTAGTCAACATTCTATGCCACTCCACTCTACGACATGCTTCTCTCTTCTATACCGCTAACTTTTATCTATGCTGAATAGCAGCCATGCTGGTGTACAACATGGCTAAAACACATTGGCAAAGCCAATAGCTCTAGCAAAGTGAGGCCTATTGGCTTTGCCAATACTTGTTAAACTACGAGACTCCTGCATGCATTCCGCAAACCAAATTGACTATATATCTATACATTTTTAACCTTCATTTCTCAAAAAGTACTTAACAGATTTACACCAAATCACAACAAGCTTTGGCAAAGTGAACAGGCCTCGCATATACAAGAGCTGTTGTCTTTGCCAATGTCTTTTAGCCATATTTTAGAGAAGTACAGCTGCAATGCACCATGGCTAAAAGTTAGGGGGGAAACGCTTTTTCTTATGGCGTCTGGGCAACACGAACAACAGGGAAAAAACAACAAAGACAATGGGAGGGTGGGTGGTGGCATTGAATAAGAAACACAGACAGCAGGTGGGTGAGGGGTGGAAGGGAAGAAGGAACAAGGACGACAGGGGAAGAAGAAAATAGCACCTCAATCACAGCACAGGCAGCAGTAGAACAGTAATCAAGATGACACAATCAGTACTTGATCCTTGCTGCACACGATAGGAGAGGGTGTAAATTTTACACACGCAGGCCAATTGGGAGGCAGCAAATAAGAGTGAAAATGAAGCTAACGAATGGTAAGCAATGTCCGTGCTCCAAGTCCCTTGTACACCATATGTCATGCAATCGGCAGCGCATGCACACTGTCTTAGGCGAGACCTAAAAGGCATGCTTTCTGGGTAAAGATCTAGCTTTCTGCCAAATTTTGTGGTGTTCTGTGCAGCCATGTTGTCTAATTCTTCCTATGGAAAATGCATGGGACAAAAAGTATTTTGAGACCTCCCTCCCCCTTTTTTTCCTCTGCCCTAGCTTGAAGGATCACCCTGAAACTTTCCAGGAAGGAACTGAGATGGATGAACTTTTTTTAGGAAGGTTTTGTGAAGATTCGCCAAACGGCACCAATGTTATTAGCAAACCAAAAAATTGCTCATCCTGTGGTAACTGACTCACATATAACTAGACAGTGGGGAATGCCATATATAACCCCTCCAATCACTGTATATACCTCTACCCTCCCCCCTACATCCTAAAAACCCTTACTTCAATTTATCTCTACCCGTCCCTAATACCTATAAAAAATGTACCTGCCTTTACCTCTCTCCTCCCCTAAACCCTAAAAAACCTTTACTTGTCCTTTCTCTTTCCCATTTCTTCATCCTAAAACTCCTTACGACCCCTTATCTCTACCCAAACCATTATACCTTGTTTATGACATAATTGACAAGTACTAAAAAGTGATGTGTCTTACTTAACTGCATGGTAACGTCCTGCATGTGGTAAGGGCTGCCTACTGTCCCAGCTCAGTATTGGGTCTCTTGTTACATCGAATGAAATCCAAGATAATTTTAAACATATGAGAGAGGCAGGCAGAACAGAAGTTTGTATATAGAATAAAGAGTGTCATTTTCCAGTTTTTTGCCGCCTTCATGCTGAAAAATTGTGAGACTTTTTCATTCAGTTCTCAAGCTTCCCCAAAGTCATCAGTAAGTGCCAACCACAAATATGTAACCCATTTAATTGCATTAAGTGGACTGTCACTGTTGAATAGAACAACGAAAACCAAACGAAAAAGGGGATCCCCTGCTATCAATAAAGGTTCTTAGGACAGGGACATTGTACAAGAAATCCCGGCAACCTAACTCATCCTTTTATTAATTCCTACACAATTTCATGGCTCAGAGAAAGTGGATCTGCTTTGTATCCAAATCTTTATTGAAAATCATCATTAGCGAGATTTATATAAATATACTCATATAGGGTAAGTGTCTCTAAAGCAATACTAAACGTTACTGCAAAGGGTCTTATAAGTACCTGCGACATTGATTGTACATTCACATTCAATATTTATTAATACAATTTTTGGTTGCATCATTGATCTTTTCTGTATCTATAGTATACATTACATTTCAATAATGAGTCGTGGATATTCTGTCCAAGTGGCTTATGTTCTTAATCTTTGTTTCATTTGTCTACTCGTACTTTGTCAACATGGTGCCTTCATCAGGAAAGCCACCTTCAATTCTTGGTCCTGTAGTTTTTGCTGACACCATTGTCAAGCGAAACGCGTAACCTGGAATAAACAACCACTGGTGTCAGCAAAAACTCTGAGTGATCGCTTTACTCGCATCTTGAAAAAAAATTTGTAAATGAAAGTAAGTCTGTTTTATATAGCGCAGCTACTCACCCTTACGGGTCTCAAGGCGCTGGGGGCCGGAGTGGAAATTAAGTGAGCTATTGCCCAGAGTCACATGGTGCTGAGCTGCCGCCGGGGATCGAACTGTGAACCCTGTGCTCCGAAGTCAGCTGCCCTGGCCGCTGCACCACACCTCTCCACTGGTTGGCTTAGCTCCGCCAAAAATATATATATATATATATCCAAGTCAAAACCGAGTTCCTTCACCATGTGTCCTTCAACTCTCCTTGTCTGGTGGTCTTCAGATATAATAGCCATGCTTAATATCTCACTAGATGGTAATTGGAAGGTCATTGTGACAGCACTAAACATAGAAAAGAAGTACTGGACAACACCCACGCATCTTAACTGTACTAACTATCCATGCAGACGGTCCGTGCTCCACATGCCACCCAGAAAGGTAAATAAAAATAGATCAAATATTTACCTAACCTATAATAAAGGATCCTCCAGACCAGTGGCTTTATGAATATGTAGAAAAAGATATGCCTTCAATTTAGAAACAGCCACGACAAAGCCAAAAAACAAGAGATCAAGCGTGAGAAGAAATCTCCAAAAATGGAAAGGATGCTAAAAATAGGAGCACCAGAAAGGGGCTAAATACCCGGGGATAAACATACCTCGGACACAAAAGTTGTTCTGTGTCTTGGGGGAGTGTGGATGCAAAGGTTTGATATGGATGTTGGGATCACCTGTGCTAAAAAACAGAGGGGATGTAATAGAAATGTACCAGATATTCTCCTGTGGGTGGAAATCACTCTTGAGACTGACTAATATAACTGATTAAATGTATACTAACATTTATACTAACCCTCAAGAAACCCTGTTGAATGCCTCCTGAGCTCTATTGGATAATCGCAGCTAAGAACAGAGGGCATGATTTAGATTTTGGCAGACGGTTTACTCAGTCACAACGGTGACCGACATCCCGTCCGCCGAAATATAAATCCCACAGGAAATTATGGGATTTATATTTCGGTGGACAGGATATCCGTCACTGTTTTGACGGAGTAACCCATACAGCGAAATCTAAATCAGGCCCATAGTATTTTAAGCCTATTCAGTAATGTGGCAAAGAAGTCTTGTTTTGTAGCTGAGTATCTCCCCTTCATGAAACTAGATTGGTCAGGGTCAACAACTTTCTGAATGACTTTTTTAAGTCCAGCTGCCAGGATTTTTGCATAGATGTTGATTAGTGTTTGAGCAAAATAGGGTAGTAGTTTAGTTCCAGGTTAGAATCTTTAGCAAGACTGTGAATGACAATGATTAAATCTATTGAATCTGACTAATGGAAGACTTTGAATCATTTTAAGAGTTAGGGCAAAGTTTCCAGACTCAAGATTTTGAAAATGATACAGTTAGCCCACCCTTGTGTTTACGTGAGGTAAGGTATAACCCTAATATCCTGTATATTAATTGTTAAATCCATCCATTTCCTGTCACTTCTATTGTATCCCACATGCAAAAGAGATATAGGATAGTTATTTTGTGATAAGGTAGCACAGTTTTTTATATCACTTGAATTTTCTTGGCCAGTCTCGGGATTTCATCAGAGTTCCCACACCTATGTCTTTAGTTTGAGATTTTGGGGGCCAAATGCAAAATAAAGGCAGAATGATTTAATACAAGGAGGGATTCTGCATAGTGTTCTTCTACTTGTAAGAAACGTGACTTGCTGACCATTAGGTTGTGCATTCCTGAATAACCAAAGAGAAGAAAACTTTTAGTTTTTCAAAGTGATTTTCTAGCTTCCAAAGATTTAAGTGCTCAATATTTATGTGCGGATTAGCACTTTTGAAACTTGGCAAGGTGTAAAGTAAAATCAAAGCCCACTATTATGTGAACCCATCCTGGCAGGATGGGGATTTATTTTTTTCTAGATACTTCTAGAATGCAGAGAAGTCGATAGTAGGAGCATAAATATTCAAAATGAAGACTATCACACTTTTGAAGATGTCCTGCAATCCACCTATTTCCCAATCACTTTCACGCTCCATCATCCAGATATGCGAACTCTTAGCTATTAGAATTATAACACATATCTTTATTTGCATTGTACATCTCTCGAAGGCTCAGTCCACCTCCCCTATATTTTAATAGTTCCATTCAGTTCTTTATTGGTTTAGTTCAGTAGCATTATATCAGTACTTAGACCCGCCTTGTAACCTAGAATTTGTTTGACTGTCAGTAAGTGGAGGAGCCATAACCTTTCATGAGCACAACTTTTGCAGCTATCTGCAGAATCCTTACTCTTGTTTCTGGGATTCTTCACAAGCTGCAAAATTGTCATCATGTATAGCTAATGGCTCCTTCGCTCGCTACTTAAAAGAATTATCTTTTAATCTTTTTGCATAGTGCACCAAGCCAATTGTGACTTGGGCTGCAGTTTTTGAAAGATAAATGTAAAACATATTTTCCTTCTGGACTCCGTTCTTCCCAGCTGTGGTTCCTGCTAGTCCGTTTTTTGTCAGCCAGATCTTTTCTTCCAGAATTCAGGCAACCTACATATTGAATTTTATTACAGTGAGATATCCGCTACCAGCAGGCAATTCAGAATTTCACAAATATGTGAAAATTTTGTTAAATTAGCTCATATGCTTTATTTGTCTCATAATCTGTCTTCATCTATTTGAATTTGATCTCTTTGCACTCTTTGTTCATCTAGGAAATCCATGTTGGAGTCTACAAATAAGTGTTCAAAACATAAGGTCTAAACTGTGGAACATTATGATTGACATGGGGGTTGACCAGTACATTGTTAACTTCGCTAGGGAGCTACACAACGATGTCACTGCCAGTGTGAGATATGGCCTGTGGTGTGGGGGGTAGGTTTGGGCTGGGGATGGTGGGAGGGACAAAAGCAGCCTTCAGTCTTGCCAGGGCTGTGTCCTGGCCCCATTTCTCTTCTGTCTATATGTAAATGGTCTGGAGGGCCAGTTAGCAGAACTTAGGGAAGACTGTCCCCATAAAGGGGATAATAGTATCCCCACACTAATCTATGCTGATGACACTGTCGAATATGCCTCTTTTTAACGCGTGCTTTTTTCCCCGCAGGGAATTACAACGCAGTCGTTACAACGACCGCGTTGTAACCACGCATACCATTACCCCTCAAGTCGTAACAACGACTTGCGGAGGAGGGGCGCTGGATGTTGGAATAGTTTAATTTACTATTCCAACTCCAGTATGTGCAACAGTAGGGAAGGTGTTGGATTTTAAATCCAACACCTTCTGCCCCCTCCGCAAGTCGTTCCGACTTGCGGAGTAATGGTATGCTTGGTTACAATGCGGTCTTTGTAACGACCACGTTGTAATTCCCTGCGGGGAAATGTTTTCGTGGTAAACGATGTTTACCGACACTGTCCTAATAGCCAGGACTGCGAACTGTCTGCAATGCTTGTTGGACCGTTTCTGCAAGTTCATGTCCAGCTTAGATCTAAGGGTCAACCAGGCCAAAACACTTTTAACGGTCTTCTATGCAATCAAAAAGGATAGTACTACCTTTGTAGTTAACAGCAATAAAATAGGCATTGTTCCCACTTTTTCCTACCTAGGCATTACTTTTGACACACACCTTATGCAGGACCCTTGAAATCCAGTAGAGCCATCCCTGTCTCCAAATTAGTCGAGACTGTCCTTAATTGTGCCCACAGACTATGGTCAGAAGCCCATTAGGGAACTCACAGCCATCTACAAAGCCAAGTGTTGTGCTGGTGCCTCCTATGGAGCTGGGGTTTTGGGCATTAGCGAATGGCTAGGCCTGGAAACAATTGAGAACAGTTTTATCAAGAGGCTATTAACCGTTCCTAAAAGCTCCAGCTCCTTCATATGCCATACAGAGGTGGGGATTGGGTACATTAATGACTTTCTAAAAAACCCTCCTTTTGTGCCTCAGAATTTAGACTAAGAGCCAGACCTCTTTCAAGAGGGCCGTGCATGCTGACTGCCTGAAACTTGACCGCTGCCTGAGTATCTCCTGGATAAGGTATATTCGAAACACCTTCCTTAGCATGGGACTGGAGGACCTTTTAACTCTCCCTGTAGTGCGTCAGCTAGTTCCCTTACTACCCTGAAGAATACTTTTCTAGATGGATGCCTGGAGACCAAAATGCGGAGGGCTGCAGACAAGCCAACGTTTCAGGCGTACATGGGGATTTGCACAAGCACTATTACTGAACCATATTTCATATGGGTGTGCAATCAGCCTCACAAATTTCTGCTAGTCAGACTTAGATTATGCACTGTGCACTTTCTGGCTGCCTTTCCCATACAGGGTTCCTATTTCCCCTACTTACCTGTGTGCCCATATGATGACCACTCAGCACGCCACATTTCATGTTCCTCTGCAAATTTTAGTCACTATTGAGAAAACGCTATTTGTTACCTCTCTTAAAAGAGGCGAATATACGTTACTCTAGAGTGGCTTTTATCTATTTGCAAACATTGCCCACTATAAAGATCTGTTTTTTAACTGCTGTCTACATCCAACGTGCTATAAAGCAGAGAGCCACTGTTTTTATGTAACATTTTAATAATCTTTCTTTATCAGTCCGTATGGCTCTCTACCCTTTTATTGATTATTTATTATTGTGTTTTATTGCCATTTGATGCCATGCCTATTTTACACGGTCACACGGGGATTATGGATTAACTTATGTTTTGTATTTATGTTTTTATACTTTTATGGTCTACTTGAAATGAATAAAGTAATTTTGATTGAGTGATTGATTGAAGTATTCACGTAGTATAGAATTACCTTCTTTAAGTTACAGACTGCATAGCTTTATGGTTAGCGGGTATCTGGCATTAAGCATTATTAATGTTAATTATCCATGCCCCGGGTATGGCTCCAAGATGAAAGCCCTAATTCTCATGAATGGAAAGGGCAATTGATGGCTTTCAACACTTGCAGCATGTAAGAAATACATATACAAATAAACGTGTGCCTAGGACTCTCCAACCATATGCCCCACTTTCTCTCTGTCATGCTTTATATCATAATCCATGCATTACTTGAACTTGGAGTAGCGACAGTAGTTAAGGACTGTCTTCAATGCAGGTGCACATTTTTGTTCCACAATACTTTTTAACTTTGTTTTCGATGTGTACTGAGCATTACCCATCAGTGAAACGGTTTGCTGTCTGTGTTGGAGAATATTGGGGGGGAGGCGGAGGGAGAGGAAAAAAGTACATAGTATGAATGGAAAACTAAATGGGAAAATGGTTTATTTATTGGTAATCTTAAATTGCTAATCAGAAAATAAACAGCCATCAAGAGGTTTCACAACTCTGCTCGCTATGTATTGTATGATGCAATTTCATATTGTGTGCAATGCATCATAATGCATATGATTTCCTGTGTTTCCGGTATCTCTGCTTAATAATATATATTAACAACTTTATCAATTTTGACACATCTTATTTCTGTTCATCCTCTAGAGTAAAGTAGAATCCTGGTCTGCCCTAATCATGCCCTTTACAACTGTGATTTTCTCAGTTATGATCTTGGACTTCTACGTAGAGTCAATATGCTCTGTCAAGATGGAAGCTTCCAAATGTGCCCGATATGGATCATTTCTTATTTTCACCAGTGCACTCCTCCTCGGAAACTTTTGGACCCACCCATTAACAGATCAACTGCGTGCAATGAACAAGCCAGCGCACCAGGAGGCAACTGAGCATGTTTTATCTGGAGGCGTGGTAGTGAGTGCCATTTTCTTCATTTTGTGTAAGCATTTTTCTCTCTTTGCACAATCATGCATGTTCATTTCTGCTCGTAATTTATGGACAAACTCCACAAAATTGACTATATTTGTCTTTAATTCACATATGTTTTGTCAGCAGATGTCATCTTCACTTTCTCCAAGTGAAAGACCACACTTGATCGTATCTAACTGTTAGTACATTGACACCTGGGAATTTCCAACAGCTTGTATTTATACTTTGTGCAAAGATAACCCATACCCTTTATTCTCAATTGTTTTACTCATGGTTGTAAGCCATGCCAGTTAAAACTGGAAAATTAGCATATCTATACTCCTGTTTTGGAAAAGATGTGTTATTTTATTGCCTAGTAACACATTGAATTTTAACAGTTCTTCAACAGAATCCAACTACCTTTATAAGTAGGTGCCATACGTTAGTGATGACATTGAACAGAATTGAAATGCAGCTGGATCCCCTTCCCCCACAGCATCCCCAGCTCCTCCGAGGATAGAAATTACAGCGTTCCACTAGTTGGTAAATCCTCTGGAAGGTACATCTCGAATAATGGTGCGGACATGTACTTTAGACTAAACCCTATTCACGTCACCATGTGGCCTCTTTAAAGTGTCCGAGATTACAGTACAAAGTCAATTCTTGGTGTGTTCTTGGATAAGGGATAAAGTAATGATGGCATGCTACTTTGCAAGTGGTCTATTAAAAAGATGATTTTGATATTCAAATTGTACATGTCCATATAATCATTCCCAAAGGTTCCCATGCTGTTGAAATTTGCTACTTGCATTCCTAATATCGAAAGTATGCATTTCCATGGCTATGGTTGACCACAGTCTCCTAGACCAAACATGCCTGAATGGAGGGGACATATTTTTCAACTACATCGTTCTCTCCTCATCAGCAGCATGTTGATGATCAACAAACAGTCAAAAAAATGTACCTTCTGCAGTGCTCTTTTCTTCGTGGCTACTCCTATCTAACTGCAGAAACTTCACCTTTTGAATTCCCCAAGATACCAGAATGAATCTTAAAACTTTCCAGCTTGTGCTCTCAGACATCAATGAGCCATCAGACTTTTGCAGCAGTCTTATCCTACCTCTAGAATTGACGGTGCAGAGCTGAATATAGGCGCCACCCCTGCACTCTGACGTCCGTTTACAACAAAGCATTCTGTTTCTTTAGATATGAAGGATCGGAAACAGTTTGAGAACTGTCAGTGTGCAGAATCTAACATGGAATCTTTTTACCCCTTAGAAGTTAACTTCATAGAACAGGGAGGGGAGCAGGCACGGAGGAATCTGCAGTTAGATAAAGCATCCACTAGAAAGAGCTTGACTGAATGTAAGTAACTTGTTCTTGTGATGGATACTTCCAAGTGCAGATTCCTCACCTTTTGAATAGTATCTAAAAGCATTACCCCTCTAAAAGGTGGAGGGTCTGTGGAGTGGACTCAGCCCTGCAGGATTTCCTGGTATAAGTGGGCGGAATAGCTCTCCCCTGTGGTCCTGATAGTCAAGGCAGTAATGCCTTCTGAAAGGGTGGATGGATACCCAAGGGTATCCAGCCACGAACACGCCTTGCTAAGGCTGTAGTAGTGGCCTTACCTCTGGTAGAGTGAGCCCTGCAACTTCTTTTTGGCCCAGGCATAGCACATTTTTGTATGAAGATGATCCATCTGAATAACATCAATTTCTAGACATCTTAACAGTTGTGAACCTTCATCCACTTAGTACCCCTTAGTCTCATCAATATAAAAGCTAAGGCTCTCCTGGAGTCCAACTGGTGCATCCTGTTTTTCTCCTCAGAGGTTTGCAATGGAGAGAATAAAGCGAGTAGCATGATTGACTGCTTCACATGGAAAGGCGCCATCTGTTTTGTCAGAAATTATGTCCGAGTCCGAAGCACATAGGTAGTCTGGAAAAAAGGTGGTATATGGTGGTGCATGCCTGCAGTGCATTGCAAGGCAAGGCACATAGACGTAATCACAATAAGGAAGACAGTTTAAAGGGCCAGTGGCCTCAAAGAACAGCTGTTTATTGGCTCAAAAGGCATGCACGTTAAGAATGTAAAAAGCAGTTAAGGACCCTCTGTTGCAAAACGAATGGTGAAGGATGAAATATATAAGCCCTTTCAAAAAACACATAACAACTAGTGACTTTAATAGTGAGGGTTGATCAGGCAAGCGTAGAAAGGCTAAGAGGCCTTCCATATAATCCTAGATAGTTTCACCTATAGCAAATGGTAAATCTCTGAGTGCTATTCCGAAAAGATTTTGTTTAGCAGCAGCATGCATCTTGGTCAGTTATAGCTTGTGTCAAAAGTTTGGTACTTTTAGAAAGGAGATGTGTTTCCTGTAAACAAATCACATCCTGGGAATCGAGCGAGAAAGCTTGACATATTTTATGGCATATTTCTGGGGAATTTAGCCTCCTGATGCTCCATGTTAAGAAGCACACCGCATGGTGAGGATTTCAGTGGATCTCCTAAAAGAGACTTCGCCCAGAATCCCTTCCCCATATCTACAAGATTGTGGATGTATTTCATGTTCAAAATTGTTCTCCGTCCTGTTTGTCTCACCCAACCCATCAACAAACTGGTCAAAGCCTTAACCTTAACATTTAAGATCCAACATTGACCCCATGGCAAGGAATATCCAGGGGTAGGAGTGAAAACACACCTGTGGTCAGATTTCCTGAGCTCCCCACCCCACAAAGATCCAAATATAATCCTAATCAAATACAGTTACAGTTCAGCAGTATGAAAACTTTGGCCATCAGGGGATTCATGAACCGCCCAATTTAGCACCGTGGGTGGGAGTAAGTGCCGGAAGATGGTTCTTAATACTTAAATTGGGGTTTATGGCTATTTTGACTTTGATCAGAAGATCATAAATAACAACACTTTCAGTGGAAGCGAGGGAGGTATGTAGAGAAGGATGGGGAGAAGTAGTGGTGTAGAGAAGGATGGTGAGTGGGTGCAGAGATTGATGGCTAGAGGGGAAGATGGCTTGATGGATGAATGGAGAGAAGGATTTATTGGGAAAACGATGGATTGAGAGATGAATGCAAAGAAAAGTGAATGGTTAGAGAAAAGGATGAATGGAGTGAAGAATGGAAAGGAGGAAGATGGAGGGAAGGATGCATGGATGTATAGGAGAAGGAAGGATGTATGGATACATGGTGAAGGAATGATCAATTGATAATAAGGGATGGAAAATACAAGGATGAAGAGAAGGAACAATAGATGGATAAAAAAGGAAAACTCAATGGATAAAAAAGGAGGATAGAGAGAAGGGTGTAAAGAGACAGAGCAGAAAGAAGGATGGATGAAAAAAGTACAGACAGGATGTAAAGAAAGATGAATGTCAGAAAGAAAGATGGGAAATAAGAAAGTAGGACAGAAGGCTGAAGGAAGGATGGCAGCAAGAAAGGAATTTTGAGACTTTCAGAATTCCCTTAAAGGGTGCTGTGTCCCAAATAGCTGCTGGATTTGCCTGCCTGCCTGCCTCACTCGCTCGCTCAGTGCCCTTTTCAATATGTTTCAAAGTTGGAATTTTTCATTTTTTTGGCTACTTCCTTTTTTACCATACATTAGTAGAGTCGGATCAAGTCAAAGATGGGCATGTCTCTGTTAGCTGTTCCTCATCGCCATCATAATTAGTCAGCAGTTAGTCTCATAAGGCTAATTCTTGCTATTCATAACCTTCTTCCATCTGGTTTGGGTTCGGGGTCTCATCAGCATGTTGGTGATCCAGGTATGCCTTTGGTTGCAGAGCTAGTTTCTCTTTCCCCATCACCGGCTTTTTGATCTTTTGAGCCATAGATTCGTATTGGAAGATCATTGGAAAGGGAAAAGCTCATCTGTATTTTATCTGACCTTTCCTTGGTTCTCGAGTGACATCCTGTAGCACTCTGCTCTTCTTCAGTGTTATTTGAGAGAGATCTTGAGACAGTTGAAGTGCACCATTGTTGCGCAGCACATTGTTATTCCAGTGAGCCATTCTCAGGCTCCTATCATTCAGTACTGATGGGGCCAGTTTTGCTAATATCTCGCTCATACAGGCTCCAGGAACCGGTCTCAGATGCCCGATTATATGGACATGTACAATTTGAATATCAAAATCATCTTTTTTCTCCAGTACTTACCTAAAGAGTGTCCGACAAAAGTCCTCTGTTTTCACTTGCTGCGTTTTCGCAGGCATTTCTGATCCATACTTTTTCCCACTTGACCTGTCTTCTAGGTCATTGCACTTTTCTTTTAAGTCCTTCAGTTCGTCAGACATAGTCTCCACAATAGAACACATGTCCTCTAGTAATGTGCTCATGCAGCAATGGAATCTTCATTTGCACTTGCATGAACCTCAATAGCTTGCAAGTCCTTTGACATATTTAACATTTTGAATGACATGTCCGCTTGCAGTGCAGTCAGCCATTCCGCAAAATTACTGCCTAGTTTTCATGAAAGTCAGAAAGGCAAGTGGGCAACTTCTTTTTTATTAATGTGGTCTGCTCTATCTCCTTTGTGGTCTTGGAGTGTTCTGTGGGGGGGCTTTGGTTCACTGAGGGTATCTCCTTCAGAGCCCCTCTGTGCTTTTATCCAATTTCAAGCAGTATCTGCGATCATGCTGATATCTCTCCCTGTCGGTTCTCCTCCCCTATTACCTTAGGAGGGATGATTAGGAAACTTCATGCGCTCCCTTAGAAAACTTCATATTTAGTTTTTCCTAGGGTAAATGCCCTCTTTTATTCCCAATGTTCTAACATTTCACCTCAGATTATTCTTTTTTCCTTGAAACCAAGATCTAATTCTTTAATTTCTGAGGAAACCCTACACAAGCTACTTGGGATACATCATATGAATTTTGTAAGCATTACTTAGTGTATGCATCTTTCCAGGATGTTGTGCATGACTTTTATAATTAAAGCGTGAACTAACATTTGCTGTCTCCCCTTTCCTACATTTTTGAGGCTAATAAATAGAGTTCCCAATGAGTTGGAAAAAAGTGGGAGGAAAAAATCTACAGAGCAAAGAAAAAAAATAACTTCATCTTCTTTCTGGTACAATTAGTTCTTATTTGGCTTGCCACCCAACCCTCTGCCACTGGTTTTATAATGGAGTGTGCTTGGCTAGTTGGTGACACGCGGATATAGAGTGGGTATTTGCATAAAGAAGAAATGCTTGATCATGGGTCTGTTGTAAAAAAAAAAAATAATACATTGACGATGTTTTTTCTGTTTCTGCATGATGTGCAAGCATTCCTAACTAGTTGTATAGTAAGAGAGGACAAGAACTAAGAGCAATGCAGTCACCATGAATGTAATGTTTGTTGCATGTGTAGATGTAGATTCACATGCTGTGATTACTCCTGCCATCTAGTGTTGGGCTCCAACACGTGCTACTTGTTTTTGGTCGAAGAAGTCTTTTCGAGTCGCGAGGTGTGGTGACTCCACCTATCGTAAATAATGGCCACGGGCTTCGGCTCCATAGTTAGATTATTTTTCTCCGCTGTCGGGTTCAAATGTGTATATGGGTGCTCTGCTTCAACCTCAATAAGAAAGAAAGAGAGGCTTTGAAAACCCTTAGTAACAGAACAGACATTATCATAAAACCAGCTGATAAGGGGGGTGCCACAGTTGTCCAGAGCACCACGGCCTACAGGACTGCCTGTATTGATCTCCTGGCAGACACCAAGTACAAAAGAATCATGAGAGATCCTACAGCACGATTAAAAAAGACAATAAGTACTATGACGACAGAAGCACTAGATCGAGATTGGATCACCAAAAAGGAGCATGCATTCCTTAACCCAGACGACCCTAGAGTACCATTATTTTACACAATACCAAAAATACACAAAGGCAGGACACCTCCACCTGGTAGACCCATCGTGTCCGGGATAGGGTCTCTTTTGGAACCTATCTCGAAATACACCGATTGGTTCCTCCGCCCTCTTGTCCCACACATGAGGTCATATGTACAGGATACCAAACATTTACTCAGCCTCCTCATAGATGTAACTTACGATCCGGCACGTAACATAATGGTTTGCCTGGATGTGGAAGCACTATACACTAGTATTCCACAGGAAGAAAGCATCGGGGTCATTGAGGGCCTCTTACGAGACTTGGGATGCCCCAGTAGACTGGGTCATCAGTCTCATGCGCCTAGCTCTTACTGAGAACTTCTTCAGTTTTGAAGAACAGTTATATCTCCAAGTCCACGGAACATCAATGGGCAGCACGTTTGCGCCTAGCATAGCATGTTTGTATGTTGGCCAACTAGAGGACCATCATATTTGGTCAAACAACCCCTACTCGAGCCGCATCAAGAAGTGGCTACGGTACATATATGACATCTTGGTCATTTGGGAGGGAGACCCTTCCTCTCTAAACGATTTCTACACATGGATCAATCAGCTCAATCCACACTTGAAATTTACATTGACTGGTAACAACGAACAAGTGGCCTTTTTAGATGTTAAGATCAATGCTAAAGAGGGGAGATTGGTCACCTCCCTATATACCAAACCCACTGACAGGAATAGTCTCCTCCACTTCAATAGTGCACACCCGCGCGCACTACGGGAGAATTTACCAATTGGGCAGTTCTTGCGAATCCGCAGGAACTGTAATGATTTAAAAGACTACAAAACTGAGGCTGAAATTCTGTCCCAAAAATTGACAGAAAGGGCATACCCTAAGAGGATCATTGACAGTGCCAAAAAGAGATCAAGGAACACTCCCAGAGAAGCACTCCTCGAAAGCCACGAAAGGGAAGAGAAAGACACTCTTATATGTGTCACAACATATAACACCTCCTCCAACGCCATTAAGAAAATAATCAATAAAAGGTGGTCCATTTTGACATCTAATAAACTTACCTTTGAAAAACCGATGTTTTCTTTTCGTCAGAATAGGAGTATCAGAGACACACTCATACACACTAAATTTGGTACTCATAAAACTACTCAACAGGCCACGCTCTGGAACAATCCACCAGTCACTGGTCACTTCCCGTGTGGCTCATGTGTAGCTTTTTTTTATTTTTTTATTGTCCTCATTTATGCGATCTTGTTGTAAAAGCAACAGGGTCACCTCTCACTAGACGCCCTCGAGGATGAGGTGGAAACCATGCCTTGATACCAACCATTGCCATTTTACATGAGTTAGTGTGTCACTGTTCCAGCCCCAATAAAACTCATGAGGATCGTGATCGCGTTGGTTTAAATCACTGGACATCCCTTCCTAACCTAGCGCCTATATGTGTCCCATAGATCCCAGTGCTTTGTGCGCTTGCATTCCCCTCTGACTCTATCCAAGTTCCTAAATTTGTCTACAGATCGAACCCAATCCTCAACCTTCGGAGGGGAGGGAAGAATCCAATTTATACAAATCTCACGTCTAGCAATTAGCATAAGTGTAAACAAAAGGTATTTCTGATTCTTTGTTAAAGTAGTGTTGGATTCATCGATATCCAGTATGCCAAAAATAACATTAAAGGTTCTTACCTTAATAGTCGTGTTTAAGCTTTCATCAATAATCTTACCAATTTCACTCCAAAATGTGTCAAGAAGATGACATGAGTGAAACATCATGTGGGTATCATTTGCTTCCCTCTCGCCACATTTTGGACATTTCTTGGTCACCTGGGTGTTCATTTTGGACAACTTTTCGGGGGTCAAATACGATCTGTGCAAAGTAAACAAATGATTTTTCCTAAGAGGTGTAGAAATTATAATATGCCATAAAAAAGTGCAGGATACTTGCCAAGCTTGCTGCAAGTCTTGAGCCGGAAAGGTCTTCTTCCACTTAAGATCTGGAGTGTCGTTGTCGCCTTCCTTCTTCTCCACCAAGTGCCAGTACCACTTCGATACTTCTTTCTTCCCAGGATCTTTATGAAGTTCGCCCTCTAGGTTCCCAACATAGTCTGGCCAGGTCGCTTGATCTTTAGACCAGCTAACCAGCTGGTAAAATTTGAACCTAGATATTTCGTCCTTCATCCTTTCCACTAACTCGTCCCAAGATTTTAGATAACCATATTCCAGCAGCTCTCCCCACTTGATGATTCCAGCCCTTTTCAGTGGAAGTGCTAATGAGTCTTTCAGACATTCGGGGGTTCCTGGAGAATTCCATATCGGTGCTTGGGGACTATAGTATGGATATTGCCACAATTTCCTTATGTCTAACCATAATTTAAATGCTGATCTTGGCACCTTTAGTCTGATTTTTTTGAAGAACTTTTGATGGCCGAACTTATAGAGGCAGTGGTCATGTTTTGTCACTGCTTTCCAGTAAGGAGGGTATGACTCATAATCTCGAAAGAGATGCCTTATATTCTTAAAGTGGAAAGCTTTATAGTATGACATGAGATCCGGGCTAGCTATCCCGCCTTGGTTCTTCTTCTGGGTCAGTTTCTTCCATGCTATCCTAACACTTTTAAACGCCCAAATGAAAGAATTTATTTCGCCCTGTATTTTTTTTTAACTCCGTGAATCAAACTCCAAAGGGATCGTGTTAAAAACAAAAGTAAATTTCGGTAGGATAGCCATTTTTATTACGTTGGCTCTCCCCATGAAGGTAAGAGATAAACAGCTCCAAGACTTCAATAATTTCCTCATCTCTTTAGCTTTTAAATCCAAGTTTACCTGGGAGATGTCATCAGTACTCTTTAAGACTTGGATCCCAAGATATTTGATTTTTCTTTTGGACTCAATTTGTGGAGTAAGTATGTTCCAATGCATTACCTCGGTTTTATGATGTTTTATTTGATATCCAGAGATTTCCCCAAAACCTGTTAATATGCTGATTATACTATTAAATGACTCATTTAGATTACTCGAGTAGATCATCAAGTCGTCAGCATATAATGCCACCTTTAACTCCCAGTTATTAAAGCTAAAGGGGATAATTTCTTTAGATATCCTAATCACGTTGGCTAGCGGCTCTATATATAGATTAAAAAGGTGAGGGGAAAGTGGGCACCCCTGTCTAGTGCCTCTTTTGATTTGAAAACTGTTTGAGATACTTCCGTTAATGAGTATTTTCCCCATTGGAGTCGAGTAGATGTTAGCTATTACCCGTGAGAAATTTTGACCTAAGTTATTATGTAGGATAACTTTTTGTAAGTATGACCAGTTAACACGGTCAAAAGCCTTAGCCGCGTCAAATGTAAATATTGCTAGGGGTACCTTCTCTTGAGTTGCGATATCAATGGCTCCGATCAGTTGGTGCGTAAGATCATGCAGCTGTCTCCCTTTAATAAATCCCTTCTGATCCTCGTGAGTAGCTTGTGCCTTCACTGAACACACGAGAGAGATTGACCTAGGTATGCATCATGCATGGGAACAGCGGTCGCATACAAATTGTAATAGCGACAAAGTTGTATACATGATTAAATGCCCATGCCAACTGATGTATATCGGCATGACAGGAAAGAAGGTTAAGGTGCGTATAAGTGAACATAGGAGCACCATACGCAGGGCCATCGCAGCCACAAAACTGACATCCCATTACATGGAGATGCAACACACTGACAAGGACATCAGATGGACAGTTATTGAAAAAATCAGAGGACCGGGCAATCTGACTAAGGCCCTTTTGGAACGAGAACAAAGATGGGTCTATAGACTCAACTCATATCACAGGATTGAACGATTCTATACCTTGGAATCAACTAAATCAGTAGTAGTCAAGTAGCTCCCATATACAACTGGGGATCTTCGGTGCCCCATGATTCAATTTGACATTTCAACACTATAAGGTGGCATTTATCATCACACGGATGTACATTCCCATGACCATCCAGTGTTCTACATCGGCACCTATGGTACCATTAGTTGTGTCTTGAATTTGTAATACTAACCTAAACGTATTTTTCAATATGGTCTCTACTCCTCATGGGTACGTATCTGTGAACATTGGAACAAGTGGTCATTCTATAGACCGTCTTATCGGCGAACAACCGCCATAGGCATATGTTTTTACCGAACCCCGTAAATAACAGGCATCACACATGCAAAATTCGGACAAGTGTCCTAGTATCTACTCGCATAGCTGTTCCTTGTTCAAACACGTGTAAAAATATAAGGGCTTATCATACGAATAAAATTTAGAAATTAGCTTTTTTTGATAGACTGGGTCAGAACCCCTTTTTTTCCCCGAACTCCTGGGCTTTTGTAGTACTTAATTTCACCTGATACTATGATCCCCAGCATCCTTAGCGGCCCGCACGAGTCATCATGAATCATTATAACGCAACCCGGAAGCGAGCGTCAACCCCTCGCCCCGTGATCACGCGTTAACCTCAGCTTTTTAAACAAGGCTGTTATTTCCTTCGGAGCACGGAGCCGGCGGGACCCACACCGGGTAGGTGTACCACGGGGCAGGATCTTTGGAGGCGTGAGTAACGGTGCATGGTATGAATGGGCAGAGACATGAGCGCTACCCTCCATCGATCGGAGGATGTTGTGTAAGCTTATTTACATAATGTTACCTTATCTCTGTTTCCTTTCCTTTCCGTTTCTTTTTCTTTTTCCCATTTTTATGGCAAACCATCACATGACAATGATCTGATATGGGGTCAAAATCACACTAGTGTGTGACTACAAGGCTACCCCTTATTCGTGAGGCTCGGCGCGAAACATAACTTCACCCAAGAAGGGGTAAGATGTTTGGATGTAAATATGGGTCTGTGGGCGAGTGAGTACGGCGGATGTTGTTTTTAAGAATGAGTGACTTATGGAACACACAGTGAATCACGGACACATGGCTGCAGACAGTGTCAGTTTGCGGAAATTTTCCACCGCTACACGCAAACTTTTTCTAGATCACGCAATTGAGTGAGTTTAGGAGTAAGAATGGTATCACATACGCCAAATAGAGGGCAGTGAGTGTGGTGTTACCTTATCATCCTACTTGGCACAAAGGTGAGGGGCACAAATTACAAAACTGAGAAAGAACATTAATTAAAAAGACTCATACACTATGTTTCTTTTTGCTGTTGTTTTTCTTTCTTTTTACAGATGGAGCAATCAACTCTATTTCACATTGATGAGTAGTGTAAGGAGCAGCTATCTGCCCTTATTATAATTAGGGTAGGAAAATTCTCACACCCTCGTTTTCTTTCCCAGGGGGTGTCACACCTTTGCCCTGAAGAAAGTCCAGCACCCACAGGGGGCTGTTTTAGGACTGAAACATGTTGGCACTAGGGTTCTAGGACCATAATATCCCAATGACCCTATTTTTACATTCTTTTCATATTTCAGTGAGATCCAAGAATAAAGGGACACCGGGATCTCTCTGAGATTTTTAAATCTTTATTCCCCCTGGCCAAAATCATATTTTTAAGAACTCCCTGAAATATTGGTTGAGCCCACCCTGACTTCTAGGCGTCAGGGTGACCCGATGATGAAGCATGACACAACTAGGGTGTGTGAGGGTATATAAAACAAGAAGGACTTGCTTCCTTGCCCACCACCCGGTGGTGTACTCTGTTGTCTTCATTTAGGGTCCATAGCTATTTGATTAAGGTTCCATCTAAAATTATATATGCATAAGGCAATAGGGGAGTACTTTATGTGACTTAAGTGCTCTGCTTCAACACCACGTGTTCTCGTGGGGCCTTCGGCACCGTCCCTTGTCGGTCCTAACAATTCCACTATTCGGCGGTCTCCACCGTCGGGTGTTGCTTTGACTCCGTCTCACGGTCGACAACCTCGCCACTTCGGGGCTCTGCCCCTCTCTCGACTCCCATCACTTCAGCAGCCGAGAATGTCCACATGATTGAAAGGACTCCTTTTCGTTTCTGCCCAACTTGCCACGCCAAGTACCCCAGGATGTATTTGCACAAAGTCTACAACTTGTGCCTGTCCCCGGACCACCGAGAGGAATCCTGTGCGATGTGTCTTACTTTCCGCATCAAAAATACACTTTGGAACCGAAGGGCATGACACATTGCCTCGGCTCCAGTGGGCAGCGCCAGGGAGAAGAGGACACCTCAGACATCTTCTGTGAGGGGGAAGCACTGCAGCAGCCGAGCGAGTCTGGTGCCAAAATTGTGGAGGCATTTTCATCAGAGGATGCTGACTCGAAGACTGATGTCGAAGCTGAAGGGCCCTACCGGCTCAGCGCTCATTGCTGAGGACCACAGTGAGTAACACTATCTCCTATCTTTTGCAGGAACCAGTCTCAAGCTCCCGTGCCTCATCTGATGGCTCCAGGCCACCGCTGCCTCGTGGCCGTCACTGCCTCATGGCCATGGTCGGCACCAAACTACTGAGCCGGACCCGACGCCCCCCTGTTACCCTCTGCGCCAAAGTCCACTTCAAAGTCTCACTCCTCAATTTTGACCGCCACTTCGGCACCGATCCTAAGATGCCCACTCGGCTGCACTCTGAGTCGAAAACCTCAGAGCAGAAATCTACCTCTATGCATTCTGGGTCCAACCTTCTTGGGCTCCATCCAGACCATCATCGGAGGAGATCGATCATCTGATCGACCAGCCCATCCCGCAAACCTGCAACGGTTTCAGGAACGTCTTGTCACTGGTCAGCAGAGGATCCACATACAGCTGGGCACGGGCCAGATTCTGGCTAAGCCTGTCCAGCCACCCAAGGACTCTATCCCTCACAAGAGGAGACATACTTTCGAGGAGGCCCTCAACCATCCTTTGGAGCCGACGCCCATAAAGCCTCGGAGCCAGGACAGGGGCATCTCTCATTACTTCTTGGTATTTCCAAGCCTCTTTCTGCTCCTCCTCCATCCCCTCCTATTCCTATCTCCCTATTTGCTGCCTGTGGACCCACATTCACCACAGGGATCTTCACATTCTGGGGGAGGGGACAGCCTAAGGTCTCCCTGCGACCCTTATGATCCACCATATGATCCCCAGGCTCCTGACCATTGGGATGACTACCAAGTAGATCCCACAGCAGACACCGTTCTAGATTTGTATCCGACCAAACCATCTGCCCTTGACAACACGACCTCATACAATTAGGTACTACACAGGACAGCAGCTTTTCACAAGGTTGAACTGCACCTTCAGCCTGAAGAGGAGTATGATTTCCATCTACAAACCCTCTCCTCATCATAAAGTTCCCTCCTGTACTTACCTATGTTGAAGGGCATGCTAAAACCTGTCGAGGACATCTTCAAGGAGTATGTGAAGTTTAAGACTTTTCCGTCAGACTCCCTCTCTACATCAGCGGGTAATTACCCCCTGATTCACCGGTGGTTCACAGCCAGGAAGAGCGCGAACTGCCAGGGTGCAGAGGATGCGCCCCCTGCAGACCGGGGGAGCAAGAAAATAGATGCGGCTGGCAAGCGTGTTGCAGCTCAATGTACCACTCAGTGGCGCATCACTAATTCTATTGGCTTGCTTTCCCGGTATGATAGAGCTCACTGGGATTAGATGGAGGACCTTATCCAACATCTCCTAAAACAATACTGCAAACAAGGGCATGAGTTGGTGACGGAGGGGAAGATCATCTCCAACACCAACATTGGTTGCGCTCTGGACGCCCCTGACACCGCTGTACACAACATTAATGCTAGTCTCCTCCTAGGCCGCCATGCATGGCTACATGTCTCCAGTTTTAAACCAGAGGTATAACAACACCTCTTTAACGTGCCCTTTGATGGCAAGCATCACTTCCACCTACAAGTCGACGAGATGGAAAAAATAAACAAGGATATTGACACGGCTAAAGCCATGGGTGCACTACATACAGACACCTACTGCCCATGGCTCCTTTTGCCACCCCCAGTACCGTAGCGCAGCCAAGGCAGCTGCAACCCCAGAGACTTGTACCACCTTCACCAGACAACAGCAGCAAACCTCTTCATGGGGTTTCTACAGGGGAGGGCATAAGGGGAACAATAACAGAGGTAGAGGCAAGGGGGCTGCTCCTAAAGGAGCCACCGCCCCTAAACAGTGACGCCTTCCTCCTTCCCCTCGACCATCCAACACTTGTCAGGGGCAGGTTACAGGGGTTCCTGCCTCAGTGGGAGGCAATTATCTCCGGCCGGTGGGTTCTAGACATCATACAGGAGGGGTACTGTTTAGAACTCACCCAAACACTACCTACATCCCCCTGCGCACACATAAATTGTCCACAGAACACCAGCGTTTGCTCCAAGAGGAGATGCACACGCTACTTGCTAGGGGAGCCATAGAGCCGGTGATGCTGGAACATCGCGGCAATGGGGTGTACTCCCTGTACTTTCTGATTTCCAAAAAGATGGTTCCCTTGGACCCATACTCAAAGTCCAGCCCCTCAACAAATACATCTTATCCAAACATTTTCATATAGTTACATTTCAGGATGTCATCCCTCTTTTGCGGCAAGCGATTCCATGACTACCCTCAACTTGAAGGACGCCTACTTCACATTCCCATCCACCCAGCCCATCAAAGATTCCTGCGGTTTGTGGTGAGTGGACTTCATTATCGGTCCGAAGTGCAGCTCTTTTGGGTCTCAACAGCCCCCAAGGTATTTACCAAGTGTTTATCCATGGTAGCCGCTCACTTTAGACAGGGCTGCAGTCACGTGTTCCCTTACTTTGACTGGCTGACCAAGAGTGCCACGCAGCAGCAATGTCTAGCGTACACTCTGATAACCATATATCTTCTTCACAGACTAGGCATTACCATAAATGTAGACAAATTCCACCTTCAGCCTACCACAATCTCGCCAGGGTGAATGCATTCTAGAGCCTGCTGCCTCTTTTTCCGCTGGACTGCCGGGTAACGGTCAGGAAGGTGATGTGCTTGTTAGGCATGATGGCATCCTGCATCACTATAGTTCCTCATGTAAGATTGCACGTGTCCCATACAGCAGTGCCTAGCTGCATAGTGGTCTCAAGCAGAGGGTCTATGGGAATATCTAGTGTTGATTTGGGGCCATACACATCGCTCTCTGCAGTGGTGGAACGCAAACAACCTGTTGCTGCAGCAGCCTTTTCTAGACCCATGTCCGCAGGAGACCATTACTATGGATGCCTCGCTCACCGGATAGGGAGCACACCTAAAAGATCATACAAAACAAGGCTTGTGGACGCCTGCGCAGCAGGGTCTTCACATCAACCATCTGGAGTTGCTGCCTATCCAGTTTGCTCTCCACGCATTCCTTCCACTCATTCACAAAAAAGTTGTGTTAGTCCAGACAGACAACACCATGGCCATGTTTTTACCAGTAGAAGCAGGGGGGGCACGCAGCTGTCTGCTTTAGCTCAGAGCATCTGGCGATGGGCGACACATCACATGGTGCATCTGGTCATCCAATACATTCCAGGTCTGGACAACAACTTGGCAGACCTGTTTAGCAAGACTCAACCAGTCCACGAGTGGGAACTCAACCCCCAGACTACTCCCTTACATCCGGCGGTGGGATTTTCCTCCGATAGATCTCTTTGCCACCAACGAAAATGCAAAATACCCATACTGCGCCGCCAGGTTACCACACCCGCAGTCTTTGGGCAATGCACTATGAATAAACTGGTCAGGGATATTTGCCTACACTTTTCTGCCTCTCCTGCTCCTACCATTTGTGGTCCGCAGGCTGAGGCGGACATCCCGTACTCTCATCTTAGTTGCTCCAACTTGGGCGCTCCAGCCATGGTTTTCCACTCTCCTAGATCTCTCTCTAGTTCCCCACGAAAAGCTCCTCAACAGGCAGAACCTTCTTTCACAAAACCACAGCACTATCCTTGTTGCAGGGATTCTGCTCAGGAACAAAACTATGCTTGGGACCATAGAACATTAGTAGATAGGGACTGAGTCACCATACCACCTCAGTACCATGAGCCCAAGTCCGACTAGCTATTGTGTCTCACTTGTCATCCTTCTCATATCCAGAGAAACAATTGAATTGACACCCCAGAACACAACACCCCCAACCCGCTCAGGGATCGTGGTGACAGGACACCCCCTTTTGCTCAGTCACTCGTACTCATCCACAATAAGATATGAAAGAGAGACGAAGAAAGTTTGAAATGTATATTTAAACTATTGTGCTCTAGAATGCAGTATACAGGCCACCATCAGAAAACAACTGCCTAGCAAAAATACCATCAGCATTGTCAATAAACCGTATATTGTGAAAAGACCTGTCATAGGCAGAATAGCCTAAACCCCCTCCCCTTCTACAAAAGCAAACTGATTATACAGCAAAGATCTCTGGCTTTCGTAGCGGACCCCATACCTTAGCATACACAGATGGACATTCTACAGCTCAGATACAGCCGTGATCTTCTCTCAGAAAATATTGGTCTGTCTCTGTGCGTTACATTGCTGTGTGTATTGCTTCGCCCTCCCAAATAATAGAAAATACCGCACCCCCACACTGAGGCACACTCATGGCAAAGCAATAAAAACACCAGGAAAGGGATTTCACTCTTATAAAATGGAGCACATCAAAAGACAGTTTTCAGAATAAAGCATGGGGTTTTATTTGTGCAACACTCTCTAACAGAAAGGCTTTCCCATATGTCAAATGAAAAACATATAAATGTATGTATGTGTATATATATATATATATATATATATATTCACTGAAAAAACCATAGGTTTCAGCCACGTTATAGTTAGAAATTAGCATTTCAAAAACCTTAGAAATTCACTGAAAAAACCATAGGTTTCAGGGCGTTCTAGTTAGTTGGACATTTCACTCGTACAAAACCAGTGAAATTCCCCCGTTATAGTTAGTTCAGCTAACTATAACTCGCGCCCCCGCAATGCACTGCTGATGACGTCACATATTACATCACTCATGACATGGTCAGTGACATCACTGATGACATCATCCAGTGACTTTGTGTTTCTGTAAAGTTTAAATATGTTTAATATATATAGGGAAAGGCGTATTGAAGAATGGGTGTATAAGTGTCTGAATGGATGATTTAGTAGGTGCGTGACTGAGTCTATAAGTGAGTGATTAAACGTATCTTACTGAATGCATGGGTTAGTGACTAAACTGTGTGAATGTCTGTATTAGTCTGTCTGTTGGTGTGTAAGCAGCTGCATGGGTTTGTGAATAGCTACATGAGTGTCTATATGAGTTATTGATTGGTTGTGTGAGTATCTGTATGGGTGCCTGAGTGTTTGTGTGGGTGGGGTGTGTGTGACTCTGTGCATAGATGTGTGAGTGGGTGATTCACTGGGTGCATGGTTTCAAGAGTGCATCTGTGATGGACTGTATGGGTGGGTGAGTGTGTGTATGGGTGTGTTAGTGAGTGAATGTATATCTCAGTGGTACATGTGTGAGTAACTACATATGTGAAAGGCAGTATATATGTGTGTTAGAGTATTTAAATGGCTATAAGTGAGAGTGTGTGATTGTGAGAGTGGCTGTATGGATGAGTGTGTGCTTGTATCAGTGATTGTATAAGAGCGTAAGAATGTGCTAGTATTTGTATGAGTGAGTGAGCTGGTGTGTGTATAACTGTATAGGTGAGTAAATGGGAGTGTGATTAATTATTTGCATGACTGACTAGGTGTGTGAGTACCTCTATGGATGAGTGGCGGTGTATGAGTGTCTATATAGGTGTATGAGTGCATATGATAGTCCTGTACTAAGTGACCATAAGTATGAGTGACTGTACGGGTGAGTGAGTGGATGTGTGTGTAGACCTATGAATCAGTGAGTGGGTATGTAGTTATTGGTGTTGGAGTGTCTATGGTTTTGAGAATGGCAGTCTGTAATTTAGAGTGGGTGTATCAAAAGTTATATTAGGGTGTGAGAAGATGCATGAAATTATCACATGGATGATGTCATCAGTGATGTCATCAGTGATGTCATTTGAGATATCATCAGTGATGTAATATGTGATGTCATCAGCAGTGCATTGCGGGGGCGCGAGTTATAGTTAGCTGAACTAACTAACGGGGGAATTTCACTGGTTTTGTACGAGTGAAATGTCCAACTAACTACAACGCCCCTGAAACCTATGGTTTTTTCAGTGAATTTCTAAGGTTTTTTAAATGCTAATTTCTAACTATAACGTGGATGAAACCTATGGTTTTTTCAGTGAATTTCAAAGGTTTTTAAATGCTAATTTCTAACTATAACGTGCCTGAAACCTATGGTTTTTAAGTGAATTTCAAAGGTTTTTTAAATGCTAGTTTCTAACTATGCCTACAGAGGTAGGACATGTGAAGAAAGAAGAAAAACGCACAGAAAGAAGCAAAAGAAATGCAGAAAGAAGCAACAGAAGTCCACAAAGACGAAGAAAAGAGCAGGAAGAAGCAAGACATGTGCAGAAAGAACCAACAGAGGCGCAGAAAGAGGCCTTGTTGCAAAATCATCCTGTGCCCACAACTTTTTTAGACGGGTACTGGTGGTAACTGACTCTGAGTAACTAGGCCTAGAGCCAGTGCTATGCTAAAAGACACTTAGAATACAGTGAAAACACCTACATACACTAGGGAACACTATGCGTTGGGGTACCCCTGTGATTAGCATGACCTCCTCTGTAAGGCCCTAGTACATAATTGGGCAGGGGGATTAAAACTACCTCTTAAAACGCGCCACGGGGCGCGTTTGCACAGTGGTGAAGGGAGGGGGGGGGCCTGAGGTGACGTGTGCAAACACGCCCTGTGGCCGTTTTAAGTTGGGAGATTAAGTACCCTTGAATCCTGACGGTCCCTGGGGTCCAACTAGCCCCCCGCAAATGTTTATGGAAAGCCCCGGGGGGTGGCGGTCCCCGGGGCTGCGGGGGGCCTCCCTGGGCCCCCGCAATTGTAATATTGCATGCCCCCGGGACTTGGCCCACCCAAGGGCTAAATAATAACGAAGCGCGGGAGCCCGCGCTTAGTTTTTTTTTGTTTCACGGCCGGATCCGTGGATCCGGCGCGCATTTTGACGATTAAAAAAAAAAAATAATGCTTTTTTGGGCCCTGGGGGTCCTTGTGGGACCCCCTAAGCAGACCTAGGGGGTCAGGGTGTTTCTACCCTGCCCCCTTTTCTTTTATTTTTTCACGTTTTTTATTCTGATTTCTTGTGACTCTGTTCTACCGAGTCACAAGATGGCTGCCAACACTTCCTGGTTTGGAGTGTTGACAGCCAATTAGAATAAAGCTCGCGGTCGGGAGGGTGCGCGGATCCTCCGTGCCTCTATATATCAAAACATTTATTTTTTGATTTTCTCTGCAACTACTGAACGGATTTACACCAATTAAAAACAAGCATTGGCATAGCCAATAGGTCTCGCCTTTGGGGCCTTATAAGTGTTTAGCCAGAGCTATTGACTTTGCCAATGTCTTCAAGCTGTGCTGTAGAGAAGTGTGGCTGCTGTGCGGCATGCTGAAAAGTTATAATAAAAAAGTGTCAGAAGCATTTTTGTTACTTTATATATGACCAAGAAGGCATTATGTAAAACTGAACGACCATATTAAAAAAGTATTTACAATAAAAATTTCCTCAGTTTTCTTTTGTTCTTGCAATGCTGGCAATGGTTGTTTGTTAAAGCTTTTTTTTTGAGGGGGCATAAACAATCGGAGGGTGAAGGTTGGGAACTAGTACCTGAATTATAACACTAGCAGCGTCCAGACGCTAGGGGAGAATCAACAGATGCCAGATTCCGAGAGCAGGCTGAGGTGGTGCTGAGTGATGCTGAGGTGGTAGTGGTGGTGGTGGTGGCTGTTGCGGAGACGATGCTGAGGTGATGCTGAATGATACTCAGGTGTTGCTGAGTGATACTGCTGTGGTGCTGAGTGATGCTGTGGTGGTGCTGAGTGATATTGTCTTGGCGCTGAGTGATGCTGTGGTGGTGCTGAGTGATATTGTCTTGGCGCTGAGTGATGCTGTGGCGGCGCTGAGTGATGCTGTGGCGGCGCTGAGTGATGCTGTGGCGGCGCTGAGTGATGCTGTGGCGGCGCTGAGTGATGCTGTGGCGGCGCTGAGTGATGCTGTGGCGGCGCTGAGTGATGCTGTGGCGGCGCTGAGTGATGCTGTTGCGTCGCTGAGTAAAGCTATGGTGGTGCTGAGTGATGCTGTGGTGGCGCGGAGTGATGCTGTGGTGGCGCGGAGTGATGTTGTGGTGGCGCTGAGTGATGCTGTTGTGGGGCTAAGTGATGCTGTGGTTGCGCTGAGTAATGCTGTGGTTGCGCTGAGTAATGCCGTCGTTGTGCTGAGTGATGCTGTGGTTGCACTGAGTGATGCTGTGGTTGCACTGAGTGATGCTGTGATGGCGTTGAGTGATGCTGTGATGGCGTTGAGAGATGTTGTGTTGGTGCTGAGTGATGCTGTGCTGGCTCTGATTGATGCTGTGCTGGCTCTGATTGATGCTGTGCTGGCTCTGATTGATGCTGTGCTGGCTCTGATTGATGCTGTGGTTGCGCTGAGTGATGCTGTGGTGTTGCAGAGTGAGAGATAGAGTGAAGATATAATGCCCAATTAGAGAGGGTGGTGAGAGAGAAAGAGAGAGAAAGGGTGTACATAGAATAAAGAGTGGAGCGGGATAGAGAGAGAGAAAGAAGGGGAGAGAGAGTGAATGAAGGAGTTTGAAAGAGAAACAGATAAAGGGGTGAGAGAATGAAAGGCTAAAAAAGATAGAGAGGGGAGAGTTAATTAAGTAGAGAGAGAATTAGAGAGGGGAGAGCGAGAAGGAGAGAGACAATAAGAGTGGGGGGTGTGGAGTTTAAATAGAGTGAAGAAGTGACGCGGAAAAAGTAACCTTAAATATAGCTTTGTGCTTTGCGCAAATAAATTTTTTTTTAAAACAGTGAGAGACAAAAATACTGGTAATTAGGCTGTGACTCCCAATATAAAACAAATAGCGATATAAGGTGAAATCAACCCACCGAAGCAATATTTCTAACTAGACAAAAAAAGCTTGCATTTCAATGCTAATCGCTGTTGTTTTTCATGTGACTGTAGTCCAGGGCCGTCAGTTGGTAATGTGAGCTGCTGCTGCGATTGAAACATCAGAGTCCAGAGAGTTAATGAGCCATGACGAGGAAATGAGGAAGAGATAGGAAACAACAGATGGCAGCTGCGCGTGCACGCCATCGTGAACTCAAGCTGGTCGCCAGCCGAAAGCCAGTGTTTGCACTTCCAAAACCCACTTACTAAAACTCTCGGCCAGACCAGCGCAAGCGCTGGTGCAGGCCGAGACCTAAAAATGGATGCATGAGGTAACACTAGGCAGTGGTGCCCTGCTCATCCTCTCCCAACTTGCATGAAGCGAAAATATACCCCCTAGCCCCAAATGCTTAGTAAAAGAGCGCCCCTCTCTCTCCATGTTACCGTCACACTCAGAACACACAAGGCTGACAGCAGGCTCCCTGGGGAGTGAGTAAACAACACTTCCAGGCTGGTAAGGTCTGCAGACAAGCTGATTACGATTTAAACAGATGTCTCTTGTGTTCAAGGGGTGGAATGCAAAAACACATCGAGCAACTGTAAACAAAGTGTATAGGCCTGACTAGGATCATGTTACTGGTTACAACGTGGTTTAGCATTTTCAGATGTTCCCTGTGCCTTGGATGAAGGTTACGTCTGTTAAATGGACCCCTCCAGTAGGACTGAGTAGAAATAATGCCCCCACTCATGTTTACATGTGCAGTGAATTAAGCTACTTCAGTTAGATTTGCTAATGACGTATACATAAAAACTATGTCCTGTAATCATTAGTCAGGGCTTTCATTACGCACTGGTGCAAATTTGTCAAAACAAGGCGCCTAGACAGGACAGAGGAGCAAGACTGACTTTATATAGCACACAAATTACTCTAAAACATTTATTCAGAAGAGGTTCTCTTATCTGTATCTAAATATGAGACTATCAGCCATGTGTAATAATTACAGCCAATCCCTACCGCAGATTAGTTTTTGGGAACTTGTAGTGCAACATTTATAAATATAGGTGTGGGCTAAAAATACAAGCACACAAAGTGGTATTTACTAAAAGGTCAAGACTGAAGGTTTCCACACGTGACACGGGGCCATAGCTGATAATCAGGCACACTCTAGAACCCTGGGGCGAAATTATAATCACAATAAGTAGAACTTTTATCTGAGTTTGAAGGGGAATTATAGGCTGAGTCCCATTTATTTGTTCAGGTACCTTTTAGTGCTGATAGGAAGTGCTGTCATGTCAGCATGCAAAAACAACAATTGATTTACAGAATGCAGAACAATGTCATACATTCACCCCAGTACAAGGATCTGGGCCTAAATCCATCGTTTTTTTGCTCACCATGCCATTCCAGTTTGGACCCAGCCATATGCAAATCAGTCTTGACCCTGCGCCCAATGGGAACAGTCCAGCCCGAACTGCCAGGCCAGGTCCTCCCTGGACTGGAAACAAGCATCCTAGGACCGGTTTCGGGCTTTCAGCCCTCATCAGCCAGGATAGCCTGATTCCAGTGGCATGGAGAGCATGTCAGCATGGCCATAAGATGACAGGACAAGCAATGGCCGCGCGGCCGCGAAACTGACACGGCCGCGAAAATGAAAGTAATCGTGGGTTTTGGAAGGGCAAACAGTGGCTTTTGCTGGTGACCAGCTTGCGTTCACGCGAGCGTCCAGATGGCGAGGGAAGCCATATGGCGCCTGATCGCGCGTGCACGCTCACGTGAACGCAGGCTAGTCCGCAGCAAAAGCCACTGTTTGCACTTCCAAAACCCGCTTACTAAAAGTCTGGCCAGAGCAGCGCATGCGCGCTGGCTCAGGCGAGACCTAAAAAGGACGCTTTCTGACCCAAGCACTACCTTTTTGCCAAATTTGGTGTAATTCCGTTCAGCAGTTCAAGCTGTAACCGTGTCTAAACTTTCCTATGGGAAATTGATTTTTTTGATCTCTATTTTTTTAATTTCTCAGGAACTACTGAACGGATTTACACCATTTAACAAAAAGGTCTCTTTCTGAACCAAAGGCTACCTTTTTGCCAAATTTGGTGTAATTCCGTTCAGCAGTTCGGGCTGTAGTCGTGTCTAAAGTTTCCTATGGAGAAAACACGTTTTGGGACCCCCCTTTTTTTCTCGGGCCCCCGCTTGCCGAATCACCCCGAAACTTTCAAGGCAGGAGCTGACCGGAGCGGGCTACGATTTTTGAAAATTTCGCGAAGATTCGTCAACCGGCGCCAAAGATATTGAGAAAACAAAAAACGAGTTTCCTATGGAAACTAGGTCCTAACTATAACTATCTACTGGCGACCGCCAGTAGATAATATATATATATATATATATATATATATTTTATCTACTGACGGTCGCCAGTAGATAGTTATAGTTACAACCTATTATCCATAGGAAATCCGCGACATTCTATTTGAAATAACTCTCTTGCCGGTTGACGTATCTTCGCAAAATTTTCAAACTTTATGGCCCGCTCCGGTCCGCTCCTACCCTGAAAGTCTCGGGGGATTCGTCAAGCGGGGGCCGAGAAAAAGGGGGTCCCAAAACGCGTTTTCCCCATGCAATTTTCCATAGGAAACTTTAGACACGGCTACAGCCCGAACTGCTGAACGGAATTACACCAAATTTGGCAAAGAGGTAGTTCTTGGTTCAGAAAGAACCCTTTTGTTAAATGGTGTAAATCCGTTCAGTAGTTGCTGAGAAAATCAAAAGTAAAAAGATAGTGATATCTAGGGCCGCGGATCCTCCCGAGCACGAGCTGCATGTTAATTGGCTGTCAGCTGGCTGTCAACATTCCGATTCAGGAAATGTTGGCAGCCATTTTATCCCTCGGTAGAACCGAGGGACAGAAACAAGTGCGCAAAGCGCACAAAGGGGGCAGGGTAGAAACACCCTGACCCCTAGGTCTGCTCAGGGGTCCCACAAGGACCCCCTGGGCAAAAAAAATTTTTTTAAAAAAATCGGCAGGATGCGCTCAGGGAGCGCGAACCCTGCCGGAAAAAAAAAAATCGAGCGCGGTCTCCCGCGCTTCGATGTTAGTTGGCCCCGGGTGGGCCAAGTCCCGGGGGCATGCTGGGGGGGTTAATTTTATGTGTGGGGGGCCTCTAAGGGCCCCCAAGCCCGGGGACCACCACCCCCGGGGCTTTATGTATAATGAAGCGGGAGGGCTCTGAGCCCTCCCGCAGCCCCGGGACCACCACCTCCCCGGGGCTTCTTTTTTAAAATTAAAAACCTGTGTGGGGGGCTCCAGCCCCCACACGCCCGGGACCACCACCTCCCGGGGCACTAAGAAAAATTAAAATGGGGGTCCGTTTTGGACCCCCAAGCCCCGGGGACCACCACCTCCCCAGGGCTGTGCTGATGTAGGGAGGGGGCCGCGCGGCCCCCTCCTGGAGCCCTTGATGGCCCTGGGGACCGCCACCCCCCAGGGCCGGCTCCTGCAGTGTCCCGGGGTGCCTACCCCGGGACACTGCTGTTTGCAATGACAGGACGGGAGCCTCGCGGCTCCCGTCCTGTCATTGCAAACTTGCTTTGGATATTGGAAGAGAGAGCAGGAAACCTGCTCTCTCTTCCAATATCCAAAGCCGACTGCTTTCCACATGGGGAGCTGCATGTTAGCTGCTCCCCATGTGTAAAGCAATGCCGGCTCCCGTAGGACACGGGGAGCCGGCGGGACTGTGGGGGATTGGGGACCCCCACAGTCCCCAACGAGAGGCCAGGCCCCGGGGATGGGGTCCCCGGGGCCATAAGTGGCCACGGAGGGGGCCACGCAGCCCCCTCCCCAAAGGAAAAAAAAAAAAAAAGTGCAAGGCCGGCCCCGGGGGATGGGGTCCCCGGGGCCTTAAATGGCCTGAGGAGGGGGCCACGCAGCCCCCTCCAAATAAGAAAAAAAGAGGCCATGCCCCGGGGGATGGGGTCCCCGGGGCCAATACAGGCCCAGGGAAGGGGGCCACGCGGCCCCCTTCCCGTGTTTTTTATTTTATTTTAATTTTAAAAAAAAGGGGTAAGGCCCTGGGGGATGGGGTCCCCAGGGCCTAAAAATAGGAAAAAGGAAGGGGGGCCACACAGCCCCCATTCAAGGGGGAAAAAAAAAGAAAAAAAACGATCGGGCCCGCAGGCCCCGCCCCTTCCTTCACCACTCTGCAAACGCGCCCCTGGCGCGTTTGCAGAGGGGAACGAATTCCCCTTGAATACTGGGGGTCCCTGGGGCCAACTAGCCCACCAGGAACCTCCAGTATGCGCCAGGGGCTGCCTTGCACAGAGGTGTACAGAGGCCACGCCCCTTTTTACACCTCTCTGCAACGCAGCTCTGTGGCGCTTTTGGAGGTATATGGTGGGCTAGTTGCACCCCAGGGACCCTCAGGATTCAAGGGGAGTTAATCCCCCGACTTAAAACGCGCCACGGGCGCGTTTGCACAGTGGTGAAGGGAGGGGCGGGGCTTCAGGTGACATGTGTGCAAACAGGCCCCGTGGCTCATTTTAAGATGTGGAATTAAATCCCTTCAATCCTGAGGGTCCCTGGGGGCCAACTAGCCCAACAGGTACGTCCAGAAAGCGCCACAGAGCTGCGTTGCAGAGAGGTGTAAAAGGGGTGTGGCCTCTGTACATGTCTCTGCAACGCAGCCCCTGGCGCATACTGGAGGTTCCTGGTGGGCTAGTTGGCCCGTAGGGACCCTCATGATTCAAGGGGACTTAATCCCCAACTTAAAACGCGCCACGGGCGCGTTTGCACAGATGTTACCTCAGGCCCCGCCCCCTCCCTTCACCATTGTGCAAATATTCCTCTAAAATCAGCCGAAATCCGAATTCTGATTTACTCACCTGTTATCAGGAGAGACCTCAGTGCTGCATCTTTCAGCCCAGTACTGGTCCTGAAAAGTAATTTTAACCGTACTTACCGGTAACTTGAATTTCCTTCATAGGCTAACATTGACTGGTTTCACTTGGAAATTCTTCTAAGTGTGGAGTTTTGGAACTTTAAAATATTCCTCTAAAATCAGCCGAAATACGAATTCCGATTTACTCACCTGTTATCAGGAGAGACCTCAGTGCTGCATCTTTCAGCCCAGTACTGAGCCTCAAAAGTAATTTTAACCGTACTTACCAGTAACTTGAATTTCCTTCCATAGGATATCATTGCCTGCTTTTTGCTGAAAAAGTTTCTAAGTGTTGATTTTTGAAACATACAAATATTCCTCTAAAATCAGCCGAAATCCGAATTCTGATTTACTCACCTGTTATCAGGAGAGACCTCAGTGCTGCATCTTTCAGCCCAGTACTGGTCCTGAAAAGTAATTTTAACCGTCATTACCGGTAACTTGAATTTCCTTCATAGGCTAACATTGACTGGTTTCACTTGGAAATTCTTCTAAGTGTGGAGTTTTGGAACTTTAAAATATTCCTCTAAAATCAGCCGAAATCCGAATTCCGATTTACTCACCTGTTATCAGGAGAGACCTCAGTGCTGCATCTTTCAGCCCAGTACTGATCCTCAAAAGTAATTTTAACCGTACTTACCGGTAACTTGAATTTCCTTCATAGGCTAACATTGACTGGTTTCACTTGGAAATTCTTCTAAGTGTGGAGTTTTGGAACTTTAAAATATTCCTCTAAAATCAGCCGAAATACGAATTCCGATTTACTCACCTGTTATCAGGAGAGACCTCAGTGCTGCATCTTTCAGCCCAGTACTGATCCTCAAAAGTAATTTTAACCGTACTTACCAGTAACTTGAATTTCCTTCCATAGGATATCATTGCCTGCTTTTTGCTGAAAAAGTTTCTAAGTGTTGATTTTTAAACATACAAATATTCCTCTAAAATCAGCCGAAATCCGAATTACGATTTACTCACCTGTTATCAGGAGAGACCTCAGTGCTGCATCTTTCAGCCCAGTACTGGTCCTGAAAAGTAATTTTAACCGTACTTACCGGTAACTTGAATTTCCTTCATAGGCTAACATTGACTGGTTTCACTTGGAAATTCTTCTAAGTGTGGAGTTTTGGAACTTTAAAATATTCCTCTAAAATCAGCCGAAATCCGAATTCCGATTTACTCACCTGTTATCAGGAGAGACCTCAGTGCTGCATCTTTCAGCCCAGTACTGATCCTCAAAAGTAATTTTAACCGTACTTACCGGTAACTTGAATTTCCTTCATAGGCTAACATTGACTGGTTTCACTTGGAAATTCTTCTAAGTGTGGAGTTTTGGAACTTTAAAATATTCCTCTAAAATCAGCCGAAATACGAATTCCGATTTACTCACCTGTTATCAGGAGAGACCTCAGTGCTGCATCTTTCAGCCCAGTACTGATCCTCAAAAGTAATTTTAACCGTACTTACCAGTAACTTGAATTTCCTTCCATAGGATATCATTGCCTGCTTTTTGCTGAAAAAGTTTCTAAGTGTTGATTTTTGAAACATACAAATATTCCTCTAAAATCAGCCGAAATCCGAATTACGATTTACTCACCTGTTATCAGGAGAGACCTCAGTGCTGCATCTTTCAGCCCAGTACTGGTCCTGAAAAGTAATTTTAACCGTACTTACCGGTAACTTGAATTTCCTTCATAGGCTAACATTGACTGGTTTCACTTGGAAATTCTTCTAAGTGTGGAGTTTTGGAACTTTAAAATATTCCTCTAAAATCAGCCGAAATCCGAATTCCGATTTACTCACCTGTTATCAGGAGAGACCTCAGTGCTGCATCTTTCAGCCCAGTATTGATCCTCAAAAGTAATTTTAACCGTACTTACCGGTAACTTGAATTTCCTTCATAGGCTAACATTGACTGGTTTCACTTGGAAATTCTTCTAAGTGTGGAGTTTTGGAACTTTAAAATATTCCTCTAAAATCAGCCGAAATACGAATTCCGATTTACTCACCTGTTATCAGGAGAGACCTCAGTGCTGCATCTTTCAGCCCAGTACTGATCCTCAAAAGTAATTTTAACCGTACTTACCAGTAACTTGAATTTCCTTCCATAGGATATCATTGCCTGCTTTTTGCTGAAAAAGTTTCTAAGTGTTGATTTTTAAACATACAAATATTCCTCTAAAATCAGCCGAAATCCGAATTACGATTTACTCACCTGTTATCAGGAGAGACCTCAGTGCTGCATCTTTCAGCCCAATACTGGTCCTGAAAAGTAATTTTAACCGTACTTACCGGTAACTTGAATTTCCTTCATAGGCTAACATTGACTGGTTTCACTTGGAAATTCTTCTAAGTGTGGAGTTTTGGAACTTTAAAATATTCCTCTAAAATCAGCCGAAATCCGAATTCCGATTTACTCACCTGTTATCAGGAGAGACCTCAGTGCTGCATCTTTCAGCCCAGTACTGATCCTCAAAAGTAATTTTAACCGTACTTACCGGTAACTTGAATTTCCTTCATAGGCTAACATTGACTGGTTTCACTTGGAAATTCTTCTAAGTGTGGAGTTTTGGAACTTTAAAATATTCCTCTAAAATCAGCCGAAATACGAATTCCGATTTACTCACCTGTTATCAGGAGAGACCTCAGTGCTGCATCTTTCAGCCCAGTACTGATCCTCAAAAGTAATTTTAACCGTACTTACCAGTAACTTGAATTTCCTTCCATAGGATATCATTGCCTGCTTTTGCTGAAAAAGTTTCTAAGTGTTGATTTTTGAAACATACAAATATTCCTCTAAAATCAGCCGAAATCCGAATTACGATTTACTCACCTGTTATCAGGAGAGACCTCAGTGCTGCATCTTTCAGCCCAGTACTGGTCCTGAAAAGTAATTTTAACCGTACTTACCGGTAACTTGAATTTCCTTCATAGGCTAACATTGACTGGTTTCACTTGGAAATTCTTCTAAGTGTGGAGTTTTGGAACTTTAAAATATTCCTCTAAAATCAGCCGAAATCCGAATTCCGATTTACTCACCTGTTATCAGGAGAGACCTCAGTGCTGCATCTTTCAGCCCAGTATTGATCCTCAAAAGTAATTTTAACCGTACTTACCGGTAACTTGAATTTCCTTCATAGGCTAACATTGACTGGTTTCACTTGGAAATTCTTCTAAGTGTGGAGTTTTGGAACTTTAAAATATTCCTCTAAAATCAGCCAAAATACGAATTCCGATTTACTCACCTGTTATCAGGAGAGACCTCAGTGCTGCATCTTTCAGCCCAGTACTGATCCTGAAAAGTAATTTTAACCGTACTTACCAGTAACTTGAATTTCCTTCCATAGGATATCATTGTCTGGTTTTCAGCAGAAAAGTTTCAAAGTGTCGATTTTCACAAACTACAAATATTCCTAAAAAATCGCCTGTATGACTTAAACGCATTCTTTCAACTGTTTACAGGAGATGCACCAGTGCTGGATCCAGGATCCAACACTGAGTAAGAAAAAGTAACGATAACAGTTTTTAACTTCTAAGTGAATTTCCTTCCATAGGATAACATTGGTGATTCTATGAGAAAAAGTTTCTAAGTGTGAACTTTTAAAGTACAATAATATTCCTTAAAAATCACGACTGTAACCAAAACGCTTTTACTCAACTGTTTACAGGAGATGTCCCAGGACTGAATCTAGGATCCAGTAATGTGGTTAGAAAAGTAATCCATAAAGTAACTAATTGCATTTAACTAGAAATTCACATTGAGCTGAATGTTGCATTGTGTTTGAAAATGTGTTGCCCATTGCAACAACTGTAACTACTGTACTTAAAAGTCTATTGCCTATGTGCAAAGTAATTAAACTAAAGTAATTCATTCTGAGAAAGTATTTTTGTAATGTAATGTATAATGTAATTACAATGTAATTTAAAAAATAAAATATGTAAAAAAAAATTGTTTCTAAAAAATTTGGAAATCAGTATGAAAATAATTTATATAACAATTAATACATTTAAAAATTGTCATTTACAAATCCTTTGAAATTCACTGAAAAAACTGTAGGTTTCAGACATGTTATAGTTACAAATTAGCAT
Organism: Calotriton arnoldi; assembly: GCA_963921515.1. NCBI lineage: Eukaryota > Metazoa > Chordata > Amphibia > Caudata > Salamandridae > Calotriton > Calotriton arnoldi. The sequence continues at coordinate 1,337,324 of CAWUFW010002763.1, read as the reverse complement.
TTAAAAAACCTTTGAAATTCACTGAAAAAACCATAGGTTTCAGGGACGTTATAGTTACAAATTAGCATTTAAAAAACCTTTGAAATTCACTGAAAAAACCATAGGTTTTAGGGACAGTTATAGTTAGTTGGACATTGCACTCGTACAAAACCCGTGAAATTCCCCCGTTATAGTTAGTCCAGCTAACTATAACTCGCGCCCGCAATGCACTGCTGATGACGTCACATATTACATCACTCATGACATGGTCAGTGACATCACTGATGACATCACTGATGACATCTCAAATGACATCACTGATGACATCATCCACGTGATAATCTCATGCACCTCCTCACACCCTAATATAACCTTTGATACACCCACTCTAAATTACAGACTGCCATTCGCAAAACCATAGACACTCCAACACCAATAACTACATACCCACTCACTGATTCTTAGGTCTACGCACACATCCACTCACTCACCCGTACAGTCACTCATACTTACGGTCACTCAGTACAGGACTATCATATGCACTCATACTCCTATATAGACACTCAAACACCGCCACTCATCCATAGAGGTACTCACACACCTAGTCAGTCATGCAAATAATTAAACACACTACCATTTACTCACCTATACAGTTATACACACACCAGCTCACTTACTCATACAAATAGTAGCACATTCTTACGCTCTTATACAATCACTGATACAAGCACACACTCATCCATACAGCCACTATCACAATCACTCACTCTCGCTTATAGCTATTTATATACTCCAACACACATATATACTGCCTTTCACATATGTAGTTACTCACACATGTACCACTGGGACATACATTCACTCACTAACACACTCTTACACACACTTACCCACCCATACAGTCTATCACAGTTGCACTCTTGAAACCATCCACCCAGTGAATCACCCACTCACACATCTATGCACAGAGTTGCACACACCCCTCCCACACAAACACTCAGGCACCCATACAGATACTCAGACAAGCATTCAATAACTCATATAGACACTCATGTAGCTATTCACAAACACATGCAGCCACTTACACAGCAACAGACAGATGGATACAGACATTCACCCAGTTTAGTCACTAACCCATGCATTCAGTAAGATACGTTAAATCACTCACTTATAGAGTCAGTCACGCACCTACTAAATCATCCATACAGACACTTACACACCCACTCATTCTTCAATACGTCTTTTCCTATATATATTAAAAATATTTAAACTTTACAGAAACACACAGTCACTGGATGATGTCATCAGTGATGTCATCAGTGATGTCATTTGAGATGTCATCAGTGATGTCATCAGTGATGTCACTGACCATGTCATGAGTGATGTAATATGTGACGTCATCAGCAGTGCATTGCGGGGCGCGAGTTATAGTTAGCTGGACTAACTATAACGGGGGAATTTCACGGGTTTTGTACGAGTGCAATGTCCAACTAACTATAACTGTCCCTAAAACCTATGGTTTTTTCAGTGAATTTCAAAGGTTTTTTAAATGCTAATTTGTAACTATAACGTCCCTGAAACCTATGGTTTTTTCAGTGAATATATATATACATATATATTACCTACTGGCGGTCGCCAGTAGGTAGTTATAGTTAGGACCTATTTTCCATAGGAAATTCACAACATTCTATTTCCAATAACTTTGGCGCCGGTTGATGAACCTTTGCGAAATTTTCAAAACTCGTGGGGCGCTCCGTTCCTATCCTGAAAGTCTCGGGGTGATTCGTCAAGTGGGGGCCGAGAAAGGAATTGATAGGTCTTGGACGTGGTAGGGCCCTTGACCCAAATTATTCAATTGACGGAGCGTTCCAAAGAGTCAGGATCCCCTTTGTCCACGGATATTGTGGCTGGTTGGGCGCACTACCCTAAACCCTAATACACTACCCCCAGCACGACACCCTACACTACCCAAACATAACTGCACTACCCTAAACCCTAAAACACTAACCCCAGCATGACCCCTACACTACCCAAACACCACTGCACTACCCTAAACCCTAAAACACTACCCCCAGCACGACTCCCTACACTACCCAAACACCACTGCACTACACTAAACCCTAAATATACCCCCAGCATGACCTCCCACACTACACAAACACCACTGCACTACCCTAAACCCTAAAACACTACCCCCAGCACGACCCCCTACACTACCCAAACACCACTGAACTACCCTAAACCCTAAAACACTAACCCCAGCATGACCCCTACACTACCCAAACACCACTGCACTACCCTATACCCTAAAACACGACCCCCTACACTACACAAACACGACTGCACTAACATAAACCCTAAAACACTACCCACAGCACAACCCCCTACACTACACAAACACCACTGCACTACCCTAAACCAATACCCCCAGCACGACTCCCTACACTACCCAAACACCACTGCACTACCCTAAACCCTAAATCTACCCCAAGCACGACCTCCTACACTACCCAAACACCACTGCACTACCCTAAACCCTAAAACACTACCACCAGCATGACCCCCTACACTACTCAAACACCACTGCACTACCCTAACCCTAAAACACTACCCCAGCACGACGCCCTACACTACTCATACACCACTGCACTACCCTAAACCCTAAAACACTACCCCCAGCACGACCCCCTACACTACTGCACTACCCTAAACCCAAAAAACACTACCCCAGCACGACCCCCTACACTACCCAAACACCACTGCACTACCCTAAACCCTAAAACACTACCCCCAGCACGACCCCCTACACCACCCAAACACCACTGCACTTCCCTAAACCCTAGAAAAGAAACCCCCACCCCATGCCCAATCCCCCATACCTCTCACTCCTCATGGTTCCTCTCCTCGTGGTTCCTGCTTCACGTCATCTCTGAGGGGCGGTGCACGTCGTTGTGAGGAAACAGAACAGCCTCTGTTTCCTTACAACGACATGGATCGTCTACATGTTTTTAGAACGCATGGTCATTTACCATACATACCTTTATAACAAAATTCGTTGTAAAGGCATGCGTGGTAAATGACCATGCGTTCTAAAAATGCGTAGTAATGACTTTGTGATGTACAACGCATGCGTGGTAATGCATGCGTTGTAATGGTATCGCAAAGTAAAAAAGTCGTTGTAAAGGCTGTTTACCGATCGAAGCTGGGCCCTGTTCTTCAGTGAGATGTTTATTTGATTAATTAGGAGGAAGGAATGTGGTTTTTTTACCAAAAAGTGCATTCCCGGCTGTTGTATTGTGAAAGTGTCCGCGTGGCCTGGTTTCACTTCCGGTGAGAGAGTGGAAGAGTCTGTTTGGATCTAAAGGAGTTCTGTTGTTGGACAGGGCCGGCGCGACATATCATCAGAAAACATAGCTAATGGAAAGCGTCCTCCCTGAAGTGTGGAGCAGTGCCATGAGAGGTCAACGAGTGTGCGTCCCACCGCAGAATGACCGTAGCGCGTGACCCATGTGCCGCCTCCAGGGTACGGGAGGCAGAAGCGGCATCGCAGGTCCTCCTGAAGACCGTTGTAGCACTAATTCTACATTTTGGTACTAGGGCATTTTAACTTCGTTGTTCCTGCCAGATACAAAGAGAAGATCCTGTGTTATTCAGTGCCCTCGTTACCTTTTTGTGGGTTGTGGTGCTTGTCACTTCGCTGCCCCGCCGGTGCACACGACTGGGCACCCCACCTCGTGTGCCATCTGCAGGGCCTCTGCCCTCGGATCACTGGTTTCGGTTTCTGGAGTGGCAACATAAACAGTTGCTCCCAAAGGACTAGCCTGAACACTTAGGTGAATATCCCCTGCACAAGCATTCCACGGAAATTCTTTCCTAGCTCTCCCACGTCAACGAGCACGGCTTCGCTCGCGACACCGTATGACGTCATCGGAGCCATAAGAGGACTTCGCCGGCGTGCTGACGTCAGTTCCACCCATTTTTCCGTGCCACCGAGGCAAACAGGGGACCGAGACATTTTCATATGTATACATAGTATAATAAATATATATATATTCACTGAAAAAACCATAGGTTTCAGGCACGTTATAATTAGAAATTAGCATTTAAAAAACCTTAGAAATTCACTGAAAAAACCATAGGTTTCAGGCACGTTATAGTTAGAAATTAGCATTTAAAAAACCTTAGAAATTCACTGAAAAAACCATAGGTTTCAGGGGCGTTATAGTTAGTTGGACATTTCACTGCGTACAAAACCATAGAAATTCCCCCGTTATAGTTAGTTCAGCTGACTATAACTCGCTGCGCCCGCAATGCACTGCTGATGATGTCACATATTACTTCACTCATGACATGGTCAGTGACATCACTCATGACATCACTGATGACATCTCAAATGACATCACTGATGACATCACTGATGACATCATCCAGTGAATGTGCGTTTTCTGAAAACTAAATATGTTTTATATATGTATATCTCAAGGTCGATGGAAGAATAAATGGGTATATAAGTGTCTAAATGGATGATTTTCTTTTGTAAAATTGATTGTATAACTGACTAAGTGTATCTTAGTGAATACATGGGTTAGTGAGTAATGTTTAAATATGAAAATATCTGTATCAGTCTCTCACTTTGTGTATAAGTGGCTGCATGGGTTGGTGAGTAGCTACATGAGTGTCTATATGGGTTATTAGTTGGTTTTTGAGTATCAGTATGAGTGTCTGTATGGTTCGGTGGGGGGTATTACTTAGTGCATAGATGCATGAATGAGTGACTCACTGTTTGTATGTGTTGAAGACAGCATGTGTGCAGGACTGTATAGGTGGATGAGTATGTGTATGGGTGTGTTAGTGAGTGAATGACTGTCTCAATAGTGTCTTTATGAGTAACTACATATGTTTTAAACTAGTATATGTGAGTATTGGTGTATATAAGTGAGTATATGTGAGAGTGAGAGATTGGAAGAGTTCCTGTACAAATAAGTAGGTGTTTCTATAAGTGATTGTTTAAGAGAGTAAGTATGTGTAAGTTTCTGTAGAAGTAAGTGTGGTAGTGTGTGTATAACTGTATATGCAAGTAAATGGATGTTTGATACTTTGTTTGCATGTGTGACTGTGTGTGAGTAACTCTATGGATGAGTGGCGGTGTGTAACAGGATGTATAGGTGTATGAGTACATATGATGAGTGAGTACATGTATGAGTGACTGTATAGGGACTGTTGGTGAATGAGTGGATGTGTGTGTAGATCTTGGAATTACTGAATAGGTGTGTTGTAACTGGTATTGGTATGTCCATTGTTTTGAAAATGTTAGTTTGTATTTTTGAGTGTGTGTATCAAAGGTTATATTAGGGTGAGAGGAGGTCTGCCACTCTATCACAAGGATGATGTCATCAGTGATGTCATTTGAGATGTCATCAGTGATGTCATGAGTGATGTCACTGACCATGTCATGAGTGATGTAATATGTGACGTCATCAGCAGTGCATTGCGGAGCGCTATGAGTTATAGTTAGCTGAACTAACTATAACGGGGAATTTCTATGGTTTTGTACGAGTGAAATGTCCAACTAACTATAACGCCCCTGAAACCTATGGTTTTTTCAGTGATTATATATATATACACACATATATGTATGTGTGTGTGTATATATACACATATGTATGTATGTATGTATATATATATATATATATATAATCTACTGGCGGTCGCCAGTAGATAGTTATAGTTACAACCTATTATCCATAGGAAATCCACGACATTCTATTTGAAATAACTCTCTTGCCGGTTGACGTATCTTCGCAAAATTTTCAAACTTTGTGGGGCGCTCCGGTCCGCTCCTACCCTGAAAGTCTCGGGGGGATTCGTCAAGCGGGGGCCGAGAAAAAAGGGGGTCCCAAAACGTGTTTTCCCCATGCAATTTTCCATAGGAAACTTTAGACACGGCTACAGCTCGAACTGCTGAACGGAATTACACCAAATTTGGCAAAGAGGTAGTTCTTGGTTCCAGAAAGAACCCTTTTTGTTAAATGGTGTAAATCCGTTCAGTAGTTGCTGAGAAAATCAAAAGTAAAAGTACATATATATCTTTGGGCACGGAGGATTCGCGCACCCTGAGCGCACCCTGCGCGCACCGTCCCGATCACGAGCTGCATGTTAATTGGCTGTCAGCTGGCTGTCAACATTCCGATTCAGGAAATGTTGGCAGCCATTTTGTCCTCGGTAGAACCGAGGGACAGAAACAAGTGCGCAAAGCGCACAAAGGGGGCAGGGTAGAAACACCCTGACCCCTAGGTTTGCTCAGGGGTCCCACAAGGACCCCCTGGGCAAAAAAAAAAAATTTTTTTTTAAATCGGCAGGATGCGCTCAGGGTGCGCGAATCCTGCCGAAAAAAAAAGAAATCGAAGCACGGTCTCCCGCGCTAGGATTGTATTTTGCCCCCGGGTGGCCCAAGTCCCGGGGGCATGGTGGGGGGTTTAATTTTATGTGTGGGGGGCCTCAAAGGGCCCCCAAGCCCGGGGACCGCCACCCCCGGGGCTTTCTTTTAAAAATGGTGCGGGAGGGCTCTGAGCCCTCCCGCAGCCCCGGGGACCACCACCTCCCGGGGCTTTTTAAAAAAATTAAACAACCTGTGTGGGGGGCTCCAGCCCCCACACGCCCGGGGACCGCCACCTCCCGGGGCACTAACAAATTAAAATGGGGGTCCGTTTTGGACCCCCGAAGCCCCGGGGACCACCACCTCCCCGGGGCTGTGCTGATGTAGGGAGGGGGGCCGCGCGGCCCCCCTCCTGGAGCCCTTGATGGCCCTGGGGACCGCCACCCCCCAGGGCCGGCTCCTGCAGTGTCCCGGGGTGCCTACCCCTGGGACACTGTAGTTTGCTATGGCAGGACGGGAGCCTCGCGGCTCCCGTCCTGCCATAGCAAGCTGTTCTGGATATTGGAAGAGAGAGCAGGGAAACCTGCTCTCTCTTCCAATATCCAAAGCCGATTGCTTTCCACATGGGGAGCAGCATGTCAGCTGCTCCCCATGTGGAATAGCAATGCCGGCTCCCAAGGAACGTGGGGAGCCGGCGGGACTGTGGGGGATTGGGGACCCCCACAGTCCCCCAACGGAGAGGGCCAGCCCCGGGGGATGGGGTCCCCGGGGCAAGTAGTGGCCCAGGAGGGGGCCACGCGGCCTCCCTCCCCAAAAAGAAAAAAAAAAAAAAATGGAAAGGCCGGCCCCGGGGGATGGGGTCCCCGGGGCCTTAAATGGCCTGAGGAAGGAGGCCACGCAGCCCCCTCCCAAGAAAATAAAAAAAAGGCCATGCCCCGGGGATGGGGTCCCCGGGGCCAATACAGGCCCAGGGAAGGGGGGCCACGCGGCCCCCTTCCCGTTTTTTTAATAAAATTAAATTTAAAAAAGGGGTAAGGCCCTGGGGGATGGGGTCCCCAGGGCCCAAAAACAGGAAAAAGGAAGGGGGCCACACAGCCCCCTTCAGGGGACAAAAATATAAATTTAAAAAAACGATCGGGCCCGCAGGCCCCGCCCCTTCCTTCACCACTCTGCAAACGCGCCCCCTGGCGCGTTTGCAGAGGGGAACGAATTCTCCTTGAATACTGGGGGTCCCTGGGGGCCAACTAGCCCACCAGGAACCTCCAATATGCGCCAGGGGCTGCGTTGCAGAGACGTGTAGAGAGGCCACACCCTTTTTACACCTCTCTGCAACGCAGCTCTGTGGCGCTTTTTGGAGGTATATGGTGGGCTAGTTGGACTCCGGGGACCCTCAGGATTCAAGGGGACTTAATCCCCCAACTTAAAACGCGCCACGGGGCGCGTTTGCACAGTGGTGAAGGGAGGGGCGGGGCTTCAGGTGACATGTGTGCAAACAGGCCCCGTGGCGCGTTTTAAGATGGGGAATTAAATCCCTTCAATCCTGAGGGTCCCTGGGGCCAACTAGCCCAACAGGTACATCCAGAAAGCGCCACAGAGCTGCGTTGCAGAGAGGTGTAAAGGGGTGTGGCCTCTCTACACGTCTCTGCAACGCAGCCCCTGGCGCATATTGGAGGTTCCTGGTGGGCTAGTTGGCCCCTAGGGACCCTCAGGATTCAAGGGGACTTAATCCCCAACTTAAAACGCGCCACGGGGCGCGTTTGCACAGATGTCACCTCAGGCCCCGCCGCCTCCCTTCACCATTGTGCAAATATTCTTCTAAAATCATCCGAAATACGAATTCCGATTTACTCACCTGTTATCAGGAGAGACCTCAGTGCTGTATCTTTCAGCCCAGTACTGGTCCTGAAAAGTAATTTTAACCGTACTTACCAGTAACTTGAATTTCCTTCCATAGGCTAACATTGACTGGTTTCACTTGGAAATTCTTTTAAGTGTGGAGTTTTGGAACTTTAAAATATTCCTCTAAAATCAGCCGAAATACGAATTCCGATTTACTCACCTGTTATCAGGAGAGACCTCAGTGCTGCATCTTTCAGCCCAGTACTGGTACTGAAAAGTAATTTTAACCGTACTTACCGGTAACTTGAATTTCCTTCATAGGCTAACATTGACTGGTTTCACTTGGAAATTCTTCTAAGTGTGGAGTTTTGGAACTTTAAAATATTCCTCTAAAATCAGCCGAAATACGAATTCCGATTTACTCACCTGTTATCAGGAGAGACCTCAGTGCTGCATCTTTCAGCCCAGTACTGGTCCTCAAAAGTAATTTTAACCGTACTTACCAGTAACTTGAATTTCCTTCATAGGCTAACATTGACTGCTTTTCGCTTGAAAATGTCTTCTAAGTGTGGAGTTTTGGAACTATACAAATATTCCTCTAAAATCAGCCGAAATACGTAATTCTGATTTACTCACCTGTTATAAGGAGAGACCTCAGTGCTGTATCTTTCAGCCCAGTACTGGTCCTGAAAAGTAATTTTAACCGTACTTACCAGTAACTTGAATTTCCTTCCATAGGCTAACATTGACTGGTTTCACTTGGAAATTCTTCTAAGTGTGGAGTTTTGGAACTTTAAAATATTCCTCTAAAATCAGCCGAAATACGAATTCCGATTTACTCACCTGTTATCAGGAGAGACCTCAGTGCTGCATCTTTCAGCCCAGTACTAATCCTGAAAAGTAATTTTAACCGTACTTACCAGTAACTTGAATTTCCTTCCATAGGCTAACATTGACTGGTTTCACTTGGAAATTCTTCTAAGTGTGGAGTTTTGGAACTTTAAAATATTCCTCTAAAATCAGCCGAAATACGAATTCCGATTTACTCACCTGTTATCAGGAGAGACCTCAGTGCTGCATCTTTCAGCCCAGTACTGATCCTCAAAAGTAATTTTAACCGTACTTACCAGTAACTTGAATTTCCTTCCATAGGATATCATTGCCTGCTTTTTGCTTGAAAATGTCTTCTAAGTGTTGAGTTTTGAAACTCTACAAATATTCCTCTAAAATCAGCCGAAATACGAATTCTGATTTACTCACCTGTTATCAGGAGAGACCTCAGTGCTGCATCTTTCAGCCCAGTACTGGTCCTGAAAAGTAATTTTAACCGTACTTACCGGTAACTTGAATTACCTTCATAGGCTAACATTGACTGGTTTCACTTGGAAATTCTTCTAAGTGTGGAGTTTTTGAACTTTATAATATTCCTCTAAAATCAACCAAAGTACGAATACCAATTTACTCACCTGTTATCAGGAGAGAACCCAGTGCTGCATCTTTTAGCCCAGCACTGACCCTGAAAAGTAATTTTAACCGTACTTACCAGTAACTTATATTTTCTTCCATAGGAATCCATTGTCTGGTTTTCAGCAAAAAAGTTTCAAAGTGTTGATTTTTACAAACTACAAATATTCCTTAAAAATCACCTGTATGACTTAAACGCATTCTTTCAACTGTTTACAGGAGATGCACCAGTGCTGGATCCAGGATCCAACACTGAGTAAGAAAAAGTAACGATAACAGTTTTTACCTGCTAAGTGAATTTCCTTCCATAGGATAACATTGGTGATTCTATGAGAAAAAGTTTCTAAGTGTCAACTTTTAAAATACAATAATATTCCTTAAAAATCACGACTGTAACCAAAACGCTTTTACTCAACTGTTTACAGGAGATGTACCAGGACTGAATCTAGGATCCAGTCCTGTGGTTAGAAAAAGTAATCCATAAAGTAACTAATTGCATTTAACTAGAAATTCACATTGAGCTGAATGTTGCATTGTGTTTGAAAATGTGTTGCCCATTGCAACAACTGTAACTACTGTACTTAAAAGTCTATTGCCTATGTGCAAAGTATTTAAACTAAAGTAATTCATTCTGAGAAAGTATTTTTTGTAATGTAATGTATAATGTAATTACAATGTAATTTAAAAAATAAAATATGTAAAAAAAATTGTTTCTAAAAATGTAGTAAATCAGTATGAAAAAAATTAATATAACAATTAATACATTTAAAAATTGTCATTTACAAAACCTTTGAAATTCACTGAAAAAACCGTAGGTATCAGGCACGTTATAGTTAGAAATTAGCATTTAAAAAACCTTTGAAATTCACTGAAAAAACCATAGGTTTCAGACACGTTATAGTTACAAATTAGCATTTAAAAAACCTTTGAAATTCACTGAAAAAACCATAGGTTTCAGACACGTTATAGTTACAAATTAGCATTTAAAAAACCTTTGAAATTCACTGAAAAAACCATAGGTTTTAGGGACAGTTATAGTTACTTGGACATTGCACTCGTACAAAACCCGTGAAATTCCCCGTTATAGTTAGTTCAGCTAACTATAACTCGCGCCCCGCAATGCACTGCTGATGACGTCACATATTACATCACTCATGACATGGTCAGTGACATCACTGATGACATCACTGATGACATCTCAAATGACATCACTGATGACATCATCCACGTGATAATCTGATGCACCTCCTCACACCCTAATATAATCTTTGATACACCCACTCTAAATTACAGACTGCCATTCGCAAAACCATAGACACACCAACACCAATAACTACATACCCACTCACTGATTCTTAGGTCTACACACACACATCCACTCACTCACCCGTACAGTCACTCATACTTACGGTCACTCAGTACAGGACTATCATATGCACTCTTACTCCTATATAGACACTCAAACAACGCCACTCATCCATAGAGATACTCAGACACCTAGTCAGTCATGCAAATAATTAAACACACTGCCATTTACTCACCTATACAGTTATACACACACCAGCTCACTTACTCATACAAATAGTAGCACATTGTTACGCTCTTATACAATCACTGATACAAGCACACACTCATCCATACAGCCACTATCACAATCACTCACTCTTGCTTATAGCTATTTATATACTCCAACACACATATATACTGCCTTTCACATATGTAGTTACTCACACATGTACCACTGGGACATACATTCACTCACTAACACACTCTTACACACACTTACCCACCCATACAGTCTATCACAGATGCACTCTTGAAACCATCCACCCAGTGAATCACCCACTCACACATCTATGCACAGAGTTGCACACACCCCTCCCACACAAACACTCAGGCACCCATACAGATACTCAGACAAGCATTCAATAACTCATATAGACACTCATTTAGCTATTCACAAACACATGCAGCCACTTACACAGCAACAGACAGACGGATACAGACATTCACCCAGATTAGTCACTAACCCATGCATTCAGTAAGATACGTTAAATCACTCACTTATAGAGTCAGTCACGCACCTACTAAATCATCCATACAGACACTTACACACCCACTCATTCTTCAATACGTCTTTTCCTATATATATTAAAAATATTTAAACTTTACAGAAACACACAGTCACTGGATGATGTCATCAGTGATGTCATTTGAGATGTCATCAGTGATGTCATCAGTGATGTCACTGACCATGTCATGAGTGATGTAATATGTGACGTCATCAGCAGTGCATTGCGGGGCGCGAGTTATAGTTAGCTGAACTAACTATAACGGGGGAATTTCACGGGTTTTGTACGAGTGCAATGTCCAAGTAACTATAACTGTCCCTAAAACCTATGGTTTTTTCAGTGAATATATATATATATATATTTACATATATATGCAAGCAATAACAGCACAGTTATAAGTAGGCAAATGCAACTGTTAAATACATGCAATAAATACAAGCAGATAATAATACTGGACGTCCACTGCAAGAAATGAGCACTGTTGAATGCAAGTAATCAGAAAGATATATACACTAAATACATCCAGATGATTATAACCACTGGAGACTTGAATGTGCACACAGACACGCTCACACATCACAATACCAATAATCAAAAATAACACATCAGATTATTATAACCACTGGAGACCTGAATGTGTACACACACTCACACCCCCCCCAATTAAAGAAATACATCACCGGTCGAGTATACAACAATGTTGCCAATTCGGCTGGAGAGGCCCTTGACAGCCAGGCAGAAGTCTCGATCGGAACCCTTAAAGTTCACTGCAGTAACACTTCTGTTCCACAGAGAGCTCCCGCCGGGGCACCAAGATTTCCCACCTTTAGTACCTTTTACTCAACCTGAGGAGAAGTTTCTAGAAACCTTGCCCCCTTTCTTCTGTTACGAAAACAGAGTTGATCGTACTGGTCTTTGTCAGGGTCAAGACAGAAGTTGGCCAGGCACCTGCATTTTGACTCTGAGACAGAGCTGTACATTCCACACATTTCTCTGGCAACAACAATCTCTGCTCTGAAAGGTACCAAGTGCGCTTTCCACACATTATCTTAGTGAAGCTCACGAAAGTCTCCAAAAGTACAGAATACAACCCTGAACTTGAATAGCCTAAACAACTTGAGTGATCTGGGGGCCTGCTTGTGTATGCAAAGCTCAAGCTAGACGGAGTCAGAATTCAAGATGGCATGAGGGCATGTCAAAGTGAATAGTAAAAACTTCATAAAACTTCCCAATGTACAACACAATGCACATTTGTGCACCACTGCCTATAGCACTACACTCCGAGACACAGAAGTACATTTCACACCTCCCTCTCTCTCATGCTTTCAAATACACATCCCACACGTTCTGTTCCTGGCAAGGCTGTAAAACAATTAACACTCCCCCTCTGAAACTACAAGGAGACACGAAAGAAATCTTCAAGGAAAAAAGTGGGCATGCAGAAAACATGATGTCGTACATTCAAGAAAACACCTAAAGTCAATTAAAGCAATGGTAGTCAAAGGTCATCACGTGGTCCCAATATATGGGAGTGCCTCTGGCACTACACTGTGCATACATATATGGCAAGGTTCACATATTCATAAAAACAGCTGCACCTCTGTGTTGTGTCTAGGTGCGAGTGCCTGACCAGATCAAAATAACAAGGGACATTGTTGTTTGACCTTGTCTGATGTTCAGACTGAATCCCAGGAAAGAACAAAACGAGAAAACAACTGCTGGTTCTATGTGAAAATATAATGTGGCACAGAAGCAAATTTGTTTATATAGTAACATGTGCACAACTAATGCGGTGTAAAGCTAATTTGTCATGCACAGTTAGGCTAACATAGGGAAAACCACAATGGGCCCTGTATGGACATCCTCAGCAGCTCAACCTTGCGATTGGCCTCTTGCGGTTATCTCAACCTCTTGGGGGAGTGTATGTCTATTCTTCGGGAAGCACGCAGGCCTTCTACCAGGGCCTGTTATGCAGCCAAATGGAAAAATGTTGTGCACTATTGTCTTCCCAAACATATCAATAAACTTACACCGTCGTTACGAGACATTGTCTGTTACCTTCTCCACCTTTAGCAATCAGGCCTACACTTCCATTCAGTGACATCTGGCTTCTGTGGCTGCTTACCTACAGAATAGGGAACAGATTTTGCTTTACAGGGTACCAGTAATTAATGCCTTCATGGAAGGCTTAAGAGGGTTATCCCACCCTGGACGCCTCCTGCTCCGGTGTCGAATCTTAACATCATTCTTACTAGGCTCATGGGACCTCCTTTTGAGCCACTTTTTTTCTTGCCCTCTGCAATTTCTTTTGTGGAAAGTAACTTTCCTTGTAGCCATCACTTCCCACAGACGGGTCAGTCAGATACACGCTCTTACTTTGGAAGAGCCTTTCTTCCAGGTTCATCATGATAGGGTGGTTCTCAGAACCAACCCCAAATTTCCGCCCAAGGTGTTCTCTAGCTTCCACCTTAATCAGACAATTGAGTTACCAGTCTTCTATCCACATCCAGAATCTGTAGCGGAATGCGCTTTACTTACCTTAATTGTCAAAAGAGTGTTAATGTACTACATTGATCGAACAAAACCATTTCGTAAGACACAACTATTCTTGTCCTACTATAAGCCACACACAGGGCATGCCATTTCCAAGGCAGGGGCTGCGTTTTGGTTTGTCAAGTGCATCCAAACTTGTTACGTTAAAGCTAAAAGGTCCCTGCCTGTCCTTTCCAGACCCCATTCCACTCACAAGAAAGGGGCTTCTATGGCTTTCCTAGGGAACATACCACTAGCTGACATCTGCAAAGCAGCTTCTTGGTCTACTCCTCACACTTTTACTAAGCACTACTGTGTGGATGGCCTAGCTAGACAACAAGCTAGAGTTGGCCAGGCTGTTCTACGCACACTCTTCCAGTCTTCTGCAACATCCTCAGGTTAGATCACCGCTTTTGGGAGGACTGCTTTACAGTCCATGCACAGCATGTGTATCTACAGCTACACATACCGCAAACAGAAAATGGTACCCTGTAAGCCTCTGTTCGTGGCATGTAGGGCTGTAGATTCACACGCACCCACCCTCCTCCCAAATCTCCTGGAGTCTGTTGCAGATGATCTGATCTTGATCCTTTACTTTACATGCTCAATCTTTTCTGTATCTCTCTTCTCCATTAACATCTTCGCCCTTCGTGTGAAAAAACAATCTAAATATGGAGCCGGTGCCCATATGCATTACCTACGACAGGTGGAGTCACCACACCTCGTGGCTTGAAAAGACTTCTTTCAACAAAACCAAGATGCACTCATCCGAGCCCAACACTAGATGCCATGAGTATGCACAGGATGTGAATCTACAGCACTACATGCCACAAACAGATGCTTACAAGGTAAGTAACATTTTCATTTCCCTGTTTTTACCCATACCCCGGGCTGCCACATTAAATAATTTTTGTATATCTAGGCAAGGATTCCCGGAGGTATTTTTAATCTAGCACCACACTTCATCACACTATCACACTACACCAGCTCCGCTGTAATCAGGCGTCGTAGCACAACCGGGCGGCATTCGGCCACCCGGTTGGGACCCCGATGATGAAGCATGACACCAACTAGGTTGGTGTGTGAGGGGGTCTTTTAAAAGAACCTGATGGTTCTCCAGCACTGTGAGCCCCCAGTGTCATCTATTCAGGTACTGGGTACGTCCACATTGTTCATTGCCTATATCTCGGGGAGAAGGACGTGACCCCTCTCACCTTTGTTGTTGACATAAAATAGTCTTATCCCAACCAAAGTGAATTCTGAGAGATTGACAATAATTTTTAGATGAGTAGTTGAGTGTGGGGGGGCGTGGCTTGACGCCGATGTAGAGCGCAGCGGACCTCGGGGCTCCTCCGTGGCCTCCCTCCGTTTACAAACATCCTGACATCCTGGGAAGGTCCCTACCTTCCAGGCCTGCAGCGGAACGCCCCGGGCACATCTGGTGAAGGTTTGGGGGTGATTGGTGCCGCGTCCCGCCGAAAAACGGAGATTTGCTGTCCCGAGGGCTCCTCGCGGGGAGCGCTTTCAAAATGGCGGCGGCGGCCTGAGACAGCGGCCTATACTGCTGGAAGTGGTAGGTGAGGCAATCGCAACTCTTGGATGCCAGTGCGGCCCCTGAAACTGGCCCGTTAATTGAGCCCTGCCGTGTCTGCGGTGCGGGGGGACTGTGAGGCGGAGAGGAATCGGCGGACGGTCGGTCCGCATGTGCCTGACTTCAAGATGGCGGCCCTGAGCATTCCGGGGGCATGCGAGCGGTGAGGAGCCCGGCGGGACTGGCGAGTAGCTGAAGGGGGCCCTGCTGCTGGTGAAGAGGTGTTCAGTGCTGCGCAGCAGTGGGGGGCCGTCGCATCGTTGGAGGCCGCTGGGAGCAGGTGGAGGGAGCGCGAGAAACGCAGCGGCACCGCGGCATATATTCTTGGCGGCGTACAAGTAAAGGGGGCATGGTGGCCCGGCTTTGAGCGCGGGGCCGCGGACCCCATGGTTGCTTGGAGGGGGCTACACTCCCATTGAGACAGCACCTCACACATTACGGCTGAAAGGTCCCATCTTTCCGGCAGGAGGCGGTTGGGACATGGAGTTAAGGCCCCAGAGGGACTGAGGCATGCCCCTCGTGAGAAGTGATGCCTCCTGAGTGGATTCAGGGTAGGGGCCTCAGGGGCTCAGCAAGTCTGGAACGAGTGGACTGAGGGCAAGAGAGGCCTTGTGGGGCTCGGGGAGCTGTATGGACGCCGGTCACTGCGAGCCTAGTAAGCTGTGACCTCCTGCACTGGTTGGCCCGCGCGCTTTCATAGGCTCTGGGATTCGGGAATCCTTGCCATTGTGGGGGCTGTTGAGGAGGCCTCGGGATCAGAACTGACTACGACCGCCGAGAGGGTGGAATTGGACACCGAGTGAGGGGCTTGGTCGCGCACGCGGTGCCTGGAGCGCCTCGCTGCCCCCAGCTGAAACGCTGAGATGGGCCGCACATCCAGAAGAAAAGGCTTTGAGGTTTTGCGGCCAGATGACCCGGGCCACCACACAGATGAGGAAGACAACGCGATGGGGGGCCGCGAAGAGGGGGCGCGGGATGACCCCACCCTGGCTGACATTCTGAAGGCCATCACATCCTCAAGAACAGCCCTAGAGGCAAAAATTGATGCCATAGGAACTGATCTCACCTTACTAAAAGATGATCACCGCAAACTTAAAGAACGGGTGATGACTAATGAGCTTGTTGTCCAGGACATTCCGCACAAAGTTACAGGCCTACAGTCTGCCCTGAAGGAGATGGAAGCTAGAGTGAAAGTACTGGAGCTGAGGGCAGAGGATAGTGAAGGCCGATCGCGAAGGAATAACCTTCGCATAGTTGGGGTTCCGGAGCGGGAGGAGGGGGCTGATGCTGTCCAGTTCTTGGAATCGTGGCTTCGAACGGAGGTGGCCTCGGAGGGCCTCTCCCCCTTTTACGCCTTGGAACGGGCACACAGGGTCCCGGCCAGACCGCCCAAGCCTGGCGCTCCGCCACGCCCGTTTGTAGTGCGGCTGCTACATTACCAAGACCGAGACCGATATCATCTCCTGCAACAGGCCAGAGAGAAGCAATCTCTCCAGATTGGAAACAGCAAGGTAATGATCTTTCCCGACTATACTAGGGAGGTGCAGCGGCAGAGATCTTCCTTCTTGGCAGTTAAGCGGAAACTTAGACAATTGCACCTCCCCTACGCCATGCTGTTCCCGGCTCGGCTCCGGGTGTCTGCGGATGGGGAGACGCGGTTCTTCCTTGCTCCACAAGATGCCTGGGACTGGCTAGACACGCGAGATGCTGGAGGACCGCGCTCTCTGACTCTGGGATCGCCCGGGGGCAGCTGTCCCCTGCTTTGCCTTCGCGGAGTCCCTCGTCACCCGTGGATCGAAATCAAGAGCGCTCCAGAGCAGTTCGAGCAGTAGCAGAGATTAGTCGGGGCTCGGTGAGCCCAGCCAGCAACGGCACATGTCTGGAGGTGGAGGGATCTGGAAGCCCAGGGACGAGTAGTATACCTGGGTCCTTGGACGTAGATCTCCCGGATGTCACCCCGCAGACGGCAGATGGCATGATTGGCTGAACACACTACAAGTACCGTGTTTGAGGGGCTGATTGCGGTTGTTTGCAGAGGGGTGGATTTTTGCTGGTTGGGTGGGCCTGTAACCGGCAGATGCAGTAGCCGTATGTTAGGGGCTCCCATGTGTAGTATGGGCATATGAGGGAGGGCCGGGAGGGCTCTGAACCTAGCAGAGTTAGTTTGCGTTCTGCCACCCCCATGATTCGCTGTTTGAGTGCTTTTGTTTGGATGGGGACTTGTTTGTGGGCGCCTGTCCTGGGGTGTGGGAGTTGGGGTTTGTTTTTTACCGGGGGATTCTGGGTTGAGTTTTGGGGCAGGCATGTCGCTGGGGGAACACTATGCTGGAGAGGCCTGGAGATTACTTTATGGGTTCCACCGTAGGTTTTAAATGTATGACTTGGAATGTTAGGGGGATGCATACCATGACCCGCCGATACAAAATTCATGCTTATCTCACTCGACGGGGGGTACAAATTGCGTTCTTACAGGAGACTCATCTCACGCGTCAGGAGGGGGCAGCGTTGCAGCGCCGTTGGAGAGGACAGGTGTTTCATACCACATACTCTGCCTTTGCCCGGGGGACGTTAGTCTGGGTGCGGGCGGGGGTCCCCTTTCAGTGCGTTAGGCAAATTATAGACCCGGAGGGCAGATATGTGGTGGTGATGGGACGCCTAGATGGTCGTGACATCACCATAGGGAGTATCTATGCCCCGAACATTGACCAACCTGCATTTCTAGCCCGGCTCTCACGGACTTTGGCGCAGGCCCTGACTGGACCGGTCCTCCTGGGGGGGGGACTTTAATAGTATAACGGACGTCCTTCTTGATAGATCGCACCCGCCACTTCCTGATGCCCCTACCCATAGAGTTGCGGAAGCCCTCAGAGACTGGCAGCGCCAGTGGGGACTGACGGACACCTGGAGGACCCATCACCCGACGCAAAGGGATTATTCTTACTTCTCGGCCCTCCACGAGCTGCACGTTAGACTGGATGCTATCCTTTGCTCCCCGGATGTGCATGGGGGGAATACCTCTCGTCAGAGTACTTATCCAGAACAATATCTGATCACAACCCGTTGTTAATAGCCCTGAACTGGATGAGGATGAGGCCTACGATACCCAGCTGGCGCCTTCGGCCGGAGACTTTGGAGGACCCGGTCTTCAGGGCGTCCATAGGCAATGCCATAGAGGATTATTTCGAGGTTAATACCGGCACGGCCACCACCCCCCATGTTGAATGGGATGCTTTCAAAGTTGTCATAAGGGGCTGTTGCATTAGTGAAGCGGTGGGCGTTCGTAAAATGCTACTAACGGACGTGCGAACAGCAGAGAGCGGCTCCGGGAGGTGGAGAAGGATAGGCCGGGGAGAGCTGACAAACAGGAAGAGCTCTTGGAAGCTAAGGAAGAGCTTGCGACGCAGGTAGAGAGGCTGAGATGCTTTGATTGTAGGGCCTATGAGACTAGGGCACACGCGGAGTGGGATAAATCCGGGGCCCTATTGGCCTGGCTGGCTAACCCAGCGCGCAGGGGGACACCAATCCTGGAATTGCGAGGGGGGGATGGCACGACCTATTATGGGCAGCAGGATATTAATACACAGTTCCTGAACTATTACACTACATTGTACCAGAGCCAGCTAGATCCGTTCGCTTTGCCAGATGAGGGATTCTTAGGGGAGATTGAACTCCCACAGATTGATGCGGAGGCGGCAAAGGCATTGGGCCGAGATGTGGACCTTGGGGAGATTAGGGCAGCCATCAAGCACATGGCCAGGAATAAAACCACGGGCACTGATGGGCTCCCGGTTGAGTTTTATCCCACATATGTGGAGACACTGGCCCCTCGATTACTGACCCTGTATAATAGCTCACAGCGAGCTGGGTGCTTGCCCGTTTCTACACGGGAGGCAGTAATAGTGCCGCTCCTAAAGCCGGATAAGCCTTCATAGGACCATACTGCATATCGTCCTCTCGCTATGCTCAACCTTGACTACAAAATATTGAGTCGCATCTTAGCCAGTCGCTTGATGATCCACATGACGGCGCTAGTGCACGTTGACCAAGCCGGTTTTATCCCGACGCGGAACACGGTTATGAATATACGGCGCCTGATTCGGATATTGGACGACTCTGCCCCTGCGGGGGGCGAGGCGTGTATTCTGTCGATAGACATAGAGAAGGCCTTCGACAGTTTAGAATGGCCCTACCTTTTTAGAGTCCTACGGGCCTTTGGCCTGGGAGAGGGGTTTGTGGCCTGGACGGCGATCTTATATCAAGACTCTACTGCCAGGGTGCGTACGGGGGGCATGATATAGGCGACTTGCGTTGTGGCCCGGGGGACGAGGCAGGGTTGCCCCCTGTCTCCCCTTCTGTTTGCGCTGGCGATGGAGCCATTGGCTGCGCATGCGTGCTCGGGAAGGTACTATCACGGGTTGATTCAGAGGGGCCAGCCCCAATTTATAGCATTATATGCTGACGATCTCCTGATGTTTCTTGCTGACTCGGAGGCGGACTTGCGGGGCGCCAGGAGTCTGCTCTCCCGGTTAGAGAGAGAAGCGGGGTTGCGGGTTAATTGGAACAAGACATGCCTGTTTCCTGTCTTGAGCGGTAGGGCCTGCCCACCAGATGTGCTGGATGTTAAGTGGGAGAGTAGATGCCTCCCTACCTGGGGGTCCGCATCTATCATGAGACTGCCGATCTATTAGAGGGTAATGTCGCACGGGCAATCCGAACCACCAAGAGTAATTTTGAGTTCTGGGGATCCTTGCCGCTCTCGGTGGCAGGAAGGGTGGCTCTGTTAAAAATGGTCACGCTGCCGCGCTTGCTTTACTATTTTGGCTCCTTACCGCTCTGGATTCCGCAGAGCTTTTTCACGCAACTCACTACCATGACTACGGGATTTTTGTGGGGCTCAGGAAGACGCAGGGTGGCGCTAACTACTATGATGCGGCCTAGGCGAGAGGGGGGGTTTGCCGTGCCTGATTTTGAGGCCTATTACCATGCAGCGCAATTGCAGTGGTTCACGAAATGGATGGCTGGCAGGCTTCGAGCTGAGGAGGCCCGAGGCGGTACAGACCCGGAGTTGTATCAGCTCTCTCGGGTGCTATTACACCTTCCTTTGAGGGAAAGAGAAGTTCCAGGGGATTTATGGGCGATGCGCCAGTGCTGGAACCGGGTTCATAGGAGAGCCGGGCGGGGCCCCCGTACGCGCCTGAAATTCCTCTATCGGTTTGCGAGGTCTTGCCCCACGGAGGGGACTGGCAGGGGTTGAGGGCCTGGGAGGAGGCGGGGATCACCACGATTGGGGACTTATATGAATCTGACACCTTGCTACCCTTTAATGATTTGATAGAGAGGTATGATATCCCTAGAGGGGACTTCCTGTTACACGCGGCCCTGACGGTAGCTGTCCGTACACACTGGAGGGCGGGCTTGGCAGAGCCCCCGGTGTCCTTGCCGTGTCAATATGTGGTCCTAGCGGCTGGGACGATTAAGGCGGTTACCTGCCTATACAGACGACTTACCCAGGAGGTGAGGCGCCCATTCGAGAGCTTGCGACTCAAGTGGGAGACAGATTTTAGAGTGCCCCTTGGGGAGAAGCCTTGGGATGCAATAGTGGAGAGGGCATGGAAAAGCTCCAGGAATGCACGCTTCCAACTCATTCATTTTTTCGTTCTCCACAGGGCATACCTCACGCCACATAATATAAATGAATATTTTGGAGCTAGGTCGGCCTGCCCACGATGCAACTTCGACAATGCCGACTTTCTGCACATGGTCTGGGACTGCCCGCTGCTGGGGGGGTATTGGGGGGAGGTGACGGCTGCCCTGAGGGATGTGACGGACAGAGACACTCTGCAGACCCCGGGATATTGCTTGCTGCACTGGTTCCCCCATACTGCCCGAAATAAAGTCACTAGTAAATTTATTGACCTGGGGCTTGTTTTGGCCAAACGGGAAATTACCAGCCATTGGAAGGGAGGGACGCCCCTAGTGCCCTAAGGTGGCGGAGGGAGTTTATTAAATGGGCAGACTACGATGGGATTCTGAGGCTACAAATGGCCCAGAGACGAGACAACGATAAGATGCTGGAAGCAGCGAGAGCGTGGGTAGCGCTAGTAGAACTGCTTAAGTGCCCCCTGGAGGATGATGCCCTCCCCCCTGAGTGAGAGACGCGGATGGGATGAATGGTGGGGTGTCCCCATACTACCATGGAACCTGGGAGCCCGCAGAAGGTCGGAATATGGTGGTTCTCCTTCCTTGGTTTGCTTCCTCAGACCTATTATGCAACCGATTTTACTATCTCGCCATGCTTTTGCTAGAATGCAGAGAGTAGAGCGACATGCCTGAGAGGGTGGGGGGAGGGGGAGTTTTGTTAGGGAGGGAGGGGGAGGGGTGAGTAGGGGGTTTGTCTTTTGGCCTTTTGCTTTTGCCCATGGTAGCGATGCACATGATTATTGGGTTGTCCCATGGGGCCAGAGGTTCCTCGAATAGAGGGCTGTGTCGACTGTCTGTGTAAACTCCTTCTAATATATCATGTACGCCCAGATCACTTGAGCTATAGGTCCCACCTGTTGTTAGCCTGCGATTGACAATGGACAATCCCCACTCGTGATACCATGGACTAAATGATGTTCATAATGCCGCACATGATTGACTGATAAGGCACTATGTATATCTTGTTTGTTGTGCTCCAATTGCCACTTGAATAAAATTTGTTTACAAAAAAATGAGTAGTTGAGTGTGCTTGAATCAGCTGAACAGGCAAGTATGCAGTACTTCTTTGTTATGCCTCAGCATAGTGTTTGCCATACTACTTTCACAAAGTGGTATTTGGTGGTGCCACCTGAGGCTGGTGTATTTTCCTCCATATTTAAACATTTTGAGGTTCTTCTTAATGTTGACCACCTTGGAATTTGTTGTCTAGTCTACTGCAAATCATCTTCTCCTTAGTTAAACCCTAGACTCTCTTACAGACATACTACATGTTGATTAAAGGATCTGCACTGCAATGGTTAATTTGTTGCTGGCACTACCTGTCCTGTAAATCCAGGTAAAAGAACCACTGATTTAAATCCAAATTAACCTAGCTCAGTTTCTTCTATGGGTGATGAGGGTCGACTTAATTGCCCATAGTCTCAAAAGTGCCTTAGATAATTATTATATTTTTCACTCAGACGGCAAATATGATATATTTGTTTGTCTGGTCTTTGTGTAGTTTATATTTTTGTCTACAGGCATTTCAACTTAGATGCTTAATAGATCATCCATGTTCCTAATAAGGTGGAGGTCATTATTATTCATTCTAAATGTCACGTTTTCCCACACCACAAATGCAGATGTCAATTTATTCTGTTGGACAGATTAGTGTCCATGTCGATTTTGGTCTCGCAGGCCGCCTTCTTCCAATCTTAGTCACACCCATAACTAACACCTGCATGTCTCTCTAACATTTTGACAGCAGTATCTTTTGAGGATTCCTCTAGTTCATTCAAAAAATTGCAGCCTCTTGAGTGGAGGTTATTATGACTGACACATTTACAGTATATTTAGGCACAATGAAAGAAAATGAATCTAGTCTCATTATCATGTACTTGCATTCGATTGTATAGCACTGCTTGCATCCTTATGACTGTTTTAGGCACAAGGTTTTTCATAAAAGAGAATCCTATTCATTTCTTTGCCGTAAAAGGAGCAGACCTGGTCAGACCTTTCATGCTGGTAGTCTCTTCACGACACAGCCACATGCTAATTGTGGTTTCTTAGTGAAGTATTGCATACCAGTGAACACTGCCTCCTCATCTAGTGTACATGACAAACCTCAAAATTCCACTTGCACGTCAACTTTTCATTTATTGCCTCTGGGTTCCATAATTCATCTTAATAGGTCGGATCTTTCCTGATGGACATTAGTAGCGTGCATTTGTGGCATGTGTAGCTGTAGATACACATGCTCTGCATACTCCTGCCATCTAGTGTTGGGCTCAGATGTGCACAACTTGTTTTTCTCCAAAAGAAATCTTTCGAGTCACAAGGTATAGTGGCTCCTCCTATGACTGTTAATGCACATGGGCATTGGTTCGATTGTTAGATTGTTCTCTTCTACTGTCTCGTTCGGACATGTGTCGCTGAAGCTCCGAGTCGACGCCAGGAGGTTTCCCCTTTGGGGCCTTCTGGTGCATCCATCCCTGTTAGCAGGAAACAATTACGTTTGCTGTAGTGTTTTCGACTTCGTCAGAATTCTGTCGGCTCAACACCCGGGTTATTTTCGACGCTTCGTTTAGGGCCTCGGGCCCCCCTCTGGCCTTCTCCTCGGTCACCCCTTCTCGAGAATGAGCAGGGCGTGATGGAAAGGACCAATGTCCAGTACTGTTCAGAGTGCCACTCGAAGTACTCGTGTCAAAGTCACCATCTGGTCTGTAACCTCTGCTTGTTGCCGGAACACAAGACCTCCTGCCTTGCGTTCTAGTCCAAGAAGACCCTTGTGTACAGATGCAATCGACATCTCCCTTGGCACACGATGAGGCCACCCATGACATCTTTGGGGAAGACGTCGAAGGGGAAGTGCGTGCCTCACGTCTGCCGATCAACCAGCGGCCCTTAGCCTGGGACCAAGTTCCCCATCAGACTCCGACGCCAAAGATCAACCGCCCCAGCCAGGCCAACGCCTAAAGACATTGACCATGAGTACTATAACCAGCCACCACAAACATCTGGTCCACCAACACCCCTCAGGGGGTTGTATGTCAAGCCCACCATTAGCTCAACAGCCTTCTGGGTCGCCACTGCACCCTAGCCATGGCAGGCACTGACACAAGGGTTTGAAGCCGACACCGACTGATCCTGGTGCTGAAACAGCCACATAAGACCCTGCCTTCCTCAACACCGACTACCCCTCTACACCTTCTGATTCTTTGGCTGCCAGTGCAGATGGACTCTTCAGAGCCGAAGCACCATTCAACATCCAGACTGGCTTCAAAGCTGAAACAGCCATCAGCGCCGAGTTGACCCTCCATGACGCATTCCTCAGCAGGCTACACGGATCTTGACGCCCCCATTCTTCAGGGCCTCCAGGAGAAACTGGACAGTAGGCAGAAGAAACTATTCATCCACCCGCAAACAGACGATTTCTGCCGAACCACTTCCAAAGATGCAATGCACTCTTCCTTGCAAAAGGAAGCTTACCTTCGAGAAGCAGCTGGAGCCACCACCACCTCCTAAGCTGAAGAATAATCGGGATAGGGGCACTAGCCCTATACCATCTCATTCCTTCATTGCTCCTCCTCCTCCTAAAATACCTACTCCTCCACCCAAGGTCCCCACTCCTCCACCTAAAACCCTTACTCCCTCCCCACCATGACACCTCCGCCATCCTCCCCACATTCCTCCTAGGAGGAGGGTAGTCCACTAGATACTACAGACCCATATGGTGCTCCATATGATCCGCAGCCCCAGGATGATCCCCAGGACTATTATGGTGTTGTCCCCACAGGTGGCAACGACCCTGACCTCTACCCAGCCAAGCCTTCCCCTCCAGATGATACCAACTCATATCACAAAGTTATTCACAGGGTAGCTAGCTTCCATAAGGTAGACTCGCACACCTTTACAGAAGAGGATTACTTCTTGGTGAAACACTCTCCCATACTCAATGCTCAACCCAATAGGTATTGGCTACCCATGCTCAAGGGTATGTTAGGATCCACTCAGGATGTCCTTAAAAACCCTGTTAAGGCCAGAGGAGTCACGCCAAGGGTTGACAAAAAGTATAAGACCGTCCCATCAAACCTACCTTCTATTAGAGGACAGTCCGACAAGAATCTTTGGCTGTACATACAGCATGCAAACAAGCAAATGCACAGGATACTGGGAATGCCCCGCTGCTTGAAAAAGAAACTAAAAAAATCGATTTGGCAGTCAAACGTGTGGTCACTCAATCTGCCATCCATTGGTGTATCGCTAACCCGGTCAGCCTACTCTCTAGATACAAGCCAGCAGAGTGGGATGAGGTGGGAGACCTAATCCAATTCCTCCCGGATCAGTACAGACAAAGGGCTCCTTCGGTCGTAGCGGAGGGCCAAACCATCTCCAATGCGACCATCAGGTGCACCCTGGTCGCAGCGGCTTCTGCTGCCAGGAGTATTAACTCCAGTATTCTGGCTTCCACATTCCTACGAGAGGCAACAGCAGCAAGCCTCTCGGGTCTATTTCAGAGGTGTCTATAGAGGGAGTAACTCCAAGGGTAGGGGCAGAGGTGGTGCGGCAAAGGGAGCCACCCCCGCCATGCAGTGAGTCCCTCTGCCTTACCTCCCAGTCACACTATGCCTGTTAGGGGATGCCTGCAGGGGTTCCTCACACAATGGCAAAACATCACCTCAGACCAATGGGTTCTGCCCATTGTAGAACTGGGCTACTGCCTAGAACTCACTGCTCCACCACCAAACACCCCCCTCCCCTCAATGCAAACACTCCCTCTCCACAAAACACCAGAGGCTCCTCCAGGAGGAAGTAGACGTGCTATTGCTCAAGGGGTCCATAGAGCCTGTGACCCCACACCACCACAGCAAAGGGGTGTACTCCCTGTACTTTCTGATCCCCAATAAAGACTGGTCCCTCAGGCCAATACTCAACCTCTGGCCCTCAAACCAGCACATCCTGTCTGAGCACTTCCCCATTACACCCTCCACAACATCATTCCACTGCAGCTGCAAGGCACATTCATGACCGCCCTCGCCCTGAAGGATGCCTATTTCCACATATCAATCCACCCGGCTCATCATCTCCAGTTGGTGGTAAGTGGACAGCACTTTCAATTCACAGTTCTGCCTTTCTGGGGCCCCCACAGCTCCCAGAGACTTTACCAAATGGCTTGCAGAGGTAGCCGCTCACCTCCAGAGGAGCGGTGTCCTTGTGCTCCCGTACCTCAGTGATTGGTTGACAAAAAGTGAAAGCAGACAGCAGTGCTTGGC
Organism: Calotriton arnoldi; assembly: GCA_963921515.1. Lineage (NCBI taxonomy): Eukaryota > Metazoa > Chordata > Amphibia > Caudata > Salamandridae > Calotriton > Calotriton arnoldi. The sequence goes on along the minus strand of CAWUFW010002763.1, from coordinate 1,310,519 downwards.
CCAGACCCAGATCACCATAGATCTCCTCCATGATCTTAGTTTCACTATCAGTTTGGGCAAGTCCAATCTTCAACCCCTTCATACACAGCCCTTCTTAAGGGCAATTTAAAACTCAGTCACTAGGAAACTGTTCTCAGCGCGCATGGGTCCAAGCCTTTCAGGTCCTATTGTCTCTGTTTCAGCCAAATCGCCAACTGACTGTCCGGACAGTAATGCGCATCCTCGGCATGATGGCTTCCTGCACCTCCATCGTTCCCCACACTCGATTAGACCGCTTCAAGAGTGCCTGGCGGCACAATGATCACAAGCTTTGGGTCTCTGGGAAGATCTAGTTTTGATGTGGGCACCCGTCACTCTCTGTAGTGGTGGAACAACAACAACATGTTGCAGGGCACGCCCTTTCTAGACCTGGCCTCCCAAGTGACCATCATCATGGACACCTGTCTCACAGGCTGGGGGGCATATTTGCAGGATATGACCATTCAGGGCATGTGGATAACCCTTCAACAGACCATCCATATCAATTATCTGGACTCACTGACAATTTAACTGGCTCTAAACGATTTCTTCTGCACGTACATCACAAAACAGTCTTGGTCAGAACAGATATTTGGAATTACCACAGCACCACGAGTCTTCACAAAGTGTCTAGCAGTAGTCGCAGCACATCTACGCAGACAAAATATTCATATTTTCCCATATGTAGGCGACTGGTTAATCAAAGGAAACAACTACATTCTTTGCAACCAAAACACTCAAAAAACCCTAGATTTGCACCATCAACTAGGGTTTACCATCCCTCTACAAAAATCTCATCTAGAACCAGCCAAAACTCAGCCGTACGTAGACACTATACTAAACACACAGTCGGCGCTAGCATACCAAAACACAGACCGGGTACACAACATAGTAACATTAATTCAACAGTTTCAAGCAGGACATTAACTTCCGGCAAAAACATTTCTCAGACTTCTAGGCATGATGGCATCCTGCATTCACATAGGACCACATGCCCGACTAAATGTGAGACCTCTACAACAATGTCTCTCGCAACAATGGTCTCAATTACTGGGTCACCTTCAAGATCTAGTGAAGCCGCACAAATCACTCTCTGCAATGGTGAAAACGACAAAATTTAACCAAAGTGTGGCCGTTTCAAGACCTAGTTCCCCAGAGAATACTCACAACAGATGCTTCCCTAACAGTTTGGCGTGCACATCTCCACAACCTCACTATTCAAGGACTATGAGAATCCAAATGCAAGAATCTCCATATCAATCACCTAGAGCTGTAAGCGGTTCATCTAGCAATCAAAGCCTTCCTACATCACAAAGTTGTCCTAATTCAAACGGACAATATGACAACAATGTATTATTTACAAAAATGGGAGGGTGGGGACACTCCAATTATCTCAGGTAGCACAGATAACATGGAGACTAGCAATACATCACAACATTCGTCTTCTAGCAGAACATGTCCCAGGGACAAGCAATCAAATTGCAGACTTTCTAATTAGAACGCAACAACGAGTCCACAAATGGGAGATTCACCCCAATGTTCTTCACCCATACTTTCACAAGTGGGGGTTTCCAGAGATAGACCTGTTTGCAACAAAAGAAAACGCGAAATGCCCACACTTCACAAGCAGGTATCCACACCATTAATCCAAAGGCAATGGTCTATGGATGAACTGGTCAGGAATATTTACATGCGCTTTTCCACCTCTCCCACTACTTCTATTAGTGGTCAGGAAACTCAGCCATATCTCACCATGATACTAATCGCTCCAAAATGGGCTCGACAACCATGGCGTTCAACACTCCTGGACTGTCTTCAGTCCCACAGTAGAAGCTTCACCTGAACCCGGACCTTCTCACACAGAACCACGGAACGCGAAGACATCCAATTCCCAAAGAAATTAATCTTGCACTTTGGCACCTGAAGTCTCAGAATTTGGATACTTAAATTTATCTCAGGATTGTATGAACATTCTTAAAGAGGCTCGTAAACTGACTACAAGGCAATATTATTCGGCAAAATGGAAACTTTTTTTATGTTCTGTCACAAGCACAACGTTAACGCTCTTTAGGCAAAGGTGCAAACTCTTTATTTTATACATATTGCATTTACAAACTGCAAGATTAGCATATACTTCCTTAAGATTACATCTTGCAGCAATTGCAGCATATCTCTAAAATAGACAACACATATCGGTGTTTACATTTCCTGTTATAAAAGCTTTTATGGAGGGACTTAAGAGAATAATTCCTCCTAAACTTCCACCTGCCTCAGTATGGAACATAAACATTGTCCTAACAAGATTAATGTGTCCTCCTTTCGAACCATTACATTTTTGTCAATTTCAGTATCTTTCATGGAAACTTGCCTTTTTAATCGCTATTACTTCGCTTAGTAGAGTAAGTGAAATTCAGACGTTCACTCTAGATGAGCCTTTCTTTCAACTACATAGAGACAGAGTAGTGCTTAGAACTAATCCTAAATTCCTACCAAAAGTAGTTTCCATTTTCCATACTAATCAATCCATTGATTTACCAGTTTTTTTTCCCCACAACCAGATACAGTTGCAGAAAGGTCATTACACACTTTAGATATAAAAAGGACATGGATGTATTACATTGACAGGACTAAATCATTTAGAAAAACTAAACAATTGTTTGTTGCCTTTGCACCCCCTCGTTTAGGGAAAGCAATTTTAAAATCGGGCATTTCAAGATGGATAGTTAAATGCATCCAGACATGTTATGCAAAAGCTAAACGACTTTTACCTGTTCCACCAAAATCACACTCCCCTAGAAACATTGGAGCTTCTATCGCCTTTTCAGGAAACATTCCTATTGCTGACATTTGCAAAGCAGCAACATGGTCTACTCCATACACCTTCACAAAATATTATTGTGTGGATGTATTTGCATGCCAACAAGCCAATGTTGAACAGGCGGTACTTAAAACTCTTTTTCAAACAACTGCAACCCCCACAAGTAAACCACTACCTAAGGAGAGGGACTGCTTTACAGTCTGTGCATAGCACGTGTATCTACAGTACACTTGCCTTGAATGGATTATGTTAACTTACCCTGAAAGCATCTGTTCTTGGCATGTAATGCTGTAGATTAACCTGCGACATCCCTCCTCGCCAAAAAAATCCAGAATCTTGTGTAGGTTGCAGTTCTGACACTTTATTTCACACTAACTCATGGACAACTCAATCCTTACATATACAGCATTCTTACATTCTCACCTACCCACGGCAAAACAATCTAAAGATGGCGTCGATGACAATGCGCAGTATTCCCAAGAGGAGGAATCACACAGCCTCGTGACTCGAAGAAAATTTCTTGGAACAAAAACAACTTGTAATCATTGGGGCCCAACACTAAATGGCGGACTTAAGCAAAGCATGTGAATCTACAGCACTACATGCCAAGGACAGATGCTTACAGGGTAAGTAACATAATCCTTTCCATTTCTCAACAAACCTCACCAGTTATTAAACATTATTTTCTATAAGGAGCTGCTTTTATCACATTGCAGTTAACTACATATGTATTTTAAATCATACTTTCCATTCAAGCAGTTAACCTTTTTTTGACTTACTATTTGGAAGTTGTAATATTTGAAGTCTCTCCTATATTCTGAGTGATTTATTTCTGTGCAAATAAGTGTTCGAATTTTCTTTCTGTGCAGCATCCAATATTTTGTCCTCTGCCTTCAGGAAAGGTCAAAAAGGTACCTTAGTAGGCTATTCTCCAGAAGGCACTCCTTTGTATAACTTCATGGGAGATGCTTTGCAGCATACATCTTCATCAGTCCCAAGGTTCATTAAGGAATCACTGAAGCAGATCCTCGAGGAGTCGGACTCCAGACAGATTTTCTACTTCTTATGCTTGAATCTGGTAAGTAATCCTACTGTCATGTCTTTGATAAGCAAATAAGAGCCATACTTTTGCTTTGGGCCACTAACCTGTTTTGGCTCTATTATATGAACCTACCTGATAATCTACTAACTTAAATAAGCAGACTCCTACATCATTTACAAAAAAGAATTCCATCCTTCGTGAGCCATAACATTCCTATGTGTAAAGAAGATCTAGTTACGTCCATCAGTCATTTAGTGAATTCAGCTTTGTAATAAAAACATTTATTCCTAATTACTGACCAGCGCCTGAGTTGACTGTAAACAGTACTAGACGCTTCAGCCTAGTGCAAATGCGTAATCCTCAGAATTGTGTTGCTATTGTTTAAAGCTCAGTGAATTTTAACTGATGATCTTGGTAATATCCTCAGATAGAAAGTATAGTTTCTTCACCCCTTACGTCATAAACTTGATGTACTGCATAGGCATCAAGGGTCTTGTAACATCAGCACTATTGGTGTTGTCAATACATCACTATGGGCCTGATTACAAACTCCACGTATTACAAGTTCCATAGGAAGTGATTTTCAAAATGAGATAGAGACAAAACAATTCGCAGACTCCGTCCATGTTTTTCTAAATAGTGTTCCTTTATTCACATCTTCTTATTCTTTTTATAAAAACTTTTCTTCCAGTGTAGCTGGCGCGTTTCGTCTTGTAAAAGATACTTCTTCAGGGCTTATGATTTAGTAGCACCTTTGTTGACTAGTGTTTGGAGTCAACCATATGATTTGATGACCGCTCAATTGGTATATGCTTCTCACACCTTTTTTTGAGGTCTAATTATAATATCATTGTGAGAAAATGGGGTTCTGTTGTAGTACCCCCCACACACACACACTTTTTGCCTGGCTCTTGATGTAACTTTGACTATAGAGTCCTGGGTCCCTGCTGTCAAGGTTCCCAGTACCAGTGTTCTTTCTCTAGAAACATGTCCAGAATTGGTACTTTGGCCCCCCTGTGAGTCCCTAGTAAGTGGTACCCTGGGTACCTAGGGCCTGGAGACTGAAGAGGGTCCCCTGAGACGCACTCACTAGGACCATGCCACTGCCCCTGCAGTTGGCGTGCCCCTGTGAGGTGAAACAATTGGCCTAGTCGACATGGCACACTGCCTGTGTGCCATTCCAGCTAGCACTGCCTAAGATATAGGTAAATCACCCCTCTAGCAGGCCTTACCAGCCCTAAGGCAGGGTGCCCTATATCCCAGGTGTGAGCATATCTGTATGAGCAGACATGCCCCTACAGTATTGGGGTCTATTCCTTAGTATTATAAGTGCCACGGAGGCCATAGAGCAGGGGTCTCCAACGAGTAGCTCGGGAGCTACTGGTAGCTCACCAGCACCCTTAAAGTAGCTCTCAGAGGTGAAGCCAAACCAAGTCGATCTCGGAGAGTCTCTGTATATTAAAGAAGGCAGCACTACTTGTTTTATTACCCTTCAGAGTTACAGCGAACCAAACCAATGGCAGGGCATCATGATAACACTCAAACACACAATGTGTTGGCCTATGGGTCTGCCACAGGAACCTTCTTTATCCACTTTAAATCTACCTAAGAAGGAGACTGGCCATGTTATACGCCCTGTTATATTAGTCGCACAGCACCGTGTGTGACATCAAAAAATTGTGACAGCAGTAGCCAGTGCTGACCCACCAAAGTATGTGACTGCAAGAACTAGATTGAAAATGTGTTAGTTGGGAGCCAGATAAACCCAAGAGCTGAGGAGAAGAGAGTATGCATCCAGGGCAGAGAAAACTAGAATCACCGCCTTCATTTATGTGTGGGTGTGTGACAGTGTGTCCTTCTCTAATAAACAGTATTGAGTCCTTGAAGCTACTCCTAGGGCTCAAATACGATGTCGGGCGAACTTAAGTGCGTCCGGCATTGTTTTGGTCTTGGGACCGCCTGACCTCCTGTCGGCGGTCCCGACCGACCAATTAGTATGCGACCGAACAGTGTTTGGTCGCACTCCTATTCTTTACAATCTGAGCATGCATTCCGGCCGGAATGCATGCTCTCATTATAAAATGAAGAGGTTCAGTATATCCCTGCACCCTGTGGCAGGCACCTCAAGGTGCCTGCCACAGGGTGCAGGGATCAACAGGGGGGCACCATAGGTGCCCCCTTGGACACCAAACTGAGGCCGTGCACCCATGGGGGCCCTGCTGGGGGCCCCCAAAGTTGACTTCTGATAGCCTTTCTGTGTCGGAAAGGCCAGCACAGAAAGGCTGTCGGAATCCGACATTGTAATCCCTCAGGCAGAAAGAGCAGCCCTTGGAATTACTGAAGTAATTCCGACTGTCGGATGGGCTCTCCGAGCCTGTCCGATGGCAGTCGGAATGACCGGTTGGAATGATCAGTTGGATTCCTTTTAGACCGACACCATCCAAATGGGTCGGTCGGAAAGGAATCCGACCAGCAGATTACAATGCGGTAGGAATGGCTCCGACCGACGGTCTGAGCCGTATCCTATCGCATCGTAATCGGCCCTTTAGTGTCAATGACTGCCAAATATCTATGCTGGTCCCCATCATAACAGTTTTATCTCTGATGCAATTGTGCCAGTTCATGGTATAATTGTGCCTAAGCCATAATATTTTCATCCTTGACTATTTTGGGCATTTTGATCTAGTAACAGTTGTTCCGTACTGGATGCCATCATTGACATATTAAGAGTATGACTGACCTGCTTTTAGTCACCCCTGTCAGAATGGCAACTGCTTCTCCCATAATAGTGGCCATAAATGATATATAGTGGGCATCCAGTCCTGACACAGTGGTAGCCCTGATTTAATTTTATTAGCATAACACAGGAATTTTTAGTGTTATGGTCAGCATGCATGGCCTATGATTGAAATACCTGGGTATTTGAAGCACAATCTGTCCATGAGAGGCATTTCTACATGGCGGTACTCAATGAAAATGACAAGCTGATGTTTGGGGACTCTGTATTTTCTAACAATGAAAACTGATTTGATTTTTAAAGGAAAAAAATATTCTTTATCAGAAAAGGTTTTTTTTCTGGAAAATTGAGTTTGATTGCTCAAAGTAGAAAGTGGTATTTGATAGAAACATATGTGTATTTTCAAAAAATAATATGCTGATGACAAAATATTGCAATTTTAAAACACATTTAAAGTTATTAGCCGAATGATAGTTCAGTTTGAGTTGGGGAGATTTACTGCTGTGGTTATGCCCTTTGTGTCACACGGCATGCGGTGATTTGAATATTACTTCATTACTCAGGCAAAGGCATTTAATATTGATAAACGTTTTCCTAGCATTCTGCTGATAATTTTACCTGGAATGTTTGGGTGGTTACTACTGATACTCGTGCTTAGAGTGGTCATAGTATAATGCTAATACATTTCATCAGCATTTCACAGTGATAAAATATGCTAGTAGCTCAGCAGGACTTTCATTGAGCAGAAGTAGCTCACACTACAGAAAAGGTTGGAGACCCCTGCCATAGAGAGTACATGGGCTGGGAACTTGACGACTCGAGTTCCACAGCACCATGATGGCTTCACTGAACCCACGAGTGTTTGGTACCAAACAACTCCTTGTAATAAATCCACACTGATGCCAGTGCGAGATTTATTTAAAAAATGTACTCAGAGGGCACCTCAGAGGTGCCCCCTGAAAACCTACCAACCCTGGTGTGGTCTCTGACTGACTTCAGTCAGCCTGCCATCACCAGACATATTTGTGGACCCCTGGGTAGAGAGCCTCTGCTCTCTGGGACCAAAAACAATACACATCTAGGGCAATTGTGTTAAACCTCCTCCCCCAGGATGGCCCAGTGCTCGAAGAGGGAAGCTTCAAAGGCCTGCTGCCTTTGTAATGCGACCCCGCCCAGCCTCTGCTGCTAGCAGCAGATTCCCGCCCCTGGTTTACACCCCCACTTTGGGCGGGAAAACCCGTGGGAAAACTTAGAAGCCCACCTCTGCCAACTCCACCCCTAAGGTGGGGGAGGCGAGGTGAAGCACATCTTTCAGTCCCCGTCATCTTGAAGATGGGGAGATTCCTCCAATCAGGGCTAGGTCAATGCTCCCTCCCACAGGAGGGTGGCATAAAGAGGGTGTAGTCACCCCAGGTAAGGTGCCAATTGGCCCTACCTGCTGCTCCCATAAAACACCCCTAAATCTAGTATTTAGGTGGCTCCCCCAGACCTAGAAACTAGATCTGCGATGACTTAAGAAGAAAGAAGACACCCTGCAGCAGAACCCAGAAGACCACAACTGCCTTGGCCCCAGCCCTCCCGGCCTGTCTCCTGCTTCGACGACCCTGCGACCTGTTTTGCAACAGAGGCCTATGAAACCCCTGGGAGGACTGTTGCCTTCAACAAAGACTCCAATCTCCCGTGGACAGCGGACCTGTCCAGAAGAAACCTACTCCAAAGACTCTGGATCCAGGTGGATCCGCGTCCCCTGCCCACTCTGCACCGGACGCCTACGGTCCGAGGGCTCATCTGTGCAGTGAAGTCTCCCCAACGATCCTGACCTCGTGTCCAGTGTTGGCTGATTGCTCCTGACCTCCATGACGGCACCTGCAGTTTGAATCCAGAGGCTCCCCCCGCCCCCCCCCCATCCCCCCACTCCTGACCGGCGCCAGTAAGAAGACTCCGACGTCAAAAGGCACCCCTGCACCTGAAGCCCCTGGGTGGGCTGAAACGACGGTGCCCCTACGACCCCCTACATCCCAACTTACCTCTGCTGTCATTGGTCTTCCTCCTGCAACCTCGGGTGCCACGCCTGCAGCCTTTTTGCTGAAAGAAGAATCCCCATTGAAAAGCATAGGGCGCCCGATGTCGAATTTGCACCCTGCCGCCACTGTGCCCCTGGTGGTGTATGTTTGATGCTGCTCTGTGGCCCCCACTGTGCTTGTGCTAACCCCCAAAGCTTGGCCCCTGCAACCGATTTACTTGCCTGCTAGCAGTGTGGCTCCAGGCACCCCCTGTCTCCATTGGAAAGCATTGGGACAAACTCCGATTTTGACCTCTGCACCGGGCCGCCCCTGTGCCGCTGGTGGTGCAGTTTTGGGACTCACCTGACCCCTGGCCCTTGCTGACTTTTGGCTCGAAAGGCTGGGATTGGAAGTTCAACACCTACCTGTTTAATTCCAATATTGATTTCCCCTTAGGATAACATTGGACTGTGTTAAAAAGTTTCTAAGTGTCAATTTGTCAAAGTGAAAAATATTTTTAATTAAAAGCGTACTTACCATATTACGAAGACCTGGGTCTTAAAATAAAGTTCAAACAAAGTATAATTTTATAAAATTGATCTGAATCTCCTTCTTGAGTCGTGTGTCAATTATTGATCACTCTTGTGCAATAAATGTCTTACACTCCTCTGTATTAGGCCTAAGGCTCCTCGCCCACACTACCACTAATAGAGCACTTTTTGTTTTGCATTGAGCCATGTACAGTTTTGGGGAACCCTTGAACTCTACGCACAGTATTACTACCTAGTAGCAGTATCATATACAGAGCCAGCTCCCTACAATCATATATCTCGTAAGTATTTTTCTCACAATCCAAACTGTATTGTCATTAGTTGCATGTATAGTTCAAGCATATGTCAACATCTGAATTCGTATGCGCCGAATCCCGCAAGACAACATTGTGCAGTCAACAATTTTCAAACTTCTTCTTGACTGTGCAACGCTGTCTTGCAGAATTCCGGACATACGGATTCGGATGCCGACATAGGCTCGAACTATGCATGCAACTAAAGACCATACAGTTTGGATTGTGAGAAAAATACCTACGAAAAATAAGATAATATAATTTGACCTTAAAAATAAGGTGTGAGAAGGATATACTAATTTAGCGGTCATCAAATCATATGGTGGACTCCAAACACTAGTCAACATAGGTGCTACTATGTTATAAGCTCTGAAGAAGTCTTTTTTACGAGACAAAATGCGTTGGCTACACTGGAAGAAAAGTTTTTATTAAAAAAATAAGATGTGAATAAAGGAACCCTTTTTAGAAAAACAAGAATGGAGTCTTTGCAATGGAATAATGTGTAATTGACGTACATTGTTTATAATTGATGGTGTGTGCTGATCACGCTTATACAAGTTCCATAGGGCATAATACAATGGAACTTTGGCGGATGGGATATCCGTCATGTTTGTGACATGTCCAAGATCTCCAAGATCGTAATCAGGCCCTCTGTCTTGGCCGGTGACACACAAGATGCGTATTGTTTTCCTTGGTTCTGAATCTGCAGACATAATGTTCCTTTTACCTACCCTGTCAATGTGACTTTTGTGCTAGCAGACTTTGGATGATCTCAGAGCTGGCTGAATGCAGTGTTGAGTGCAATGCTGACAAACTCACTGAGGAAATGGATGTGAACAGCTGCTCGCATTTCTGTTCCAAACTTCATTTTCAGTAAACCTATTTATCCTGAAATCAGCTCATTGAATATTCACAATGATTCACCCATTCAAATGATTCACACTCGGGCAATGAGACACTGATAGTGACCTATTGTCACTATGTGCTGGCCAAATCGAAGGAGTGGACAATACTATGGCCTACCAACTGAGCAGTGTGTTACCTTTCTTTCAAAACTATTTTCACTCTTTGGAGACAATAGGCATCGTATTTTGTAGGTGCAGGACTTCATCGATTGATATCTGTACACAGAAAAATTATCTGTTTGCTCATGCTTTCAGGAGGAGTTTGGTTCTTGGTCAAGTTGTTTTCTCTGAGCTTTTCCTCATATCCCCAGCATCCTGGCTCAAAACAGAAGGAAGGAATTTCTTGTGATTTTGGTAGCTTCTCATAGGTAGGAGTTTGTGTCTTTTACTAATGTTAGACACTCCTTGAGTGTGGGAGTGGGTGTTTGTAATTTCTGTCTCGACTGACTGGATATTCGAAGTGTGGGGATCCAATGGCAGCTATTTTCCAGGGAATTAGTGGTGCCAGTGCTAGTGTCTGGGCTGCCCTGTACTTTAAAGGTGTATGGCAACAATTGGGCCCCTTTCCAGGTTCAGTGCAGTTCCAGGGGGCTTCATTTATGAGACTATGGCCCAGAGCATGTGCTTCATTCTTTCCATGAGGGGTGTGAATTAGGCTTATCTCTCACCACTCTTGGGTTACAGTCTAGAGCTATTAAATCGTTTGGGAGGGCTTGTGGTATTGAGGAATTTCCCTATCACCCTCTTAAGAGAGTTTGCCCTTTGTCAAACCAGAGTAAGCCTGGCTTCTTGGCATTTAGTTCCCATCAAGCCCGTTCAGGACATTGTTTTCAGCTTCTTTACTTGAATACATTGTTCTTGTTGTTGTTTATAAAAACAGTCAGGCATTTGGAGGGATTTGAGTTTTTGGAGAGGGAAATGAAGAGTGAGAAAGGGAGGAAGAGGAAGGCAGAGAGAGAGAGGTGTTAGTGTGTGTCAGGGTCAGTATTAAATGTTTCTCTAAAACCATTTAGTGCTCATGTCTAAGGTTTGTGATTTTACCAGGACCACTCTCTTTTCTACTCTGAGCAAGACACCAATACTGTCTTTATGTCCAAATAGAGAAGGGGTACCGTGGTATATTTTTTAACTTTCTTTTTTATTTTTCTCTGGGGAAAACAATGACAAGCCAAAAATGAAATGTGAACGATTTCGAAAATAGCAGTACAGAGAGGTCATGCATTAAAGCATTCAAATCCCAGTAGTTGCACAATAGTTACTAATGTGTACTGCATATGCTTGCTCAGTAGCAAGGTGTTTTTCCGATTTGGCAGTTGTTTTTACATTGTGTAGTGCATTGGCTTTCACCTATTTGTTAACCCATCTTTAAAACACATTGCTATACTTCAGTCTTTGTTATGCTATCTAAATACGCACACAGCACCCGATGATATATCTGGAAGAAAGAGCTGATTTCCATCTCTTTAAAAATGAGTTCTTACATTTTTGTCCAACCAGTTAGGGTGATATGTAGCCCACATCCTCACTGAACTACAGAATATGTTAGTTGTAACCCTAATCTTTGATTTAGCAGCATACAAACTCCCAGGGAAGGTACAAAGGCATCAAAAGTGTGCATGAAAAACTTCACAGGGTTAGGCCCATAATCAGGGAGGCTAGGCCCTATATAAACTTGAAAAACAACACAAGTGCCAGTACTGATATCACTCCACAATATCATTCACAACCATGATCACACACCACAATTGTCTTGACCATCAAATATTTATTCATGTTTTTATTTTGCAAAAAAAACGTTTTAGATATGTTATTCATATAATTCACTGGGAAAACATTTATAGATTTTTCAATACACAGGGATAACGACAATACAATATTTACAACAAGAGAAAAGTCACAAAGTACTACAGCACATAAACAAAACCATGACAACACTCCACAATATCATTCACAACCATGATCACACACCACAATTGTCTTGTCCATCAAATATTTATTCATGTTTTTCTTTTGCAAAAAAAACGTTTTAGATATGTTATTCATATAATTCACAGGGAAAACATTTATAGATTTTTCAATACACAGGGATAACGACAATACAATATTTACAACAAGAGAAAAGTCACAAAAGTACTACAGCACATAAACAAAACAATGACAACATTACATACAATGAATATCAAAGGAAATCTTTAAAGCCCAGGTTCCATTTTCTTTTTTTTTTTTTTTAAAGTGCCGTTGGAGCTTACGTTGTTTTCCAATTCCACTCACTCCTGAAAGGGCAAAACCAAAACAGTGTCCATAGTGAGCTCAGAGAAAAATCACATTTCCTTAAAGATTTAGATTGTTTTGAGCTTCAGTAGTATCACATTTATAATGCACTTGTTTGGTAGATGAAAAATGAAACAAAATAGTTGACAAGTTTTGGTCCCTTCTATATGTATTTTAGGTTTCTCTTCAGGACTCTGAACACTAGAGCGCTGAAAAATAATAACACTTGTATTAACAAAACACTCATTTCATCCTTTCTGTAAAAATCATACCCATCGTACATTCCACCGCACCTAATTTCCTCTTTTCTCCACTGATTCTGATTTTCAAATCAAATTTGATATAAGTTCAAATAATCGTCCATCGATTAACCTCAAATAATCTGTGAAAAGGCAATGCGAGAAAACAATCACTTTATAATCAACTTTGGGACTATAAAAAGCCATTTATGGTCTTTCATCCGAACTGCAAAAGGACTCCCATCTAATGAGGGAGTCATTCCTCAAACCCCAATTCAACAAGATTCCAATTCCATCTCTTTATTGTGAGGCTCCTAGAACAAAATAAACACCAATATCATCCTTGTAAGACAACATAATATTTACAACTTTACAAAAAAAGTACATTGCTCCGTTGAACTAAGAACTCTGTCTTACTCGAGCGCAATAATATTACCACCAATCAACAAGTGCTTCTAAAGTACGACGACCGGGACCCTAGAAAAAGACATTCAAATGCCTCTGCAACTCGCCTAACGATATAAAGAATACATCGTCCATTATGCCTTCAATATTTGTTTTTTTCGAATTAAGTACAGACGTACGTCCACAACATATTTGAGTTATACAGATGCCTGCCAAATACCTGGAAACAGAGCAGTTTAGCCATTGTCTAGATCAAGCTGTTCCACTTTGTGGCCTGTCAAATTACTTCCTGGTATGCTGACCCGATGTCGATGTTTATTGGGCAGTGTACCGGAAGTGCTCTTATCGGTCATATTGGGTTGAAAACTGGCAATAGTGTTATTATGATCAAAAAGGATCAATAAGTCACAACTTGGAGTTGCGTATATCAAGGACTGAATTGCGGAATATGTGGGAATATGTGAAATAAGATTTCTTTGGAAACAGAAAAACGTATCACCAAAACGGTGCATGGGAAACATGGTGCATACAACTGAATGTAGAAGAAAAATCGAGAAGTGGGATTGTAATCAAATGTCGAATCCCAACAACTTTGTTTATGTATAATTCTAAAGTTGACAAGATTCATTGAAACTGTGCTCGTTCTATTATGGCAAACGTTCCGCCTAAGGCGTTTCTGGGAAACGTAGTCCTTTCGAATGTAAATCGAACACAGATACCGAATCCAACGGATGTTGGTTTTGTAAATCAAGGTTCGCATACATCATTGTAGTTGTGCATATACTTGGTAGTAATGAAAACGATTCAAGGCTTAGATTTCCAGTTGTGCGTCAATTTAGAAATCCAAATGGCAATCTTTTTCAATTGTGCATGGAACAATTATTGGGCCCATGGTATTGAATAGGACGTAGTTCATTAAAATACATTCAAAATCGAAAGTGGTGTGTGTGACATCTTCAAAGTTTTCTATCATGACAAAACCATATGTAGGGGAATCAGATGACTTCAATATAATTATTATAAATTATGGAGTTCAGTCATTTCATTAAGACTGTCAAAAGCTGTGTTGAATTTGACTATTAGAAGAGCCTCTGGGTCCCACTTCTTGGGAGTGGGCACAAGGCGCCTTTCTAGCAGTAATCTTCAGTGCAGTAAACTGTGCCGAGATGTATGCTTCAGGGCAGCCGAGTGCGCATTGCTGTCTACTGTTACTTCCCACTACAGGATAGAGTTAGAAAATACAGCATTTGTAACATGTGACAATAGGATAATGCCTACTATGTTATTAATTTGAACATTCATGAAGGCTTTAATCATATGTTTTTACAGACTACTGTTTGTGGTTTCATTTGCAATCGTAACCAGACTAGCTTGGGTGTTTCCTCAAAGATCTAAGAAGTGGGATGAGAAATGGTAATGGTTTGGTTCCATTCCAGGCATCTCATTATTCTGATCGCTCATCCTTGTCCAACCCCTCCATGTTCATTTTGGCTTTGTTTGTTCAGTGCCCATTTAATTTAGAATAAAGCATCATTTCCACTTTGACGTCCTATTACAACTGCCACATTTTCCTTGCATCCATCTGCTTTGGAGAGACCACTGTGAGCACTCCTAGCCACATCTTTCCACATGTCTTCACTCCCCACCCACCAATTCCCCAATAGAATCATTTTTTCTACCTTCCCCATCCTTGACATGGTTGCCTATTCAATTCCCTTTCTCTGCTCACTTCACTGTTCAGGCCCCTTCCTTCATCCATACAGTCACCTCAGTTTTGACTAAATATTGCCGTTCACCCCCCACCCGACTCCTCTGTTTCCTCCATCTGATCTCCCTGCTCTGTAATAAGATATCTGGTCCCCTCCACCCTCTTGCCCAGTTGCTGTCTATGTTCTTCTTCACCCTTCTTCATGGCTGCTCTTTCTACAGCTAGACACTGTCTTGTTGCTTGCTTTTGGGCATGTTATCATTGAGTCTGCTGTCTTTGAGGCCCATCACCAACCACCCACCTCCCAGAGTAGGCATATCAAATATGTAGCCCTGTTCTCTGCCTTTAAGTTCATTGTATTTCCTTTGTACCACAAATATAGACCATCACACAACCCTAGGGGTGTGCATCTCTGCATTCTATATTCTCTCCAGGGATGCAGGTTGCTTTAACACACAACTATAACCCTAAAAGTCTTAAATGTCCCTACTTTCTGACAAAGTAAAAGCACATTTATATGATCAGTATTCTCAACTGGGCCATACAAGTTCATGGGTGTTGGTACTGGACTCGAACTTTAGCAAAATGCAGCATGCATGCAGTAAAACACAAGCATACATCTCCGAGGGTCTAAGACTTAGCTTTGTATCTTTAGCACCTAAATGATGACATTTTGCCGACTTTTCCTTCTGAACGATATTTCTATACTTTCCATCTTATCATGTCAGATTTATACAGCCTTTAAATCACAGAATCTCGATTGGATATGTTCTAGTGCCAATAGAAATGCTTTATTTACTCTTTTCACTGGATTATCTCAAGAATGATGGAGGTGGTATCCTAAACTGTCAAATCCCTTTTAGCCACTTCTGTTGACACTTCTGAAACAACCTGCTTGGATCTAGGTTAATTGCAAATGCAATATCAACATTCTATCACTTAGCTGCTTCAAGATGTCAATGAAGCAGGAGCCTGCACCTTACACCAGCTTGTGGTTGCCAGTCAAGGATCTCTTTAATGCACATAGCAGGCCCATGTCCAGATTCGAGTTTGCAGAATAGCCA
This sequence comes from Calotriton arnoldi, assembly GCA_963921515.1. NCBI lineage: Eukaryota > Metazoa > Chordata > Amphibia > Caudata > Salamandridae > Calotriton > Calotriton arnoldi. The sequence goes on along the minus strand of CAWUFW010002763.1, from coordinate 1,294,465 downwards.
TTGAAAGAACTCCTTGCAATTGTGATTAACTAAGGAGCAAAGCTTACCCGCCCTTAAGCAATTATATCGCAGAATGTCACCAACTTGATCTGAGTGCATTTAATCTTAGCATTTGTACTGCTGGATTTCAGAGTTCATTTTATCACTCTTGGTTTCTGGTACCATTGTGTTTCCCACCATAACAGTGTTTGCCCTGCAGGCCTTAATAGCTAAGTTGTCCAATCTAGATTTTATTGCAGTCCTCTGCTACTTCCTAGTTCTCAAATCTCAAAAACATTTTTCCTAAGAATTTTATATTTTAGTCTTTATTCCCCAAAAAGCTATCTACTTGAAGCTCAATATATATATATATATATATATATATATATATATATATATATATGGTAGAGGCAGATGAGCTGTAGATTATATACTGGTGCATAGATCGCCATCTGGTGTTGGGCTCGGATGTTTGCACTTTGTTTTTGTCTTGGAAGAAGTCTTTGTAGTCACGAGGTAGGTGACTCCTCCTTAGGGTGATAGTGCGCATGGGCATCGACTCCATCTCCAGATTGTTTTTTTCCGCCATCGGGTTCGGATGTGATTCGCTGCGCTCCGTGTCGGTGTCGTTTCTCGAACCCCCTTCGACGCGCAATCCCTCACCACTCGACGGTATTGTCTCGATCGCGTTTCCTTTCGACACGCATCTTCGAAAAATATAAAATTATCGCCCTACATCTTCGATGCGGGCTGTTGGGCCTATCCGTGCCGATCACGCCAGCAGTCAATGGAAAGAACTCCTTTTAAAAAAATGCCCCGGGTGTGGTGCTAAGTTCCCACACACGGACTTACACCAGGTTTGTAATCTCTGCCTCTCCCCGGAGCACGAGGACAAGAACTGCGAGGCCTGTGCATCTTTCAGGTCGAAGAAAACCATCTGTGACTGTCTGGCTCGAAGTCACGAAATGTCCCGCAAAAGCAGCTCGGTTCCAGACATCTTCAGACCAGATCCCGAAATCCAGCCAGAACAACAAGCTGATGAAGGAGAGATTTCCGTCTCCGAAGCCAACGACTCCGACATCGAAGACGAGGCAGTCACACCAGCTCAGCGGTCCGTGAGTACCGAGATCCCTCTCCTGCCCAACCCCAAACAAAAGGCTCCGGTAACACCTTCGCCCTCTGGCTCAGGTCGACACCGGCAACACATTTCAGACGCCCTGCCCTCAGGCCGGCTATGAAACCGAAAGAAAAGCCTTCCGGCTCGAGCCAACACCGTTCCGGTGCCGACAAGTCACCTTCGGCACCAAAGCCCAAAACCAAAGATGTGCCACACCCTTCTTCCTCGACGCTGAAGCCCTCGGCGTCGAAACAAACAAAGGACAAACCTTCGGACCCGAAAAAACCTTCGGACCCGAAAAAGGTCTCAGAGCCACAAACTCCTATACCAAAAGCTAAAGAGTCCAAGACCCCACAGAAAGCTTCAGAAACAAAGGCAAAAGAACATTCTGACCCTAAACCTTCGGCACCGAAAAAGGACATTGTACCCAAACAACAGTCTGTGCCAGATTTTTCGGATCCAAAGCAAAAAACACTACACATTCACCCACAAACCGGTCACGTTGTCGCCAAACCTCCTAAAAAGAGGAAACTGGACACTTCACCAGACTCTGAAATACCCATTAAACAGAGAGAAATGGGCACTAATACTTCTCCACCTCCCTCTCCTTCTCCAGCTGATCCTAATTTGTTAATTTCTCCAGCACACTCCCCACAACATACATTTTCACCTCAACCACAGGATGATTATAATGATGGGGATGGGAACGGAGTTCCAGAAAGGGATGATGACGCACATACCATCCCACACGATGTAGATCCTTGGGATGATTACAATACAGATCCCGATCCACACAATGACCCGGACCTCTAACCCTTAGGCCATCACCACTAGATGATAATATTGGGTTTGCGCAAATAATTAATAGGGCTGCTCAATACCACGGGGTACAATTACACTCTGATCCCTTAGAGGAAGACTTTTTATTGGAAACATTTGCACCCTCACAAAAGTCCACACACACCCTACCAATGCTAAAAGGCATACTAAAACATGCACCAGAGGTGTTTAAAGACCCTGTCAGAGCCAGGATCCTGAACACCAGGGTGGACAAAAAATATAAGGCAGCTCCCAATGACCCAGTGTACATCAGAGGTCAGGTCCCTTTAGATTCTCTTGTGGAGTCTAATGCACGCAAGAGGGCTAATTCACAGAGCACAGGCGACGCTCCTCCTCCTGATAAGGAATCAAAACTCATAGACTCATCTGGCAAACGAATTGCGTCACAGGCTGCAAATCACTGGCGGATTGCCAACGCCCAAGCTTTGTTAGCCAGATGTGACAGAGCTCACTATGATGAGCTTGAAAAGCTTATGCAACATCTGCCTGACCAATATAAGAACAAAGCTAATGACCTTATACAGGAGGGTAAACTAATAACCAACACATCTATAAAATGTGCCCTCGATGCGGCTGATACAGCATCTCGTGCTATTAATACCAGCGTTTTACTACGCAGGCACGCTTGGCTCCGCATATCTGGATTCAAGCAACAGGTGCAATCCACTATTCTTAATCAGCCTTTCGACAAAGAGCATCTTTTTGGGCCCACAGTCGACACATCTTTAGAAAAGATGAAAAAAGATACTGAGACTGCCACGTCCATGGGGGCCTTGCAATTGTCTTCCCCTAGAGGCTCTTTTTGTCGCTCCTTTTACAGGGCTGGCTCCAAAACCACTGGCTCAGAACATCCCTCTTCATCATATAAAAGTCCCAATCAAACTACCTCCAGAGGATATTTTCGAGGAGGATACAGGGGTAAGAACAATAAGGGAAGAGGCCGCTGTAACAACACCTGCAGCTCCCCTACCACCAAGCAGTGACTTCCCCCCGATCATTCCACTCCTGTCGGGGGACGTCTCTCACAGTTCCTACCTGTCTGGAACGCCATCACAACAGACAGGTGGGTAAGACAAATTATCCAGTATGGTTATTGCCTAGAACTCACCTCCACTCCCCCAAACATTCCTCCCAGACAACGTCCAATGTCCTCGGAACATCTGACGCTTCTAAAACAAGAGGTTCTCTCTCTATTACAAAAACATGCAATAGAACCAGTCCCCTCGCCTCATCAAGGCACAGGGGTTTACTCCCTATATTTTCTAATTCCAAAAAAGGACGGCTCTCTCAGGCCAATATTGGACCTCAGACCGTTAAACCTTTACATTCAGTCAGACCCCTTGCACATGGTCACTCTCCAACAGGTGCTACCACTGCTTCAACAAGGCAACTTTCTCTCCACTCTGGATTTAAAGGATGCCTACTTTCATATTCCCATTCACCCCGCTCACAGGAAATATCTCAGGTTCGTGGTAGACGGTCAACACTATCAGTTCAAAGTCCTCCCGTTCGGGGTTACCACAGCACCCAGAGTCTTCACAAAGTGCCTCGCAGTAGTATCAGCTCACTTACGAAGACAACTTATTCACGTGTTCCCTTATCTGGACGACTGGCTCATAAAAGCCAAGTCACACAACAGCTGGGTGCAACACACACACAAAACAATCCAGTTGCTTCACCAATTGGGATTCACGGTGAACCTCACCAAGTCCCACCTCCAACCGTCCAACACACAACAATATCTAGGAGCTACAATAAACACTTCAAAAGCTCTAGCATACCCCAACCCATTCAGGATATGCAACATTCAAGCTCTAATATCACAATTTCAGCCTCAACACTCATTACCAGCTCGAGTGTTCATGCAGTTAATCGGGATGATGGCCTCTTGCATTCTCATCGTCCCTTATGCAAGACTCCAAATGCGTCCCTTACAGGAGTGTTTGGCACGTCAGTAGAACCAGGCTCAAGGTCAGTTAACAGATCTGGTGTTGGTGGACAGCCGCACACATCGCTCTCTGCAGTGGTGGAACACACAAAACCTTTCCAAAGGGCGGCCGTTCCTCGACCCGGTTCCACAGATAGTGCTAACAGCAGACGCATCGATCACCGGCTGGGGAGCTCATCTTCAAAACCATACCATTCAGGGCATATGGACCCCTCAGCAAAAACAACGCCACATAAATTACCTGGAATTACTGGCAATTTTTCTGGCATTAAAATCCTTTCAACTCCATCTGGTAGGCAAAGCTGTCCTGGTCCGTACAGACCGCATAACAGCAATGTACTACATACAGAAACGGGGGGGACACACTCTCTACAGCTTTCACACCTAGCTCAAAGCAGATGGAGATGGGCCATTCCGCAAAACATATATCTCCTTGCAGAACACCTCCCAGGGGTACACAATCAGATTGCAGTTCTGCTCAGTCGTCAAACACAGCAGATCCACGAATGGGAACTTCATCCTCAAGTTCTTCTTCTATTCTTTCACATGTGGGGCCACCCGGAAATAGATCTGTTTGTCACACACCAGAACGCAAAATGCCCAACCTTCGCGTCCAGGTATCCACACCCATTGTCCAAAGGCAATGCGCTATGGATGAACTGGTCAGGCAAATTTGCTTACGCTTTTACGCCTCTCCCGCTAATTCCGTTAGTGGTTCGGAAGCTCAAACAGCATTCCCTCACAATGATCCTGGTTGCTCCAACATGGGCCCGACAACCATGGTTCACAACCCTCTTGGAACTATCAGTAGTTCCTCATCAAAAGCTACGCCTCTCACCCAAGCTTCTCACTCAGAACCATGGAGAGATGAGACATCCAGATCCCAGTCAACTCAACCTTGCGATCTGGCACCTGAAGTCTTAGAGTTTGGCTACCTCAATCTCCCGCCAGACTGCATGAACATCATTAAAGAGGCTAGACATCCTACCACCAGAGCATGCTACGCAGCAAAGTGGAAACGATTTGTAATTTACTGTACAAGTAACAAAATCAATCCACTAGATGCTTCTATTCAAAACATTATCTGTTATCTCTTGCACCTACAACAATGTAACCTAGCATATACATCCATAAGACTACATCTCGCTGCAATAGCAGCTTATCTCCAAAACAGACAACACTTGTCTTTGTTTAGAGTACCCGCTATCAAAGCATTTATGGAAGGACTTAAAAGAATAATTCCACCCAGAGTTCCACCCTCTCCAGTATGGAATTTAAATATTGTCCTTACCAGACTCATGGGTCCCCCATTTGAACCTCTACACAAATGCAAACTACAGTTCCTCACTTGGAAAGTAGCCTTCCTTGTTGCTATCACATCTCTTAGAAGAGGTAGTGAACTCCAGGCATTAACCATACAAGAACCATTTTTGCAAACCCATCATAACACAGTGGTTCTTAGAACTAACCCAACATTTTTACCTAAAGTCGTTTCTGCCTTCCACTTTAACCAGTCTGTTGAACTCACAGTTTTTTTCCCTCTACCAGACTCAGTGGCAGAACGGGCTCTTCACACGCTAGACGTTAAAAGAGCAATACTTTACTACATTGAAAGGACAAAATCCTTGAGAAAATCTAAACAACTCTTTGTGGCTTTCTCCCCACCTCATAAGGGCAATCCCATTTCAAAAGCGGGGATTGCAAGGTGGATTGTTAAATGCATCCAAATATGCTATCTTAAAGCCAAACGCACATTAACTATTCCCCCTAGAGCTCATTTCACTCGTAAACTAGGGGCTTCTATGGCATTCTTAGGGAACATTCCCCTAGATGACATCTGCAAAGCAGCAACTTGGTCTACACCTCACACTTTTACAAAACACTATTGTGTAGATGTGCAAGCAAAACAACAAGCTAATGTGGGCAAGGCTGTATTAAGAACACTTTTTCAGACCACTGCAACAGATACAGGTAGCCACCGCTAAGGAGATAACTGCTGTATAGTCTATGCACAAGTATATAATCTACAGCTCATATGCCTCAAACGGAAAATGCTACTTACCAGTATGCATCTGTTCTTGGCATGTAGAGCTGTAGATTCATATACGCCCACCCGCCTCCCCGGATACCTCGATCTGTTCCAGTACTATCTTACTTAGATACATTACACATGGACATCTCTTTCTATTTCTTACTGACTCCATCATAACCCTTCATGGCGAAAACAATCTGGAGATGGAGTCGATGCCCATGCGCACGATCACCCTAAGGAGGAGTCACCTACCTCGTGACTACAAAGACTTCTTCCAAGACAAAAACAAAGTGCAAACATCCGAGCCCAACACCAGATGGCGATCTATGCACAAGTATATGAATCTACAGCTCTGCATGCCAAGAACAGATGCATACTGGTAAGTAGCATTTTCCATATATATATATCTTATTATGCTCTGTTTGGTGTGAGATTGTCAGTACATCACTGAAATATCAAAGATGTTTAGTATAAGCAACTTTTCATTTCATGCACATATCCATGTTTTTAATGCCTTGGAAAAAGGTCAACTTTCCTCTTCTGGATGTCACCTTAAACTTAATTCTAAAAATGAAAGTGTCATTTTGTTGCAATTCCATTGCAGTCTCAGCTTACAGCAAATAATAGCAGCTAATATATTGCTTGGTTCATAACACCTACGTATTAGTTAGCACCAAGGGCTCGTTGCTATGTAAGCCAATCAATATTTATTTAAAAACATTTATTTAATTTCATTTGGTTAAAGAGCTTTTTATGCTTGTATATAAGTTATACATTAACTCAACTAACCTTCAAAATATGTACAAAACCTACAAAACACTAGTCCATGTTTTCAATTTTTTAAGCACAACAATAATTTTTGGATTGTATTAATTGCTGAAGGGAAGCTCTCATCATGAGTTCAAGGTTTCTCCTTTCTATTCAAGAAAATGCCGGTGAAGCTATTCAATTTTTCGTTTGTATATGCCACATCTTGTGAAAAGTTGACTCTTTTCGTGGTATTTCAGTTCTTTGTTGAGCTTTTCTTATTCAAGAGTTGTACAATAAAGATTCAAAAACCAGTCGCCACGCAGGGTGAGAAAATCAACTGAATTAAATGCTATTCCTAAGTCCAACTGTATACCATATCTTCTTTAAAGCAAAAAATAATTGATAACTAAAACCAAATGAAGAGGAAAAGGAGAAGGAAGACACACACCCGCAGCAGGGAGGAAAGATGAAATTGGTTAAAACCCATATGGAAGAAATAAGATATGGTGGCAATCTATCCACATCTTCCAACACATCCAGCAATAGGGGTCGAAGGCTGGGAAACCCAAAAAGGGAGGGGCCAGGGTGCACAGAATAGGGGTCTGTATGAAATATGAAGCAGGACGTGTTCTACGTAGACACCTTACATAAATAGGTGAGCTCGATACTGCAATCATTAAGAAAAGAGCATTATCATACATGTTGTCCAACCAGATCGGCAGTGTAGATTATATAGTCGACTTCCAAAGATGCAGGCTCACCAATTTAACAAACCCCTAGAGCGGTGAATAGCCATCTACAAACATGCTGATTCACTGAAGCGAGGTCGGACGCATCATGTAGTAGCACCAACCGGGCTGTCAAAGGTCTGTCCACCCCAAGGGCCCTTCTCATATGTTCCCAAACGTGCGTCCAGAATGCCTTCTGATGGTCACATTCCCATAAAATATGAACTATATCGCAGTCTGGTAAACCACATCTCCAACAGCATGAATCCACAGCAAGTTGGGCTCTCTGTAACTTTACTAGGGACCAGTGCCAACGGTGCCGGATCTTAAAAAGACGTAAGCCACCCTTCTCTGATGTGGAGTAGAGCTTAGCAACTTGTAGTCTCGGTCTCTCCGAGCCCCAAATAAATTGAGAGATGGAGCGCAGTATGCTCCGCAGGTGAGGATTTTATTCTATTTGATAAAATGTGTCAAACCATGTACATTGAGAGAAAGTACCTTTAAGGGTCTTTGAAGTGTGAGGCCCGACACGGTATTGATGAGAGCAACTAGGTTGTGGCTGCAATCCTGAGTGGAAAAAAAACACCTGGCATACAGTGGGAAATCCAATATAAGGGCTATAAGATTGCTTATGATAATGAGGAACTCTTAGGGTAGGGGGAAAGGGTAAGTGCTTGTGATAGGAGAGGTGGATGGAAAGGAGATATTACCAGAGACACTCAGTGGAAGTGGAAAAGTCAGTGTCAAGGACAGAAATAGATCTCAGAGCCCCAAGAGAACTCTTATAGACCTTGAAATAAAATCTGTATGCAGGTTACGAGAGAAGGCACAGAAACCGATGGGAGCGGGCCGCCCACCAATGCGAGAAGTCCTTTAGGTCCATTAGATTAGAAGACAAAACACTAAAATGGGGAATAGTAAGGAGGGAAAGCTGCTCTGAAGACATAAAATAGAAGTAAATTATAACAGGACCCAGGGATTAAAATCGCCTTTCAGCCTTTGAAATCTAAATCTGCACCCTCCTCATGATAAAAGTGCATGTACAGATTTTTTTTTTTCTACAGAGCCCTTGCTTAAAAACTAGAGTTTGTGCAAATTGTGCATTTCTATTAAATATAACCAATTTTCCATTTTTAAGGCAATCACCTTGGTCAGTTTACTGAACTCATTGCAGAGCACTATTTCTTGACCTGCTGTGGTCTTCTCATGAACTAGTGCACGGAAGAAAACAATTTACATTAATCTGTTTTGTTTCTGGACAGTATCATACCTGCCTCTAAGGCAATCCTAATAAAGAGGAATAAATGTTTCTCAATATAATTAAACCTCTTTAAAAAAGGGTGGAATGTGATCATGGAGAAGCAGAGAAAGGGAAAAGAGCGTACGTTTATTTTGACTAATATTCCGCTTTATGATATAGCTCAAAATAGCCATGGAAACATTGCTAGAACAAGTAAGAAATACATTCTACTAAAAATAAATCTCAAAATCTGAGGAAAGAGAAAGACACCCATTTTCTGCCTTTGCAAAGGCAATATTGATGATTTCTATTTTTTCGATCTTCGACCTATGAGTTAGGCTCTGGATGCTGGCAATACACATTTTGAAGAGATTGAAAAAGTGCATATCACCTGGGACAAAAAGCCTTACAACATCTGTTTACAAATATAAGCTCATATCACCTGATTAGTCATACAGGAGGACTTTAGGTCTTTACATATCCATTTGTTTGCATTATACTATGCATTGAGTGGTCACCATCCGCTAGCTAAAAAATTGTTTGGGATTGCTTTTTATAAAGCTCTAAATGATGACTACTTTATTGAAACTTACCACATAATGTTATTAACAACTGCTCTGTCTTATTTTAGTCGTTCACCTTTGTTGAGCTTTTCTATGGCGTCTGGACCAATAGTCTAGGCCTCATCTCTGATGGATTCCACATGTTCTTTGACTGCTCAGCTTTGGTTATGGGCCTCTTTGCTGCTTTAATGTCCCGGTGGAAAGCAACACGCACATTCTCCTACGGGTGAGTCAATTCCATTGTGTAAACTTAGTCCCGTTAACTTTTAAACACACTAAACATTCAAGTCGCAGTAATTAAAGCAGGTTTACAGTGAGTCAGTGTTCTTTATATTAAAAGTTTGTGTTGCATATCATTTATTTATTGCATTAACAGTCTTGAACTCCTATTAGTAGACTTTTGGTAAGTAAGCATAAGCAGTAAAGCTGGCATTTTAAGTTATTCTGACTTGCTCAATGTTGCTGCTGATAAATAAAAACCAGCTGTAGCCCTTTGAGGTTTAATGTGCACTCTCTTTCTGTACAACAAAACTACTTCATTTGCACATAACCAAACTGATATTGCTCATTGTACTTTTAACCAAGAAGCATATACCCCAAAGGAATGGATTGTTATGGTGTGTTCAAAAAGGTGATATATACGGGGACGGGGCAGACCCCTTTCCCTCCTGTACATTGATGAATACCCAGAGTCATTGTTCAAGACACTATTTCTTAGAATATGTGGGAGGATTGTCAGTCCTCTGAGATACCACATGTTGAAACCGTTTCTTGGACAGCTGCGACACTCAATCGGTGCAAGAAATTCAAATCGCAGATGACATCATATCTATGGATTGAGTTGGGGCAACTGTGTTTAAACACAGCAACTTTGCAGCGTGAATCTTTTCTGAAATCCTATGCTGTGCATTATTCCATCATCTAGTGGCTGGGTCCTGAATTCTCCACTTTTTTTGTTGTCTTTCTACTTTTGTATTTTGTTGTTGGATGTCAGTGGATCCTCCTGTGTCATTTTATGCCCTCCCCCAGAAGCTCCCAATGTTGGTCACCATCTTCAGATTCTTCTTTTTTTCCGCCATTGGGTCTGGATGCTTGGCTGAAGGCTCTGCAACATGAGGAAGAAAACATGTGAGAAGAAGTTCATGAAAAGTTCGCCGAAAGATTACAGCAAATTCAGAGAAGAACATTCACAACAAGGTACTGGAGGGGAATCCTAGAGGGAAGGAGAGGATTTTCCTCAACGGTTTATAGAATGCCCAGACAGGGGCCTCCCTGTACGGCCTAATGGAGAAGACTCCATTCCAGTTCTGCCTGAATTGCCACCACAAATTTGTACTCAAGGACCAACACCATTTCTGCAACCTCTGCTTGCCCATAAACCATTGAAGCCAAGACTGCAACGCCTGTGCCTGGTTCAAATCGAAGACGCTGAGGGCGAGGGAGAATCAGAGACCGGCACATTACACCATGCAGGAGCTGAAACCAACTCCGTACCTAAGAGACGTGGTATTGTCGAGCAATGAGGAGAATAACATCGCAGAAGGTGCCAAGAGGGAAACGTCCAACGCCGACCTGAGGATCATCAAGGCCGAAACCCAAGCAACCAAAGGACAAGAGATTGGAGGTAAGAGATGCAATGACCCCAAAAAAATTATCAGTCTAAAAGTAGTCTAAGGGAGCCTCGTCGTTAACACTCGCTGACCGGAGGCAGGCCCTGAGATACAGATCCCGTTGGATCCCTCGAAAGGGACACCACAGGAGAAAAATCTCCTGATAAGTCTCAGTTGTCGAAGGACGGACAAGGGAGGGGCGCTTCGGCATTGAAAAAGGAGAGTTCTCAAGACGAACATTGAAGCTCGATAACTGATACGTCATAGAAGGATTCTTCAACTTCAAAGAGAAAATCTACTTTGAACCTCAGTCCTGAGGAACTCTCAGCGGAGATCGAGAGAAAGCAGAGGCGCCTCAAGGCCATAATGACAGCGTTACTTCAGAAGAAGACAGACTTCAGCGAAACCTTGAAGGGATTTCGAATTCCACTGAAAACTTCAACGCCGAAAGACCATTGCATTAAGTACGTCGAAGATATCAAACCTCCTTTAACACCTTAACTGCAGGAAGAGGAAGAGGAACTCTTCTACGAAGAAGAAAAGCAGGAAGGGCTGGGCATGTTTTAAGGCTCAGAAGAATCAGAATACACAGATTCACAGTGGCAGGATGTGGAGACTGACTCCCCAGGGGAGGGGGTAGACTGCTATCCATCGAGGCCTTCGCCTCTGGTGACATTGGGATGTATAACCAAGTTATCAAGAAGGCTGAGGACAAGTATGGAGTGCAGCTGGAGGAGGAGAGACCACAGTCTTGTTTCCTGCTGGAAACCCTGTTGCCATCCCAAGCCAGGGACCAGTTACTTCCAATGCTACCTAGTGTCCTAGACCATTGAAGGGTGGCATTCATGGAGCCCGTCACTTGTAGAGCTGTGACTCCAAGGGTGGAGAAAAAGTATAAATATTCATCCAAGGACCCAGCCTACATCAAGGGTACAGTGCCGGCTGATTTGATCATCACCTCGATGGCACAGAAGAGGGCAAACCTCCCTTTAACATCGGGGCAGACTCCTGACAAGGAGAGCAAAAGGATGGACCTCATGCGAAGAAAATTTGAGAGTAGCGCTGCCAATCAGTGGCAAATTGCAAATTCAAATAGCCTCCTAGACAGACGTGCCTACTAGCACTGGGAGGAAATGGATGAACTTATGAAGCACCAGCCAGACGAGTACAAAAAAAGAGCCGCACACCTGGCAGAAGAAGGCAAACATATTGCCAACACATGCCTAAAATCGGCATTGGACGCGGCGGACATAGCAAGCCACCAGATGATGACTGGTTGTGCGACCCTTCTCTCTCTGCGAGAAGCTTGTTAGAGCATATGATGGCTCATGCGGGCTCATCTCCAACACCTACAGTATGCTCCAACACTCCATCCCCCCTGTATCCACACCTACCAAACCGTATGTCAGTCAAACACAGCGGAAGGGCATATCACCCAAGCAATCAGACACACCGTGGCGGGACATAACCAAAACATACCGTAGCATCTCCCTTCGGGAAACGGCATATAAGCTCATGTTCCAATGGTATTACTCACCTACACGTCTCTCTCTTATCTATCCTGGCACATCCTCTCTGTGCTGACAATGTAAAATACAGACCGAGAGTACTTCTGTCACATATGGTGGTCCTGCACCCTCATCGCTACCTTCTGAAAGGCGGTGCTAAGTTATATTAAAGCCACTCTAGGGTACCCTCTCCCACTCTCTTATACTGTGATCGTCCTGGGGATTCGCCCTCTAGACTTGAAAGCGATGACCCATGCTGATTGAACACTTATTAGTTAAATGCTCCAGGCAGCCAGACAACTTGTAGCCCTAGCATGGAAGAAGACCTCCCTCCTCCATGGCACAATGATTCTCTCACCTATGGCATACCTTCGCAATGGAACATCTGTCCCACAACCTTAATGGCACAGAGTCCAAATTGTAATCTGTGTGGTGAACCCTAATACAGTACCTCAACCAAATACATTTACCTGCTTTAACCCACTAAACTGAGAGCGCTTCAGCTATTTAGCTGACCTGCCCTCGATGGCTCCTTGATTACCCGCTTGACACGACATTGCTGTGTAATAGGGAGCATACCTGTTGCCCCTTGCTGCCTTAATGATGATCCAACAACTAGGCACACCACCAGCCTTGACCTGGACCCCCTTCCCATGTTCTTGTTGTATTTTTGTTTTTGTGTACACTCTTATAATAACTAACCGAATGGTGACCTGATGCACCATAGATAATCTGATGTTATGCTCTGTTAACAATGAGTAATGATACATCTCAAATGCTTTGATAACTGCCAATCTGCACCTCAATCTGCACTCTGTAAACTTCATCTGTGTTGTAATGCTGCAATGATAGTCACCTGCTGAAGTTGTGTTTTGAAAAACAAAAAACATTATTAAAGAGAGTTTCAGTAAAACAAAGTCAATGAGATTGCAAAATCCATGGGAGTGTTGCAATTTAGAGGAGGTATAAGAAGATGGACAGTGCCATCATGTAGACGCTCTGGTAGAGTCAGCTTCCAATCGGGAATATCACACCAGGCCTTCCAGGAAAGCAGTCAAATTTCAACATCCCAGCTGCACTGGCAGTACCAGCCACAAGGACGGCAGGCCTTTTGTGGAAGAACACAGGGAAGGGAACAACCTCACAGGGGATGGACATCCCCCACTAACAAGTGACTTGCCAAAAAGAAATCACAGCCTCTCACACACACCACCAGTGGGAGGCAGAGTAAAGAACTTCCTTCAGGAGTGGAAGAAGATAACATCAGACAAATGAATCCTGAACATTATCCAGTTTGCATATTGCATAGAATTGGGCAAGATACCTCCAGCAAGGGGACCAAAAAAGAAGGTCCATTCAAAAGAAGAAACATCTTGTCTACTAAAATAGGTACAGGAGTTGCTGGAAAAAGAGCAATGGAGAAGATCAACAAGGGAAATTACTCAACATATTTCCTCATACAGACGGTAGATCGGTCTCTGCGCCCAATTCTAGACCTCGTATTCATAAGCAAATATATAAAAACACAAAGATTCAAGATGACGGCGTTACAGGAAGTTATCCCACAGTTGCAAAAAGGAGATTACATAACTATAGAGCTAAAAGACACCTACTTGCACATCCCAATGAATACAAAACAGAAAATACTTAAGGTTTGTGGTGAACCAGACTCGCTACCAGTTCACAGTTTTGGTATTTGGGATGCAATCAGTGCCTAGAGTGTCTGGCAGCAGTTGCTGCTCACTTAAGAAGACCGGGCATACATGTCTATCCTTACCTGGATGACTGGTTAGTAAGAGCAAACCCCTACAACATGTGCAGAGATCATATGCAGCATGTAATGACAACACTATTTACTTTGGGATTCTCAATAAACATAGAAAAGTCATCACCCACACCAGAGCAAGAAAAAAATGTTTCTGGTAGCAAGGATCAACTCAATCCAAGGGAATGTTTATCCAAGATAGAGAAGAATACAATCCTTATTGCTGGAAACTCCCTTTGCCAGAAGGGGCAAGCTCGAACAGTGAGGACAGTGGGGAATTTGTTAGGGAAAATGGCATCATGTATTCCTTTGATTCCATATGCAAGACTACACATGAGACCAATCCAGGAATGGCTTCACAACTAAAGGTCACCAGCAACAGAGAGTTGGGACGATCTAATGATTGTCACACAAAAATTACAGAAGGAGATGGAATCATATGGGTTTGGTAGCTCACATGGATCCGCTCAAAGTGCGAGGAGTCTGAAAAGAACAGGATGCCGTACAACATATCAAAATTCTGGAGCTAAGGACAGTGTTCCTAGCCTTAAAAGCCTTTCAGAAAGAGCTATTAGGATGGACAATATTGATCCAACCTGACAATATAACTACAATGTTTTACATCAACAAACAAGGAAGAACTCAATCCCTTGCCCTATCAAGATTAGCCCAAGAACTCTGGAAGTGGGCAATACAGAGGAAGATGGACATAACAGCAGTTCATCTACCAGGCGAGGACAATGTCGAAGAAGACAGACTGAGCAGACAGGCAACATGCTCTCACGAATGGGAGCTAAATCAGAGTACTCAAAAAGAACTTGTGGAGTTGAGGAACACCAACAATAGATCTATTTGCAACCCCAGTGAACGCTTAAAAATGCCAAAGCTTTACCTCCAGACAACCATACCACCAATCCCTAGGGAATACTCCGTCGATAGACTGCTCAGGGATATTTACATATGCTTTTCCCCCGATCTCACTGTTACGCAGAGTGATCAGCAAATGCAGAGATGCAAAATGGCTCTAATACTGATTGCCCCTCAGTGGGCAAGACAAACATGGTTTTCAGAGCTAATAAAGCTAGTGCAAGGGAACATTCTGAATCTACCATCACAACAAGGCCTGTTGTCAATGGAAAATGGAAGGGTACTACACCCAGAACCAGAGTCTTTGAGCCTGTCAGCATGGCTCCTGAAGACTTAGAATTCGTCATCTAAAGCTAGCAGAGATCTCAGTGGCTGTTCTAAGAGAAGCAGGAAAGCCAGCAACAAGGGAAGTTTTACATTGCTAAATGGAAGAGTTACTCGCTATGGTGTCTTAAAAAAGGATTATTTAGGAAGAAAACCTAACATAACATGTATATTTGCAAAGCGCACGTTCACCCGTGGGCATCTTGGCACTGAATAACAGATGTTTGTTACCCAACTCAAGGGTACTCATTTCATCAACCTCAGATGGATGAAAGGCTGCCGGGATTTGAACCTGTGACCATGAGGTCGAACACAGGCCCCTACAGTGGGCGAATTAGTCCACTAAGCCACCAGACCCAGCAATAGTGTTAAAATATCTAACACATCTTATAGACTGCAAGTTAACATATGCATCTTTAAAAGTACACTTAGCAGCTATAGTGGCCTACACAAGAAGTCACATAGGGAGAAGGTTCTTCACAACACCAGTCTTGGAAGGGGCAAAAAGAATCGCACCACCAAGAAACGTACCTGCACACACATGGAATCTAAATGTGGTACTCACACAATTAATGAAGACACCCTTTGAACTGATGCACAAGGCCACATTAAAAATGCTTTCCATAATGACAGCATTTCTAGTGGCCATAACATCCCTGCGCAGGATGAGTGAAATACAAGCACTCATGATTCAAGAACCATACCTTCAGGTTCACAAGGACATAATCGTCATGAGGCAGCAGGCTGGACTACGGAAACGCCCTCTACGCAGGAACGACGGCTAAGCTCCTGAGACGGCTGCAACGCATCCAGAACGCCTCTGCACGTCTTATCCTCGACATCCCCCGACGCAGCCACATCACACCCCACCTGAGAGACCTGCACTGGCTCCCTGTCAACAAGAGGATAACCTTCAAGCTCCTCACCCACGCACACAAAGCACTCCACAACTCCGGACCACCCTACCTCAACAGACGACTCAGCTTCTACACCCCCACCCGCCAGCTCCGCTCGACCAGCCTCGCCCTCGCCACAGTCCCCCGCATCCGGAAAACGACCGCCGGCGGCAGATCCTTCTCCCACCTCGCCGCCAAGACCTGGAACACCCTCCCCACCAACCTCCGACAGACCCAAGACCTACTGGCCTTCAGAAGACTCCTCAAGACCTGGCTCTTCGATCAGTAGCAGCACCACCCCCCTCTTCCCCCAGCGCCTTGAGACCCTCGCGGGTATGTAGTGCGCTTTATAAGTGACATGATTGATTGATTGATTGATAGGACAGACCCGCATTTCTTACCTAAGGTAGTTTCCCACTTTTTTTCCAAAAATCAAGCAGAGAGAGCGTTACACAAGGTGGACTCAAGACGCACCATTATGTACTGCATTAAAAAGACAAAAACCATCAGCAGGACAAAACAACTATTTGTCTCCTTTGCAAACAGCAATATGGGAAACCCTGTAACTAAGGGCACAATCGCCAAGTGAATCTCCCAAACTATTCAACTGTGCCACACAAGTGCAGGTCAGAAACGAATTTCAACCCCAAGGGCACACTCGACAAGGAAAAAAGGAAACAGTTGCCTTTCTAGCGAATACACCCTTACAGGAGATATGTATGGCAGGAACCTGGTCATCAGTTCACACATTCACGAAACAATACTGCATAGACATTCGAATGAACCAGGAAGCTCAAGTGGGACAAAAAGCCTTACAACATCTGTTTACAAATATAAGCTCATCTTCAACCCAACCGCCGCAGAACTAACAAAACTACTACAAAATCTATGCACAGCATATGAATCCAGAAAAAAATGATTCACGCTGCAAAACATATAGTTTCTTACCTGTAGGTGTAGTTTTGCAGTTTGAAGCATTTTCTGTATTTAAAAGTGACACACCCCTACCTCCACCAAGAAGATGGAAGGACAGAGCAGACAGAAAAAAAGGGGGAAAAAAAGAACTCTGAAGATGGCGACCTAACGTGCAAGCTTCCAGGGGAGGGCATACGATGTCACAGGAGACACCAAATGGGGGGTCCGTCAATGCCCAACAACAACAAAAAAACAAATTAGAAGAAGGACTACAAAAGACAAGTGGAGATTTCCAGACCCAGTCACTAGATGGCAGAATAATGCACAGCATGAGAATACAGAAATGTCTTCAAGCTGCAAAACTACACCTACAGGTAAGAAACTATGGGCCTTATTACGATGTCGGTCGCAGTTGCTAAGTGGTGTCTGCAGTCCCGACACCACAATTACAATGTGACCGCACATGGTGCGGTCGCATACTCATTTCTCAATGGGAGCTTGTGCTACGGCTGAAAACCGTCCGTAGCGCAAGCTCCCATAGAGAAATGGGAGATTATGTTCATCCCTGCACTGCTGGCAGGCACCTCAAGGTGCCTGCCACACGGTGCAGGGATCAACAGGAGGGCGCCATAGGTGCCCCCTCGGCCCCCAACTGGAGGCCGTAAGAAAAAGAGGGCCCTGCTAGGGTCCCCCAAACTCACTTTCCGGCAGGCTTTCCATGTCGGAACGCCCGGCATGGAAAACCTGTTGGAAACCGAGCATCGTAATCCCAACGGCAGAAACGCCGTCCATTGGGACTATGTGCCGGTCTCCGACTGGCCGACAGGCCCCTTGAGCCCATTGGAATCCAGCCGGAATGACCGGCCAGTTTCACTTCCGACCGCCTAAATTGTAATTAGGTGGTCGTAAGTGAAACTGACGGTGAGTGTCGGAAAGCCTCCGACCTGTGGTCGGAGGCTTTCCGACACTCATTGTAAATTGGCCCCTAAATGTTAAATAGCCTATTAGTAGTGTTTTAGATGACGATATTGTGTGTTATTGTAAAAACTGACTGGGGCCACAATAAAGGAAGCATTTAGAAGAGATGATTAATCCTAGGAGACTCATTAATTTTGACAGAATTCACAACCCAGAGTAAAGGTGAAGCCATTGATCCAGGTCTAATTGGAGTTGGCAAAGTAGCATTATTACAGACTGCATTGAAGATGTTGTGAATTTCCCACAGTACTAACACCTAATTTTCCGATCACACAACAAGAATCTTATACTTCTGATTGTCTTGGATAGTTGTATCAAGTAGCAACACCTAACCCAACAGGTTCTTTGAATGCTGTTAAGTGAGAAGGACCATGTGAAAACAACAGGAATGCCCACACCAAGTACAGTTTTAATGTAATTTAATGGATACCCTTCATTTACTCATTGAATAGCAGCACTATTATAAAAGTATAGGTGATCTACCATAACAGTTTTTTTTTCATTGTATATTGTGTGGGGTATAAACTAAGCCTGGGCGTAGTTCGCGAAGTAGCGCTACGCGAAGCTACGCAAAGTGCAGTTCGCACTACGCGAGCTACGCGTAGCACTACGCGAACTGCGTAGTGCACTGTTCGCAATGATTGCACAGTGCCGGATGCTTGTCCGCACTGTGCAATCATTGAAAACGGCATCTTGCACAGTGCGAGCTGTCTTTTACTGCCGCTCGAGTAGATTTTTACTCGAGCGGCAGCTTTCTCAACGCGGACTGGTAGTTTCTCATCGCGAGCGGTCGCGAGCATACGCGCCCACTCGCAATGAGAAACCTGACCTCCCCGCGTTGAGAATCTCGCCGGGAGGTTTATTTTCCACGCTCGCGATCAGCAACTTGATGTTGCTGATCGCGAACGAGGAAAAAGTCTCGCCGGGATGTCATTTTGCTTGCTTGCGGTCGCCAACTTGACGTTGAGGACCGCGAGCAAGCAAAAAATGACCGCTGCACTACGCTACGCGTGTTTGCACTGTGCTACGTGCAATTCGCGTTGTGCGAAGTAGCGCAAACTACGCGAGCGTAGCGTAGTGCTTTGCCCAGGGTTAGTATAAACACTTTTTTCTGTATTTATTGGTTTTATTACAATCGCGAAACACCCCAGCAGAAAAAGGAAGTCGGATTTAAAAAGAAAACGTACATTACATGCAAAGTGAACCCGTACACGAGAAACAAAAGAGATACAGACCAGCACTTTAGAAACCATTGCCATGCCATGCCTGAACAGTTCACAACTATTGTAGGGTGTCAGTGCCCAGTTGTATCATGGGGTTAGGCACTGCTGGGCCGTCTGCTGGCGGCCTCCAATGGCATCAGCAGAGGCCTGGCTACCACTAGAATAAAATGGCAGCGAGGACTCCATATATCCCTCGATCTGCCAGCACAGGGCTGTAGTTCTGCATACATTTCCAACTGTTCATTACAATTGGCTAAGTCTGAAATCCAGTTGTGCCTTGTGGAGACCCTACCTCTACCCCAGTGCTTTGAAACCTTGCATTTGGCTAAAAGTAAAGCCAGGGTCACCAGTTGTCGAGTTGCCTGTGTGGTAGGTGCTGCCGTCCAGCAATACAATTTTGGGATCTAATTGCAAGGCCTCACCAACTATAGTAGCAAGTGTATCCAGGACCTCCCCCCCCAGTAATGTTGTATATGTTGGCAGTGCCACGCCAGATGAATGAAGCCCTCCTTCGGATCACTTCATCTTGCACAGGTAGAGTGATTGTAGGCCCATTTTGCAGAGGCTTTCGGGGTGAAATATTATGAATAACAATTAAAAGAACCACCCAATATGATTTCTTTTTTGCTAGCAACACCTGCAGTTCAGGTCTCAACAATGCGGGGGTCTTTGTCAGATAATTTTTATAGCACTTGCTACCTTAACTGAGCCTGTGTCTTTGTACTCCTAATGTTGATTGTAAGGCCTAAAATTATATTTCATTCCACTTCAGTAATCAAGTTACTTCCTTTGCACACCTGACTCGCAAAGGGTAGCAATGGCTAGCAGAAGAGGCTTACCCCAGGGTGCAGTAGATGAATAGCGGATAATTTCTGACTGACCATTTTAGGGCCAATGGAGGAGCAGATCCTATAGCAATGAACAACCCTACACTGATCAAAGATGGGCCTACGGAGTGCCAGGACTGTTCTCACGAGTTGACGCAACCTCAATGCGAGAAAATCTCTATTACTCAAGCAAGGCTGGCTAAAATATTATCAAAAGCGAGACCAGATGGAGCGCCAGGTCCAAACGGCCTGCCACAGGTCCTGTTTAAAACAAATATCCCTCTCTGGTCACAACTAGCAACAATCTTCAATTTCACACTGAGTAGTTCAATTATACCCGACTCCTGGCGAGGTGCAATAATCCACCAAATTTATAAGTCTGGCTCCCATTCGTCCCCAAATAACTACAGGTTGATAGCCCTACTGGACAATGAGGCAAATTACTTTGCGAGTATCTTACTCGAAGAACTGAGCTCCTGGGCTGACCAGAAAGGTCTGATCCCAAAAAACCAAACCGGCTTCACCGCAAACTCGGGCACTATGTCTAACTTAATGGCATTATCAATACTTATCGATAAAGCACTTATTTCATCCAAGGTGGTTTTTTGTTGCTTTGTTGATTTTAAAGCTGCTTTTGACCGGGTCCCTAGGGCAGCACTCTGGGCGAAGCTAATGAAATGGGGAATCCCGGTCAAACTTTTGGAGGCCATTGTTCAATTACATACTAACACCTGGATACAAGTTAAGCTTGGCACTGGCTCCCATCTGTCTCGAAAAATCACGACGACAAGAGGAGTCAAACAGGGATGTGTGCTAGCTCCATTACTCTTTAACTTATTCATTGCCGACCTTTCAGCGGAACTAGATGCGATAAACAGCCATCCCCCTAAGATTGGTGGTGTCCAGTTAAGCAACCTTCTGTACGCCGACGACCTTGTCCTCTTCAGTCTCACTCGAGTAGGGCTGCAACGACTGTTAAATAAACTACATAGTTATACCTTTACGAACAACCTAGAGGTTAACTTAAAGAAAACCCAAGTAGTCCTATTCGGCAGAAAACACTATGGAGGTGGTGGCTGGACGTATAACAACTCTGGACTTGTAGTAGGAAAATCCTACAAATACCTGGGGGTTAATTTCGACTCCAGGGGCACCCTTGCCAAACATCGCAGCGACTTCTCAATCAAAGCCATGGCTCTCCAAGTGAATCTTTAAAAACTTTTTTTTAAATTGACGGGCCCGAGCCTAACTCCAATGTTGGAAGTCATGAAAGCCAAAATTGGCCCCACGTTGTCATATGGCATTGAAATTTTTCGGGGCAAACTGAGTGCAACATTAAACCAACACGTGACTAAGATCTATAAAAGAGTCTTTCATATGCCAAAGTCCGCTTCTGCTTAGAATTGGGCCTTTTAAATTACGAAATCTCAGGCGCAGGTGCTTATTTAAATCTGTGCCATAAGTTAAGGCGGGCCGGAGCTGGGTCGCTTGAGTCACTGTTGTGGTCAGATATTAGCCTTAATAACCCAGGTGGGTCCTACAGTCAGTTCTTCCATGAATGCGTACAGCAACTATCAGCAAGCGATCTCTGGAATCTTAACCCTAGTAACATAGTCTTCAAAACTAGTATCAAGAAGCGCATCCGTATGTGGTCTCATAATACCGACAAAGCTCTTTTCGCCAAACGCAAGCATGCATGGGCAGTAATTAACTCTTACCAGCTGGCTTCTCTTCCATCTTACCTGCCCTGCACATACCCCCTGTACTTAAAACTGCGGTTTATGGCACTTCGATTGGGGGAATGGCACTTTCTGAAACATTTACCTCTTTGGCGTCGTACATCAGATGACCTACAGTGCAGGGGCTGCGGGGACTTGGTGGAGTCTCTGGAGCATGTTGTATGCCTCTGCCCTGCATTGCTGGCCCAGCGCAGACTAAAACGGAGGCCAGAGTGGAACAGATTGGGAGTCTGGTCCTGTAGGCAGGCAATTATCGCGGCATTGAACCCAGAGAACACAGCTATAAACATAAGCCTCACAATCTTTATTCACCGTGCATATCGCAAACTCAATCAGCAAACTGCAGGCCCGGCAACAATCTCGAGGAAGTGCACAGGTGACTAAAACAATAGCAAACCCATGAAGCTCTATTTCAGTATAACCTGTGTTCTCTGCCCCTGCAATACTATGGAACGCGATCCCGGCGACTCGATACTGACTATCGACAACCTGACAGTTGCTTCACTGAACTGTTTTTATCTTTTGGGTCTCTCTGCAACTCAGTGTCTTATTTGTAGTTTTTAGCAGCAACATCAATTATTTTTTTACACTATTAATTGTTTTTAATGATATTCTGCTGCTATCTGGTCTTAAAACACGTAGTCCTGTTACATTTTGGTCATTTTAATCTCTCAGTTTTGTATACATATGGTATGTATGTCTTGCTTTTATGATTATATTTTTAATCAAATAAAGTACCATTCACACAGAATAGCGGATAAGATACAGAATAACACTATATTGACAAATCTGTGTCTCTTCTAGAGACTATGAGCATAAGTTAGAGGGCAGTATGGAATGAAACCCTCAAAATAACTCCACGACTCGCAGTCCACACCATGTACATGTTTCACTCCACCTGCTCCCACCTTACATCTGCCTCTCCCCTGACACTGCTAGCATTAATGCAGCCCTCAACCACTCTACAGACCATATTGTTTTGCCCCTGGGAAAATGTTTGCAAGTACCCTTGGTGTACAGCATCACTAAAAACCAGTGGCAAAGTCAGTATGTCCCAAAGGTGAGACCTATTGGCGTTGCCAATGCTTGTTTCAGTATGGGGCTATGGTAATGGAAGTCGCATAGGGGCAGTGAAGTGCAAACAATGGTGGTATATGGGAGTTGCCAGTTTTAGCTGGAGGCAAGGTAGCTTGTGGCTGTGACTGGTTCCTGGCAGAAGAGTCTGGATATTTTTGGTAATCTGTGGGCTTTGGGTGGCAGGACAGTGGTTCTTCTAGTGTTTCCTAGGGAGTGAATGATGTTGATGGATTGTGGGTGCAAAATGGGACTGGAGGGTGTCCAGTGGGTTAAGAGAATGCAGAGTAGGTCCTGGTGTAATTGTAATTCCTTGGTGATTCAAAGATGTGTGTTAGTTGCAAAATAAATATCACTCAGTAGGGTTGCTGGAGGCTACAGAGCTCCAGGCATGGCAGTGTCGGACCTTGCGCACAGTACTTCATTGGACATGCCTGCAAGAAAAAGTGAACCCCATCCTGCTTTTTTTCTCCTCTGCAGAGAATACGAAAGTAATAATGTAATCTGAATTACCCTTAAACATGCAGGTTCTTGAAAGAATAGCACCTGGCATTACTTAAGACCTCGCCGAATAAGGGTGGGATTTTGCTTGTTGGTGCAGTGTGTTCTTTTTGGACATCTAAGTGGCATAGGTCTAGGATCAATTTGTGCACCATAAAATCTTACAGTTGCGTGTAAAGCACAAAAAATAAATGAGACTTTCAGACCTGCATTCATAGATAACTTGTTTGTAGTAGTGCCATATGCAAGTGTCCTTATCCACATACAAATCTTAAATCTGATTGCACATGCAACCATGTTAAAGCACTCTCTAAAGTTTCTTGTTAACAGATTGAGAAGAAATCTGCTTTTTAGGTCGAGCCTGAGTCAGCGCGCATGTGCTGCTCTGTGAGACTTGTTGTGGTTGAGTAGCGAATAGAAGCCCCGCCCACTCTCCGCCCATATTTGCCGTTGGCTTGAGTCATTGTCTGTCCTAAATGATGGCTTCTGATTCGTAAATAGGCTTGTTAGTCCCTCCTTAGTACCGCCTCCTCTTCATTTGTCACCTCCCATGGCGAGTGGCCCCTTTACGTCAGTTGTTACACGCTACGTGTTATTTAGACTGTGAGCACTGCTTTCGTTATTCAGTTTCTCTTACTACAGACACGATGTGATTTGGTGCCTTCTTTACCCCCCTCCCTCCTGTTATTGTGCCTTGTTCAACTCCCCCTGTCCTCCCTCCCGTTTTCGTGCCTTGTTAAACCTCCCCGCCCTCCCTCCCGTTGTCGTGCCTTGTTTAAGCCTCCCGCCCTCCCGTTGACCATGCCTTCTCCCTCCCCGTCTCCCCCGCCTGCTGTCCATGCTTCCTCTCCCACCTCACCCCCACCCCCGTGAAGCAGTGAGGCGCCGGTGCCTCCGGGTCGGTGGAGTGCGCATGGCGCGCCCCTCTGGGGACTACTCCTGCTCCCCGGTTTGTGTACCTTGTTTTTTGTTTGTATTTCATTTTGTGATGCGCTACGTGCCACAGCGCTAGGACGGAAGTGCCCCAGGCTAGTTTTATATTGTCATCAGCGGGCGGAGGCTTGGGCCATGTGGTGGTTCCAGCAGGGCCTGTACTTCTGGCCCTGGGCGTTGTTAGTCTGGTCCTCGGCTTCCTTCATCTTCTCCTTCATCACCACCGTCCTCCTCCACCACGTCGACCTCCTGGTCCCATACATCAGGCAGGTAAACGCCGCAAGCACAACCAGTGCACCATATCCTATGGCTTCGTCTCACTTCCAAGAAGAATAACTGCCTGATGTAATGCAAATGTAGGTAGCGGCTATCACAGGCTTGCCATTTCGAAGCACTGTAATAACAGGTGGTATTATCAGTACTCCGTGATACGTATGGGTATCTCTGAAGATTAACATGCAGAGTGGCCCACTAAGACTAGAATATGTTACTGCGTGACAGATCTTAGCGGTGGATTTTTAAATCTTCGCCATATCCCGCCAGATGTGTTTTTATGTTAATAAGCACACGAATCGTGCATTTGCGAATACCTCCTTCACGAAACTACCAAACCACTGCTCCTGGAGAAACTTTTTGCATGAATATATGTTCAGCTTATTTTATAGAGAGCCCGGCTGTCACTCATGGTAAGGGGGTCTCATGACCATGTTGTAAAATTTCTGTTATTTGGGTGCAGTGCTTACTTTGAGAGAAAAAAATGCAGGGGCCCAAATTATTTCTTTAGCAATTTTCAACTTCCACAACCGGCGCTGCCCCCTTCCACCAATGCCCACTTCCACCACTCGCCCCAAAGCTGGATTGCCACGAGCACCACCTATTTCCAGCGGAAGTTTGGGGGGATTCTCCCATGATTAAAATAAGAATTTGCAGTGCAATAGGTCTCGCATTTGCGAGAGTTTAAGCTATTAGTATTGTAAATGACAATGCCTTTTATTTATGTTTTAAAACCCAAAACATAAATAAAAGGCATTGTCATTTACAATGCCAATAGCTCAAACTTGTGTAAATGCAAGACCTATTCCATTGCAAATGCTTGTTGTTTGTTGGCATGGATCCTCTTGTAGTTACACCCAAACACCCAGTGCTTAGATGTTTGCTGGGTCCCGGTCCCTGCTAAACATGTTGTGTGCCCAGATGTTTTGACTAAGACTTTCAGCTTTTTGCCTGAGGGGGTAAAGTATTACTGACTATTCTTCATAAGTGTGCCACTTGTAAAAGTAGTGACATGGAAGTGTCGCTATTTTCTTTAAAGTACTGTACTTTATGATGCTTATGCAAGACTCCATTAACTCTGTTTTCATTGTGTGAATGGTATGTCTATTTAAATGCAGGGCTAGAAGTGTGCTTATGCGAGTGCAGTGGTGTGTCTGTATGGATAATGGGTCTATAAAAGTAACTTGCAGGCGAGTTTTTCCTAAACGCTCCAAATGTAAAATGCATTTGTTTTGTTAATTACTCATGCACTTTACTGTTTTATTTGTTTTTTTAGATATGGTCGTGTGGAAATTCTCTCTGGATTTATCAACGGTCTTTTTCTAGTGGTGATATCTTTCTTCGTATTCATGGAGGCTGTGGCCAGACTACTTGACCCTCCGGAAATAGATACCGCTATGTTAACAGTAAGCTCTGCTTACCTACTGTTTTTTAACTGTTTCTTTGTTTAATGCTTTGTAACTAATACAGTACAATATGTTGCTTTCACATTATACTACAACTTTGTAATTGAAATATGTTAGATGCTTTCTCCAAGGGTCAAGTCTCTGCAAAAGAACAGAATGTTGCAGTTTTACTACTCTTTCTACTTTAAAGTCGGTGTTTGTGGATTTCTTAAGGTGGTTAGCATGCTGCTTGTTTAATTGAGCATTTTAGATTTATTCCGTGGAGGAGAGCAGCTCTTCGAATGACCAGCGACCTTATAGAACCAGTACTTTCAACTCTACATAATTTGTTGGAGGTCAAATTAAATCTTTATAAATCTTTATAAATAAGAATTTGCAGTTCTGTACTCCGTACTAAATCATTCTAGCAGGATACTGTTCCTATGTTCTGTGACTGTTTTTGCATGAAGTGTTTCAATGACCTGAACATGTCATTCAGAATCCTCAGTTGGATATTATTTTACTTGAATGTGATTGGCACTATGCATTATAGATGTTCTTGTCAAATTTAAGTACAGTATTACATATAGCTGCTTATTTTCCTTTTGAAGTAGCAAGACAATAGCATGTTCAGTCCTATATTCTGTCTAGAAATACCTGGCCATCCAATGAAAATCTTCTGTTCTCCCCAGGACCCTGAAAATTGGGAGTGGTTTGATTAAAGTATTTCTTGATTCATCCAATTATTTTCAGGGAGAGTCAGCCAGACAACATGCAAGTCATATAGTCTATCAAGAAATGTTAGGTCATCAGATTAAAATCTTCTTCTCAACCCAGGAAAAATAATCTTTGAAGTGCAGACACCAGAGAATTCACTAGTGCCAAAAATTAACAAAATGTAGACGTTATATTAAGGCCTACTGGACTAAGTGTCTACATTCTCTTTGTTCACTTTATTCTCCTGGACAAGAGGGTGTATTGTAGTAGCCTCTGACTCACTTATTGACTGAAAATCCCATAGAAAACTGTTAGCTCCGGCAACATTAATTGTTTTGAGATAATTGTGCTGAAATAATTGTACTGAAATAGTTCACATCTTCCACTGTTAATATAGTTGCACTATCAACATGTAGTGCTTCAGTGCTGTTTTTGGGAGGTTTAATGTTATTTATGTTATTTGGGTGACTATGAAGGAACTTCACTGTTGTTTCAAGTATCCCAAAACTGTAAAGCATACTCCTATCTGAAAGTACTTTCAGACCATTCCAATGATGGGAGTCCAGTGCAAGGGATGCACTTAACATGACATCACACAAGAGCCTTAAATACGCAATGTAGTATCAGTGTAGGGTTTCAAGTAGAAGTCGTGAGCAAGGAGAAAATGTCCAATTACACATGGTCATATTTGAACTGAGTGAGAGTTAGTGCTCTGATGGGACTCTAAAGTCATCTGAGAGTATGAAGCCTCACAGAATGTTGTTCTGTTCAGATCATTTAGTCACAAATTGTGTGTAAATTTCATGTCTCCATCATTGCTTGGGTATATATTTCTCAATATTATGATCTTCATTGATTTTTCTTAAAATTGAAATCTCTGCCTTGTCAGGTCCTAGAGTATTGTCTGGTCCCAGAGTACTCTTACAAAGGGGAAAATGTTTTTATAAAAATAAAATATATACACGTCTATTTGCATATACTAACTAAATATATGTATTTGTCCGTAGCATGTGTGACTGTAGATACACAGGCACTCCTGATATCTAGTGTCAGGCCTGGACATTAGCAACTTGTTTTTTTTGTTGTTTTTAAAAAAAAAAGAAGTTTGAGTCACAAGACCTTTTGGGACTCCATCCTTGCATAAATTAAACACCACCGATGGGACCAGTGATGGGACCACACTACATTCCAAGACCTCCTTTTTTAGGGAGAGGCCAGACCAACCGTAGAGGAGGAAGAAAAGGGGTCACCTGGACAGAACAGGAACGACAAGTCCTGACCCGAAGCATGTCCAAGGAGAGACCAGGACCAAGCACGACGGCACGCTTGTAGTAAATCTTACAGACGTTATCTTGACTAAAGACCAAGAAAATCTCTTAAACAAAGGTCTTGGTTTTGTGCCCACACCACCACTAGATATATTTAAACTACAATGTGAAGTGGCCGAATTCTGCAGAAAGATAAAACTAAAAGCCTTCTTCGCGAACAACAAGAACAGTACGACAGAGAGTGACACTACCCTACGACGAAAGTCCACCTTCTGCCCTCCAAACCACCTGATACCAGTCGAGATCCAGGCCTTTGAACAAGCAGTCATGAAAGAAATAGAGGATGTCAAAAACCACACCAAGAAACCATTCATGAACATCACAAGGCTAGAACAACAAGCACTGGACGAACTCCGACGACACGAAGATCTAATAATAAAACCAGCGGACAAAGGTGGAGGGATCGTCCTGCTCAACAAAGAAGGATATAATAAACAATGTCTGGACCTCCTCTCCGATGAAAAGTTCTACAGAACAATCACTACAGATCCCACAAAAAGGCTACAACGAAGCTTAGAATTAATGGTGGACGAAGCGGAGCTGAACCTCTGGATCTCCAAGAATGAAGCAGACTTCCTCAAAACAAAGTCACCTAGAGTACCATACTTCTACTTACTCCCCAAGATACACAAGAATAGGACACCACCACCAGGACGCCCTATAGTCTCAGGGATTGGCTCAGTCCTCGAACCCTTATCACAATTTGCAGACCAATTCCTGAGACCTCTGGTACAAAGAACTCCGACATACCTCAAGGACACCCGAGATTTACTAAATCTACTGAAGGGACAGTCCTTTGAAAAGGACAACATGTGCCTAGTTGGACTGGATGTGGAGAGTCTCTATACGAGCCTCCCACAACAGAAGACCATGGAAACCCTGGAAGACATACTATTCAGTGAACAATGGGACTACAAGACGCCAAAACATTTTGTCCTGGAGTGCTGCAGACTAGCCCTTACAGAAAACATTTTTGAATATGATGGAACACTGTATCTACAATGCCACGGAACATCAATGCGCAGCACATTTGCCGCTAGTGTGGCCGGGCTATATGTCAGCATTTTTGAGAACACCTTCATACTGAATGACAGTAACCCTTTCATTTCCAAAATCCTGTTTTGGAAACGTTATATAGATGACGTCGTCATGATCTGGAAGGACGCTCCAGACAATCTACAGGAGTTCCAGGAGTGGATCAACACCAGAGATGAATGTCTCAAATTCACCTACACTACAGACAGCCACAATTTGGATTTCCTTGACATCACCATCAACATAGAGGACGACACCATCCACACCAAGACGTTATATAAACCTACTTCCAAGAACAGCTTGCTCTCCTACAACAGTTTCCATCCTCGACCACTAAGAGACAACTTACCATACAGCCAGTTCCTTCGCCTCAGGCACTCTAACAAACTAGGAGAATACAAAACTCAAGCGAAAGGTCTCTGTCCAAAACCATCAAAGCGAGTTTATCCAATGAAAACAATACATAGATGTCAAAAAAGAGCAAGGAACCAACCCAGAGAAAGCCTACTCGAGATCATGCCAAAAGAGCCAACAGAAGATGTACTCACCTGCGTCACTACATATAGCATAGCTACAAGCGCAGTGAAGAAAATCGTTAACAAAAACTGGAGAATACTCACATCTGGCTCTCTACAATGGCCACAACCAAGGTTTGCCAACAGACGAACTAAGAACTTTAAAGATATCCTTGTACACACCAGACCAGTACCAAAGACAAAGAAAGAAACAATCATCACATCTTGGAACACGACCCCCATAATTGGACACTACCCTTGTGGTTCGTGTTCAGTCTGCAAGCTTACTACAGTCACTAAAGTTCTCTACTTGACACCAGACCTGACATGGACCACACAACACCACACTAACTGCAAACATGTGATCTATATGATCACATGCCCTTGCAGTTTAAGGTATATCGGAATGACCTGCCGCAAGATAAAACAAAGAATCTGCGAGCATAGGAGCAATGTAAAATGCAAGAGAGCGACAACTAAGATGAGCAATCATTACATTGAACTCAACCACACGGTTGAAGAACTGAATTGGGTAGTCCTTGAGACTCTGTCCATAAAGAACCAGGATGCGGAGCGAATCCTCTTAAAAAAGGAGCAAAGATGGGTACACCGTCTAAAAACAAATGTAACAGGACTAAATGACAATATTCCATGGCACAGCCTGGCATAATACAAAATGAATTAAAGGTCTAGAGTCAGGCACGTCACCTAGGATAACAACTGGTGTAATATAAAATAGCATTCATAAAGATGACTGATACGAACTATGAAACATTCACCCCCTCCTGAGTTACCAGTGGCTAAGTGAACCCCCATCTTAACAATATAAGATTAGGTGATATGAACGCAACAACGAAAGATACCAATTACGCACGACTATTGCTGATGGCATACAAAAAAGACCCCATTAGAAACAACAACCTTCTGTTTTAAGGCACTATCCAACCCGTCAACGGCCCCACATTTAGATATCACTATCTTGTCTTTATCACTGACAACTACAATTAGTACCGGAATTATAATCCAAAATTCACGAAACGCCTCGGACTACCGCCTCCACCTTGAGGACATTTATGATCAATATTTTTTGAAAGGTAGTTATAAACTAAAAACTTCAATCGCAAAAAACCAACTGATTAACAGGCCTAATTCTAGAATTATCACAATCATTTTGCGATTCAAACAGATTTTTTACATAGCACAACTGACGTTATTTACAAGAAGATAAGTCTTTTTACTATTGCCACCACCAACAAAGAATAGATAATGGTCGCCCCGAATGTGCAC
The DNA here is from genome assembly GCA_963921515.1 of Calotriton arnoldi. Taxonomy (NCBI): domain Eukaryota; kingdom Metazoa; phylum Chordata; class Amphibia; order Caudata; family Salamandridae; genus Calotriton; species Calotriton arnoldi. The sequence continues at coordinate 1,263,568 of CAWUFW010002763.1, read as the reverse complement.
GCGTCACCCGGGGCACCGTTTGCAGAGCGAGCACAAGTCGCCGAAACCAGCATTGCCAGGTACCCGCGAGCACGGAGCCGCCTTACACACGAAGAGAGCACCGAAAACGCATCGTATTGCTGAATGCTTACTTTTATCTTCTAACCTATTCCTAGCAGGTTACTATGCCCGCCGGCCCCCCGTTGAAGCCCGAAAATAGGGAATTTAAGGTATTTAACCTCTGTACGCATAGCGGTCACTAACATCATTGTGACCCCGCTCTAGACTCGCGTTGGTTTTCTGAAGGGGCACACACTTGGAGAGAAGACACAACGCATAACCATACAAGCACATGAAAAGCGAGAATATGGTACCTAATGAAACGCACTATCGTTTTTTCCTAAACACCGCTAGCAAATTATATGAATAAAGGGGCGTTCACTCCGTAACACCCCGCGCGGCGCACATGTATCAACGGGGATAGAGATTTGCCATTTTGATATTGCTTATTGATCTGGGTGTAGTTTTCATAAATTCAGCACCTTATCACACTACGTGTGCATCTTTCTTGAACAACATCTGTGTAACTATAATGTTTTCAATTTTATTGCACTAAATAACTATTACTTTTAACCTCACTTTGAATTTGACGGCAAGCATCACAACGAGAGAGGTCTTCACATGAGTGCCATCTCAATGTAAAAAGCTAATGTACTACCACGATTTCTCTCTCTTCTTTCTCTACAGTTATAGGTACTACTTGACCCATAACGAATATAGAAGATTGGTAAGTCAACGACCTACCTATCCAGGCGCCAAGTTAGCAACCTCACACAACCATAGGTCCTGAAGAAAGCCCCCCAACCCGGCTGGGCATATATATGTTGACCAGTCACATGGACAAATGAGTGGATTAGACCAGTAACTTGTCTTTCTACGCACCAAACAGTTTTTACTTTCCTACATTCCGAACTGAATAAATCTTTTAAGTTTGGCAATGCAGGCAATTTTAATTCACCTCACTTGAGCACTACTTATCACTGATCACTACTGTATTACCAGTGGGTCTACCTCCAGGTGGAGGATAGCATACCAAAAAAAAAACAATGATGATGCTGTCACGTTTATAATTAGGCGGACAACCAAGATATACCGCCCGACTACCTATGTACGTGAATGAGGGTTTTTAAAGACGGCCAGAACACGTGACCCTGGTACAAGTGATCCATTCTCCATTGATTATTGATTATAAATTAAACAAGGACAACTGTATATGCCCACAGGGACTAGGGTATTTCTATATTATTAAAAAAGAATAGAAAAAGAAGTTGTCCAGTGGGACTCATTCCAGGAACACGATAGCCTCATTTCAAGGTTTTCAGTTGAATTGTATAATGATTACTGTTATGTTGATATATATTCATACAAACATTAGTCATGCTCCAACACTTCACTCCTTGGTCGAAATTATATAGCTCTTCTTATAGGATGTATAAATATTGGGTGCAAACTGTACAATGGAGAAGTAAAGACAATGCAGAGGTGATGTAGGTGAAAAGTAATACAAAATACACTGTTCATAGCCCTGGTTATCAACAGTATGGAACACAGTTCGTGTTGGAGGATTATATTAATTTGTTTATTCCCTCCATTTGATTCTGTAGGCAGGAAACGGGATGGAAACGTTTCGGCTTAATCTCAATTGTAAGGTCTCATCAGGAAAAGTGTCATTTGTCTAAAGTGCATAGGACATCAGTAAGTATCTGTACAAACAGTCACTAACAATCTCCAGAAATTCACGTTATTGCAAAATCCATTGAAATTGCCTTCAAGCGGATGCCACCAGTTAATCCAAGATGTGTGCTGCTCTACACCACTGCATCTGCTATCTCATTCACCATTGGAGAGAGGTGTTCCTCTGGAGGTCGTTTGACTGTTTGTACACGTACTCATCAATACCATAGGTGCTTTAGACAGGTGGTCAGTTTCAAGAGTGCTCATAAAGTGCTGCTCTAGTAGCAGCACCTCTGGACGACTGAGTGAACAGAAGCAGCAGCAAATGTCAATGCCTAGCACACACAAACAAGTGTCAATAATTTACAGGCTAGAATTCACCGTCCATGCAAAAAAAGTTGCTTTTTTAACCACAGCAGGTCCTGCCCTTGTTGGCTCCGTTCTAAATGTCATAACAGGGAAAATATACACCAACGAATAGAGGGTGGTGGAATTAAAACAGCTACTGCCTCTTTTTCAGACACAGCGTCCCATCACTGTCCATACTGTGATGAACCTATTGAGGAGGATGACGTCCTGAATAGCAGTTGTGCCTTATGCCAGATTACACATGCGTCAACTCCAGGAGCGCCTCTTGAGCCAATGGGCATAAGCGGAAGGGCATTTAGAAGTTATAGTGTTGGCAATGACCAGGGCTCAGCACTCTCTCTTTTGGTGGAACAGCTACAACCTGCTTCTCGGCATGCCCCCTCTACACTCCTCTTTTGCAGGTGAAAAATGAACACCAACTCCTCTCTCGTGGGGTGGGGTGCTCTACACACAAGGTTACTGTCCAAGGCACCTAGACCCCTCAGTGCGAAGAGAGTCACGTAAGCTACCTGTAGCTACTAGACCCCTGTTGGCACTGGGCAACCCACAACAGCATTCACCTTTTGAAGGTTTGTTTTCTATGTTGGAGAACGACTTTGTGGGCCTGCTCAGAAGGACACATCAACACGTCCCTGAGTAGGAACCTCCACCACAAAGTCCTTCACAAGTACTTTTAGCGGTGGTAGGATCCTGTTGCCACTCCCAAAAAACACAAAATTCTAAAACTTCTCCTACAGGTACCTGGACCCTTACTCTGTGGGCAGTGCCCTGTAGTTGAACTGATCAGGAATAGTTGATTACGCGTTTCCTCCTCTCCCCCTCATCCCGTATGTGGTGAGAAGGATGAGGTGGTTGTCAATGACCATCATCCTAGTGGCGCCACCTGGGCAAGACAGCCTTGGTATTCAAGGCTCCTAGAGATGTCACACAAAAGCCAGAAGAAGCTTTCTCTGAGACTGGAACTTCTAATTCAGCATCAGTGCTGGCTCAGACACCCATATCCCAAACAGATGAACCTCGCAATCCGATACCTGTGTTCCTAGAAATTGGTTGCCTTAAACTTCCCATGGAATGCATGCTTACTCTGCGAGAGACGCAAAAACCCACTGCTTGTGCTAGTTCTGCAGCTAAGTGGAAAAGGTTCATGCACTACTGTCCCTCTAAACAGTTAAATCCCTCTATGGTTTCTGTGCAGGAGAGTGTCGGTTACCGCCTGCACCTATACAAGGCATGCAAAGGCATGCCTTGCCTACTCTTCGGTACGCTTACACTTAACTACAGATGCAGTGTACTTTCAGAACAGGCAGCTGTCATCTCTTTTCAAGGTCCCAGTAACACCCTTCTACCCTGCCTAGACAAAGTCCACCCTCCACCTTAGAGCATGTTCCTCCATTCCAGGGAAAAACAGAAAAGCAGTGATATCACTGTGAGCTTCACTGTTACCAGTACTAATCTGTGGGTTTGATGTCAAAGCATGCACATGGATCTCCAACAGCATTTTGTAGTCCCATATTTCGAAGCATACCAATTTGACATTGAAGAATTCAGAGTCAAGAGCACAGTTGAATTGCATTTTGTCTTCAACAGCCGATTTTTGATCAAATACCTGAGGTCAAGATATTCTGCGCTTGATGTCGTTATGCATTCTTTACAGAACAAGAAAATGTTTTTGGAAAAGGGTGATGTACTGGATGACTCCAGTGACAGTGGCCCTGCACCTCTTGGTGTATGTCTCGAATAAGGTTTTCGGCCACTCAGTTAGTTGCTTTACCTCAGTGTCTGACCATGTTACACCACAGTGTGGGATGATTATTCAACTTTGTACACAGTGTTTCCCGAACAGTAGCAAAGCTCAGCATCTCTCCCCTCATAGAGTTACTAGCGGAGATTTAAAATATGTTGTATGTCTGCCATTATTTTCAAGGCAGCTAGGGATTGCCCCATATTAGGAAAGTATGCCAGATTACTGTGACAACCCAAAAATAGTATTATATTTTTTTTGTGATAATCCCCCGGGGGTGAAAAGCAGGATTCAAATAGATCCTATTTGTAGGCCCACCCTAGTGCCAACCAATGCTGCAAGCTGACAGCTGTGTCCTAACTTATAGTACATGTACAGTTGTTAAGAGAAATGCGCAACACAAGGGCGTGAACATCCTGACTGGAATTCACCCTGTTGATGACATGTGGCACCTACACACGCATGCACCCTTAAACACCAAAAAAGCTAAAATGCCAAAATTGCATTGGATTTTTCATTTAAAATAAACATATAAATAGTAGCATTTCTGTAACATAGAACATGCACTCTTTCACTTTTTAAAACATAGCCTTTATTTGCAAAGAAAAAGCAAAGTAATAGAAGGCATGTTAGCCCATAGGCTGCATAGATAAACCAAAACAGAATAAACTGGCGCCGTGCCTTTAAGACCTTCAAGACCTCCATGCGTCTCGAGTCCTCAGTCGTCTCTCCTCTGTCATCCCTCGTCGTCTCGCTGTGGCTGGAACCAGGAAGCACACACGCTTCTTCCCCTAAGCCATGCAGCATTGTGATTGGTCTGAGCGCCGTGGCTCGGCACTCAGACGGGGAATGGGAGGCTTGGCATGTTCCCCACCAGGCTGTGTAATGCAGCCTGGTGGGGAACATGTAAAGTGTGCATGACTGGGGCCGGCCAAGCAGTCATGCTCACTTTGGAGTGCAGCAACCACTCCCCTGCCGACCCAGGAGCCGCCGCCCGTCCCGCCCAACCTGGCTGAAATAACTACTGTTATTATAATTTTATTTTTGCCTTTACACTGTTCCGAAGCAGTGGGGTGACACTCCTCCGACTTAGCGGAGGAGCCGCCAATGTGTGTATGGTATTTCTTTAGCGCTTACCTAGCCAAAAAGCAGTGGGGTGCATTGTAATAAGGCAGATGGCCTAATGCTTTTTTCAGTACTTGTGACTGGGGTATCCTGTTTACCTAAGTCTAAATGAGACCTATAGCTCCTTGTCACTGGTCAGATGTGGCAGTGAAATAGACATATTTCTAAAACAATAACCCAGTAATATAAACCTCATCGTAAGAGTTAAATCAAGTTACTCTACAGAACAAAAGAGTTCCAGGATTAGAGTTGTTTAATTAACATAGAAACTTTGTAGTCAGTCAGACCCTCCAGCATTTTTTAATTTCGCGATTCACGAAATTACCGCGAAATTGGCTAAGGAGCACGATGGCCGCAATATGTCCCATTATGGCAGCGAAAAATGGTCTCCCGGAAGATAGCATAAAAAATGGGGAGTTCCTATTTGCTGTACGCACACGTATTCCTGCGGTCCGGTCCGTTGTTAATATTCCTTCCTGGTAGGGGGTGGAGAGCTGGGATGCCTGTGTCAGCATGGCGCTGTCACCGCGTCCTGACCTGCCAGCTCTGGTGAAAGGGGGTGGGGGATCAGTGGTCCGTGGAGCCCCATGTCCTCCCCCATCCAAGCTTACTGAAGGAAAACCGTGACTTCAGCAAGTGGTCCTTACCTCTCCTTCATTCGTTCCCCTGTGAAATGGATCCAAAAAAGAAAGAAACATTTTGTTGGAAATGTTGTCTTTCTCTGGAATTTTCTGTTCGAGCTGCAGCCTTGGGATAGAAGGGTAAATAAATAAAAATAAAAAAAATACAATATATGGAAAATAACTTCATGCAACTAGACATAGTGGTTGCAAAGTGACCAGAGTGTTTTCAGTCACACTCAAACACATTAACGCCACTTTACAGAGTGGGCCAGTTAATAGCGCTTTTGTTTTGAACTCTTTCCTGGAACAGCATTGTTGTTGGAAGAAAGTGTGAGGAGATGACGTCTCCATGGCCAGGTGTCTCTGACATCTCCATGGTCTGGGATGTATGTGGCGTCTGCATAGTCCGTGGGGTCTCTGACATCTCCATGGTCAGGGGTGTCTCTGGGGTCTCCCTGTGCTATTGTGCTTGGCATAACCTATGCTGCTCCAGAATGTTACCACAAAGGAGAATATAGCAAAAAAACTCTCTCCAACAGTTTATAATGCCTATTTCAAAGTTAAATACTCTGCTAAATCAGTTTACATTGATTTAAGGCTGAAAAGGAATGATTACGAGTAAAATAAAGTGCCGCAAAAATGCCGCAAAATTTCCATGGGGGGGGTCGGTCAGTATGCATTGATATATGTATATATATATATAGAGAGAGAGAGACATATAAAACTAATGGAGTACACTGATCTTAAACAGGGTATGGAGTATTTTACCGTCTCCTTCAGTTGAGTTGGGGAAAGGGCAGATGAGGAATGTTGTTAGTATGTTCCGATGGTTAGTGTTGTTCCAGTTCTCATGCTAGAGGTGTTGCACCTATCAAGAACAGCCCATGGCCTTTCTTTGTCGTCCAACGACAGAAATAAGGGAGTCACCATGGAGAGTGAACCTTCAGCTTGGTGACCCTTAACTACCCCTAACTGAAGAACACATGAACATGCAATTTGACACCCTGAAGGCTGTGAATAAGTATGTAGGCTTTAGTCACTCCTTGCCACAACATTGTTATGAAGCAGAATATAATAACCTACAAAGTCATGCTTGTAAGTCATATGGCAAAGGCCCCACACATGAGGGAATAATATCTTGCAGTGGAAGCCCAAATTAAATAGGGAAAGGAAAGAGGAAACTGAAGGGGCAAAAAAAAGAGTGAGTCTTAGTCAATATGATCAAGAAATTATCTCGGAACAAGCGTGAGAGATGAGAAAGAATGCTTTAGGAGTTAGGTGCACCAATGGTCATGGCTAGAGAAAAGTTGGCAACAACTCAAGCACATGTAACTCTAGTACCTCAACCAAGGCCAATGTCAGGAAGCATAGTGAGCTCTTGTGAGGGTTGAGGAAAACTGCAGGGGAAGGAGAATGGGGAAAGGAAGGTGGCCTTAAGCATGGCCAAAAGAGTTTATTGCAGTTGAGAACTGACAGGAAGCTCTCGCTTTGGTCATTGGCGCAACAAGAGGGGAAAACTAAGAGATGCAGGGCCTATGGAAAAGGCATGATATAAGGCATTAAGGAAAGTGATATCAGGCGGTGGGAATCCTGCAAAGACCATGCTTTTGCAGATTTTAGCTTGAAGTAGAGGACCAAATACAGGGGTCTGGGTCAGATGTAGAAGTGAGACCAATATATGGGACAGCAAACAAGTTGTGGGTAGTGAGGACTATGGTGAGTCTTCAAGATACAGACCCTAGTGTGCGAGACGCACAGCAAAAGAGAGCAGCAAAGATGTACAGGTAGGACTGAGTCCAAGGCATGCAGCAGAAAATGGATCAGGACAGTAAGGGTCACCAGGGACCTTGCAGGAAGGTGAATTTGGAGAGATGGGCACAAACAAAAAAATATATACAAAGAGGTATGGGTACTGCAAGTGGCCAAGACAAGGGGAGGAAAAGCAGACTGGGTCAGTGAGGGTCACCGGACAGCTGGCAAGTAGCAGGCCCTGAATGTATGACACAAAGGATGCAGTTCAAGTCGGAGTATAGGGTTATGTTGGGCACTCGGAAGGGACAGCAAAGGGCTTTGCTGTTGAGGGTCCTGAAGGCTATTTGACTGGATAACCAGCAATCGTAGTGAAGTGAACCTAGAAGCCCATGCAAGGTCAGCATTAGATAGTGGATTGGTGCTGGTGAGGGTCAATGAGCACTGTAGGCGAAAAGCAGTAGATATAAAGCTGGGTCAGGGAATTGTGGTGTCCACAAGAAGCTGACCCTTGAGCACCAGGCACAAAGAGGGGTAAGCAAAAGGGGATAGGTCAGGCAGGGTGAGAAATGGGACTGAAAAAGGATGGGGCAGTGGAAACCTGGGGCAGGTCTAGAAGGGCCAGGCACAAATTGTAGCACACGCAAAAAAGTACAGGTAAGGGCAAGCAGCTACAGGGAGATCAGAACATTGAAGCCAGGGTGGCCTTTGTGGGCAGACTTGGAGGATGAGGTCAAGTGGAGAGTTTAAAAGGATCTCAGAGGTGAGTGAGCTGGATTACTGACTTAGTTTACTTGCTATAGCTTCACCCGTGGTTGGCCTGGCGTTATAATAAATATTACAGAGGATTGATGGGATGTTTAAGATTCCCTTGGTATAGGAGCACAAGTCCATGAAATCGGTTGACTATTTTTCCTGGCCATATACAAAGAACAGAGCCTAATAATTTCTTAGAGGCATATTCTATGTCTGACTCATTGTGGCTACTACCTAGAAATGACCAGGAGGTTAGTGTTATCTGGCAGTAATTAGTAGCTTTTTCTTTTTAGAAGAATATGTGAGTGCTTTTTATATTCCCATCAGTAATTCTAATACCTTTGCTGCACATATGAAATAGTTGGGACAATTTTGATTCCATAACATTTGCTGTATGGCAAACAAAGTCAAAGGGCTTATCGAAGAAGGAAAGGTAATATCCAACTAGAATTTGGGAGAAAGAAACGGCATGAGAGGCAATTTAGAGATTGAATGAGAAAGCCAAGTGAAAGAAATCCAAGTGAAGATATATCTTGAGCTGGACAAGAATGGGAAATAGATGCATTATTCATCAGCTTGGAGGTCAGAAAATAGTCCTGTCATATATTTTTCTACACCACATGAGTTCTCCTGAAGAGATCCAATAATGTCTACATGGTAGTACAAGAGCGATTGGATTTTCCCCTTTTTGTAACCTGGCAAAAATTTCTCCAGTGAAAAAAAGTCTTTATCCTCCTTTTTTCACCGAATCTCTCTTTGTTTCCAAATTCATAGGCTTTCTAATTTCTCAAGGGTGTCAGAGCTTAACCCGAGGAGGCAGTATTGGCTTCCCAGATCTTCTGCAACCATTGTATCTTTAATGTCAGGTGTAAACCCAGTGGTGTAGTAAGAGTGGGATGGGCTTTAACACAAGCAGGTAAAATGGGCTTATCACCCACAGGTTGGGTAGCAAGAGACAGAAATAATTGGGGTACAGTAGCCCCACACACCACTGGCCGCCTGTGCCCCTGCCCTTGCTGCAGTAATGATAGCTATGCCCCTGTCTGAATGTGCAGCGACATTTGTTATTTGTTACCTATTTTCTTGATGCCTGATTTTGGCCTGTACTATGTGGCATATGAAATTCAGTGTGCTTGTTAATGTGTCCTTGCTATTAGAATATGTGAAGACACTATACACAAGCAAGACTATGTTATTCTTGGATATCCATTATCCTTAGTTTGAAACGCCATGTTGGTTTTCAGAATCATTCAGAATCATTCTCCAGATTTTGCAATTCCATTTTTATTTCCTCTTTGATGATGAAGGTTACTTATCCTGTTCCTATTTATAGAAGATTAACCAAGCACACTGAATGTTTCCAGCTAAATATCGAAACATAGACTCATTCCCAATTCACACTTGCATTCCCTGGTTTCTCATACCAATGGCTGTAAGGAATTTCAATTAAAGGTGAGGTGTGCAAGTGATGTGTGGGAGAGAGATCAAACACAAGGCAGGTGGCTTAGGGTTGCATGCACCACTTTCTAATGCCTGTAACAGGCCTGAATATTGATTTCCAGTTAGCTGTTTAGTGCTAGGTTAATAATTAGAAAGATCCTCTGAACTAAGTATTTGATTCACTGTTGAGATATTTATCTTTCCAGAAATCACTAGCTAAAGTCCAAGATCACTTTTAAATGGTTCCAGGATTAATTATTTTTGTCTGTGGAGTGCCAAGAGCATTACATAAATCTGCAGAGCTAACACGTGCAAATACAGACATTCCTGTATCAATTCTGCCCATGTAGAAGAGATCTACATGATGGGATTGATTGATTTTGGAAGCAGAATGATAGAGTTCACATAAAAAAAACATCAGATTCAACAGTGGAATTTATTCTGTTTTTATTTACTACATATATCCTGTATTAACTAAAAAAAGTGATTCTTTGCAGAACAAGTAGAAAAGTAGACGCAATTATGTGTGTATACTAAGTACAGTGTCCTCTATGTAGTAGACATTGCAGAGCACTATAGAGAATATTTTCACCTGTCTGCGTAGGGAATGGGGCAAAAGGACATCAAAATAATGCTTCTACCTGCAGATTCCTTACCTGTAGAATTATCCCAGGCATCAGAACTGGATCAGGAAACTTCAAGGTTCTCAAGTCTCTAATAGGGGGGCTGGCTTCATATCAATGCTGGAAGTGAAGTCACTGGGACAACGTCTTCAGTTCCCTTTTTTCCACACCTTCGACCTGGGTCCAGAGCTCACTCTGTCCTGAGAGTTATGAGTTTTCCTCACAGAAAATGTTTTCAGTGGAGTACAAATGTCTCCTCCCGAAGAGATGAGGCTTCAAGCCCCCTAGTCACTGTGAGGGACAGATGTCCATTACTGACCGCCATTCCTGCTTTGGCCCCTACGCGCGGACAGGTGTCTTCTTTTTTACCAGCTTGGCAGGCCTATTTCGGATTAGTAGGTCCTGCAGATCATAGAAGGGAATACACCCTACACTTCAATCGGACTCCCTGCCATTCTCCCTTCCATCAGACCATCTTGCAGCAAGAAGTGGAAGCACTCCCTTGAAGGGAGCTGTGGAGTTAGTATCAGAGTAGGAAATGGGACCAGGATGTTACTTCCTTTATTTCCTTGTTCCCAAGAAGGACGGTGGTCTGCGTCCGATCCTAGACTTCAGGGACTTGAAACTCTTCCTCTGGTAGGAGAAGTGGAAGGAGGCATGGCCAGGATCTGGAACTTCCAAGATGCGTCCCATCTGAGCTCTGCAGACTGAGCTCCCTTTGGAGCTTAACGGGGAGTGAAGGCAGCAGTAGGCAGCGGGACACTTGACGTTTTCAAGACTGGGACGCCGGCATGCCCAATAAATACGCCAGACTGTCATTTTGGCAACACTACAGCCTATTTTTGATTACGAAGGAAACGCGGCCTGTCTTTTAAGATGACTGCCACGTCCTTGGCTTCAGTCTGCTGTGACGATAATCAAGCCCGGCAGCCAAGAGCAGGTTAGTGGGCGAAGCAGAGTCAAGGCAGAACAAGGTGGAAAGCAGCAACAAGGGTAACAGGCTGCATAATTTTCTCTTGGCGGCCTCCATCAAATAGAGATTCAGCGTGATAGCAGTTTGGCTCGAGTTCTTGTAATGAGTGTCGCCATCCCTGCTGCCTCCTCTAAACTCAATGCATGATTTCTGGTGCTACTTTATTGGCAAGTGAGGTAGCTGTGTGGGGTGGGAGGCCACACTAACTGCAATAGCAGATTTCAAGGGGAGGCAGACTGCCACTGATTCTGTGGGCACAGATATTGGCCGAGTGTAGCTTTTCTACAATGGGCTATCTTGCGCTTCCGGGAAACAGTGGGCTGGTTCACCTCTTTTCTATTCAGAGCCCTAGAGGCCTGTGGCTAAGAGGTGCCTCTAGGAGGCTCCATGGTCAGCACACCCCCATAGTGTCTTCACATGACCGTACCAGGTAGTACCTAACCAGGTAGCGTTAGAGCATTTAGGCCCACACACCTTGACAGACTGTATCCTGCATTAGGGGCTTCCGGCACTCTGTCTTCTTCCTAGAACTCAGAGGCTTTCCCAGGGAGCACCACTCTGCCACAGAGAATATTTAATCGGAAGGTGACCCCCCCTCACCTTTAACGGTTGCATAGGTCCTTGCACCAAAGTGAGTCTTCCAGCTAATGAGCATGACTTCATCCAAAACCAAAGCAATAAAATTAGTGTCAATCAAAGATCTAATCAACTTCCAAAGCGGCAGACACAATGAGTACGGTTGTGGAATGTTATCTTATATAGGGGTATACCACTTTATGGTGATTGGGAGCAGAAGGTGGTGCTTACACAACAGCAGAGGGACTTAGGATTGGGTCCACACCCCCTCGTCGCATCACATAGTTTGGCCTCCTACACCACCTTTGATGACTACCATCTCAGTAGTCATGCTAAATGCCATGAGCCTCAATTCCACAGATAAAGGGAGAGCTTTTCTACAGTGGCTCAAAAACAAGGAGGTGGATGTAGGGTTCTTACAGGAGACACACTTACTATCCAAAAACACCTCACAATTACCTTCCTATTGGTTCCCCTCAATTTCGTGGTTCTTATTGCCAAACTATTGAGGCGTGGTTTGAATTTCAACCTGAACTCCAGATCTGCAGAATAAATGGAGTGATGGGGGTCTAGGTTTCACCTTGGTCTCCCTCTATACTTGAATGATGGGAAAAACAAATTGTATGCATACTTCTTCCTTAAGGTGGCCCACTTTTTGCATGGGAAACTCTTCATAGGACGTGATTTTAAAGCAATTCTCGAACCCATAGTAGACCAATCTTACTCATGTTACACTAATCCAACTTCCCCACCAGACTTAATGCAAGGCATAACCTACCTCAACCTGACGGATGGAGTCATCACCACCATGCGGAGAGGGAGTACAATTTTTATTCAGATGTATATATTTCATATACATATGTTCGAGGCATATGAGCTGTAGATCATATGCTATGCATAGATCGCCACCTAGTGTTGGGTCCGGATATTTGCACTTTGTTTTTCTTCGAAGAAGTCTTTCCAGTCACGAGGTAGGTGACTCCTCCTTTCGGTGATAGTGCGCATGGGCATCGACTCCATTGTTAGATTGTTTTTTTCCGCCATCGGGTTCAGATGTTAGTCGCTGCGCTTTGGTTCGTTCATTCGGTTTCCCTCTGTGCTAAAGACACTCTACCTCGACAGTATTGTTTCCGATCGCGTATTCCATGCTTCGCGTGTCGTGTTTACTGATAAAAAACCCTCTTTCGATCAGAGAGCTCGTGGTGGGCCGTCGGGCCTTCCCGCGTCGGTTCGACTCGCAGTCGATGGAACGAACTCCATTTAAATTCTGTGCTCGGTGTCACGCGAAGTACCTGCGCACCGACTCACACGAAGTGTGTAACCTGTGCTTGTCCCCTGAGCACAGTGAGGAGGACTGTGACGTGTGCAGGGCTTTCCGCTCCAAGAAGGCGCTTTGCGACCGTCGGGCTCAACGTCGCGACATGCAGAGCCAGCACACAGGCTCTATTCCGGACCTCATCGGAACTGAATCAGAGGAAGAAGTTGGCGATGCTATCGGCGCCGAGGAGGAACAGGAACCAATCTCCATTTCCGAGTACGGCTCCGACCAGGATGAAGACATCCCACATGGACAGCGTATTGTAAGTACAGATCCTCCCCCGCCCCGAAATCCACCTCAACCGAAAAAGAAGGCTCCGGACCAACCCGCGCCCTCGGGCTCCAGTCGGCACCGAGACCACGCTTCTGACGCCCCGCCTTCTGGCTCGGCACCGAAGCCTACAAAAAAGCCTTCCTGCTCCGAAAAGCCTCACGCCAAATCGGGCACCGAGCCGAAAATCACGGGGTCTAAGTCCGGCTCCGACCCACAACACTCGGCACCAAAACACACTTCGGATCCGAAAACACCAACCCCGAAGCCGTCGGCACCGAAATTTTCCGCGTCGAAACAGCCTGATGCACCGAAATCACCAAAAAAGCACCGTTTCGACGATCCGCTCGATAAACCGGACCCGAAACTGAAAGTGTTGTCCATTCATCCCACTACTGGACATATTACCACCAAAGTGACTTTAAAAAGGAGAGCTGATGCAGAAGAGGATTATCACATTCCTTTAAAGAAGAGAACGGTTGGAACTAACCCTTCCCCTCCTCCTCTTCATATTCCATCACCCCCTTCTCCTCAGTCTCTACCTGTGCCAACTTCACCTGAGCATTCACCACCACATATACCTGACAATCAGGATGATGGGGATGACAATGGCAATGAGGATGATATTCAGCCAGTGCCTACAGACCCATGGGGGGACTACAACACTGACTCACCAACAGGCAATGATCCTGACTTATACCCTACCAAGCCCTCTCCACCAGATGACCGTGTAGGATACATTGAATTGCTGGGTAGAGCTGCTAATTATCATAGGGTGCAGCTCCATAAAGAGTCCCTCGAAGAGGATTTCCTCTTTAAAACCCTTAGCAGTACACAAAAATCATCACACACGTTACCCATGCTCAAAGGAATGATTAGGCATGTCGACGATATATTTAATGATCCGGTCAGGGCACGTATCCTTACCCCTATGGTAGATAAAAAATATAAGTCTGCACCATCTGACCCAGTGTACATAAGGGGTGTTGGAAATGGCCCTTTTTGCAGGGTTATCCCCAAACTTTTTGCTTTTTCCTCCTATTTTTCCCTGACCTGTTTGTGTTGGTTTTAGGACTCTGGGCACTTTACCACTGCTAATCAGTGATAAAGTGCATATGCTCTCTGTGTAAATTGTGTTATGGATGGGTGTTTCCATGATTGGATATTTGATTTACCGGTTAGCCCCTAGTAAAGTGCACTGCGTGTGCCAGGGCTGGTGAATCAAATGCTACTCGGGGCGCCTGCAGCACTGGTTGTGCCACCCCCGTGAGTAGCCCTGAAAACGGTAACTCAGACCTGCCATTGCAGAAGTCTGCGCGCAGTTTGTACTGCCATGTCGACTTGGCCAGTGCACACACTGGCCGGTCCCTAACCTTCCCTTTTCTTACATGTCAAACACCCCTCAGGTAGGCCCAAGGTACCCCTGTGGGCAGGGTGCAGTGTATGTGAAAGGTGAGACATGCCCTGGTGTGTGTGGCATGTCCTGATAGTGAATTACAGCCAGTTTCGTTTTTCACTATTGCAAGGCTACCAGTTCCCCATAGATGGATAGAATGGGAGGTTTGTTTATAACATCTTATAAACATAACTGGCCCAGGGAATTCGGTAAGAAAATAGAATTTAGTATGCTGGAACTCAGAATCTAAAGATGCATCTTTTAGTGAAGGTGATTTTTACATTCTGTGTTTGAAAATACCACTTTTAGAAAGTAGGTATTTTCTTGCTCATTCATCCCGTGTGCCTCTGCTGGAATGTGGATTGCCTGTCTGGGTTTTGGATGACAGAAGGCTGGGGGGCCGGAGGTGCTCCAGATAGACTAGGTAGGTCAGGAAAGGGCTGAATAGACCTGGGCTGCGATGGGGGAAGAGGGAGGAGATTTCCTTGCACCTCAAAGGGCCTGGTCTGCCTCTGACAATGCTGTCTCCACCTCCTGCCAGGAAATCACACCAGAGAAGGCAAAACTGGTTCTGGCCGGGCACAGACACCCTCTGCCTGAAAGATCAAAGGATTTTTGGATACAAATACTGGGGCCCAGACCCCTGAACTTTAGAACTCATCTGGAACAAGAAGACTGCCAAGAAGAAGAGCCGGAGAAGCTGCGAAAAGGAACGACTGCTTTGCTGGGTGCTTTGCTGGGCTGACCTGCAGTGGCTGCTTCTGTCTTGGGCAGTGAAAGGCCTGGACTGGACTTTCTGCAACCTAATTTGTGAGTCTCTCGAAGGGCTTGAAGTAGAGCTTGCCCCCTGTTCACGAAGTCTCAGGAACAGCAAAGACTTCAAGTTCTTCGACCCGCAGCACTGGGGACTGTGTGTTTTGTGCTGCCACCCGAACAACACCAACTCGACGACGTCTACGACGCCACTGCCGACTCCGTGTCCTGAAGGCACTGCAGAGGGCACCGCCGCAATGCCGCACCGCAACCCTGGTCTCCCCGCCGACGCCTGTTGCCGCCGCCACCGAGCCGCTGCTTGCACCGCGACCTGTGAGCAACGCACTCCACCCCGCGCCGAAACTTTGGCACCGCAGGGGGCAACGCCGCACCGCAACCCTGGTCTCACCGACGACGCCTGTGGACGCCGCCACTGAGCCGCTGCTTGCACCGCGACCTGTGGACACCGCACTCCGCACCGCCTCGCTTCACGCCAAAGCTTTGGCACCGCAGAGAGCACCGCTGCAACGCCGCACCGTGACCCTGGTCTCACCAACGACGCCTGTTGACGCCGCCAACGAGCCGCTGCTCACACCGCGACCTGTGGGCTCCGCACCGCCTTGCTTCACGAGGACGCCTTGGCCTGCCTGACGCCGCTGCTTGCACCGTGGTTCGAATGCACCGCTCGTAAGTCACACGACGCACCGCCCTCATCCCGCACCGCAGCCTTGGCCTACCGACGCCGGCGCCATCGACTCCAGTTCGTCAGCAGACGACAGCGCTTCAGCAACGACGACGCCGCTGCTTGCACCGTGTCCTGCCAGCACCGTGGCGAGCACTGCCTTCGTCTCGCACCGCGACCCTGGTCTCACCAACGACGCCATCTGACGCCACCACCGAGATGCTGCTCGCACCGCGACCTGGGGGCACCGCACGCCGCACCTCTGCACTTCGCAACGCAGCACCCGACGCCTGCCGGTGCCAGCGCTCCTGATTCCATCAGAGAGGAGCTCGACCTGCAATGCGAGTGACTTCAAGGGCCTCAACGCCCTGCATCTCTCACAGGTAGTGTTTGCGGGTCTTCCCGACACCGTAGCTGGCCCGCGACCAGCCAGAACTGTTGGATTTGTTGTTCACGACGCCGCAGTAGCCCGGACGGAGCTATCCACACAAGGAACTATTTTTAATCAGCTTATTTTTGGAACTGTGAACTTTTAAGTATAGTATTGTGGATTCTTATAGTTTTTGGTCTTGTCTTAATTATATAAAAATATTGGATATTTTTCTAAACTGGTGTGGTGTCCTTTTGTGGTGCGAACACTGTATTACTGTCGGTTATGTGCAAATGCTTTACACACTGCCTCTAAGATAAGCCTGGCTGCTCGTGCCAAGCTACCAAGGGGGTGAGCAGGGGTTATTTTAGACGTGTAACTCCCTTATCCTGGCTACAGTGGTGGTTTTTGCCTGGCTTTGGCCCACGCCTACCAAAAATCCCATTTCTAACATTGGTTGTCAGCGGTGAGGATAGGACTTGCGTTTGCACTTGACTTACAGTGATTGGTGTGCACTACTACCATATCGCAGACCATTACGTGCCACATAGTGATTCTTTTTCTTTTTGGCCTATTTTTTTTTGGTCTTGCCAGTTTGAACTTGCTACTTCGTCAGGCCTGAATCAATTGCATCATTGGTTGCATCCTTGGAAGTGGCCTTTGAGGAGGAGAGGTTAGAAACCTACAATGTGAAGGAATTGAAGGTGATCTGCAAAAACCTCAAAATCGAAATCAGGGGCCTCACCAGAAGAGAGGAGCTACAAAAGGCGCTGAGGGCCTGGGTAGCAGCCAGACATGCTAGTGAGCTGTCTGGGGATCTTGGCATGGAGGCAGAGGAGCCTCTTCCAAGGGTGGATGTATTCTTGGGAGGGGGGCACCCCCTCAACTAGGCAGCAGCAGTTTGTCCCCAGAGGAGCTGGAGGACAGGCGGGAAGCAAGGAAGTTCGAATTGGAGAAACTCAGAATAGAAAGTGAGAGGGAAGACAAAAGAATAGCCATGGAGGAAAGGAAGATGATGTTAGACCATGACATTAAAATGAGAGAGCTGGACTGGGCAGCCAGTAGGGCTAGGCCCAGCCCAGATGGTGGCAGCAAAAGTGTTGGGTCCAGTACTGAGGATGAGGTACACCCACACACAGATTTGGGACCCTGCTTCAAGGAGGGGGTTGACATACACCAGGGGGTTCAGGATTGCGAGGTTACTCCAGTGGTACGCAGTGTCCCTGAGGTGGATTGGGGAACTGGCACAGGCGATCATTTTCCTGGTAGTGGGAGGGACACTCTACGGACTCTAGATGAGAGGTGCAGGGAGAGGGGTTCCCCCATGATAGAAGCCCTAGTAAGTGAGTATGGAGACCAGCCAGAAGAGTATGGGTTAAGAGACAGCAACAGTCAGACACTGTCTCACCAGTCTTGTGAGAATGATGTGGGGTACTTGTCCGAGGCACTGGATGGATGGGTGAAGGGTAGTTTGGTTAACACATGTGTGGGGCTGTGTGATTCAGTTTTTGGAGAGCATATTTTAAGTCCCTGTTTTCCAGAGCTATGCCAACACCCAGTGGATTGTGAGTTCTCTGACCCCAGGGAGCTTGCACTGGAGGCAGACCTTTTGGTGGATTCCAGAGGGTCTGGAGAAGCATCTGGGGGTGACCCGGAAGGAAGCGGCTTAGGTATTTCCCAACCGAGGGTGGTGGGAAAGGTTTGTGGTAGCCCAGATAGGTCCCAGTGTCGTGGGAAGGGTGTAGGGACTCCCGTCCTGTCTCCGCGGAGAAGGAGTGGGAATGGGCTGCGGCCCAAGGTGCCCAAAACCCGGTCCCAGAGCCTGGGTGGTTCCAGGAGGGAACACCAGGTGGGGAGCCTAGGCGGTACTGGTAGGCCATCTGTTGAGGGGGATCTCCTACTGTCAGGAGAACGTGGAGTGTCTGTAAACAGAGCTCCAGCGGTTCTGGTGTCTGGCGGTGCCGCTCCTAAGTGGAGGGTGCAGATGTCCAGATTGAGGGGTGAGAGGGGGATGTGTTCCCCAGTGGGAGAACCAGTGGGTCAGGGGCCAGCCAGAAGGGCTGAGCCTCCTAGGAGTGACCACTTCTGTCCTGGGGGATCTTCGCGCACTGTCAGATGGACAGGGGTCGGGAGATCTGCGCCAGGCAGACTGTCACACAACACATGAGTCATGTGTTACCCTCAGGGGGGGCATGCGTGCTCCCAAGGAAGTCCTGGTGCGCCGGGCAGGTGCTCAGCCACAGGGTTTAGTCTCTGCGTTGGGAGGCCAGGCTCAGGTCCTGCCTGACCTGGAGGGAAGGACGACTGTAAGCAGTGTCCTGACCGGTTTGTCTTCTAGGGGTACCACTCCAGGTGGGAGGGTGCAGAACTCTGGAAGGGGGTGCAGAGGGAGGGAGTCCTCGCCTCTGACCCTGGTGCAACCTAAGGGTTTAGACCCTAGGTTGGGAGACCAGTTGCTGGAGAGAGGTCCTGAACTGGTGGGAGAATTGTTTGGGAGGTCAGGTTCCAGCGTCCTGACAGTTTTTGGTTCTGGGGTTGCTTCTCCTGGGAGGAGAGTGCAGGACCCCAGAAGGAGGGGTAAGGGGAGGAGAGCCTCGCCCGAGACCTCTGGTCAGCCTGAGGGTACAGACCCTGGGTTGTTGGACCAGGTTCAGGGTGTCCCCCCTGACCTGGGGGCAGGGGCGACTGCAAACAGTGCCCCTACCAGTTTGTCTTCTGGGGGTGCCGCTCCAGGTGGGAGGGTACAGAGCCCCAGGGGGGAGGACCGGGTGTGGGAGAGCCCACCTCAGCCCCTGGTTCAGCCCCAGGGTACAGACCCTGGGCTGGTGTACCAGTTGCAGGATAGCACCCCTGAACTGTTGGGCGAATTGTGCAGGACACCTACCACAGGTGCCCAGACAATTCGGGACGGGGGTACCGCTCCAGGTGGGAGGGTAAAGAGCCCCAGGGAGAAGGTGAGGGTGTGGGAGAGCCCACCCCAGTCTCCTGTCCAGCCGCAGGGTACAGACCCTGGGCTGGTGGGCCAGTGTCAGGATGCCATACCTGACTTGGCAAGGGGGAGAGTGGAGAAAGGATGCCAGGCACATGGGGCTACCGCCCCCCACTCTCTGATGCCGCAACGGTTGGAGTGGCCTGAAAGGCATGAGGCCTGGCTCTCATCACGGACAGCTGTCAGTGCCCACTGTGGCTGGCTGTCTGGAGGGACAGAGTTGCCCCTGGGAGGGGGAAAGGAGTCACACCCCGGAGGTGGACTGGGCCACACGATTGTGTTGGCCATGGGGGTCCTGTCTGTCTGTTGGGACACATCTGTGAGCCAAGTAAGTTTAGGTGCTGCACAGATGGGGTCCACAGGTGAGGAGAAGGGTCCCCCATGGGTCAGCTTAGTGGGCCCTGAGAGTATGGATAGAGGAATCCAACTAGGTGCAGGAAGGCGTAAAACGGGAAGGAAACCCTGCTGTTGCGGGCCAGGTTCTGTGTTCTATCGCCCCAAGCAGGGAAGCCCATCGAGGTATGGATTGGTCTCCCCTGGCTTTAGGCTGGAAGGGGTTTGTGTTGGAAATGGCCCTTTTTGCAGGGTTATCCCCAAACTATTTGCTTTTTCCTCCTATTTTTCCCTGACCTGTTTGTGTTGGTTTTAGGACTCTGGGCACTTTACCACTGCTAATCAGTGCTAAAGTGCATATGCTCTCTGTGTAAATTGTGTTATGGATGGGTGTTTCCATGATTGGATATTTGATTTACCGGTTAGCCCCTAGTAAAGTACACTGCGTGTGCCAGGGCTGGTGAATCAAATGCTACTCGGGGCCTGCAGCACTGGTTGTGCCACCCCGTGAGTAGCCCTGAAAACGGTAACTCAGACCTGCCATTGCAGAAGTCTGCGCGCAGTTTGTACTGCCATGTCGACTTGGCCAGTGCACACACTGGCCGGTCCCTAATCTTCCCTTTTCTTACATGTCAGACACCCCTCAGGTAGGCCCAAGGTACCCCTGTGGGCAGGGTGCAGTGTATGTGAAAGGTGAGACATGCCCTGGTGTGTGTGGCCTGTCCTGATAGTGAATTACAGCCAATTTCGTTTTTCACTATTGCAAGGCTACCAGTTCCCCATAGGATAGAATGGGAGGTTTGTTTATAACATCTTATAAACATAACTGGCCCAGGGAATTCGGTAAGAAAATAGAATTTAGTATGCCGGAACTCAGAATCTAAAGATGCATCTTTTAGTGAAGGTGATTTTTACATTCTGTGTTTGAAAATACCACTTTTAGAAAGTAGGTATTTTTTTGCTTAGTCATCCTGTGTACCTCTGCTGGAATGTGGATTGCCTGTCTGGGTTTTGGATGACAGAAGGCTGGGGGGCCGGAGGGGCTCCAGATAGACTAGGTAGGTCAGGAAAGGGCTGAATAGACCTGGGCTGCGAAGGGGGAGGAGATTTCCTTGCACCTCAAAGGGCCTGGTCTGCCTCTGACAATGCTGTCTCCACCTCCTGCCAGGAAATCACACCAGAGAAGGCAGAACTGGTTCTGGCCGGGCACAGACACCCTCTGCCTGAAAGATCAAAGGATTTTTGGATACAAATACTGGGGCCCAGACCCATGAACTTTATAACTCATCTGGAACAAGAAGACTGCCAAGAAGAAGAGCCGGAGAAGCTGCGAAAAGGAACGACTGCTTTGCTGGGCTGACCTGCAGTGGCTGCTTCTGTCTTGGGCAGTGAAAGGCCTGGACTGGACTTTCTGCAACCTAATTTGTGAGTCTCTCCAAGGGCTTGAGGTAGAGCTTGCCCCCTGTTCACGAAATCTCAGGAACAGCAAAGACTTCAAGTTCTTCGACCCGCAGCACTGGGGACTGTGTGTTTTGTGCTGCCACCCGAGCAACACCAACTCGACGACGTCTACGACGCCACTGCCGACTCCGTATCCTGAAGGCACTGCAGAGGGCAACGCCACACCGCAACCCTGGTCTCACCGACGACGCCTGTTGATGCCGCCACCGAGCCGCTGCTTGCACCGCGACCTGTGGGCACCGCACTCCGCCCCGCATCGCGCCGAAGCTGTGGCACCACAGGGGGCACCGCCGCAACGCCGCACTGCAACTCTGGTCTCACCGACGACGCCTGTGGACGCCGCCACTGAGCTGCTGCTTGCACCGCGACCTGTGGGCACCGCACTCCGCACCGCCTCGCTTCACGCCAAAGCTGTGGCACCGCAGAGAGCAACGCCGCACCACGACCCTGGTCTCACCAACGATGCCTGTTGACGCCGCCACCAAGCCGCTGCTCGCACCGCGACCTGTGGGCACCGCACTCCACACCGCCTTGCTTCACGAGGATGCCTTGGCCTGCCTGACGCCGCCACTTCCTGCCGAAATCGACGCCGCTGCTTGCACCGTGGTTCGAGGGCACCGCTCGTAAGTCACATGACGCACCGCCCTCATCCCGCACCGCAGCCTTGGCCTACAGACGCCGGCGCCATCGACTCCAGTTCGTCAGCCGACGACAGCGCTTCAGCAACGACGACGACGCTGCTTGCACCGTGACCTGCCAGCACCGTGGTGAGCACCGCCTTCGTCTCGCACCGCGACCCTGGTCTCACCGACGACGCCATCTGACGCCGCCACCGAGACGCTGCTCGCACCGCGACCTGGGGGCACCGCACGCCGCACCGCTGCACTTCGCACCGCAGCACCCGACGCCTGCCGGTGCCAGCGCTCCTGATTCCATCAGGGAGGAGCTCGACCTGCAATGCGAGTGACTTCAAGGGCCTCAACGCCCTGCATCTCTCACAGGTACTGTTTGCGGGTCTTCCCGACACCGTAGCTGGCCCGCGACCAGCCAGAACTATTGGATTTGTTGTTCACGACGCCGTGGTAGCCCGGACGGATCTATCCACCCAAGGAACTATTTTTAATCAGCGTATTTTTGGAACTGTGAACTTTTAAGTATAGTATTGTGGATTCTTATCGTTTTTGGTCTTGTCTTAATTATATAAAAATATTGGATATTTTTCTAAACTGGTGTGGTGTCCTTTTGTGGTGCGATCACTGTATTACTGTCGGTTATGTGCAAATGCTTTACACACTGCCTCTAAGATAAGCCTGGCTGCTCGTGCCAAGCTACCAAGGGGGTGAGCAGGGGTTACTTTAGACATGTAACTCCCTTATCCTGACTAGAGTGGTGGTTTTTGCCTGGCTTTGGTCCACGCCTACCAAAAATCCCATTTCTAACAAGGGGACAATTACCATTGGATTCATTAGTGGTATTCAACGCACGTAATAGAGCCAACTCCCAAACTACAGGAGATGCTCCACCCCCAGAGAAAGAATCTAAGCTCCTTGATGCTTCAGAGAAAAGTGTCCTCTCAGGCAGCAAACTCCAGGCGCATATCTAGCACACCAGCATTGCTAGCCAGATACGACCGTGCACACTGGGACGAAATGGAACAATTACTCCAATTTCTACCACAAGAGTATCGAGCTAAAGCTCAAGACCTAGTGAGGGAGGGTCAACTCATTTCTAATAATCAAATTAGATGCTCCCTGGATGCTGCAGACACAGCTGCTAGAGCGGTAAACACCAGTGTCCTTTTAAGAAGGCACGCCTGGCCACGTATATCTGGGTTCAAATCAGAGGTCCAAACCTCCATACTAAATACACCTTTTGATAAGGAGCACCTCTTTGGCCCAGTGGTAGATTCTTCATTAGAGAAAATGAAAAAGGACACCGAAGTGGCCAAATCCATGGGAGCCCTTCAGTCAACACAAGGCCGTGGTTCCTTTCGGCGCTCATTCTATCGAGCAGGGTCCAAAACTGCTTCCTCAGACACTACATCCACCTACACGGGTAATAACCAGCCCTCTGGCTCTAAAAACGACTTCAGAGGGAATTACAGAGGAAACAACGGCAGAGGTAGAGGTTCAAACACACGCACCTCCCCCTCCAAAACAAAACAGTGACTTACCTGTACTTCCCCCCCCCCCGACCACTTAACACCGGTCGGGGGAAGACTGTCAGATTTCCTACCAACTTGGCAGTCAATAACAACAGACAAATGGGTTTTAGAGATTATCCGTTCTGGTTACTGCCTGGAGTTCATCAACACTCCTCCAAACATTCCTCCAAAGTCACACAAACTTTTACAGGATCACCTACACCTC
The DNA here is from genome assembly GCA_963921515.1 of Calotriton arnoldi. NCBI lineage: Eukaryota > Metazoa > Chordata > Amphibia > Caudata > Salamandridae > Calotriton > Calotriton arnoldi. The sequence continues at coordinate 1,239,939 of CAWUFW010002763.1, read as the reverse complement.
CTCAAACAAGAGGTACAGTCATTACTTCTAAAAGGAGCTATAGAACCTGTACCACTACATCACCAAGGGTCCGGAGAGTACTCCTTTTACTTCCTAGTACCCAAAAAAGACGGCTCACTCAGACCAATATTAGATCTCAGGGAGCTACATTTTTACATACAGTCAGACCATTTCCACATGGTAACACTTCAACAGGTACTGCCTCTTTTGTAAAAGGACGACTTTCTGTCTACTCTCGACTTAAAGGACGCCTACTTTCATATTCCAATCCACCCTGCTCATCGCACATTTCTCAGGTTTGTGTTAGCGGGCCAACATTACCAGTTCAAGGAACTTCCATTTGGAGTCACCACTGCCCCCAGAGCCTTCACAAAGTGTCTGGCGGTAGTAGCTGCTCACCTGAGAAGACAAAGCATCCATGTCTTCCCATACGTGGACGACTGGCTCATCAAGGCCAGCACGTACCAACAATGTCTCAAGCATACTTCCATAACCATTCAGTTACTACATCAACTAGGGTTCACAGTCAATGTGCTAAAATCACATCTTCGACCAGACAAGACTCAAAACTATCTAGGAGCCACTTTAGATACTCAAAAGGCTCTAGCGTTTCCCAACGCAGCCAGAATTTGCAACATTCAGGCTTTAGTTCTCCAGTTTCAACCCAATCACTTCCAGCTCGGGTTTATATGCAACTGCTAAGGATGATGGCATCTTGCATCATAATCGTTAACCATGCCAGGTTGCACATGCGTCCACTTCAGGAATGCTTAGCCAATCAGTGGAACCAGTCAAACGGTCTATTAACCGATCTAGTGTTGGTAAGCGGCAGTGCTCATCGCTCTCTGCAGTGGTGGAACACACAAAATTTGTCAAAAGGATGGCCGTTTCTAGACCCGGTTCCACAGATAGTCCTGACAGCGGACTCGTCCCTCACTGGCTGGGGAGCTCATCTACAACAGCACACAGTGCAAGGCTTGTGGAGCCAACACCAGAAATTGTTTCACATCAATCACCTAGAGCTACTTGCAATATTCCTAGCACTCAAGGCGTTTCAAACTCACTTAAAGGGAAAAGCTGTCCTAATTCGTACAGACATGACAGCCATGTATTACATACAAAAACAGGGGGGACGCATTCTCTCCAACTGTCCAGCTTGGCCCAAGACATCTAGAGGTGGGCAATTCACCACATAATTTATCTCAATCAATCAATCAGGGGTTTGTAAAGCGCGCTACTCACCCGTAAGGGTCTCAAGGCGCTGTGGGGGGGGGGGAGGGGCTCCGGATCAGTCGAAGAGCCAGGTCTTGAGGTCCTTCCTGAACATGTGCAGGGTCGGGGTGAGTCTGATGTTCACCGGGAGCTCGTTCCAGGCTTTGGCTGCGATGTAGGCAAAAGCTCTTCCGCCGGTTCTGTTTCTGCGGATGCGGGGGACCTCTGCCAGGGCGAGGTCGGCGGAGCGGAGGTTTCTCTTGGGTACGTGGAAGGATAATCGCTCGTTGAGGTATTTGGGTCCGATGTTGTGGAGGGATTTGTAGGCATGGGTGAGGAGTTTGAAGGTGACCCTCTTCTCGAAGGGGAGCCAGTGTAGGTCTCGTAGGTGTTGGGTCATGTGCTCATGGCGCGGTGTCCCGAGGACGAGTCTGGCTGCGGCGTTCTGGATGGTCTGGAGCCTGTGCAGAAGAGTCTTGATTCCAGCGTAGAGGGCGTTGCCGTAGTCCAGCCTGCTGGTGATGAGTGCGTGGGTGACGGGTGCGTGGGTGACGGTCCTTCTGCAGTCTGGGGGGATCCACTTGAAAGTCTTCCGGAGGATGCGAAGGCAGTTGAAACTAGTGGTCTGGCGGTTCATGGAGAGTGAAGAGTCAAGGATGATGCCGAGGTTCCGAGCGTGGTCTGTGGGGGTGGGTGGGTTTCCGAGAGCGGAGGGCCACCAGGTGTTGTCCCAGGCGGAGGTGCAGGGCCCGAGGATGAGGACCTCGTTCTTCTCTGAGTTTAGCTTCAGGCAGCTGTGCTTCATCCAGGCTGCCACGTCTTTCATACCGTCCTGGAAACGGAGTCTGGTGTCCTCGGGATTCTTCATGAGCGAGAGGATGAGCTGGGTGTCGTCAGCGTAGGATACGATGCTGAGCCCATGCTGTCTGACGATGGCGGCGAGGGGGGCCATGTAGATGTTGAAGAGCGTGGGGCTGAGTGAAGATCCCTGTGGTACTCCGCAGTTGATTTCCGTGGGTTTGGAGAGGAAGGGGGGGAGTCGGATCCTCTGGGTTCTGCCAGAGAGGAAGGATCGGATCCAGTCTAGGGCTGCTCCCTGTATTCCTGCGTTGTGCAGTCTGGCCGCGAGAGTGTGATGAGACACGGTGTCGAAGGCTGCGGAGAGGTCTAGAAGGATGAGGGCCGCGGTGTGTCCCTGGTCGAGTAGCGTGCGGATGTCGTCAGTGGCAGCGAGGAGGGCGGTCTCTGTGCTAGCGGAATATCTCCCAGGAGTCAACAACCAGATTGCAGATCTCCTCAGCAGGCAGACACAGCAAATACACGAATGGGAACTCCACCCTCCGGTCCTCCTTCCATACTTTCAACGTTGGGGAGTCCCTCACATAGACGTGTTCGTCACATACCAAAACGCAAAATGCCCAAACTTCGCGTCCAGGTATCCACACCCATTGTCCAAAGGCAATGCACTATGGATGAATTGGTCAGGGATATTTGCTTACGCTTTTCCGCCTCTCCCACTCATTCCATGAGTGGTTCAGAAACTCAAACAAGCGTCCCTGACACTAATCCTAGTTGCTCCCACATGGGCACGGCAACCGTGGTTCACAACCCTATTGGAACTCTCACTAGTTCCTCACCAGAAATTACGTCTTACACCCAATCTTCACACACACAGCCATGGAGACATAAGACATCCGGACCCCAGTCAACTCAATCTGGCGATCTGACTCCTGAAGTCTTAGAGTTTGGCTATCTTAATCTACCGCCAGACTGCATGAATATTATCAAAGAGGCTAGACGTCCTACTACAAGAGCCTGCTATGCAGGAAAATGGAAGCGGTTTGTATTATACTGTAATAACCACATCAACCCGCTCGATGCTTCTGTACAAAACATTATATGTTATTTAGTACATCTACAGCGGTCCAATTTAGCGTACACTTCCATATGATTACACCTGGCTGCAATAGCTGCATACCTACAGAATAGGCAACATCTATCTCTTTTAAGAGTGCCTGTTATCAAAGCCTTTATGGAGGGACTTGAGTCATTCCCCCAAGACGTCCACCTGATCCAGTATGGAATATTAACATTGTCCTCACTAGACCAATGGGTCTGCAATTTCTCACATGGAAAACTGCTTTCCTTGTGGCTATCACATCACTCAGAAGAGTGGGTGAGCTTCAGGCATTAACTATAGAGGAGCCTTTTTTACAAATGCACCAAAATAAAGTGATTCTTCGGACTAATCCTAAATTCCTTCCTAAAGTCATTTCTGCTTTTCACATCAATCAATCTGTTGAGTTACCTGTGTTCTTCCCTCAACCAGATTCAGTAGCAGAACGTGCCCTACACACATTAGATGTAAAGAGAGCGTTGCTGTATTACATAGAAAGGACAAAACCTTTTTGTAACACAAACCAACTTTTTGTCGCTTTTGCTCCACCACACAAAGGCAATCCCATATCAAAATCAGGAATTGCAAGCTGGATAGTCAAATGCATTCAAATATGCTATGCAAAAGCGAAACGAACATTAACAGTTCCCTACTAGAGCACACTCTACACGCAAACTAGGGGCTTCTATGGCATTCTTAGGAAATATACCCATAGATGACATATGCAAAGCTGCAACATGGTCTACACCTCACACATTCACAAAACACTATTGTGTAGATGTGTTAGCAAGACAACAAGCTAGAGTGGGCCAGGCAGTTTTACGTACACTATTTCAGACCACTGCAACAGATACAGATTAGCCACCGCTGTGGGAGACAACTGCTATATAGTCTATGCATAGCATATGATCTACAGCTCATATGCCTCAAACGGAAAATGCTACTTACCCAGTATGCATCTGTTTTTGGCATATAGAGCTGTAGAGTCATATGCGCCCACCCACCTCCCCGGGTACCTATACCTGTTGCAGTAACATCTTATTTAGATACATGCATTCATGGACATCTCCTTTTACTACTCCTCCTATCTCCATTATCACCCTCTGCGGGAAAACAATCTAACAATGGAGTTGATGCCCATGCGCACTATCACCGAAAGGAGGAGTCACCTACCTCGTGACTGGAAAAACTTCTTCGAAGAAAAACTAAGTGCAAACATCCAGACCCAACACTAGATGGCGATCTATGCATAGCATATGACTCTAAAGCTCTATATGCCAAGAACAGATGCATACTGGGTAAATAGCATTTTCCTTTAGCTTTCTCTTGGTGTAAGGGGCTCCGCTATCAGATTCCTTCCAGGGAGATTGATGTGAAGGTCCTCTCTGACCACGTAACGATCTGCATGACTCTGTACCAAATAGCCCTAGTAGCACCAGGCCTTCGATAATTAATGATGTGGCCCTAGGAGTCCCTGTTTTATGAGTCAGGAGACAGGAATCTGCTGATCACTATTTTTAAAAAAAACGATAATATGGTGAGCCTGTATGTGCTGTGCGATGCAGCAAAAGCTGTAATTAGGGGCGAGTTAACCTTCCATGAAGCAGCATTCAAGAGACTGGGCAAACAAAAGAGACCAGGGTTAAAAAAATGAAGTAAAGTATCTGGAGTCTTTATACAAGACCGAAAGCTCACATAAAATTTACAGGGAACGTTGTAGGGTGTGAGAAGAGCTGGAGCACTTGCTAATGCAAGATGCGGCTTAGAAACTGCTTTACGTTAGGCAATCTTACTATAAGAGGGGAGAAAATGCAGATAGGCTTTTACCCTAAAAGCTAAAGCAGCGACGTACAAGAAACCACTTTTGGGACATCGAGGATAGTGGGTAAGAGAGATTTACTGACCACCCCCCCCCCGCCCCAAAACTGTATACATTTGTATCTGTCTTTCTACTCCATCCTGTGTACTCAACAAATGTTGGGCCAAAATATACAAATGCCCTATCTAGACTCTTTCCTTGGTAATTGAGCTCCAATAGATTGCTCATCACTCAAGGACCAGCTCTCTAGCAAGGAGGTCCAGGCAGCAACCAAACAATTGCCAGGCTGAATGACCCCCAGGCCGGATGGCTTTTCAGTGTCCTTCTATGAGATGTTTGGCAACTTTGTGGCTGATATGCTGGCAAGAGTTTTCAACCTCTCAAACAGGGCAGGTAACAAATACAGTTTGAGAGTCGCATCTTACCCTGCTTGCTAAGCCGGTGAAGGATCCTGTTCTGTGTTTCTCCTACAGACCTATTGCCCTTCTCAATAATGATGTGAAGATATTTACCTCAGTGTTGTTTTTAGTCTGCATACAGTCTGGCCTGGCCTGATTTCTCCATAACATTCTGGCTTTATTATTAAAAAAACGCCATGCTTCGGACAATTCCTGCCTCGCTGTGGTCCTCAAGGAGGCGGCCGAAAGGCTAAAGCAACTAATGGTCCTCGTCCTGCTAGGCGCGGAGAAGGCCTTTAGACTGGCACGCTGGCGATCCATAGCTAAAGTTCTGGATTAAACACCCCTAGGACCAAAAATGAAGTCCTTCATCTTGGCCAATTATAAAAAAAAAATCCACCAACTTCAAGATCAATGGGGAACTCTCATCATACATTCCCATTATCAGGGGGACTAGGCAATTAGGTAATTTTTCCTCTCATTCATAGAATACAAGCAGACTCTCATATTAAAGGGATACAGGGTCCTGCCCAGGAATTTGAAATAGCTCTATATACAGACAACATTCTTTATTTTCTCACTGTACCAGAAGCATCTATCCTTGACTTGAAGGAGGAATTGTGCTTTTTTCGAGACTGGCTCTGGCTTTAAAGTCAATTATATGAATTTGTTTGGGATGAGGGTTGCGGGTAGTCAGCAGGAGGCTAGGAATGCTTTAAAGGCCAATGGCTTAACTTGTTCACCTTGGCTTGTTTGTTACCTGGGGATCCACTTACCTAGTAAGACATGACAGCCAGATCAGACTCCTCTCCTCCAAACCTCGTTTGAAGATTTGTACCGCTGGGTGCAGATTGAAGATATCTTGGATTGGCAGAATAAACTGTATAAAAAATAAATTTCTTTCCCTGCATTTTGTATGTGACACATACTGCCACTGCGATTTTGTAGTCCCATCCTGTCCCATATCCAAATGAAGGTGTTTTCCTTTGTCTGGAGGAATCACAAACCCAGAGTCTCCAAGGCTTGATGCTTTGTACTACATCATGGAGGATTAGGTTTTCCAAATGTCAGTGCTTATATATACTAGCCACCCAACTTCGACCCGCATTAGAATGGAATTATAACCCCAGTGGCAAGGGGCGTGTTATACCCGACATCCTTGGTTTGGTCTTCAACAGCACTTTTTTTTCCCTTCACCCCTCCTGTTTTCTGAATTCTTTTTTGTTGGCAATAGAACTGTTCAATTTACCACTGCTAACCAGTGCCAAAGTGCTTTTGCTCACTTTTTTAAACATGGTAAAATTGGCATACACCTGATTGGCACATTTAATTTACTTGTACGTCCCTAATAAAGTGACACTGCATGTACCTGTGACATTTAAAGTAAATGCTTGCAGCACTCATTGTACTACCCACTGAAGTAGCTCTTTAAAACTTATCTCACGCCTACCTACCACTGTGGTCTGCAGTGCAGTTTCAAACTGCCATTTTTACCTGGCAAAATAAACCTTCTTTTTTAATATATATGTCACTCCTAAAGTGGCCCTAATTGACCCATAGTGCAGGCTTGGTGCATTGTGTTTTAAAAGAGGATATGCAGGTTTAAGTTTTACATGTCCTGGTAAAAAAAAACTCCTCATTTTGTTTTTCACTACTGTAAGGTCAATCTCTCCCATTAAATAACATTGGGTTAGGTCATTTCATTTGATAAGTGCTAACTTTTGATTTGGAGCAGGTAGGAATGCCATGTTTAGACTCGTATGAAATGTAATTTAAAATCGTCTGTAATGGTTAAGTTAGATTTTAAGTCCTAATTCTGCAAATGCCACTTTTAGAAAGTTGCCATTTTCTTGCCCTAACCATTTGGTGCTACTGCCAGTGTCCTGGGTCACATGACTGTGGATGGCTCTGCTATAGGGGTTTGTGTATTTCGGCCCAACAGCGAGATAAAGGGGACTGGGTGTAATCAGGAAGGGCCCTCCTACCTGAATGGTTAGGGGCAGAGCTGTTCCTTGCCCCATTTACATTTCAACTGGCTTGTCTTCAGCACACCCAAAGGATCCTGATGCTAGTCTTTTGTTATCCCAGAATTCTTGGAGCCTTGGCAGGGGAAGGGAAGAACTTTCCAGAACCAAATGTGGCGGTAGCCCAGGATGTCCCTCCACTTCAAAGGCGCTACGTATAAAAACTGTCCCCTCAGAACAACTCTTCAGTTCTGGGCCTATGGACACTACAGAAGGGACTGTCTTGTTCACTAAAGGACTGCCCTGCTGCTAGAAGCCTGCCTTATTCCACAGAGGACTGCCCTGCTGCTTGAGGCCTGCCCTGTTCTCTGAGAAGGAAGACTGGGCATGCTCCCTTCACTCCAAGGGTCAGTTGGCTAACCTGCTGTTCTGACCTACAGGGACACAACAAGTTTCAAAGGCCTCCCTGCAACTGCCCAGCTAACCTGTGCAACTGGACCTGCCTGAGCCCTGCTGGTCTATGCTAGAGTGAATCCCTAATCCCCAAGAAGTGCCTTCCCAGGTCCTGGACCTTTGCCTGGCATCAGAGTCCACTTGTCTTCAAGAAAAGGAGAAATCCTGGAGTTTTGGGTTCTTCAAAACCGCAAACAGGCCTGTTTGCACCAAGACTCTTTCGTCCACGATAACCACCAACACGAAGATCTGCGATGCCCGACCGGATCTTCGCACTGCAGTGACGACCGTCCATGACACCAGGCCTGCTCTTCACTCTACCGTCGCTACCATCCCTGCTCCTTGCAGCCGCCTCTGCCGTGAATTGAACTCTTCGCACCAGAAGCTGAGAAGGTAACTTTTTCAGTGGAACTAATTTGGTTCCTATATCCAGCCTGTGCTCCATCATGATCTGCCTGAACTTGTGACTTTTCCCTGATGTAGTGTGACTAGATGATACTCCGTGGCGCTTTGTACTTTTTGATGCTATAGCTACTTAAAACTCCGGTTCTACTGATCAAATCGAATTTGTTTTGGTGTCATACTTAATTAAATTTTTCTAAATTGGTTTGGGATTTTTCTTGTGTTCCGTTTTTACTTTACTGCTGTTTGTGTGCTGCATAAGTACTTTACACATTGCCTCTAAGCTAAGCCTGACTGCTTTGTGCCAAGCTACCAGAGGGTTAAGCACAGGTTAATTTAGTGACTTTTGTGGTTCACCCCGACAAGGATTCTGGTTGTTGCTTGAGGAGAGCTTCCACCCCCTCAATTAATAACCCAATTTGTTTACAGGGAATGTCATTGTGGAACAGAGCTTCTCCTTGATTCCACTGAAATATCTTCTATGGTTGCTGTACAAAGCCAGGCTGCAGCAAGCAAGGTGTTCTCTTAAATGCATTGGCGCTATTATTAGAGTATTGGCAACAACTCATAATGCTGATAGGCTCTGCCACATTTCCTTCCCCAATGTCCCAATTATTCACAGCATAGACTTCATGCCCTGGCACTCTGGACTCACGCTTTAGGCACTGGAATAACAGCCCCCCATTGTTGGGAGTCCTCTTCTCAGATGGGGTCATAGATTCCAGGGATGAAATTCAGAAGGATCTGGGGCTGGGCCCGGAACATGACTTTAGATTGGCTCAACTCCTCTACTGGGAAGATTCCCATGGTATGTCAGAATTAGCTGGCAGAGACATGGCACCACTCAATTTAATGTTTCATAATAGACTCTGACTTACACTCTAGACCCCAATATAAATACATCTCCCAAAGGGACAGAGTTTTGGGGATGAAGATAAAAGAGGAAATCTGGTCTTGTCGTGTAGCTCCTATAGTACCCCTGCAGAACCTGCGCGTTTGGATAACATATACTGCGGGTTTGTTGGCAGACTGACTCCGTGCACCCCCACCGTATATGTTAGCCTAGTTTTGCATTAGCTACCTCGCAGTGCCACTAGTGTCTCCTCTTATCGGAGAGAGATTAGTTTCTGGCAACCTTAGATAATGACAGCCCTGATTCCCTCAGAATCGTGGAAACAATATACTACCTTTCGCTTAGTCACTCGTGCTCACTTATTCGGTTTGTCTCAGAGAGTTACACAGAATAAACAGTCGGGCGTTTCAATAAGTATTTATTGAACAGTTGTTATTCTAGTGTAAAATATATGTGCTGCGGTAACCAGCAGACAATAGCAGAGATATATTATCAGCAGTACGATAAAAGCAAAGGGAATGAACAGTTCTACCATATTGCAATAATCATGGATACATACATGAATATAAAAGCATTATGCAAGTGCGCGTACTAACTAGATGTACCTGAGTGTACCTAGCATATGTGTAGGTCTAAAAGCCTAAGAGCCAAGAATCCTTCTAGGATTTAGTCGAACCCCCATACCTGAATAGAGAGAGTGTGGGACCCCGTCCTGGTCTCAAGTTGGACACCCCGCAAGGGCTGTGTCAGACCGCTGTCACCTGGAGCGACTGCATGCAGGAGCCTCAGCATCTCTGGTCAGTGTGTCAGCATGGAAGTCTCGGTTCCCTCTGTCTTACCGGGGCAAGATGTGGTGTATTTATACCCTAAAGAGTCTCGGTCCTCAGTATGGTTTGTATTGGACATGAGGAAGACGTACATACATATTATGCACGTGGGGTATTCCTAGAAAGCCATGCATAATTAATGAGTACAGTGAGGGCCTGTGTTTGGGAAAAACCCTGCTGTATTCAAAACCACAGGATAGATAACGTTCAGCCCTCAGAGCTCGTTGTGTACTAGCTGGGACCAAAGTAGGTGAAAGATCATGCCTATATAAGGACCCATGACTATAATAGGACATGTACAGTTATTACCATAATTGGGCATATGCGGCTATGACCATAATAGGGCAAGTACGAATATGACCATATTAGGGTAAATATGAATACGTCCATTTTAGGGTATGTACGAACGGGTCTACATTAGGGCCTCTATGCGGGATATAACACCCACTCCTCTTCCGAATTGGATTAAAATGACCATACTTAAAATCGGGACAATTTAAAAATATTTTTTCTTTTTAAAAGCAAATAAAAACATGGTTCTAAAAAATCGTTAAAATGAGGTGTTGTTTTTTTATAATAACAAAAAAAAAGTTAAAATTCAGCTATTTCTAGTTGCCACTTGAAAGTCTATATTGTCTCTCTATAAAGATTGCATTACCATAAGCAGGTGAAGGCCATGCTTTTCTCAAGCGAAAGTGTCAATGTAAGAAAATGTTCCAAATTTAGATCGTTTGTTTTGAAACGAGCAAAGAAGCCGAATTCTTTCCCAGGACGCGATGAGCCAATTCGAGATTAAACGTCCTGGCTGGGAAGTTCAGTATTATCGGTGTCAGCTGCTGCCGACGACAAATTCAACGCCTCACAGAGAACGTCAATAGCACATAGATGGAATGTAGCACTGCCAACAGTCGGTGCTGCGGCAGCTTGTGCAGCAGTTGTTACCTGGGTGCCTGTGGAGGAGTCACCTAACCCAGCAGGAGCAAACAGCACCTGTGAATTCTCCAGGAATGCGTTCATCAGAATTGGAAGCCACTGAGGACAACGCAGAGCATGAGCCTTTATGGGGTCCAGCATTGCATCTGTGTCCGGAGGCGCATCCGATGGAAACGTTAGACAGAGATCCAACGTGCATTCTTCCCCGCAGAACAGGCATCGAAGAACAGGTAAGATTCAGTCTACCCAGACTGGTCTAAATGATAGAAACCAGGAGGCATTGAGTTCTCGCCGGCAAGAAATGCCCAGAAGTTGTACCATGCGTTCACGGTATTTCCGCTCCAGGAGCGTGTTCACCATTCCCTCGGGAAGTGGGCCGTGCATTGCGTAGCAGCAATATTACAATCAGGATTCCTGCAATTAGGAACAGGATGAGCGGGAATCCTCCAAATACGCTTCCCAATACGGAGTGTATAAAATTTGGGATTACTCCGAGGACTGTCTGAAAGGTGCTTAACAGTCCTGACCCTATGGTCTTAAATAGGTGTACAATACCTCTCGTATCAGACATGTTGAAGATACGACCCTCCATTTCTGCGAAATGAATGGGGCAGTTTGTACGTATGAGTGCCTGTATCTCGGCCGAAGTCCTTGCAACTTGAAGTTCATAGGTTTCTCGAGCGGAGGTTAAGGGCACGGTTTGCTGTAAAAGCATGGCTTTCAATCTGCTCAGAGTATCAAACTGTATGAAAGAAACATTCAGCGAAGGCCATAGCGGCGCCTCCCCGACTGTGTTCAGTGGTGGAAACAATACTTGCATACAGCAAGTAACCCTGGAGTTAACAGTGACTAGATATGCGACGCCCGGAAGCATCCCACAGCAACCTTGATCATGTAGCATTAAGTAACTCCCATTCGAGAGCAGCTGGAAAACCGGCGTGATCATGGCCGCTGGGGTCCCTGACATGTGACAAGATAAGTTTGCCACTGAACCACTGCAGGCTCCGTGTAGAGAAATATCCTGACACATGAGAGAACCGCTTAAAGCGTTCTTGCAGTTTGTACCACTCAGATACACTTCTCGATCCCCATTCCGGCATCGATATCTATATGGTAACTCCCAAGTTTCCTTAATGTAACCCTTACCCATTTTTAGGTCTCGCCTACGCAGCGCGCATGCGCTGCATAGGAGGGGACCTCTTGGAATCGATCAGCTTTTTGGGCCAAAAACGTGCACGCTTTGCATTGCTTTCTATTGCAACGCGTGCATGTTTGGCGTTTTCCTTGCGGGAGCGAGCAGCGACGCCATGTGTTAGCAATTATCGCGCTCGCTCCCGCAAGGTAAACGCTGCGTGTCGCTGCACTCGCCCGCCGCAGTCACGGACACGCCTTCCAGATTGCCAATCTGCCTGCCCTAGTCCCTGCTCTCGGCCGCACTCCCCCCACCCCTCCCACTTGTTTTTTCATCTCCACGGCTCTTGTGCGCGCGCGCAACACTCGAGGTCTTGTTGTACCTGTGCTCATCACACAGTTCTGCGCTTATTTTCTGCTCTTAACCCAGTCTGTCCCCGTGCCTTCGCGAGCTGCAAGGGGTCAAGCGGCTGCGGCACTGAAAGTGGCTCTGCATCGAAATCGCCCACTCTCGGACAGCGAGCTGCCGACTCCAGACAGTTGTCTCCGCTTTGCCCTGACAGAGCGTGCCAGGCAGCCATCTCTAGCAAGGATCGGCGTTTTCTACAAACTACAAAACCGAACATGCAGCACGGCCGTATTGGACTGCTGTTCAGCTGTCGAACTAAGAAGGCCGCTGCAGAAACATGCCAGCCCAGTGCCCTCTTTCCGAACCCTACCCGTGTGAGTCACTGTCGTAAGATGGAGTCTTCCTAATGTCTTGAATACATATCGCAAGTCAATCTTTAACTCATTTTACAATAGCCTAAACACTACCATGAAAGATGACAGCCAAAGGTAGGCCTGTTGGCTTTACCAGTGCTTGTTGTATGTTACGATTCACCAGCTAACCCAATGTTGACTTGTAAATCTTCCCACCCATGTCCTAACAGAAATGGCAATAGTTTAAGGGGCAGCAGATTAGGTGTTGTGCAGAGATTTTCATGTACACATTAACAGTGAGACTGGCAGGGTTGAAGCAGCCATGAATCTTCAGTGATGTAATTGTGGTTCGGATGCGCTTTTTGTAGTAGAACCTCGTTAGTGAGAGACGCAGAGGAAGCTTTTCTATTCAGCCGTGAAATATCTTCTGACAGACGCTTGTTATGGAATCTAATGATGAGAGCACAGTACAGCGCAGCATGGCTCTATCCCTGTACGTATTCCTGCAGCCCCAGCACAATTTATCCTGTTCAGGGTGAACTGTTCTGATAGGCTGTGAACACCATTGCGTTCCATGTCATCCTCTCAACCCCCCACCCCCGCGCCTGCCCGTGCCTGTTCAATGCTTGCTTAGAAGAATGTGGTTCAACTGATTGACGTTTTGTGTCTTCATATTACTGAGAAGTGGAAAAGACTGGTTTTATGGGGAGGTTTTATTGCATGCCTCCCCCCTTTAGTTTGTTTCTTACCAGAGGTGGGCGAAAATATGTAGTATTTGTCCAAAGTGTCGTTTTTTTATTTTTTTTATTTTTTATTTTTTAAGTGTTGTGAAAGTTATTTGGTGTGCCCTTTTTCGCATAGAAAGCGCTTTTGCCTTCTTTCCGTTTTTTTATTCCGATTCTTCTTTGTTAACACTCGTTTACACCTTTTTTCCTGGCATGGTTTTTACCTGTCCAGAGCTGGCGGACTTTAGAAAATTAAAGATTGATTTCAGGGGTAGATGGTTTTTGTTGCCCTAAAGCAGTATGCACATGTTTAAAACAAGCATTGGCATAGCCAATAGGTCTTGCCTTTGGGACCTTATAAGTGTTAAGTTATACAGCACAATATCCTTGGTGCAACAGCATCAACTGTTGCATGGCTAAACACTTATAAGGTCCCAAAGGCGAGACCTATTGGCTATGCCAATGCTTGTTTCATAAGTGCCTGCCTGCCTTTGCTCAAGGCAATATTGAAACTGAAACGTAGTGACCGGCAGAGTGATTTGGCCATGAATTAGCCATTCTGTTGATGGTGATTCGGCTACAGTGAATGGTAGCCTTTCCAGTTTCTCAATACGCAGCATTGTATACTTGGCTCCCCTTTGTGCCATTTCTGTCTGTTTATCAGTCAGATTGTATATATTCTGAAAATAGAGACGTGGTGTTAATAAAACGCCATGCACATAGCCTGCACGCAAAGATTGTAGCGTCCAGCTTAACATCATAATAGAACGTAGCTGAGATTGCCCGTGTTGTAACAAGGCCAGATCTTGTTCTAATATGTCGATTGCCGAGGACACAATGTTGCCTAAGGAGTAAATCCTGGAGGTCAAAGTTGTTAACCCATTATCCACTACAGCTAATGCCTTTTCTAAGTTAATACGGTCTATCTCCCGTATCCTTTCTGCGGCCTCTTGTTGGGCTATTTTCCAGTTCTCATTATAGTAGACATAAAGGCCTGCATATATTAAAAGTTTCTGACGTCGTTTCCTGGGACCCAGTAGAAAATCTCTAAGATCCATGTCAGGTGTTGAGGTCTCTAGCCAATCAAGGCACAACTTCCCAACACTATAGGATGTCACTACCCCCGGGTGATGTCTCTGTACATAGCGCGGATCTGGCCTATGGATACTAAACCCTTCGGTTGTATTCATAAATCTCTGCTGACATTTGTTTGTGTCAATGGGCCAAACCAGCCATTCTGTCCAATCAGGATCTGATCTGTTGTACTGGAAAATGTCATCTAATTTCACCCCATGTGTCGTTGAATTCTGCCCCCCACCCATCTGCGATGGTGTTAGAAACCCCGGTGTGTTCATTTCCTTGCCTTTGGCTAATCCAAGACAGGATGTTTGTTGCACAGTTTCATTCAAAAATAAAATCTGCTGCGGAATGATGCATGCTCTAAAAAGTGCTTCTATTCCCTGGACTTGCCAGTCCCTAGAACCCCAGATTGATTTGGAATCTATTGTGTCTTTCCATAGATCGAAACCCTGTTTAGACAACTGGTTCAGAAAGGATGCAGAGTAAATATGTTTGGTGTTTGTTAACATAATTTTCTGAGCTGAAATTTTCGCCTCTTTATAATAAAATGACTTCGGGTCGGATGTGTTAAACCCTGAGAAGTATGTTAATTTCTGTGCAAATGCCTGTGAACTACCTTTCGGTGGTGTTGGGCAGTGTTCCCACTGGTGGTACTCAAATACATTTCTAGGTGTTATAGATTTGTGCAAGAAATGATGACCATATTGCTGGTAACAGTACAATGTATCATAGTCTGAAGTACCTTCTAACATTTCATTGTTCGGAAATGCTGCAGTTTTTTCTAAATCAGACATCATAGCATTTACAGTTTGTGTCCCAATCATCAGAAAATGTACTGTAGGTAATATCACGTAAAGAAATTTTAAATACATGTTTGAGCTTTAAAAGTTCAGTCGGACCGAATAGATCATAATCAATCTTGTCCCATACTATACCGTCCGGTATAGGAACTGCTGTGATCACTGAAGACAAGTCTCTTGGTTCACGATGTGAAGACTGGTGTGGTTTTAAAATCAAATTGACTCTTTGGGCTGTAGAGCTTTGCTGGAGGTATCGTCCATTAATAAGCATACTAAAAGTTATTATTAAACCTAGCCAGAAAATGAAAAATAAGATCCCAGTGATGTACCATAGTTCTATCCAAGGTGACACCAGGTAAGTCTTTTTTAAAAAGTTCAAAAAGTCATTGAGTTTCTGTTGGAGTGATTTTTTTGGCTGGCGTCGTTTCCGGCTCACTTGGATCCAGTGAAAACGTATCAAAGTTCATGAAATAGCCAGAAGCAGTTCGATCAATTGTTGGAATTGCATCGGGATTTGTTGAAATCGGATTTTGCTCTTGACGAGGCATGTTGACGTAGATGTCTGTAGTGTGTCTGGTTGCAACTTCGTTGTTAAGTTGATTTTCATTTTGAAGATGAATTTCTTGTTGAAGTGGAACGAGTTCCATAGCATTGTTGCTTAGTCCTTCATTCCGTACAGGTGGCTCTTCGAACGTGATGAGTCTTTCTGTTTGGACTTCTTGGATTGTAGCGAGAGGAGGGCGTCTGCTACTGTGGAGTCCACGAGGCCTACTGTTTAGTATCAGCCACATAGTGTGGTTTGATTAAGTCGATTGAGACAAATCTTTTCTCTTTTTTTCCGGCAAGAGGCGGTAGAAGTACAGTTCTTGTGCCTTGGATTGCAAGGACCAGTACAGGCTTTCTGTAAGATGGCCCAAATTCTTTCTTGTCAGCATCTTCTCTCTGACCAGATCCCCGACTTTTGGGATCCAGACAGGTCTTGCCGTTACTGCCTTGACTTCCTCAGTGGCGGCCTGTTTCTGGAGCACGTTACTTTGTTGTGTCCTGGATTCATTTAGATCCTGTAAAACAGCCAAACGATCATGGATATCAAATGGTTTTTCATCCGCCACTGTGCCTTCACAATCAAGATCAGGTACCCACATTCTCGTCCCAAATAGGACCTCGTAAGGAGTGACACCCCCTAGAGAGTTTCTTGGCTGGTTATTGAGCGCGCGCTGTACCCCATAAAGGTGATCGACCCATCTATCGCCCTTGCCTAATACCCTAGCTGTTAAAGATTGCTTTAAGTCCCGGTTTTTCCTCTTCACAACAGAATTTCCCTCGGGATGGTACGGAGAGGAGTACCGCAATGCTACGCCCATTCCTTCCATGGCCTCTTTGTAAGCCCGAGAGCTAAACGCCGGACCACGGTCAGAATGTAACGTGCCAACTGCGTATGTGCCGATAAAGACTCGCAAATCTTTTATAACAGTTCGAGCGTCAGCCGAGCGCTGAGGCCAAACCCATAGGAATCTAGAGCAGGAATCCACTGCAACCATGATATATTTCTTGGACCCATCAGATTGTAGGGGTCCGCAGTGGTCCAAATACACACATGCGAGAGGTTTGTCTGATTTCAGCAATGGTGTCTGTGCTGGGCGTGTTACGGTGGCGCCTTTCATCTGCTGCCAGATGTCGCACTTTAAGACATAGTCTTTGGTCTGCTTTGTTAACCCTGGCCACCAGTAGCGCTGTTTCAGTAAAGAAATAGTCGCTGTAACGCCTGTATGCGCAGAACCCAAACCCTCGTGTGCTGCTAAAATTAAGCCTTGCCTACGATCCATGTTTGGTATTACTCGATCCCCCACTCCAGGAATCTGAGCATATGGAATGTTTTGTGCATCTAACTTGTAGGAGTACTTGAGTGGAAATTTTTTAGGTACTGCTGTGCTGCCTTTGCGTGAAGCATTGACAGCTACCATAATCTCGCCGTCTATTCTCGTCTTTGAACAAGTGATTGCAGCTACGGCGGCTGTGCGAACAGCCCCCTTTGCAGCTTCATCAGCCAATGAATTCCCTTCAACGTGAACGCCATCACGCTGATGACTCAGTGTATGTATCACGTGAGCCCTTGGTAGTTCGTTTTTCAACTCCACTACCTGTTCCCATAGCATTTTATGCTTAATTGTGCCACCTTTTGCATCTTTGAACCCGTTTTGTTCCCAATGATGTAGATATTCATTGTACGACTGTACACAGTAAAAGGAATCACGCACAATAAGTGTGGGGAATTCGTGATCCGTATTTATAAGTGCCAGTATAAGTGCTTTGAGTTCTGCCAATTGAGCCGTGCAGTCTCCTAGAGATTGCGTTTTAGTGCAACTCGGATGGAACTTTCCATCGTGCATGCGACCTTTAACAATCGCACATGCCGCGCTGTAAGCTTTCTTACTCCCTATGGCTGGTTGAGCAGAACGGTCAGTGTAAATAATGTATTCATACTGATCTAGAGGCAAAATTTCATTTGGTAGAGGATATTCTTGTTCGTATTGCAGGAATGCCTGTGTTTTTAAACTTGGATCAAATCTCTATTCAACATCCGTTGCAGTAAGAGAATTAGCCCATTGTATCCATCTTGGATGTAAGGCTTTCGCATTTGGAATGCTAGCTTTTGTAACAGCTTCTAAAGCTGGTACTGGGGTCACGACAATAATGCGTTTTCCCTGAGCCAGAGCTCTTTCTCTTGCTACAGCGGTCTGCACTGCTGTCAGAATTTTTTCTGTTGAAGTGAAACGCATCTCTGCGTTTGTGTACAGGTGTGATTTGTATGCGATTGGTACTGTTTCGCCTTCATTAAAAGTTAAATAAGTGTACCCGCATTGACCCGCTATTACTCGGATCACTAAGTTCTGTGCGTTTACGCGTGTCTGTAAATGTTTAGAAGCTATCATGTCTTCCTGTAGGGAACGCAGGATATTTGTGTGTTCCTGTGTCCATTGTCTGACTGAAAAATCAGGTTTTATTAAGTCGTAGAAAGGTTTTACTCTTTCTGCATAATCCAAAATGTATGTTCGACAAAAATTTAGGAATCCCAGAATTGATTGTAAATTCTTTAATGATTTGGGAGGTTGGAGCAGCGCACATTTTTCTAAAAAGTTAGCTGCTAGGCTTTTTCCCTCACTTGACAGCTCGTATCCTATAAATAGAACACTGAGGTGGGCAATTTTTGATTTTTTAAAATTAAATTTATAGCCCTCAGAGGCGAATCCCATAATAATGGTGCTCACCCTGGTCAAGTGCCTCTTTAAGTCATCGTCCGTCAGATAAATGTCATCCACATAGGACAATGCTTCTTCATCCAAATTTTGGAGTAACCCTGTTACCCTTGCTGAAAACAACCCTGGGCTATTTTTATACCCTTGGGGGAGTCGGCAAAATTGCCGTTGTGACCCTAACGCACTGAATGTGGTTAGATACCTGCTTTCAGGCGCTATATTTTGGCAGAAAAATCCATTTGAGATATCAAGTGTTTTATATTTTTGTCGCACAATGTTATTCATTAATGCGGCACTGTGTGCATTTTGAACTGCAAATGTTTTTGTGCAAGTGTTTAAATGTCTGTAATCTAAAACTAGACGATATGTGTTGTCAGATTTGGCTACGGGGAACAAAGGATTGTTCATAGGTGAAGTGCAATTTTCTATCACCCCCTGGTATTCTAGTTGGTCTAGAATCTCCCTGACTTGTTTTTTAGCTTCCTGCTTTATAGGGTATTTCCTTTGAGCATTTGGGGAAACTTTTAACGGGATCACGTGGTGGGTTGAATCCTCATCCCAACCAACATGATTTTTATACAATGCTGGAGCTAGGGCAACCGCCCACTCCTGCGCAAATGCATGTTTTAGGTGAATGGGAACGAGGTCGGAAAAGGCTGGAAAAATTACAGTTTCTCCCCTAGGGCACTCCATGACGAATGCTGGCGGCCAGTCTTGTTCTGCTAATAGAATGTCATAACCAGATGACAGATTTTTCCAAAAGAGACCTTTAACTTTTCTGGGCTTGTCCCCCCTCCATCCGGAGTGTTATCTCATGTAACTTATGTGGGACACTTACCCGAGTATCAGGTGTTTCCACCGTGATATACTCCCTCAACTCCGCTGTCACCAGAAATTCCTTCAGGTTCTGGCGAGCTATCGTTACTTCTGCCGCGCTGTCTAGCATCGTCAGAGCCCATTCCCCGTTCAGAAGCTGTGTCCTCAGAATTCTGGGCATGTCTGATCTTGAGACCTGCTACCTTCTTCTTTTTGAACTGAGGTTTTGATTTTTGTTTATCCTCTTTTTTTAGGTGCGTAGTCCGCAGCGCGTTGTGTGTCTCTGGACTTTGTACGCTCCTCTTGTCTGTGTTCTGACCGTCCTTCCCTCTCGGAGTTTCTTGATGAACCCTGAAAGGAACGAGAGGAACGAGTATCAGGTTTTTTAATATTATCCCTATTCCTGAGGTTATACCTCCTTTCTGAGGGCTCCTGTTGAGGAGACCTACCTCTGGACTGAGATCTGCTGTCTTTGGACTTATGTTGTTTTTTATTTTCCCACTTCTTTTTAGAAGAAGTAGGTGTCTGCTTTGTAGTATCCTTTTCAGGACTGCCCACTAGTTGTGGTTTTAATGCTTTCCCACCCAAACTGTCTCTGCCTAGTTCTGCATATGTAGTTTCAATTATTTTGGGTAGTTCGTGTTGTTGATCCTCTGGACCGAACTCCCTTAGGCGTTGGCGGATCGCCACTGAAGCTGCCTCCCCCTTAATGTTAGCTAGTATTATGGCTGAGACCTGTTCAAAGTTGTTCAGCAACCTCATCCCTAAATTAAGGGCAGGCTCTGCTCCGTACTCATTTTGTATCTGTTTTAATACTTCAGGTACTACTGCTATTGACGGGATACCATGTGTTCTGGTATATATGGTAGCAAAGACTGAACCCCAAGAGGTGCAGTCCTCTACTTGTGGTGTCAGACCCATGGGCAAGCAGTTTGTTAGAATTCTGTGTTTATCACTGGTGGTAGTATTCGGGAATACTGCCTCAAGCTGAGTTATTTTCTGAGCTATCCAGAATGGGATTTGTTCGTGTTTTGCTGGCATTTTGCCCATTATCGCATGTAATGTTTGTGGAGTTATTTTATTAACTGTACCTTGGACTGGAGTATCTTGTGCTGCAGCTGGTGCAGGCTGAACTGTTAAAGTCCTCATTACAAATTGTGTGAGGTTTCTGTAGATTTTAATTAAATCGCTGTGTTGTACGAGTAAGTCTGGCTGTGGCATTGTGCCAATATCAGGATGCGGTGTGTATGCCGCTAATATGGGCCATGTGGCTCCTGCTCCTCCGAGCGGGCCTAATCTTGCTCTTCCTCGTACGTGGGGTAGGGCGCCTTTAAACCAGTAATTATGCTCCTGGTAAGTGAGCCGAACCTCTAATTCCTCAAAAGGAGTATAGTCCGCTGGTGATTCACCTTCTATGTAGTAGTGAAATACATCTGTAACTGCATTCGCTGCTGGGAATGTAACCCATGAATAGAACATCTCTGTTTTATTGGATTCGTGTACCTCAATCACGAAAATTACATTACCACCCCAGGCTCTTAAGCCATGTTCTAGAAGTTTTATGGTGACTGCCCTTCTGAAATTTGGTGCAATTTGTATTGCATCTTCAGGGTCTTCTTCTCCTAAACCGAAGAGGTCTGTTGTAACTCTCCTTGTTTCGTTTGCTTCTTCCACCATTTTTAATTGGAAGAAGGGAGGTTTAAAGAATTTTTAAGATAAGGTGTAAATGCACAATTGTTGGAACTATATGTCCTTCAAGCTTGAATAACCAACAGCCAATAAATAGTATTCTCGTACTACTGAGCTGCGGCGGAGTTTGTGCCCACCCACTCCAGACGTCTCTGGGGTTTTGTGAGTAGGTTCTCTGAGAATAGCACGACTGAACTACTCAGATTCTACTGTTAAATACGTACCCAACCAACATTGGCGGCGCCATGTCGTGTAGCTCCTATAGTACCCCTGCAGGACCTGCGCGTTTGGATAACATACTGCGGGCTTGGTGGCAGACTGACTCCATGCACCCCCACCGTATATGTTAGCCTAGTTTTGCATTAGCTAGCTCGCAGTGCCACTAGTGTCTCCTCTTATCGGGGAGAGATTAGTTTCTGGCAACCTTAGATCATGACAACCCTGATTCCCTCAGAATCGTGGAAACAATATACTACCTTTCGCTCAGTCACTCGTGCTCACTTATTCGGTTTGTCTCAGAGAGTTACACAGAATAAACAGTCTGGCGTTTCAATAAGTATTTATTGAACAGTTGTTATTCTAGTGTAAAATATATGTGCTGCGGTAACCAGCAGACAATAGCAGATATATATTATCAGCAGTACGATAAAAGCTAAGGGATAGAACAGTTCTACCATATTGCAATAATCATGGATACATACATGAATATAAAAGCATTATGCAAGTGCGCGTACTCCTACGATGCCTAACTAGATGTACCTGAGTGTACCTAGCATATGTGTAGGTCTAAAAGCCTAGGAGCCAAGAATCCTTCTAGGATTTAGTCGAACCCCCATACCTGAATAGAGAGAGTGTGGGACCCCATCCTGGTCTCGAGTTGGACACCCCGCAAGGGCTGTGTCAGACCGCTGTCAGCTGGAGCGACTGCATGCAGGAGCCTCAGCGTCTCTGGTCAGTGTGTCAGCATGGAAGTCTTGGTTCCCTCTGTCTTACCGGGGCAAGATGTGATGTATTTATACCCTAAAGAGTCTCGGTCCTCAGTATGGTTTGTATTGGACATGAGGAAGACGTCAGGGGTGAACTTTGTACATACATATTATGCACGTGGTGTATTCCAAGAAATCCATGCATAATTAATGAGTACAGTGAGGGCCTGTGTTTGGGAAAAACCCTGCTGTATTCATAACCACAGGATAGATAACGTTCAGCCCTCAGAGCTCGTTGTGTACTAGCTGGGACCAATGTAGGTGAAAGATCATGCCTATATAAGGACCCATGACTATAATAGGACATGTACAGTTATGACCATAATTGGGCATATGCGGCTATGACCATAATAGGGCAAGTACGAATATGACCATATTAGGGTAAATATGAATACGTCCATTTTAGGGTATGTACGAACGGGTCTACATTAGGGCCTCTATGCGGGATAGAACAGTCTAAAATCTGGTATAGAACTGCTCATTCATCTATTTATGTACATATGCTGTTAACCCGATGGTATCAAGACTGCATAAAATGTTCGGAAGCTTAGAACTATGCTGAAAGAATTGTGGTGAGAGGGTATCCTTTTTTTCACATGTGCTGGACCTGTACCCATGTTCAGGAGTATTGGTGTAACATTTTAGCCCATATAAAATTAATAACCAGAATTTGCTACCCTTGCAGCCTGTGCTGAGATATCCGAGGGACATTTGCATCTGTCCTCTACCAACACAAATTGGTAAACTGATATCACATCACCTGATTGCAACCAGGCTTGCATTTGCTCACGTTTGGAGGCAACCGACTTCCATGCATATATGGTGGAGCAAGGTCTGGAATTTTTATGCAATGGAAAAGTTGTCAGCTATTCTGCATGATAGAGTTGATAAGATTGATAAAGCATAGCTTTCTTTTAAAACTTTCATGAAATGTGATCACAATATTAGGGAGGGACTACATCCTATGTTGGATTTGCTGCTGGGTTTGCGGCTGTGCGAGATGACACTCTATGCGGCAAGTGCATCTGATCCTGATTAACTATAATGGGCCATGGACGGCAGATTATGTTCCTCAACCCCTAGACAATTGTGTTTTTAAAAGATTCTGAGTGCTCCCTGGCTTTGGTTGCAATATATTATGTATCTTCCTGTGAGACTGTGCATTATCTATACTTGGCTGTTTCCCCTGTAACGGTGCTGAAAAGTTTTAAATTGTGTTTAAAAAATTTTAAAAGGAAATAGAAATTCAAGATGTTGAATCCAGATCAGGTGTTGGTGTAGGAAGGTGGGGACTCAATGGTGTCACTCGACCTTCAGGATACGTATTTCCACATTCCAATTCTGTGTTTCCATTGAAATGACTTCCTTTTTTGGGTGGGTTCTACTCACTACCAATTTGTGGTACTCCCCTTTGGTTTGACATCGGCATCCTGAGTCTTCACCAAGGTGATAGCAGTGGTTGTGGCCCATCTCCGGTCTGGAATCCCAATCTTCCCGCACCTGGACAACTGGATGATCAAAGCCGGTTGGCCCAAGGTGGTGATGCGTCATCTGCAGTCGACGGTCTTGTTACTGTTCGACCTGGGTTTTTTGATTAGCGAGCCTAAATCTCCCCTTCTCTACACCTTTCCATCTCCTCAGAATTGTTGATATCCATCACATAGTCCATTTTTTTCAGAGGGAGCATGTGTTCCAATCCTTAAGGTGTTGTGCCTGTTGAATCTGCTGGCCATCTGCATTCTCCTGGTCATGCATGCACGTTGACATATGAGGGCTCGGCTATAGTGCCTCTTCAGGCAGTGGTTCCAGCATGGGGGGGAGACCTGTTAGGCTACATCATTATCTCCCAGAGTGCTGCAGCGGATGTGGTTTGGGGTTATGAGCCAAACCTGCACTGTGATAGCCTTCAGTCCACTCCAACTGTGGCCACAGTAGTGATGGATGTCTCCACCCTAGGTTGGGGGGCTCATCTAGAGGACCTGGAGATCAGAGGCCTTTGGCCTCCAGAGGAGCAGGTGGTTCACATCAACCTGATGGAGCTTTCAGAGTCCAGATTTTGATGAACAGTGATGCAGTATGTGAACAAGCAAGGGGGAGTAGGGTCTCAACTCCTTTACCTAAAGGCATTGAAGCTGTGATCCTCGGCACATCGCCAAGGGATCTAGTTCACATCTGATCACCTAGCGGTGTCTCGGAATGCCAGTGCTCACAGTTTGAGCCAGAGTTGTCTTGCCGATCACAAGTGGCGTCTCTTGCTGGAGGTAGTCCAGGATATCTTCTCTCGGTGGGGCACTCCTGAAGTGGACTTGTTCGCCTCCTTGGAAAATGCTCAGTGCCACCAGTTCTGCGCCCTTCAGTAACCTTTGAAAGGAGCCTTGGGGGAATGCGTTTTAGTTGAGGTGGCACTTTCAGCTGTATTACGTTCCCCCCCCCCCCCTCTCCCACAAACACTTGATTCCTCGAGTTCTGCAGAAGATTTGCCTAGACCGGGTCTAGGTCATTCTAATTGCCCTACGTTGGCCAAGGATTATGTGTAATGGAGACCTTCAGCTCTTCTCCCTATATCTCCCGGCTCAAGCTGCGATTCAGACTGGATCTTCTCTCCCAGTCGAAGGGAATGGTGCTGCACCTCAATCTCTGAAGCCTCCACCATCATACCTGAAGATTGAGCGGTAACATTTAAGCGCCTTTCAGCTGCCACCGGAGTTAGTTGACTTAAACCTATCACCTCATCGACCCTTAAGAAAATGTGTTTATTCTGGGAGATGGAACAGCTTTGTTTCATGGTGTGCATACAACTGCATAAGACTCTCTTCAGGCCAGATTGTGGCAGATCCTACAGTTCACGCTCTCTCTAGCTCAGAGGCGGTTTGCAGTTGGCACTGAAAAGGGTATTTAACTGCATTGTTGGAGTTCCTCTGTTTCCCAGACCAGCTGTTCAAATCCCGTATTGTGATGCGTTTTCTGAAGGGGCTGACTAATTTGTATCTTCCAACTCACTTTGTTGGGCTCGTGTGGGACCTTAATCTTGTTTTGACGTTTTTGAGGGGGTCTCGGTTTGAGCCCCTTCACAGTTGCCGGTTGTAGATGTTAACCTTCAAGACAGTGTTTCTGGTGGCAATCACCTCAGCAGGATGGGGCACTGAATTACATGCTTTGAGTTCCCATCCACCATTCACCTCATATTTTCCTGACAAATTGGTGTTGCAAACCAGGTCTGCTTTCCCTCCTAATGTGGTGACTCCCTTTCAGTAATGCCAGTCCAACACCCTACTAACCACGATCTCCCACCTCATCACACAAAAGAGTTGGCTTCATAGGTTGGATCCTCAGCTTTGCAGATGGTCAGTTATTACCTAGACCGCGCCAAGGATGTACGAATGGATAGGCAGCTCTTCATTGGGTATTTTGGTTCCAAGAAATGCAATGCAGTTAAAATGCAGACGCTGTCCAGATAGATCATCCTCTGAATCAAGAACTGCTACGGTTTAGCGAATAAGAACCCCCAGAAGGGATCAAAGCTCATTTCACCAGGGCTAAATCTTCAACCTCTTCCCTCGCCAGAGATGTTACTGTTGCAGAGATCTGCAAGACTGCTACATGGGCTTTCCTACACATGTTCACTAAACATTAATGTGAATTCCGAAGTGGGTAGTGATGGCCATTTCGCCTGATCATTTTACGGGACTTCTTCATCTATCCTTCCATCAACCATCCTCCTGGAAAGGGTACTGCTTTGAAATCTATTGTACAGGTGAGCAATCTGCACGTGGAAGTATCCATCAAACGTAACCTACAGTAATGATTTATCTGGTGGACACTCTACCTGTAGATTCCTCATCATTCCCGCGCACCTCCCCGTTTGATGGAGGATAGTAGATAATGTAAGTAATGTAATAATGTAAGTTAATATTGTCCCAATTCAAGTTTGGTACTGCACTACTTAATGTTGATGCAAGACTACCCGCTCTCCTCAAAGGGTTGGAAAAAATAGATGGAAACTGACTTTGTTGTGCTGGGTAAGGTCCTATATCGGTATGGCGACATAATCTGACGTCACTTAGTCAATACAAAGCCATAGTCTCCTACTGGCGGCTTGAGAGATTTGAAGTTTCCGGATCCAGACTGGGATAATTCGACAGGTGAGGAATCTACAGGTAAATAGAGTATTCACCAGAAAGATTGTTACTGCTGCGGGGTGGGTAATTTGTAATTGCCCTATGCTCGTGACATCTGGATTTCTTGCAGGGACAAAAAGTTTAATGCTCATTTTGTCCAAAGAACAAGTTGACAGTAAATACGGAATACCTAGACAAAATTCCCCCCCCCCCACTGCAGAGAAAAAATATTAACTATTCACCCCAAACCTCTTTTGCTACTATGAGCGCCAAAACATCCCTTTCCAAAGTCTTCCCTCCTCTATCCATTCTTTACCCTATTTATCCAACTAACAGGCTCACATGTCCACCACTCCCAATAACAGCCTACATGTTCCTCTACTTATCCACCGCTAATCCACCTTGGGTTCCGGAGCAGCGTGCTACTGTTGGACGCAACTAATAAGGAAGTCTGAACCATGGACTGGTTGTGTAGAGCCTGTGACTGGTCAGATGGAGATGACTGCAATCACAGCTGCAATTGCATGAAAAGGCTCTGAGCCCACTCCACCAGTACAGTTTTCCTTCCTCATGGTAAAGGAAACCCGTTTCGGAGGTAGGCTCTGGGAAGCTGTTGGCTGTGAAAGGGTAACTGCAGAAGGAGCTTGTCCTTTCATTTACCGTGCGCAGAAAATTTGCATGATGGAACTCAAAGTTGTAGCGCCCTTACAAAACACTGCAGCACCAGCCTTCACCAGGGGCTCTAATGCCGCTTCTTGGCTCCTTTTATTTCCTTAGAGAACGAGGAGAATACGATGGAGCTCCTGCAGTTCCAAAGAACAGCCGCAACATTAAACCTAATTCACAACAGTTATCCCAGTAGCTCACATTTTTATCTAATTTAGAACAATGACGAGCAAGTCCCTTTTTTTAATCCCTAGTGCCTTATGCAAACACTAATAAAGTTATCATTAAACCCAGTTCTCCTGTTTTGTTTTATCAACACACTATTATTTTAGGTAGTGCTTAGCAGAGGGGGTCAGTCTTTATCTAAGTGGTACCGATTTTGGGAGATAAAGAAATGGAGGGCCAGGAAAATGAAACACTTGCCAAGATCACACAATGTGGTTAATTGGGAGTAAGTCAAGGTTACAGGTTAAATGCCCTCGTCTGACAATGGATAATTAAGCCACATCTGCACAAGAGACAGATAAATTGTGTGCCAACACAAGGCATATATGTGGAATGGATGTCTAAAATGTACTGGTAAGGGTGATTAGTTGAAGGAGCAAGTGTATCTAGACAGTGTGTCCATGCCGTGCATAGAAGATTTGTCTTAAAAATGGACACAAGAAAGCATATGGAGATGAGAAGGTAGTGTTAATGGGTCCAAAGAAAGCCTGCTCTTCTGCTGCTTGAAGTGGATATATTGATGAGGCCCATATTCCCTCACATCAGTAAGAGGTATTGCTTTCAGGCTGGAAACTCATCCCCAGCCCTATGAGTCTGTCCTTTGTGTTGCATTTGCCTGCTCTTCCCATTGCTCTGGATGCTGTATAAGGTTACATCCTGCAATATCGCTAAACTTTAAATAGGACCACAGAGCTAAGGCTTTCAGCCCCAGGCAGTCAGGAAGGAAGTTTTTCTTCTGCTGGAAAAAAACATAGGCAAAGCAAGGGTCTATAAAGAGACGAACCCTTTAGAACAGCGTTTCCCAAATTGCAGGTCTCAACCCACTGGTGGGTCGCGACCAGATTTTTGGTGGTCGGGAAAGTCTGAGCAATAAATAAACATGCCTTTAAATTCTGTGTTTATCTTGCCACATTTTCTAGTGCTTCAAAGAGAGTTTCAATGTCAGACTAACGGCTTCTGACAAATTGCTGCTTATTCTTTTAACATAGGATAGGTGTTTACTTTTCTTTTTCCTAACTGCAAACTGAGAGGAGTTCTTAAAATGAATTATGTGACAATCTTGCTTGGGTATGGGGAGAGTGAAATGAAAGGGTTTAGTATGTATGGTTTTTTGCTACACAACAAAATGTCTACACCTCTAAATTAACTGTATACATTCAGCAATAAGAAAAGCAAAAATGAAGCACAATTTGTTTTGTAATTCTGAAGTGTGCTAGAAATACATTGTGATAGGATCAAAACAAATCAGGCCACTTTATTTGGTGATGCACAAATGATAAATCTTCACAGAAAACAGATTTTTGCACATTATCATTTTAGTGCTATATAGTTTTATCAGTAAAACTGTGTGTCTGGGCAGTTAGTGGCCTATTCAATGGAAAAAAATGCTGTCTGTAAGTAAAAAGGCACTCAACACGATGCTTTAGTTACCTTAAAAAATCGTCCCGCCTCATGTCCATTAAAGGTAGGTGGGTTGCAAACATTTGTTGTGGATCTGAAAAGCTTGGGACCCAACGCTTTAGAAGCTACTAAAGTCAATAACAGCTAACAGTGCAAACCTCTCAGGAAAGGCAGTTAGCAGTTCAGCAGCTAGACAACAAAGGGAGAATGTACTTGTGCTGTTTGCGTTCCTGCATACATCACAAAGATACCAACTCTAGAACCTCCCCTACTTAGCACACTCACAACCTCGATCCACTTCTAGGACCCCTCTCTTCTCTTGCTTGCTGTCTAATCACTCTGCCATTCTTCTAGTTCCCTGTTTAATTAATCTCATTTCTCTAGCTGTCTGAACCCTCATTTGTACCGCTATTCCCCATTTAAGACCCCACGCTTCTTTTGCTCTCTCCATTACTCTAATTCCCTGTCACACTCATCTCCTCTTGTGTCCTTTTTAAACCACATGCCAGATCCCTCTTTCACAGTCCAAGTCCTCTTTCTTCTCTTGCTCTAGATCTAAAATCTCAACCATCTCTAGCCAGCGCTAACTCCCTCTTTTTTCTCTTATCTGAATCCCCACCACTGTCCCTAATAGAGCTCTGTGTACCACTTCCACCATACCTCCATTTCCCTCTCCTACTGCCATACCTTCCATTGTTGTCCTCTACCAGCCCTGTTTTACTCATCTCCCCTTTCTAACTGCCTAACTCCCAGCTGCTCCTCTCTCATCTAAAATTCAACCTACCCTAGCTCTGTATGTATCTACTAAGCCATCAATGGTTCCTTCTGAAACAGCATCTTCTATCTCACCCTGAGAACTCCTGGCCGTCACATGCTCCCACTGTAACCCATCAGCCACCAACGGCTCTATGTGTAACCCCTCCCTAAAACACTAATGGCTCCCTCTCCAACTTCCCCATCTATTAGAATAACCCCCAGGCTCTAGACTGGATCTGGAAATTCTTGAGCAGTTCCCCAGGGCACTGGTAGGTGGCATCGTTCCATCCTCACTGGACGTGACGTTTGCGGTGCCTAAAGAGGCACTTTTTGACTGAGCTTTTTTCAACGTTTTTTCGAAGATTTTTTGGAGAAATCCTTTCGCCTGGTGTGCAAGGGATGCCACCCAAAAAAACACAGGTTTTAAACCCTGTGGTGCCTGTCACAGGCAAATGTCTGTGACAGAACCACACTTGGTTTGTTTGTGGTGCTTGGGGCTGGACCACGACTCCGAAGCCTTTGAGCCAGAGCCGGTCTGGGATCGTAAACCAGTCCCGGGGGGTGGGGATGCTGGTGGTAACACTGCTGCTGCATGCACTTTTGTTACAAGGGGCCGATTTTGCTGCAAAACCGGCCCCCAGTAACAAAAACGGCCCCCACCTGTTCAAAACTGGCCCACTGAGGAAATGCCTGGTGCCCGCTACGGCCAGTCCGGCCCTGGTTTGAGGACTTCCGCGCCATTAACCTCAAGATCACGCAAGTGTTTAAGTTCTTTCTCTTTCATCGTATCTACTTTTCTGTCACTCTTTTATTCTCTTGTAAATTCCCTAAAATCTCCACTCTTCCCATCTCTCCCTTTGTGATGTTGCTCACCGCCAGTTATGACACTCTTTATTTAGGTTGTTCCTCATTTCTCCACCGATTCCATAACCTCTAATTTCTTCCTCCAAGTTTCTCTACCTTCAGATTTGTGAAATACCTTTCTGGTGGAAAAAGAAGGCCGGAGAACTTCTGTAGTGCAAAGAAAAAACAATTGATAAGCTGCTGTGTATGGTCTACACCCCCAGAATTGTATAGATCACTCTCCAGTCTCTAGTGGGAATATGGGAATGTTTCGAAAACAGAGGGATATTACTTGTAGCTTTTTACATCTGGTGCCTGGGCTCTTTCTACTATTTATCCTGCCAGGCACCTCCTTAATGTTTCTGTCTGAGTTTTCTCCTATACCACAGTGTACTTTTATCAAAGAAATGCAAGTCCTTGAGGTCTCAGATCTTCAAAGTTGACCCTTCATGTTAAACAGGCAGTGTATGGTACCAGATCACAGTGTGCAGACATTATCTTTGTGCAACTTCTTTACAAGCAGATCAAGCTAAAATCAACTATATTAATGGACAAACATCTCCAGCTTCTGCCTGAAGTGGGAGTTCAACAACAATGTTATAAATAAGCCAAAAGAAATACAGGATACAGTTATGTGTATTTTTTCCTTGTGGTACCAGAATATTGTGGACTTATCAATTGTGTCCTAATTATAGTTTGCAAAAATGTCACCATATCTGAGTTAATAGAAAACCTACACCACATGGATATTTTTGTAAACAATATTTTGAACACATTATGTATATCACATAATATTTTTATCAACAATAGCATGACATTCAACCACCTTCTTAGAATAAACAGCCCTGACTGGAGAACGACTGTTGCAATAAATGCCAACCCCTTCTGTAACTACCTACGGAAGGCAATCGAGTTGTCCATAAAGCCTAACAGCGTAGCTCTCCCTGAGGTAAAATTTCCATTTTAAATTTGCTGTGGAAGCGTAAGTCTGCCACCATCCAATGGTAACAATCAGATTTCAATCACTGCCATGTCATTCACATAACTCACTTTCACAGACACAAGTTCTTGCAGCTTGTATCATAGCGGATCAGTAGCCTGTCGACACTAACTGTATCTATAAGAGAAGCAATTGTACTTCCTTGTCTCCGTAACATCCAGTAACATGGGTTTAGTTATTAGAGATGTACAATTCAGTACAGTCCTTGTATCAGTTCCATATAGCTATCTGAGGTAGAGCTGTAGGGACTACATGCCTTCACACCTGCCCAAGCACCTGGATACCCCCACGAGTGATTAGAGTGCCTTACAAATTGACATAACAAATCTTCCACACCTAGGGAGATGGTGCTTCATTGTAAGTGGGGATGAAACCTTCAAAACTATCTCTTAAGAAAAAAGGAGATTGGCTTCTCTCCTTCCGAGAAGAGCTAATAATATCGCGATTCCCTGTGCAGGACACTGTTCTCTAGACATACACAAAAAAGATTGATAGCCATCTCCATTTCCTGCCTGGATCTCAGATGTTGTGTAGATCCTAGCTTGGTTCTAGGGATGTTTATAACTGTGCTTTGTATTCTTTGCAAATATCTTTTGGAATATCTATTTACCAGTACAATGTACAGTACATACGTTTGTAATTTCTTATTTCTAAATTTACCCTCTTCATTGACACTGTTCTCTCAAATGGAAACTTAAATAAACAAAGCGCTCACATGTCTAAAATGCTATAGTCTGCGTAGTTCAAAATCACATTTACCCTTTTCCCTGTTCCACTAACTGAATTAGGAAATAGGTAGGGAAAGTAGATTTCTTCGCTGGACAAGTAGATTTCTGTACAATTTTTTATGTTTACAGAAGTGACTCTGATGAACCTTTATATTATTTCCTGAGTATCTTTAGGCCACATCACACTTCCTGAAGCCATTTTCGTTTTTAAATACCAAATGAAGGCAATTTTTTTAATCATCATATTTATGAAAATAGAAATGGACTGAGAAGCATACACTGATACGTTCTGTGATTACAATATTGTTAATTAGGTAGTAACACTTAGCCACTATGTTCATTTTACAACCATTTTAGGCTGGTTTCTTTTAAACCCAAACTAAGTGACCTTCTTCACCCATATCTGCCGCCGCCCCCCCCCCACCCCCCCAAGAAAGCAGATTTGGTTGCATATGGATTATCAATGAAGGGTGAAACATTTTCAACAAAATAAGAATATATAGGATACATTTTATGAGAGTGTTCAATGAGTTGCATTTGTCTTGTGTTTCATTTAGTACAGGTGAGTGTGATCATCACAAGTAAAAGGTAAACATTACTCAGGACAAACTTGCATGAAGGTACGTTAGACTGGAAACTTCTGAAATGTTTCTCAGTGCTACATTTAACAACTTTCCTTTCTCTCATTGACAGCCAGTGTCTGTTGGAGGGCTGCTAGTAAACCTTGTTGGTATCTGTGCCTTTAGCCATGCCCACTCTCATGGACCTTCTCGAGGAAATTGTAATTCTCATGATCATGGCCATTCACATCATGGGCACAGTCATGGTCATTCCCATAGTGACCATGGGCACAGTCATCATGGACATTCACACGGATCCACAGGAGGAGGCATGAATGCAAACATGAGAGGTAAGCCATCCTAGATTTTTGTTCCTTTTGGCAAAGAATTCGGAAAAGGAGATGAGTTGTTTGAGTGAGCTTTTTTCAGCAGGTTCTGTACTGCACCTGCAAGAACAGACTCTGTGCTGGTCACTGTTATTTTATTTTTATTTTTAACCATGTTTTTATTGATTTTTAAAACATTGTCCTCGACAGGGACTTTCCAGCTTCCCACTCTAGCTACTACTTTCTCTAATTCCGATCCTCCTTCTTATTTTCTCTCTCTCCTCTCCCTCGCTGTGTTGAATGATCTTCTAGTTGTGATCCCCAACGGCCTAGGGATGTAGGTGGCGGCTAATGTTCATCTTTACATCTTTAAATTAATAAAAAGATTTAAACCATAAAACATTGTCCTCGTGGCAGTACATTTCTATCAGTATCCACGGTTTATTTAATCTGGACAGCATTCTCATAGAGCATCTCCCCTGAAATAGTTACATGTAAAAACATATACACTGTTGTGCAATGTTGTTCTGGTGTGAGAGGAGTTCTGACCATTTGTGCATGTACTTAGAGGATAAGGGGAACTTGTGCTGAGGTGAACACGTGCAAACATATAACAGAAAAAAGAAAAGGTAAAAATACTTTCTAGATCTACTAGGCAGCTAGTATATGTGTAGATGGTGTTAACCGAGTGGAGCATGACTCACTTCTGTACCGTGAATGTGGTAGGTGTCCTAATAATGGGGCCATGTCCTCATCTGTTGTTTGAGCGCTTTTCTTCAATAGCAGATTGCTCTCTACCCTGTGGTGAAAGTGCACCCTATAGTTATGCAATCCTGCTTACACGGGGCGGTCGGTGAATGAGGTCACCAAGTTTGTCCAGATGTCTGTGATTGGATGTTTACATAACACCTGCCTTTCCTCCGCTTGTAGTGCCATGCCCTCCGCCGTTGCCCATTTTCCATCTTCCGTTGACCTGCTGCACTGGGGATCTCAGTGCATCACTCTGGCATGTTGAGCAAGCACCTGGGCTAAATCTAGGATTCTGGTGCTCACTCTCCGCACCTCAGTGCATGTGTGTGTAGGCTCTACACGCATGTCTCCAAAGTGTAAACGTCAGCCCTGCCCACCGTCCTCTCTAGGTCAGCAGTAATTGCTTGCCAAAGGGGTGCTATTGTCAGACAAGTCCATGTCATATGAATAAAATCTGCATCAAACAGTACACACTTGGGGCACTTCTTCTTGTCAGTCTCAGCCATAACGTTCAGTCTGTGTGGTGTGAGGTAGGTGGTGTGTAGGAAATTGAACTCTGCATATTTATACCTAGTGTTCCTGAACACTTAGTATGGGTGCTCCAGTACAGCAGCCCATTCCTTGTCACTTAGCTCCCTCCCTATTGCACCTTCCCAATAGGTTCACAGCTTTGTCAATGTATTTCTAGTCAAATATTGGAGAGATTTGTAAAGCCATGATATCAACTTACAGCCACCCCCAAAGGGGAGCAAGACTTGGAGTGTCTTGTACATCAGCAGTTCACTGTGGGGTTCTCCCCATAGGGCCACCAGAGACTACCGCATAAACCAAGAACTAGTACTCTGGCAAAGTGTCTGTATTTGAATTCACAGAGTTTCCCATCCTCATAATAGTCCCCCACTGTGTGGATGCCCACCTCCTTCTCTGTCTCCATCTGCCGGGCCGCGAGATAACCACCCCTGGCTCTCGAGATGCCCATCAAAGAAAGTGCTGACACATACAGCGGGGCACCAGGCGCCCTTCGACCTACCTTCTTCAAGCATTGCAATGCTATCATGAGACGTTTAGGCTGTTTAGAGGCTCGCATTTTAAGACTCAGTAGCAAGGTGACCAATACACCTTCCTGTCTCTCCTCTCCTATGGTTCCCAACTCCGTTCTCCTGTGGCCCTCTAGCCCACCACTGCAATGGCGCTGCAAAGTAGTAAAGTCTTAAGTCTGAGGCTCCTAGCCCACCCTCCCATAGGGAGCGCTGCAGTATAGTCTTACATACCCTCTGGCTACCCCCATCCCAGCTCCCTCAGGAATGTGTCCAGTGTTCTGAACTAGGATTGAGGGAGCCATGTCGGAAGGTTCGCAAAATGATATGAGAGTTGCGGGGTCATCACCTTTCAGGCCATTACAGGCAGTTTAATTGAGATCCAAAATTTTACATTGCCTTTCAAAGCGCCCAGTGTTCTTCCAAGGTTCCTTTCCAATGTATCCTCATCCTTGTGGTATATATTTTCTCCCAAGTATCGCAAGGTATGGGGCTTCCAAATGATGCCTGCCCTTGATATTGCCGGCGGAAATGTGTCTCCGGTCAGGGGATATCAGGAATCCACAAGTAATGGACCAGTTGGTGCAGAGACCAGAGATTCTGTCCAGGTCCTTGAGCAGCTTCAGGCTCAGCTCAACACACTTCTCAGCATCTTCTAGGAACAAAAGGATGTCATTTGCACAAAGCGAGATAGCGTGCTCGCCATCATGCAGAGGAAAGCCACTTTCTCAGCCCTTTTTCTCACTATGCTGACAAACAGTTCTCTCGCCAGTGCGAAGAGCATGTGCGACAGGGGGCAGCCCTGTCGCGTCTTCTCTGATAAGTACAAATGGCTCAGATATGCATCGGTCCATTCATACTATTGCACTCACCGCTGTGTATAGTAGGGTGAACCTTGTAGTAGTAAAACTTTATTTCAGCCAAAGGTCATAAAAGTACAAAGATAGTAAACAAGATACACAAACGTAGCAGCAAGTAATGTTAGACAATATCACAATGTCTGAGGACCACGGGTTGCGGATATGGGAATACGAATGGAAACAAATAACATTTGGATAAGATGCATAGAGACAAAACATTGTGTGACAGTAAAGTGCACAATGGGATAAGGTCATAATGCAGGGAAATACACACCAAGGATAAAAATACAATTGATTACATAAAAGGATGAAGCAGAATAAAAGCGCTGTTTAGATTTGACACACCTAGAACCCAAATATTGAAGTTGAATGGTTTACATATACAAGTAAAGTTTACAGGGTTGGACCAAAGGCTCAGTGGCATGAGGTCATATTGCAGCAAAATACTCACTAAAGATAAAAATACAATTGATATAATAAAAGAATAAGGCAAAGTAAAAGCACTGTTTCAATTTGACACACCTAAAACCCAAAAAATGAAGTTGGATGGCTTACATATTGAAGTAAAGTTCACAGATAGAGAAGGGAGGAGAACAAAAACCTTAATTAAGGGTCCGCTATGTCCTCCTACCAATATGGTAGTTGAATCTAAATATCTGAGCTACACTTGAGGAAAAGCCATGATCCAATTATAGGCGCTGTAAAAACAAAAGTGGGTACGTTGTCATTCAGCAGCTAAAAAAAGGAGGCCACGACACCATGGCCTGTTGCCAGGCTATCCCCCATGCAGGCAACAGGAAAATAAAGGTCGCTAACCTGATCTGAACAAAATAGTGAAACATGTAATCCACCTCTCACCTATGGCCATATGTTCCATTGTTGCCCGCAGGTAGTCTCACTGGACCATATCAAATGCTTTTTTTGTAGGTTGACTGAGAGAATAACCATGTTTGGGTACACGTCTGTGGGCACTTACTCAAGCACTCTAAAGAGTCTCCGAATGTTGAGGGAGGAATTGCGCCCAGGGACCAGGCAGTTCTGGTCAACGTACACTAGAGTCAAGATGTGTGTACAGGAGATCCGCCGATATTTTGCTGATAATTTTATAGTCAATATTTAACATGGGTAGGAGCCTTTAGGAGGATAAATCAACAGGCTCCCTTCCCAGTTTCAGGATAGAAACTATGAGAGCCTCCCTAGTGGTGGCTGGAAGTGCACCCCTCTCCAGCATCTCCAGGTATAGTTCCCCTAGGTGTGATGCAAGTAGGGACGTGTATTTCTACTAGAACTCAGCAGGCAATCCGTTGGTTCCAGAGGTTTTGTTTCACACTAGATCTTTTATGGCTCCTTTAACAATAGCGACCAGTCAACTTAGCGCCTCACCTGCATCGGCTGGTAAGCACAGGAGATCCTCTGTGTCCAAGAAATCCTTGATCTTCCCTCGTTTACTCTGTGCCACCTACATAGGCCGTCATAAAAACGCGTGAATTCCTCGGGTATAGCGATCTGCGTAGTTCTGATCCCAGTAGTGGGGATTCCTCTTTCCTCTGATGGGATGAGCCAGGCAAGCAACTTGTCCGCTCTGCCCCCTTCAGAACGCAATCGCTACACCACACTTGCATATTTCTCCCTCTTGTCAGCCAATGGCAGCCTGTTTTGTTGGGAGGTAGGCAAACTGTCCTCAAGAGCTCGAATGGTTCCCTTTAGTGTTGTGAGCTCATTTGCTTACGGCAGTGTCCCCAGAGTCACATCCACAGTGCACTTTTCGTCCCCTCCCAGGATATGTGTGTTCTTCCCCCAGAGAGTATAGGCATAGGGATGTCAGGAATTGTGTCTGTCTCATGTTAGGGGCATACAAGCTGCCCAGCATCACCCTGGTACTGTCAAAGTTCCCAAACAGGGGAACGTACCTGCCCTTCACGTCTATGTATGCTGTGCTCAGCTCAAATTGAACCCCCGGCCTCACTCATACCAAGGAGCCTCCCGCATATGATTCTTCTTATTAATGTTATCTGAGGTGTAAGATTGTGACCAGTTGAAAGAAAATGCCTCTTTTTGTATTGTCGCCTGCATTTGTTTGAACTGATGCTGGTGTGTTTTTTGACTCTGCACATGGGACAGTGCTAACCAGGCACCAGTGCATGTGCTTTGACCCTTCAAACATGTTGAAATTGGCTATAATCTTGACTGGCATATTTAGCTTACCTATCAGTCCCTTGTATGTGGTACAAAAGTGTACCCAGGGCCTCTAAGTTAGAAGTGTCCTGCAGGATATATTTTGCCACCACTTAATTAACAATGCAAAGTATGTCTCCAAGCCTGCTCCTGCAGACTGGGTGTACAGTTTTAAAACTGCCAGTTCTACCTCACAGAATAAATCTTTTCCAGGCCTAAACCTTCTTTTTACTACTTCTAAATCACCACTAAGATAGGCCCTAAATACCCATAGGGCAGGGTACATGGTATTTAAAAAGTAGGACATGTGTATTTTATGTTTTCCATGTCCTGGCCGTAAAAAACCTCAAAAGTCGTTTTTAACTATAGCAAAGCTGGCTCTACCATGAAAAAGCACTGGGTTACTATATAACAATTTATAATGCTTACCTTTGGTTTGAGAGTAGCTGGCAAAATGAGTCAAAGACCCCTGTTAATAGTAATTTAAAACCCAACTTAAGGGTCAGATTTTATATTACTATTTTGAAAATGACACTTATAGGAACTTGTCATGTTCCTGACAGAGCCAAATATGCCTTTCGGCGAGTGTTCAGTGTCACCCAGGAGTTGAAGGGCTCCTTTAATAGGTGTGAAGTGGCTCCCAGAGCTGAGACAAAGGAAGAGGAGTTGACCTTCTCCTGATAGGGTGACCATCTGGACTGTGCCCAAGAACTTAATTGGGATGCCTTCCCTGTCACTGACATATGTAGCTCACACCTATGCATGCCCCCTCTATTGTCCTGCTAGCCAATCAAGCACCATTCCCAGTGGGAGAGAAGCTGCCCTCAAAACTGGTTTGAGTAACCACAGGGGAGGGTTTGCTCATTTACCTGGCCACACCTTTAGGCTGGGCACAGGAGCACTACACAGTGGAGGAAAGGTTCTGCCATCTTTTTTTTAGATAAAGCGGGGCACTGTGGCATTGTTTACAGTAGGCCACACAGGAATTGCTGCAAACGTGAGCAGGGTTACCGCTGAGATCTTTTTCCCTATTCGTCAGGGAAGGGGCCAGGAATCACCCCCTCCCACAGACTAGTGGCAGGCAAAAAAGGGACACCCTGAATACCCTCTGCAGAACACAATTGGACCTGTGCAAGACAGAAGTGGACTGCACCTGCAGTTGTGATCTGCGAAGAGAACTCTAATGGCTGGACATTCTCCCACTTCTACCCAGGACGTAGAATTGAGTCGTGAGCCCCAATTGCTGTTCCTGAGGTCCTGGAACCCTTGGCTTGTGTATTAGTGTACTCTTCCTGCCCAAACTGCAGAAGCATGCGACTTAAAAACTTTTGCCAAATTTTCTTCCGAAGAACCGGCGAGAGACCTGGATCGCCATCAATCTGAAGCTGTTGGTGTTAAATAGCCAGTCCAATCCAACTTGCTGGTTTGTCGCGCTGCAGGAGATCTAACTTCCAGAAATGTTTAAGTCCAATCATAGAGGCCTTAACAGAGTGGCACCGAAGCCGATCGACATCGAGACCTTCCTCGACACGGACGCCAGGCTTCGCCCGCTCAAAGCTGTCCTGCCTTCCCCTACAACTGCATCAGGAACCCATTCTTCAGCAAGCCGCCGTTGAACCGCGACTCAGATCAAGCTTGCCCCTTCAACAACTCTTTAACATCGAGACCTTTCTGGACATAAACGCCAGGCTTCGCCTGCTCAAATCTTTCCCACTTCCCCCCTATGAGTGGACCACAACTACATTCTAAAGCAACCTGCCTTCGAACCCGGACTCCTGTCCAGCTTGCAGCTTTCTCCTCCAACAACTCGTCAGCAACAACCTTTTCTCCAGAAAATTTCTAAGTCCGAAGGTAATTCTTTGACCAGCACCTATCTGGGCCTTGTATCTGACTCGTGTTCTATCGCGGTCGGGCCTTAAACCTTACCGTTGCCACAGTCTAGCGCGACACATTGCCCACGGTCCGTACGTTGTGCTTTTTATGCTATTTTAATTTAAAACTTTAAAAATGTATATCTCTGGTTCCCCTTATTGGACTTTTGTAATTGTGTTCATTAAAATATTCTCTATTTTTGCAACATTGAGTGGGATTTTTATTGCATTGTATTTTCGACTTTTTAATTGTTTTGGTTCTCCTAAATGCTTCATACATTTTCTTAAGTTAAACCTGGCTGCTCTGTGCCATAGCTACTAGGGGCTGAGCTCACGTTTAAATTACTGAAACCTTTACTGAACCTAACAAGGATAGTGCCATTATTATTTGTGGTGGACTACCATCCACCCCAGCTTATAATCCAACCTTTTGATTGTAAATTGTGAGGCTTGTGTCCTGTTTTCGGTGGGTGTTCCAATTAAGGTAAATTAATAACGAACATTTTTTCGTTGGTGGTCAAACTTTAAAAAGTATGTGAACTCATTAAACTCTATACGAGCTGTTTGTTTCTTGTTCAAAATGTCCAGGTAGCATTAATGCCCTTCAACAGCAAAAGACTGGAAAGAAGGCTGACTCCTCCCACTAACAGAATGACCAGACCATGGTTCGTTTGGTGGGCTTTGCCTTCCCAGCAAAGCCATTCCACTAATGGTACCTTCGGTCCCGGGGCCTCGCTACATACTCTTGCCAAGCATCATAGCAACTGTTCAGCTCCAAGGATACCCTCATGAGTGATAGTGTGCTTTACATTACACAGAACATAACAACCTTCCCATCTGGTCCAGAGCTCACAGCAGTTCCACCAGTGCTTTCGTGGGAGTGGTGGACCTAAGGGATTCCAACAGCAGTTCAAGTCTCCTCCATCTTCAAATGGATCTGCAGTCTCAAAGCCACTTCAATGACTCATCCCTCCACCTCCCACCCAGGTTTTGTAGGTTGGATGTTTATGCACTTTTTCATCAATTGCTTTATCAAAGGCTTCCTGAGTGCTCCAACTTCTCTGCAAGGACTACGCTCTTCACTTTCGCTCTTCTCTGGAGGTCAGCCCACCTTCTGTGAGGAAGTGCTTTACGACTCACTACTAATTCATTGAGGCAGAAGTTCTTGCCATGTTGAACAAAGGGGCCAGAGAGGTAGTGTCCTTGGAGGACAGGATTACTGGAATTGTCCCCCTTTACCTCTTGGTCTTCATTGGACAAGCTGCTGTCCTTGTGCCATATGCTCCTGGTGATTAAAGCAGGGGATTAGGTGGTGTCCCTGGATCTCCAAGACACTATCTCCATTTACCACTCCTTCGTGTGTACAGGCATTACCATGGATTCACAATGGGGACCCAGCACTGTCAATTTCCAATACAACCATTTGATATAACGACCATTCCACAAGTCTTCACCAAAGTGCCCATTGTGGTAGCGTCTTTACTTAGGTCAGATATCCATGTATTCCTGTATTTGGAGGACTAGAAAGTGAATGGAGGATTCACTGCACTTATCACATACCCCCTACACCCTTCAACATGTCCTGGGCTTCTCCATCAGCAACCAAAAGTCCCATCTCGCCAATTTTGAGAGGCTGAGCTTCATCGGTGTGGTGTTGAATACCACCTGCAATGAGAGCTTTTCCTCCTCAGAGGTTTGCAGATAGTAAGGTTGCATTAAATGTTTTTAAATCCGGTTCGGATCCCAACTCTTCCACTTGCTAGCCTTGATAGCTTTGTGCATCCTGTTTGTGCCACATGTCAGGTAGTGAATTACTGCCC
Source organism: Calotriton arnoldi (assembly GCA_963921515.1). Taxonomy (NCBI): domain Eukaryota; kingdom Metazoa; phylum Chordata; class Amphibia; order Caudata; family Salamandridae; genus Calotriton; species Calotriton arnoldi. The sequence goes on along the minus strand of CAWUFW010002763.1, from coordinate 1,198,859 downwards.
CAAAGTGGATTGTAAGACAGCAGTGGCTCCAACATCAGGGGAGTCTCGCTGCTCATGTAGAGATTTTCCATTCTGTCCACCCAGGTCTACATTGGTGAATGTGCCCATCCATAACCATGGCGGATTGTCCCTTCAACCCTACCCCATCTCACTCGCCTTGTAGCGATGATGGCAAGAGACCTTTGGTCCTCTTCAGGGCAATGACTCCAACAGTGTGCTAAAATTGCAAGTAGTCCACCTTGCTCTCAAGGCTTTTCTCCCTTCTATTTTGGGAAACATCAATCAAATAATTTCAAGCAACTACCACACTTCATTGCATCAGTGGAAAGCGCAGTGTTGGTTCTTGGACCCTCTGTTGGGAGGCCTTATGTCTGTGACAGTGGGCTCTGCAGTTAGGGAATCTCTACTGTGACAGTCCTTGTTGTGGGCAACCTCAGTGTAAGAGCAGATGCCTTAAGTTGTTTCTCGTCAAAGGAGTATGAATGGGAACGTTGTCTCGAAGTGGCTGACATGATCTTTTGCAGACTAGGATGCCCCATCCTGGGCTTCTTTGCCATGGCCCTGAACAGAAAGTGTGAGTTGTTCTGTGCCATTACCTCCAAATGGTCACCCTTCATGCTCTATTTATTCCCTCTGGTCCCTCTGCTGTCGAAGGTTATGCAAAAGCTGCAAGAAGACCAAGCACAACTGATTTTTATGATCCCAGATATAATAAGGGGAATTTTGTATGACTAACTGTTGGAACTCAACAGTTGGATCCCTGTTCCTCTCCCACACAGAGTAGATCTGTTTCCAATGTAAGATGGTTGGATCCTCCATCCCAGTCCTCAGACGCTTTGTCTGGATTTGTGAAGGCTGAGCAGTGTCAACTAGAAACCTTTCGCTTGTCAATGGTACTTGTAGAAGACAACCTGACTTGCTAACAACCTGTTACCAAGTCTGTGTATGTGTGCCGCTGTTCCAAATGTATTTCTTCTTGCAGGTTCAGGGTTTAAGCCACTTCAAGAGTCATGTTTTCCGACATTGTGTACTTTACACTTTTCCTCGCTTAACAAGGCCTATCAGTCCCCATTGTGAAAGGTTATTGATTGTTCTGTCCTCCTTCATGTTTCTCCGCAGTCAGCCCTCATTGTTGCTGTTGCCTTTAGTGGAGCAGATTCTGAAAGATTTGTTATAATGTTTTCCTCTCTAGACCATTGTTGTTCTGCAGTGGGATTTAAATAAAATATTGTGTTAACCTTTCTTATGGCTTCACCTTTTAAACCAATGCACAGTAGCTCAATCTATCTACTTACACTGAAGACAGTATTTTTGGTGGTAATCACCTCTGCCTGTAGGGTTGGTGAATTACAACACTTGTCAGTTCAGCCACCATTCCATGTTTTACTGAGAAACCTGGGTCTTCATACCTACCCATTTTTTCTGCAGAAGATTGTATCTTCCTTCCACGTGTAACACTCTTCGGCCGCCTTCCCTTCACCTTGACCTACCAAGAATGAGAAGAGTTTACTGGATCCCAGGCATGCTGCCTATTACTACCTTGACTGTATAGGGCAGGACAGAGTGAACAATCAGATCTTCGTGGACTTTTCATGAGGCCAAGAAGGACAAAGCCATGATAGAGCACACTATTTCGCCTTTGATCACCTTTTGCATAAAGATATGTGACTCCTTGGACAAAAAAGACCCTCTGGCTTGTGTTTGTGCACATTCCATGAACAGCTTCTTCTGCCCTTAGCAGGGGCAACCCAGTGGCCAATATTTGCTAGGTGGCCACTTGGTACTGTCTGCATACCTTTGCCTGGCATTACTGTCTCGTAGCTTGCAGTGAAGCATATTTCACCAGGGCTGAGTTGTATGTCTTCTTGGTTAACTGGCATTATTCAGTCCTGCCTTCTAGAAGGGGTTATATTTCTTTGGGACTCATTCATAAGGATGAGGAATCTGTAGGAAGAAGTATTCATCTGAAGGATAAAAGTACTTTGCTTCAATAGCGATACTTCTGGCAAATACTGTATCTTCCCTCACACTCCTCCCTACTCTCCCTCCTTCCCTGGTAGGTTGGTTCGGTATCATTAAGCTCTTTCAGTTAGATTGTGGCAATAGAAAGCTGCAAGCAAGGTTACACAGCGACACGGGCTGGACTGAAGGGGTGTTGATGGTTAAAAAAGGTTCCCAATTCAGTTTGGCATCTGGAGGATATTGATAGGGTAGGGAATCTGTTGGAAACTCAAGTATCCACAAGAGATGTTACATAGGGTCAGTAACTTTTTTTTTATCTTGCAAGGATTAGATTCTCTTGACGATGTCCTTGCCTACTTTCATGACTTAACATGTAGTTGAGAATGACAATCTGATAATCCATGTTGCAGGTACTCTTTGTAGAAAATGTACAAATTGCAATTTAGTTAGTTTCCTCTAGTTCAGCAAATGTGGTTAGGATTAGAGAAAGCATGCCTATATTACAGTAATGTTTTACTTTTGTAATATGAATGCTGTCTTACAACGATACTAGTATAGCCAAGAGCAAACCTATTTGATATAGAAGTTGGATGTTTGTATTTTAATGCTATTAATGTGTTTTGTTGCAGGGGTGTTTCTACATGTCTTGGCAGACACGCTTGGCAGTGTTGGTGTGATAATATCTACAATCCTCATTCAGCAATTTGGGTGGTTGATTGCAGATCCCCTGTGCTCACTGTTTATTGCGGTGTTAATATTTCTCAGTGTTATCCCACTCCTCAAAGACTCTTGTCAAGTTCTTCTCCTCCGTATGCCATTGGAGAATGAGAGAGATCTACGTGTGGCGCTAGAGAAGGTCAGTCCCTTGTTCATTTTAATGATCACGAATGTGCAAACATGGACATGTTGACCAACGAGTATGTGTTTATCAGTCTCCCACTGTTAGAACTAAGTAAACCATGTGATTTATCCTCACCTCTCATATTTCTGCTGTGCAATGTCTGCAGTCAAAACCAACCTTTCCCGAAGATGTTTCTACAGTCTGTGCCCTGCAGTTAATATACTTTGTAAATTGCACACACTAACTGGAATCAAATAACTAGCTGCTTTAATCCTCACCCACTTCCCCTCTGAAAATCAAAATTCTATTCATTCTCAAGTAGCACTGAAATATAACATTGATGATTAGGTTGAGCATGTGAAAAAATGGAATCCCATCTTAATTGGATCTTTGTAAACATTTAAAACAGAATAAACTATTTCTCTTGTTCTTTTGGAATGGGGTGATGTCCAGTTAACTATGTGTGTGATCTAAAGTCTTAGTTTCCCTAGCCATACTACTTCTCACAGAAAAGCATTGATCAAATGAGTTATACCTTTCCATAAATTAGTATTCAGTCTGCATTTGAGATGAATGGGGCAGCTAAGCTTAAAAAAGCTTAGCTCAGAAAAACTGAAACAAGGTATTTAAAAGCCAATTAGGTACCGTGCTTTGTAATTAATCATGTTTGAAAGAATGGGTTATAGGAGATAGGGATTATATCACCCATGTACAAAAAAAATTCTTTGCCTGTCTGCTCCATGCTGTTACAGCGGCCAGGCATGAGTCTTCGAAGCAGTGTAAGAGTTGGTCTGGAAGGATATGTGGAGTCTATGGTTGGTAGGGAATGTGTTAGGTCAACTTTGTTTTCAGGCAGCCACTTTTCAACCTGTCTCTTGGCAGACTATCCCGTTAGCAGGATGCCACCCCAGCTACGGTGTGGCTCGATTGTATTTGGAAATGTTCAGAAGGCCTGTATGCTTTTTCTTGTGGGGAAACAGTGACTAAATAGGGTTTTCAGATGTTAGTTGACAGCACCTTCAATGGCAACTAAAAATGTATGATAAATTATTTTGTGCTGTTTATATAAGTGATCAACTTAATAGGGCACCATTTATAGTCCCTGAAAGGCATGGGTATACAGTAAATACAACAGAAGTGTGCTTTTAGCAGAGGCTTTTCAAAGTCATACAACCTAACAAATGACAAACGTTTATCATTTATATAAGTTAAGGAAAGGATATACAAAGATGAGGTTTAAAAAAATTGTTTATATGGACAATACAAAATATAAAAATGAGGAAGGAGTAAAAGGTGTCAGTACAATTACGACTAAAACAATTTCAATATGAATACATACCCATAACAAAGACTAAGCATGTAACAAAAAGACATAAAAAAAGTGAACATAAAACTAATATACATATTTATAAACTACATGAAACATTCATAAAGAGTTGATGTTTTAGTCCTCTCCATGGTGTCTTTCAAGATGAGTGAACTCTTCATGAGTTGGTATTCAAAGCTCTCAAAAAAGTAATATATACAACATATTTAGAATCCCCTATTTCATCAAATGCAACTATCAAGTCAGACATCAGAATGGTAATTTGGTATACAATATCATGCTATAAAAGACCAAAAGATTATCAAAAATTACAATTTCTAATAGATAGTTCCCCCCCACCCCCAGCTCAGATTTCTTACCTGAACTCTCGCCAGGCTGGAGCTTCATTGTTTCCTGTTGCAGCAGATCACTAGTGCCAGGTGGTGCCTCTCAGTATTGAGCAGGCACTGGAAATTATGTGAGCTTCTGCATAAATAGCCACCTCCGCTGGTGACATCATGTTTTCTTTCTGCACCTTTGTATACGTGGATCTGATGCCCCAGCTGTTTTTTTAACTGTTCCCTTATGGTGTTTTAGTAATATTTCTGACATTTCTTATCTTGAGTTTTGGGAATGTCACTTTAAAAAGAAATGAATTTGCCTTTTAACAAGGCAACAATTGAGCACTTAAAAGATGCTTTGAGTAAGTCTCATTCGGCGCCTACTGATCCATCTTCTCTTTCTGCCCAGCCTACCCAGATAGTTTATAGCTCAAGCATCTTCTTGCAAGAACAAACAGAATACATCCCATCAATACCTCCAGACAGGGAATCAAAATGAATCGATGCAATGGACAAACAAATGTTCACATTGGGTTGCTTAGTTTTACGAGCCTCAAATGGCATGTTTAATATGTTGTGACGCTCATGCACTGAGGGAAACTGTGGATGTGGTTACTTGTAAGGTTTCTGGGGCAAAACAGGCTATTCGGTTGCTGCAGTGGCCAGCACCCAATCTGTTAATGAAAAGTTATTATCTTGAATACCGTTCAGCACTATACAGAATCAAAATGGTGCTCCTTTTCTGCTCCAGAACTGCATGAATGTCTATTCTGTTCTCTATTCACATTTTGCCAGTGTTTCCCTCATACTATCACATTTGTTAGATGGTGCCTGGGCTTATTTATGTAAAGCTAGAAGGAATTTAATTAAAGCTTCAGCTCTCCATTGTATAGCCAAGAACCCTCTAAATTGCATTCATAAGGACTGATCTCTTCTGTTGCACACTTTAATGACAGATGTGAGAAAGATTACAGTTAACAACCTGTGCATGAGGTTAACACTGAGTCTGGAACCCCTGTAAATGTTCTAAGCTGATAGAGATGTCTAGCTGCAGAGACCTTACCTTAGAATTATCCCCAGATGTCAGACTGGATCCAGAATTTTTTCTACAGCAGTACCCTTGTGTGTTGGTTGAGGGCGCCGGGCGTCTCCGTACGATGTCGTCCACTGGATGTGACATAGTCAGAGTCCATATAAGCCCTCACCCGACTTGCTTACGTCAGTTTCTTCCTTTCCGCGCTTCCACACAGATCCCGAGTGCGGCACCTCTGGCCATTTTTGGCCTCTCTCAACGTTTGTCGATGTTACAGTGTACTTTTTTCTAGATATCTTCGAGCTCCTGTTGAGCCCTCATCCTATTTTCATGTGGTGTCTAGACATCCACCCTGACTCCGAACGGTGCAGCTCGTGTCTTCAGCTTCGGTCATCGGCGCTGTTGGAGCACCGCATGACACTGGTAGCCGCACAGCAGTGGTAGACAGTCCCTTATTGGTCACGGTCATCTTCTTCCTCTGAGGACCGGTCGAGGGCCAGCTCTCAAAGTCCTTCATCCCCGCTGTTGCCTGGTAAGTCATGCGTATGCGTGGTGTCACTGACTTGCCTCCTAGTCCTCCAATATCTAAGTCGGAGCAGGTTTCTGTTCCACGCCTTCAGTTTTTTCCTGGCGCCCAGGTGACTGTGGCTCAGAAGAGGGACTATTCTCTCCCCTTATGCCATTTTTGTCTCTCAACCTCCCTCCGACGCGCCTCTCGGCCCCAAGGAGGTCGGTCAGGCCTTGACTGACTCCACACTGGCAGGACTAGCCTCTGTGTCAGCGGGGACCTACAAATCTGTGCTTGACTCCCTTTCACTCCAGTCGGGGTTCCCAACTATGACACCTATTTTGGATCCGTCTGCGCTGACTCAGGCATCGACAACACTGATCGCCTCTACTTTGTCTCTTCTACCCGAAGCCGAGGTGTCGTCTTCTCGACATCAGTAACGGCATCGGTGGACCCGTCCCCTTCGGGCTACCTTCCTCCTTTTTCGGAGGAGCCCCCTGCTTTTTTCTCCATGACACAAGGGTATATTGGTGATGTGCGTGCTCGTATAGATGAGCCTCCTCTGGAGTTTTATTGGGTTTCTGACCTTGGTGACACTAGTGGCCTTGACTCTTCCCCATTCTCAGGCCTGTTTTCTCCTCCTCGCCTCGTGTCAGAGGCCAGCTCGACTTTTGCTCAGCTTTTGCGGAGAGTTGATGTAGTTCTGGGGCTTGGGGCTGTAGCTTCTTCTGTGGAAGTGACCATTGATCCTCTACTTGGGGTGCTTAAGCAGAGCCAGCTGAGGACTGAGCCTGCGCTTCCCTTCAGTGGAAACCCTCTTTGATATTCTGTTGGGCACTTGGTCTAAGCCGTTTCAAGGGCCTCTGTAGACCGGTCTATTGCTCATAGGCACCATCCTGCCCCTGGAGACCCACTCTGCCTTTTCCGTCAGCCTTCTCCGCAAAGCTTTGTTGTTCAGGCTGCTACAGCCTCCCCCCGACATCGGCGCCGTGCCTGACGTCTCTCCTGACAGGGAGTCTAAAGGGCTGGACCCTTTGGGCTGATATATCTTTTCTGCAGCCAGCTCTGCTTTGCAGTCACTTAATACGACTTGTGTTTTTGGCTGTTTTCCTCATGTAATGTGGGATTCAGTCTCGCGCTTTCTCCCCTCCGTCCCCGATGACTCTTGGAACACTCTTGCTCAGTTGATCCAGGATGGCCATCAGGTGGCTACATTACTGATTCATGGTGGCATGGATACCACTGATTCTGTCAGACGGGCCATGGCCCTTTCGGTAGCTCTCCGTCGGCATGCTTGGCAACGTACCTCCGGCTTCTCTGAGGTTGTTCAGTCCAACTTGATGGACATGCCTTTCGAAGCCCAATATCTGTTCGGCTCTTGAGCTGTCTCCTCTTTTTGACATTTTCGGGATAGTCGGGAGTCTTAAGCCCTGATTGCTATAACAATCTCTATGGCTGGAGATCGTATCCTTCATTTCTTTCTGTGCGAGTCTTTTCCCCTTGTCCCTCCGCGTGCCCTCCGGTGTGGTGCCCTGCCCCAGCAGGTATTTTCTTTTCTTGCATTGTTATCCTTTCTATGACAGGTTGTGGTCTCTGGTTGTGTTCTGGGACGCGTCTTAATTTCTGACCCTATTTGGTGTTTACCCCGCTGGCTGCACAGTGTTCTTTGCTTTCTACCCAAGTTCTGATCAGGGTGTTTTCATGGTATTGTGTAAATGCCCTGTTGCCTTTTCCCTGTCCAACAGGGTACTTCTTCTGTACGCCTTACAGGTATTCCTCAAAATGTTTCTGATGCCATAGTACCCCTTATAGGGGACTCCAAATGCCGAGCTTGGTGCACCGGTGCAAGTTGGAAAATGGTGCACAGGGGTTCTTCTTGCCTCCCTACCCTCCCCCCCCCCCTTTTTCTCTTTCTCTCTTGTTCCTTGTAGCCATCCCTTGTCTGAATCTTGGCATCGTGCCCAACTGGGCCACCCTACTGCTTCTATGCCTCTGCATGGCCTGTTTTGCCTCTGCTTCTGCCTTGCACACAGCTGCAGTTGCCTTCACTTTTTGATTGGAGCTGTTTCCATAGCACCTCCGATACCAACCCCAACGTTTCGTTACTGGCCTGGCTGTTCTTCAGGCATGCCTTCTGCTCTTTTTTGGGTTATATTGCGACTGTCCCTCTTCCTTTCTTCGTGGACATGGGTTTCTTCCCGTCCACTCCAGGTTCGATCATACAGAGGATTGTGATCCCTTAGGATTCTTTTCCGGGGTTTTCCCTTCGCTTCTTTCGAACGTGGTTGCAGTTTTCACCCCTTGGGGGCTTGTCTCCCTTGTACTTACAGGCTACCGAGTATGATCTTGAGTGGCGTTAGGATCCCCACCCACATTATTCTCTGGTTTGTTGGCCGGGCACAGGTTGTCCAGTGCAAACGGGGGCTTTCCCTTGCTTCTGCCCTTCCTGCTTCTTAGGCTGTGGGCAGTGCCTCTCTATCTATTCTTTCTCTTCTTTACACTAGCCCTTTGGTTGAGCTTTCATTTTTGCTGTTGGTCTTCCAATGCTAATCTCTTTTATGCTGTGGCCTGGTAGTCTGCATAGGCCTCCCAGGTGTTGGCCCCGTGCACCCCGGTCCTTTTTTTCCAGTCCTCCTTTGTAGTCTTTATTTCTCTGTTCTAGCGGGGTTGTTTTTTCCCTGCAGTTTTCTTTTCAGTTGTCTCTCGCCTGCCTAATCGTACCGTTCTATCAGTTGTGTTGTTTCTGGCTGCTCCCTTAGTTTTCTGGGGTGTGTACTTCCGGCCCACCTTCTCCCTTTAAACAGGGCCATGTGGCTCATTTCCAGTTTGCCATTGTCTGTACCCTTCTGGGGCACCTATTCTTGTACAGTGTGAATTCTGTATAGGTTTATGTTTATATATATATATATATATATATATATATATATATATATATATATATATATTTTTTTTTTTTTTCATTCCTTTCTGAATGTGTTTTATACCTTCTTTTCTTGGGATTATATGCTGAATAGTCCCAAAGAGCCTCCTCTCTCACAGAGTGTCTCTGCCTAACGTGGTCTATGGCCATGATTGTTGCTATTGCTTATGGTGCTTTATCAGCTATTCGTTAAAGCCCTATACCATGGCTACTTCTATGACTGGGAGCTTGGCCCAGTAGTTTCAGCTGATGTCCTTAGCCTTCCGCCTCGGTCTCTTGGACCGGCTTCCCTTCCTGGGGTCCTTATAGTGCTATGTTTATATGGAGTGTTCTTCCCACTTGTCTTGTCTGCCATGCTTTTTAGGTCTCGCCTGAGCCAGCGCGCATGCGCTGCTCTGCGAGGCTTTAGTAAGGGCTTTTCAACTCTGAACACACGCTCGTGCGTGTGCTTTTCCCGCAATTGGCCTTTGCATGCGTCTTTCTATGAAAGACAGCACGCAATTGGGCCAAGGCGGGTGCATGTTCCGCCTTCTTTGTCCCCTGGCCTAGGGTGCTCGGGAGCGAGCAGCAGCGCCATCTGTTTCCAATTATCGCGCCCGCGTCTCGCGGTCGCGTTAATTGGAAACAGATGGCGGTCAGCGCTGGTTGCGCTGGTTATCTTGTTTAAATCTTTAAGCAGCTCTTCCCCATGCTGCTTCTCTAGATGTCTGGCACCATTTGCATACATTTACAAATCTGTGTTCTATATAATCTTTAACTTCAAGCTTCGTATCACCTCACTTTGCAACTTGCAACATTCTGGGATTTTTTTGCTCCGTTCATTTCTCCCTTCCCTGCCGAAAGTCCCGCTTTTATAGTGTCTTTTATTATCAATATGTGACTAAGAAAACTGCGAGCACTATCAGCGAAACGCATTCATTTTCATGAAGTGCCCGTTTATTGCCTCGAGCGCTGTAAATCTGTCAGGCCTCCGCGAGCCTTTCACCTCGCTCTTCTCTCGCGCCAGCTCCCAGCCTGACAGGGCTCCCAGAGGCCTCGTCCTAATCTGTTTTCAATTAGTTGCAAAATGGGACTGAAATTTCCCACATTAGGTCCGCTGTTTCCCTTGCACGAGTACATTTAAAAACAAATTATTGCTCTTGAATATTTAATTCTAGCCCTTGGATTTGGAGTAAGGAAGTGTTGGCTTTTTGATGTGCTTCTCAGTACTGCTGCACAGACGTATTAGCTCCAGAATGCTCTCGGATAGGTGCGTCATACTCTGACACGTTTTTGAATCCCGGCGTCCACCAATACCGCCCCGTGTTAAAAAAATATTTTGCCTGTCTACCTTCATAAATGGTTAAGTGGCATTAAATACATTCATTGTTGTTGTTTTTTTCACTTCAGGCTTCCCAATCAGTACTTGTACATGTCAAGTTTGGTGAGTCAAGTAAGTCAGAACTGACATACTGACTTGTCTCAATGCATTTATATAGCGCACGGACTGTACCTTATTAGGGTCTCAAAGTACTGTCTTCCAGAATTTACTCCTCGTATATCTGTAAAGAATGCCTCTATTCTGTGGCCAGAGGAGAAATTTGTTGAGGACAGAGGACCAGGAATCCTAGAATGAGGACACACTGAATTCCACTGTGGCTGGTGAATTAGTGTGTTATTTTTATCCTCTGTCCCTTTTTTTTTAGGTTTTCTGTGTATTGTGCTTGCACTATTCATGGTGAACATATTGTATTCTACACCTTAAGGGGGTTGGGGTCCGTCTCTCTAAGCTAGGGACTTTTTTGCTTTTGTACCTTCAGCCATTGGCTTGCTGATATTGTCATTCACCCGTTGGTTTAGCCTCAGAAGTATTTTGGCATCAGTGTTTTTCTATTGGCTGCATAGGTGTGCCTTACGCTTCCATTAGAGTTTTTGAGCAACTAATTTACAGTCCACAAGCAGTCCTGTAAAACTGGGGAGTGAGCATTGACAAAAGCTGAGTGCGGCGCCTGCTTCAGGGACGCCGCGCTTTATATTTTAGCATTCTTTTGCCCATTCCTTTGCTCCGATCGAGCGTGCACTTTACAGTGCCCCAGGACACAAGTAGGGACCGACTAAAGTGCTCCCGTAGCAGCACGCACTCTATGGTCCCCCACTGGCAAAAGCAGGCATCCACTCTAGTGGCCTTTTTTTCAGTGTGCGTGCTGTATAGCAAGCAGCATGGAACATGAGGAAAATCTGCGCCTGGCTGCTGGTGTCAGCCTTTTTTCTGCAACCTTTTTAAAATGCTGCTCTCCTCTTTCGTAAGTAAATTGGGATGGAGAGCTACTACGCCGAAAGTCTTATGGTGTGGGGACTGGTTTTTGTTTCTTGTGGCTTTTCCCTTTGTTGTTTCATCCTATTTGCTTGCAAGCCTGCTTCCGGTTGCAACGCCCAGACCTCTGTTATTTTTTTTATATTATTTTGAAAAACATTGTTTTCAGATTGTTGGGTCAATTGTATCAACTGACTCAGAACAATAACAGACTTCAAAAATATCATGAGGGGGAGTGAAGAGGAAAAAGGTAGAATCGTCCTCCTCTCAGTATCGCAATTCAACAAAGAGATTCTACTACAAAAACATATAAACGCATGTAAGTGTGTGCTTAAACTTACTTGCGGTGTTTTTAAAAAACGGTGGTGATTAGAAAAAGGAATACCTTCTCATGCTTGTAGGAAGGACAGTGTTCAAAAATTGTAAAATACCCTCACACACTGAAACTTGATTCAGTGTCATGCTTCATCATTGGAGTCTTCCCGCCCCTCTACGGGACGGGGCGTGCTACTACCTACGTGGACGCGGGAGCACTTACTTTAGTGATTAGTGTATATGTGTAGTGCGTGGGATCGTGAAATATAAATATATGTGATGGTTTAAAAATTCACTGGCTAGTGGAAAAGAATACACTTTATTAGCTTCCCTAGCTGAGAATGGTAAAAAAAGAGGGGAAAAAAAGTAGATGGTGTACTATAATGGGTCACTTTCTACAAGGTCAAGAACACCTGGGAATACCTTCTGGTTCCCGGAGAGCCACGAGAAGGTATTCCCAGGTGTTCTAGCAGCCGGCAGCATTGTCTGTATGAAGGCGCCCCTATACCCCTCGTGACATCTCATGGAGAGGACACATTAATATACGAATGATATACTAATGATATAATTTTCAAATGCGCAATTGGGGCGCAGAGAAGAGTACTTGTGATCAGTAGGCCTATGTACATTTATACAGCCCAGTGAGGCGTTATAGGGATCGTTTCGGTCCTGAAGAAGAAAGCCATGGGGATGGCTTCTGAAACATGTCGACCTTGTAGAAAGTGACCCATTATAGTACACCATCTACTTTTTTTCCCCTCTTTTTTTACCATTCTCAGCTAGGGAAGCTAATAAAGTGTATTCTTTTCCACTAGCCAGGGAATTTTTAAACCATCACATATATTTATATTTCACGATCCCACGCACTACACATATACACTAATCACTAAAGTAAGTGCTCCCGCGTCCACGTAGGTAGTAGCACGCCCGTCCCGTAGAGGGGCGGGAAGACCCCAATGATGAAGCATGACACTGAATCAGGTTTCAGTGTGTGAGGGGTATTTTACAATTTTTTGAACACTGTCCTTCCTACAAGCATGAGAAGGTATTCCTTTTTCTAATCACCACCGTTTTTTAAAAACACTGCAAGTAAGTTTAAGCACACACTTACGTGCGTTTATATGTTTTTGTAGTAGAATCTCTTTGTTGAATTGCAATAACAGACTTCACCATGGCAAACATAAGCTCAGAACAATAACTCAAACTTCACCATGGTAAACCTAAGCTTAGCCGCTCTGATTTCTATCGCATTAGTTTATTCTTCTCCCTCCTTTTTTTGCTGTCATACACTCACTCCTTCAGCTGATCTGTCTTTCCCACCTACACTTTGTCTGGCTTCTATAGCGCCTTCATCCTGCTCCAAGCCAAGCCCTCGCAGCACTATATGTTGTCTCCTCCCCATAAGCACAATAATTATTTACCGCAATGCAACAGCAGGCTCTTAAGAAAAAGGTCATGTCCCTGCCCGTTTGATTTTTTTAACAAATAAAGCATCTATCACATGCAAAGATTTTCGTGACGTTTTACACAGAAAAGCAAGACTAAAAAGTGAAGGCCGTAGACTTGAGAAAGAAATGTGCTGGTTCATCTCTCTGATAAGAGGCGACTGTGTTTCGCCTGATGGCATGCCAAGTGGCCTGGAAATACCTAATGAGGCAGTTAATGGCTGCCCTGAATGCTAGCACTTCCAAGCGCATACTTGAAACGGTAAAACTACCAGTCCCAGAAACCATCATGCTGTTGGGATCAAAGCACTCAACCGTAACACTATAATAAACTGTAAACCTTTTTCTTCTGTTCTCTTATCGTCATCACACATGGTAATTTTTGAAGAGCAAATTTTCCTTATTGAATAAAGTACTAAATAATGGCACCCCATTGTCAGTTTTACCCCAAAAAGTAGACATATTATTGAAAGCTGCCCCCTAGTGATAGTGGGGAACAACACACATCTTTGAGTGTTAAACCCAATGTGCAAGGGGGAAATTGTGATTCCAGAGCTCTGGCAAACGCATGTAAATATGGATTTGCTTCTGTTCGCCTTCCATTCCTCACGTGCTGCATAAAATGGAAATTTTCACAAAAAATATTATTTCAGCTCCCAATTCAAAACCCTTTAGCAATGTTGCACACATGGTGCAGTGACAGTTCGCCTTTCAGCTGTTGATTGCTGTCATCAAAATCTTGCCCAGACAGAGCGATCATCCCCACTCGATGGAAGAAGGGAGGTACTTACTCTACAGCAAGAAACAAATGATCCTAATATGGCGGAAACACTGCTTGCTTTCCTTTGAAAACATCGTTTCACTATTCACGGAAATTTACATTTAAAGGGCAGCCATTATTTTCAAAGCAGAAGGTATTTCGAGATGTACCATAAAGGTCTGCAGGGATTTTTCTCAATTGAATGAGGTTCTTCTTGTGTTTTCACTAAAGATCTTATCTTTAGTTACTGGTGAGTAACATATTGACAGATATTCGCAGAGCATTGTTTTTTAAGCCTATGCATCTTTATACCATTGGTATCCCTATTTGATCAATATGGTATTAAAGCCACAGAACGTGTCATACAATTGTCTATTCCTCATATCTTGCTGTATGATTTACTTCTTTGTTCCACATAATTTTCCATGCTTTGCCTCATAAATTAGTAGTCTTTACAGCATAACTGCCGGTCCTAGAATACAAAGTGCTTGGCTGAATGGGCCTCATAGAACATAAGGCCACTTTTGCTATTACAAAAGACGACCCATAGGTGGTGTTGCATTATTTCACAAGTGTGTGACAGAAAACGAATTAAGGCTAAACAAAAATAAATATGTTGCAGCAGTTTCATGGAATTAAATAAAAATAAACGTACAGAATCATAGTATAAAGCTTTTCATTTTGCTGTGCTAATTTTAAACCTTTTTAGGGCATATACAAATTACTCACAGGAAGACATGATGCTCTGGCTATAACAGACCAAGCAGGGCAATTGGTTAGAATAAACAAAATGTTGGCCAGGTGGGCAACTTGCGAATCGTGTTGCCTTTTTTAGGTCGTAGCCTACCAGACAGCGCAGCTACCTGGTTTGCAAAATACATCTTGGGGGCATTCAGAAAACTGACCTAGGAATGCATCACGAATGTTGCTTACCATTGGCTTTGTGGTTTGCAACGTACATTTTCTGGCTTACTATTTGCTGGCTTTATTGGCTTTAGGCTATCCAGCTTGACTTCGTCCCTCCCGTTTCCCAAACCTGTGCCACATAATTATATGCTATCTAATTACACTGCACTCAATGCAACATACACTCCAAATAAAACCTCTCAGTGCCACATAATTACACGCCACATAATTACACTCTACTGAATGCAACATACACTCCACATAATACCACTTAGTGCCACATAATTACATGCCACATAATTACACTCTACTCAATGCAATATAAATACACTCAACATAATACAACTCAGTACCACATAATTACACACCACGTAATTACACTCTACTCAATGCAACATAAATACATTCCACATAATAACACTCAGTACCACATAATCACACGTCACAATTACACTCTATGTAATGCAACATAAATACACTCCACATAATACCACTCAGTACCACATAATCGCACGTCACATAATTACACTATTTAATGCAACATAAATACACGCCACATAACACTGTGCCACACAATTACACGCCACATAATTACACTCTACTCAACGCAACATAAATACACTCCACATAATTACACGCCACATAATTACACTCTACTCAATGCAACATAAATACACTCCACATAATACCACTCAGTGCCATGTAATAACACGCCACATAATTACACTCTACTCAATGCAATATAAATGCACTCAACCTAATACCACTCAGTACCACATAATTACACGCCACATAATTACACTCTACTCAATGCAACATAAATACACTCCACATAATAACACTCAGTACCACATAATCACACGTCACAATTACACTCTATCCGTCCGCTGCTCGTGTTCTAATTAAATTACTGTTTTCCAACCTCCACTCCACCCGTTATTTATGTCCCGCTCCCCCATAACAAAAAAAATTATAACAAACAAGCATGAGAACAGGCAGGAAGAAGTTGCCAGCAGTGCAAGTACAAAAAAACTAGAAGAAATTTTTTATGTTAAAACCTTTTTTAATCAGGTTGTTCAGTTATATATAATGTCGTCTTGGTTTGTATAAAGGTAACAAAAATGCTTAACACTTTTTATTATAACTTTTCATCATGATGCTCAGCAGCCACAATGCTCTACAACATAGCCAAAAGTTCTGGCTAAACACATAAGGTCCCAAAGGCGAAACCTATTGGCTATGCCAATGCTTGTTCTCCCATGTGTTTGAACGGCTGCAGATTCAGGTTCGTGTGGGGTTCTCCCCGAGTTATCTGGTGTGATGTTTTCCTCCACCCCTGCCATCGTGGCAAGTGCTCTCTCTTACCGGGATGTTATTGCTTGGGTGTCTATTCTAAGGTATGGAATCTGCAGCTGGACGTATCTGTCTGATGAATAAGTTACTTACTTCGGTAACGCCTGATCTGGTAGATACTAGATCTAGCTGCAGTTTCCTTACAGACCCATACATCGTCTTCGCTCTGTGAACTGATTCTCCCCTTCGTCCAGTTCCCTTCTTTGCACCCTTGTTCCTTTTGTTTTCGTACAAAAAAAAAAAAAAGAGAGGTGAGACCAAGAAGGACGATCCTTGCTTCCAGTCATTCTTCATGTAAGCATTTTTCAAAAGGAAGAGTCTTTTTGGGCATACTGTTTCCATTGGCAGTTTCTATGCGTGTTTTAGTGCGGAAAATAGTCATGGAAGAAGCTGACGTCAGCGCGTCAGGGGAGAGCTTATATGGACTCTAACAATGTAACATCCGGTGGACGACGTCGGTCGGAGTCGTTCGGCTCCCTCTACCGACTCGCAGGGGTACTGCTGTAGAAAAATTTCCGGATCCAGTCTGGCACCTGGGGATAATTTTTAAGGTAAGGAATCTGCAGCTAAATCTAGTCTCTACCAGATAAGGCGTTACCAAAGGTAAGTAACTTATTCTTCATTAACAGCAAATCTTTATAGGACTACTGACTTGGACAAAACTTGGATAACTAAGCTCACTGTCACACTTATGTTCGAACAAAACAAGTCTAACTGTTAACCTCACCAACATTTTTCTGTTTTCCAATATTCTGCAGTGTTACTGACTAATGACTATAAGTGTCCTGGCTCCTCATATATCCTGCTATATAAAAAGAAGACTGTCCAGTGAGCCAACGTAATATCACTGACCTTTGTTCTGTCCTGCAGTAAACCTGATTCAATGTCATTTTGTGGCCCTGATTATTTTAACTTTGAAGCTCAGATTTGAGACACTGCCATTACTGCACTTTAGCCTTGCAAGCAAACTTGCAATTGAACAGACAACGCTTTTTGAAATTCTGTGAAATTCTGCAAAAGGGGCTTCTCTATGTCATTAGGTTAGCACTTTGCAAGTTCTACTGCTCGATGAGTGGTTACAGATCACTTATAATTTTTTTATAGGACAGTAACTGAGCCCAGAAGCACTAGGCTCCTTTGCCACCCCCAAAGCCTAAAAATACAGCTGCCAGTTCCTCCTTGCTTCTAATAGCCCCGAACTCCACTAAGAGGTATTTTTCACAGTTTCTGATTGATACATCTTCCTGCAGATAACTCACCTTATGAATAACCCTCCATACTGTTCTGGAAGCTTTTCCCCCAGCAATAGCGCTCCAGCATCACCAGGTGGTGCCATGTGGCTTCAGCCACAATTTTATACCATAGATGTGGTAAATCTGGAGTATATTAAAAAGCCCCCAGCACGCTGGTGTCATTTCCTGTTTTCCATGCCTCAGTTACATGGTTCTTAAGCTATACTGATGAAATTCCTCAGCTTTTCAATAGCAATTTATGGGTTTAAACCCTGTCATCGATACCTCAAGAAAAGGTCTTTGTCTGATCTACATGACATTCACATGTGGTGTCTGGGCTAGGACATTTACTACCCTGCCTGTGACTCCTGTAAATTGAGGCACCAGCAGGCCATCAGGGAGCGTGAGGCTGAGCTAT
Source organism: Calotriton arnoldi (assembly GCA_963921515.1). Lineage (NCBI taxonomy): Eukaryota > Metazoa > Chordata > Amphibia > Caudata > Salamandridae > Calotriton > Calotriton arnoldi. The sequence goes on along the minus strand of CAWUFW010002763.1, from coordinate 1,181,226 downwards.
TTTTGACCACTGCATACAGGGGATACTTCAAAGCTTTCCTCTTCACCTCCAAGTCTCCAGAAAGGGAACAATCTTACAAAAGATCTTCTCATGAAAACAAAAAAAGTACCACATGAAAGTGAAATCCTCTTCTTCTTTGAATGCTACTATGCCTATTCAAAGACTTGATGCTGTTTCGCATCACCATACTCTTTCTTGTCGGAGAAAAATACAATATTAAAGAAAACGAAACCAGAGGTTCGAGGCATATGAGCTGTAGATCATATGTTTTGCATATATCGCCATCTAGTGTTGGGTCCAGTTGTTTGCACTTTGTTTTTCTTCGAAGAAGTCTTTTCCAGTCACGAGGTAGGTGACTCCTCCTTTCGGGGGTAGTGCGCATGGGCATCGACTCCATTGTTAGATTGTTTTTTTCCGCCATCGGGTTCAGATGTTAGTCGATGCGCTCCGGCTCGACACCATTTCTTCGGTTTCCCTCGGCGCGCAAGACATTCTACCTCAACGGTATTGTTTCCGATTGCGTATTCCATTCTTCGCGTTTCATGTTTGCTGACAAAACACCCTCTTTCGATCGGAGAGCTCGTGGTAGGCCGTCGGGCCTACCCGCGACGGTTCAACTCGCAGTCGATGGAACGAACTCCATTTAAATTCTGCCCTCAGTGCCACGCGAAGTACCCGCACACCGACTCACACGAAGTGTGTAACCTGTGCTTGTCCCCCGAGCACAGTGAACAGGACTGCAACGCGTGCAAAGCCTTCCGCTCCAAGAAAACGCTTCGCGACCGTCTGGCTCGACGTCGCGACATGCAGAGTCAACACACAGGCTCCATTCCTGACCTCTTCGGGACTGAATCGGACGAAGAAGCCGGCGATGCTATTAGGGCCGAGGAAGAACAGGAACCGATCTCCGTTTCCGAGTACGGCTCCGACCAGGATGAAGACATCCCACAGGGACAGTGTACTGTAAGTACACACCCTCCCTCGCCCCGAAATCCACAACAAACAAAAAAGAAGGCTACGGACCAACCCGCACCCTCGGGCTCTGGTCCGCACCAAGACCACGCTTCTGACGCCCCGCCTTCTGGCCCGGCACCGAAGCCTACGAAAAAGCCTTCCGGCTCTGAAAAACCCCACGCCAAATCGGGTACCGAGCCGAAACCTTCGGGATCGAAACCGAAGTCCAGCTCCGATCCACAGCATTCGGTGCCGAAACACACTTCAGATCCGAAACCTTCGACGCCGAAACCTTCGACGCCGAAACAACCACAGGCACCGAAATCACCAAAAGCACAGTTTCGACGATCCACTCGATAAACCGGACCCGAAACAGAAAATGCTCTACATTCATCCAAAAACTGGACGTATTACCACCACAGTGACTCTAAAAAGAAGAACTGATGCTGAAGAGGAATATCACATTACTTTAAAGAAGAGAACGGTTGGAACTAACCCTTCTCCTCCTTCTCTTCCTCCTCCTATCCCATCTCCCCCTTCTCCACAGTCTATAACTGTGCTTACTTCACCTCAGCACTCACCACATACACCAGAAACAGGATGATGGGGATGATAATGGGGACGGGGATGATGATGATGGCCAACCAATACCTGCAGACCCATGGGACCATTATAATGTTAACTCGCCCCCAGGCAATGATTCTGACTTATATCCTACCAAACCCTCTCCACCAGACGATAGTGTAGTATACATTGAATTGCTCGGTAGGGCTGCTAATTATCATGGGGTGCAGCTCCACAAAGATTCCCTCGAAGAAGATTTCCTTTTCGAGACCCTTAGCACTACTCAAAAGTCATCACAGACTTTACCAATGCTCAAGGGTATGATCAGACATGTGGATGATATCTTTAATGATCCTGTCAGGGCACGTATCATTACACCTAGGGTAGACAAAAAATATAAGTCTGCACCATCTGATCCAGCGTACATTAAGGGACAATTACCGTTAGACTCGCTAGTAGTGTCTAACGCACGCAAAAGGGCTAACTCCCAAACCACAGGAGATGCTTCACCCCCAGATAAAGAATCTAAGCTTCTTGATGCTTCGGGGAAAAGAGTTGCATCTCAGGCAGCAAACTTCTGGCGAATATCCAACACACAAGCGTTGCTAGCTAGATACGACCGTGTGCACTGGGACGAGATGGAACAATGAATCCAATATCTACCCCAAGAACACAAATCTAAGGCTGAAGACCTAATAAGGGAGGGACAACTTATTTCCAATAATCAAATCAGGTGCTCCCTCGATGCTGCAGACACAGCTGCCAGAGCAGTAAATACCAGTGTCCTTTTAAGAAGACACGCCTGGCTACGTATCTCTGGATTCAAACCCGAGGTTCAAACCTCTATCTTAAACACACCTTTTGATAAGGAACACCTTTTTGGACCGGTGGTGTACTCTTCACTAGAAAAGATGAAGAAAGACACTGAAGTGGCCAAATCCATGGGGGCGCTTCAGTCACCACAAGGACGTGGTTCCTTTCGACGCTCTTTCTATCGAGCGGGGTCCAAGAATTCTTCCTCAGAAAATACCTCCACCTATAAGGGTAATAATCAACCCTCTTGCTCTAAGACCTACTTCAGAGGGGGTTACAGAGGAAATAACGGTAAGGGAAGAGGTAGAGGTTCAAACACACGCACCTCCCCCTCCAATACAAAACAGTGACTCACCTCTCCTTCCCCCCGACCACCTAACACCTGTCGGGGGAAGACTGTTGAATTTCTTACCAGCTTGGCAGTCAATAACAGACAAGTGGGTTCTACAAATTATCCGTTCTGGTTACTGCCTGGAGTTCATCAATACTCCTCCAAACATTCCCCCAAAGTCACACAAACTCTCACCGGATCATCTACACCGCCTCAAACAAGAGGTACAGTCTCTGCTTTTAAAAGAAGCTATAGAGCTTGTACCACTGCAACACCAAGGGTCGGGCGTGTACTCCTTTTACTTCCTAATACCAAAAAAGGACGGGTCTCACAGACCAATCTTAGATCTCAGAGAACTCAATTTTTACATACAGTCGGACCATTTTCACATGGTCACACTTCAACAGGTACTACCTCTGTTGCAAAAAGGCGACTTCCTGTCCACCCTAGACTTAGAGGACGCATACTTTCACATCCCAATCCACCCTGCTCATCGCAAATTTCTCAAGTTTGTGCTAGCGGGCCAACACTACCAGTTCAAAGTACTCCCATTCGGGGTCACCACTGCCCCCAGAGTCTTCACAAAATGTCTGGCAGTAGTAGCTGCTCATCTCAGGAGACAAAGCATCCAGGTCTTCCCATACTTGGACGACTGGCTCATCAAAGCCAGCACCTACCAACAGTGTCTCAAAAACACTTCCGTAACCATCAAGTTACTACATCAACTAAGGTTCACAGTCAATGTGCCAAAGTCACATCTTCAACCAACCAGTATTCAGAACTACCTAGGAGCCACTTTAGATACTCAAAAGGCTCTGGCGTTTCCCAACGCAGCCAGAATTCTCAACATTCAGGCTTTAGTTCGTCAGTTTCAACCCAATCAATCTCTTCCAGCATGCAACAGCTGGGGATGATGGCATCCTGCATAATGATCGTGCCACATGCCAGACTTCAAATGCGTCCGCTCCAGGAATGCTTAGCCAGTCAGTGGAACCAGTCAAACGGTCTATTAACCGATCTAGTGTTGGTAAGCGGCCGTACTCATCGCTCTCTGCAGTGGTGGAACACACAAAATCTGTCAAAAGGACGGCCCTTCATAGACCCGGTTCCACAGACAGTACTAACAGCGGACGCGTCTCTAACTGGCTGGGGTGCCCATCTACATCAACACACAGTACAAGGACTGTGGAGCCACCAACAAAAGTTGCTTCATATAAACCATTTAGAGCTCATGGCCATATTTCTAGCCCTCAAAGCTTTTCAGACCCAGCTCAAAGGGAAAACTGCCCTAGTTCGTACCGACAACATGACAGCCATGTATTACATACAGAAACATGGGGGAACACACTCCCCCCAATTGTCCCACTTAGCCCAGGACATCTGGAGGTGGGCCATTCATCACAAGATCTATCTCCTAGCAGAACATCTCCCAGGAGTAATCAATCAGATGGCAGACCTGCTAAGTCGTCAGACACAGCAAGTCCACGAATGGGAAATACATCCTCAAGTTCTCCTCCCATTCTTCCAAATGTGGGGCTTTCCAGACATAGACCTGTTCACCACGCATTTAAACGCAAAATGCCCAAACTTCACGTCCAGGTATCCACACCCATTGTCCAAAGGCAATGCACTATGGATGAACTGATCAGGGATATTTGCTTACGCTTTTCCACCTCTCCCACTCATTCCATCAGAGGTTCGGAAACTCAAACAAGCATCCCTGACACTAATCCTAGTTGCTCCCACATGGGCACGTCAACCATGGTTCACAACCCTGTTGGAGCTCTCTGTAGTTCCTCATCAAAAAAAAAATCTTACACCCAATCTCCTCACACAGACCTTGGAGACATAAGACACCCAGATCCCAGTCAACTCAATCTGGCACCTGAAGTCTTAGAGTTTGGCTATCTTAACCTACTGCCAGACTGTATGAATATCGTCAAGGAAGCTAGACAACCTACCACAAGAGCCTGCTATGCAGCAAAGTGGAAGCGGTTTGTAATTTACTGCAATAACAACCACATCAACCCGCTTGATGCTTCTGTCCAAAATATTATATGCTATTTGTTACATCTACAACGTTCCAATTTAGCATAAACGTCCATACGTCTACATCTAGCTGCAATAGCTGCATACCTACAAAATAGACAACATCTATCTCTTTTTAGAGTGCCTGTCATTAAAGCATTTATGGAAGGACTTAAAAGAGTTATTCCCCCGAGACGTCCACCTGCTCCAGTATGGAATCTCAACATTGTCCTCACCTAATGGGCCCACCTTTTGAGCCATTGCACAAATGTGAACTACAATTTCTCACATGGAAAACTGCTTTCCTTGTGGCTATCACATCACTCAGGAGAGTAAGTGAACTTCAGGCATTAACTATAGAAGAACCTTTCTTACAAATGCATCAAAATAAAGTAGTTCTTCGGACTAATCCTAAATTCCTTCCTAAAGTCATTTCTGCTTTTCACATCAATCAATCGGTTGAGTTACCAGTGTTCTTCCCTCAACCAGATTCAGTAGCAGAACGTGCTCTACACACATTAGATGTAAAAAGAGCATTGCTGTATTACATAGAAAGGACAAAACCTTTTCGTAACACAAATCAACTTTTTGTCGCTTTTGCTCCACCACACAAAGGCAATCCCATATCAAAATAAGGAATTGCAAGCTGGATAGTCAAATGCATTCAAATATGCTATGCAAAAGCGAAACGAACATTAACAGTTCCCCCTAGAGCACACTCTACACGCAAACTGGGGTCTTCTATGGCATTCTTAGGAAATATACCCATAGATGACATATGCAAAGCTGCAACGTGGTCTACATCTCACACATTCACAAAACACTATTGTGTAGATGTGTTAGCAAGACAACAAGCTAGAGTGGGCCAGGCAGTTTTACGTACACTATTTCAAACCACTACAACAGATACAGGTTAGCCACCGCTTTGGGAGATAACTGCTGTATAGTCTATGCAAAGCATATGATCTACAGCTCATTTGCCTCGAACGGAAAATGCTACTTACCCAGTATGCATCTGTTCTTGGCATACAGAGCTGTAGAGTCATATGCGCCCACCCACCTCCCCGGGTACCTATATCTGTTGTAGTAATATCTTACTTTTGTGACTCTGGTGAGGACACCCCAGCAACTTCTAACTCAACGCCTCCATTGACTCTGGCCCCCGGCCCCAAGAAAAAATAAAAACCTACAAAGGCAGTGTCACCCTTTCAATAACGCAGACACACAAGTCACAGAGCCGTCTCAGGCACTGCCTTTATAGTCAACTAGAATCCTCTGATTAGCAAAGGAAAAAGTCAGAGCATGTTTTGATGATGTTCTATTGTTGGAGCACTATTCTAGGTTCCAGGGGATGGAAGAACTGTTTTGGTCCGATTCAGAGATTCTTGCCATGCCTGATAGAGATTATGTCCGCATACAATAAGATGACAACCTCCTCCCCACTCCCCATAATAATGGCTTATATGTTGATTTATAAAATACAAGTGGCCTGGATACTTCTCTAGAAGGGTGTGAGAAGTTGGCCTGGTATATGCTGTTCACTAATTAAAGTGGACACCTTGCACCAGGGCAAATCGACTCTTATGGTAGATAGGTTTAAGACAACCTTTTAAAGAAAGCTATCCTAGTGGTAGCTGTGGAGAGCAGCCTTCAGGCTAAGTCTTGAAGGAATGTAAAGCAGCTTGTTTTACTATATAATCTCTTGAATCACCAAATGAAAAGACACCACACAGGTATATATATCAAATATATATGTATTTATTTCTAAATAACTCTCTACTAATCTCTTTATGAGATTAGAAGATAAACATATGCACAAATCAACGTTTCACAATAAGTTAAGCACAAAATATGGCTGGGGCCCTAGGGGCGTACCAGACCATATACTAAAAAAGGGACTTAGCAACAACGACTTGCAGGGAGACAAGGCCTAGGGCCTTCAGAAGTGCTGGGGCCTCACGAAGCCACCCAAGGCAGGTAAGTAAAGGACCCACGGGGGACGCGTGCAGTGTGGATACACAGGCGCGGATCGCCGTTGACTTCAATGGGGCAAGTCGCGGTTGGAAATAAAGAGTTCTAGGATACTTCGGGAGAACCTACAAGCAAGTCACTTACAGGGTAAGTAGTTCTAGGGCCCACACCCACAGGAGCACCGTAGTGCTGGAGTTACCTCACCCAGGGAAGCCTGGTGCATAGGTGTCCTTTGGTGTCGGGTCGCGGCGTCGTTTTCAATGGCGAACAAAGAAGACTTGCTGCTTGCGGGAGCTGAAGAAGTGTCCGGTGGAATCCAAGCCTGGATTCTGAAGAAGGATGACCTGAAAGCAGAGGGGACAGTGTTCAAAGTCACTTGGCAGTGTCCCGGGGCAAGGAAGATGGATGCCCACCGTCGTCGGTTGATTCAGGTCGGTTGCGGGTGCCTTGACTCTTCAGCCACGAGGTCCAGGAGGCGTCGACGACGACCAGGAGCTGGATTCTGGTTGTCCCACGAAGTCTGCAGCTTACTGCGGTGTCGGCAACTCGATCGGAGCCAACAAGCCTTGGCAACAGCAAGTCTCGGGGAGATGAAGAAAAGTCGATGGCACAGACCAGCAAGGTCTGAGGGACTCACCCAGCGAAGGTAAGTCAGGGCAGGCCTGGAGCAACCAGGGGAGCCCTTTGGTTTCTTTAAGAAGTCTTCTGGGGACCCACGAGCCGGCTGGCAAGGGATCGCAAAGACACCTCGGGCAGAATCACTCAACAGGGGCCCACGGTCACTCGGGACGGTGTAGGCCTCTGATCTTCGGAGGGATTCCTGCTGGAGGTCGGGACCACACGTGGTCCAAAGCACAAGTTTGTAGAATGTTGTGAAAGGGTTGCACTCGACAATAGTGCACGGTACCCAGGGGTCGCGGTTCCTCGTCACTCGTGGGGTCCACTTGCCTCAGCTTCGCTGGGGACTCACGATGGCCTTGGAGAAGTCAGGAAATCCACTTCTTGGGCTGCAGGGACTTCGGACTCCGGCGGGAGCGGCGTAGTTTGCGACCGTCGTTGTCGTTTTTGGTGCCTGCCAAGCAGGGGAGTCACTCCTTGACTCCAAGGGATTCTTCTGTCTTCCAAAGGTAGTGGAACGTCGAAGGGCCAGGATTCTTCTGTAGAGCGTCATCCAGGGGTTATCTAACTAGCAAGTTCAAGGGTTCCCCTTCTTATACTAAAAGAGGGGATGGACTAGCTCTATGACCCCACCTATGGGAGGGTCAAGGGAGGGGTGGCTACACCCACTTCCCTTTGTCCAGTTTCGCGCCAGAGCAGGGGCAGGTAGCCCCTGAGCCGGTTTGAACTGGCATATGCACAGAGGAGCCTTCTGCTCCCCCAGTGCAGGACTTCAAAGCACTCTAAGAGTGCACCCACCCAGCCCCAATACACTAAACCCTGTCTGGGAGGTGGTTACACCTCCCTGTGACAGGATGCCTATTGTTGGGCTTCCTCCACTGTGAGTTTCGGTCATCAGCAGGAGGGCAGCCCAGTGTCTGTGACTGGTGGCATCCATTTTGTGATGCCAGGGCTCTTCAGGATTCTACCGCGTTTCCACAGCAGGTACATGTCTTATCCCTCTAGAAGGGTGGAATGCTACCCCCGCCGCCAGGATTGGCGGGGGGTAGTATTCCAAGATGTTTGACACCAAACACGACATGTTTTGATGCAGCCATTCCAAAGTTAGCATTTTAACGGGAGGATATAATGCACTTAAAAGTATATGGTTTAACCGCATCCACAAACAGCCCCAGAGAATAGACTCTGAGAGCTGCAGAGGGGCCCTGCTCAGGCAGAGGCACCCCCTCACATAGAAGCCAAGCACCCTGCCCTCAGGATTGATAGGGCCTGCCTTAGGGGTGACTGATAGGTTTATATGTGTGTGCAGGAGAGATATAGGAAACCTATATCTCAGTGAGGGGTGCTAGCACCACCTCACCCAGGCTGCAGTAGCAGGCCTGTGGTGTCAGATTTAGACTGCTTCCCAGGGGTGGCATAATACATGCTGCAGCCCCTGGTAGGCCTGTGAAGTACCTATGCCCTTGGTACCTAAGGTACCATATACTAGGGACTCATAAGGCACCACAGTATCCAATCACTAGTGCACCTAGAGTGCACTCCATGTTGTTTAGAGAGAGCAGATAGACTGGGGCCCTGAATAGCAGGGTCCCAGTCCAACTAAGTCATAAACCAGCAAAACACCAGGAAAAAAGTGGGGGCAACCATATAGTCAGATTCCACCTTCCTACAAAGGGTATATCTCTTTCTCTCTGGCCTTCATTCAGCAGAATTCTCTTCATACAATACAGTAATACAAACGGCAGAAGCAGCCTTGAAGTTAAACATCCCTTCTGCAGAGGCAAAATCTAACATTTTTGACCAAAATTAAATCTTACAACCATTGTTGCAGAGCCCTTGTGGTCCTTAAGTAAGGATCTTTTGGAACTTGTCTATTTTGGAAAAACACAGCCAAATTGCCAGGTGACATACACATGCTTGAATGACCCACAATTTGCCAATCACACCCTTCATCATTAAGTCAAGCGGTCCAAGCTTTTTCCTCAAAATTGAACCCCATGTGTTTTTTGCTTGGTGTTTTCTATAGCTGAAAAGTCTTCACCTCAGGCAGAGTCACCCTCCTATGCCATTCAAACTGCCAGACTAAATCAAAAAGTCATTTTTTGACTTGGTCAACACCTGCTTGGACACCTCCATACAGATCTTGAAGTGTAACCTGGAATTAGCAGACACAACTCTAACCAGGCATACATCCATCATGATGCGTTCCCATGCTTGACTTCTCAAGCGATATCCAGGCAACTCTCCTATATATGCCCTTTGATGGTGAGCATCCATTCAGAGACAAAGTAGAGGCCTTCCTGGAACACTTTAAAAACAACAGAGCTGTAGCTTGTTCGCTGGGCCTGGGATACTTAGTGAGGCAATTCCACCAACAATATGGATATTTTTTTTTTACTTCATGTATTTTGGATCCCAATAAAATGTTTAAAGCTAAATTATTGGTTCCTCCTAAATATTGATAGCGCTTAAACGAAGAAGGTAAACAATTGTACATGATTTTTGTTTTTTCACTGGAAAAATTGCTCCTTTTAGGATTGATGTTTAGGGTGCCATTTGAAAGATTATTCCTATTCCATATACTTAGGAATATACTTTTTGTACTGACCTTATTTATAATTGTAAAACATTGACTCTTAGCTCAACAAAGATAAATGTAAATTTGCTATTTTGTTTGCTTGGGGAAGAATCTTCAGTTTGTTTATCTATTTTACATTTTACAAATAAATGTGTGAATCTTGTTTTATCTCCTCTAAGAAATACAGGTTTTTAATGCTATATGTTGGTGGTCACTTACAAATGATTGTTTTTACCAATGTATTTTAGCTCTGTAATGTTATGCTGTATGATTCCTTAATCCTAATTATCCCTCCTCTCTTTTTTAGTGAATATGTGTTTTACTACATACTTTTTAAAGACTTTGTATTCCCACTTAATGTAGGTCATGCTTTTTATTATAAAATCTTAATAAAATATTTTGAACTTAAGAAGAGTGCTCTCTCTTATCCCAGTCTAGAAGGTGGTGGTCTTAATCACAGGTGTTTTCTGTTGATCTTTTCCTGTTGGCCAGATTATGTGATCTTAAACTCTACGACTACCTTAGGGCTATTTTTGTTCTTTAAGTGGATTTAGATAAACCATATCACCCAATATTTTAACCTGTTATACTTTTGCTTGTCTAAAATCAACCCATAAACAGGAGCACAAATGGCTATATCAATTTTTCATTCTGAAAAGTAAGTGCAAAAAAACAACTTGTCCTTTGCTGGATAAAGAAATCCCCTAGACAATACACAGGAATTTGTTGCAAAATGTGACTTAGTGTAATGTATTTCAGATTCAGAAAATTGATGGTCTTATCTCCTACCGGGATCCCCATTTCTGGCGTCACTCGGCTAGTGTTGTTGCAGGAACCATACATGTGCAGGTGATGTCCGATGTCGTGGAGCAAAGAGTTATCCAACAGGTAACATAGAGAATTACTTTTTGTAATAACACTGTATCATGTTCTTTTGTATAATTCACCTTATGCAAGTTCAGAGTACACAGCCATTAATATTGTTTTGCTATCCTTGTAAAACAGTTATGCAAGCAGTCGAAAGTTGTTGCCAATGAATTATGTTTTAATATGGTGTAATGTTGTGAAGATCTGATATCAAATGGCAGTGTAGCCATAGCCACTTGTCTCCTGGTATTAGGCCCAGAGCTAGATATTTGTCAGTGTCTGCCACAGTACCCAGGGAGTTCGTACTAAATTTGCACAGATAAGTTGTTCACTTATTTAATGAAAGGCAAAATTGAATAAGTCTGGCTGTCTTAACGTTTTTGAACATGATGTGATGACATGAAAACAAGATCCCACGGTAATGAGAATGGCACTGCATGCGTAGAATACAGAAACAGTGATCAATATTTTTGTGCACGGTGCTATGTTTAAGCATAAATCTGGTAGATATCAACATCCTCCATGAGGGCACTGTTGGATAAGCAAATAGACCTTGATCATTTAATAAACTCAACCCATCTATGGTGGCGTTTAACACCCTGCAGGGCTTTACTATGAATAGAGAGAATGAAAGATGTTGTAAATCAGTTTGTTGCAATTATTTTTTCCGTATATTTAACAGCCTTGATCCCTAAAGTAAGTTACGCCTTACTATGGTAATATCAAGGTTGCACTGCAGCAATAAGTGTGTGCATATGTGTTTTAGTACACTTGCTGAAAATAACTTCATTTATTTTTACTAGCAAGGTGTGTGTGTAAAATTATATATATCAAAAAGTACCACAGTTAAAAACTGAGTTATAGTTCTAGCTCAACCACTGAAAACAGCGCAATTCACCATTTTTGGTTACCAATGCACACAGCACATGCCATAACTGACGCCGCCCACCATGTTCTTCACTTGATAGTTCTTCTCTGTGTTTCTGTACCGTTGGCAAATTGGGATTCTGACCATGTTTGGCAGCGAGAGTTATGGCATGTGTTGTGTGGTATTGTCACAAGTATTTCAGTGGTTTTCCATGGTTGAGCCAAAAACATAACTCCGTTTTTAACTTTGGTCCTTTTTGATATCTAATTCTTATATATAGAACTGTGTTGTTCATTGAATTTCTTTTTTTAATGATGTTAAACTGTGCCTAACCTGACAGCGGCCAATCCGTGCTGCTCACAGTATTTGGTACCTAACCTGCTGCCAGCAGCCTTATGTTTTTTTCACACCTCTACGTCCCTATGACCTGTGCCCTGGGGTCAGACACTCATTATATTATCTCCCCTTGCCTATGGAATTTACTTTCCACTGCTTGAAATTTACAAATCCTTATAGATTTATAATTCATTGAGAAATCGTAGTGGAATCCAGCACCTAAAATGGCAACTTGGAGATCACTATCTCTATTAGATTTGCGAATTGCACACTGGTTTCTACACTCTTTCCTGATGTGAGACTTGAGTTTTCCATGCCTCTGAATACTCTCAGCACTCCACTGGGGTTGCAAAGCTATGAGGATGTCCACTTCCCTCCTCCTACTCGCTCCTGTGGCTGGCAAATGTTCTTCCACAGCTCTAATATAGTGACTAAGAATCAATTTGGAATTTTCAAGATGGCCGAAAAGAAATTCAGAGACAAAAAAGTGTTACCCTTTAAAGCATACAAGGCAACTTTTTAAAACGTTTATATCTCAAAAACTACTGAAACCATTTACAAGAAACCAGCAAGCTTAGTAAAGTTCTACCTTCATGCCAAGTTTGGTGTTTAGACTGTAGGCAAGAGCAAAATTTCCTATGTTAACTAAAATGGGGAAACACATCTATTTTTCATCGCTCTGCAGCACCCTCTGCCCCTAAACTTATAACTTTTTTCCCCTCTGTAGATCTGAATGAGATTTGGTCTGCAGGGCCTAAGCTGGTTACGCCAAGCAATTGCCAACTTTGATGCAAATTTAGTCAAAGGTTATAGGCTGATGATAAAAAATGGCTTTTCCAGTGCGGCTGAACTGTAACTACACAGTGGCGACTGCCATTGTGTGATTTTTATATATATATATCTATATATCGTCCTCCATTTGGCTCTCTTCAGCTGGCTATTACGGCGCTCTTTGATGGTGCGGGATCCCACGGCCGAGCCTAGCCATTATGCATTCAACACTCTCCTCCGTAAAAAAGAAATGGGTCGCACTCATGGGACGGTTAGGATTCTTTTACTCCCAGTAAATTAATTCATTTCACCGAGCAGCAACAGCAAACCAATGCGTTTCGGTCTCCCCGAGACCTTGTTCATGGTAACGCCCACATTTGCATTTCAAACAATATATGCATTTCAATGCATTTCCTTTCACATCGTCATTTCCTACACCGGGGGGTTTAATCATGATTGGAAAGTAACTGTTTTGTTTTGGTACTATGCCTAGTAAAATGTATATACAGCCTGATACTAAGAAGAAAAAGATCTTAATTGTCATATGAATTATAAAATAGATGCTTGGTTTGCTTTTATACACTTTTTATACACAGTCTATTGCACTTTTTAGACACCTTAATCACACTTTTTGAGTTAAAGCTTTATAATGTTAACTACATCTTCCATAATGCCCAGGTTTGCAACATAGGAAATGACGATGTGAAAGGAAATGCATTGAAATGCATATATTGTTTGAAATGCAAATGTGGGCGTTACCGTGAACAAGGTCTCGGGGAGACCGACACGCGTTGGTTTGCTGTTGCTGCTCAGTGAAATGAATTAATTTACTGGAAGTAAAAGAAATCTAACCGTCCCATGAGTGCGACCCATTTCTTCTTTACGGAGGAGAGTGGCTGTAGCACTTGTGTCGTTAGGGTTAGGTCTGCATTTCCATTTAAAGGGCATGTTTTGATTTCTTATTAACTTTGGAACTGTTTATGAATCTGCACACAACTAGAAAAAAATTAAGCAATGTCATCCACTTTGGGTTCTTAATAGCAATAGATCTGCAGATCCATAAAAGGTGGGGCAACAAGAGGAAGGGGAGGGGGTGAAAAGTGTTTTTTCCCATTTTAACTCGCAGTATTCTCTACTCCTTGATAAAGAGAAAACAATTTAACAGAATTATGCCAAACTTGGCCTTAAAGTATAAGTTTATTTAAGTGACTTAGCTTTGTTTAGTGTAAATCTATTAAGTACTTTCAAGAAATGATCTTTTAAAAAGTGTCCCCTTCAGGGACACTTTTTAAAAGCAGTTATATGGTTTATATCGCAGTTCCTCAAGCCCGGTTTTGCAGACCTCCTGGGATAAAAAATGCAATAAATACTGAAAATTGATTGGACAAGGGTGTTTTTTTCTCCCACAGTCCTTCTGGGTGTTCTATGTATTGACCTACGCAGTGCATGACTGGCGCACGTTATGGTTAATTTACCTAACCATAGCTGGTGAATTTCAGTGGTTTTTATGTTTTGTTTTTTACCATAACTGCATTTTAACTGTTATTTTTTTCCTGTGAATATCTGAGGTTTTTTAACCGTAGGTTAAGGTTTTATAACCAAAGCTAACCTTAACTTCTCTTTAATCTTCTTAAGAATGTGCATGCATATAAAAAGTCTTGATTACTATTTTAGAATCATCTTACAAAATGTGCATACACAAATACATTGTTGCACAATTATAACGCTCACATGTTATAAAGTTGAAAACATACACATCAGTTCAGTCTCCTTTATATACGTATTGAAGAAATAGTAGAAGTAAAAGGCTATATCTCTTGTTCTCGCCATTCATTAGAAACTCATTCATTAGCACTAATTCCAACCCACTGGCTCTAATTACAGCCACAGCTGGAGTGAATTACTTAAGTTCTTTTTTGTTCAACCAATCCCTTACCCCAGTCTCTCGGTTAGCGAGTAAGGCCTGTATTGTTTGGGAAAAGAAAGGAGAAGCGCAAGTGGGAGCCGGTGCCTGGAGCACATCCACGGTGGACCTATGCCAGGAAAACAGATCTGCTGGATTAATGGGAGGGTCTCCAGTTATAAAAAATCATTTGATTGATAAAGAAAAAGTCAGCTGTCCACACCACCCAACCCCCAAAAAATGGAGAAACATTGAAGTTTTATAACATCAGTGTTTTTCCACATTAATGTTATGTAACATGTGTTTTTCTAACAAGATTCTTGTATATAAACGTATGAATTCAGCTTTTCCTTACTCCACCACTGCCACTGGTTATCACACCAGGGGTGACGGTCTCATTTCATGTGCAATAAACGTAAAGTCCACCTATCCTAAACTCCTCCAGGCAATGGAAGACCATACCTTTCTTTTCATTCCAGGTCGGTGGACCGCCCTGTTTTCTTTCCTTAGATGTTAGTGACTGTACCATCTTTCCCTAGCAGCACACCATACTGACCATTTTTTCGATCATCAGTCTTGACTGATTCACAGTAGGGGAACAGTGCAGTCTCCTGGAAAGTTCATTCTCTTCCGTAGCGCATCAGATGCCAATAGAAAGTGTAATCTTCCATACTTTGCTCTCATCCTGATGCCTTACGTATGGGTACTTGTTTTCTAAGCACAAAGATTTTTTATTCTTTGGGTTATACCTTATGATGCAACAGGGTTTCACCGTGTAATCTAACCTACAGTCAGACAGTTCTTATGGTTAAAAGAGAAGCGGCCACGGCATGTAGGGCAGGGGAGTGTATCTGGTTGGCATGCATCATCAGTATGTTTGTTAGGAAGGCTCATGAGTTATGTTGGCTTGTTAGTTGATCGGGGTGAAGTGATTTAACTAATTTGCTCTTTTCTCAGCCAAAGGAACAAATTGACGAAGGAACTTTCATATGTATGACCAATTTATCTTGTGAAATTTACTATGACACTGTGAAATGTATTACGGCTGAGTTTATACCTTTCTTGTTTTCTTGCTTAAAGGTGACATCCTTTCTCAAAGATGCTGGCGTTAACAATCTGACTGTTCAAGTCGAGAAAGAAGAATATTTCCAGCACATGTCTGGCCTCAGCACAGGATTTAACGATGTTCTAGTTATGACCAAACAAATGGACTCTGTGACATATTACAAAGACAGAACTTACATCATGTGACAAACTCTCTAGACCTACCACTTTGATTCAGAAAGAAAAAGCACTCTCACTCTTCTGTTTTATCAAGAATGGAAAACGGTGCTTGCCCGGAATTCGAAAGGATCGATGTGGACTGTTTTCTCGACAGAAATAATCCATCGTTAAGATCGGATCAATATGTTTTGTAATCTAATATGGACTTGACCATTACTTGTATATCAGGAAAATAATGTATGTTTGCCATCCAATTTGAGATACTGTACTTTTGTTTATCAAAACATTCTGATTTGTTCGTTTTTTCTTTTGAATGGGATAACACTAACGTGTTTTGTTCCAGTTTAAAGAATAATACCTGGCAAAAGAGAGGAAATGAGTCAGATTTGCAGTTAGTAAAACTGAAAGAACAATAGCAAAAACACGAAAAAGAGCTTGATCTTTGTTTTGAAAAGAGTAGATCCAGGCACTTTTGTAAAACGGGCAAATGCGTAGAATATCTTCACATTCCCTGTGCAGTAGTCTTCAACAGGACATTTGAGCATCATACTCTTCGAAAACTTGACTAACAGTAAAGTTAAGTGATGTTTTAGCAAAGAGCTAGGTACTCTGGCTGTCGTATTTTTTTTTAATAATTGGATTTGTTGAACAAAATGTTTCACAGTCTGGACTATATTTTGTGCATTCCACTGATTCAAAAGACAGGGCAAAAAATTATTGTACCCCTAAATTGACAATAACCTTTTTTGTTTACATCCATTTGAAGCAAACACTTTGCTATATAGGTAAGTTTTCTGATCAGTTTCGTCAGAAAATGACTGCACAGTTAGAAATAAAATCTATATTTATGAATTTTCTGTATATAAAACTGATTTCTAAACCTACATTTCGTATTAAAGAAAGTTTGCAAAACATTTATTTTATTTGAGAGTGAATACAAATTCTGTTTTATATTGTCTGTGACATGATTTTACTTGTGGCTCTGAGATAAAAATGGTAGAACAGAAGATTATTTTAATTGTATTTCGATTTGCTTAAAGCTTTTATACTACGGATAGAAGTAGGACTACAGAGCTGTGTCTTTTTGCCATACAATATCGAGAACGTTAAAGAATGGGAGAAAAGCAGGCAGAACATTTCGAAGCAAGGTTCATTCTTCAGTACGCCCATTATCATGACCATTCCACTCCCCTAAACTACAACAATAGCCTCTTCCTCTCCTCACGTCTGTAGGCTATAGGTCTGTAGTACATGTACTGTAAATATACAAAACAGGTCACTGTGGCAGTGATGAAGATTGCACTTGAAAGGAGGAGGCAGGACACAGTGGGGTACAAACTGTAGCTTCTTTATTTAGTTACATGAAAGGTGCATTCACACTTAAGAAGCACAAGCTGCACCCAGTCTGTCTCCATAAGCAATTCCCTATCAGTCACACATGATTTTTCTCTCTACATCAGTGATAGCTGCCTGCTATACAAAGGCTAGATAACATAACACACATACATCTCTAAATTAAAATGTAAAATACATTTAATCTTTTATCACCTGGGCCCCAGCTGTGCAAGAAGAAACATATGAAAGAAGAAACATTGTTTGTGGCATGTGTGGCTGTAGATACACATGCTGTGCATACTCCTGCCATCTGGTGTTGGGCACGGATGTTTTTGTTCGAAGGAGTCTTTTGAGTCACGGTTTCCTCTCCCTCTGTCAGTATTGTTTCTACTCTCATTTCTCCTACTACTGTCTCGGATCGACGTCTGCGTCCCTTGTCCCAAGCGACTCTTTGGTCGTCCTCAGTCCCACGCAGAATCTAGCCCTTCGGGCCTCCCCGTCTCATCTCGGTCTTCTTAAGAATTCTTCGACTGTGGTGAAAGGAACACCCTTTAGAATCTGTCCTTGCTGCCATGCAAAGTATCCCTGAACCGATCTCCATCAAGTCTGCAACATCTGCCTCTCGCCCGAACACGACGAGGCTGCCTGCCACTGCTTCCACTCAAAGAAAACTCTCAGCAACTGCTGGGCCCGTCGTCTCAATGTGCCTAGTAGAAGCAGAGACGACCCCCTAAACCCCTTCAGCACCAAGGACCTCTAGGGAGAACATGTGCAGCCATCGGCCGCTGACAAGTAGGTTTTCTCGTCCGACGCAAGCTCCGGCTCCAACCTGGAGATCGAGGACATTCTGTCAGCACAAGTGGTTGTGAGTACGGCTCTCCATCTCCCTTGACACCCCTCACATGTCGAGCAGCTCTCCGCAAGGGGACGTCCAGCTGCTCGGAGTTCACAGAGCTTGGCTTCAGGGCTGCCACTGCTTTCGAGCCATGGTCGGAACCAAACCTCCCCGTCGCGCGCAATGGGTGGCCTCAGCTCGGCAATGAAGAAGCCATCAAAGTCGGCGCAGACCCACTTGTCTGAGCTGAAACCCTCTGCATCAAAAACAAAATTGGTGCCAGTCCTGAAGACTCCAGCGTTGGCTCCGAAGCCCTTGGCGCCAACGACAGTCGAACCGATCCTGCAGAAGCTCCAGGATGAGATCAGCACTCCGCAGCGGCATCTGGTGATAAATCTCCACATGGGCCGGATCCTCACCTGCCTACTGGTGACTGCTTCACAAGCCTCCAAACGCCAGCTGAGATTCGAGGAAGCCCTCAACATCCCATTTCCAGCAAAACATAGGAAAAAGTCAGACAAGTCCACCACTTGTGCTGACAGAATGTCCTCGATCTCCAGGTTGGAGCCGGAGCTTGCGTCCACCACCACTCCCTCCTTCTCCAGCAAGACTACGGCGTTCTTCAGCCCCACCTGACTCACTATCTGACCCCCTCTCATATACATCTCGGAATCACTGCACTCAGATACAGGGGAACACGGGGACTGCTTGGGATTCATATGACGTGGACCCTCCAGGGGACACTGATCCTGTAGTCTACCCATCCTGCTCTTCCCCTCCAGATGACTCCACTTCTTACCACGAGTCGGCAGCTCGGGCAGCTTCGTACTGCAAGGTTGATATGCCTGTCGACCCCATAGAAGAGGATTTCCTTTTTGAGACCCTCTTCACCACCCACACTCCACCCAATGTTTGCCCATGCTTAAGGGCATGCTCCTTCTAGCCCGTGACATTTTTCAAGACCCAGTCAAAGCCAGGGTTATCCCTCCCTGGGTGGATAAAAAGCACAAAGAATCCCCTTCTGACACCATCTGTGTTCGGGGACAACTACCCCCGGACTCCCTGGTGGTACATACCGCTCGCAAGCGGGCGAACTCCCAGGGCACCGGTAGCACCCCATCACCGGATACGGAGAGTAAACTAATCAATGCTGCAGGCAAAAGAGTTGCAGTGCAATCACCTAATCATTGGCACATTGCCAATTCAATTAGTTCGCTTTCCCGCTATGAGCTTGGCCACTGTCACAAAATTGAGGAGCTCCTCCTTTATCTCCTCGATGAGCACAAAAAAAGAGGGCATGAGGTAGTATCAGAGGGCAAACTTTTCTCTAACACAACCATTCGGTGTGCCTTTGACTCTGTTGACCCCGCCGCCAGAGACGTCTACTCAAGTGTGCTCCTTCGTAGGCGCACTTGGCTCCGTATCTCCGGCTTTAAGCCAGATGTCAAGCAACACCTACTCATCATGCCGTTCGGCGGACAACACCTGTTCGGGTTGCAGGTTGACCAAATGTTGGAAAAGATAAGGATACAGAGATGGCAAAGGCTAAGGGCGTCCTGTAGACGCCCACTTCTCGTGGGTCCTTTTGCAGCACACCCTATTGTGGAGGTTTGAATACCACCTCCCCCGAAGCATTCACAGCTTTCCAGCGTTCACAGGCATAGCAGCCCTCCCCTAGAGGCTACTTTAGAGGGTCCTAACAAGGCAATAATGCTAACAGTGGAGGCAAAGGGGGCTCCCCTATGGCTTCTGCCACCACCACTAAGCCTTGACTTACTGCTTCTCCTCCCCAATCATACACCTGTCTACAAAAATTCTTCCCCACGTGGCGGATCATCACCTCCAAACAGTGGGTGTTAGACGTTATCCAACATGGTTGCTGTCTGGATCTTTCTTCCATGACGTTATCCAACATGGTTGCTGTCTGGATCTTTCTTCCACCCCTCCCACCATACCATACCCCAGAACATCAACATCTGCTCAGGGAAGAGGTCACATTGCTTCTCAATGGGGCCATTGAGCCCATCCCACACCATCTGCAGAGTATGGGAGTCTACTCACTTTACTTCCTGATCCCCAAGATGGACAGCTCCCATCAACCTATTCTAGATCTCAGGCCCCTCAACGAATAGATCCTATGAGAGTAGTTTTACATGGTTACTCTTCAGGATGTTATTCTGCTGCCAGCACAAGGAGACTTCATGGCTGCTCTTGCCCTGAAAGACCCCTACTTCTACATACCAATTCACCCGGTTCTTCACCGCTGTCTCGGGTTTGTGGTCAGCGACAAACACCACTGCACTTCAAGTGTTCACCAAGTGCCTTGCAGTGGTGGCCGCTCACCTGCTCACACCCCCATCTGGAACGACTGGCTGGTCAAGAGCACCACTCCACAAAAGTGTTGTGAATTCACACAGGTCACCTTTTGTACAAGGTAAGGTTTATGATCAATGCAACCAAATCCCACCTTCAAACCCAGATCCAGCCCTACCTAGGGGCAATTCTCAACTCTGAAATCGGAAATACCCAAACCCTGCCCGAATGCAGTCCTTCCAGGCACTAGTTGCTCTCTTCCAACCTTGTTGACAGCTCACGGTCAGGACACTCGTGCATCTCCTCAGCTTGATGGGCTCCTTTACTACTATAGACTCCCACAAAGGGTTACACATGCGTCAGTTACAGGAGTGCTTAGCGCACCAGTGGTCTTAAGTGGAAGGTTATTGGGAAGATCTAGTGTTGATCAGCCGCCACACTCATTGCTCTCTGCAGTGGTGGAACACCAACAACCTGTTGTAGGGGCGCCCTTTACTCACTCAATTCCGTAGATCACCATCACAACGGACGCCTCCTTCACAGGGTGAGGGGCGCACTTACAGGACGTGACTGTCCAATAGCAATGGAAACCCAGACATGATGGTCTCTACGTCAACTACTTGGAGCTGTTAGCC
The DNA here is from genome assembly GCA_963921515.1 of Calotriton arnoldi. Taxonomy (NCBI): domain Eukaryota; kingdom Metazoa; phylum Chordata; class Amphibia; order Caudata; family Salamandridae; genus Calotriton; species Calotriton arnoldi. The sequence continues at coordinate 1,160,282 of CAWUFW010002763.1, read as the reverse complement.
ATTCACCTAGCGCTAAAGGCTTTTCTTCCCCATGTGATTTGCAATGTTTTCCTCATCCGGGCAGACAATCTGACAGCCATGTACTACCTTCAGAAACACGGTAGTACTCTATTTCCCCAACTCTCTCACCTAGCCCATAGCATTTGGCGGTGATTCCTCCGCAACAAGATTCGCCTGTTGGTGGTGTACCTCCTGGGTGTGGACAACAATTTTTACGACCTCAGCAGGAGTTTGGCAACAAGTACACAAGTGAGACCTTCACTTGCAAGACCTCCTCCCGTACTTAAAATGTTGGGGGTTCACCCAAGTAGAACTCTTCGCCACCACAGTAAATGCCAAATGCCCAAGCTTTGCATCCAGGTTCCCACAACCCATAGGCAATGTACTATGGATGAATTAGTTGTAGATTGTTCCCTACATTTTTCCGCCTCTCCCCCTCCTTCCATTTGTGGTTTGGAGGCTACGGCAAATTTCTCTCACTCGCATCCTGGTGGCCCCACTTGGGCCGCCAGCCCTGGTTCAGGACTCTGCTGGAACACTCGGTGGTTCCGCACAAAAGACTCTCCAAAAGGCTGGACCTTCTCATTCAGAACCATGGAGAAATCAGGCACCCAAATCGATCAATCTTGCGATCTGGCTCTTGAGGTCCTAGGATTCGGGTACCTTAATCTACCACCCATTTGCATGAGCATGCTGAAAGAAGCACGCAGTCCCACCACATGAGCCTGTTATGCTGCCCAATGGAAATGCTTTGTCCATTATTGTCCTTCCTAACAAATTGACCCTTTGACACCCAGGGTTCAGGATATAGTCTGCTACTTACTCGACCTGCAAACATGTGGTCTAGCCTTAACTTACATTAGCCTTCACCTGGCCACAGTGACTGCATATCTTCAGAACAGGCGACACATCTCACTCTTCAGAATGCCAGTCATTAAGGCTTTCATGGAAGGCCTCAAGAAGGTCATCCCTCCTCGAGTTCCCCTGGCCCCAACGTGGAACCTCAACATTGTTCTCACAAGGCTTATGGTCCCACCTTTTGAGCCCCTCCACACCTGCCCCCTCCAATTTCTCTTTTGGAAGGTGGCATTTCTTGTTGCTATCACTTCACTCAGGTGTGTAAGTGAGCTCCACGCATTAATACTAGAAGAACCTTTCTTTCAAGTAACCATGGATAGGGTTGTTCTCTGCACCAACCCCAAGTTTCTTCCAAAAGTGGTCTCATCATTCCACCTGAACCACTTAACTGAACATCCTTTTTTTTTTTCCCTCCACAACCTGACTCGGTTGCGAAACAGGCTCTCCATATCTTGGATGTAAAGCGAGCTCACATGTACCACAAAGACAGGATGAAACCTGTTAGAAAGACACAACAACTCTGTTGCATTTTCTGAACCCAGTAAAGGGAGGGCTGTATCTAAATCAGGCATTGCTAGATGGTAGTCAAATTTATCCAAACATGCTACGCAAAAGCCAAAAGAATTTTCCCCTTCTTCAACGAGAGCCCACTCTACATGAAAGAAGGGGGCCTCTATGGCCTTCCTGGGAAGCATTGACATAGCTGACATCTGTAAGGTGGCTACATGGTCCACACCACACTCCTTGACAAAACACTACTGTGTGGACATGCTCGCCCGCCAACAAGCCAACGTTAGCCAGGCAGCACTCTATAAACTGTTTCAATTATGGGCAACACTCACAGGCTAGGCACCGCATTTGTGGGGAGGACTGCTTTACAGTCTATGCACAGCATGTGTATCTACAGCCACACATGCCTTGAATGGAAAATGTTAGTTAACCCTGTAAGCATCTGTTCGTGGCATGTAGTGCTGTAGATTCATATGAGCCCACCCTCCTGCCGGGAAGTCTGCGGCCCTTGCAGTAAACACTCTTTCCTAATACTCTCTCTTGCATGGGCATCTCTTTCTATACACCGTCACTGCGCCTTCATCCTCACCTGCCATGCGGGAAAACATTCTAACAAAGGAGTCAATGCCCATGCCTATTACGAACAAGGAGGAGTCACAATACCTCGTAAAGACTTTGAACAAAAACAACTTGCACACATCTAGGCTCAACACTAGATTGCAGGAGTATCTAGTGGCATGTAAATCTACAGCACTACATGCCACGAACAGATGTTTACAGGGAAAGTAACATTTTCCATTCCAATCATAATTATCTAATTTTTTGTAGAGGCTATTAAATCCATGTGTAATATTTTTCTGTGGATTATGCTGACAAAAATATGGCCAAATATATTATACTTTAGGTGCACAGCAAACGCACTCCAGAACCGAGCCAGCAGCGCCACACCTTGTGTACCTCTCACATAACTCCAATGTGGAGCACCACACCTGAGAACTTTAAGCAAACTCCTTCCTATGACAGAGTCACAGGAGAGGAAACTGTCCCATAAAACTGCAGTAAACGTGCTAGCTGGAGTTATTCAGAAAGACACGTTTCCTGCCGCTTGGTATATTTTCATTAATCGCTAACTGCATTCGTAGACAGCAGTGGAACAGCAATGATGAGCATTTGAAGAGCCCATAAGAGAGCCAGGATCACCATTTTTCACCACAGAAATGAGTAGATGAGCATGTGGCACAGGTAGTTTAGACACTTTACGACAATAACATGCTCATTTACTTTGTAGCCTCTCATGCATGTGGGTGGACTTCTGTAAACCTTTAGTGCATCTGAAAAGCAGTCAATCACACTACGCCAAGAAACCACAGACTTCAAAGTGGAAACAAGTCAGGGGCAAAAAAAATTGATTGAAACCGTTACGATAACCTTGAATAATGACTGTCCATGTAGAAATGTTTTGGGAGAGTGAAGGCCTATTCTCTCAATGAAAGACAAGAAGGATGTTCAGTACAGAGTCGGTATAGCTGCTCACTTGTAGATAGTAAGGGCAGACTGTAAGCCACATTGTTCATTCCTTGCAGCAGGGGAATTGCCTTGTAATACTTGAATGAACAATGATGTTGAAGGCGTTGGTAACACTTTGAGCTCCCTTGAAGTCTATACAGTGACAATATCTGCAAACCAATGACCTGCCATTGCCTACTCGCCCTCTGCATGCAAAACGGCAACCTACTCACCATGATGAAGGGAATTCTCTTCTGCCTGGCAGTTCCAGAGCTGGTGATGTCCATTGTACAAGACTAGCATGCCAACTTGGAAGATGGCGGAAATCCTGCTAGCAGGAGACTGTCAGATGGTGTCTGTTGTAACAGACACCTGTGGATTTGAAGCTGCACTCTGAGTTACGTCCCTGTTACCAGTATTGCAACGAAGAAAGAACTTGGACAAAGTTGGACAAAATGGTAGCTTCGTTAGTCAGTCATATGAAAGTATGCAGTTACACGTCTCACTAGCAGAACACAACTTCCCTGCTTGTCCTCCCTTAGCAGCTCCATTTCAGCCCCACACTTCTCCGCATTCCATTATGCTTCATAAGGTTCCCCCACCTGAGCAGGAAAGAGCCAGGAGCAACATGAAGTTCAGACTTGTGGTTCAACAAAACGAGGTTAACCCAAGTTTGTTGCAACATTAGGAGTGTTCAGGCATGTGTACAAAAACCAGTAAATAGCAGGTCTTATGTGGTTGTGTTCCTTGATGCAGTTTCTAGCATATTCTTTGGATTTCCATTGCAGACTTGTTTGCAATTCTGACCTCTGTTTGTTATCTTGTGTTATAACTGACTAGGAGTCCCTGTTACACTAATTAATTCTATTTATGGTAGAGGGTCCTTGGAAGTCATTGGATGCTTCATAATGGGGTTGTGGTGCATGATGTTCAGGCTTGCCTGGGTTATCATGTTGGGCCTGACTGAATAAATGTCGTCTCGGTATAGGGTTGTGTCTTCTGAAATTCTCCAGTATATCCTTTACTGGTCGCATGATGGACTGGGTGAGGGAAAAGCTCAGATGTGCAAATCTGTGATTAAGTTCCTCTCAGGAGGCATCATAAGTGTGATGTGAGTACTTACTGCTGCTATGGGGATCAGACTGTGTCCACACAATTAGGTTTGTATTTTGTTTATAGTATTAGGCCTTTGGTGGTGATCTTAAGTGGGCCTGAACATCTGAAGGTACATGGTGTATAGAGGAACTATCTGCTTCAATGTTTTGACTTTAAATCTGCAAGGCGGTTGGTCCAGGGAGAGACTTGTAAATCCTGATTTGAGAAGAAAAGCAGTATCCCATCTGCAAGGTAGTTGGTCCAGGGAGAGACCAGTAAATCCTGATTGTGTAATAAAGCAGTATCCCATTTGTCTGTTGGACATCTTTATAGAGAAGGGTTGTCTAACTTTGGTCAATGAGGGCCGAATCAGTGCAAGATGTTGAAGATAACGGATGACCGTGGAAATTAAATGTTGGTAAATATACATCAATCCAGCCCTTTTGAACCTAGTTGAATAACCACTTTGTAGAGCATCATAGGCTTGGATGAGTCACAATTCCCATTTCTTATTCAAGCTTCAAAGTACATTTTGTGAGTATCAGAAAAGGAATTATTAATTGGGGTGATACTACTCCACTGCATGCAACAAAGTCACTAACCTCTTTGGTCCTGGCTACGGTTTCAGTATTTTAAACCTGAGCTCAATCCCTGGTAGCTATGGCACAGAGCAGACAGGGTTAACTTGGAGAAAATGTGTAAAGCACTTAGAAGGACCTAAACAATTAAAATTCAAAGACACAGTAAAAGTCCTACTCTGAATTCTAAATTTAGAGGAAGTGTAATAAGCAAACTGACACGAAAACAACAAAAATCCAATAACAGGAACTGGAGGTATGAACTTTTAAAGAATTTAGAGAAAAAGTGGCAAAAAAAGTCATAAGAATACAAAACAGTGATGGATAGGATGCTTGAATTAATCTCAGCCACTGGTAATTACTCTGGGCCGCATCCCAATCCATCGTTATTTTGCACACTATGCCACCTCAGTTTGGACCCAGCTTTATGCAAATCAGTCACCGAACTGCCAAGCCAGGTCCTCTCTGAACTGGAACACAAGCAACCTAGTACCGGTTTCGCCCTAGTTATGGGCTCATCAGCCAGGTATGATTGCCAGTGTCTGAGATTAATTCAAGTATTCCATCCATCACCTTGTTTTTGCATGTGCCGCTCTAAGTGCACCAGGTATGCCCAGACTTGGGTCCCAGGCTCACTGTGCCACTGGAGCCAAGCTATACCTGGCTGAAGAGCCCTAACTAGGGCGAAACGGGTCCTAGGTTGCCTGTGTTCTGGTTCAGAGAGGACCTAGCCTGGCAGTTCGGGCTGGATTGTTCCATTGAGGAGCAGGGTCAAGACTGATTTGCATATGGTTCAGTCCAAACCGAGGTGGCATGGTGGGCAAAAACAATGGATTGGAATGCGGCCCGAGCGATTGCCAGTGGCTGAGATTAATTCAATTATTCCATCCATCACCTTGTTTTTGCAAGAACAAAATTAAAGCGCAAATCAGTTGTCACTGCTCATGGGTGACTATAACCTAGGCACAATTAGAGACTGATGGAGATTGAGCATGGATCAGATACGCCAAAAAGGTTTGTCCCAGTCAAAGATTTTACTTCTGGGAAAAGGTAACATTCTAAAAGTTACTTTTCCTATATATTTATTAAAAATCTGGCTTCATTGAATTGGGTTTTTAATAAACATTAAAAATAGTGTTGAATTGTCATCTTAGCTGGTTCCAAACCTGAGATACCATAATTAATGTTTGTGGCATGTGTAGCTGTAGATACACATGCTGTGTATACTCTCCTGCCATCTAGTTTTAGGCTCAGACGTGTGCAAGTTGTTTTTCTTTAAAGAAGTCCTTTGAGTCAAAAGATATAGTGACTGCACCCATTACTGATAATTCACATGGTCATTGGCTCCATTGCTAGATTGTTTTTTCTCCGCCGTCTGGTTCAGACGTGTCCCTTCAAGCTCCAATTCGATGCTGCGTGGCGTTCTCACCGGGCTCGCTCGGGTCCATTCCTTGTAGGTAGAAACTACAGTTACGCTCACTCGTCTGTTCCACCGGTCGCATATCCCTTTGTACTCTGCTCTCCCTGTCAGACATTTTCGATGCCCTGTTCCGGGCCTGGCCTCTTTGGGCCTCTATCACCTCCTCGGTGCACGAGAATGTCCTTGTGATGGAAAGGAGGCTGTTCTGTTCCGAAGTGCCAAATACCCGAGGACAGACCTTCACCAAGTCTGTAACCTCTGCTTGTCACCCGACCACCATGATGACTACTGCTCCTAGTGCTTTGCCTTTCAAAATAAGAAAGAACTCCGAAACCGCAGAGTCTGTCATATTGCCTTGGCATTGATGGCACGCCACAAAAAGGACGACACTGCCGATATCTTTGGAGACTTGGACACCAAGGGCCACAAAGACCCAGAGGATTTGGCACTGAGGTAGAGGAGCTGTCATCAGAGGAGAGTTCTGACTCTGATGCCGAGATGGACGTGCCGCCACCTGCACACCATCTGGTGTTGAAGTTTGTCACAGTGAGTACTAACCTCCCCACCAACCGCTCCTCAACATCACTCCCACTCCAAGGAGGCTAGAGCCTTGAGCTCGCCGGCCAGTCATGAGGCCTCCGGTCCACCACTGCCACAATGCCATGGTTGGCACCAAACACAGGATTTGAACCCTAAGCCCGCCCTTCCACTTCGATCATCGCTTTAGCCCCAGTCTTGAAGACGCCATCTAAGCTTGCATCAGAGTTGAGGCCTTCATAGCCGAAATCAGTTCGGCACTGGGAGGTCATTGAAAATCTTTGACTCTGAAAAGATTGGCATCCAAGGCTGCCTCTTCTGCCGCTTTTGAGGATCTTGACCTGTAGTGTAGTTCCTATTTCCCTAATAGGCTCTGCGCATTGGAATAATATACCCTATAGGTTTGACATAGGACTGAGGTCGGTATGTCCCTATCGAGTATATTAAGCTAAATTACTTTGTGCCAGCTAACTCAGAGGCCACTAGAAACTCCTTGTAAACAAGAAGGGAGTAGTTTCTGGCAACCGCATAAACATAACTTTGTTTCCCTTTTAGAATCGGAACACTCTTAGAATCGTGGAAACAATAGATAACAGTTTCACTCAGCTAATCGTGCATGCTTAGTTTCCTCAGAGTTACACAGAAAGAATAGACTGGCGTTTCAATAAAAAGGTTTTATTGAACAGTCTTGTTTCTCGTGTAAGAGATATGAGCTGTTATGATCACAAGACAGTATGCAAGATATATAATGTACAGCGTAAGCAGTAGAAATAAATAATACTGCGCTAGCATTATCTTTTAGCATATACTCACGTACATAAATAACATGAGCTAAAAATGCAAGTACTCATATGATGCTTCTCTAAGCTAGTTCTACCCCAATGTACCTAACCTAGTCTAGGTGTAGGGAAAGGTAAGAAGTAGGTGAAGTATTCTCTAGTATGGTATACTAAGAGTATGTTAAGTCTAGTATGCCAAGAGTCCCTCTAGGTTCTAATCAGCTCCATACCTTGAGAATGAGAGAGGTGGGAATCTCCTGCCGGATCTCAAACTCTAACACCCCGCGAAGGGAGTCAGAACACTGGAAGCTGGATTCTTCTGCGAGCAGGAATGACAGCGTCTTCTCAGTGCGTCAGGCCGGGATACGGGCTCCTCTGAAGTCGAGGTCTCCTCTAACTTGTTTGGGCAAGGGAAGGTATATTTATACCTGGTAGGTGCCTTGGAATGTTAGCATTGACGTGAAGTCGGACAGGGGAAGATGTCAGGAATGAACCCTTAAGGTATAGCGGTTCATGCATAATAGATGAGTTCTTGGAGAAATCAATAATCCTGTGCTAGGGGAACTCCCAAGAGCTTAAGGGTCTGGTTTCTAAGAACTCGTTGTGACGTTAGGGTGGACGGATGTCGGTGACCATGCCTGTATTTGGAGTGCACGGCTAATGCCTAAATAAGGACTGGGATTCTATGCCTATATAAGGGCAATGCGAATTGTGCCTATATAAGGACATGTTTCAGGAAAACCTATATACGGACACCTAAAGCGGAATACAACACCCACTCCACTTTCGAATGAACGATAATACTAAATGCTAAACATTAAATGCTAAACATTAAACTGAGTACCACGTGTTGCTAAAAACAGTTCTAAAAGCATATTAAAAGAAGTTTAAAATAAACTGTTGAATGCAATAGGTACTGTACATTTTAAAGCATTTTTTCATTCTAAGCATATATTGGAAATAAATGCAACATGAATGAATAAACAGAAATATATACATATGATGAAATGGTTGACAAGTTTTCAAAAATCAAAGCTATTGCATATCATGGTATTAAATTAAATTTTAGACAAATAAGGTGACAATGTGTCCCTGGAAGTATTCAAAGAAGTCTGTTTTATAAGAATAGTTCTACTGTAAGCAGATTGTTTTGCCATGTATTTTCAAAAAAAGAAAAAAGTTCAATTTTAGGAAGAGTTCCAAGTTTTGAAAATATGAAGGCCAAATTCATTGCGTCCCTGGTACACTGTGAGCCGAATCAAAGTCAGTGTATGGGTCTGGTGTAAACATGAAATCATCTATTTCCGTAGACAAAAGATCGTCTACCGATGTCGGTGACAGTTGGAATACCTCATTTAGACGGTTAACTGCACAGAGATGTGAAGCATCGCCTTCAGCATAGGATGCCGCAGCAATGTTCGCGTCCGTTGTTACCTGTGTGCCTGTTGATCCATCTCGTACCCCAGCAGCAGCAGAAAGCGTCTGTGAGATCTCAATGAATGCCGTCATCAGGATTGGTAGCCTCTGGGGACAACACAGAGCATGGGCCGTTATCGGGTCCAGCAGAGTATCGATATCCGTTGGCATGACTGATGGGAGTGTTAGACAGGTGTCTAGCACGCATTCTTCACTGCAAAGCAGGCAGCGTAGAACAGGTAAGATGCAATCTTGCCAGATTGGTCTGAATGACAGAAACCATGTTGTATTAAGTTCCCGTAGACGAGGTATGCCCAAAAGTTGCACTATGCGCTCACAGCACTTCCGTTCTAGGAGAGCTTTCTCCATATCGCTCGGAGTGATGTCAGTGGATAGGCTTGCCATAGCGTAATAGTAGGAATAGAAATAGGATTCCTGCAACAAGTGCTAGAATTAATGGCACACCACCACCAAACACCGAATGTGCGAAGTTTGGGATGATTCCGAGGACTGCCTGGAAGGGTGCTAACAGTCCTGAACAGATGGTCTTAAATACATGCACAATACCGCTCGTATCAGACATGTTAAAGATACGTCCCATCATTTCTGCGAAATGTATAGGGCAGTTTGTATGAATTAAAGCCTGTATCTCAGCCGAAGTCTTTGCAATTTGTAAATCATAGATTTCTTTGGCCGAGGTCAAAGGCACGGTCTGTTGCAAAAGCATGGCTTTCATTCTGCTTAAAGTATCAAAACGTATAAAAGAAACATTCAATGAAGGCCATAAAGGCGACTCCCTGACTGTGTCTATTGGGGGGAACAATACTTGCATACAGCAAGTGACCCTGGAGTCGACCGTTACCAGATATGGAATGCCTGGCAACATTCCACAGCAACTCTGATCATTCAACATGAGGTAACTCCCGTTAGAAAGTTGGCCAAACGTTGGATTAATCACAGTAGCTGGTGTACCCTGCTGGTGGCAGGACAAATTTGCCACAGAACCATTACAAGCCCCGTGTAAAGAAATGTCCTGACATATGAGTGAACCACTTAGTGCATTTTCACAGTGTGTACCGCTTAGAAACACTTCACGATCCCCACTCCAACATCTGTATTCGTAAGGTAAATCCCAGGATGTCTTAATGTATTCTTTACCCAACCTTTCATATTTGCCTGCTTGCATTTGTTTGAGGCAATACTGAAACTGAAAAGTAGTGACAGGCAGAGTTATTTTGCCATGAATAAGCCATTCTGTAGCTGGTTTTTCTGCCACTGTGAATGGTAATTGTTCCAGTTTTTCAATGCTCAGCACTGTATACTTTGCTCCCCTTTGTGCCAGTTCGATCTGTTTATCAGTTAGATTGTATTCTGCAAACTGAGACGACGTTTTGATAAAACGCCAAGGCACATAGCCAGCACGCAAAGATTGCAGCGTCCAGCTTAATAACATAATAGAACGTAACTGAGATTGGCCTTGTTGTAACATGGCTAAATCTTGTTCCAGTATGTCAATAGCAGAGGATACAATGTTGTCCAATGAATAAATTCTGGATGACAAAGTTGTTAACCCATTGTCGACCACAGTGAGAGATTTCTCTAAGTTAATACGATCAAGTTCACGTATTCGTTCTGCGGTCTCTGCCTGTGAAACCTTCCATACTTCATTATAAGCAGCATAAATGCCGGCATATGTGAAACGTTTTTGACGCGGTTTTCTTGGTCCTAGCAAGAATTCCCTACGGTCTGCGTCTTCTTTAAGTAAAGATAAGTGTTGTTTCACATCCTCAAGTGTAGATTCTTGTAGCCAGTCGAGGCACAAATTTCCTACACTGTATGTTGTTACTACCCCCGGATGTTGTCTTTGAATGTATCGTGGGTCTGGCCTATGGATAGTAAAGCCCTGTCTTCTATTCAGGAATCTTTCTTGACAGATGTTTGTGTCTGTAGGCCAGAGTAACCAGTTTTTCCAATCAGGATCTGTTCTGTTGGTTTGTAGTATTGTGTCAACTGTAACCGCTGCCTGTGTAGTGTTATTACTTGCAGGTGTTGGTACAGAAGGTGTTTTCATGTCTTTGATCTTGGCTAAACCAAGGCAAGACGTTTGTTGCACAGTGTCATTCAAAAACATTATTTGCTGAGGGATGATACATGCTCTAAACAAAGCTTCTATCCCCTGTACTTGCCAATCTTTAGAACCCCAGACAGATTTTGTGTCTATTGTGTCTTTCCAAAATTCAAATCCATGTCTTGACAATTGGGTAATAAATGCTGCAGAGTAAATCTGTTTTGTATTTGTCAACATAATTTTCTGTCCTGTTTTGTTTACATTTTTATAGTAAAATGTTTCTGGATCAGATGTATTGTACCCTGAAAAATAGGGAAACTTTTTAGCAAACGTTTTTGAACTACTTTTGGTGGTGTATGACAATGTTCCCATTGGTTAAACATAAACACATTTCTAGGTGTTGCAGATTTATGCAAGAAATGATGACCATAGTGGTTATAGCAATAAAGCTGGTCGTAGTCTGATGAACCCTCTAAGTATTCATTGTTAGAGAATGCAGCAGACTTTTCTAGATCAGACATCATATCATTTACAGTCTCAAAGTCCCAATCATCAGAATAGGTACTGGAGGTAATAAAATCACTTAGTGAAATTTTAAATAAATGTGGAATGTTCAAAAGTTCCGTAGGGCCGAAGATATCGAAATCGGTTTTGTCCCACACTATACCATCCTGTATAGGTACGGCTCTGATGTTTACTGCTGACAAGTCTCTTGCTTCACGATGGGAAGATTTGTGTGGTTTCAAAAGTAAGTTCACATTTTTACTTTCAATGTCCAAACGGATGTATCTGCCATTTATAAGCACGCTGATAGTCATAACCAAAGCTAGCCAAAGCAGAAAGAAAAATATTCCAGAAATAATCCACAGTTCAATCCATGGTGAAACCAGATAAGTCTTTTTCAGAAAATGAAAAAAGTCTTGTACTCGCTGTTTGAAAGTTTTTGATGCTGGCGTCGTTTCAGGCTCACTCGGATCCTCAGAAAACGTATCAAAGATAATGAAGTAGCCAGAAGCAGTTCGGTCAATTGTTGGAATTGCATCAGGATTTGTTGAAATCGCTGGAACAAGTTGATCACTTGTTACGTTGGTGTAGACCGGTGTATTTGGACGAACTGTTACTTGAGTTTCAAGAGGGATGAGTTCCATAGCATTGTTGTTTAGTCCTTCATCTGTTACTGCTGAATTCTCGATGGTTATCAGTCTTTCAGTCTGAACCTCTTGGATAGTAGCGAGAGGAGTGCGTCTGCTACTAGGTCGGAGTCCACGAGGCCTACTATTTAGTATTGGCCACATACTGTGGTTTGATGAGGTTGATTGACACAAATCTTTTCTCCTTTTTTCCAGCAAGGGGCGGCAGAAGTACTGTTCTTGTTCCGTGACTGGCTAGGACAGGTACTGGTTGTCTGTAAGAAGGTCCAAATTCCTTCTTGTCCGCAATCTTCTCTCTGACTAGATCCCCAACTTTTGGGATCCAGACAGGCCTTGCTGGGACTGCCGGTTTTCCCCAGTGGTGGTTGGCTTCAGGAACACGTTGCTTTGTTTCTATCTTAGTTCATTTAGATCCTGTAAAACAGCCAAACGATCTTTGATATCAAAGGGTTTATTTTCCACCACTGTGCCTTTACATTCGAGATCAGGAACCCACATTCTTGTCCCAAATAGGACCTCATATGGAGTGACCCCCTAGAGAACTTCTTGGCAAATTATTTAATGAGCGTTGGACCCCATAAAGATGTTTGACCCACCCATCACCCGAACCTAATACTCTAGCTGTTATAGACTGCTTTATGTCCCGGTTTTTCCTTTCCACAACAGAATTTCCCTCAGGATGAAACGGAGAGGAGTACCGCAATGCTTTGCCCAAACTGGCCATGGCTTCTTTGTAAGCCTGAGAGCTAAACGCAGGGCCCTGGTCAGAATGTAGTGTGCCAATTGCGTATGTGCCGATAAAGACTCGCAAATCTTTTATAACAGTTCGAGCGGCAGCCGAGCGCTGAGGCCATATCCATAGGAACCTTGAGCACGAATCCACTGCGACCATTATATATTTATAGTTACCGTCCCGTTGCAAGGGACCGCAGTGGTCCAGGTAAACACAAGCTAATGGTTTGTCTGAAATCAGCAGGGGTGTCTGCGCAGGACGTTTTACTGTGGAGACTTTCATCTGTTGGCATATATCACATTCCAGAACATAGTTCTTGGTCTGTTTCCTAATGCCAGGCCACCAATATCTTTGTTTTAGTAAAGATACTGTTGCAGAAACACCTGCATGGGCAGAGGCTATCCCCTCATGTGCTGCTAGGATTAGTCCTAATCTACGTTCCATGTTTGGAATTACCCTATCCCCCACTCCAGGGATGCGAGCAAAAGGAACGTTGTTCGCATCAATTACATAAGAGTACTTCAGTGGAAACTTCTTTGGTAACGCTGCACCACTGCCTTTGCTTGAAGCATTGACAGCCAACAATATCTCACTGTCTATTCTCATTTTTGAACGAGTGATCGCAGCTACGGAAGCCGTCTGAACAGCCCCCTTTGCGGCTTCGTCAGCCAATGAATTCCCTGCAACGTGAACGCCATCACTTTGATGACTCAGCGTGTGTATCACGTGAGCCTTTGGTAGTTCGTTTTTTAACTGAACTACTTGTTCCCATAGCGTTTTATGCTTTATTGTGCCACCTTTTGCATCTTTGAACCCGTTTTCAAGCCAATTTTGTATATATTCTTTATACGACTGAACACAGTAGAAAGAATCGCACACTATTAGTGTGGGGAATTCGCGATCTGTACTTTCAAGTGCCAGTTTGAATGCTTGTAGTTCAGCTCGCTGAGCTGTACAATCTCCTAGAGATTGGGTTTTTGTGACCATAGGTCTGAAGATACCATCTTGCATGCGACCTTTAACGATTGCGCACGCTGCACTGTAAGCTTGCTTACTCCCTGTAGCGGTTTGTGCGGATCCGTCAGTGTAAATTATAAATTCGTACTGATTGAGAGGCAAAATTTCAGTGGGCAGAGGACATTCATGTTCATATTGCAGGAACGCTTGTGTTTTTAGATCAGGATCAAAAACATATTCAACATCTGTTGCAGCAAGAGAATTAACCCATTGTATCCATCTAGGATGTAAAGCTTTTGCATTTGGAATGCTCGCTTTTGTAACCGCCTCTAAGGCTGGTACTGGAGTTACGACAATAATGCGTTTCCCTTGGGCTAGAGCTCTTTCTTTTGCTACAGCAGTTTGAACTGCTGTCAGTATTTTTCTGTTGAAGTGAAGCGCATTTCTGCTTGTGTATACAAATGTGATTTATCTGCTATTGGTACTTTTTCACCCTCATTAAATGTTAAGTAGGTGAATCCGCATTGACCCGAAATTATTCGGATCACTAAATTGCGTTGACTTACGCGTGTTTGTAAGTGATTTGTTGCTAACATGTTAGCTTGGAGTGAACGCAAGATTTCTGTGTGTTCCTGTGTCCAATGTTTGATTGAAAAATCAGGTTTGTTTAATTCGTAGAGAGGTTTAACCCTTTCTGCGTAATTTAGAATGTATGTCCTTCCAAAATTTAGGAAACCCAAGATGGATTGTAAGTTTTTCAGCGTTTTTGGAGGTTGGAGCAGCGCGCACTTTTCTAGAAAGTTGGCTGCCAGGCTCTTGCCTTCACTTGAAAGCTCATATCCGAGGAAAAGGACATTGAGATGGGCAATTCTGGATTTTTTAAAGTTGAATTTATAGCCCTCAGAGGCGAAGCCCAATATAATGGTACTCACCCTGTTCAAGTGCCTATCTAGGTCATCGTCTGTCAGATAGATGTCATCAACATATGACAATGCCTCATTATCATAAATTTGTAGTAACTCTGTTACCCTTGCTGAGAATAACCCCGGGCTGTTTTTGAACCCTTGTGGGAGTCTACAAAATTGACGCTGGGTCCCCATTCTTGAGAAAGCTGTTAAGTACCTGCTTTCAGGTGCTATGTTTTGACAAAAGAAACCATTTGAAATGTCCAATGTGGTTTTATATTTTTTACGCACAATGTTATTCATTAATGCTGTACTATGTGCATTTTGCACTGCAAATGTTTTAGAACAAGTGTTTAAGTGTCTGTAATCCAAAACTAGACAATATGTATTGTCTGGTTTGGAGACAGGAAACAAAGGATTGTTAATTGAGGAGGTGCATGTTTCAATCACCCCTTGATATTCAAGTTGATCTAAGATCTCCTGACCTGTTTTTAGCTTCTTGCTTTATTGGGTACTGCCTTTGTGCAGTAGGTTCATTTTTAGATGTATTTGTGGTGAGGTGAGTCCTCATCCCATCCTACATGATTTTTGTATAATGCTGGGGCCTGGGCAACTGCCCATTTCCTGGCATAAGTATGTTTTAGGTGAATTGGAATATGGTTGGAGAAGGCAGGCATAATAATGTCCTCACCATGTGGGCACTCCCTGACAAATTGTGGTGGCCAGTCTTTTTCTGCTAGAAGTATATCATAACCCCTCGAAAGTTTCTCCCAAAAGAGTATTTTCACTTTTCTTGGTGTCTCCCTCCATTTGGAGTGTTATTTCATATAACTTTTGTGGAGTACTAACCCTGGTGTCTACAGTTTCTACTGTGATGTACTCATTCAAGTCCACTGTCTCCAGAAGTTCCTTCAGGTTCTGGTGAGCTATTGTGACTTCTGCTGCACTGTCCAGCATTGTCTGAGCCCATTCTCCGTTCTTGAGCTGTGTTCTCAGTATTCTCGGCATGTCTGATCTTCAGACCTGCTACCTTCTTTTTTGTGAATTGAGGTTTTGATTTATTTTTCTGAACGTGTTTGTCGTCTTTGGATTTCACGCGTTCTTCTCTATGTTCTTACCGTCCTCTTCTTTCCGATGTCTGTGACGATATCTGAAAGGTACGAGAGGAACGTGTATCAGTGTCTTGATACCTGTCAGGTTTTCTTAAATTATCCCTATTCCTGAGGTTATACCTCCTTTCAGAGGGCTCCTTTTGAGGAGACCTACCTCGAGATTGAGAACGTTTCTCGTTTGAATTTTGTTTATTAGTTTCCCACTTCTTTTTAGAAGATGTAGGAGTTTGTTTAATAGAGTGCTTCTCAGGACTTTCAGATAGTTTTGGCTTCAATGGTTTTCCACCCAAACTATCTCTGCCTAATTCTGCATAATATTGTTCTATTATTCTGGGTAGTTCTGTTTGATGTTCTGTAACATCAAATTCCCTTAATCGTTGGCGGATCGCCACTGATGCTGCCTCCCCTTTAATATTAGATAATATTATTGTTGAGACCTGGTCGAAGTTTTTCAGTAATTTCATACCTAAATTCAGAGCAGGCTCTGCCCCGTATTCGTTTTGAATTTGTTTCAGGACATCTGGTATTACTGCAATTGACGGAACACCATGTGTTTTAGTATAGATGGCAGCAATGACTGCGCCCCAAGTGGTGCAATCTTCCAGTTGTGGTGTGATCCCCATTGGTAAACAGATTGTTAGGATTCTGTGTTTCTCGTAAGGGCTAGTATTTGGAAATACTGCTTCAATTTGAGTAATTTTTTGAGCTATCCAGAATGGAATTTGCTCACGTTTTGTGGGCATTTTACCCATGACTGCATATAAAGTCTGTGGTGTAATTTTTAGTGTATTCCCCTGTTGAGGGGTTTGATTTGGAATGGTCAATGGTGGTTGGACTGTGAAAGTCCGCATGACATATTGGACTAATTGTCTGTAAATTTTTATTAACTCTGTAAGTTGAGTAAGTAATTCCTCGTCTGACATTATATTGAGGTCAGGATGAGGAGTGTAGCCGGCTAGAATCGGCCATGTTGCTCCTGGTCTACCTAGTGGACTGTGCCTGGTAATGTTTCTGTGATGTTTTAGGGTGCCTTTAAACCAGAGCTGATGCTCCTGGTATGTTAGTGGAATTTCAATATCCTCGAAAGGAATATATTCCTCTGCTGGTTCATCTTCTTTGTAGAAGTGAAACAGTCTTGTTACTGGATTTGATTCTGGGAATACTATCCATGAATAGAATACCTCTGTCTGAAAGGATTAGTGTGCCTCTATCATGAAAACTGCTCTACCCCCCTCTTGGTGGTAGGCCGTGTTTTATAAGTTTTAGAGTGATGGCTTTCCTTAAGTTTGGAGCGATGTCTATAACACCCTCTTCGGTTTCATTTAAACCGGTAAAGTTAAAAGCTGTTACGACTGGTTCAGCCGCAGCTACACCGTTCCCGGTGTCATTGTCCCCGTGTATGGACATTTGTTTTTTTGAAAAATGTAGAACAAGTTTCAAGGAAACAACAGATAAGGTGCACAATATTTTGGAACACTGTATCCTTCAACGTTGAACAAACCAAAATAGCTAATATATAGGGTTTTTGTCCTATTTAGCTTTGGCGGATATTTAACCCTACCCACTCCAGACGTCTTATGGAGTATGTGAGTAGGGGTCTCTGAGAGAAAAGCACGACTGAGTTACTCAGTATCTAGCGTTAAATTAGTGCCTTACCAAACCGTTGGGCGCCATGTAGTGTAGTTCCTATTTCCCTAATAGGCTCTGCACATTGGAATAATATACCCTATAGGTTTGACATAGGACTGAGGTCGGTATGTCCCTATCGAGTATATAAAACTTAATTACTTTGTGCCAGCTAACTCAGAGGCCACTAGAAACTCCTTGTAAACAAGAAGGAGTAGTTTCTGGCAACCGCATAAACATGACAACTTTGTTTCCCTTTTAGAATCGGAACACTCTCAGAATCGTGGAAACAATAGATAACAGTTTCACTCAGCTAATCGTGCATGCTTAGTTTCCTCAGAGTTACACAGAAAGAATAGACGGGCGTTTCAATAAAAGGTTTTATTGAACAGTCTTGTTTCTCGTGTAAGAGATATGAGCTGTTATGATCACAAGACAGAATGAAAGATATATAATGTACAGCGTAAGCAGTAGAAATAAATAATACTGCGCTAGCATTATCTTTTAGCATATATTCACGTACATAAATAACATGAGCTAAAAATGCGAGTACTCATATGATGCTTCTCTAAGCTGGTTCTACCCCACTGTACCTAACCTAGTCCAGGTGTAGGGAAAGGGAAGAAGTAGGTGAAGTATTCTCTAGTATGGTATACTAAGAGTATGTTAAGTCTAGTATGCCAAGAGTCCCTCTAGGTTCTAGTCAGCTCCATAACTTGAGAATGAGAGAGGTGGGAATCTCCTGCCGGATCTCAAACTCTAACACCCCGCGAAGGAGTCAGAACACTGGAAGCTGGATTCTTCTGCGAGCAGGAATGACAGCGTCTTCTCAGTGCGTCAGGCCGGGATACGGGCTCCTCTGAAGTCGAGGTCTCCTCTAACTTGTTTGGGCAAGGGAAGGTATATTTATACCTGGTAGGTGCCTTGGAATGTTAGCATTGACGTGAAGTCGGACAGAGGAAGACATCAGGAATGAACCCTTAAGGTATAGCGGTTCATGCATAATAGATGAGTTCTTGGAGAAATCAATAATCCTGTGCTAGGGGAACTCCCAAGAGCTTAAGGGTCTGGTTTCTAAGAACTTGTTGTGACGTTAGGGTGGACGGATGTCGGTGACCATGCCTGTATTTGGAGTGCACAGCTATTGCCTAAATAAGGACTGGGATTCTATGCCAATATAAGGGCAATGCGAATTGTGCCTAAATAAGGACATGTTTCAGGAAAACCTATATACGGACACCTAAAGCGGAATACAACAGACCAGCTAATCCTCCAGCTTATCCAAGAGGAACTCTATGCCAGACAGCAGCGTATGCACATCCAGCCTGGCACTGGACAGATTTTAGCCAAGCTGCCAGCCAAAACAAAGGACCCTGTTCCTCCCAGACAGAAACTGACTTTTAAAGCACCCTTAAATCTGCCTTTGTAGTCTGCGCCTAAAAATCTTGGCGCCATGACAAAGACACCTCTCCACCACCTCTGTTGCCTCATCCTCCTCCTCATCCTGTACCTCCCTATTAGACTGCCCTCCCCACTACTCCCTGTGGACCTCGTGCCACATTCATCTTAGGGTTCTCTTCCCTCTGGAAAGGGTGATCGTCCAGGATCCCCCATGACCCATATGACCTGCCATACGACACACATCCCCATGACTACCTTTGGTAGGATTATGACGTGGAGCCCCCTGCTGTTACTGGCCCAGACTTCCATCCAACCAAACCTTCCACCAGATTACACCACTTCAAATCACGAGATTTTGCTAAAGGCAGGCACTTTTCACAAGATGCTGAAGCAACCTGATGAAGATGACTTACTTATGAAGACCCTCTCCTCCACCCATTGGTCTATGGAATATTTGCCCATGCTTAAGAGGATGCTGAGGCCCGATATCTTTATGGGGCTGGTAAATGTGAGAGTCATCACGTCTGGAGTTGATAACAAAAATACCAGACATCCCCTTCTGACCCACCTTACATCAGGGGTCAACTACTACCCGACTTCCTGGTTGTACACACAGCATGAAAGCATACTAATTTCAGGACATAGGAGAATGGGCCCCCTCCAGACCGGAAAGATTGATGTGGCAGGCAAACATGTTGCCGTCCAATCTGCCACATATTGGCCTATGACCAATTCTCTAGGCTTTCTCTCTCGGTACGACAGAGCCCACTGGGATGAGATGGAGGAGTTAATTCAACACCTCCCGGATCAGTATAGGAAAATGTTCAGGACTTGGTGGCAGAAGGTAAAATCATCTCCATCACCAACAGATGCGCCCTAGACGCAGCAGACCCCGCTGCTCGAAGCGTAAATTCTAGTGTCCTCCTTCATAGACATGCCTGGCTGCGCCTGTCTGCTTTCAAACCAGAGGTACAGTAACATCTTCTCAACTTGTCTTTTGATCGCAAGCATCTGTTTTGTCGGCAAGATGAACAGATGTTGGAAAAAATTAAGAGGGAGACGGAAGCAGCCATAGCCATGGATGCATACAGACCCCATCTGCCTGTGGCTCCTTTCGCCGCACACCGTACCATGGAGCGGCTAAGATGACTACCCCTGAGGCATCCATGTCCTTCCCCACACAACAGTAGCAACAAACCCACTTTTGGGGTGGGTTCTAGATAAAATAGCAAAGGGGTATGGTCTAGAACTCACAAACACCACCAAACATCCCCCCACAGACACAGACTTACCCTGGAACATCAGCGTCTGCTCCAACTGGAGATATATGCACTGCTCAGGAAAGGGGCCATAGAACCCGTGCAACCACAACACCAGGGCAAAGGGGTATAATCCTTATCCCCAAGAATGACAGGTCCGTCAGATTCGACCTCGGGCCCCTCAACAAGTACATCCTTTCAGAGAACTTCCACATGTTGAAACTCCAAAATGTCAATCCTCTACTACAGCAAGGTGACTTCACGGACGACCTCGACCTGAAGGACGCCTACTTCCCCATCTACCCAGCACATCGACTGTTCCTCTGGTTTGTGGTAAGTGGTCAGCATTATCAGTTCAAAGTGCTGCCCTTCAGAGTAACTACACCTCCCAGGGTGTTTAAAAAGTGCCTTGCAGTGGTAGTCGCTCACCTCAGAGCAGTGGTGTCTACATCTTCCCTTACCTGGATGATTGGCTGATCAAGAGTGTAGTGGAGCAGCAATGCCTCACACACCCCCAAACCACCAAACATCTTTTGCATTGCCTATGCTTTACCATCAATGCCATTAAGTCCCATCTTCAGCCCCTGTAAATACACCCCTTCCTCGGGCAATACTCTGCTCCCATGCAGGGAAAGCATACCCCAGCCAGGCAAGGGTACAAGCATTCAAGCGCTGCTTCCTCTTTTTTTTAGCCAGATCGTCAGGTAACAGTCAGAAAGGTGATACGCCTTCTAGGCATGATGGCCTCTTGCATTGCTATAGTCTCACATGCCAGGTTACACTTGTCCATTGCAGGAGTGTCTAGCAGCACAATGGTCACAAGTGGAGGGTCAATGGAGGGATCAGGGGTTGATCTGGGGCCATACACCTTGCTCTCTGTAGTGGTAGAATGCCAGCAATCTGTTACAAGGGCGGTCCGTCTTAGACCCAGTGAAGCAGATAAACCATCAGACGGGTGCCTCACTTACTGGTGAGACAGACGGATGCCTCACTCACCTTCAGGAGCTGATGTGGAAGGGGTGTGGACCCTGATCAACGGGCTGTCCACATCAACCACCTGTAGTTGCTAGCCATCCAGCTAGTCATCAAGGTATTCCTTCCTCGCATTCAGCACAAGTCCGGTCAGACAACACAATTGCCATGTTTTACTCATAGAAACCGGGCAAAACACGCTCCTTGCTATTGTCTGCTCTAGCTCAAGGCATTTGGTGATGGGCGATACATCACAAAGTTCACCTAATGGTAGAGCACATAGCAGGAGTGGGCAACAATTTTGAAGACCTGCTTAGCAGAACGCAGCAACAAGTCCACGAGTCCTCATACCGTACTTTCAATGTCGTGGGTTACCTCAGATAGACCTGTTCGCACCGCAGAAAATGCAAAATGCCCAAACTTCACCTCCAGGTTCCCACACCCAGAGTCCATGGGTAATGCACTATGGATGAACTGGTCAGGAATATTTGCCTACGCTTTTCCGCCTCTCCCACTTCTTGCATTCGTGGTTTGCAGGCCTTGGCAGACATCCCTTACTCTGATCTTATTAGCCCCAACCTGGGCCAGGCAGCCCTGGTTCACCACTCTCCTAGAACTCTCTCTAGTGCCTCACAAGAAGCTGCCAATTGGCCAGATCTTTTCTCCCAGAATCAAGGCACCCTCAGGCAACCCAACCCCAGACAGCTCAATCTTGAGATTTGGCTCCTGAAGTCCTAAAGTTTGGGTATCGCAACCTCCCTTATGAATGTATTGCTGTCCTTAAAGAGGCCCACAGGCCCACAACCAGAGCCTGCTACACAGCTAAGTGGAAAAGGTTTGTGCACTACTGTCTTCCTAGACATATTGCCCCTCTTCAAGCAGCAGTCCAGGATATTGTCTGTTATCTGCTCCACTTGCAGAAGTCAGGCCTTGCATAAACGTCCATCAGGCTTAATTTGGCAGCCGTTGCCGCTTCCCCGCAAAAGAGAACACACTTCCCTTTTCAGGGTTCCAGTTATTAAGGCTTTTATTGAGGGACTCAAACAGGTTATCGTATCAAGGTTTTACCCTGGAAGAAGCTGGAAGAACCTCCCCCCCCCCCTCCTAAGTTCACCACGATAGAGTAGTCCTCAGGACAAACCACAAGTTCCTTTCGAACCTTAATCAAACTATATAACTCCCAGTGTTCTTCCCACGTCCGGAGTCTTTGGCAGAATGAGCTCTTCATACACTGTATGTCAAGAAGAGTGCTTCTGAATTACATTGACAGGACTAGGCCATTCCAAAAGACCTTCTTTGTTTCTTTCTCTAAACCACACAAAGATACAGACCTGTTACGCCAAAAGACCTTTGCCTGTACCTTCCAGACACCACCCAACACAAAAAAAGGAAATTCTATGGCTGTCCTGGGGAATAATCCTATAGCTGACATCGGTGGAGCAGCTACTTGGTCTACATTCCCTCCCCCCCCCCACACTTTTACTAAACATTACTGTATGGATGTTTTAGCCCGCCAACAAGCTGGAGTTGATCAGGATGTGTTACATTCACCTTTCGAGTCTTCTGCAACATCCTCAGGCTAGCCACTGCTTAAGGGATAACTGCTTTACTGTCTATGCACATCATATGTATATATAGTTACACATGCCGCGAATGGAAAATGTTACCCTGTAAGCATCTGTTTGTGGTATCTAGTGCTGTAGATTTACATGCGCCCACCCTACTCCCCGGAAGCCCTGGGATGCTGCAGACACCTTTTCTACCTTTACATTTATTATTTTTCCTTTGCATGGTCATCTTCCTTGAATCTCTATGCTCCATCTACGTCCTTCCCCTTTTGGGGGGGACGAACAATGGAGCTGATGCCTGTGCCCATTACCAGTAATGGGTGGAGTCACTATATCTCTTGACTCAAAGGACTTCTTCATAGCAAAGCATCTTGAACACATCCGAGTCCAACATTAGGTGGCAAGAGAGTATGAACAGCAAGTGAATCTACAGCAATACATGCCACGAAAAGATGCTTGCAGGGTACGTAACGTTTTCCTTTAATCTGTACTCTAGTTTTCTCATAGGACAGCCAGAGCCTTCTACAACTGAAAATAGCTTTTGGGGGCTTGTCACTGCAAGGGCATGCATGGTAACATTACATTTCTATATGTCCCATTTTTAAATACCATGCACCCTACCTTGTGGGTTGCAATGACAGTAATAAAGAGTACGCGTCCACTCTAAGGTAATTGGAGCTCTACTTTTTTGTTCGGTCTCATGAACTCCCAAAGAGAATTGGAGATAGTAAGACATTGTCATTACTGTTGTCTCCTTCAAACCTGTGCAGAACATCACACATTATAAATTGGAGCCACCATAATCCATTTCTAAGAAACTCCAAAGAGCTCAGGAATCAATCAGAAGGCCATCCCAATCCATGCACACGATAAGCATGATACTATGGTGGATAAGGGTGAAAGCGGCCATTTGTAGGAGAATGGTAGATCTCCTCACAGTTATGACCATATAGTATAAGCTACAAGACTATTCAGTAATTATCCAAAGCAGGCTACTATTCTTGTAATTGTTGTTTAGAGGTACCGTGCACCAGAAATATAAATGTCGTTTACATGACACTAAAATGTCTCTCATTCTAAATTTTGGAGGATGCCCATTGGTGGTTCACTTTGAAGTATTCATAAATGTTTCTGAGAATTGATTCTCCATGAGCAGTCTGTGAACATTTCTGCAGTGTAGACACCTGGGGTCCACTGGGGAGTCATTCAAGGTAACGGTCAAGGTTCGACGAAGACAACCAACACACTTAACCCTCACCAACCACCCCCGACACCCGGAAACCAGCGATTGATGACTGGACAGCCCTCACCACCGAAGACACACTGAAGACAATGAAGTCAATCCACTCAGGGGCCCCCACGGACCCCTGCCCCCACCACATCTTCAACAGAGCCGCCGACACCATCGCACCCATGCTCCGCCACACCATCAACCGCTCCCTGGCGACCGCCTCGTTCCCCGACGACTGGAAACACGCCGAGGTCAACCCCTCCTAAAGAAACCCTCAGCGGACCCCACCGACCTCAAAAACTACAGACCCATCTCCCTGCTCCCGTTCCCAGCGAAAGTCATCGAGAAAGCCATGAACAGCCAACTCGCCACATTCATTGAAGAACACAACATCCTCGACTCCTCCCAATCCGGCTTCAGAAAAAACCACAGTACGGAAACCGCCCTCCTCGCCGCAACAGATGACATCCGCACCCTACTGGACAAAGGAGAAACAGTAGCCCTCATCCTCCTCGACCTTTCAGCGGCGTTCGACACAGTCTCCCACTGCACCCTAATACGCAGACTCTACGATGCAGGAATCCAGGACAAGGCCCTCGACTGGATCCGCTCCTTCCTCTCCGGCAGGACGCAGCGGGTCAGACTCCCCCTTTCCTCTCGGACCCCACACCTACCACCTGCGGAGTCCCCCAGGGCTCCTCCCTCAGCCCGACGCTCTTCAACGTCTACATGGCTCCACTCGCCCCCATCGTCAGAACCTACGGACTCAACATCGTGTCATACGCAGACGACACCCAGCTCATCCTCTCCCTATCCAACGAGCCCAACACCGCCAGACGCAACTTTCGAGAAGGCATGGAAGCCGTCGCCAAATGAATGAAAAACAGGTGCCTACAACTAAACACCAACAAAACAGAAGTACTCATCATGGGCCCAAACCCCCGACGCCTGGAGCGACACCTGGTGGCCCCCCTGCCCTCGGAAACCCGCCAACCCCCACGGACCACGCACGCAACCTGGGAATCATCCTGGACTCCGAGCTCAAAATGGACCGCCAGATCAACTTTGTCTCGTCTTCCTGCTTCCACACCCTCCGCCTCCTTCGTAAGACCTTCAAATGGATCCCCCTCGAACACCGAAAGACCGTCACTCACGCCCTGGTCACCAGCAGACTCGACTACGGCAACGCACTCTACGCCGGAATAAACAAAAACCTCACCGCAAGCTACAGAACATCCAGAACGCCGCCGCAAGACTGGTCCTCAACCTGCCAAAACACTGCCACATCTCCCAGCACCTGCGCACACTCCACTGGCTCCCTGTCGAGGCGAGAATCACCTTCAAGATGCTCACCCACGCACACAAGGCCCTCCACGGCACCGGACCAGCATACCTGAACAGCCAACTCAAATTCCACGCACCCCAAAGGACCCTACGATCAGCCCAGCTCTCCTTCGCCGTGGTCCCCCGCACCAGAAAGACCAGATCGGGAGGCCGCTCCTTCTCCTTCCTCGCGGCCAAAGTATGGAACGCCCTTCCGCTCCACCTCAGACAGACAACATCGCTCCCCATCTTCGCAAGAAACCTCAAAACCTGGCTCTTCGACAGACCCCCTCCTTGATGGATGGAACCTGCATCCCCCTCCCCACCCCTAGCGCCTTGAGACCCTTACGGGTGAGTAGTCGCGCTTTAACAAACCCCTGATTGATTGACTGACAATGAGGAAACATAACAATCTAAGTATTCAGTATGAAACTCTATCCAAATGCATTTGGGAAATTTTTGAAATCATCAACACAGGAGTAGCGTTGTAGACCACTGAATAACATGAGCATTGAAGAATGACTAGAGTAAGTATCCACTATAGCACAGCAAGGTCATAGTTTTATAAACCCTATACGTACATAATATGCTCATTGATGCATCTTGCTACCCTCGACAGACGGGAAAGGGAATAAGAGGATCTGTGGAACATGGAGGCCAAGGCTCAATTTAAATCAGCTCTCATAGCCACTAGTGACCAGAAACTGGGGAACACCTAATCAGAAGACAATGAAAGCAGAGTAATCCATGTCAGGGTATTAGACATCCAATAAGCAATTTTTATCGAGGACAATCTTCCTGCCAGAAGAAAATCACAACCAAAAATAGTTGTATGTTTGGATTCAGTTATGAACAAAAATCTTGTGTGTGTTAGGGCAGAAATCTATTTGCACATGAAAGAGAAATGGTAGGCTTGAGTTAAATATATATTTGCAAACTTAACATATTATGCTGGAAGGAGGTATGCTTCTTGGAAAATTACGCACCCACATTGCATTAAGTATAATGTATTTGATTGCTGTATTCATACATCAAATATTACATTATAGGAATTTAATCAGAGTTTCCCACTCGACATAGGAACACAGTGTTCTTAGGCAGGAAGCTCTCTGTGGTTAGCCTCACATTCATCAAGGCACTTCGAAAATGCCTAAGTATGTCATATGTGCTGCTGAGATTTCCCTTAAACCTACTGCCACTAAACACCTCCTGTCCATTTCCACAGCAATTTAAAAAGCAGCATTTAGGAGAAACAATTGAGGCTAACATAATAGAAATCGATACGATAAGAAATACGAAAAGATCTTTTAAAGGAAACGTGCACTTCCTTCACCAGGAAACCAGGGTCTTGTGTGAGGCAGCAGTCCCAGGTAGTGTGGTAAGGTGTGCGAAAAACCTAGGGGGAACAACAGGTTTTTCTAATGAATGTCAATGTTCTTGAGGATTGAGCTTGTCAGAGGATCAGCCAAAAGAATCCCCAGGATTGGTGTGTTCAATGACTACATGAGCATCAGAGGCTGGCCGTAGAGGATCAAAGGGAGCATGGATCCAACTTGCGTCCCTCGCAATGACAACACATTCAAGTGAACTTGCCACTGCAGGCATTCCCTCGCTCAATCTGTTGGCTGGGACTTCTCAGTACTAGAGAGCATTCCTAAGTTTGTGCCAGAGGAGAGGTTGGGGAAACACCTTCCAAATGTAGGTACCCACTCAGTTTTAACTTAGTGGTGAGTCACAAACATTTGTTATAGACTAGCAGAAAGAGGCCCAACGCATTGATAAGGAGATTCTTTTATTCATGAAAGTTAATATCAATTTTACATGCTCATGAGGTTCTCTGGCCTTCCTCTTATAGCTATGGGACTCTAACAGCATTTGCAGCCTTGGGGTGCTCCTCCTGAGCCTCCTTAGTGACCCCACTTAATTACTTTACAGTGACTTTAAAAGGATATCAGCAAAAAGGGAAAACTCCACCTGTTAGCTTATGCTACCTTTTATATCCCTTTTTTTTCCTCCTTGTCGGCCCAGTTTCCTCCTCTCTCCATCCTTAGGGATGCCACACTGGTGTCTTTAAAAGTAAGCCCACCTTTTATTCTCATTCTTCAAACATGGAGGACACCATCTCTGCTCGCCTCTCACCAATCTGCTCTGCCCATCTGCCTAGCTCCACTGAAGAACCCAGGAGTCACGGCCACCATCTTGGAGTAACACTGGGTGAAACTACCCCAAGCATGAGTTAGGGAACCTGAGGGCTTGCTGAGGCACCAGAACACATGCCATACCCCAAACAACTGGCAGTTCTGCTCTGAGCACTACCCTCACTGAGATGCCAAGCAATCAGAAGAAGGATGATTATATGAATGCCTTTAGGGGTGTATGTGCAAGTTTCTGCACATGTGGGAATTTGATGTATATATGATGGATATGCTTTCCATTCAGGAATCAGAACATCTGTCTTGCAGTGTGGTTGAATATGGACCTGCAGGGGAGAACAGGGAGCAACACTGACAACAATCTACTGTATGTATCACAATATTCAGTTTGTACCACAGAAAAACACTATGAACAAAGTGATATAAACAAACACCCCAATATTTCTTCACCATTTAAAAAATGTCAGAGGAGGTAAATTCCCCAGCACTATGGATACTGTCACACTGGGACCCAATGAGCGTGCTCTTACCCTAAGGTGTTCTTGTACCCAAAATGTTCTCATTTAGCAGCACATACTTTGGTCCACAGATGCAGAAGGTGATGGCCGCGGAATGCTGAACAAAGGTTGTACGGTGTGAAGCCCCATCCATGGCAAAGTGTAAGAAAGGAAAATATAATATGCACAATATTCTCAGCAGTACTTGGTGGGAGCTGTGTTCAGCATAATCATATAACATCCCACAGGGAGAACTAGTCTTCAGTCAAAAGCAACATGCAACCAAATGACACAAAGAAATTTAAAAATAACAAAAACTCAGAACCCAGGTGTTACAGGATGACAACAAAGAACCCCTAAACTACAGCAGTATTGTGAACCAGACATAACATGGCAGAACAGAATCTGATACCACACACCTTCCTCTCTTTTCCAAGGCAATATCTGTATAAATCCCAAAAGGACCACATTATAACCCAGCCACCTTAGCAGCGAAAGACCAGTGTCATACTCCACAAGAACAGAGAGCATATCTACATATAACCTGGGTCTGACAGCTCGTCTCATCAGTCTCCTTTTTGAAGCTCTCTATTCTCCTTTCAGTGTCCTCCAACCCTGCCACACTCGCACCTCCACTATAGCAATGCGTTGTTCATTTCGCATTGGATCATTCTCCAGTATGACGGCATTACCCAACATTTCTACTTCTTTGAAAATATAATATACCCTTATGTTTGTCTTTTCTCTTTTTTTGAATTAAGGTTTTTATTTTGGTAAGTGCAAAGTACAATAAGAGAGTAAGAATACAAGAAACGGAAAAGCGGAAAAGCAAAACATAAATTAGGGCTAAGAGGACAAAAAGATGGCAAGCAATGTAGCAAGACTGCCAGCAATTACAGATTATAACACAGCGGGTACTCAGTTCAATGGGACATAGTTGCAAGGGGACACTAGGTTCAGAGGATTATGTGTCTCTGTGGCCAGCAGGAGGTAGGTCAGCTAGAGGGGGCGCCCTGGCTAGGAGGCGGGAGACCAGCTGTCTAAAGGTGGTTTCATACTCCGGGGAGACCCCTCACGTGTTTGAGGGCCAGGGGTATTTTGAATACCAGCTGAGTCCACGTGAGAGGTAAGATAAGAGATGAAGGGGCCAGATATCCACCGGGCAGGATCCCTGGGTACCGATTTCCATACCTGCCAACTCACACGGTGCCATAATGAGACACACGATATCGGCTCCCATCACACAGTCTCTCGGCGAGGAGCGGATATCACACGGTGGCAGGGAAAACTAGTTGAAAACTACTGTAAATAGTGGTTTTCCAGCTCGTGTTCCGAGGCTTTGAACTGCTGACGTCCATTAAGGGGTGTGAAAACCCCCCAGGACATCGGCACCAGCCTCAGCAAGCTTTTCTTTTTTGAGGGGGAGGAAGGGGCTTGGGGGCGGGGTGGAGTTCAAAAGTGACATGTAGGTACCTCTGGCACGAGGGCCCCACCTTACACGGTGAGTCTGTTCTTCAAGTTGGCAGGTATGGATTTCCAGTATGCAGTGAGTTGTTCCTGACAGTAAGTCACATCACATATCCAGCTGTCTATTCAGGGTGCAGCGCGCCACCCCCAGTGTATCGCAATTCTGTGTTTTGCTAGAAGTAGCAGCATTGCTGTCAGGGGTCTGACTCAGCTGGGAACGTCCTTACCATAGCCCAAGATGGCTATCAATGGGGACCTCTGAGGGCATTAATCAGTGATCGAGGCAATGGCTTCGTAAACAGAGGTCTAAAAGCAGGCCACTGCGGGGCACTCCCACGCCAGGTGGAGAAATGTGGCATTGTCTCGTCCACATCTTCGACAGCGTGCATCAATCGAGAGGCCCATGCAATGCATCTCAGCAGGGGTGCAACACATTTTGTGAAGGAATGTAATGTGAAACAGGTGCTTGGCTGGCAGTGGGTGGCAGAAATAATTTGATGAAGGCGAGCCTTTCCAGGGTTCATGGTTTGAGTAGACTAATGATGGTATCCACCACGGATGCAAAATTGGGCTATGTGTAACATTGACATAAAAGATGGGATGTTTCAAGAGGAAAAGTGGAACTAAAACCTGAAATTGGATGATGTTCTGAGTTGCATTCAGTAGGAAAGGCCCTGGAATATTCTTTGTTGTGGTGAATTGGTGCAAATAGATCACATTTCAATGCTGCAAGATGTAGTTGGTGGAGTTAGCTCAAGAATGCCATCTTGGTTTATCCAGAACAAAACAGATTATGAGTCATGATGCTAGGTGGCCGTTACTCGTGAGGTAGACAGAGTAGTTAGAGGCTATCTTTAATGTGTGGAGTGTGATGAGAACTTAAAAATAATAGTGTCGCTGAGGATGCTGCTAGAGGTACCTGAGGGTCTGTAGGAATGCACATGTGATAGGACCGAGACATTTTCATTTACCTTGATGTATCACCTTTTAAGATGGCTGGAGGAGTATTTCCTAATTTGTGTCACCACAAACACAGTAAGCAGTGGCGTAACAAAGGCCCCTGCAGCCCCCGCAGTGCGGGAGGGGGCCTGAGCTCCAGGGGGCCCCCTCAGCACAGTAATCTTGGCTGAGAGCTCCTGATTGAGTCCAGAGGGGGGCCCTCCATGTACTTTGCAGGGGGGGCTCAAGTTTCGTTATGCCACTGACAGTAAGAAAATGTATGGAGGAGATTTATGAAATGAAGGGTTATGCATTTATGCTGATGCTGGACCATGATGCATGAATAATGATGAAAAATGGTAGAATGCTTAAGACCACAACTGTATACCACCCAGAAGCTAATGGGACGGTGGAACAATTCAACATTATCATTCTGCAGTGTTTGGCTGTAAGGATTGGAAGAGACTGGGTGCATGAGATAAGAAATATGGTAGTAAGGTACTGTGTGACATCACTTTCCACTAGGGGGGAATTGCTATGTTAGATTTAGAGAGCATGGAAGCCAAACTCATGGGTATGCCCTCGCTGAAGAGAGTATGGAGGGATGTGGTGGGTGACTATTAACTCAGGGTACATATCCCCCATAATACGCAAAGTTATTCACTTTGGCAGAGTCACCGGTATTCATATAAACTGGTCCTTGTCCGTTCTTTTTCCTCTCACCATTGTCATGGACAGTTTCACTCCTGCCACAATAGATGAACCAGTTCGCTATCTGGGTATATAGCTCAGTAGAGATATTGATGAAATATGGAGAACCAACTACGGCACGCTGATGACATGGCTGGAGGAATGAGTGCCAGTTTGGACTCACTTGCCACTTTCTATGGCAGGAAGAATTGCCATTGCAAGATGCTCATCCTCCCAAAATTCCTATACTTGTTCATTAATATTCCTATACCCCTTCTGACCCATTTCATCCGGAAGCTGTGCACACATCTCGTCGCATTGGCCTGTGCCAGCAAGAAACTGAGGGTGACCCTCCCTTTTGAGCAGGGTGGCCTTTACGCCACAGATATGGAACTTTATTACTACTGTGCACAAGTGCAATTTGTGAATTACTGGATACACCCACCTCCTTTCCAGCCATATTTGGCATTCGAGGCAGATAGAACAGCCTCCTGCCCATTGACTACCGCGATCTGTATGCCTGCCCACAACACTCAAGAACTGAAAAAAACACCATAACTTGCACGACTTGAGGGTGGGACAGATTGCATCTCCGTGCCCACTTAAATAACTTATACTCGCGCAACATTCACCTGAGCAGTCACCCACAACTCTCAGCGGCTACTGACGATGGAGTATGCCGCCAATTGGCCCGTCTGCGGTTCCTCACACTAGGAGATTTATACCCAGAGGGGCAATTTCTTACAGTGCAACACATACTTGAACTTCCACAGCATACCCCTCTTGAAGTTTTAACATATTTCAGATTCCATGCGGCACGCCGTACCCTACACGACACGTTCCCCGCAGCCGTCCCCTTTATTTCATGCGCTAGACATCTTCTTGACTAGCCCATCTTCTCGAAAAGTGATCACATTCTTATACAACTATGTAGGACAAGTCGCCCATATGCACCCCCAGGGCCTACCTCAGCTGGGAAGCCAATAACGACACACATTCAGGTGAACTTGCCTTTGCAGGCATTCCCTTGCTCAATCTGTTGGCTGGGAGTTCTGCCCACCCACTGCCATATACAATTTTGACCTCTCATGGTCAATGTACTAGCCTTTCACAAGCAATAAATAGGATGCCATCATAAAAAACAGATCTTCATCCAATATTCCAAACAATATGCCCATAATCCTCGGAAAACCCACAGCTGCCTTCAGTAGGCTGAATGGCATTGTGGGGAAATGACACACACCATGTGGAGTGATGAACACTCTCATATCAATTTGTACAGCCTGATTTCCTTCGAAGCCTGTCTACCAACTACAATAGCAGGAACCAATTCAGTACCTTCAACTGGTTGGGTCACTCGCCTGACACACCGAGATATCAGTTCTTCCAAGATGGCTTATCTTAATGACACACGAAAATATCCCAGTTTGCTGACAATGGGTACTGCATTTAAAAACAAAACTCTTATAACGGAACCACTTACCACAACTTATCTTACCTCCGAATACCCCAGGAACATGGCTATCTCTTTTGTTACCTTCCGATCTTGTAGGATCCTGAGCCGCCCATCTCCTCTAAGGATTGCTACCTTCGGAAACAGAGAAATGGGTTGGCCCACAACTGCTGACCTGGTGCGTTGTATGTGTGACCAATATGCCCGGATTACTGGGCATTCCGATACTGGGTGCATGAAATTGCTGAGGGCATCTGAGGTAGTTTGGGGATGTGCTCACACTCATTCTCCATGGCCTTTTCTTCGGTATAATATGTTTTGTGGAAGTAAGTGAACTGTATGAGGTGAAGTCGTGCTGATATGGCTAACTATAGAGATGGCATCTTTGCATCTCCAGTCAGCATCATCGCATCAAGGTCTCAACGGAGCAGAGCATTATGCGGTTGGAGGCATAGACTCCCCAGTGGCTCCAGAGATAACTTCGCCTTCAACAGATTAAACTCTGGAAGACTCGCCAAGTTAGATTCCAGAGCATGTCTTGATTGTGGGAACCAAAAGAATTGAGATCTGTGAATTGAGAACCCTGCTCTCAAGCACTTGAGTAATTTCATGCAATTTTCTTCCCAGACATCACCCAGTTTGGAGATTCTGATGCAGTCCCAGACCCTAAAGCCTTCCAGCTGTGCTGAATGAGCCAGGTAGCTGCCCTGTAAAGTAGGGTTTCACCAGTGAGCCTACCTGTTCCTTTCAAGGCCTTATACCAAACTTGGAAATTGATTTCCGTGATGGTGGGGAGTGAACTTGGCACTGAAGCACCATATAGAAGGCCCGGCACAAAAGAGGTTTTTAATGAACTCAGTTCCAGCTATTGTGCCAGACGTCTCAGCCACCAGATAGTCAATCATTAATGTCAACACGTTGAGCCACCCAATAATAAAACTGCATACCTGTTACACCCAATCCACCATCATATGTCACCTGTATGCATTTGGCAAAGATTGTTTCCCTGCCCACAGGAAGTGACGGATTGGCAAGCATACTAGCGTAAGGAAAAAAACTGGCTGGGATTTCTTATGTGCAGTTTTGGAATATGTAAAGCATCCTCGGCAGCGGAAACATTTTCAATAGCCAATAAAGCTGTTCTGCCCAATATAGTGAAAAGGCGTCCTCCTGAGCCCGGCAGGTCACAGAACCGTTGCGGATCCCGTGAAATATGAATGCCGTTCTATTTGAAACTGATTGGCTGAACCTGCAGCACAGATTGCCAATCCGCTGCCCGGGATCCACACCACACAGACGCAATAAATGGTTTGTCCCAGATAACCTACAAGCCAAGAATTTCCATTAACCACAGCCATTTTCGCAAAACTACCTTTTATTATCTCACAGTTGGCACATAGCTTTCACAGCGGGACATGATGCAGCATATACCGAATGCTATGAGCTCCTGCTTCTGTAAAAACACTTTAAATCTAGGAGTGGTTCTAAGAATTCTGGGAATTAGAGGCCCACCATTTTGTTTTTGATGACCTGTATTTTTTTTAACACCGCTATTCACAGAATCTTGCTTTAAAACGGTCACAAACTTCATTGTATGGTCTACCTCTTTCTCAACGGCAGTTAATTACTTTGTTCAACCATACTTTCCTGATTAGGATAAACCTACATTTCTACATTAATTGGTTTCTGATTCGGTCATCAAACTTGATTTCCAAAATTTCTGGTTTTTCCCAAGTCAGGAATTTCTGTTCAAAGCCCATTTCTGTGTTTCGAAAATCTTGAATGATACCTTTACGAAAACAGAGGGTTCTTGTTCAAAGTAAACATTGAGGGGCAGATTTACAAGCCCTTGCGCCACTTTTGCGTCACTTTTCCCATATTAAAAGTGACGCAAAAGTGGCGCAAGGGGCTTGTAAATCTGCCCCAGAGTTTCCTTAAAGGCACCTCATACCTACTCAGCGGCTCCCCCAGGGGTTAGGAGACACCACATTTCTGGTGGGGGACAAGGACACCTTTTGAACTTTCGAGTGACACTATTCTAATCGCCCATTGTCTGAAAGCCCTACATGCCGTTAAACAAATACAATTGCTTAGTTTTGTAGTGAAAGATTGATAAAGGCAGGCATGTAGTCCCAGTTTACAAATATGCTTTAATTAGTATTTACATTCACAAAGTAATTAGACCTAATGTGAAAAAACATGTTACATCTTCATGCACCAAGCAAACAAAGGTGGGAAGAAAAAAAGGAAGAATAAACTGAATGGTCTTCGCTGCATTCCTAAACCTCAAAATGCAATTGGACTAATAATGGAGTGTATTGGAGACAGGCTGCAGGCACACACAGCTGTAAGAGCAGAGAAATGTCCGCTTTCTAAAAGTGGCATATCTAAAAAAAAAATAGTAATGTGAAATCCAACCTTACCAGTAAAGAGGATTTATCATTGCCATTCCAAAGATATAAAATATGACACAGCTTCTCCTTTCTACCCAGGAATTACAGCTTAAAAGAGTGTATTAAGGAATTCCCAATGTTAATCTATGAGAGCAGTAGGCCTCACGGTAGTGGAAAAAGAATGTAGGTGTTTGAGGCTATGAGGTGCTGCAGGAGTGTCGAATGTGAGACCGGGTCAAAAGCCGTGGATAGATCAAGGAGGATCAGTGCCATCTGCTTCCCTTCAGCTACAGTTAGCCTAATTGTATCTGAGACCTCTAACAGTGTGGTCTCGGTGTTGAAACCTGGGCGGAAGCCCGACTGGGTAGCATGAAGAAGCGCATTTTGTTCCCAAAAAGCAGAGAGCTGCTTGTTTATGAGCTTCTCTAAAATCTTGGTAAAGGATGGCAGCAGAGAAATGGGATGGAAATTGGCAAGATTGGTTTTGTTTAAAAGAGGAATCAACTTGGCCTGCTTTGAACCACTGGGCACTGTAGCCAAACAAACTGACTGATTTAGAAGTTGGTTAAGAACAGGGTTGATGGCCATACAATTGGCGGCAAGAATGTGACGAGGACGGGATCACCTGGCGATCCTGATTGTGAGGCACTCAAGGCCTGAGCGGACTCCTAAAGTGAAATCAAGGCAAATTCCTGTATCAATTAGCCATGAGAGTGCATGGTTTCTACCTGCAGTGCCGCATGGTCGCTAAACCTCATCAAGGCGGTGTCTGTGAGATGTAAAGAATCCACAATGGTTTGGATTTTAGTGTAACAGAAGTTAGACAATTGGGTACACAAATTAAGAGAAGGTTTTAACGGCTGAAGCAAGGCTTCTGGATGCATAAACGTTTTGACAATTTTAAATATCTCCTCAGACTTGTTTTGAGACATGTCAATCTGATCTGTAAAAAAGTAAGATTGGGCTTTCTTAATTGTACGATGGTAGATATTTAGAGCCTTCTTGTAGAGCACTTTGTCATTACAAATGTAATGACGCCTCCAATCAGTTTCCATTTTCTTGCAGTGCTTACAAAGCACTTTAAGCTCCTCACTAACCCAAGGGGCTGACTGTCTTTCTCCTGAGGAATTAACATTTCTTTGTTTAATAGGTAGGATGTGGTTAGCCGACCGACTGACATCGACCTCCATGTCCTCCGTCATAGGTGGAGAGTGCTTGCTCAAGGCAAGACTAAACTCCATAGAAGAGACAGTGGCCCAATTATGATGCGGTAGAGAACAGCGAAACCCGCATCCTTGAGGGACGAGGTCCAGTGACCAATGGAAATGAATGAGAGCATGGTTGGACCAAGTCTGGGGACTAATGTCAAGTACCGAAACTTGAGGGTTAGAAAAAATAGTGTCTAAGGTATGACCCGCGATGTGAGTGGGTTGAGTCACAAACTACGACATTTCCCAAGATGACATATGCTCCAAAAGAAGTTGACCATGCGGGTCAGAAGATGCGTCCACATGTATATCAAGGTCCCCTAGAACCGTGAAATTCAAGAATTTCAACATATACTATGAAAGAAACTCGTCCAGGTAAGACAGAAACCCCACTGCATGTCCAGGGGGTGAGGGGCAATAGATCAGCAAGCCAGCCAGGATTTTATTAGTGGACAAAGAAATGCAGAAGCCCATAGACATAGACATTGCCGACTTCCCATCAATCTCACCCACTGTTTCATCGCTCATCATCACGTTTGATTCCTCCATATAAACCAAATATTTAAAGTGGCAAACTATTACCTCTGGGTCCTGAAAAGATTAAGCCATTCTTGTCTATTTTCTACTAAAAATACTGTCATGACTGAACTTCGGCCACACCGTCTTGTGGGCATCTCGCAACCCTGCCTATTGCCACTGAAAACTGTCCTACATGCCAAACTAGATGTATGAAGCTGACCAGTCTGCTGCTCCTGACGTCCTACGGGCTTCTCGAAGCCCAGCAACACAGGTCATGGTCTTGCAGCTCCCTAGAGGCCTGACTTGTCTTCTCTGGAATCTTGAGGACAGTATCCCTCGTCAGAGCCGCTGGGATCAAACCACTGTGCACAGCATCGACTTGCCGTTGCCAAGGCTTGTTGGCTCTGCACTTCAGAGATCTTTGGGCTATAAGACGCTCCATCTTTCAGCACCTTATGCCTCAAAGATCAGCGCCCTCACTGCATCCTCTGCACCGTGGGCCTCCATCTTTTGTGAGCTGCCTGAGGTCCTCTTGCGACTCCTGTCCCTTCAGCCTGTGGGTCCTCTCAAGGGTCTTCCTTTGCTTCAGTGGGCTCCCCTGCTTGCTCGGGCCTGCTCTGACTCTTCTGCACTTGGTGAGTCCCTTGGACCTTGCTGGTACCAACATTTGCATCTTTTCGCTTTCCACGCCAGTTGGGGCTACCAAGGTTTGTTGGTGCTCCTGCCAGACACCAACCACCTGGACACGGACACCCAAAGTGGGACAGCTCATGCACAGCTTCTGGTCTTCTCAGCGTCGCCTAGTCCTCACAGCTGCAGTGACAAGGTCACTGTCTTCACTCCTGAACCTCCCAAAATCGGTGGGGTGCTTCTGTGCCTCCTGGTCACTTCCGAGCGGCATAGCCTCTGTCCCCTCTGTTTGCAGGTTCTCCTCTTCAATAACCCACTCTTGGATTGGACTAGACTCCTTCACAGGTTTCTCCAGAGGCATCTTCTTTGAAGTCTTCCATTGTCATTAACCTCAGGTTCCGACGTCACTTCACCCCTATGCACCCGGCTTCCCTGGTGCAGGTAACCTGGCTCCTCGGGCATCCACGGGTAGGGTGGCTCTCCAACCTCCAGTCTTCCAAAGGGTTTCTTTGGTGTCCTCTGGGAAAAGTCTTTCTTTAAAACTGCAACCACAACTTCTCCATTGATTTCCACTGGGGACATGGCTGTGTTTCCACGCTGCACACAGCCTCCATAGGGTTCCTGGGTACTTACCTTGGGTGCTTCCTTGTGTCACTGGCTCCTCTCAGTCTTCTAATCCAATTCCCGTTCTCCTTTGCAGTTCGCATTCCACTTTCTTAGTATATAGTTTGGTGTCCCCCTGGAGACCAGTGTATATTTGTGCTACTTACCTGATTATTTTGAAGTATTCTTGTGTGTATTGTTGATATCTCTGTCTGGGTAGGAGATATACCAATGTGTTTGTGATTGTGTTGAGTAATAAATAGACTTATTTTGATAAAACACTGTGTTGTTCTTTTTCATTTAATCTACACTGTCAATTAAATGTGGTAAAACAAGCTGCTTTACACTCCTTCAAAATAAGCCTTAAGGCTGCTCTCCACAGCTACCACTTTGAGAGATTTCTATGGTTATCAAAGACCACTAAAATCACATTAAGGGTTGCCTGGATTAGTGCAAGGTGCATCACTCCTGAGAGTTTGCACCATGTACTAAGCCAGCCTCCTACAACCACCAACACCAGTTCTCCATTATACTTCTCCCACCAGGGCACAAGTCCTAAAAAACAGAAGTGGGGCATTAACCAAGTTAAGCAGAATGTAAGTGACATGACAGTGCATGACATTGCATGTGACATCGCAACCAATGACCTCACAGGAAGTGATATCACAGAAAATGACATCAGATTCTAAGACCTCACATATGTTAAGCAGTTCTATCATGAGTACATTGGAGCGCATTACAATATTTAACAAATTAGATTTTGCATTGGAGTTGTGCCAAAAAAGTGATGCAACCCCGGCGCAAGATCTAGGCCTCCACTTATTTATTAAAACTCTGCCAGAAAGAAATTGGCATCAAGGAGAAACGTGGCAGTATATCTGTTCTGCTTACTTGGTTGCAAAGTCTCCATTTTAAAATATCTTATGGGGTAAATGCACCTGCTGCATCGATCTTTAGGTACCCAGTAAATCTCAGGAAATAATAATAATCATAAAATAACTTTGGAGGTTAATGCTCTAGCTGGAGAGACAGGTGTTTTGTCTAGTCCCAGTTTTGAATAAAAGTACCATAGCCGGTTAATATCTCTCCTACAAAGCACATCATGTGACACACAGATGACTAATTTTTTTAATTTTTTATATAGATGGGTAAGTGGGTTACTGCTTTTAACACAGAGATACTTTAGTTACTTGCAGTTCATACATTGTAATCCTTCTAATGTAGCACAATGAACTATTAAGGAAAG
Organism: Calotriton arnoldi; assembly: GCA_963921515.1. Lineage (NCBI taxonomy): Eukaryota > Metazoa > Chordata > Amphibia > Caudata > Salamandridae > Calotriton > Calotriton arnoldi. Next base: position 1,121,479 of record CAWUFW010002763.1, on the reverse strand, counting down.
GACATAGGACTCTTCCTGTAAATTGATTTACACACATATGATTTATTGTCAATGTATAATGTGTATGAGTGGTGTAAAGCGCTCCAACACCCTGGATTGGGTTGAGTAGGGCTATAAACAATCATTTTAAAGATGAAAAGTTGCAACTTCTATGTGTGGTGCACAAGCATCACATATAGAAGTTACAAATCGCCATTTATGATTGTTTATGTGCCGGAAGGGACACCTTCCTGCACATAAACAATCATTCCTACAATGCAGGCACCCTTGCACTATGGTGCAAGGGTGCCTGCGTTGGTGCTAGGCAGTTCAATTTAGCGCCAGTGCAGGGAGAAACGCAGGGCTGCACCGTATTGTTGTAAATACGGTGCAGCCCTTTGTTTCTACAGTGATGGAGCGCAACTTTAATTGTAAATATGCCCCTAAGTGGCATATGTACAAGCTCCCATTGCTACCACAACGTCACTTTTTATGTCGTTGTGGTGGCGATAGGGGCATTGCCTTATTTACAAGGCAGCGTTAAGCCACTTAACATGGCTTAACGCTGCCTTGTAAATAAGGCCCCCTTTCACGCTATGCTAAGCGTAAAAGAGGTGGGAGGTGGGTGCTGCGGTGGGCGTTGCACCGCAACACCCATTGATTTTGACGCTGCCCTCTATTTACAAGGGCAGCGTAAATAGGAGACAGCGCCAAAATTAAGACCAGGGAAAACCTGGTCTTAAGTTGGCAAAACAAGGAGAAATGCATTATTTCTCCTCGTTTTTGCTTTTTCCATGTGTGCTGCCTTATGCAGCACACATGGAAAAAGCAAAATGCTTTGGATTATTTATGTACAGGAAGGTCCCCCTTCCTATACATAAACAATCTTTTAAAAAAATGCCATTTTGTGACTTCCATGTGTGCTGCATTAAGCAGCAAACATAAAAGTGACAAAATGGCTTTTCAGGACTGTTTATGTACAGGAAGGAGGACCTTCCTGTACATAAACAATCTTTGCCCTGCACGCAGACACCCTTGCACTATGGTGCAAGGGTGCCTGTGTTGGCGCTACACTGCTAAGTGTAACGCCAGAGCAGGGGGAAACGCTAGGCTGCACCATATTGTTGTAAATATGGTGCAGACTTGCGTTTCAGAAGTGGCGGAGTGAGGCGTTAAGCCATGACAGATAACGCCTCACTCTGCCACTTCCTTGCACATATACCCCAAAGTCCATAAAGCCTTGCAGCACAACCTATAACAGGTTCTCGAACCTAAAAGCACTCACCCACTTCTAGATAACAGATATACCTCCCCTAACTTCCATACCCCCTACCCTTCCCCCCCCCCCACCCCAAGTCCTATCTCACATTAGGGTCATTTCACTGTTAAGGTGATGCACCATTATGATATACACCCTAAGGTTCTTTGTAATGTGGGCCCCCTAGACCCGCAGCGTTTTTTCTCTTACCTGTAACTTGTATCTCGTATCATCAACTCGAACACCTCGTATATCCAATTGTCATTGAGATAGTAGCAACAAGTGTATGTAAATCATGAGGGCTTCACAGTGTAATTTGTATATCATGTGCTTGGTATTACCGACTCATTTGCACAACCCTTGTTTGTATCACAATGACATCCGATGTTATGCCTGTTTTCTTTCTTAAAAAAATTAAATATTTTGAAATTTAAATAAATAAATAAATAATAGATGTCACAATGAAGACAGACACCCTTAGCCCTGGGGGGCACCGGCTCTGAAACAGGGTGTAATGAAAGAGAATGAGCTTCAGGCCCCAGCAACACAAGACAACCTACGTCAAGCAACCACAGGGAGCAACCATGCAGAACGTGGATGGACCAACAGTCAAATGCGAGCCTTCTGCGGTAGTCACGGCCGGAGATCAGCGAGCACCGAAGAGTGTAAGCTGAATTCAGACTACTCGCTGGTGGAGCAGATACCTTAAGAAACGGCGGCCTCCTGCAATATTTGAAACCCGTTTCATGCTGGGGCTGCTGGAGATGCACAACAGTAGACAAATGAGGGTTCAGCCTCAACTGAACCAGTGGCCATGCAGGCAGGCAGCGGAATTCAGATGCTGATGAAGACACTTGCTGCAGGGCACGGTCCACCGAGTGACATGCTGCAGGTTGTTCTGGCAGTGTAGTGCGCAGGAACTTGTTGCAACTTGTAGTAAGCACAAGGCGCTCGGTAGCAGCTAGCTGGAACTTTATCTGGCATCTTCATCTAATACACTCCACAAGAAAGAGAGCCTGCTCTTTTCAGCAACAGGTCACCAATATACAAAATGAAATCTAGAAATAACAGAAACTCAGAACACACAAGAGCCATAGACGACAACCCAGGACTCCGCGACAGCGGCAGCAGCGTGGTGGAAGAGGTTAGAATGAGACTTGCTTGGACTGTTCTCTGCAGGACAAAACCGCCCAGAATGGCTGGTCACTGGCTGCTGCTGATGGTGAGTCTGTCTGGGCACCGGTCAGGGAAAGCATGACCTCTGGGCAGCTATCAGGCTAGAAAGCAACACAATGAAAAAGGTGACACCCGCAACTTGGGGCAGCAAGACTGCAAGCAGGATTCCTGCAGCAAATAGGAATCCAAGGATTAAAGCACAAGAGTCAAAAACATGGTAACAGTTTCCCTCTGGGCCCTGACTGGAGCGCAGCAGGAATTCGGTAAGATGTTACAGTCTCTGATGCTGTGCCCTGATGGAGGCTGAGACTACAGGGCAGCATGCACAGCAGCGCATGCTGGCTGGAGAAACGCTCGTCTCAGAGTTCCACAACACAAGGAGGCATATTATGGGTTGCCCCCTCTCAGTCTTGAGAGAACGCGGGTCCAATCTCCTTCGTACTCCTCAACATGCAGCAGATCTCTAGTGGAGCAATACAGTAAGAACCTTACTCTTTCCATGAAAGTGCAGGAACACAATGAGCCCCTGGCTACTGGACTCATTAGACCTTCCTCCATCCATGATAACGATCAGCAGCCAGTTCGGGGGGCAACGTAGGCTGTCTTGTCCATTGGAGTTGGTGCACTCATCAAAGACTCCTGCCCCTGGGAGCTGATCCTTGGACAAGTGCTCTGGGTTGCTCTTGTGATGTCTGGGGCTGCCTGGCACTAGCAGGCAATAAGGCACACTGGCCTGCGAAACCTTCAATGGATCTGGGCCTCTCCCAGATCAGGGCCTCAGGCAGTTCTACCCAACCTGGCAGGTGACTGGGTCTCATCCTCCACAGATGGCAGCCAGGCCACAGGTGTTGCCTTCACTCTGACGTGTGCATCAACCTGCAGCCTTGTCTGTACTAAAGAGTGCAGATGTGGTGAGAGGTATCAGACCCGGGATCCCACTGACCCGCCTCAGGGTCATGAGCAAACTGGGTGGTGACTGATCGGTTTGTTTTGTCCTAGTGCGTACCATAGGAGACGTGGGAGAGGAATGACATAAGGTCCCGTTCAGTGGTTGAGGTCATTTGCCACTGGTGTCCTCGGGTCTGTCCTTCTGTGACTCTGCAAATGGGGCTAAATACACGCCACGTGACTCAGGGTTTGCAAGGGTAAGCAGTCAAAGGGCTTCACAGGGAGGCTGTGCGGGAACAGAGGCTCAGTCAAGAGCCAGACATTACAACCCAGATCTTATCTTTAGTAAAAGACAGCCCCTTAATATCACAGTCAAATGATATACTACATACAGACATGGAGGTAGAGCTAATGGTATACAATCTCACCTACGGGCTTTTTGTCCATCACTGCACACTCAATGATGCCCTCTTTCTATATCAATAGTGAATTCTCAGAGATATGTACATGTGGGAAGATTAGGTACATGTGTGAGTCCATTATGCCATCAGGATATTGGTAGTTCGTAGGTCAGTTCAAATAATTCTTGAGTCAAAGAATTCACTACGGCAGGATTATCTTTGTGTTTTCAAGACAGTCCCACAGCCTTACGAGTTCAGGCTTCATGTTACCTGGTTAACAAAAGACACAGCTGTTGTGGATATTGCGGCGCGAGTCAGGTGTGTTCATCATGATCTCACCGTCTGCATGGGGGGGTAGGCGGCCTCACTCCTCACTCAGGTATCTAAGGTGACCAGCGCTCAGGCCTGATCAGCACGTGTTCTTCTTCAGCACTTGTGGTATTCGGGCCATGTCAGGTCTTCCACAGCTATTGGACCGTGGATGGTAGCCTCACTCCTGACTTGAGCTGCTGCAGTGATCAGCACTGAAGCTTGATCAGTGCTTGTTTCAGCAGCTCCGGCCTCTGGGCCATGGGGCAGGTCTTCCATGTCGGCAGTGATGCAGCTCCTTGCAGGATACAACAGGCTTTGGGCAGCAGCGTTCCTTCAGAGATACTGCAGGTGAACCAAACAGCACTCAATTATACTGGCTTTAGTTTCTTCACACAGTTCGCCAAATGAACTATGTTCTGGGAGTTAGGATGACCCCTCATGACCTGAGTCAGCTCCAGCTTTGCTCTTGATGTCAGTGAGCTTCTTCTGGGTTCTCCACACACAGGGAACAAGGCTGGGCTTCTCTTCCTGGACAATATCTCTTCCGGCAGAGCCTGGGACTTTCCTTCCCTCTCTGAGCAGACAGGCAAGGTTCCAGGCACCAGGCAAGCATCTCCAGTAAACTGAGCAGACTTCAGGAGATGTTTGCTCACCTCTGGGAGATCGGCTGTCATGCAGGCACCAACACTGATCTCATTGCAGCTCTTCGGTTTCTCACTCCCTTCCATGGAAATGAAACTGGAACAAAGTGTGTGTGTGGGGGGGCTGGGTCTCACTTTTATACTCATTTTCCACACTGGAATATGTCTATGGTCCTGGAACTGGGTTGGGGTGGATCTCTTTCAAATGTCATATTTTGGCTGTAGTTCAGACACAGCTTTTGTGCAAAGTCATGGCTCTCACAGCAGGAGGGATAGCCCAAACCATGAGCTCAATTAAGTGTGAAGACTCTGCGCCTAGCTGTCATCAACCTTCCTTTTTTTTAATGCCTGAAACTGTGGTTTTTTTTATTCCTCTTTTGTAACTATCTCCACTTTAAGATGCAATTGATACAACGGCAGATCCGCAATGGAATGATTTTTGTGACATCATAGGCAGATCCAGCACATTATTGGCATAAATTGTACAATATCTTCACACATACATGTAATTTTGTTTCAGTGATTTCATCCTGAAACATCCACATTATTTTCAGTGTATATCCTTAGACTATTTTTTATTAATTTTGCTGCACACACTAAATTCCAACGAGAAGTAGAGCTCTTTATAGTGAACCTTTTTATTGCACCAGCAGCATTTGATGCTGCACATAAAATAGTGTGGTTTGTGCAAATGACCAAGCACAACTGTACCACATACCCATGTTCCGTTCTGCCTATAGATTTAGGAAAATGTGCTTCAAAATGCACCACTGGAGCCTATGGTATGATAAATGTCTTTGGAAAACCCTCCACATTCAAGCGGGGAATAGTGGGCCTCATTTGCTACACTCACTCAATGATAGGCATTTGTCATAGCCCCTCTGTTTTAGTGAGCTGTCATCAGTGGTCAGTGCCCCACTCTGAAAAGTGTTCAAGCACCACTGGTAGGATCATTTTGTAAAGTTTAGTCTTTAGTGCAGACATAGACTTTGACTTCCCTTCGGATTAGTCCTTTGAAGGCATCCCAAATTGTATTGCTGAGGAGACCAAGCTAATATTAAGCTGGAAATATAATTGTATTTTCAATCTAAGGAGATCTACAAATTTGTTGTTGACCACCCATCCGCCTGGACTATCGGGCGGTTAGAGTCACTGCCATTATCCTACAATGTAGATAGTATTGTTCTGACTGGTGGTAAGGCCTCAAATCGCTCGAGTAGATAAAGGAGGACTCCAGGCTTCCAGAGTGGGAGAGATTCCGATATGGACAGATAAGACACTGGGTGACACACTATTCAATCAAACATGCGGCTGGCAGACCGCTGATGCTGTTCAATGGGGGGTCCTCACTAAATCAGGTGATCAGAGTATCTTATCGGAGATTTACAAGCTCCTACCAGGCAGAATAACAGCATAGAAAATGACAGGGCAGAAAAGATGTTTGAAGGATCTGGGAAGGGCCTTGGATCCTAAGAAATAGAAGACCTGATGCTCAAAGGAGTGGACTATCCTCTTTTTAAAGATACCCTGCTGCAGAGAAACTAGGTATGGTGCATTGCAGCCGAAATTGCTTCATTTCTATTACCACCCAAGTATGAGAATAATATTAGTATAAAATATTCAAGGCTGATGCCCCGAAAATGTGCAGAAATCTCCAGCCTTTAATGCAGTGTCTCATTGTCTGTACCACAAATTAATTGTCTGACACCAGTGAGGCACACCACTGCAGTTTACAAACTCATGCTGTGTATCTATCTTTAGCTATTGTGCTGTACTACAGCATTTCTATGGTGCTTTTCACCCCTTGTTAAGGCCCCAAAGCACTTTTGAGGAGGTCAGCCAAAAATTACTTTATGGCATGAATGGAAGAAGGGTGTTGGTTTACATGACAATTCTTAGTGTTTTCGCTTTGGTGTTTACATGAGGCCTGGAGTGTGTGCTCCAGATTTAGCTGTGTGCCATGTACGGCCACATTACCTGGTTGTTTCAGCAAACAGCCTAGTGGCTGCTACCCTGAAATCGGAATTTTCCTTAGGTCCCCGTCTCTTCTGTCTCAGCGCCGGGACACTCTGTTGAGTAGCTGCACGCTCTATAAGCCCCTTTTAACATAACATTATGCATGTGATTGTAGATATGAGGTTTGTGAGGATACACATCAATCAAAAGTTGTGGCCTGGAGGTCAGTTGGGTCTAGATTTAGACAGAGCCAGGTCTGTATTTCTCTTCTGAATTTTCCGATGGCCGTTATCCTATTTGGGAGTATATTGCATAGCTTGCATGTCGGTAAGGAGAAAAAAACATCCACCAATGAATGTTCTTAAAAGGGGAGAATTATCCGGTAATTCTTCTCTCTCTGATTACTACCTCAACCTTCCTTAAGTAGTAATCAGAGACAGGCAAAGGGGCAGGACCTGACTGGAAATGTCAAATGGTAGTGCTCAGAAAAATCTAATTAGCAATCCCTTGCTATAAGGACCTCATTGAGCGTTTAAGGGTACACCTGTCTCCATCCACCCTTGTTCCAGTTTCTGGATCTCCACGCTTCAGCCACAGGAAGGTAGGCATGCAGAAATGCAGGTAATACACTTCCACTGTCTGGGGAAGCTGTATTCACCCTCTATCTTGTGCCATGCTATACAAGGAACAATCCAAAATGGATCCCACCAGTGACCCAGCACCCATACTCACAGCTCCCATGGAAATTAGCTGCTACAGGTGTCTCCTCCGCTCCCCCCACCCCCTTCCCACCCTTGATGTTACTTAGAAGCAGAACCTTACACACGTGAGGCTGACAGACAAGAAAAAAGATCTGTTCAGGACTTGTAATCCACAAAAAAATGGTATGCTGCCACCAATGCTTCGTTAACAACTCATGGCATTGACAGTAGTCCCATGCCAACAAAAGAGGGCACACTCAGTGCATCCATTCAGGCCACATAACAAGTTCTGTACCTTGGCATTACCAAGGGCAGCTCTAGGAAATTAGCACACACTAGGTTGGTGTGGTAGCTCAGCGCAGGTGTACACGTCTGTATACCATACAGAGGGCATTCCCACCCCAAAATATAATATGGTATGAGTTTTTATACATCTCTTACTATCCTCAATTCACATCTACTTCTTTTGATATGATGGCTTAAGTGTGAGCTCTTGGTAACATTTGTAAACTAGGACTTCTGCAACTTGCACAAACAAAAAATTAAGCCCCCTATTATTGTGACTAGATTATTTCTTCATCCATCGGCATACAGCCCATTTTGTTATCATTTGGGAGTTTTCATCCCTGCCGGCCTTGGAAAAAAAGGTCACCTCTTCTAAACTTTGCACAAAACTTTCAGAAATGTTTAAAATAAAGTTCAAAAGATTATGGGGCATATTAACAACACGTAGCGATAATTATCGCTAAACGCGCTTAGCGCGCTTTTTTCTATCGCTGGATTATATCGCCATGATAGCGCTGTATTACCAACGCTTTGCGCATTGGCGATATAAAATCCAGTGATAGCGGCCAAAAACCCCTTCAACGCGTGAAATCCGGAGATAAATGATCAGCGATAATGGCAGAGCTCGCTGATACTGAAGTGTGGATTTAACTTCACAATCCACCTCCCATAGGACATAATGCTAAGTCTGCTTTTTTGCAGACGTTAAAATCAGGCGATAATGGGGGCTTAGCGCGAGTTCAGGCATCACTTCGCGGGTCCGCTGCCGGCTTGTTAATTTGGCAAAGCCGTGTCAGCGCGTTTTGCAATGCTGTTTTCCTCAGGAACGCCTACTTTGCTTCTAATTAGCGATGCAAGACGAGGCGTTAGGAAAACTGCTGCTAACATGCGCTAATGCATGTTAGCGGCGCATTGTAAATATCGTGAAATTATGATCGCCGCTTTTCCGGCGCTATGCGCCGGTAAAGCGGCGATATGTCCGTTTTTAATATGCCCCCTAATCTTATAAACATTTTGCTATCTTCTTACTTGGGTGGTGAATTCGCTGCCATGAATGTGGCCTACTCAGTTAAAACTCACTACCTCTAAATATATCAACAACTTGATTGTTAAACTCATTCCTTCCTTGACTTTAGTTGTTTCACCAATTTTTGCACATGTTATAACTTGTTAGTTGCAGTCTGCTTACCTCCTGGACATTTTTTACTTCCTACTGCAACCAAGATCCTAGAGAATGTGCTATATGTTTGGGTCTTTTTGCATCCATCATGCTGTATGTTTGACTTTCTGGTTAATTTGTGACCTAATCAATGATGGGAGGCTGTTTTGTTCGGTTTTGTAGTTAGTCAACATGAAGTGGGCGAGCTATGTCGGTGGTGTCACTGCCTAAGTCGCTGACCATACCACTGTATTAGGGTGCCTCAATCAGATTTGGTTGACCTTCATTTCTCACTCTATGTCATCAGGCGGAGTCCTTGTTCACATTCTCTTCTGAACTACATCTTGTCATCTGTGGTATCTAGCTCTACTCACCATGTTCCATGGCTTCCTATTAACGGTGTATGTCGGTGATACCCACATTTGCCTGCAATTGATGGGAGATCAGTGATAACATCAGTAGGTTCCAACTATGTGTGAGGGATTTCAAGGACTGGATTGACAAGTCAGTGGCATAAAAATTAAGTTTGAGAAGATTGAGATTATGTGTGTTGGGGCATGGCCCACCTCTGGTGACCCCTGCTCTGGTCCTCTACTGTGCAAATGTTTGAAGTGAAGGAAGACAGAAATGTGGCTATTAGAATAAACTTAGATCTTTCTCCGCAACTTTAAATCAAGGCAGTAATAAAGACCTTTTTCTTCTTTGCCTTAGCGAAAACTATACTCCTTCAGGTAAGACATCAGCTAAGAAGTCCACTGTTGGAGCTCACTTGAATATAGCAACTCTCTTTACCGGGGACTCCCCCAGTACCTCTTTGTTAGGCTTCAACTAATCCACAATGCTGCAACTTGTCACATTTCTGAGGATTGCTGCTTGACTATCTTACTCTTCTTGTCCACTTTCACTAGCCACCCATATTGTTAGTCCTTCAAAGAGAATATAAACCACCCATTTGCTTGTTCTCACTGCACTGTACCTCTCACTGTTGCATGGTTCAGACGACACAGGCGGATGGGACTTTTTTGGATCTTGTCCCCACACTCCCCTTTGAACTATGACTGACTGCCTCTCATCCTAGTTTCTGGAAGAGGGTGAAGACATGGTTTGAAGCTACAAAACAGTGATCTCAGTGTGCTTCAAAAAGCTATTCCTCATCATCATCAACATGCCTACATTAAGCATTCATTTTAAGGTCTCATTTTAGGCCTTATGCTAAGTGAACATGCTCAACACACACACAAGCTATTTCAACATATATTACCCTGTCCACCAAACTCTAAATCAGGCTCTTTGTGTCTTGATTTAGCACCATAATCAAAATAGGACACGCGTGTGTAAAAGAGGTTTGACATTATCTCCCATTGGGATTTTTGTGTGAGTGGCGCATCTTCTACATGGACCACACAGGATAGGTCCAAGGTGTAAGAGGACGAGGTTAGATCGGCTTTTATAGCATGATGAGATAGTTTGACCCCTTTCCAGCAGACGCAGAGCCACAGGACACTCCTTGGAGTAGCAGTGTGTTATACAAGTTGCTATTCATTCACTTGGTCCTGTGGGTTCATAGATACGCTTTGAGAGCTACTTAGGAGTTTTTAGTGGCTAATGAGTGAGTTTCCATGGTTCGGGCATCATCGTGTAATATAGTGAGGAGGGAGCATTCCAGGTCCTGGGAGACGGAGATACCCAGCATCTTGAAGCAGGCCTGGGTGGGTCTTGCTCGGCCCAGGACCAGGAGAAAGGCAGAAAGTGGGGTGATGGTTGCTGTCAAGGCCTGCTCACCCACATGATGCAGGTACAGAGTGAGGGTGTCATCATCTAGAGGTGCTTTGGGCAAGATGGAGGTCTGGACGTCTTAGGGTTCAAAAGGGGTTACGGCAGCGGCCTTATTGTTGTTAGTGGTGCCGGGAATCTAGGGCAGCTGCAGCTACTGGTTGGCCCAAGCCAGCTCTGACACCAACAGCGGGCTATCTGCAGGGGTTGCTTCACGCCATAAGGCAAAGGCATTGAATAAGAGGTAGTAGGAAGGCGGCAAGGAGGCGGGTATGCCTGAGTGTACTGAGGCCACCACCTCTCCAGTCAGACGGGCCGCGCCTGTGACGTCACAGGCGGATGCGGTGTAGTGGTCTGGCTGGCCTGAGGGAGGCATTAGAGATCGCTTTCTTTGTGTACGGTGCTTCTATTTTTGAGGGGTGAATGGAGGCAGTAATGTAGAGCTTGATGCTGGCGATGGGATTCCGCCTGAAAAAAAAAGGCCTAATGATTAAATTAAGTGTTTTGGCACCTTTGGGCAGTGGATGACAGTGGTGTAGCAGAAGCATCTAATGGCGCAGCCTCAAAAGCTAAACTTAAAGGGAAGAATAGGGTTAGTACAGAGCAATGATAGAGGGTTAAGGACAGTAATGATTATATGAGGAAGCGACTGATTTGGGGTTGAAGGTGCTTTGGGATGGGTGAGGCTGCAGTATTCCAGCATACAGGGATGCACAGTCTAGGAGATCTGTGGCGGGGCAGCGAGTGTGGGTGCCACCCGGCAGGATGATTAGTGGCAGTGAGGGACATTCCGGGGCACCTGCTGGTGCTCAAACTACCAAAGGAAGCTGATTGGGGGACACCAGCGTGTCAAACCCGGTACTGGTGGCTGGAGATGGTTTCCGGATGAGGGCTGAGTTTGGAACAGCTGTCTGGCACCAGCCTGATTAGAGGGGTGATCTGATGCCCCCCCACCCCCACCACCACCCAGCCCCAACGTTGTGGGAGACTTTGGGTTAAGCAAACGAGGAGGCTGGCATGGCGTAACGCTGGGAAGCATATGATGGGGGTGTCTGTGATGGTGGGTGTTTAGGTAAATGAGGACGAAGGTGATAGCTTGGAATTGGATTATGAGGAGGATTTGTGAAAAGGGGAAATACCAAGTAGGGTAAAATGGGGGGTAAAATCACTGCAAGAAAAGAGGAGGTGACTGTTGATGGAAGGTGAAGATAGGGTTGATGAAGTTAACAGAGGAAGGATTATTGGAGTTTTATAGTCAAAGGACATGCATGAGAAAAAGCAGAAGACGTCAGAAATGGAGTATCCTGCAAGATCGAAGAGAGTGCAAGGACAAGGCTGGCGTTCAGGGACAAAGGAGTCGTTGAGACACGGTATGTCGAAATAGTGGACATGGTAGGAACCAATGTTGGGTAAAATAAGTGCAGATGAGATTTGCTGGCGATCTGTAGCAGTGTGGCAGAGTTTGGTGCCCGTTGGGGAAAAGGAGGAGTTAAAGGCAGTTGGGTGCGCTGACAAGGAGATTGGTATGGCGGGAGAGAATGTTGGTCAGACCGGGCAGGTAGGTGAGATGTTGACCCAAGCAATATTGATGAGGTTGCAGGGAGCAGGTAACAACACAAAGAAAAGTGGTTAACAGTCAGTAAATATATAGAGTAAAGAGGATAGTTCAGTGGGAGATGAAGGGAAGAAGGAAGGCGATAAAAAGAAAGTAGGGACCATAGTAGTAGTAGTAAGAATAAGATTATTGGGACACATGTCCATAAAACGTCAAAAATCATAAAACCACTAATACATGCACTAAAATCAATTAGCTCAATCCAAACTTAAAAACCCTGCTTGAAAGATAGTATAAAATGTGCAATTCCCACTGTAACATCGTAAAACCGCATTTTAGACAGTAGAACCATCCCCTCCCACCTGGAAAGAATCTGATATTTAAAAAATAAAGGTCCTAAAAACGTAATACGAGCAATCTTATAAATGTTACAATCCAGCAAGATATTGCATATGGATCATTTTACATAAGGAGGACATGCGTGCACACCGTTTTCGCTACGTGCCTATTTGCACCAGACAGTGCTAGAAAAGACAGGGGTTACACCCCACTCTTATTTTCTACATTTCATTACAAAGCTAAGGGTCTGGAAACTGCGACAAGTAGGGAAATACATCATCCCGGCCTAGTGTTTGCAATGTAGACTTTTTTGAGGGTTTCTTCAGTAGGTGGGTCATATCCTGCATATAACCCACTTTCTGGGCCTATTCCCTGAATGCCTGTTTACTGGGGAAAGGAGACCATCTTTTTATTGAGCCCCATGTGGTATGGAGAGGTTTAAGATCCTGTACCCTGTGGCAAACGTCACTGGTCCACGTCCCTTCACTGGCAAGAATTTCTTCCCAGCATAATTTAGAGATTTTTTGTACGCCATCGTCCTGCACTAGCCTATTTAAAAATGTCAGTGTACAGGAATTGGCCAGTACGCACCAAGGGACCAGGTTTAAATCCATTCCATTCCATTTCCAAGCTTTATTTCGGTCATTATAGACCATAAAAGCAAAAGATAAAATACATACATCACTGAATTTGAGCAATAAAAACATCAGTAAACATTACAAAAAATAACCATATACAGTAAATTGAACAAATTTCATAACAATTAAAAAAATATTACAATTTAAAAAGGGGTTAAAACGATGATTTCATGAATTAATAAGATCAAAGCAGTTGGAAATAGAAAAGGGACATTTAGCATGTGCGGGGGGAGTTTAAAAACTTGCGGCGCCTATGCCACATAGAATTAAGGAAACGGGACACAGCAAAAACAATCGGGGGATGAGTGTCAGTTCTCAAAACTCTAAAGGCCTCCAGACACTGTCTATACCCCAGGTTCCTGCATATTGGTAAGAGCCAATACCTTCTGGCTGCATTATATCCAGGACAAAAGAAGAAAACATGAATGAGTGTCTCTTCTTGGCTGTTACAAGCAGGACATCCAACAGGAGAAGCTTTTGACCATTTGCTTGTAAATGCATGAACCGGCAAGCAACCCAGTCTAAACTGGGCATAGAGTTTCCTTGCCATGAACGGATGAACGGCATCAAGGAAGGCCTCAAATAAATACTGATCTTTAAAATTGAGGAAGTCAGAAGTTAAACGGCCTGGTTTTGTACTCTCTTGAATTTCAATCAATCTAAACAGTCTGTAAGCTTTAATAGTTCGAGCCGCGATATTGTCGGGGACACTTCCTCAGGGTGGGTCCATAGGTTCGGCCGACCTAGTCTGAGGCACAGGTCTTTTATGTGTGCGAACCAGGATAGTTTTCCCACCCCTGGAAGCCCCAAAATCGCCTTGAGTTCAGACTGGAAGGCTGTTAGTTCGGGGGTCGCCCATAGTCTACGCCAGAAAGTCAAGGGTCGCAGTCCAATCTCCTCAACTATGGGTCTAATCCCGAGGTCCATACGTAGGGGGATAAGAGGAGTGCTTGGCGGTAGACCCAAGAGCTGCCTCATAAACTTGTTCTCAGATTTAACCAGTCCACCTACAGGGAGGTGCCCCCAAAGTTCTGCCCCATACATTATAGCACTCCTGATTTGGACTTTATAAATCTCAGTCAGCGGACCCGGTTGTCTAGATGTTAAGTTCCTATATAGTTTTGCTATTCCCCCGGCCATCTGTGCTAACCTTAAGCCTGCCTTTTCTTGCTGCGGGCCCCATCCAAAGGTTTCCGTAAGCGTAACACCCAGGTAGTCAAAGACAGCTACCCTCTCTAGCTGGGTACCATTTAGGGTGGAGTTAGGGCGAGATGTTTTACTGGGATTAAAAACCATATACTTGGTTTTTAATGTATTAATCTAAAGACAGCGTAACACCCAGGTAGTCAAAGACAGCTACCCTCTCTAGCTGGGTACCATTTAGGGTGGGGTTAGGGCGAGATGTTTTACTGGGATTAAAAACCATATACTTGGTTTTTAATGTATTAATCTCTAGCCCCTGTCTTTGCAAAATAAAGAGAAGCTGTCAAGGGTCCTTTGGATGCCCATGGGCGATTTAGATAGTAACAAGGTGTCATCCGCAAACATCATTGCTGGCACCTTGTCACGGGCGAGCTTAGGGGCATCGATGTTGGCTACCTCATTTAATTGATCCACCACAGCGTTAATGAAAAGACAGAACAGTGTGGGGGCCAAAACGCACCCCTGCCTTACACCCCTATTCACTGGGAAGCGTGGAGTCAACTCCCCATATTTCCCGTATCTCACCTGGGCAAAATTTCCAGTGTGCAGTCGCTTGATCAAAGAGAGCAGATAGGGCGGAATGCCCATTTGCTCTAAAACCGCCCAAAGTTTGTCACGAGGTACCAAATCAAAGGCTGATTTAAGATCAACGAAGATCAAATAGAGGCTCCCACCCTCTATTGTCACCGTCTTCCAATATAATAATTGGAGCCTAAAGATTTGGTCAATAGTAGAAATATTTTTACGGAAACCAGCCTGGTACGCACTCAGAATCTCACGCTCGTCCACCCAGGACTGAAGGCGCTCCAGGACAATCCTGGCAAACAGCTTCTGAGTTACGTCAATCAGGCTGATTGGCCTGTAATTAGTGGGCAGGAGGGGAGAGCCCTTCTTGTATACTGGAAAAATGTCTGCCCCTAGCCAGGTATCCGGGATTTTCATGCCGTTTAATATGGCGTTATATATTACACATAGATATGGGCCCCAGATGTTGGGCTGTTCCCGAAATAAATCCCCGGGAATCTTATCTAATCCAGGGGCCTTTCCAAGGGGAAGCTTCCCAATTGCACTCAGCACTTCAATCAGAGTGAACCCTACATCGTCTTCAAGGGAATTCCCCACAACAATTGGCAGAATTCCCTCTATGGGCTCTATGGTGTCCTGAGTGGAATACAACGATTGGAAATGAAGTTTCCAAGGGTCTGCAGCGATGTTCGGCTCAATAGGTGAGTTCTCTGGGGAACTAACTGTACGAACCAGGGTCCAAAACGCCCTCATATCTCTATTAGTGAGAGCCTGTTTGATCGCATCCCATCTTTCAGACTCCCAATCCTTTTTGGCTAACTTTAAACTATCACTATATAAGGCCCTCCTTGTTTTTATCAGAGATCTGTCTTTGGATTTTATGGCATCAATGAGGGCACCCTTTGCCATTCGGCAGGAATTGTTAAACCAAGTGGATTTAGGGGTCCTCTTGCCTTTAGAGTGCATCAGGGGTTAAAGATGTTGGTCAGGCTAGTGGTCAGATCCACATGGATAGCCATAAGTTGAGCGATGGTATCAGGAGAATTAAGGGTCTGGGCAGCCTTCTCCATTGCCAATAAAGGTGGAATAATTAAGGAATACAGGGCAGCAGCCTTGCCTGGTGACTGCTTCAGGGTTTCCCACCTAATTCTCCTTCTGTTATTATCTAATGATAAGTTGGTACCAGAGGAGTTTGCGGGACTATGAAGTTCCGGAAGCTTAAGGTCGAGTACCAAAGCATTATGGTCGCTGTCGTGTCTTGGCCAGACAGCGAAGTCAACTACCCAATGCCATATGCTTGCTTCCACTAGAATATAGTCCAATAAAGATGATTGCCCCGGTCTATTAAAAGTAGGTTTTCCTGGTTGGTCTGACTTAGTACGACCATTGCATGCCCTCAATGCATGAGTTAGTGTTACTGCATTGATCTGTAGTACCAAGGGGTCCAAGCTCTTACCGGAGGAATTTGCGGTTCAGGGATTAACCAAAGGGAATCCTCGGCAGTGAGCGAAGAGTCAGTAGGCAGGGCTAGAGGCTCAAATTGACAATTAAAATCACCTCCTATCACCATCCTAGTATTCGGGGAATTAGCTCAATGAATGTGGTAAGCATGTCTATGGTCTGGGATTCCTGTGCAAAGGTTACCGGGCGGGAATAGATGTTAATAAGTGCAATTTTAATCCTAGCATTGAAAGTGAGGAGGGTACACTGGATATCATCCGATGAGGTGTTCAACTGTTCAACAGTACAGTCCAGATGTGTAGCAACCCACGTGCCTAACCCTCCCGATGGTCTACCTCTACCTCCCATAGTTGCTAGCACATTAAAAGTTGCAAAGCCCCTCATAACAGTGTCCTCTCTAGCCCAGGTCTCCTGGAACATACATACATCATGATTTTGTACAAATTGTATCCAATCAGGATTTTGGTGTTTGTTTTTGATACCAGCAATGTTCCACATCAGCACCCTCAATTTGAGGCCCAAGTTCGAGGTGACATCATGTACAATAGGACCAGAGGGGTTCGGGGTTTGTATAATCCCTGACTCGATCTCGGGATCTGGTACTCCCACTTCCGCTAGGGATCTATTCCTAGCCATAGATGTGATTATAAGTTCAGAGGTAAGAGGGGCTAGATTGTTTAATACATCTAAGGTAGCACCAACGGAGCCTTGTGGTCCCTGGTGAGATTCATGATGGGACTCCCCTGACTCATCTTCAGTCACACCAGCAATACTTTGAGACTGCAACCCAGTGATTTTCGGTTTAGGCTCTCTATTGGCCCCCCTAACCCCTGTCTAGGAGTGGAATCAGATGGAGTTGAAAGTCAATCCACCTCTTCAAGGGCCCCAAACCTGTTTGCTACTGCAACATTATTCTGTATTCTAGAGGATTGGCCAAATGTAGGATGGGGTTGAAACCAGTGTGTTGGAACTCTAGTGCATGGGGTCCAAGGTGGTAGGTGGTTACAGGAATAGAAAAAGTCCAGGGTGTGTGGTTGGATCCCTGTAGGCGGTGCATGAGAGCAGGAGAACTGGTCAGCCAAAATTTGAACTGTCCGGGGATTACTAAAATTAATAACTATACAGTCTCCTTTAATTGGCTTGGGGTTCTTGCCAACCCAACCCACTCTTCGAACTAATAATATCTCACCTGCCCTGTCATAAGGGAACTGTCCATGCCTAGTGAGCCAAAAAAGGCACTTATTCCTCAATTCCAACTGTGTTTCTCTCTGCCCAGAATTTATTTCAGGTACACCAGTTAAAACTATAACATAAGGGAGTGAGGCTGGGGGTAGATCAATTATTGGCATGGCCGAAAGGACTGGGCCTGGGTTCACATTATCTGCTGAGATAGGCGCTTCCCTACCTATCATCTGGTCAAAATGGGCAGGTCTACTTCTACGTGGGCCTTCATTGTTGGGAGCAGGATGGGAACTCGCATTCTGCGTGATAGGACCCCTGGTGCTAGGAGTATCCCTCCTTGCTTGGACATGGTGTATGCCGGGTTCCTCACCAGGAGAATGATCATTTCCCTCTTGTGCGGCGCTGCATGCCCCTGTCTTGGCATCACTCATAAGAGCTGGACATAATGGAGTAGTGGAAGGGCCACCTCTAGCTAGTAGGGGTTGCCCTACTCTATCCATCTGTGAGCTACAGTCTTTCTTCTCCACTAGAGCCGGCAAAATATTAACCAGAGGGTTGTCCTGTACGCACAGGGAAGACATCTGGCCGCTAACTCTATTCCCGAGGTGGAGCGCTAGTTCTTCTTTGACAATGGCTCTCATCTGTACCTCTAATTCCACTATCAGATTCCTCACCCATGAAGGGCAGTCAGGATTTCTATAAGAGTTGGAGGGGGGTTCTACCACACTTCCCTGTCTGACTGGTTCACCCTCACAGGGGCTAATTTCTGGACTAGTCTTTTTATTTAATCCTGTCCCATTGCCCGTTTTTTGCCTGGCGGCTTTAGGTAAAGTAGTATTTGTTCTACCTTTACGGGTTTTTGGTTTTACTGGGGAAGGTTGTAAGGGTGATGGCAAAGTCTCACTTAGTCCGGGTAAGGATTTTAGTGGGCTAAGAATAGGACCCGGACTAGATTGTACAGAAGTTGGTGGCTCAGAGGATTGAAGAAAAATATCTGGGGTTAGGGATAGCCGCCTCTCTGTGAGCTCGATTTCAGTCGAAACTATCCCAATAGCTCTCTGAAGCATCCTATCGATTGAAGTTTGGGGGAGTGGGGCCGGTATTAACACCGGAGGATGATTTTTAGGTACACAGCCACGCTTCCCCATGTCCAGAGCAAAAGGAGAAACAATCATACAACAATACAAAAAGAAGACTCCGCTCCCCTCCCTCAGGCCAGAGACAGGGGGACAGCGGGACACCGCAGCAGGGCAAAAGTGGAACGTGCTCAATGTATTTAGCAGCAGAAGGGCATGTAAACACGGACCAAAAAATGCAAACTACTAAGGCTAACAAGACCTTGCCCCAAAGGACAAAAGTGCAACGTGCTTAATGTATTTGCAGCAAAGAGCATATAAACAAGATACTGACAATAAAGTGCGTTGTACAATGACCCAATTAATATATATAGCAAGTCCCAAAGGGTCCAATCAGCCCACACTGGATTAAAAGGTAATTATTAATGTTACACCCAGTCGACTTGGCCACAGGACATACCAATTTCAAATGTCAATGTGGGGGCAAATATCAGCTGCAAATGCAAGGGCAGTTAAAGATGAAACTCACAGTACCTCTCAGCCGACTCTAATAGAGGGAGAAAACCTGAGCCTTTAAAAATAAGAGGGGTGGCCCTGCCCTGCCTCTTCCTGGCAATGACGGGCAAGGACGGGCCCGCCCTTGGCCCGGGCGCCACCCGCGTGCGTCCCGCGCTGCGGGAGGCCAACGAGCTTCTTATCGCGCCTCCTGGTGCTCCGGATGACGTCGTCAGCAGGCGTCTGCCCACGCCTGCTGGATGATGGAGTGCCCGGGACCTAGTGCCGTTCCCCTCACGGCAGGAGATTCATGCAGATAAGCCGTTCCCCTCACGGCAGAATAATTATGCAGGTAAGCCGTTCCCCTCACGGCTGGTGAAAGCAGGAAAAAGAAAGCCGTTCCCCTCACGGCAAAGGCAGCTGTCCGAAGGCGCGTCCCGCGCTGCGGGAGGCCAACGAGCTTCTTATCGCGCCTCCTGGCGCTCCGGATGACGTCGTCAGCAGGCGTCTGCCCACGCCTGCTGGGAGATAAAGTGCCCGGGACCTAGTGCCGTTCCCCTCACGGCAGAATAATTATGCAGGTAAGCCGTTCCCCTCACGGCTGGTGAAAGCAGGAAAAAGAAAGACGTTCCCCTCACGGCAAAGGCAGCTGTCCGAAGGTTTAAATCTCTCCTTATACCCTGGACAGTAGCACCATGGGGCAAACTTAATAGACCCTTAAGAACTGGAATTTCGACCCTGTCCCAATTGAAGGAAGAGTTGAGCGCAATAATTTCTGCACCATACAGAGCAAGAGGTGTGATTTTTCCTTCACAAGCTTTCATGAGGGGAGCCAAAGACATACATCTGAATAAACTTAGCCAGACACTTGGATTGTAACAGAGCTCTAGATCTTATGCTCCTCATATGGGCATCCTACTGTAAATTCCTAGTAAATCTGAGCCCCAAATATTTATATGAATCCACCACTTCAACTAGTGTTGAGTTCAAACCCAATTGAAATTAGATGTTCTTTTCCCAAACACCATTACCTTCATTTCTCCATATTTATCTTCAGGGGGTTGGATTTACTATAATCATGTAGATAATCTAATTTCCTTTGTACACCCAGAGGAGTATAATCTAGCAAAATTCAATCATCTGCATACAGCAAACTTGGGATATGCACAGCACCCACTTTTGGAGAGAAAGAATTGCATAATTTCAGAACTGAGGGTAAATACACCAGAATTAGACCAAATAAGGTCGGGCCAAAACACACTCATGCCGGAGACCACTACAAATCAGAATCCTCCTGAACAAACGCCCAGAGCTATCAAGCTCAACCTGCGCCCTGTTATTATTATGCAATGCCTGGATCACACACAGACGCTCCTTCCTTGGTATTTTCTAACCAATGAGATTTTCCAACAGTACTCCCCTGTTAATTGTATCGAAGGTGTGCGGAAATCTATAAAACAGCAACACAGCTTTTTATTTACTGCCACATATTTCTTAATAATTGCCCATAATGCAAAACAATGATCCACTGTGGACTGGCCCACGAGAAAACCCCCTTGCTCAATAGGAATGATCTTATTCTCCTGAGCCCATTCCTCAAAATAAACTAATAGGGTTTTTGAAAAACCCTTCTCAGAAACATCTAGGAGGCTTATCAACCTATATTTCGAGGGGAAATTACCATTCTCTTTATCAAAATGGGCTTCACGACTGAGCCTTTCCATGAGGGTGGATAGGACCCTGTTGTAACTATCCAACTAAACAAACAAGCATAGACACTTGCCCACAAGGTGCTGTTTACCTTAATCAACACTGCATGGATATTGTCAGGGACCAGAGGGAGAGATATATGGAAGTGAGAGGCATATGGGAGTATAAATGCCTTTGGCGGTTCACTTATTGGTAATTCCTTACGAAGAAAATTCAGACAGAGGAGTTTATAGTTGTATTTAAGTTGTTGCATAGAGTCTAAGGAGGGAGGGCGGAAGGTTGGAAGGAGTTGGTTTGGAGATCACAAAGGCCTAGTAACATTGAAAAGTGAACTTTGGAATTTCTAACTTATTCTGCCGTATACTGCGAAAAATACTTTGAAAGATCAGTGCCCTACTTCAATATTTGGATGTTATTCGTAAAATGCAGATAAAACTCAGGGGCCTAGTATTGTTCAGGCATAATGAGCTTAGAGCACAACTGGGTGTTTATCCAGACAAGCCCTGAGAAAAAGTAGATAGTCAACTATGGCTTCAGTGGATGGCCCTGACTAGGCTGGCCCCAGCAATTCATATAGCGAGAGGGTTACCTGTGCCTTATTGGCCTTTTCTGGGGCATCCCCCTCAAGGCAGACTGGGAAGTTGAATTAGAGGACAGTTTTTGAGTTCTAACAGGGGGTTGTGCACAAAAGTGTTGTGCAAATTCAAGTAAATGTGGGGCTAAATACCCAGTCACACGATGCTTGGGACAGGTGGCTGAAGGACCATGGGGGCTGGCAAGGGACAAAGGTTAACAGCAAAATGTGGCAAATGGCACCTTTTCTGGTCAATCAGCAGATGGTTTGTGCTTGATTACAATTATATCAAGACAAGGAAGATGCAAAATTCTTGGAATGGGGTTTTTGGAAGGACTTTTCATACTCGGCTCCAGACTCACCAATGAGTAAAGGGACCTATCCATGTTGTCAGACACCTCTGGATCCTATTTGCAACAACTTCAGCACCATACGAGTCGACAAGCCCACCGCAGTCCCCAGGACAGACCACGCCCTTGTCAAGTTCAGCATCCCTGTCCTGGTCCAATGCACATGCACCACTGCCAGACCAGCCTGGCAAAACCAGAAGACAGTCACTGACAATGACTGGAACACCGCTCTCAACACCCACCAACCCGAACACAGCAACAGCCTCCCAAAAGCCATCAAGAATTTCAATCATTGGATCACCTCCTGCCCCAACTCCCTGGCCCCCTCAAACACCGCAATACAACAAGATCCAGACCCCAAATTTGCCACCACCATCAAAAGATCTGGACCATCAAAAAATCTGCTCTGGCAGACCACATCGATGACAGCACCAACAGAAGCACAGGAATTTTTGCCATTATGAAAGACTTGACCTCATCATCGGCCGCCTCCAACTTGACTACCTCCTCACAAGACCTCTGCAACAATCTCTTAACTCTTAAGTAACAAAAACACTGCCATTTACAGCAACTTCAACCTGCAACCGAACCCGACAGACCTCGCCAAACGCCTCCCAATCTTATCCAAAGAACCAATGCTAACCACATGTCCAATCATCACCCCACAAGAAACCGCCGCCAGCATGAAGTCCATACACTCAGGGGCCCCATCAGACCCCTGCCCCCGCCACGCCTACTCCAGAGGACAGCAACCCATCAGCACCATATTCACACCCATTCTGAATGCCTCCACCTCTTCCGCAACCTTCCCAGATACTTGGAAACACCCTGCTGAAGAAACCCTTTACGGACCCTTCAATGCTCGCCAACTACAGACCAAACTCCTTGCTACCATTTGCGTCAAAGTTCTTAGAGAAAACCATCAACAGACACCTTATCAAATACCTCAATGACCACCAACTACTTGACACCATATATCAAGCCCCGGCACTCATAAGACAATATTCAAAGTCAATCACTTATAGTAAAGAAACAATCATGGCATATATGGATAACACGTGTTTCGTCGATCGGGACAAGAGACCCGCGACTTCCTCAGGGCTGGAAAAACATATACAAAACAGAGTATAAGCCCCTACATGTGGGCACAGTTGAAGCATTTAGTACTTATGATGTGCAAGTGGTCCCAAATGTGCACACGTATATCAAACATTATCCTACAGGAATGCAAGACCTGATCCATGTGATCAGTGACTCCACCGCGTAAGTGTCTATTGAAGCAATACAATATCTCACAATGTCTGGTACATAGATCCATAGTGTTGCATAATACCTGACGTGGTGGACAAAACAGAATTAACACCAGAAAGCCGTGGGTCAGGGTGGGAGGGCTGTCTGATGCGGCGGGGGGAAATTGAAAGAGGTATCGAAGGGGGGGGACAAGTGCGCATAATAATTATGTTAATGTTGTGAATGGGTGGTAAATAGTTACTGGGTGTAGGCCCAGGCCTACCTGTATGTATACCGGAATACGTTATGAGCCTGAAAGACGTATAAGAATATTAGGGTCCTGTATACCTATCTTGTATATATACATGAAAAGGAAGGAGGGAGGGCCAATCTAGGCCCAAAACTATGTAAGGGACATACCTTCCGGCTGATTCAAATTCCGTCCCAGCCTAATCACGGCTGGGAAAGTCCAAAGATGTGTAGTTATTTCTGTCCCCAATATATCTGTCAATTCAAAATGAGGATAATCAGAATATTAAAGACCCCAGGTTTATACTTGCAAAAGCCCGCATCCCAAGTGAACGGTCCACCTCTATGGCAGTATAACGTCGTAGCACTCAGTCTGATTTCAGACTCAACCACAGCATGGGAACTGCCCTCATTGCTGCCACGGATGACATCCGCATGACTCTGGACAGAGGAGCCACAGTGACCATCATCCTCCTGGACTTCTACGCAGCATTTGACACAGTCTCCCACCCAATCCTCATCCAATGCCTACACGACACTAGAATCCATTAACAAGCATGCCGATGGATCTGGTCCTTCCTGACTGGAAGGACCCAGTCAGTCAGCCTGGACCCGTACACATCGGATGCCCGCAAACTCATCATCTGCGGAGTTCCACAAGGATCCTTCCTGAGCCCGACCCTCTTCAACGCATACCTGATCCCGCTAGCCAGGATCATCCACTCTCATTATATCAATGTCCTCTTTTACACTGGTGACATGTAACTCATTCTCCCTGTCACAAACAAGACGTCAGTACCCGGATCAATTTCAATGCCTGCATGACTGAAATTGTCCACTTGATGAAGACTAACTTTCTAGAGCTGAACACCAATAAGACCGAGATCATGATCTTCGGGAAGAGCACGTCACTGTAGGATTCCACCTGGTAGCCAACAGAGCTAGGACTGACACCCACCCCCTCCACCCAGGCCAAGAACCTCGGGATCATCAACAGCAAAAATTACATGACCACCCAAGTCAATGCCGTCACTGCCTCATGCTTCCATACCCTGCAGATGCTGAGGAAGATTTTCAAGGCTCCTAATTAGCACCTGGAAAACTGTTACACATGCCCCGGTCACAAGCAAGCTGGACTATGGGGACAACCTCCATGCGAGGATCAACAAAAAACTCCCTAGAAGGCTGTAGACCATTCAGAACTCAGCAGCCAGAATCACTCTCAACCTCCCATGCCACCCTTACCTCACACCACACATGAAGGAGGTCCACTGGCTCCCCATTCACAAACGAGCACAATTCAAACTTCACCCACACTTTCAAAGCACTACATAACACTGACCCAGCATACCTCAACAATTGCATCTGCTTTCACAAACCTTCCAGACATCTCCACTCATCCTGACACCTACTTGTACAAATTCCATGCATGTGGAAAACCAGATCTGGCGACTAAGCTGTCTCCTACATTGTTCCTAAAGCATGGAACGACCTGCTGCTACCCATAAGAACCTCATCATCACTTCATGATTACAGCAAGAAGATGAAGACCTGGATTTTCGAGTAGCCCCACTAGGCCCTAGGTGTGACTAGGCTCATACCTGCTCAGCGCCAGGATACCTTCCCGGGTAATAGTGCCCTCTACAAATCTGCACAACATAACATAACATCACAGGGTAACAAGGTCCCAGAGTAGGGCATTTTGCAACCAACTTGAAATCAGCCAAGGAAAGACTTGATATGGTTAAGGCAAAACTGGAGAAAGAGGTGCATGAAGAAAGGATTACAGGGTCTTTTGATTACTGGCCAATTAAGAAGTTGATTGTGTCACCCTAAGGGGCAGTTCCCAAGAAAGATGCAGGAGAAGTCAGGCTATTTCATCATTTAATTTGGCTGGAGGATGCATCGGTGAATGATTTCAACATGAAGCAGGATGCTGCAGTTCAGTCTGTGTCGGTTATTGTTGCCATTAGGTTGGTTCGCTTGTGTGGTACAGGTGCAGAGTTGGCTAAATGTGACATCAAACTGGGTTTCAGGCTGTTGCTGGTGCATCCGTTGGACTTTTCACTTTTCTAGATAAAGTTTGAAGGTCAGATCATTGTGGATAAAGTTTCCCTTGAACTGTGCAATTTTTGTTGTCTGTTTTAAACATACACATTCAGTTCTTAAGTGGTATTTTTCAGTGTTTTTTGGTAATGAATTGGTGACTCACTACTTGGATGATTTCTTTTTCATAGGAACTAGCGGTTTTGGGCCACCTATGGTGGCAATGTATCAATTTCAAGCAGCTTGCAGGAATGTTAGTCGTTCCTTTAACGGCGAAGAAAATGGAAGGACCTTGTTGTATCTTGACTTCTTTAGGTATAGAATTGGATATAGTGACTATGCAAGCAAGTTTGCGGCAGACAACGTTTGCAGGAATGCTGTTGTTGTTGGTTGAAGCAGTGGAGGCTCATAGAATAGAGTTAATGAAGCTGCAGGCTTTATTGAGCCTCTTGAACTTTGCACTTATATTGGTAAAGGTAGGCAGGATATTTTGTAGAAGGTTGAAATTTGCAACGTCTGGGGCACAAATTCCGCAATACAGTATACGATTTTCTGCAGGTTTGAGGTCCAATCTGCAAGTATGAAGGTATGTTTACAGCATTGTAATGGTGTGACAATGTGGTATTGTGCTGAAGAAATCCTATAGCAGAATCACATCTTTTCTGACACTTCTGCAGCAGGTGGCTTTGGCTCGTTTTGGGAAGGTAGGTGGATTTCGGAGTATTGACCTGACAGGTGGATGAGAGACAAACAGCATCGCTTTTCTTGGATTCTTTCCCCTATTGGTTGCATTTTTTCCGTGGGGCTCGACTCTGGCAGACAGAAAAGTGACGCTCAATGGAGACAATGAAATGTTTGTACCTTTGGTGAACGGGCAGAAGGTTAAGGACATGTGGTTGTTGAAGCTGTTGAGATGTTTCATGCTAGGTTGTTTGCACTACAATATTATTTTTAGGGCCAGACAAGTGTCAACAATAACATAGTGGATAGTTTGTCTTGTTCGCAGTGGCAGAGAGTGGATGCGGAGAAGACAGAGCTACAGCAGAATGTATGATCAGTGGGCAAATAAGAGTGCTGGAGCTAGTTCAAAATTCCGTGGTAAAGTCAATTAGGGCATATCAACAGACCTGGAAAGAGTTCCTGACATGGGGGCGCAGCAGAGTGGCGCATATGTGGGCAAGATGGTGGACTCGAGGGCAGATGTGGTTCATTTTCATGTGACACTGATTGACAAAAACATGTTGGCGGCTATGATTGTGGGCGTATTAGCAAATATTGCCTTTTGTGGCAAATGCTTTGGGATTATGAACCATCCGCTGGAGAATTAGGTAGGATCATTTTGGTGGGATGGGCATGGACGAAAAGGTGGAAGAAATGTCTGCGACATTCTATCACAGCAGAGGTATTGGTAAAAATGATAAGCCATTAACAAGAAGTTTGTGTGTTTGCATTCGAGGTTCCGTTGTTTAACTTGTCTATGGTATAGTTACTTTTGGGGGCATTCAGGGTTTTAAAGTTGTTGGGTACCAGAACGAGGCAGGGCATGCTTTTCAAAGAAGTTTTGCTGAAGAATTGAAAACAGTGGTTATGGCGAAGTCAGTCTAAAACATACTAGAAAAATGGAGGGAGATGGATCATGTTGAAGGAGGTGGCAGATATCCCCCTATGCCCTACAGCAGTGAGCAGGGATTCAGTATTTTCAGGGATCGTAGGAAGGGGAGGTTTTTTTGTCATCAGGATGGGTCCAGATTTTCAGCGCTTCAGTTATTGGGTGTTGTGAGAAAGGGTTTGAGGCCCTTAGTGTTAGTGGCGGAGCAATTTGGTACACATTCCTTTCAGATTTATGCAGCCACAGAAGCTGGGAGTTTGGGATTTTCTACAATGGGTCACTGACATTCAAATTGTTGTGAGAGGTATAAGAAGCCAAATGGTCCGGTGTAGTTTATTATGATGTTATCATGTTTTTTCTTCTTTTTTCCAGGTTAAGTTGCAGGACCGATGTCTTCCATTGTCACTGTTGGGACGGAAAAGTCTTCTGCATGGATGTGCACCCCTGCCCCGAGTGTCCCATTGTACTGATGTCTGGACCCCTAATGCTGATTTTTGTGCCACAGGCGAACAGGCCCATGAGTGTGTGCCATGACATAGGCCTGTCTCACAGATTGTGGTCTTGTTGGACTGGGAGGGATGCCCAAAGTACTGCTCTCAAAGTGGTGCAAAGCTACTGCCTTCACCAAGAGTTAATCAGCACAAGGGCGGTGGTGGCGGCATACTGTGTAGTTATCAGGAGGAGTGTACAGGTCCTTTTTACAAGGAGTGGCGAGGAACCTTCTGTTGTCAAAGGAGCGTGACTGTGTGTGAAGGAAATTAGGGATCAGCGGGCCTGGGCCACATGCACTGAACTCACCTAGAGCAGCCACTGATGCTCCGATGCCCACAGAGTGGGCATGCTCAGGTACTCCAGACCCTCCGAGCCTGCAGGTGCGCGTAAGACTGAATTCGAGCCTGTCTTCCCCGGGGAAACTTGCTGGCTAGAATAAGACATTCGCGCTGGAACACTTTTGATTTTAAGTTTAAATCTGTTTATTGTTTGATAGGCAACAGACAAAACATAGCACAAGCAGGTTTTCATAAAAATGAGCGAGTTCCGCTCCAATCAACGTCATATGAACAAAACAATCCCCCTGCCCCCTCCCCTTCCCTCGCGGCGAGTGACACTTTTGATTGTAGAACAGAGACAGAAGGGACTCTTGAGACTCGCACTACTATTGGGGCATACCCTGGATGTTGCCAATGGGGAATGGGGAATAACCACTATTGCTAAAACGAGGAGGAAGTGGGAGAAAGTGTTTTCACGTTCTTGCAAAATACAGCGTGTGAGGCAATACTAGCAATATGTACTAGGAGAGTATTCCACAGCCTAGCAGCTGCCAAAGAGAATGCCGACACACCCCATTTCGCCTTCCTGACGCGGGGGATCATAACTTTCCTCTGACCAGCTGATCGTAACTGTCTACTAGGACGATACCAATTGAACATGGTTCTCAAATTGTCAGAGCCCTGATGATTTAGGGCCTTAAAGACCAAACACAGGGATTTGAACGACAGTCTTTTCCTCACTGGGAGCAAATGAAGAGCCCTCAGCCTCGCCCTCACTAATTGATGTTTGGGAACTCCCAAAACCAGTTGTGCCGCCACATTCTAAATAATCAGAAGTTTATTCAGGGAATACTGTTTGGCATTCAAATACAGAGCATTACAGTAGTGAAGGCGAGATGTTATGAGCGCAATGACAACTGATACTCTTAGCTCCTCAGGGAGGAAGGGCAAGATCTTTTTCAGATACTTGATGATCCAAAAGCACGAGCTCACAGTACTCTTAACCTGGAGGTCAAATGTTAAGGTGTTGTCAAACAGCACCCCCAGATTTTAGCATAAATCACTGAGTGAACTGAAGAGTCACAGTCGGAAAGATGTCTAGTTTTAATGAAAACTCACAATAAGATATTGAAACACAGCCAGAATTTGCCAATGGTTTCCTGCTCTAACCATTCAAATAATCCTTTCAGTTCTTTGTACATTGTTGCAAAACTATCTAGGGTTGGGTAGAATGTGCGGAAGGCGGAATTTTGGTCACTCCGCGTTACTCTTTAAAGCGGAGTTCCGGCCAAATTTCGTCAATCGCCGCGTGATGAAATGTTTTTCCTGCGAGGCTCATGAAAATATGAGCTGTTGAGCGAGATTTACCACGATTTTCTAACATGAGTGGTCGCTATCAGAGGGCTGCCGTTCGAGTAGATTTGCTGCCACTCGTGTAGATTTTCAACTCAAATGGCAGCAAAATCGACCCAAATGGCCGCGCGCTCTTGTGCAATGTATAGAGCCGTTTGCACTGATTTTTCAGAGCTGTTTGCACTACCGGCGATAAATTGCAGCGCAAGCTGCATATTTTTGGCCCGTTGGCGTAACTCTGCAGAATCTCGCTGAGTTTTTTATGTAACTCCACTCAATTCCACGGAGTGAAACTCCCCGAGTTCCGCCCACCCCTAAAACTAACTAGGAACAGTACTTTAATCGGGAGGACCCTGAATCAAATTGTGAAATGTCAAGAGCTATGTGAAGGCAGTGATAAGTGCAAACAGGGTTTTGAGGTGATTTGAGTGTGTTTTGTTGGCCTATTTAGGTGCAGGGGAGATGGTTTACTCACAGGCATAAGGGGTGATGGGTTTTGATGGTGTTGTTTCTTATATGTCAAAGTGCTTCTCATGGACCGAGAGCAGTGTTAAACCCCTAAGGATTTTATTGCACTTAAACTGGAGTTGGTCAACAAATTATAATGCAAGCTGTACATTAGGCTTTACAATGGAAATAAGACAAATATTAAAATGAAACCATGAAGGTTTATTAAAGGTTTAAATCATTACAGCATTATATCATTACAGAAGTCAAAATAAATGGTTAAAATCAGTTAGTTTGTCATTTAAATAAAGAAATAGCATGAATCTAACACTAAAATACAGGAAAAGATTAAACACTGTGGACACGCTGACTCTGCAGCTATGTTGGGCCACTGGACTCTCATGCCCATAATCCATCTGGTGCCTGAGAAGGTGGAGGAGGAGCCAAGGCACTATTTAAGGTGCTTGTTGCATCCACTGCATGGAATGCGCTGACTATGGAGCTCTGTTGGGCGACTGGACTCTTGTGGTCATAATCCATCTGATGCCTGAGAAGGAGGAGGAGAGGCTAAAGCGACACTTAAGGTGCTAGTTGTATCCAATGCTCGAGACGCACGTGAGTGCCTGGGGGTGCCCTTCTGTGACCGATCAAGACTGGGCCAGGCCACCCTCTTTCACCTACGATTAGATAAAGAGACAGTATGGAGAATTGTAAGTTGGCAGCCCCGCAGCCAATCCCATCCTTTAAATGTTTTTCCCGTGGGTCTACAATTATGTCTTTTTTATCCTCCGCTGTTGGGGCCATTAGTGAAGAAATTAACACTGTTGAGGAAGAGCTTGACCTGCATGTTTCAGGTCCAAATAAAGGCGCTACTCTGGGAACTACTGTTTTATCGAATCCTGGCTTACTCTTGGGCGAGCAGCTGTTTGCTGAAAGATCTGAGGGCTCAGCAAAAGACAAACATTGTGTTCATGTAATGGCAGATGCACATGGGCGCCTTCAGGTGACTCCAGTGACTCACAGCCTCCTGCCAGGAAAAGGAAAATAAAGAGATGCCCTTGCGGAATCTAGCTCCTAAAGCTCTACAGATGACCACAAGGTCACCATTGGAGGGACCTAATGAACGTGATATTGCATTATTTAAATCTCTGAATGATAAACTATATAGTAAAATTGAATTGTTGGTTAAAAATACCTTTGTTGACTATCATGAGAGATTGCAAAAACTGTAGGGGATTTACTTAATAGGTTTTCTTTATCCCCTCTGAGTATTGTTCTTTCTAACAAGAAGTCTGTAATTGCAGGCTTAGCAAATTCTAGGGAGGCCCACGTGCCTAACTCAGTTACCCATAAATCCAGACTTAGAGCGAGGGAGGATTATGCGGGAGGACCTATTGAGGATCCCTCTATTGATCCTGGGTCTACCACTTGGTCTTGCTCTCCAGAAAACACTGGATGACTGACCCAGTGGGTTTTCCTGTTACTTCTAACGAGGGTCCTTTACCTGTAGAACCTAATATATTCAGGAATCATACTTCCAAAGAGGTAGGCCGTCTTTCCCATCTTAATGTGGCCCTAAGATCCAAGCATTTGTCACCCCCCAGTTTGGGTAGAGAGAGGTTCTTCACTACATCCCCACAGTCTTGCTCAGATATGGTTATGAACCTACCCCCCCCAAGGCCACTCCATATATAGTGGTGTTGGGGAACCCCAAAGGCAGAGGTAAAGAAAGGTTTTTATAAGCTAAAAAACAAGGACCTCCACTAGCTTGATGTTGAATGAGTTGCCCAAGGTATTTTTACTTCCTTCCAAGTATTACCTTTGAGTTTCTTCTACAAACCTGTTGTAGCAATTTCAGACCATCATTTTCTTGTTCCATTCCATACACAGAGGATTGCTCCGTTGGAGACTTTTAACCAGCAACACATAATGTGCTTCCGGCCCTGAATACCCAGGACTGTAACAATTGACAGTTTTCCTCTACTGAAGGTTAACCCCCTTGCCCCACGATAATCCCCCTAGTACTCCTAATGATAGCGATAATTTAGATTTGAACTGTATAGACATCTTGAGCAGGATTATTGCTGGCATAATGAACTAGCTACCTGATAAGACTTGGCTTGATTACATTTTTAAGTTTGGTCTGATATGTTTTCACGAAACTTGGGCGTTACAGAATACTTTAACACTGGACGGGTTTAGTTCCTACCACGTTCCATACTCCTCTCCTTCTGACCGAGCCAAAGGTGGCTTAATGATACTTAGGTCGTTTTGAATTAAGGGACCAGGTCAGGAGATTTATACCGGTTCCCCAAATTTTCTCTTTCCAAGGAAGCGCCTGTTGATAATTAATTTTTACAGTGCCAATTCTTCATCTAGGAAAATGGAACACCTCTAGATCTTACACACTTTTATGGAGCGATATAGAAAAAATAGCTTCCTACGTGTCTTCTTTAGTTTAATGGATGATTTTAATGTTCATTTGTGTAGGGCTGTCATTCTGGGGCCGAATGGACCAGTTATGGAACAATATGATTTAATGAACCTGCTTGGCAAAATACACGGCTTTCCGCCTACAACCAATGGCCGGCAGCGAGATCAATGAAGATCGTTACACAGATGGAGCCTACAACCCGGAGGCCAGCCGCATTGAGCAGATAAATTTTATTTGGCATAATTAAAGAACATGTGAAAATGCAGATTTTCCACAGTTTTAATGGGAAGAAAATCATGATTTTATTAAAGGCACAGAGGCTAATATTATGCCATATATATCTTTTATTGCCCCTGACACAGCAGCAACAATCAACAAAGAATTAGAGCATCAACAAAATTCTAGAATCTTTAGAACAAGCAAATATTGTTATAATATGCAGCCATCTTCCTTCTTTTCTTTCTGTGAATAAAACCAAAAATTCCTCTTCATGCTAACTCGATACTCCAATGGAAACTATTAACATTCACTCCTTGAATTCTGCATTGAAGGCATTCTTCTCAACTTTGACCTGGAAATCAAAATCAAACACATCAGATGGGCCGGGCCTCATGGAGGGATAATATTAGCCTCCGTGCCTTTATTAATATCATGATTTTCTTCCCATTAGAACAGTGGAAAATCTGCATTTTATGGCAAGGCCCGGAGGCCAATATTATGCATGTTCATAGCTCAGCCAAAATTTTCTGTATGGTATTTTCCACAGGTTTAAAGTAAAATTTCTTAAAAATTGAATCAGACCAATCCGCTGCTTTCATAATCCCACTCAAACCGGAGCCTGTTAAAAATGCTCTACTAGCCATTGCTCATCTAGCCGAATGCGCTCCAAACACGCTTATATCAATACTTAACATTCTCATCACCTCCTTAACCCACCTTGCCAAAGTAGGAGTTGGCACAGGTCTAAATGGTTTCCTGTGAGAAATCAATAATTGAGAACATCCTGTCACTCTCAACTTCTCAGTCTTTTTCTCATATTCTTTCAAACAATGCACCACACATAAATTGTCATGACCCTCCATACTAGGATAGAAAATGGTCCTAGACATAGTCTTTGTCCTTTTTTGTAACTTGTGAGAAGCTGGCCTGGTATATGATGTCCCCTTATGTAA
Organism: Calotriton arnoldi; assembly: GCA_963921515.1. Taxonomy (NCBI): domain Eukaryota; kingdom Metazoa; phylum Chordata; class Amphibia; order Caudata; family Salamandridae; genus Calotriton; species Calotriton arnoldi. Next base: position 1,088,532 of record CAWUFW010002763.1, on the reverse strand, counting down.
GTGGGCACCTTGCACCAGTCCAGACAACCCTTATGGTGATTTAAGAGGTCTTAGACAACCTTAGAAAGCTCACAAATGTGGTAGCTGTGGAGAGCAGCCTTCAGGCTTAGTCCAGAAGGAGTGTAAAGCAGCTTGTTTTACCAGAATGCAATCTTATAGTATAGATTAAGTGAAAAGAATCACACCAAGTATTTATAAAATATGTATTTATTATTTAATACTCTCTAGTAGGTTCAAATATCTCATACACGGAGATAAACACAATGCACACAATACTTTAGCAAAGAAACACAGTAAATAGCACAAAATACACAGTGGACCCCAGGGGGGGACCAAACCATATACTAAGAAAGTGGTATAAGAACCACGACTCGGGTCAAGACAATGTCGAGAGGACGTAGAAGTGCTGGGGACCCACAGAATCACCCAAGGTAAGTAGATAGAGACCCCACGGAGGGCATGTGCAGTGTGGAAACACGACAGCGTGCTCCGTACAAGTCTACGTGTACGTTGCAGTTGGATTTTTAAAGATTAAGGACCCTTCCCAGAGGACCCTGAAGAAACCCCGTAGAAGACAGAAGGTTGGAGAGCCACCCCACCAGTGAATACCCTAGGACCCATGTTACCTACACCAGGGAAGCCGGGTGCATACATGTGAAGTGGTTTCGGAAACCGCTGTCGAACCCAATGGAGGACTTCAGGAAAGTGCTGCTATTGCAGAAAGAAAAAGTGTCCGGTGGAATCCGAAGGTGGATTCTAGATGAGAGGTACCTGCAAGCAGAGAGGACAGAGTCTATGTCACTCAGGAGTGACGAGGAGACTTGGAAGACAAACGCCCTCCAATGTCGGGTGTTTCAGGATGGATGACGATGACCTTGACTCTGCAGCTGTGAGGACCAGGCGATACTGAGGAGGACCCGGAGCCGTGCACGAGCTGTCCCACGAAGGATATCGAGTGCTGAGGGGTCGGTGTTCGGTGGGAGCACCAACACGCCTTGGCAAATGCAACCCATGCAGGAAGTGAAGAAGGAGCAACGTCCGGACCAGCAAGGTCCAGGGGACTCACCAAGAGCAGGGGAGTCAGGGCAGGCCCCGAGCAATCAGGGGAGCCCAAAAGAAACAAGTGTGATCCTTAAGTGGATCCACAGGCCAGAGGCACTGGAGTCACGAAAGGACCTCAATCAGCTCACCAAAAGATGCAGGCCATGATTCACACGATGCGGTGTGGCTGAAGATTCTGGTCACTGGAGGTACTCGGGGTTGGGGCTACTTGGAGCCCGAAGATCTTCTTGGAAGGAAGCCAACAAGTCTTTGCAACTGCAAGTTGACGCAGTGCACAGGGGTTCGGTTATTACAACCCCCACGTGGGATACTGGCCTCAAACTTGGTGAGAGGGCAGAGCAGGCCTCGGGAGCTGTGGAAAACCACCACCTGTGTTGCAGAACCTTACGGAGTCCAGAGGAGCTCAGGATCAGCAGACCAGGCGACTTAGCTGCGGTGCCTGCGAATGCAGGGGAGTGACTCCTTCACTCCAAGGGAGATTCCTTCAAGTATCTTTGATGCTTCACAGGCCTTGGAAGGTTCCTGTATGATGCACAGGCACAGACGATGCAGCAGACTGGAAGGGAGACGAAGTCAGGCCCAAATAAAGTCCAGAGTGCCCAGACGGTAGAAGAAGAAGTGGTGTCTGATCTGAATCTTATCCCACGACGAATGTAGGGACCTACACCCAGGTAAGCCCTTAAGTACCCTAGGGAAAGGGTTGGGAAGATTCAGGGGACCCTCCCATGGGAGGGTCTGGACGGGGGGAGGTTACTCCCATGTCCTTTGTCCAGTTTCGTGCCAGAGCGGGAGCCAACGGCTCCCAGGACTGGTTTGAACTGGACTATGCACAGGGACACCAAATGTGTCCCTCATGCAGACTGAGTGGCGCTGGCAAGCGCACCCATCCCACCCTAATACACTAAATCCTGTCTGGGAGGTGGTCACACCTCTCTGTGACAGGATGCCTATTGTTCTGCCTTCCCCTGCTCGAGCTTGGCTCAGCAGCAGGAGGGCAGAATCGTGTCTCTGGACGGCAGCAACCATTTTGTGCTGTCCGGGTTGAGAAGCCTGGTACCAGGAACACTGAGAGCCTAACGGAGGGCTCTTCCAGTGCTTGGAATCATACCTCCCACACTGTCTACGGTGTGGGAGGTATGATTCCAACATGTTTGATACCAAACATGACAGGATTCGTTGCAGCCAGTTTCGAGATGGTCATCGCGTAATTAAGCGGTGCCCCTCTATATAGTATATCGCTGCTTCACTGACAACCCGGGAGAATGGACTCTGTAGGCTGCCGGGGGTGTCCTGCTCATGCAGGGGCACCCTCTCACTTAGAACCAAGCACCCTGCCTTCAGGATTGTAAAGGCCTGCTATAGAGGTGACTTATAGGTTTTAAGTGCAGTGACACTAGATAAAGGAAACCTATATCTTTAGTAAGTGGTGCAAGCTCCAACTTACACAGGCTACAATGGCAGGCCTGTAGTTCCATTTTGAATGGTCTCTCATGGGTGGAATAATACATGCTTCAGCCCATGGGAGACTTCTGGGGTACCTATGCACTGGGTACATGGGTACCATATACTAGGGACTTATAAGGGTACCCCAATATCCAATCCAGGGTGTACCTAAGCACTGAACATAACAATTTAGAGAGAAAGCAGGTAGACTGGGGTCCTGATTAGCAGGATTCCAGTCAGACTAGTCAAATACAGCTTAGCACCAGGCAACAAGTGTGGGTAACCATAGAAGCAGATCCTACTTTCCTACATAATTCAAAACACACACCTTCAGGCTGGAAACTTCTAGAAGTTACCTCCAATGCCCTAATATCCGACACTCTTCTAAAAGAAACTAGACAAAGCAAAATCGCCATTTTCCTAGACAACAACTTCAGGGTCAAACTATCATTTTTTATCCAATTTCCTACCTCCCTTAGAACTTGAGAAGCACCCCATAGAGAAGTGTATTTGGCTCTCGGTGGCAATTCCATACGGACACTCTTAATGATCCTCTTCACCAAAACAGGGTGACCAACTGGAATTCCACCCACCAACTCATGCCCTGCCGAAATCGCAGACCTACCAAAATTCACAGAATTATATGCCAGTCCCCTTCTGAACAAACTCGTCAAATAATTCACAACCTCCACTACAGGAGCTGGTTCCTCGCAGCACATCAACTATACCATCTCCGCCATACCGACCTGTATGCCCTAGTTGTACCTGGCGCCCAAGACTCCTTGATAAATTCTTCAGCCTCTCTTGATAAACCACACTCTCCTGAAATCAGCCAACCTATCAGTTTCAACTAGCCTGCTACCACCATCTTGAGATAATTCCCTTGGATATCCAACAGAATTTGAGGGAAACAAGGTAACAACACTGGATCGTCTATCAATAAGTCCATCACATCCGGGAAACTACACTTGAGATTGCCAAAACGGAATGATCAACACTAACTCTGCTCTCTCTCTCCTCACCTTCATTAGCACTCTCTGTACCATCGAAAAAGGGGACAAAAAGCATACAGTCTCACTCATTGTTCCCTGTAGCATGCCTGCCTGAGCGGGCGTGCACACTGCCTTTCACCAACGCGCACACACTCTCCCACAGCACGCACTTCACTGCTCCGTGCAAGACCAAGAGATGGTTTGTGAGCGGTGCTACAAAAAGCTCACTTTCTTGGAGCTGAACTGCAGTGACAGCGAGTTTTCAAGGCCGGGTTGAAGAGCAGAATGCGTGTGGAAGGACTTGAAAGTCTTTCTCTTACGTGCATGGGTTTTGCTACAGTGGATGACAGCACTCGGAGCAGGCAGTTGTTAAATTGCTGATTTCATTATTATTGTTGAGTGGGGGGCCTGCAAGGATTCAGCAGCAACAGAGGCCTCTGGGAGCCTGATGCAGCAAGCGCTGGTAAAACTTAATATATGTTATCAGTTGTAAAGCGTTGGCTAAAACCGCACAAAATAAAAGGTGGATTCTGCCTGGAACCAAAATCTAATCACATCCTTTAAGAATTAAGCCCAAAGCATTAACCTTTGATGGCACTAAGAGATACCAATCTAGTGGCTGAAGTGCACAGCCTGAAACTGGAAAACCTGGGATCAGTTTCTGCTTGTCCAAATTGTGTGATCCTAGGCAAATACATTATTTCACTGAGCAACTTTTTTGTTCGTTATCACATATGAGACCATTTTCAAATAATTGAGTCAGGATGTGTGCTGTACAAAAAAACTTTTCTTGTGTGTGATTTAATAGCTTATAAAGTAGTTCTATCTAAAATAGGAATCTAGGCCATATTTCCTGCTTATAACTGACTTGTCTCTTTGTTCACTTATAGCATGGTCATCATGGCCCAGGTAGGAAGGTTTTTCAGTTCATGTTTAAAAACTCCCACTTTTTAGAAGTACTTTACAAATATACTGATGTGCTAAGGTGAAATGCTTCTGTGTGTTGAAGAAATACTCTTTCTTGAATCTCAAAGACAACTTATTATAATCTAACGTAATGTTTCTAGCGCGATTTAGATGGCAAATATTTTCAGGGCTCAGCTCATACAGCGGTTCTTAGAGCCAGAGCCAATCCGTGGCTCAGCTCTCCCTGTTAATTAGTTGGCTCGCCAACCTCTATTCACTACCCACTCCGTATTGGACTGCAGAAAGTTGTTCATTTGGTCTTACTCCCCTGCTATGGCACAGAGCGTCCGCACCTCAGTCTGTTTCATGTGTCAAGTGTGCTGCCAGCAAAAGGAGAAATCATACTTGTCACCATGGATGGCTTTAAATGGGATGAAAAAGTGGGGAGTCTCTAAAAGGGGCGCAGCGAAAAAAAGTGTAACTGTTACTGGGGTTTGTTGAAGGAGTAGTGGTCTTTATAGTGTCACAATCACCTGCTCCCTTGTAAGGACTGCATTTACTTTCACCTTGTTTAAAATGACACTTCTCATGACTATCCATGCATTACATAGCGACTTTTGCCCCTACTCCTCATCTTGTAGGATTTCACCCCACAATCAATTCACAAGTAGAGGCTGTGTCTTATGCAGACTGTGAATTAGAGACACCCAATTTTAGCTTCAAGGATTCCAAGCAAAGGTTCTCAATGTCACAGTCTGAGGCCAGTACCTGTTTGAACTCGACTTTGATAGCCGGAGTCAAACAGTTCTCAAAATTGTTCAAAATCAGAGACACACTTTGCCCTATTTGGTTTTCACCAGTATGATGAGAAAAATACTTTCACTTGCGCTTCCAGCTTCATGGTGGATCAGCAGATACCAATGCCACTGAGTAGTGTGGTATAGTGGGTCTGTCCAGGAGTGAGGGGACGCTGATAATGTTTCTGGACAGATTTAGTGAGTGGATAATGTGAAGTTCAAAGTCCACAGACCTAACACCCGTGGAGGTCCTGGATTCCGTGAAGGAGAGCCTGGGAAGGGGAGCCCAGGGGCTGAAGGGGAAGAGACTCGGGGGTAGCAAGGCAAGGAAGAAAAACAACAGACGTCATGCCAAGACCCTATACTCCTACTGGACCATGATCACCCTGATGATTCAGAGCTTCAAGGAGTGGCTCACACTCTTGCAGGTAAGACGACCACCACTCTCTTCGTTAATCACTTATGACTTGTTCGCCATTAGGATTGCTTTGGAGGATGTTTTCTAATCATATGCTGTAACAAATACCAGCTACCCCAACCCCCTCTTCTGGGCCCATAAAGGCTGCATTAACTAGCACCAACCCTTTCAGGTCATTGTCGCCAGGCCACCACTTTACCTTCAGCAACATCTTATAATGGTCCTATCCTTTTCTAAACCTGGGGTGCAGGTGTCACTAGAGTAAACAATACATGTCATGACGAAGTGTATCGACATTACAAAACTGTCTCAAAACCTTATTAAATGTAGCTGTATGTGTGAACTGCACCTGTTTTCGCTATTGTTATAAACAAAAGTTTGGAGAGTTGATTGCTACAGATTTACATAGCTGAGCGCAGCACTAGCTTGCATCATTGGATCCTTGGTGCACATGGACTTGTCTGCAGCGCACAGAGATATTACACTGCCGCACACAGTGGAAACAAAATAGAGGGAACATTGGTCTCACTGTCCTCCAATCCTGAAGAAAAGCATCCACTGCGATCGCCTCTGGATCTGGCCTCCAACTATAAAACCTCTGCAACTGAGCATTCAGTCTGTCTGCAAACAGATCCACTTCCACTGTCCAACCTCTAATTGCTCGCATCTGTCAGAAACCTCGAATTCCAGTCCGCATCTAAATTGTTTCTTCCTGGAATATGTTGCGCCTGCACCATAATCTCCCTGTCTAAACAAAAATTCCAAAACTCCTTTGTCATTTCCGCTAGACCTTGTGAACGAGGACCCCCCAACTTGTTGACATAACATACTGCTGATACATTGTCCATCCTCAACAGTACCCAACATTTCGCCTGATCTCTCAAAAACTATTCACTGTAAACGAACCCGCTAATAGTTCTAGACAGTTGATATGCAATTCCTTCTCCTTCTTTGACCACTGTCCCCCAGTTGTTACTGTGCCACATCAACTGCCCAACCATACAGACTTGCATCCAATTCTATTACCACTTCCGGTACTTCCCCGAATATCGCTCTTCCATTCCATGTGTCCATGTTCATCAACCACCACTCCAGTTCATCCAGAGTTTCCATATTCATTCTCACCGTCTGGGAATACCTTGCCCCTAATCTTAAATGATAACCCTTCAATCTCTGAAGAGCCCTGTAATGTAGGGGAGCCGAAACAATTGCATGAATTGATGCCGAAAGTAAACGTAGTACAATTGCTAATTGACGCAACGTTATCCAATCCGAATTCTTCCCTCTCCTTAATTCCCTGCGAATCCTCTTCACCTTCTCCATCTGCAACTTCAAAACACCTTCCTAGGTCTGTATCTGAAAACCTAAAAACTGCATTTCCTGTGCTGGGCTCAAGCATGACCTCTCTGTTCACTACAAACCCTAAATCCTCCAGCATCCGCACAGCCAACTCTGTCTGATCTAAAGCCATGCTTTCTTGTTCTGCCATTATCAAAACATCGTCCAGATACACAATCAGATGGACACCCCTGCTCAGCAACCACACCATTATCAGCCTCATTACTTTCGTACACACCATGGGGCTGATGTCAAACCAAACGGTAGGCTCCTGAATCGCCATTGGCTCCCATTCCACCTGAACTGAAGATAATCTCTGTGGTCCACACATACTGGAATTGTCAAGTACGCGTCCTTCAAGTCCAATCTTCTCATCCAATTTCCTTTCCTCAACAAATCTCTTAACATGTGTATCCCTTCCATTTTGAAATGGTTGCAAAACACCCAATCGTTCAACTCTCTCAAATTTATTACAGCCCTCATCCCTTTCTCGACTAAGAAGATGTTGCTTACAAAACAACCTCTTACCTCCTCCGCCCGCTCTATTGCACCTTTTTTCAAAAGTGCCCTCACTTCTTGAGTCACTAATCCCTCCTGCTCCTTGCAAAACCTCAACAACGTTAGACATTCCTTTTGAATTGGAACACCTATGAAATCTATATGATACCCCTGTATTGTTTAAAAAAAAACAAGGATCTTGAGTAATCTCTCTCCACCTCGTAACAAACTTAGCGAGTCTGCTGCCCAGCTTTACATGGATACATGAAAGGTCTTTGTTTAAGCTCACCTGATGATCCTCTTCCTCTTCTCTCACTCTCACTCCATGCACCTTGTGATCTCACCCTCTGTCTTTGTGGATAAAATCCACTTTGCTCCAGCTTGTACCTATATCCATAACCTTATCCAAAGGGTCTGAATCCCTATGAAAGAAATCCATGAATGATTCACTGTCCTCAGCTGGGGAATCGACATTGCATTCTCCCGGCCATGCCAAAAACCTCTCTCATGTCCTTCTGCACTTTTCGCAGTAAATTAAAGGTACCGACATACCTTGACATGTCCCTGACTAATTCTTCTATTCCCTCACTTTGTATCCCAAACTCGTTGTTGGCCAACTCCGCCAACTTGGGGTCAATCTTCTTTAAAATGCTCTTACGCCTTTGAATACATAAGGCTGCAATTGAATTGTCAACAGGCAAATTGCTCTTTGTACCCATTGCCTTAATTCGCCTACATCTACTCCTGTATTATTTGCATGTGCTTCCTCACACATGTCAAAAAACCTTTGTCAAAGTCCCAGAACATCTAACAATCTATCCTGTCACCCCTTCAGGCTCTTATCCAAACCTTTCCTTGGGTCTCGCCCAGTTTTATTTAAAAAAACTCGTCATTTTTAGATCCAATTCAGGAGTATATGCAACCTTTGATTGTGGGGTAGGCCTTGGATACTCTGACCTAAGTCGAGTCCGCACTTCTTTTGGTATTTCCCTACAAATCCAATAACTAACATAGTGCGCCACATGTTCAGCTGACGTCCATTGCGGAGACAGAGGGTGCTGGAGCAACAACAGATTAAACATTTCTTCCCCTAGGGGATCCACAAAATCTCCTACCTTTAGCTTTATTCTCTTATCATCTAACTTTCACTTCAACATCTGATTCCTCGAAATCTGAGGAACATGTCATTTCTAGATCCCCACTAGTGGATGAATTATCACATGCCCCTACATTGTGGCTCCTATTTTGTGCCTTTTTAGCAACTTCTTTCGCCTTTATAGCCTGATCTTCCTCTGGAGCCTTACGCCCAGACCTTATATTACTTTTCTGTACCTCCACATGCTTACTTTTTGTGTTTTTTTAGCACCCTCTGTGCGCGAATCACTAGGCAGTACTTCCACCTCCTCTGTAGACCAGTAAATCTCCTCCTCTAATAACTTTGCCCTATTCTCCTATCCGTTAATACTCTTCTCCACACAACTTTTTATCCTATTATCCATAGACATGGCAAATTCACCAAACATTTTTTCCATGTATTGCTACATTTTTCCCCTCAAAACATGTATCCTCTGGGGCGTGGCCGGCGCCAAGCATGATGGCCGCTAGGTGAAAAAGCTCCGGAGACCCGCAACCCCCTTCTCCAAATATCTGGCTCATAATCCGTTAAAAGAGGATAATATTTGCAGTCCGCGAAGTGACGGAAGCTCTGGGAGGACGTACCCGGCGTTGGAAGAGCTCCAGTGTGGAGGAGACCGAATCCAGAGCTGCGGCAAAGAAGAGCCTGGGAGCCGGGCACTAGGTTAGACTCCGTCCCCCTGCGCGAGTGGTGCGGGCTTGATTAAAAGACATTGACCGCCACAGACCGGAAGGAGCTACACGGATCCGAAGGGTGCGGATGCAGGGGCCTCGCCCGGAATCACAGAGGGAGGTCCCGAAACGAGACAAATGGAGGAGTGAGTGGCCCGCATTAGATACAGGTACCGGGGACTAAACATTGTGGAAAGGCCGGGAGAAATAACGTCCCACTGGGTCAAGATGCTGTCGAGGAGCACTCCGCAACCCTAGAGACACACAAGGGAACTAAAGGAGGATAATATTGCGGAGACAATAAAAGTGATCCCGTGAGGTGGGCAAGGCACCAGGAGCACGCCCTGGGAGGCATATTGAACACCAAGGGTGAGGCTGCTCGGCCGACTGTAGGAGGGGGAAGAGGGCCTAGCATAGCCTAAAGGGAAAAACGGGCAAGCAACGGCCCACGAAGGTGAAAATACAGTAGCCAAGTGGGAATCAAGGCCTGAACCACCAAGAAGACACCGAAAAAACCCTCCAAAACATCCTCCTCCCCTTGGACTGGGGAAAGCAAGCTAAATGGGGCAATACTAGAAGGAGCACAGAATTAAGGGGGGAAAAACCCTGTGAATCGCTTCATATTGGGCAAGGTATCGCACTGCCGCTAGTAGAGCCTCGAAATTTCAGGCTGCCCAGGGAGTTTGGACATGGGCGAAGTGCATGGGACAGCAGACCTGGACATATGGACACACCAATAATTGTGCAGGTAGATGAGGTGGCTGTCAGATCAATCCCTCCAAGCATTGCCTGCCAGGCCAGGTAGAGTCAACACTCCTACGGATAAAAGGCGCAAAATCCTGAGTGGGCTTGACCATTACCCGACGGGTTGACCCAGTGGTTGGACGGCTCGACCAACCGCTCATCAAGATGACGGGGGGAAAGGCCAGCAAGGGAACCAACAATCCAAGCTGGTCAAATACGCCTGGACAAAACCTCCGGGCATAGAAGGACTTCCCCGAGGAGGGGGCGTGGCTTGGCGCCGATGTGAGGGGAAGCGGACTTCGGAGCTCCGTCCGTGGCTTCCCCTCGCCCGCAACTATCCTGGCTGTGTGAGGGTGCCCTCACCACGAAAAAAGGTGTCGGAACTACTGGTGCCGCTAATGAACACCCGCAGGGCGACGGAAAGGTGAAACACCTCCGGATCGGCTCCGGGCGCGGAGCTCGCAGGATGGCAGCCGGACGCTGGTGAGCCCGATCTCCCCTGAGGGCGGGCTGTGCCGTGGCTTCCAGCCGCGTCGGGGCAGCGGCGCGGAAGTCGGGTTGAGGTCTGATTGCCAAGGTGAGGAAACCCCCGGGGGCTGGTGGCAAGGCGCGGATTGACCGGCGCAGCTCTGACCGGGGAATCCACAAGATGGCGGCCCCGAGGTGGAGTAGGGAAATGGCCGCAAGAGGACCCTGAGCCCGCCTGACCAGGTGTGTGCGATCTGCCTGCTGCACCGCTCATCATCACGGAGTGGGGGCGCGGCGCAAGAAGGACTGGAGGCCTGAGTGGGGTCGACCTTCTGTGGGCCTGGAGAGAGTCTGCAAACCGGAAAGGAACGACGACTGGGAGGATCCTGGGAGGATCCCATTCATCAGGCCGGAGCCCACCTGCGGGTGCGGGGGACGACTGCGGCTGGCTTGCTGCTCCTTCCGCTGCTCGACTCATCGTCTTGGGGGCCTTTGGGAGTAATTTGGTGAAGCTGTGGAGAGGGGGTTCTATCGCCGACGGGACCCCGGAGCGACGGAGGGGAGCGGTGGAGATTGACGCAGCACGAGTGAGGGCAGAACTGGGACATCCACCGCTGCGCTATCTGAGAGGTGCGGGGACTGAATTGAAGTTGCTCGCGGGGGCTGGGGGGCCTCGGGAGCGAGTATTGGGACACTAGTGGTGAGGAGCGGCCGCCCTATTGCCCTGCAGACCTGGTGCTCCTGGGTGCCCCCTTTCTCCCTGTTGGAGGAGCGGCCGGCGGAGTCGGGGTGCCTTCCCTGAACTGTTCCTCTGCGCCCTGCCTTCCACAACATTTCCTGCACTCCCCGGTGCTTGCTGCCTGGAGACCCTACACGGCCCCTTGCAACCTGCCGGGATGGGGAGGGTATCCCGCCGGAGGGGTTTCGCAGCCCTGCGAGTGGACGATCCGGGGCAACAGTCGGAAGATGAGGAGGAAGTGGTTGACCAGCGGCGGGGCGAAGCAACAGGGGGCCCCACGCTGGTGGACATAATGCAGGCCATCACCTCCTCGAGGGATAATTTTGTTATGTTTATGCATTTCTTGGAGCTGTTGATTAATTTTTCCAAATAATGTGTTATGGTGGCTGGTCCTAGATATACCAAGAATAGGTCATTTTGTGTACAAGGTAGAGCTGTATCTAGGGTGGATTCCTTCTCCTATTTAGGTGTCCTGTTTCACTCTTTGGGTACATGGGCTCCTTTATTAGTGGTTAAAAGAATTCTCTGATGAGAACCATCACAGGGGAGGTTGACTTTGCTTTAAAGTTAGGGGAAAAGTCTGTTAAAGCTACGTTACAGATATATCAAGACAAGTGTGTGTCTGCCACAGCCTATGGCAGTGACAAGTGAGGGTATAAGGATCTTTCTACTCTTCAGTCAGTAGAAAACCAATTTAAAAGACGCCTGTTGAATTTACAGAATTCCATCCCAGCACAAATAACTCATCAGGAGTTAGGGTTAACATACCTTTCTGATGTCTTTGCTCTATGTCCGTTAATTGGGAACCCAACTTTAAGCGAATAATAATGAAGGATTATTTAATCTTATACAATGCCATGCATGTCCCATTGTTTAAATATATAAGAACATCATTGGAAGCCCAGGGGTGTCCTGATAGGTTTGCTTGTATAGATTCTTTAACAAAGAAAGACACTGAGTGGAATCAAAAGGCTTTTTTTTCTTAAAGATAGGGATAGAGAAGAATTGTCTAAACAATCTGTGTGTAGGTATATCTTGTTAAAAACTGCACCTTTACCAAACCTTATCTAATGTTTATTACAAATTGTAAACATTGGTATCTGTTAACAAGGTTTCGGTTAAACCTATTACATTGTCTTCCAGCGGTTCTTAAGGGGTGGAATACTGTTAAAAATGTAGCTTTCTGTGGCTGCGACTCTGTGTCTCCACAGGACACCTTCATTTGACCATGTTTTGTGGGTTTTATAGGCAGTCTTGTTCACTTTTTATTAAACCATTACTGAGAGGCTTAGGTTTTAGGCACATACAGCCTGCCGTGATGTTTCTACAATTGTTTAATGAAGAACATTTATGCTTTTCTATTGCACGTTTTTTAAAAGAGGTCGTTAAAACAAGGAAAAGGTTGGAGGCCTCATGAATACCCATGAGATGATTTTTTATTATTTTCATAGTAAATTTTATTCCAAATTGTGATGGGTATGTTTTATGATTAATTGATATGATGAACTGGTTATTATTTTTTAGATCTAATTATTTATATATGACGTTTGATTTTATTGCTATAATGCTGTTTATAAGGAATTTGTGTAGTGTTATTTCATGGATTTTTTATGAATCTGAGATAAAGATATTATGAAGATGAATAAGCAGAACCAGATATAGTTTGGCTCAAAAGAATAAATCGAAGGTCAAAGTGATGTGGTGCTGCCTCATAAAAGTCAAAGGAGAAATGAGCCGTCCCACTCAAAAGAAGGAGCATCTTTTGTAAAGCGCTATACAATGGAAATCATGCATTTAGTGTAGTTGTGCAAGAGTCACACAGTTTGAACCAATCACATCAGAGAGAGAACATTATCCCACATATTCACATAATGCAGTTCCCATCACTTGTGCCTGCCCTTCAGACACCTAAACAGTTAATATTAATGTCACTGATTAACATACAATACCAGGTTCTCATGAGAATCCATACCACCGTGGTCCCAAAGTGTGAGGCCTTTGGAAAATTCACTCTCATTGGAACATTGTGCTGCAAAGCTTTAGAAAAAGAAACATCATTCTGTACATGGGAAAGTGACAGTACATCTCAAAACAGAGTTTACAAAGTTGCTTGGACATGAGTTGTCCGAGTGCAGGGTGAGACAGAGACAAAGATGATCACTTACTGAAAAGATGGCTGCGTGCAGGACCAGCACTTTTGAAATCAAGGCGTACATTATCTAATGTTAGAATAAGCTCAGTTTCTTCAACAAAATGTCTTGGTTTCAAGTACATGTTACCATGTTAACTGTGATGTGTTAATACTACTGTGCTTTTAATTAAAATTCTCAGTGTTTTATTTGCTGAGCTATGTCTATTAGAAAAGAGCTAAGTCTTCATGTACTCTGGCACATATATCATAATTACCAGTCCTGGTTAAGGGTGCAATATATTTTAAATAAGAAGTTGGTTGTTGGTGTTCTGCACACTATTTTGGACATTTTTGTCTAGGGCAGCAGACAACCAGGAGTTGGTACTGCCCATGCCCAGTAGTCCTTATCGTTATCATACCAAAATGGCAAACAGTTCATAAGCATGTTTAAACAGCTGCAGTAGATACTCGCAGGTGTTACGTTCCCTCATTGTAATAGTAATTGTAATCGTATTTATGTAGCGCTTACTACCCCTGAAGAGGAGTTGTAGCGCTTTTCAATGAGTAGTACACTACTCTGGAACCCAAAATGGATTAGTGGTGGATTAGAATAGGGAAATATAAGTTCTTAATTCAAGCACTGGACATGTGAGTCTGTTAGTTGGATTTAATAGGATAGAGGAGGGAAGAGTCTAGAAAGTGTTATTTCGGAGACCATAGTAGTAAAAAGAGGTTTAGGGTGAGCCAAAAGATGGATAGAAGAGGGAAGAGTCTAGGTAGGGTTATTAGGGAAAATATTAGTAGTAAAAATGACGTTTGAGATGAGTCAAAGAAGGGATAGAGGGAAGATTCTAGAAAGTGTTATCTGGGTGATCATAGTATACAATGACGTTTGGGATGAGTCAGAGAGTGGAGGAAGAAGATATACTGAGAGAGGTATAGGAAGACACAAAGTAGTACACTGGAAAGAGTTGAAGGTTTTTTTTCTACAGTAGGTGTAATGTAATAGATATATAGATACATAACTACGTAGAAAGGTATACATGTATATGGAAAATAATAAAGAGATTTAAAGTTGTATTATATAAAGTTCCATATGTGCGGATAAATAATTAGAAACTCAGAATTTGTAGCGACAGAACTACAAGTCCCACAAGCCTCGTGATGAAGGAAGCCCAGCAGAGGGTGATATAACAGCCAATTGGGGACTTGTCTCTTTCGCATCTGTCCATTTGCACGCTGTCCCGTGAGCAAGGAGCAGGAGCTCCGAAACGCGTTGGGAAAGGCAAAAAGAAATATTCAGCTGTGTATGCCGGTTTCGCTGAATAAAGGATGCTTCTGTGAAAGGCTGGATCCGCCTGTCATTGTGTGCGCCTTCGCATGAGGGCAAACTTTTCTATGAAATTTACCGGCCGGTCCAGGTCGGGAAGGCAGCACCACCACTTGGAATGGTATGTGGACTGTGGATTTCAGATACACTGAAATCGTGTAAGCAGGATGGCAGGTTTGCATATATTTCAACTGGCTACGCACTGAAGGCTCTATGGAGAGTTTTAAACAATGGTGCTCGAGGCAGAACCCACTGTGGGTCATATTGCAGCGACAGAACTACAAGTCCCACAAGACATTTACACAGTTTACTCACTAACCTATGCATTCAGTAAGATACACTTAATCAGTCACTTATACAATCAGTCACGCACCTACTAAATCATCCATTACACACTTATACATCCACTCATTCTTCAATACACCTTGGCATATATATATAAAACATATTTAAACTTTACAGAAACACAGATTCACTGGATGCTGTCATCAGTGATGTCATTTGAGATGTCATCAGTGATGTCATCAGTGATGTCACTGAGCATGTCTATAACGGCCGAATTTCTCTGGTTTTGTACGAGTGAAATCTCCAACTAACTATAATGTCCCTGAAACCTATGGTTTTTTTAGTGAATTTCTAAGGTTTTTTAAATGCTAATTTCTAACTATAACGTCCCTGAAACCTATGGTTTTTTCAGTGAATTTCAAATGTTTTTTAAATGCTAATTTCTAACTATAACGTCCTTAAAACCTATGGTTTTTTTCAGTGAATTTAAAGGTTGTTTTAAATGCTAATTTCTAACTATAACGTAGCAGTCGCATTTGCAGAGTGGTGGAGAAAGGTGAGCGTGGCCTCCAAACACCTTTGTTCCTGTTCTAGGTGAAGGAAGCTTGCACTGCTGCCAGGCTATACCTGTTCTAGGTGAAGGAAGCTTGCACTGTTGCAGCCAGGAATAAAAAAAAACAGACATTGTTTTTAGCTACCCCAACAGTAAGAAGACGACTCGTTGGAACCAACCTTTTATCCTCGATCTAGACGCCATATTTTCGGACTAATGAACACACGTTGAATGCCTGCCTCTCTTCCTCCACCAACCCAAACGTTATCTCCTTAGCTCATTCAGCTGCATACCTCCCGTTTATCAAGCGGTCCATCCCATATTGAAGTCACGAGCCATCTTTTCCCAGTAAGGGTTCCGGTGACAGGCAGGAGGGAGGCCTCGCATTTATCTAATGTAAAACACGCGGGAATACACAGATGACCAGGTGGCTGCGGTGTTCCCGAACCCCACGCTTGAAGGGGCTCTGGTGTAAGAGATAGGAGTGAGGCCTCCTTGGTTATTTAATGTAAAAACGCGGGAATGCACAGATGACCACGTGGCTGCTGTCGTCCTGCACCCCACGCTTCAAGGGGGCTCTCGTAAGAGACAGGAGTGAGGCCTCCGTGGTCCTTTAATGTAAAAACGCGGGAATGTAAATCCGTATTTGTAAAGCGCAAACTACTCACCCTTACGGATCTCAAGGCGCTGGGGGCCGTCATGGAGATTAAGTGAGCTATTGCCCAGAGTCACATGGTGCTGAGCTGCCGCCGGAGCCGGGATCGAACCGTGAACCCTGTGCTCCGAAATCAGCTGCCCTGGCCGCTGCACCACACCTCTCCACATGCTCTCCAAATGCACAGATGACCAGCCTGACCTTATTCCACGTTCATCCCACACTCACACTCACGTGGCACCCGCAAATTCGCCCCCCTTTTTTAAAGAAATAAAAACGTCAATGTCCGAAAGAGGAGCCACTTGGGTTTGTATAGTTATGCGGAACACAAATACATTGTAATACAGCATACTACCTTATATACTAATTCATATCGTTATTCCTGTTACATGATTTAATAGCGCACTTTCGACTTTAATGCGATTAAGTTGGTTCTGCTAGGTTTCTACGCAGTGGCTTGCAGGTAGCTGGTAGGTCTGAGCAGGTCACAGGTTTCGAATTCGGACAGGGCTATCATATGTCTAGAAAGTGGATAACATGAGGATCATTGTGTTGAATAATAATAATAATATCTTTTTACATATTATTACAACATTAAATGCTACATTTCCCAGCGTGCACCTTGACATGTCCAGACGTCGCCACATGTGCTGTGGGCGCCATGGTGGCATCTGTATTTCTCCTGCTAACGGTGTGCTCCTCTGCATTATATCAGTGCCCATTATTAGCTCGCGCCACCAATGAATAACAGATAACGAGTCTCACAGCAGAGGGCGCCCTGCTAGGTCCTGGGTGGTGGGGGTAGGTATGCAGGCCCCTGCAGCTCCCCTGCGGACAGGGAGGCCTCACCAGGAGGTCTCCACAATAAACACGCGCCTTACAAGACCCCAAGCACAGGGCACTCTGAGCCCCAGAACTGCCCATATTTCAGATTCAAAATGTGCCCCTCTGGAGCAAACCAGCCCACAACTAAAAATTCTGCCAAAAGCGCCCAGTGCCTGTCCCGTGCCAGCCGGCGCTGTAGTGCCGAGGGAGGGGCACCATGAGAAGTGGAGTGCATATTTGGCTCATGCCTCGCTTGCACTTTATTTTCCTCACCTGTGTAAAGCTTGGAGCTCTTAGAAACAGGAAGCACGCGTTTTGGCGCTTTACAGAGCATATTTCGGCCACCATGTTTAGCGTGGAAGCATTCAGTGGCTTAAGTTCGGGGAAGTGCACCACGACGCGGCGCCCCTCACTCAGGGGTCTGTGCGATAAAGCCCAGAGTTTTAAATGAAAATACCGAAGTGCGGGTACTCAATGTTTAGAGTACCTGTTTGGCTGTGAGAAGTGTGGTTACTATCAGGAATGCTGAGACGAGCAGGTACTCTCCCTTTCAAATTAAAGAAGTGCAGGTACGCAGTACCGGACAGCACCTGCCCATTTAAAGCACCGGATAAAGGTATGTTGCTAACCAAGGTATTAACGGCCAGTGCAGGACGCTAACGCCTGGCGCTAACTTCGACCCGGGTCTTCAAAAACACATATAAACGTGGACAACCAGTACAGGATTTAGATGAAAATAGCACGCCTCTCACTAGGACTCTCTGCTAGGCTGTGGTTGCCACAGCGCCCCACAGTGTATTCTCTTCCTCCCACGGGATGTTCAAATCTGGGATTACCACAGCGCCCCCACAGTCCCTCCTCTCCCTGTCACTCGATGTTCAAGTGTGGGATTACCACAGCGCCCCCGCAGTCTCTCCTCTCCCTGTCACTCGATGTTCAAGTGTGGGATTACCACAGCGCCCCCACAGTCCCTTCTCTTCCTGTCACTGGATGTTCAAGTCTGGGATTACCACAGCGCCCCACAGTCTCTTCTCTTCCTCCTACGGGATGTTCAAGTCTGGGATTACCACAGCGCCCCCAAGTCTGGGATTACCACAGCGCCCCCACAGTCTCTTCTCTTCCTCCTACGGGATGTTCAAGTCTGGGATTACCACAGCGCCCCCAAGTCTGGGATTACCACAGTGCCCCCCACAGTCCCTTCTCTTCCTGTCACTGGATGTTCAAGTCTGGGATTACCACAGCGCCCCACAGTCCCTTCTCTTCCTCCTACGGGATGTTCAAGTTTGGGATTACCACAGCACCCCCAAGTCTGGGATTACCACAGCGCCCCCACAGTCTCTTCTCTTCCTCCTACAGGATGTTGAAGTCTGGGATTACCACAGCGCCCCCAAATCTGGGATTACCACAGCGCTCCCCACAGTCCCTTCTCTTCCTCCTACGGGATGTTCAAGTCTGGGATTAACAGAGCGCCCCCACAGTCCCTCCTCTCCCTGTCACTCGATGTTCAATTCTGGGATTACCATAGCGCCCTCACAGTTCCTTTTCTTCCTGTCACTGGATGTTCAAATCTGGGATTACCACAGCGCCCCACAATCCCTTCTCTTCCTCCTATGGGATGTTCAAGTCTGGGATTACCACAGCGCCCCCAATTCTGGGATTACCACAGCGCTTGATGTGGCAATATTGCAAGAAACGCACCTAGTGGGTAACACTTGTAAGGCGTTAGATAGATGGGGGTACAAATTAATAGTGCGCTCCGGGTTCACTTCTGGATCAAGAGGGGTTGGGGTGTTGGTGAAAAAGCAGTTTCCCCTTATCCTGGAACAAACTTGGGTAGACGCCCAGGGTAGATTTGCTGCACTAACAGGCAAGTGGGAAGGGACAATGGTTAACATAGTCTCAGTTTACATACCGCCGGCGCTCCACAAGGTAGCTATTCCTGACCTAAATGTGTTTCTTCTGAGATTACCCGAGGGAGAGCTCCTGCTCGGGGGTGACTTTAACATGATGCAAAACGACTCCTGAGATCGCTTCGTTGTTAGGCCCCAGTCCGACACTCCACCGTCCTTTCGGACTTCCAGGCGGCAATGGGGATCACAGATATCTGGCGTACACAAAATCCACTAGAACAGCAGTACACTTACTATTCAGGGGCGCACAATAGTCACTCACAAATAGACTTTTTGTTCACACATACTGAAAGAGTTCACTGGTTCAGGGATGTCCATCACTTGGCTAGGGGCCTCTCTGACCACTCTCCGTGTTGGCATGCTATCAGCCTAAGACCCGCGGAACTCAACGCAAAATAGTGATGCAACCATGGTGTTTGTAAGTACCTCAGATACGAAAAGGCCTAGACCAGTCGACAAAAAACTATTCCGCCGAAAATAAAAACTCGGTAGCCTCTGCACGGATCCTCTGGCAAGCCTATAAGGCAGTCATAAAAGAGGAAGACCTCTCGTTGCTGGCGGGATATAAAAAAGATAAGAGAGTAGCGATGGATGAATTGGAGCGTGACATCTCTAACCTAGAAGCCCAGAAGCCTGATAACTATACAGAAGAGCTGCTAACAATATTGCAGCGCAAAAGACATGAGTATAAGGAATTGTCGCTTGAGGTGCCCAGAGCGAAACTGTCGGCAATGAGAGACCATATATATGAACAGGGAGATAAAGCCGGGAAGCTATTGGCCTGGATGGAGAGGCAAGAGAAAGCCAACAGGTGGGTGAACACAATCACAACAACCGAAGGGGAAGTGATAAAAAGAATTTCAGACGCCTTTGCACACTATTTCACAAAGGTATATTCGGGCAGCCCCGTGGCCACAGCAGAGGCATCAAAAGCCATTCTGGCTGACTTACCTATGCCAGTACTGACTCCCGAAAATGTCACTAAGTTAGAGAAAGACATCACAGCGGAACAGATATTCGCTGTAATACATTGCTTACGGTCTGGAAAGGCGGGGGGCCTAATGGCCTACAGTTCGAGCTGTATAAGGCCGAGGCCTCCCAGGTCATGCAATACCTACTCAAAATGTATGAGGAAAGTGTAGACGTGGGGGAGTTGCCAGAGCTTGGCCTCCATTGTAGTGATCCACAAGCCTGGTAAACCAGTAGATCAATGCACTTCATACCGCCACATCTCACTCCTTAATGCCGAAATAAAGATACTAGCAAAGCTTCTCGCCACCAGACTCGCGAGCCATGTCTCCCGCCTGGTTCACCCAGACCAGTCGGGATTCATGCCAGGCAGGAACACGGCACTCAACTTAAGACGCCTTCAGTCGGTGATAGGCAGGAAGGACACAATACGAGAGGATGCAGTAATAATGTCACTTGATGCCAGTATGGCTTTCAACACAGTGGAGTGGCCATATATGTTTGCAGTCCTTGAAAAGATAGGGATCGGCCCCAAATTTAGGACATGGATAAAACTACTCTATACCCGCCCCAGGGCGCAGGTGGTGGTGAACAGGAGATCCTCTGTGCCCTTTCAGCTGATATGGGTTACTCGCCAGGGGTGCCCCCTGTCACCGCTTTTATTTGCATTGGTCCTGGATCCGCTGGCGGTGTGGATCAGAGGTGACCATCTTATTAGAGGCCTCAGCTGGTCAGGACAATGGGAAGACCGCATTTCGCTATATGTGGATGACATCCTGTTATACCTAGCCTCTCCCAGACACTCGATAGATCGGCTAATGACAATTCTCCGAAACTCGGGAGAGCAGTCAGCATATTCGATCAATTGGTCAAAATCCATAATTTATGTACTGAGTGGAGGCCCCCCAGTCCTCTCGAGCGGTTGCGAGGCGACAGTGGCTACAGAGGGCTTTAAATACTTAGGAACATTTGTGACAGACGATCCAGACCGGACACAAAACATACAATCCCCACTGAAATGTCTCCGCAGCGACATCCAACATTGGAGGACACTCTTGCTGTTACTGTTAGGACGGGCAGCACCATACAAAATGATCGCACTGCAACGCTTCTTACACGCCCTACATAACGCCCCATTTGTAGTCCCTACAACATTTTTCCAGGAGGTGGACGTCGAGGTTCGAGACTTGCTATGGGATGGGAAGCCCCCCAGAGTAGCCACGAGGAAGCTAGTACACAGTTTGGTACGAAGGGGGTATTGCACGGCCACATTTAGAATGCTATTATTGGGCGGCACAGTTGATGGTGGTCAATCAGTGGGTACACATATCCCAAGACGATCCAGCTTATAGGATGGACAGACGTTTGCTGGGGGAGGGAGGATACCTGAGAGCCCTCTACTCAAAACCAAAAGGTACACAACTGACAGGACCCACAGCACACACGATCACTCTCTGGCACAGAATGAACAAAAGGTTGGGATGGAAGGATATACTAACTCAACATACGCCTCTCTGGGCAAGTGAGAGACTGGGAGGACTGCACACCAGTAAGGGATTCAATAAATGGGATCTCATCGGCATCACGACAGTGGGAGATCTATGGAACAGGGGGGATGTTATCCCATTCGTGGAACTTCAGTCAAAAAATGATTTGGCCCTGACTGAATCATTTAGATACCTCCACGTAAGCCATGCCCTTCGTGCAACTATTCCGCCGGGGTATTACCCCTAGAGGACAGACTTCTAACAGACTACATAGACAAGAAGGCAATTTCCCTGATGTATAAAAAAGCTTATTTATAACTCTTCTGACCCTTTGGAGAAATGACGGGATCTTTGGCAACAGGACTTAGGAGTACTGGATGAAGACGACTGGCAGGAGGCGCAAGGCTCTCCCTGAGAAGTAGCCATATCAGCAAAATTAAGACTCATCCAATTGAAAATGCTCCACAGAGCATACATACCTAGAACCACAATAGCGAAGATGAATAAAGGACTGACCAAATACTGTCAGAGAGCTTGTGGGCAGGAAGGCACATTCTACCACATGATTTGGGAATGCCCGGGATTAGGCGCTACTGGCAGGAAGTGGCAAACAAAATGGCAGGAGTTTGTGGGGGGGAAGTAGAACCAGAGCCAAAACAGTGCCTCCTGAATATCGGGGAGGGTACAGATTTGAGCCTTAAAGACCAGATGTGGGTAACTCTGGGAATGATGATAGTGAAACGCAACATAGCGAGATGCTGCCAGAAGCGCCACTACTCAGAGACTGGGTGAAAGATATGGACATCTGTATGGTCACAGAAAGAGCGATATATAAGGGCAGGGGATGCCCAAAAAAGTGGGACTTGATCTGGGGTAAAAGGAACAACTACAGGGGGGGTATCTGCACTAGCCCAACAGAAGTGTCAATGGGAAACAGGAGACAAAGTCGAGAATTCGGTTAGCTGATTGACGAAGAACTGATATCAGATTAGAACACTGAAGCAATTTATTATTGGTTGTGACTTGATGTCAAGCATGTCTGGACCAAATTGTAACTAGTTGCCTTCTATAGAATGTGTAAACCTTAATAAAAAGATGTTTAAAAAAAAAACCTGTATCCTCATTCTGCTCCATAGTAACCGTGATCACAAACTTTCATCCTTTCGAAATGAACTTAATCGATCAATTTCCTCTCTACCGCTAACAGGCTAACCTCTACCTCACAGCTGACTGAAAAATATACACTGCCGGCACTTCAAACGCACCTTTGACGCAATCGCGTCTGCCCTAAATATGGTTGCCCTAATACACAAGCAAATTATGCATCCTATCCAGACATTACAAAATGGCTGCCGTACGCAATGGTCTATCCGACCAAAAAGAACAGTACCCGAGGTTTCGCACGTGCTTAAAAAATGTGCGTTTTGACTCACAAACTATCAGTCCTCGAGGTTTTGTGCGTGCACAACAAAGCACGTTCTGAACAAACCTTGCGCCGACCTCCACATCTCTCTCATGTGTTAGAAGTCTGCTTGCGCTCACCGTTGCACGTGCCATCAGCAACCGGTAAGCTTTCTATTTAAACGCTTCGCTGACAACTCAACCGCCACACCGAAGCGTCTCATCGAAACAAAATAAAAAATAAAACGCGCAAAATAACATAGAACTTAAAGATTCAGTCTCATGCCTCGCACTAGATTAACTATAAATCTTTCTACTCACTTCAACATATTTTTAAAATATATATACTAATTAAACCTCTTGCCTAACCCAAAGTGACACTTATACCAACTCCCAAGCCTTCACAAATCATATTCTCCCAAACTTAACACCACATCTCACAATCCTCATACACCACTAAGTATAGTTAATATGTACTTTTCTGTGTATGAGCAGCAAGAAAAGAAGGAAGATGGCTGCGCATTCTGACAATATATGCATGTTCTAAAGGTTCTAGAATTTTGTTGATGTTCTAATTCTTTGTTGATTGTTGCTGCTGTGAATGGGGCAATAAAAGATATAAGGCATAATATTGGCCTCCGGGCCTTCCCATAAAATTTAACACGAATGGACTAGTTAGATGCTTAACTGACTGCACATTACATATGGAGCACTCAGAGCAAGGGAAGTTTTAGATACACTGATTCACGATTTTCATCCGATTCTTTCCTTTGGAAAAATTGCCTCTTATCCAGCACACCCTATACCTCCTACTTTTATTGGTCGAGAATGTTCCTGGGTTAAAGGTTTCATTTTTGTTTCCGCTTCATTGCTAGCCTTATAAGGATTATTCTAATCCCACGTATACGTTTTAGTGACCATAATCCTTTTTCACTTACACTTGGCTGGCATAGAGCAGCTAACGGCCCTACACGGCGGGAGATGGGATGTTTGCAGACCACAGATGGAGTAGGCGATCAAAATGGGCAAAGGTAGAAGTGAAAGATTTTAAGGGTAAACTTTTCTCTTCAAGGGCTACAGAATTTAAGACCTGTCTTAGTGAGGATTCTACGGATATGGAGATACTTAGTTCTTTCAATGCGATCTCTTTATATATCAGAGCACTCTTAACTGTTTCAGGCCCCCACACTGCCACCCTTGCTTTAAGGTTGTGTGATGATGAGCGTTGTAGAGCAAAGCAGGAGGTGCTGAAACTCTTAAGTCCTGTCCTAGGGATACAGGTCTCTACTTGTCGACTTAGATATAATGGAGAGCTCAAGTGGCAGCAAAAAACCCTTAAAGAGGAAGCTTGGTACCGGCCTCTCCAAGTGAGTTACCTCTAAAATAGCTTCATATTTTGGGAGATTATTAACCAGCACATTTTTACTCAATCTGATGATGGTTCTTTGTCTTGCCATATTTCCTGATTCCTGGATTAAGCATTTTGTTGGTATTTATGAGGGTATGGTGGTAAAGGTTCCATCTGGAACCTTGACTCCGACAGATGGTATTTCTAATATTTTATTTGCATTAGATGAAGTCCTTGAAGCAATCTTATGGCTGTCGAAGAACAAAGTTCTGGGTCCTGATGGGACTCCCCCTGATTTATTTGTCTCTGATCCTCAGGTTTGGGCACCTCTTTTTAAACAAGTTTTAAATACCTCAGTTAAAGCGGACCACCCACCACTCTGGTCCAAATCAGTTATACCTTTTTTTAAGAAAGGGGGCAAGACCAAACCGTGTTGTTATAGACCAATTTCCCTAATCGATTCAGTAGTTAAAGTGATAGGAATGGTAATGCTTAAGACCTGGGTTGAGGATAATCATATTCTTTCAGATATACAACACAGGTTTAGGTCCAGGGTGGGGCAATCATTGTCTCAATGTATATCTTCTTTAAAATAAGTATGTTGTGTGTAAATCTGGATCCATCTATATGACTTTTAAGAATCTCACCTCGGCATTGAACCGTGTGAATTGGGAAAAGCTTTGGAGTACATTAATGACTATGGGTGTCAAACTGGATATAGTACTTTTCTTACAGGATTTGCCCTTAAATATGTCAGCCGTAGTAAGGTATAATAACCATGGGTCATGCTCAGAGGCTTTCCCCATCAAATGAGGAGCAGACAATGGTATATATTAGCCCTGTTTCTATTTACCCTGTATTTCTGTATTTAAATAATCTGGAATTGGTTCTACTGAACAGCAAGGTTGATTTTCCCCGGGTGGGGCTTCATTTTTTTCCTGCATTACTATACTCTGACAATGAGGCTCTGCTGGGCTGTACTGCACCTGGATTGCAAGATCAACTGGATAATTTTGTTATGTTTATGCATTTCTTGGAGCTATTGATTAATTTTTCCAAATAATGTGTTATGGTGGCTGGTCCTAGATATACCAAGAATAGGTCATTTTGTGTACAAGGTAGAGCTGTATCTAGGGTGGATTCCTTCTCCTATTTAGGTGTCCTGTTTCACTCTTTGGGTACATGGGCTCCTTTATTAGTGGTTAAAAAGAATTCTCTGATGAGAACCATCACAGGGGAGGTTGACTTTGCTTTAAAGTTAGGGGAAAAGTCTGTTAAAGCTACGTTACAGATATATCAAGACAAGTGTGTGTCTGCCACAGCCTATGGCAGAGACAAGTGAGGGTATAAGGATCTTTCTACTCTTCAGTCAGTAGAAAACCAATTTAAAAGACGCCTGTTGAATTTACAGAATTCCATCCCAGCACAAATAACTCATCAGGAGTTAGGGTTAACATACCTTTCTGATGTCTTTGCTCTATGTCCGTTAATTGGGAACCCAACTTTAAGCGAATAATAATGAAGGATTATTTAATCTTATACAATGCCATGCATGTCCCATTGTTTAAATATATAAGAACATCATTGGAAGCCCAGGGGTGTCCTGATAGGTTTGCTTGTATAGATTCTTTAACAAAGAAAGACACTGAGTGGAATCAAAAGGCTTTTTTTTCTTAAAGATAGGGATAGAGAAGAATTGTCTAAACAATCTGTGTGTAGGTATATCTTGTTAAAAACTGCACCTTTACCAAACCTTATCTAATGTTTATTACAAATTGTAAACATTGGTATCTGTTAACAAGGTTTCGGTTAAACCTATTACATTGTCTTCCAGCGGTTCTTAAGGGGTGGAATACTGTTAAAAATGTAGCTTTCTGTGGCTGCGACTCTGTGTCTCCACAGGACACCTTCATTTGACCATGTTTTGTGGGTTTTATAGGCAGTCTTGTTCACTTTTTATTAAACCATTACTGAGAGGCTTAGGTTTTAGGCACATACAGCCTGCCGTGATGTTTCTACAATTGTTTAATGAAGAACATTTATGCTTTTCTATTGCACGTTTTTTAAAAGAGGTCGTTAAAACAAGGAAAAGGTTGGAGGCCTCATGAATACCCCTAAGATGATTTTTTATTATTTTCATAGTAAATTTTATTCCAAATTGTGATGGGTATGTTTTATGATTAATTGATATGATGAACTGGTTATTATTTTTTAGATCTAATTATTTATATATGACGTTTGATTTTATTGCTATAATGCTGTTTATAAGGAATTTGTGTAGTTTTATTTCATGGATTTTTATGAATCTGAGATAAAGATATTATGAAGATGAATAAG
Organism: Calotriton arnoldi; assembly: GCA_963921515.1. Classification (NCBI taxonomy): domain Eukaryota; kingdom Metazoa; phylum Chordata; class Amphibia; order Caudata; family Salamandridae; genus Calotriton; species Calotriton arnoldi. The sequence goes on along the minus strand of CAWUFW010002763.1, from coordinate 1,062,090 downwards.
CAGAACCAGATATAGTTTGGCTCAAAAGAATAAATCGAAGGTCAAAGTGATGTGGTGCTGCCTCATAAAAGTCAAGGGAGAAATGAGCCGTCCCACTCAAAAGAAGGAGCTTCTTTTGTAAAGCGCTATACAATGGAAATCATGCATTTAGTGTAGTTGTGCAAGAGTCACACAGTTTGAACCAATCACATCAGAGAGAGAACATTATCCCACATATTCACATAATGCAGTTCCCATCACTTGTGCCTGCCCTTCAGACACCTAAACAGTTAATATTAATGTCACTGATTAACATACAATACCAGGTTCTCATGAGAATCCATACCACCGTGGTCCCAAAGTGTGAGGCCTTTGGAAAATTCACTCTCATTGGAACATTGTGCTGCAAAGCTTTAGAAAAAGAAACATCATTCTGTACATGGGAAAGTGACAGTACATCTCAAAACAGAGTTTACAAAGTTGCTTGTACATGAGTTGTCCGAGTGCAGGGTGAGACAGAGACAAAGATGATCACTTACTGAAAAGATGGCTGCGGGCAGGACCAGCACTTTTGAAATCAAGGCGTACATTATCTAATGTTAGAATAAGCTCAGTTTCTCCAACAAAATGTCTTGGTTTCAAGTACATGTTACCATGTTAAGTGTGATGTGTTAATACTACTGTGCTTTTAATTAAAATTCTCTGTGTTTTATTTGCTGAGCTATGTCTATTAGAAAAGAGCTAAGTCTTCATGTACTCTGGCACATATATCATAATTACCAGTCCTGGTTAAGGGTGCAATATATTTTAAATAAGAAGTTGGTTGTTGGTGTTCTGCACACTATTTTGGACATTTTTGTCTAGGGCAGCAGACAACCAGGAGTTGGTACTGCCCATGCCCAGTAGTCCTTATCGTTATCATACCAAAATGGCAAACAGTTCATAAGCATGTTTAAACAGCAGCAGTAGATACTCGCAGGTGTTACGTTCCCTCATTGTAATAGTAATTGTAATCGTATTTATGTAGCGCTTACTACCCCTGAAGAGGAGTTGTAGCGCTTTTCAATGAGTAGTACACTACTCTGGAACCCAAAATGGATTAGTGGTGGATTAGAATAGGGAAATATAAGTTCTTAATTCAAGCACTGGAGATGTGAGTCTGTTAGTTGGATTTAATAGGATAGAGGAGGGAAGAGTCTAGAAAGTGTTATTTCGGAGACCATAGTAGTAAAAAGAGGTTTAGGGTGAGCCAAAAGATGGATAGAAGAGGGAAGAGTCTAGGAAGGGTTATTAGGGAAAATATTAGTAGTAAAAATGACGTTTGAGATGAGTCAAAGAAGGGATAGAGGGAAGATTCTAGAAAGTGTTATCTGGGTGATCATAGTAGACAATTACGTTTGGGATGAGTCAGAGAGTGGAGGAAGAAGATATACTGAGAGAGGTATAGGAAGACACAAAGTAGTACACTGGAAAGAGTTGAAGGTTTTTTTTCTACAGTAGGTGTAATGTAATAGATATATAGATACATAACTACGTAGAAAGGTATACATGTATATGGAAAATAATAAAGAGATATAAAGTTGTATTATATAAAGTTCCATATGTGCGGATAAATAATTAGAAACTCAGAATTTGTAGCTATATATATATATATATATATATATATATATATATATATATATATATATATATTCACTGAAAAAACCATAGGTTTCAGGGACGTTATAGTTAGAAATTAGCATTTAAAAAACCTTAGAAATTCACTGAAAAAACCATAGGTTTCAGGGACATTATAGTTAGTTGGAGATTTCACTCGTACAAAACCAGAGAAATTCGGCCGTTATAGACATGCTCAGTGACATCACTGATGACATCTCAAATGACATCACTGATGACAGCATCCAGTGAATCTGTGTTTCTGTAAAGTTTAAATATGATTTATATTTATATGCCAAGGTGTATTGAAGAATAAGTGGGTGTATAAGTGTGTGAATGGATGATTTAGTAGGTGCGTGACTGATTGTATAAGTGACAGATTAAGTGTATCTTACTGAATGCATAGGTTAGTGAGTAAACTGTGTAAATGTCTGTATCAGTCTGTCTATTGGTGTATAAGCGGCTGCATGGGTTGGTGAGTAGCTACATGACTGTCTGTATGGGTTATTGATTGGTTGTCTGAGTATCTGTATGGGTGCCTGAGTGTCTTTGTGGGTGGGTGGGGGGTGTGTGACTCTGTGCATAGATATGTGAGTGGTTGATTCACTGGGTGTATGGGTTTAAGAGTGCATGTGGAAACAGCTGTATGGGTGGGTGAGTGTGTGTATGGGTGTGTTGGTGAGTGAATGGATGTCTCAGTGGTGCATGTGTGAGTAACTACATATGTTTTAAAGCAGTATATGTGAGTGTTGGAGTATATAAATGACTATATGTGAGAGTGAGTGATTGCAAGAGTAGCTGTATGGATGAGTGTGTGTTTCTATGAGTGATTGTTTAAGAGAGGAAGTATGTGTTAGTATCTGTATAAATAAGTGCGGTGGTGTGTGTATGACTGTATAGGCAAGTAAATGGGTGTGTGATAGTTTATTTGCATGACTGACTAGCTGTGTGAGTAACTCTTTGGGTGAGTGGCAGTGTGTGAGTGTCTATATGGGTGTATGAGTGGATATATCAGTGGCTGTATTGATGAATGACGGTGTATGAGTGACTGTATGGGTTAGTGGGTGGATGTGTGTGTAGACGTATGAATCACTGAGCGGTTATGTACTAACTGCTATTGGTCTGTCTATGGTTTCGATATTGGTGGTCTGTATTTTAGAGTGGGTGTATGAAAGGTTTTTTTAGGGTGTGAGGAGGTGCATCAGATGATCACGTGGATGATGTCATCAGTGATGTCATCAGTGATGTCACTGAGCATGTCATGAGTGATGTGATGAGTGATGTAATATGTGAAGTCATCAGCAGTGCATTGCGGGGGCGCGAGTTATAGTTAGCTCTACTAACTATAACGGCCGAATTTCTCTGGTTTTGTACGAGTGAAATCTCCAACTAACTATAATGTCCCTGAAACCTATGATTTTTTCAGTGAATTTCTAAGGTTTTTTAAATGCTAATTTCTAACTATAACGTCCCTGAAACCTATGGTTTTTTCAGTGAATTTCAAAGGTTTTTTAAATGCTAATTTCTAACTATAACGTCCTTAAAACCTATGGTTTTTTTCAGTGAATTTAAAGGTTGTTTTAAATGCTAATTTCTAACTATAACGTAGCATTCGCATTTGCAGAGTGGTGGAGAAAGGTGAGCGTGGCCTCCAAACACCTTTGTTCCTGTTCTAGGTGAAGGAAGCTTGCACTGCTGCAGCCAGGAATAAAAAAAAAACAGACATTGTTTTTAGCTACCACAAAAGTAAGAAGACAACTCGTTGGAACCAACCTTTTATCCTCGATCTAGACGCCATATTTTCGGACTAATGAACACACGTTGAATGCCTGCCTCTCCTCCTCCACCAACCCAAACGTTATCTCCTTAGCTCATTCACCTGCATACCTCCCATTTATCAAGCGGGCCATCCCATATTGAAGTCACGAGCCATCTTTTCCCAGTAAGGGTTCCGGTGACAGGCAGGAGGGAGGCCTCGCATTTATCTAATGTAAAACACGCGGGAATACACAGATGACCAGGTGGCTGCGGTGTTCCCGAACCCCACGCTTGAAGGGGCTCTGGTAAGAGATAGGAGTGAGGCCTCCTTGGTTATTTAATGTAAAAACGCGGGAATGCACAGATGACCACGTGGCTGCTGTCGTCCTGCACCCCACGCTTCAAGGGGGCTCTCGTAAGAGACAGGAGTGAGGCCTCCGTGGTCCTTTAATGTAAAAACGCGGGAATGTAAAATGTAAATCCGTATTTGTAAAGCGCAAACTACTCACCCTTACGGATCTCAAGGCGCTGGGGGCCATCATGGAGATTAAGTGAGCTATTGCCCAGAGTCACATGGTGCTGAGCTGCCGCCGGAGCTGGGATCGAACCGTGAACCCTGTGCTCCGAAGTCAGCTGCCCTGGCCGCTGCACCACACCTCTCCACATGCTCTCCAAATGCACAGATGACCAGCCTGACCTTATTCCACGTTCATCCCACACTCACACTCACGTGGCACCCGCAAATTCGCCCCCCTTTTTTAAAGAGATAAAAACGTCAATGTCCGAAAGAGGAGCCACTTGGGTTTGTATAGTTATGCGGAACACAAATACATTGTAATACAGCATACTACCTTATATACTAATTCATATTGTTATTCCTGTTACATGATTTAATAGCGCACTTTCGACTTTAATGCGATTAAGTTGGTTCTGCTAGGTTTCTACGCAGTGGCTTGCAGGTAGCTGGTAGGTCTGAGCAGGTCACAGGTTTCGAATTCGGACAGGGCTATCTTATGTCTAGAAAGTGGATAACATGAGGATCATTGTGTTGAATAATAATAATAATATCTTTTTACATATTATTAAAACATTAAATGCTACATTTCCCAGCGTGCCCCTTGACATGTCCAGACGTCGCCACATGTGCTGTGGGCGCTATGGTGGCATCTGTATTTCTCCTGCTAACGGTGTGCTCCTCTGCATTATATCAGTGCCCATTATTAGCTCGCGCCACCAATGAATAACAGATAACGAGTCTCACAGCAGAGGGCGCCCTGCTAGGCCCTGGGTGGTGGGGGTAGGTATGCAGGCCCCTGCAGCTCTCCTGCGGACAGGGAGGCCTCACCAGGAGGTCTCCACAATAAACACGCGCCTTACAAGACCCCAAGCACAGGGCACTCTGAGCCCCAGAACTGCCCATATTTCAGATTCAAAATGTGCCCCTCTGGGGCAAACCAGCCCACAACTAAAAATTCTGCCAAAAGCGCCCAGTGCCTGTCCTGTGCCAGCTGGCGCTGTGGTGCCGAGGGAGGGGCACCATGAGAAGTGGAGTGCATATTTGGCTCATGCCTCGCTTGCACTTTATTTTCCTCACCTGTGTAAAGCTTGGAGCTCTTAGAAACAGGAAGCACGCGTTTTGGCGCTTTACAGAGCATATTTCGGCCACCCTGTTTAGCGTGGAAGCGTTCAGTGGCTTAAGTTCGGGGAAGTGCACCACGACGCGGCGCCCCTCACTCAGGGGTCTGTGCGATAAAGCCCAGAGTTTTAAATGAAAATACCGAAGTGCGGGTACTCAATGTTTAGAGTACCTGTTTGGCTGTGAGAAGTGTGGTTACTATCAGGAATGCTGAGACGAGCAGGTACTCTCCCTTTCAAATTAAAGAAGTGCAGGTACGCAGTACCGGACAGCACCTGCCCATTTAAAGCACCGGATAAAGGTATGTTGCTAACCAAGGTATTAACGGCCAGTGCAGGGAGCTAACGCCTGGCGCTAACTGCGACCCGGGTCTTCAAAAACACATATAAACGTGGACAACCAGTACAGGATTTAGATGAAAATAGCACACCTCTCACTAGGACTCTCTGCTAGGCTGTGGTTGCCACAGCGCCCCACAGTGTATTCTCTTCCTCCCACGGGATGTTCAAATCTGGGATTACCACAGCGCCCCCACAGTCCCTCCTCTCCCTGTCACTCGATGTTCAAGTGAGGGATTACCACAGCGCCCCCGCAGTCTCTCCTCTCCCTGTCACTCGATGTTCAAGTGTGGGATTACCACAGCGCCCCCACAGTTTAGTCTCTTCCTGTCACTCGATGTTCAAGTCTAGTATTACCACAGCGCCCCCACAGTCCCTTCTCTTCCTGTCACTGGATGTTCAAGTCTGGGATTACCACAGCGCCCCACAGTCTCTTCTCTTCCTCCTACGGGATGTTCAAGTCTGGGATTACCACAGCGCCCCCAAGTCTGGGATTACCACAGCGCCCCCACAGTCTCTTCTCTTCCTCCTACGGGATGTTCAAGTCTGGGATTACCACAGCGCCCCCAAGTCTGGTATTACCACAGTGCCCCCCACAGTCCCTTCTCTTCCTCCTACGGGATGTTCAAGCGTGGGATTACCACAGCGCCCCCACAGTCCCTTCTCTCCCTGTCACTCGATGTTAAAGTCTGGGATTACCACAGCGCCCCCACAGTCCCTTTTCTTCCTGTCACTGGATATTCAAGTCTGGGATTACCACAGCGCCCCACAGTCCCTTCTCTTCCTCCTACGGGATGTTCAAGTTTGGGATTACCACAGCGCCCCCAAGTCTGGGATTACCACAGCGCCCCCACAGTCTCTTCTCTTCCTCCTACAGGATGTTGAAGTCTGGGATTACCACAGCGCCCCCAAATCTGGGATTACCACAGCGCCCCCACAGTCCCTTCTCTTCCTGTCACTGGATGTTCAAGTCTGGGATTACCACAGCGCCCCACAGTCTCTTCTCTTCCTCCTACGGGATGTTCAAGTCTGGGATTACCACAGCGCCCCCAAGTCTGGGATTACCACAGCACCCCCACAGTCTATTCTCTTCCTCCTACGGGATGTTCAAGTCTGGGATTACCACAGCGCCCCCAAGTCTGGTATTACCACAGTGCCCCCCACAGTCCCTTCTCTTCCTCCTACGGGATGTTCAAGTCTGGGATTACCACAGCGCCCCCACAGTCCCTTCTCTCCCTGTCACTCGATGTTAAAGTCTGGGATTACCACAGCGCCCCCACAGTCCCTTCTCTTCCTGTCACTGGATATTCAAGTCTGGGATTACCACAGCGCCCCACAGTCCCTTCTCTTCCTCCTACGGGATGTTCAAGTTTGGGATTACCACAGCGCCCCCAAGTCTGGGATTACCACAGCGCCCCCACAGTCTCTTCTCTTCCTCCTACAGGATGTTGAAGTCTGGGATTACCACAGCGCCCCCAAATCTGGGATTACCACAGCGCTCCCCACAGTCCCTTCTCTTCCTCTTACGGGATGTTCAAGTCTGGGATTAACAGAGCGCCCCCACAGTCCCTCCTCTCCCTGTCACTCGATGTTCAATTCTGGGATTTCCATAGCGCCCTCACAGTTCCTTTTCTTCCTGTCACTGGATGTTCAAGTCTGGGATTACCACAGCGCCCCACAGTCCCTTCTCTTCCTCCTATGGGATGTTCAAGTCTGGGATTACCACAGCGCCCCCAATTCTGGGATTACCACAGCGCCCGATGTGGCAATATTGCAAGAAACGCACCTAGTGGGTAACACTTGTAAGGCGTTAGATAGATGGGGGTACAAGTTAATAGTGCGCTCCGGGTTCACTTCTGGATCAAGAGGGGTTGGGGTGTTGGTGAAAAAGCAGTTTCCCCTTATCCTGGAACAAACTTGGGTAGACGCCCAGGGTAGATTTGCTGCACTAACAGGCAAGTGGGAAGGCACAATGGTTAACATAGTCTCAGTTAACATACCGCCGGCACTCCACAAGGTAGCTATTCCTGACCTAAATGTGTTTCTTCTGAGATTACCCGAGGGAGAGCTCCTGCTCGGGGGTGACTTTAACATGATGCAAAACGACTCCTGAGATCGCTTCCCTGTTAGGCCCCAGTCCGACACTCCACCGTCCTTTCGGACTTCCAGGCGGCAATGGGGATCACAGATATCTGGCGTACACAAAATCCACTAGAACAGCAGTACACTTACTATTCAGGGGCGCACAATAGTCACTCACGAATAGACTTTTTGTTCACACATACTGAAAGAGTTCACTGGTTCAGGGATGTCCATCACTTGGCTAGGGGCCTCTCTGACCACTCTCCGTGTGGGCATGCTATCAGCCTAAGACCCGCGGAACTCAACGCAAAATAGTGATGCAAGCATGGTGTTTGTAAGTACCTCAGATACAAAAAGGCCTAGACCAGTCGACAAAAAACTATTCCGACGAAAATAAAAACTCGGTAGCCTCTGCACGGATCCTCTGGGAAGCCTATAAGGTAGTCATAAAAGAGGAAGGCCTCTCGTTGCTGGCGGGATATAAAAAAGATAAGAGAGTAGCGATGGATGAATTGGAGCGTGACATCTCTAACCTAGAAGCCCAGAAGCCTGATAACTATACAGAAGGCTGCTAACAATATTGCAGCGCAAAAGACATGAGTATAAGGAATTGTCGCTTGAGGTGCCCAGAGCGAAACTGTCGGCAATGAGAGACCATATATATGAACAGGGAGATAAAGCCGGGAAGCTATTGGCCTGGCTGGAGAGGCAAGAGAAAGCCAACAGGTGGGTGAACACAATCACAACAACCGAAGGGGAAGTGATAAAAAGAATTTCAGACGCCTTTGCACACTATTTCACAAAGGTATATTCGGGCAGCCCCGTGGCCACAGCAGAGGCATCAAAAGCCATTCTGGCTGACTTACCTATGCCAGTACTGACTCCCGAAAATGTCACTGAGTTAGAGAAAGACATCACAGCGGAACAGATATTCGCTGTAATACATTGCTTACGGTCTGGAAAGGCGGGGGGCCTAATGGCCTACAGTTCGAGCTGTATAAGGCCGAGGCCTCCCAGGTCATGCAATACCTACTCAAAATGTATGAGGAAAGTGTAGACGTGGGGGAGTTGCCAGAGCTTGGCCTCCATTGTAGTGATCCACAAGCCCGGTAAACCAGTAGATCAATGCACTTCATACCGCCACATCTCACTCCTTAATGCCGAAATAAAGGTACTAGCAAAGCTTCTCGCCACCAGACTCGCGAGCCATGTCTCCCGCCTGGTTCACCCAGACCAGTCGGGATTCATGCCAGGCAGGAACACGGCACTCAACTTAAGACGCCTTCAGTCGGTGATAGGCAGGAAGGACACAATACGAGAGGATGCAGTAATAATGTCACTTGATGCCAGTATGGCTTTCAACACAGTGGAGTGGCCATATATGTTTGCAGTCCTTGAAAAGATAGGGATCGGCCCCAAATTTAGGACATGGATAAAACTACTCTATACCCGCCCCAGGGCGCAGGTGGTGGTGAACAGGAGATCCTCTGTGCCCTTTCAGCTGATATGGGTTACTCGCCAGGGGTGCCCCCTGTCACCGCTTTTATTTGCATTGGTCCTGGATCCGCTGGCGGTGTGGATCAGAGGTGACCATCTTATTAGAGGCCTCAGCTGGTCAGGACAATGGGAAGACCGCATTTCGCTATATGTGGATGACATCCTGTTATACCTAGCCTCTCCCAGACACTCGATAGATCGGCTAATGACAATTCTCCGAAACTCGGGAGAGCAGTCAGCATATTCGATCAATTGGTCAAAATCCATAATTTATGTACTGAGTGGAGGCCCCCCAGTCCTCTCGAGCGGTTGCGAGGCGACAGTGGCTACAGAGGGCTTTAAATACTTAGGAACATTTGTGACAGACGATCCAGACCGGACACAAAACATACAATCCCCACTGAAACGTCTCCGCAGCGACATCCAACATTGGAGGACACTCTCGCTGTCACTGTTAGGACGGGCAGCACCATACAAAATGATCGCACTGCAACGCTTCTTGCACGCCCTACATAACGCCCCATTTGTAGTCCCTACAACATTTTTCCAGGAGGTGGACGTCGAGATTCAAGACTTGCTATGGGATATGAGAAGCCACCCAGAGTAGCCACGAGGAAGCTAGAATGAATGAATGAATGAATATAAAACTTGTAAAGCGCGAACTAAGCCCAAGGGCGTCAAGGCGCTAGTACACGGTTTGGTACGAAGGGGGTATTGCACGGCCACATTTAGAATGCTATTATTGGGCGGCACAGTTGATGGTGGTCAATCAGTGGGTACACATACCCCAAGACGATCCAGCTTATAGGATGGACAGACGTTTGCTGGGGGAGGGAGGATACCCGAGAGCCCTCTACTCAAAACCAAAAGGTACACAACTGACAGGACCCACAGCACACACGATCACTCTCTGGCACAGAATGAACAAAAGGTTGGGATGGAAGGATATACTAACTCAACATACGCCTCTCTGGGCAAGTGAGAGACTGGGAGGACTGCACACCAGTAAGGGATTCAATAAATGGGATCTCATCGGCATCACGACAGTGGGAGATCTATGGAACAGGGGGGATGTTATCCCATTCGTGGAACTTCAGTCAAAAAATGATTTGGCCCTGACTGAATCATTTAGATACCTCCACGTAAGCCATGCCCTTCGTGCAACTATTCCGCCGGGGTATTACCCCTAGAGGACAGACTTCTAACAGACTACATAGACAAGAAGGCAATTTCCCTGATGTATAAAAAAGCTTATTTATAACTCTTCTGACCCTTTGGAGAAATTACGGGATCTTTGGCAACAGGACTTAGGAGTACTGGATGAAGACGACTGGCAGGAGGCGCAAGGCTCTCCCTGAGAAGTAGCCATATCAGCAAAATTAAGACTCATCCAATTGAAAATCCTCCACAGAGCATACATACCTAGAACCACAATAGCGAAGATGAATAAAGGACTGACCAAATACTGTCAGAGAGCTTGTGGGCAGGAAGGCACATTCTACCACATGATTTGGGAATGCCCGGAGATTAGGCGCTACTGGCAGGAAGTGGCAAACAAAATGGCAGGAGTTTGTGGGGGGGAAGTAGAACCAGAGCCAAAACAGTGCCTCCTGAATATCGCGGAGGGTACAGATTTGAGCCTTAAAGACCAGATGTGGGTAACTCTGGGAATGATGATAGCGAAACGCAACATAGCGAGATGCTGCCAGAAGCGCCACTACTCAGAGACTGGGTGAAAGATATGGACATCTGTATGGTCACAGAAAGAGCGATATATAAGGGCAGGGGATGCCCAAAAAAGTGGGCCTTGATCTGGGGTAAAAGGAACAACTACAGGGGGGGTATCTGCACTAGCCCAACAGAAGTGTCAATGGGAAACAGGAGACGAAGTCGAGAATTCGGTTAGCTGATTGACGAAGAACTGATATCAGATTAGAACACTGAAGCAATTTATTATTGGTTGTGACTTGATGTCAAGCATGTCTGGACCAAATTGTAACTAGTTGCCTTCTATAGAATGTGTAAACCTTAATAAAAAGATGTTTAAAAAAAAAAAACCTGTATCCTCATTCTGCTCCATATTAACCGTGATCACAAACTTTCATCCTTTCGAAATGAACTTAATCGATCAATTTCCTCTCTACCGCTAACAAGCTAACCTCTACCTCACAGCTGACTTAAAAATATACACTGCCAGCACTTCAAACGCACCTTTGACGCAATCGCGTCTGCCCTAAATATGGTTGCCCTAATACACAAGCAAATTATGCATCCTATCCAGACATTACAAAATGGCTGCCGTACGCAATGGTCTATCTGACCAAAAAGAACAGTACCCGAGGTTTCGCACGTGCTTAAAAAATGTGCGTTTTGACTCACAAACTATCAGTCCTCGAGGTTTTGTGCGTGCACAACACAGCACGTTCTGAACAAACCTTGCGCCGACCTCCACATCTCTCTCATGTGTTAGAAGTCTGCTTGCGCTCACCGTTGCACGTGCCATCAGCAACCGGTAAGCTTTCTAGTTAAACGCTTCGCTGACAACTCAACCGCCACACCGAAGCGTCTCATCGAAACAAAATAAAACGCGCAAAATAACATAAAACTTAAAGATTCAGTCTCATGCCTCGCACTATATTAACTATAAATCTTTCTACTCACTTCAACATATTTTTAAAATATATATACTAATTAAACCTCTTGCCTAACCCAAAGTGACACTTATACCAAATCCCAAGCCTTCACAAATCATATTCTCCCAAACTTAAGTAACACCACATCTCACAATCCTCATACACCACTAAGTATAGTTAATATGTACTTTTCTGTGTATGAGCAGCAAGAAAAGAAGGAAGATGGCTGCGCATTCTGACAATATATGCATGTTCTAAAGGTTCTAGAATTTTGTTGATGTTCTAATTCTTTGTTGATTGTTGCTGCTGTGAATGGGGCAATAAAAGATATAAGGCATAATATTGGCCTCCGGGCCTTGCCATAAAATTTAACACGAATGGACTAGTTAGATGCTTAACTGACTGCACATTACATATGGAGCACTCAGAGCAAGGGAAGTTTTAGATACACTGATTCACGATTTTCATCCGATTCTTTCCTTTGGAAAAATTGCCTCTTATCCAGCACACCCAATAGCTCCTACTTTTATTGGTCGAGAATGTTCCTGGGTTAAAGGTTTCATTTTTGTTTCCGCTTCATTGCTAGCCTTATAAGGATTATTCTAATCCCACGTATACGTTTTAGTGACCATAATCCTTTTTCACTTACACTTGGCTGGCATAGAGCAGCTAACGGCCCTACACGGCGGGAGATGGGATGTTTGCAGACCTCAGATGGAGTAGGCGATCAAAATGGGCAAAGGTAGAAGTGAAAGATTTTAAGGGTAAACTTTTCTCTTCAAGGGCTACAGAATTTAAGACCTGTCTTAGTGAGGATTCTACGGATATGGAGATACTTAGTTCTTTCAATGCGATCTCTTTATATATCAGAGCACTCTTAACTGTTTCAGGCCCCCACACTGCCACCCTTGCTTTAAGGTTGTGTGATGATGAGCGTTGTAGAGCAAAGCAGGAGGTGCTGAAACTCTTAAGTCCTGTCCTAGGGATACAGGTCTCTACTTGTCGACTTAGATATAATGGAGAGCTCAAGTGGCAGCAAAAAACCCTTAAAGAGGAAGCTTGGTACCGGCCTCTCCAAGTGAGTTACCTCTAAAATAGCTTCATATTTTGGGAGATTATTAACTAGCACATTTTTACTCAATCTGATGATGGTTCTTTGTCTTGCCATATTTCCTGATTCCTGGATTAAGCATTTTGTTGGTATTTATGAGGGTATGGTGCTAAAGGTTCCATCTGGAACCTTGACTCCGACAGATGGTATTTCTAATATTTTATTTGCATTAGATGAAGTCCTTGAAGCAATCTTATGGCTGTCGAAGAACAAAGTTCTGGGTCCTGATGGGACTCCCCCTGATTTATTTGTCTCCGATCCTCAGGTTTGGGCACCTCTTTTTAAACAAGTTTTAAATACCTCAGTTAAAGCGGACCACCCACCACTCTGGTCCAAATCAGTTATACCTTTTTTTAAGAAAGGGTGCAAGACCAAACCTTGTTGTTATAGACCAATTTCCCTAATCGATTCAGTAGTTAAAGTGATAGGAATGGTAATGCTTAACAGGTTGTTGACCTGGGTTGAGGATAACCATATTCTTTCAGATATACAACACAGGTTTAGGTCCAGGGTGGGGACTAGCAATCATTGTCTCAATGTATATCTTCTTTAAAATAAGTATGTTGTGTGTAAATCTGGATCCATCTATATGACTTTTAAGAATCTCACCTCGGCATTGAACCGTGTGAATTGGGAAAAGCTTTGGAGTACATTAATGACTATGGGTGTCAAACTGGATATAGTACTTTTCTTACAGGATTTGCCCTTAAATATGTCAGCCGTAGTAAGGTATAATAACCATGGGTCATGCTCAGAGGCTTTCCCCATCAAATGAGGAGCAGACAATGGTATATATTAGCCCTGTTTCTATTTACCCTGTATTTCTGTATTTAAATAATCTGGAATTGGTTCTACTGAACAGCAAGGTTGATTTTCCCGGGTGGGGCTTCATTTTTTCCTGCATTACTATACTCTGACAATGAGGCTCTGCTGGGCTGTACTGCACCTGGATTGCAAGATCAACTGGATAATTTTGTTATGTTTATGCATTTCTTGGAGCTATTGATTAATTTTTCCAAATAATGTGTTATGGTGGCTGGTCCTAGATATACCAAGAATAGGTCATTTTGTGTACAAGGTAGAGCTGTATCTAGGGTGGATTCCTTCTCCTATTTAGGTGTCCTGTTTCACTCTTTGGGTACATGGGCTCCTTTATTAGTGGTTAAAAGAATTCTCTGATGAGAACCATCACAGGGGAGGTTGACTTTGCTTTAAAGTTAGGGAAAAGTCTGTTAAAGCTACGTTACAGATATATCAAGACAAGTGTGTGTCTGCCACAGCCTATGGCAGAGACAAGTGAGGGTATAAGGATCTTTCTACTCTTCAGTCAGTAGAAAACCAATTTAAAAGACGCCTGTTGAATTTACAGAATTCCATCCCAGCACAAATAACTCATCAGGAGTTAGGGTTAACATACCTTTCTGATGTCTTTGCTCTATGTCCGTTAATTGGGAACCCAACTTTAAGCGAATAATAATGAAGGATTATTTAATCTTATACAATGCCATGCATGTCCCATTGTTTAAATATATAAGAACATCATTGGAAGCCCAGGGGTGTCCTGATAGGTTTGCTTGTATAGATTCTTTAACAAAGAAAGACACTGAGTGGAATCAAAAGGCTTTTTTTTCTTAAAGATAGGGATAGAGAAGAATTGTCTAAACAATCTGTGAGTAGGTATATCTTGTTAAAAACTGCACCTTTACCAAACCTTATCTAATGTTTATTACAAATTGTAAACATTGGTATCTGTTAACAAGGTTTCGGTTAAACCTATTACATTGTCTTCCAGCGGTTCTTAAGGGGTGGAATACTGTTAAAAATGTAGCTTTCTGTGGCTGCGACTCTGTGTCTCCACAGGACACCTTCATTTGACCATGTTTTGTGGGTTTTATAGGCAGTCTTGTTCACTTTTTATTAAACCATTACTGAGAGGCTTAGGTTTTAGGCACATACAGCCTGCCGTGATGTTTCTACAATTGTTTAATGAAGAACATTTATGCTTTTCTATTGCACGTTTTTTAAAAGAGGTCGTTAAAACAAGGAAAAGGTTGGAGGCCTCATGAATACCCCTGAGATGATTTTTATTATTTTCATAGTAAATTTTATTCCAAATTGTGATGGGTATGTTTTATGATTAATTGATATGATGAACTGGTTATTATTTTTTAGATCTAATTATTTATATATGACGTTTGATTTTATTGCTATAATGCTGTTTATAAGGAATTTGTGTAGTGTTATTTCATGGATTTTTTATGAATCTGAGATAAAGATATTATGAAGATGAATAAGCAGAACCAGATATAGTTTGGCTCAAAAGAATAAATCGAAGGTCAAAGTGATGTGGTGCTGCCTCATAAAAGGCAAGGGAGAAATGAGCCGTCCCACTCAAAAGAAGGAGCTTCTTTTGTAAAGCGCTATACAATGGAAATCATGCATTTAGTGTAGTTGTGCAAGAGTCTCACAGTTTGAACCAATCACATCAGAGAGAGAACATTATCCCACATATTCACATAATGCAGTTCCCATCACTTGTGCCTGCCCTTCAGACACCTAAACAGTTAATATTAATGTCACTGATTAACATACAATACCAGGTTCTCATGAGAATCCATACCACCGTGGTCCCAAAGTGTGAGGCCTTTGGAAAATTCACTCTCATTGGAACATTGTGCTGCAAAGCTTTAGAAAAAGAAACATCATTCTGTACATGGGAAAGTGACAGTACATCTCAAAACAGAGTTTACAAAGTTGCTTGTACATGAGTTGTCCGAGTGCAGGGTGAGACAGAGCCAAAGATGATCACTTACTGAAAAGATGGCTGCGGGCAGGACCAGCACTTTTGAAATCAAGGCGTACATTATCTAATGTTAGAATAAGCTCAGTTTCTCCAACAAAATGTCTTGGTTTCAAGTACATGTTACCATGTTAACTGTGATGTGTTAATACTACTGTGCTTTTAATTAAAATTCTCTGTGTTTTATTTGCTGAGCTATGTCTATTAGAAAAGAGCTAAGTCTTCATGTACTCTGGCACATATATCATAATTACCAGTCCTGGTTAAGGGTGCAATATATTTTAAATAAGAAGTTGGTTGTTGGTGTTCTGCACACTATTTTGGACATTTTTGTCTAGGGCAGCAGACAACCAGGAGTTGGTACTGCCCATGCCCAGTAGTCCTTATCGTTATCATACCAAAATGGCAAACAGTTCATAAGCATGTTTAAACAGCAGCAGTAGATACTCGCAGGTGTTACGTTCCCTCATTGTAATAGTAATTGTAATCGTATTTATGTAGCGCTTACTACCCCTGAAGAGGAGTTGTAGCGCTTTTCAATGAGTAGTACACTACTCTGGAACCCAAAATGGATTAGTGGTGGATTAGAATAGGGAAATATAAGTTCTTAATTCAAGCACTGGACATGTGAGTCTGTTAGTTGGATTTAATAGGATAGAGGAGGGAAGAGTCTAGAAAGTGTTATTTCGGAGACCATAGTAGTAAAAAGAGGTTTAGGGTGAGCCAAAAGATGGATAGAAGAGGGAAGAGTCTAGGAAGGGTTATTAGGGAAAATATTAGTAGTAAAAATGACGTTTGAGATGAGTCAAAGAAGGGATAGAGGGAAGATTCTAGAAAGTGTTATCTGGGTGATCATAGTAGACAATGACGTTTGGGATGAGTCAGAGAGTGGAGGAAGAAGATATACTGAGAGAGGTATAGGAAGACACAAAGTAGTACACTGGAAAGAGTTGAAGGTTTTTTTCTACAGTAGGTGTAATGTAATAGATATATAGATACATAACTACGTAGAAAGGTACACATGTATATGGAAAATAATAAAGAGATATAAAGTTGTATTATATAAAGTTCCATATGTGCGGATAAATAATTAGAAACTCAGAATTTGTAGCTATATATATATATATATATATTCACTGAAAAAACCATAGGTTTCAGGGACGTTATAGTTAGAAATTAGCATTTAAAAAACCTTAGAAATTCACTGAAAAAACCATAGGTTTCAGGGACATTATAGTTAGTTGGAGATTTCCCTCGTACAAAACCAGAGAAATTCGGCCGTTATAGTTAGTAGAGCTAACTATAACTCGCGCCCCCGCAATGCACTGCTGATGACGTCACATATTACATCACTCATGACATGCTCAGTGACATCACTGATGACATCTCAAATGACATCACTGACGACATCATCCACGTGATCATCTGATGCACCTCCTCACACCCTAAAAAAACCTTTCATACACCCACTCTAAAATACAGACCACCAATATCGAAACCATAGACAGACCAATAGCAGTTAGTACATAACCGCTCAGTGATTCATACGTCTACACACACATCCACCCACTAACCCATACAGTCACTCATACACCAAGTAATTCATCAATACAGCCACTGATATATCCACTCATACACCCATATAGACACTCACACACTGCCACTCACCCAAAGAGTTACTCACACAGCTAGTCAGTCATGCAAATAAACTATTTAAGATTAAGTGAGCTATTGCCCAGAGTCACATGGTGCTGAGCTGCCGCCGGAGCCAGGATCGAACCGTGAACGCTGTGCTCCGAAGTCAGCTGCCCTGGCCGCTGCACCACACCTCTCCACATGCTCTCCAAATGCACAGATGACCAGCCTGACCTTATTCCACGTTCATCCCACACTCACACTCACGTGGCACCCGCAAATTCGCCCCCCTTTTTTAAAGAAATAAAAACGTCAATGTCCGAAAGAGGAGCCACTTGGGTTTGTATAGTTATGCGGAACACAAATACATTGTAATACAGCATACTACCTTATATACTAATTCATATCGTTATTCCTGTTACATGATTTAATAGCGCACTTTCGACTTTAATGCGATTAAGTTGGTTCTGCTAGGTTTCTACGCAGTGGCTTGCAGGTAGCTGGTAGGTCTGAGCAGGTCACAGGTTTCGAATTCGGACAGGGCTATCTTATGTCTAGAAAGTGGATAACATGAGGATCATTGTGTTGAATAATAATAATAATATCTTTTACATATTATTACAACATTAAATGCTACATTTCCCAGCGTGCACCTTGACATGTCCAGACGTCGCCACATGTGCTGTGGGCGCCATGGTGGCATCTGTATTTCTCCTGCTAACGGTGTGCTCCTCTGCATTATATCAGTGCCCATTATTAGCTCGCGCCACCAATGAATAACAGATAACGAGTCTCACAGCAGAGGGCGCCTTGCTAGGCCCTGGGTGGTGGGGGTAGGTATGCAGGCCCCTGCAGCTCCCCTGCGGACAGGGAGGCCTCACCAGGAGGTCTCCACAATAAACACGCGCCTTACAAGACCCCAAGCACAGGGCACTCTGAGCCCCAGAACTGCCCATATTTCAGATTCAAAATGTGCCCCTCTGGGGCAAACCAGCCCACAACTAAAAATTCTGCCGAAAGCTCCCAGTGCCTGTCCCGTGCCAGCCGGCGCTGTAGTGCCGAGGGAGGGGCACCATGAGAAGTGGAGTGCATATTTGGCTCATGCCTCGCTTGCACTTTATTTTCCTCACCTGTGTAAAGCTTGGAGCTCTTAGAAACAGGAAGCAAGCGTTTTGGCGCTTTACAGAGCATATTTCGGCCACCCTGTTTAGCGTGGAAGCGTTCAGTGGCTTAAGTTCGGGGAAGTGCACCACGACGCGGCGCCCCTCACTCAGGGGTCTGTGCGATAAAGCCCAGAGTTTTAAATGAAAATACCGAAGTGCGGGTACTCAATGTTTAGAGTACCTGTTTGGCTGTGAGAAGTGTGGTTACTATCAGGAATGCTGAGACGAGCAGGTACTCTCCCTTTCAAATTAAAGAAGTGCAGGTACGCAGTACCGGACAGCACCTGCCCATTTAAAGCACCGGATAAAGGTATGTTGCTAACCAAGGTATTAACGGCCAGTGCAGGGAGCTAACGCCTGGCGCTAACTGCGACCCGGGTCTTCAAAAACACATTTAAACGTGGACAACCAGTACAGGATTTAGATGAAAATAGCACGCCTCTCACTAGGACTCTCTGCTAGGCTGTGGTTGCCACAGCGCCCCACAGTGTATTCTCTTCCTCCCACGGGATGTTCAAATCTGGGATTACCACAGCGCCCCCACAGTCCCTCCTCTCCCTGTCACTCGATGTTCAAGTGTGGGATTACCACAGCGCCCCCGCAGTCTCTCCTCTCCCTGTCACTCGATGTTCAAGTGTGGGATTACCACAGCGCCCCCACAGTTTCTTCTCTTCCTGTCACTCGATGTTCAAGTCTAGTATTACCACAGTGCCCCCACAGTCACTTCTCTTCCTGTCACTGGATGTTCAAGTCTGGGATTACCATAGCGCCCCACAGTCTCTTCTCTTCCTCCTACGGGATGTTCAAGTCTGGGATTACCACAGCACCCCCAAGTCTGGGATTACCACAGCGCCCCCACAGTCTCTTCTCTTCCTCCTACGGGATGTTCAAGTCTGGGATTACCACAGCGCCCCCAAGTCTGGGATTACCACAGTGCCCCCACAGTCCCTTCTCTTCCTCCTACGGGATGTTCAAGTCTGGGATTACCACAGCGCCCCCACAGTCCCTTCTCTCCCTGTCACTCGATGTTAAAGTCTGGGATTACCACAGCGCCCCCACAGTCCCTTCTCTTCCTGTCACTGGATATTCAAGTCTGGGATTACCACAGCGCCCCACAGTCCCTTCTCTTCCTCCTACGGGATGTTCAAGTTTGGGATTACCACAGCGCTCCCAAGTCTGGGATTACCACAGTGCCCCCACAGTCTCTTCTCTTCCTCCTACAGGATGTTGAAGTCTGGGATTACCACAGCGCCCCCAAATCTGGGATTACCACAGCACTCCCCACAGTCCCTTCTCTTCCTCCTACGGGATGTTCAAGCCTGGGATTAACAGAGCGCCCCCACAGTCCCTCCTCTCCCTGTCACTCGATGTTCAATTCTGGGATTACCATAGCGCCCTCACAGTTCCTTTTCTTCCTGTCACTGGATGTTCAAGTCTGGGATTACCACAGCGCCCCACAGTCCCTTCTCTTCCTCCTATGGGATGTTCATGTCTGGGATTACCACAGCGCCCCCAATTCTGGGATTACCACAGCGCCCCACAGTCCCTCCTCTCCCTGTCACTCGATGTTGAAGTCTGGGATTACCACAGCGCCCCCACAGTCCCTCCTCTCCCTGTCACTCGATGTTGAAGTCTGGGATTACCACAGCGCCCCCACAGTTTTGCCACCTTCTTTAGTTTTTACCGGATGTTCACAAACTCGCATGTTGGCCTATTATAAACTGCAGACAAAACCACTCTGTACCTGTGAGCACCCCAGGGAAGAGCAGAGTGCATCACTGACTCAAACACCGCTCCGAGGGTCCCTGGACAGGGCACACTCCCCTGGAGCCGCAGCGCAACCCACTCCTCTAACTCAGCGAACCCCCTCCCCCCCATATTACTAACTATCCCAGAGGGTCATAAGCTTTCCGCACAGCGTCTTTCCCCGTTTCCAGTCCAGTGTTATCAAGACATTAAATTGAATGCACAGCCCCGAATAATATGTTCCGTTGTCAGGGACTGTGCTTTTTATTGAATACCCCCTTGTCTTATGCTATATATTATGTTACATTGTTAGGCTGTGTGAAGGGGGCACCATACTTGTATAAATGCAAGTGGGGTACAAAGAACAATACTTAACACCGTAAAAGTTATAATATGCACGTTAAGTTGTTATTAAAACGATAGGATATTGTAAATACTTTATTTCCAACACCTATTCATGCAGATGGTGTTCGTATACACCAACATGCTGTTGGCAATATGTTAAAGAGAACAGGAAGAGACCTTCGCTCACTGAGGCGTGATGGGGAATAGTTTGGGGCGTCCTTATGATATGGATGAAGGGCGCACATGCGCTTCGCCTGGCTAACATAATGTGTCAAACTGATGAGGTTCGTCGCTTTGAGAGGCATTGGAAGTGTGGCGTGGGGTGGGGGTGAAAGAATGTTTTAGAGAAAGACATGGAGTGCGCCAATTATGGGGAACCTTGAAGGCCCTGACCGACCCGCGGGAAGGATGCAAATAAACAAGCATTGGAGGCGCTAACCGCCGCTGGAGGAACAACAACTACAATATAGCACCAGGCCACCTCATTCATAGCGCTGGTAACTTTGCCTGCATCTTTGGTCCTTTAGCTGAGATGTCCCCCCTACCCTCCTGCAGCATTTACGCCCCGCCCTTATTAAATCCCTATATTATAACTAGATGGAAATGGCAGGCAGGTGAACACAAGGCTTTGCTGCAGCTCAGTGGGTTGTGCGGCAGTATAGAGCTAAGCTTTTAGAGGTGAAATGCCTCCCTGCTTGCCCCTATCTATTTTTCGCCGATATTTCTATTTTGCAGAACATCTCGTGTGCCTGTGTGTCGGTGAGCACATTGTAACAACAATTTTTTAAAAAAGGTTGCCATAATAGAGTTATTTAAATAATACAATAACCCAGATCCGTGAGGTGTATTGTAAACTATGCTGATTCGAACGATAGCGCCCCTGGTAATTTTATCGGTGCCACGGGGCAACGCTATCCATAGAGCACCAGGTGCAGTGGCACCGGGCCCAGGGGGTATGAGGGGCCAATAAACCTAAATTATGGCTGTGTTTTATTGCCCAACCAAGGTGTGTGGGGGGGGGGCATTTCCATTGCTTGCATTTAGTTTCACTGAACCCGTGCTGCGTCACTGGTGCCACTCTGGAGCCTATTCCCAGAGTCTCGTCTTTTAGCCAGGGTCAGACTGGTCCATGACCACCTGGCAGTGCCGGACAGGCTGGTCTTATATGTTAGTGTGTGGGCCGCGTTTTTTAGCTGCCTATTGCCTGTTTGAAGGCTGAAGGGCCGGTTTATACTGTTGGTGGTCCGCCTGAAGCAAGCATAAATAAGTATAGTCTCCCATACTTAGCATAACATGTGTACAGTGCGACTTTAGAAGTTCAAAACGCTCCCAATTGGCAAATGTGGAACACTTGTTTTTAGCTATTTGATTCACTCATGAGGCACTTTAATTTTGGTGCTGGGGCCTATTTTCTGACCTATCCGACCTTGTTGTCAGCTACGCCTACCCTGGGTCCTACTTGTATAATATGCCCCTCCCCCGCTCTGTCCAGAATTGCCCCCTCTCGCCTGTGCTCAGTGGACCCATCGGAGTGGTGCCTCAGTCTTGTGTAGCGCTCTTCTTCACAAAACGCTGCCCACTGCCCACCAGGGTATAATGGTCCTATTCCCAAGAGTGATGCCCCTCCACATCTGTAGATGTAGCTAATATCCCAAGACTATGATCCCTTCCAGGAGTTCGCTGTGCTCTGCCCACCTGTGCCCCCTCCAACAGCGTGCCCAGTAATGCACTCCAGGGTTGTGTCCTGTATCTTCCCCCCTGCTGTGACCCTCCAGGAGGCCCCTGCTGGCTCCCAGTGTGCTTTTGTTTACTCTGTTGTGCCTACGTCTTCTTCCTCTCTGTATGTACCCCAGGCTTTTTGCCCCCTGCCCTCTGCGCCCCCCCCCCCCACAAGATACTCCAGCATTGCTTACCTGCTGGCGGAGCTTTGGGAGGGGAGGTCTTGGCGGGTCCCCCCCAGCGCAAGGGCCCGAGCTTGGGGTGTGGGCCCCTGGGGGACAGCAGGCTGTCCTGTCTCTCCTGTGTCCGGGCCCCCTTTTTAGGTGAACTGCTTCTGCCCGATGCTCTTCTAGCACTGCCTGCCAGTGCGGGAGGTACTGGTGCCGGCTGCCTCCTCCTGCCTTGATGCCGCCTGTGCTTTAATCCCTATTGGCTAATCCGCTCCTACCTGCCTCTTCTGTCTGTGCCCCCTTGCTTCTTGCTTTGCCAACTTGACCTGCTATGTCTGCCCCCCTCCCGTTACTGCCCTCCCCTTTTCCCCTCCCCTTTTCAGGCTGCAGGCTTTGTGTGTGCTGCCCTCTGACATCCCGCACACCCTGCTTTTTTTTGCTTTAGATCCGTTTGTTAACCCTTGTTTGGTTGGCCCCTTCCTTGAGAAACAACCTGAGATCGGCCCCCACACACCTTCTGTGCTCCCTTACCTCGCGTCAGAGCATGTGCCCTCTCAGCTCGCCGCCCTTGATGCAATAAATGAATATATTACACCCAGACAGGCCAGAGCGCTGGACTGTTTAGCCCTTGTTTGCAAATAGAGGTCCCCACCCCTGACGCCTGGAGCGGGCTCTCCTTGTGCCCTAGTGCATGTGTATAGAGCCTCGAACTGGTCTGCACTCTGAAAGGCGCCTCCTGTTTATACAGTACCCCCTATTCAGAGGCTGTAAGTGAAGGGGGCGAGGAAAGAGGCGGCTCGCGAGGAGAATTCATTGATCCGTGTGTTTAATTACTTATATCTACACAATCACATCTTAATGTGCATACCCTGAACGGCAGCGCTCACCGCAGACGTTTTATATTTTTATTATAGCTATAGAAACTGCCTTCACATCTGGATCTGAGAGTTTCCTGAAATGCTTCTTTTCACATGATCGCCTCAGCGCCACAAGAAGTTGGTAAAAACGGCAGGCAGAGCGCCGCAACGAAAGTCCGCGCCAGGCTGCTTTAATCCCTATTGGCTAATCCGCTCCTATCTGCCTCTTCTGTCTGTGCCCCCTTGCTTTTTGCTTTGCCAACCTGACCTGCTATGTCTGCCCCCCTCCCGTTACTGCCCTCCCCTTTTCAGGCTGCAGGCTTTGTGTGTGCTGACCTCTGACATCCCACACACCCGGCTTTTTTTGCTTCAGATCAGTTTGTTAACCCTTGTTTGGTTGGCCCCTTCCTTGAGAAACAACCTGAGATTGGCCCCCCCCACACACCTTCTGTGCTCCCTTACCTTGCGCCAGAGCATATGCCCTCTCAGCTCGCCATCCTAGATGCAATAAATGAATATATTACACCTAGACAGGCCAGAGCGCTGGACTCTTCAGCCCCTGTTTGCAAACAGAGGTCCCCACCCCTGACGCCCGGAGCGGGCTCTCCTTGTGCCCTAGTGCATGTGTATAGAGCCTCGAACTGGTCTGCACTCCGAAAGGCGCCTCCTGTTTATATAGTACCCCCTATTCAGAGGCTGTAAGTGAAGGGGGCGAGGAAAGAGGCGACTCGCGAGGAGAATTCATCCCTCCCTCCATCCGTGTGTCTAATTAGTTATATGTACACAATCATGTGTTAACGTGCATACTCCGAGCGGCAGCGCTCACCGCAGACGTTTTATATTTATATTATAGCTATAGAAACTGCCTTCACATCCGGATCTGAGAGTTTCCTGAAATGCTTATTTTCACACGATCGCCTCAGCGCCTCACATCCGGATCTGAGAGTTTCCTGAAATGCTTATTTTCACACGATCGCCTCAGTGCCACACGAAGTCGGTAAAAACGACAGGCAGAGCGCCGCAACGAAAGTCCGCGCCAGGCTACTTGTACCTTTAGCCTGAAATGCTTATTTTCACACGATCGCCTCAGCGCCACACGAAGTCGGTAAAAACGGCAGGCAGAGTGCCGCAAGGAAAGTCTGCGCCAGGCTACCTGTACCTTTCGCTTTATAAACCGGCACATTGATTTTTACCTCAGCGCCACACCAAGTTGGCAAAAACGGCAGAGCGCCGCAACAAAAGTCTGCGCCAGGCTACCTCTACCTTCACAAACGGGCACATTGATTTTTACTTGATGCGAGGCACAAGATGGCTGCCAACACTTCCTGGTTTGAAGTGTTGGCAGCCAATTAGAGCCAAGCTCGTGCTTGTGTGAAGTGTTGGCAGCCAATTAGAGCCAAGCACGTGCTTGTGTGGTTAGGTCCCGCCCAGATATATAAAGTTTTTATTTTTTTAATTTCTCAGGAACTACTGAACTGATTTACACCATTTTAAAAAAAGGTCTCTTTCTGAACCAAGGGCTACCTTTTTGCCAAATTTGGTGTAATTCCGTTCAGCAGTTCGGGCTGTAGCTTTGTCTAAAGTTTCCTATGGAAAATTACAAGGGGAAAACGCGTTTTGGGACCCCCCTTTTTTCTCGGCCCCCGCTTGACGAATCACCCCGAAACTTTCAAGACAGGAGCTGACCGGAGCGCCCCACTAGTTTTGAAAATTTTGCGAAGATTCGTCAAACGACGCCAATGTTATTGGGAAAACAAAAAACGCTTTTCCTATGGGAACTAGGTCCTAACTATAACTACCTACTGGCGACCGCCAGTAGGTAATATATATATGTATACATACTCCTGCAGCCTTCAAAATAGGCACAGCGACGGTGAATGGAACATTATTAACAAAATTATCGGCATCACCCACTGGAGGGTGGAATTGAACTGGATACCACACTACAAGTACCAGCATGCTCTAGAAGCGGCCCAAAAGGGGCGTCCACCAGAGGGCGAAAAATTATAAAAGTAAGCAATCAACTTGTGTGTGCTTATTCAGACGATGCCAGGGCGCTCCTTTGAAAAAGGTCATAGTTGACCGAAACGCTTCAGGACTGCCAGCGCCTTGATTAAATAAACCTTTAATTATCACTGTTGGGAGTGCGGCTATTTCTTTCCAAGAGGAGAGAGTTGTGAGATATATATATATATATATATATATATATATATATATATATATATCCAAACAAAAGCTTGCCCAATGAGGAGATGCCACACAACGGAAATCTACACACCTTTAATCGAGGAACAACAGGTCAGCAATGAGGCATAGTCCCCTCGTGTAAGTAAAAGCCCAACGCGTTTCGAGCACTCCTGTGCTCTTGTTCACGGGCTGAGAATGAAATGAACAAAGCTGCAATTTCAAAGGCACCTTTCAATGATAAAAAGTATGCTGGTCCTTGTGGTTCCTTTGCCTGTGAAATCCCAAGTGGGTGCCGTTTTGCATTCAAGTAACCTCTAAAAATGTTCCCCCAGTGGGTCAAGTAGGAGCAATGTATCACGCCGAACTGATCAATAAACATCCCTCGACACGGCCATTCCGTTCCACTGTGCTTGAAATTTCAAACACTGGTTCCGCTCAAATCGCGGCAGGGCAACTCCGCGACCTGGGCCAGGCCGCCTTACATCCAAACAAAAGCTTGCCTAATGAGGAGATGCCACACAACGGAAATCTACACACCTTTAATCGAGGAACAACAGGTCAGCAATGAGGCATAGTCCCCCTCGTGTAAGTAAAAGCCCAACGTGTTTCGAGCACTCCTCTGCTCTTGTTCACGGGCTGAGAATGAAATGAACAAAGCTGCAATTTCAAAGGCACCTTTCAATGATAAAAAGTCCCGCCCTTGTGGGCGTATGCCCACTGGCATGCTGGTCCTTGTGGTTCCTTTGCCTGTGAAATCCAAAGTGGGTGCCGTTTTGCATTCAAGTAACCTCTAAAGACCAAGAACACCAGTTGTTTGAAACGCGTTGGGCAGTGTACTGGCTTGAGGGGGAGACTGCTACCCTGTCGCATTGTGATCCTCAAATAAAAGGCAGTTAAACTCTCCGTGGTGGCATCTTCATGTGGGGCGACCTTCTTGTTGGATTTGTAGCGGCTTTGCTCGGCCGCGAAGATGCCCGCTGCAAGGCAAGCAGATCCTACGCTTGGTAAACACCAGGCGCATCGGAGCGGAGAGGCCGCATTGAGTGATTTTTATGGACAGTCTGACGAGTGTACAGCGCCCTTCTCACCCACTGGGGTTAAACAATAAGGACTAGATTAAAGGTCGTGGCAGCACCCACTGGGGTTGTACATGGAGGAACTACAAGTACCAATATGCTTTGCAGCACACGCCCACTGAGGCGGGGCTTGGAACAGTTATCAGGTGTTCCTCACTAACGGACTGCCATTTCCTTTTTCCATCGCCCGTGACCAAGAACACCAGTTGTTTGAAACGCGTTGGGCAGTGTACTGGCTTGAGGGGGAGACTGCTACCCTGTCGCATTGTGATCCTCAAATAAAAGGCAGTTAAACTCTCCGTGGTGGCATCTTCATGTGGGGCGACCTTCTTGTTGGATATATATACATATATATATATATATATATATATGCTCATTTTTTGTGTATTTGTACTCATTGTTTTTATTTTATGCATTTGTTTTTATTTATATTTGTTTCTTTTTATCGCATATTTTACCCAATATTTCAATAGTGAAGCACTTATAGATACAGTTATGATCATATTTACACATTGTAATAGATACAATAAAACAGAGACCCATAAGCATCCAATCAGATAACTTATATAAGTTATCACACATTGTGAGAGATTAACATAAAGCAGAGGCCCATAAGCAGATAATCAAATAACGTATATGTAAACTATGCAGTGACGTATATACATGTTAACCATAAATAATATATATATATATATATTCTAACCATAAGTAATAAATAAAAAATTGTTAATCAGAGCTATAAAAATATCTATATAATTTCAAACTATAATTAGTATATACATTTCTACAAAGAAATGAACATATCTAAATACATACATGTGTTTCTTGAAGCCGTTCCTCCATGCTGTCAAACTGTCATGCAAAATTGCATAGGTAAAAGAGGAGGTGGACTAGCTGTTATATTCAAGGAAACAATAAATCTCAACAAAACTGATGACATTTCCATACAAGGTTGTGATGCCCTTATGACCAGATGCTAACCTACACCCACTTACTCCTGTAACTTCCTCCTTCTTTACATTCCACCACCTAGCAATGCAAAATTCCCAGACATGTTTCTAGAGACAATTTCAAACCTTATGACATTGCACTCCAGCCTATGCATGAATGAATGAATGAATGAGGTAACATTTATAAAGCGCGTGGTTACCCGAAGGCATCCCAGCGCTGAGCGGGCACCAGGTTGAAGCTGTAGCAGGGTTAGTTGGGGAAGAGCCAAGTTTTCAGCCCCTTCCTAAAGATAGTATGACTGGGTTCCCTACGAAGCTGCAGTGGGAGTGCGTTCCAGAGTTTAGCCGCATTATGTGAAAACAGTCGGCCACCACTTCATGCCCTCCTGATTCTGGGAACTAAGACTAAATGGAGGTCATCCGAGCGAAGCCGCCTGTTTGCTCGGTAGGGTTGGACCAGAGAGGAGATTATGGCTGGTCCATTCCCTCTCAGCACCCTGTGGGAGATGCATAGGGCCTTGAAATGGACCCTTTCCCTGATCGGAAGCCAATGGAGGGCCTTTAGGGCAGGTCTGGCCGATTGACGGCCTGAAATCCCTAAAAGGATCCTGGCGGCACAGTTCTGTACGACTTGGAGTTTCGCCAGAACCGAGCTAGGAGCGCCCAGGTATAAGGCGTTTCCATAGTCCAGTCGAGACAATATAAGTGCCTGGACCATCAATTTTTTTACTTGAAAGGGAAGCAGAGGAAGCACCTTGCGAAGTAATCTTAACATGTCAAAGCAAGAGGCAACAACTGTTCTGGCTTGGGTTTTGAAACTGAGCTCATCATCTAGCCAGAAGCCTAGGCTCTTTATTTCCTTTTTTGGGATGGGCGCTGGGCCCATACATGCTGGCCAGATGGAGTCTATATTAATGGGGGAATTATTGCCAAGGAGCATGAGCTCAGTTTTGTCGCCATTCAATTTTAGATGAGACAGTGTCATCCATCTAGTAACCTCTTCGATGCAGGGCAAGAGATGGGAAGAGGCTCTCTCTGCATGGTTCAGTGAGATCACCAATTGAGTATCGTCAGCATAAGTGACGATTTGCACTCCGAAAGGGAGGACACTGTCGGCTAAGGGCGCCATATAAGCATTAAAAAGGGAAGGGCTCAAGGACGAACCCTGCGGAACTCCGCAATGGAGGGGCTGGGGGTTTGAGATGGCTTCGCCCTCAAAAACTTGAAAAGATCTATCCTCTAAGAAAGATCGTAACCATTTCAGGGCAACTCCGGACACGCCCAGTTTGTGGAGTAGTTGGATCAAGATGCGGTGATTCACCGTATCAAAGGC
This sequence comes from Calotriton arnoldi, assembly GCA_963921515.1. Classification (NCBI taxonomy): domain Eukaryota; kingdom Metazoa; phylum Chordata; class Amphibia; order Caudata; family Salamandridae; genus Calotriton; species Calotriton arnoldi. Next base: position 1,033,419 of record CAWUFW010002763.1, on the reverse strand, counting down.
CGCGCTGAGATCTAAAAGTATCACGGCCACAGATCCTCCCGCATCAAGGATCTTTCTAGTATCTTCAACTACAGCTAATAACGCTATCTCAGTTCCTTGGCGTGGGCGGAAGCCAGTTTGAGAAGAGTGGAGGAGGTTGCCATCCTCCAAATGCCTGGAAAACACTGAGTTAACGTATTTTTCTGCAACTTTGCAAACCCATGGAAGAAGAGAAATGGGCCGAAAGTTGCTGAGACAACTGGGATCTAAACTAGGCTTTTTCAATAGTGTTTTAACCATTGCGTTCTTCCAAGTGGGGGGCACCACCCCAGAAGAGAGCGAGGAGTTGATCAGATCCAAAATAACAGGACCAACTGAATCAGCCACAGACTTCAGAATTTTTGGGGGGGCCGGGTCATTGGGTGAGCCACTTTTGACGAGTGCAGAGATGGTTTGGAAATTTTCCTCGTTTAGAGGAGGAAATACTTCTAACACATGATCCTGGCTCTGAACAGTAAAGTCCTCACGAGACAAGCCTGTGTAAGAATCAATCATGGGGAAAGTGCTGCAAATGGTTTGAATTTTATTGTAAAAAAAACTCAGCAAGCTCATTGCAACGATGGAATGTTGCTTCAGGAGTAGCGGGGGGCCGGAGCTTTTAACAGTTTCTTAGCGATACGAAACGTTTCGCGGGGGAATTTGCCGCCAGGGAAATTTTTTCCTCGAAGTAGTGGGCTTGAGCCTTTTTAATCTCGGTCTTATATACCTTGATGGTTTCTCTGTACTCCATTTTCTTGAGTGAGGAGAAGTCTTTCCTCCATGATCTCTCATCTCTTTTGCAAGTCTGTTTTAGCTCACGAAGCTTTGGTGTATACCAAGCTGTTCTATTGGGCCCGGTTTTAATATGAATGATCTTCTTTGGAAGAGTCAGATCTAGAGTGCCTTCAATCCAATTGTTGAGTTGATCGTTAGCTAATATGGGGTCGGGATCAAGGGATGGTCTCGTGTTATCCAATGCAAGAGCCCACTGTTCCACAGGGAGTTTTGACCAACAGCGGCTTAATTTATGCACCGGCCGAGCGGATGGAGGAGCATGCCTGGGAGACCATTGGAGGGAGATCAAAAAATGGTCTGACCAAGGTACAGGGTAGGGTTCCAAACAAGTTAGCTCCTTCAAATTGGAAAATACGGGGTCGAGTAGATGGCCTTTAGAATGAGTTGGAAGGGGTACCATCTGAGTCAATTGTATAGCTGCAAGATCGTGAATAAGATCTGAGGCAACCCTCAGTGCCAAGTTATCCAAATGAATATTAAAATCGCCCAGGATGGTGAAATTCGGGGCTGTTCCTGCCAAGTTCGTTGTTGTTTCAAGTAAAGATTGAAGGAACTGACCCATAGGTCCAGGAGGTCGATAGACCAAAATTCCTGAAAAAGAGAGTGTGGACGAGACTCCTATTGAGAAATAGAGATTCTCACAGTCAGACAGAGGGCTGCCGAATATTCGACAGGTGAGGTGGCTTTTATATATAATGGCAATTCCACCTCCTTTTCCAGTTACTCTGTCTAACCTCTGTAATAGGTAGTCAGAGGGAAGGGTTTGAGCGATATCCGGGTCAGAACTGGACTGAGTCCAAGTCTCAGTAAGGAACAGGACATCTGGGCTGTCGTCCGTTAATAAGATAGACAGTTCTGTTGTATGTTTAGGTAAGGACCTGCAATTAATTTTAAAAAGTTTAAGAACTTTAACCGGGGGTCAACTGGTGAGGGGAGAGAGGGGCGTGAGCCCAATCTGAAAGGACAGTGCTCGCAACCCTGTTTCGAGCTCTCAAGGTTGATAGAGTGTTTGCAATTCCGACTGGGATCATGATTTAGGCGTATTAATTGATACGTGCTGTAACAATGCCTGGCTTGACGTAAAAAGGCAGGATTCCTGGCCCCTGGTCCCGGCCGCTCGCGGACGGGCGCAGACGGGCTTGCCTTAGGCGTGCCTTCGGCGCGTCCGCTGTGCGGTCGCGTCATCGGGCTCCTAAGAAGCCCGGTCAGGATTCAGCGACTAGAGCGCTGACCCCAAAATGGCTGCCAGGTACAGGAAGTGTGCAAAAAGCAATGAGCAGCGTGTCCCCGCGAGCTATAACACAGCTCGGTAGCAACAAGTAAATCAGTAAAACAATACAGTACTCAATAGATTTGAAAAATGTCTAGATTTCTTCAATTTCTAAAAATACCCTTCCAATCGATTTATCTAATAGATATGCATCCTTGGTGACCTAAACATATGGTTTGACAAACCCTATATGCCACATCCAAGAACTAGCATCACTGGCATAGACACACTGAACCTACATCAAATTGTCCACAAACCCACACACATCTCTCGACACATCCTAGATATAATTTTTGCAAATCCAGAACTAGTTACCTTTCGAAGGATTACTCCAGTCACATGGTCAGACCACCATCTGGTAGTTTTCCAACAAAACCCCACAAATCAACATACCAAGGCCGCCTTGCATGCATTCACCTATCGACGGTGGAACAAACTCAATTTTGAACACTTAGAAACAGAACTAACTTCCAACATAGACCTAAACACAACAAATTCCGCTAAATTACTTTGAGTGTATCCAGGAAGCATTTGATATCCAAATACCGCTAGGAAGAACGAAACAGAACAAAAGAAAACAGGCACCTTGGAGGAATGCTGAACTAAAAAAGATAAAACAGCAAACTCAAAGCTGCAACAAAACAAATAGTAATCATGATTTTCTTGTCGGGAGACTTTAATATGAACCTTTTTCAGGTGACGCCTAGGGATCAAATATTGGAAGCTATCGATCATATCTGGCATATTCCGGCGACTGAAGCATTTAAACAACGATCTGATAGAATGGGGAAGGATGTGGTGACTAATATGGAGCACCACGGCTTACGAGTATTGAATGTCCGGAAGGCTCCGGACATTCCGGCACAACCGTTGCACCACTCGGTAAAATCTAAAGCAGTCATAGACTACTCCTTAGTATCATTACCACTATACCAGATGGTTTTAAGCTACAATTTGGGCAATAGGCTGGAAAGTGACAACCAACCACCAATGATCAGCTTTAACTTAAATATCTCTTTACACGAACAAGCTTCCCCAGAAATAGGTAAGCTCACTGGACAAAATTATAAAAAGTTACAATGGTCGGTAGTCAGCATAGAAAAAATCGAATATCAAGCAAGAGAACTATGGGAAGATACACATGACATAGATCAAAATCTTTTGATCCACTGGGACCAATTCGCAAAGCGCCTAGTGGAGAAAAACTTTGTTCAGCCCAGAGGCAGAGTATCAACAGCTACTTCACTTCCTAGGAAAATTTCAGTGCAACTCAAAACAGCCAAAAGGAAATTGAATCATGCCCTGAGGGTCCTAAGAAACAACTTGTCCACTAGTGTCCGGTGTGAGTCCTTACCAAAATTAAGGTCACTTTATAAAAAAGCGGTATGGGTCCAAACAAAATCGGAGTTAGATCCGTATTGGTGTAAAATTCATTATGTCGCTAAACGTAAAGATGCAAGAGAGTTTTGGAGATTGGTAAACCAATCCACCGATAGGAAATTTCAACAAGCAACGTCAACTATATCTGAAGAAGCTTGGGAAAAGCACCTGGGCTCTACGTCAGGGGGCACAAATACAGTAACAAGACTATCTGAAGAAGGAAGATGTGATTATACAAGGGAAGATTTACTGATAGAGATTCATCATATAACTTTGGAGAAAATTATTAGTAACAGCCACCGGGATGGTGTCCCGGGGCCAAATGGCCTCCCCCAAGCACTTTACAAGGAAAATCTGCAATATTGGGCAAAGAAACTGACAATATTATTTAATCATATTCTGGTGAGCGAAGAAATTCCAGATAACTGGAGGGGCTCAATTCTGGCCCCGATTTATAAAGCTGGACAAGCCACATGCCCCGCTATTTATAGGCTAATAGCCTTAATGGACTGTGAGGCAAAGTTCTTGGTCAAATGCCTGCTGGCAGACCTAATGTCATGGGCGGCTTCCAAAAATCTGCTGCCAAGAAATCAGACTAGGTTTATTAAAGGCATGGGTACTATTATTAATATTCAAATGCTAGCACTCTCAATTGAATTGGCAAGGCGTCGCTCATTGAATCTTCATTTGTGTTTTATTGATTTTCGTTCTGCCTTTGACACGGTGCAAAGGAATATTCTTTGGGATAAGCTATCGAAATTGGAAATTTCACCTACACTTCTGAGAGTGATTCAATTGCTGTATACAAACACCTGGACGAGAGTAAGGTTGGGCCAGGGCACAACCATTTCAAAAAAAATATTAACAACGAATGGTTTGAAACAAGGTTGTGTCTTTGCTCCAATCTTGTTCAATCTTTATCTTGCTGAAATCTCTTTAGGTTTGAATAGCATTAACTCACACTCTCCGTTGGTGGCTGGCTTCAAGGTTTCCCATTTATTGTACGCCGATGATATAGTTCTGCTGAGCTATACAAAGCTGAGGCTGCAGCGGTTAATTAGCGAAACCGCTCTTTATGCCTCATCCCACGGGTTAAAGGTCAACTTAAAGAAGACAAAAACCATGTTGGTGTCAAGGGGTATAGCAGCTCGCCCAATACTGAGCATAGAAGTGACCGTGTTGGAATCGGTTTTAGAGTACAAATAATTGGGTGTCATATTAGACGCGAGGGGTTTATCTAAGAACCAGTGTGCGGCACTACAGAGAAGGAACAATTCGTTAACTGCAGCATTTGCTACCCTCCGGAACAGCTTAAAACGGCTTTCCCTCAAGCCACTATTACAAGTTATGTCAGTTAAACATGTTCCATCTCTGACATACGGTGTGGAGATCTTAAGAGGAAAGGCTGATAGCATCATAGACAAGCTAGTGACAGGAACCTATTGTCGCCTGTTCAATCTCCCTCAGCAGGCCTCACCATCACAAATTCAATTACAGTTTGGGCTTAAAAGACAGAATTTAAACAGCTTAGGGGCATACTTGAAACTCTGCCACAAACTTAGAAGGGATAATAATTCTACACTTATGACAGTGGTCTGGGAGGCTATAAGTGACTGTAAACATACGCAGGCCCATGAATACTTCAAATTGGCTTTATCGACGTTCAAGGCAGAACAATTATGGGCCTTACCCCTCTCTCAGGCAGCATTTAATAAAGTCATCAATGAGTGCAGTAAAAAAAATTATTCACTAATGGACAGAGAAGAGTTGGCGAAAAGATCCCATGCATGGATAGTAATTGCATCATATGGCAAGCTATACCAACAGAATTATCTAGGGGACCTGAATGGTCTACGTGCTAAACTGAAGTTCTTGAGACTTCGGCTGGGCAGTTTCCAATTTCGTGGTGACGCACCAGCTTGGAAAAAGCTGAGTAGTGAAAGGACATGCCATGCCGCCTTTGCAACTATAAGAGCGAAGACATTTGTCATATGGTTTGTAGTTGCCCAGCTTTAACAGTTGAACGCAGAAGTCTGTTGAGGCAGGATTTTAATAGTCAAACTATACGAACATGTCGACGAGCAGTTATAGCCTGTTCGCAGGGAGAATTTTTACAATTTACTGGCAGATTCTTGAAGTTCGTAGATATAGCAGAAAGGAAATTGGCTAATAGTGCCCAGTAAAGAGATCTTATTGTTTTTAATATATTTACATACAAAATAACACAAATCAACTAGAACCCTCTGCACGCCACACAGCAGGACTGGATAGTCCTACTCATAGTGCGTAGCAAGTTGGTAACGAATAGATTAATTGGGGTATTCTAGATAAGATGAAATAGTAGGTAGATGATGTTACCAGTAAATGCACTTTATGGTTAGGTTTTTTCTTGTTTTAACTAGATGAATTGAGGGTTCTTATGGCGGGACGAATTTTATTTTAATCATGTTGGTTTTTTTTTTAAATGGTTTATAATGGATATGAATGAAATGTATGAAATTTGTATAAAGGTGTTTTATTGTAAGTTTTTATTAACTGAATGTGAGAAGTTGGCCTGGTATATGCTGTTCACTAATTAAAGTGGACACCTTGCACCAGGGCAAATCGACTCTTATGGTAGATAGGTTTAAGACAACCTTTTAAAGAAAGCTATCCTAGTGGTAGCTGTGGAGAGCAGCCTTCAGGCTAAGTCTCGGAGGAATGTAAAGCAGCTTGTTTTACCATATAATCTCTTGAATCACCAAATGAAAAGACACCACACAGGTATATATATCAAATATATATGTATTTATTTCTAAATAACTCTCTACTAATCTCTTTATGAGATTAGAAGACAAACATATGCACAAATCAACGTTTCACAATAAGTTAAGCACAAAATATGGCTGGGGCCCTAGGGGCGTACCAGACCATATACTAAGTAAGAGACTTAGAAACAACGACTTGCAGGGAGACAAGGCCTAGGGCCTTCAGAAGTGCTGGGGCCTCACAAAACCACCCAAGGCAGGTAAGTAAAGGACCCACGGGGGACGCGTGCAGTGTGGATACACAGGCGCGAATCGCCGTTAACTTCAATGGGGCAAGTCGCGGTTGGAAATAAAGAGTTTTAGGATACTTCGGGAGAACCTACAAGCAAGTCACTTACAGGGTAAGTAGTTCTAGGGCCCACACCCACAGGAGCACCGTAGTGCTGGAGTTACCTCACCCAGGGAAGCCGGGTGCACAGGTGTCCTTTGGTGTCGGGTCGCGGCGTCGTTTTCAATGGCGAACAAAGAAGACTTGCTGCTTGCGGGAGCTGAAGAAGTGTCCGGTGGAATCCAAGCCTGGATTCTGAAGAAGGATGACCTGAAAGCAGAGGGGACAGTGTTCAAAGTCACTTGGCAGTGACCCGGGGCAAGGAAGATGGATGCCCACCGTCGTCGGTCGCTTCAGGTCGGTTGCAGGTGCCTTGACTCTTCAGCCACGTGGTCCAGGAGGCGTCGACGACGACCAGGAGCTGGATTCGGTGTGTCCCTCGACGTCTGCAGCTGACTGCGGTGTCGGCAACTCGATCGGAGCCAACAAGCCTTGGCAGCCGCAAGTCTCGGGGAGATGAAGAAAAGTCGATGGCGCAGACCAGCAAGGTCTGTGGAACTCACCCAGCGAGGGTAAGTCAGGGCAGGCCTGGAGCAACCAGGGGAGCCCTTCGGTTTCTTTAAGAAGTCTTCTGGGGACCCACAAGCCAGCGGGCAAGGGATCGCGAAGACACCTCGGGCGGAATCACTCAACAGGGGCCCACGGTCACTCGGGACGGTGTAGGCCTCTGATCTTCGGAGGGATTCCTGCTGGAGGTCGGGACCACACGTGGTCCAAAGCACAAGTTCGTAGAACGTTGTGAAGGGGTTGCACTCGACAATAGTGCACGGTACCCAGGGGTCGCGGTTCCTCGTTACTCGTGGGGTCCACTTGCCTCAGCTTCGCTGGGGACTCACGATGGCCTGGGAGAGGTCAGGAAATCCACTTCTTGGGCTGCAGGGACTTCGGACTCCGGCGGGAGCGGCGTAGTTTGCGACCGTCGTTGTCGTTTTTGGTGCCTGCCAAGCAGGGGAGTCACTCCTTGACTCCAAGGAGATTCTTCTGTCTTCCAAAGGTAGTGGAACGTCGAAGGGCCAGGATTCTTCTGTAGAGCGTCGTCCAGGGGTTATCTGCTTTGCAATGGCAAGGTTCCCCCTCTTATACTAAAAAGAGGGGAAGGACTAGCTCTATGACCCCACCTATGGGAGGGTCAAGGGAGGGGTGGCTACACCCACTTCCCTTTGTCCAGTTTCGCGCCAGAGCAGGGGCAGGTAGCCCCTGAGCTGGTTTGAACTGGCATATGCACAGAGGAGCCTTCTGCTCCCCCAGTGCAGGACTTCAAAGCACTCTAAGAGTGCACCCACCCAGCCCCAATACACTAAACCCTGTCTGGAAGGTGGTTACACCTCCCTGTGACAGGATGCCTATTGTTGGGCTTCCTCCACTGCGAGTTTCGGTCATCAGCAGGAGGGCAGCCCAGTGTCTGTGACTGGTGGCATCCATTTTGTGATGCCAGGGCTCTTTAGGATTCTACCGCGTTTCCACAGCAGGTACATGTCTTATCCCTCTAGAAGGGTGGAATGCTACCCCCGCCGCCAAGATTGGCGGGGGGTAGTATTCCAAGATGTTTGACACCAAACACGACATGTTTTGATGCAGCCATTCCAAAGTTAGCATTTACCGCGAGGATATAATGCACTTAAATAGTATATGGTTTAACCGCATCCACAAACAGCACCAGAGAATGGACTCTGAGAACTGCAGAAGGGCCCTGCTCATGCAGAGGCACCCCCTCACATAGAAGCCAAGCACCCTGCCCTCAGGATTGATAGGGCCTGCCTTAGGGGTGACTGATAGGTTTATATGTGTGTGCAGGAGAGATATAGGAAACCTATATCTCAGTGAGGGGTGCTAGCACCACCTCACCCAGGCTGCAGTAGCAGGCCTGTGGTGTCAGATTTAGACTGCTTCCCAGGGGTGGCATAACACATGCTGCAGCCCCTGGTAGGCCTGTGAAGTACCTATGCCCTTGGCACCTAAGGTACCATATACTAGGGACTCATAAGGCACCACAGTATCCAATCACTAGTGCACCTAGAGTGCACTCCATGTCGTTTAGAGAGAGCAGATAGACTGGGGCCCTGAATAGCAGGGTCCCAGTCCAACTAAGTCATAAACCAGCAAAACACCAGGAAAAAAGTGGGGGCAACCATATAGTCAGATTCCACCTTCCTACATAACCCCCCCAAACGAAAGGAGATAAGGCTAACCTTGACCAGTTGAGCCTATATTGACTAAGTGGCCATATAAGGAAGCACCTGCACTAGCATGGTTGCCCCCTATGTTATGGTCCACTAAGCAATCCCTCGCCCTAAGGGTATGAGAGGGTCTCCACCATGGGGAATCACTACCTCTGGTGTGCTTAGGTAAAGTACAAGGCCGGTGAGGTGTCTGAGTAGGGAAGTGAGGCCCTAGGAATGTTGGCCTCAGCTTCCTCAGATCACTGGTCACCATGTATGCCTGTCTTTCCATGACTGAGTTGCACTTTGCTCTAAGGGTCAACCTTTGGCTGCCTACAGCTGGGGGTTGGGTCCCTTTGGATGGAACACTGGAGGGACATGGCAGGTTTGGAACCTTCTGGTCCCAGGTTTGCCCTTGCCTACCAGAGTCCTTCTGGGGGAGGTCCCTACATAAAGGTATGGGGGATCCCTCAGTGTGTAGAGGAATTTTCACCTGGCTAGGGCTACTAGACTGGGTGCCCCTAATCTGCTGATGGGGGGCTTCCTCTGGACAGGGGGCCCGGGGGGTCCACTGACCTCCCTGACCTCTGCAGCCCTGGGCTGACTGAGGCAGGGTAGAGAGGGGCAGGTTACCTGCTCCAGACTGGGTACCACCTTGGAAGGGTCCTCTGCCATCAGGGGTGTGGCCAGGCCAGGCCTGACTACCTCTGTGGCAGTTCCTTCACTAGGGGTAGGGTCAGTTCCCTGAGGAGGCTGACCCTTACCTACTGTCTGGGGGAAGAAGACTTTTCTTCAACCCTTGTGCTCTCTTTCGGGGGAGAGTGGGCCATTCTTTCAGGCTCCATCTCTCCAAATTCTTGGGCTGGGGCTGTGGCCATCACAGCCCCACTAACCTTTGCAGGGACGCCCAACATCCTAAGATGGGTTTGGTGTTCAACTTCAGCCCAGGCTGAAATTTCCAAATCATTGCCCATCAGGCAATCTACAGGTAGGGTTGGGGACACTGCCACTCTTTTTGGGCCTGTGACCCCCTCCCAGCTGAGATTGACTATGGCCATGGGGTGATCTGTTCTGACACCATCAATGTTGGTCACCTGGTATTTAAACTCAGGTAAAAGCTGGTGAGGGGGACTAGTTTCCCTGCCACCATGGTGACACTAGCCCCTGTGTCCCTAAATGCCACAGCTTTCTGACCATTAATCATTGGCTCCAGTCTGTACCTGCCCAATGCTATGGGACCCATGGTAAAGGTGGCATATCCTACACCACCATCAGAATCTGAGGAGTCTGTTGAGGGGGTCCTGTCTAAACTAGGGCCCACCTCTGTTCCTCTTGCAAAAGCACCTAACTTTTTGGGTGCACTACTCCCAACTGGAGGATTACTACTGGTAGTACCAGGAGGGGTGGTAGTAGTTGTTGGAGGAACATTTTCTTTATTGCCATTCCTGGGACAACTGGGATCAGATTTCCAGTGCCCAGGCTTTTACAGACATGGCAATACGGTTTCTTTTCAGGAGAGGAAGGAGTTTGGGACCCACCCCCAGAAGAGGAATTTTGGGGCCCTGTAGTGGACTTATCCTTGGATTTATCCCCACCTTTCTCTTGGGACTTGGTAGAATCTTTCTTGTGGTCACCACCCTGATTCTTAGGCCTTACTCTGGTTCTGACCCATTTGTCTGCCTTCTTTCCCAATTCTTGGGGAGAGGTCAGATCAGAGTCCACCAGGTACTGGTGTAAAAGCTGGTTTTGACAATTATTAAGGATCTGTTCTCTCATCATTAGATTATAAAATCCTTTGAAATCAGTAACCCTACTGCCAACCAGCCAACCCTCCAGAGCCTTGGATGCACAATCTACAAAGTCTGTCCAGTCCTGAGTCTGTGCCTTCTGGGTATCTCTGAACTTCAACCTGTACTCTTCAGTGGTTAAGCCAAACCCATCTATCAGTGCACTCTTCAGGACCTCATAATTATCAGCATCCTCTTCTCTAACAGTGAGGAGCTTGTCTCTACCTTTATCTGAAAAGGAGAGCCACAAGATTGCTGCCCACTGCTTTTGGGGGACCTGCTGTACTCTACAGGCCCTCTCCATAGCAGTTATCCACTTGTGGATATCATCCCCACTCTGGTAGGGAGGAACAACCTTGCTCAGGTTCCTATGGTCAGGGACATATTCTCTGCCTCTAGGGACACTGTTGCTGCCACCAGGGGTTCTAAACCCTCCCTTCTGGAAGCTCTCTGGATCTCCAGGGCTTCTCTATCCAGTGCCAACTGCTTGGTTCTGAGGGCCACTTTGGCTTCCTCATACTGGAGCAGTTTGCACCTTCTCTCAGAGGAGGTCTCTCTTAAGTTAAAGTATGAGCTCCTCTCTTGGACAAATTCTCTGCCAGAGTGATAAGAGTGCTCAGATTCCCTGGAAGGGGATCTGTGCCTCTCATCCACTCTGCCAGTTCTCTTAGGGAGAACTCCTCTGTCCTGTTCAGGCTCCTTGAAGCCTGGCCCTTCAACCACAGAGTCTTGGTCATTCGGATTGTCCTCATCTGACCCAGATACTATGATTGACCCACCCACTGATTCAGACCCCTTAGCTCCTAGAGCCAATCTAAGGTCATCTGCTGTCAGCAGATCTATCAGGTGTAGTGTTGAGGGACTCTGTCCTAGTCTCAGGTGTCTGTCAACACACATGGCTCTCAAGTCAGAGAAAGCCATGTCCTTATACTGAGGCTGAGTGGATCCACTGGGTCCACCCTTTAAGGACATTCTAGTGTTGTGCAGTGTTGTACTACCTACACTAGTTTGTGGCCTACTGATCCTAGCTTGAGCTGTGGAAAGGGTGTGCTATCCCTTGGCACACAGCTCTAAGTTCAGTAGAACTTATTGATACTAAGCTTGACTTTATATGTACCTTGAGTACCTATAATGGTTTTCAGTTAGTAATTCAAATAGAGATTTTCTGGTAAAACAATGGCAAGCTGGAATCCCACACGCTGCCCCCAATGTGAGAAGTTGGCCTGGTATATGCTGTTCACTAATTAAAGTGGACACCTTGCACCAGGGCAAATCGACTCTTATGGTAGATAGGTTTAAGACAACCTTTTAAAGAAAGCTATCCTAGTGGTAGCTGTGGAGAGCAGCCTTCAGGCTAAGTCTCGGAGGAATGTAAAGCAGCTTGTTTTACCATATAATCTCTTGAATCACCAAATGAAAAGACACCACACAGGTATATATATCAAATATATATGTATTTATTTCTAAATAACTCTCTACTAATCTCTTTATGAGATTAGAAGACAAACATATGCACAAATCAACGTTTCACAATAAGTTAAGCACAAAATATGGCTGGGGCCCTAGGGGCGTACCAGACCATATACTAAGTAAGAGACTTAGAAACAACGACTTGCAGGGAGACAAGGCCTAGGGCCTTCAGAAGTGCTGGGGCCTCACAAAACCACCCAAGGCAGGTAAGTAAAGGACCCACGGGGGACGCGTGCAGTGTGGATACACAGGCGCGAATCGCCGTTAACTTCAATGGGGCAAGTCGCGGTTGGAAATAAAGAGTTTTAGGATACTTCGGGAGAACCTACAAGCAAGTCACTTACAGGGTAAGTAGTTCTAGGGCCCACACCCACAGGAGCACCGTAGTGCTGGAGTTACCTCACCCAGGGAAGCCGGGTGCACAGGTGTCCTTTGGTGTCGGGTCGCGGCGTCGTTTTCAATGGCGAACAAAGAAGACTTGCTGCTTGCGGGAGCTGAAGAAGTGTCCGGTGGAATCCAAGCCTGGATTCTGAAGAAGGATGACCTGAAAGCAGAGGGGACAGTGTTCAAAGTCACTTGGCAGTGACCCGGGGCAAGGAAGATGGATGCCCACCGTCGTCGGTCGCTTCAGGTCGGTTGCAGGTGCCTTGACTCTTCAGCCACGTGGTCCAGGAGGCGTCGACGACGACCAGGAGCTGGATTCGGTGTGTCCCTCGACGTCTGCAGCTGACTGCGGTGTCGGCAACTCGATCGGAGCCAACAAGCCTTGGCAGCCGCAAGTCTCGGGGAGATGAAGAAAAGTCGATGGCGCAGACCAGCAAGGTCTGTGGAACTCACCCAGCGAGGGTAAGTCAGGGCAGGCCTGGAGCAACCAGGGAGCCCTTCGGTTTCTTTAAGAAGTCTTCTGGGGACCCACAAGCCAGCGGGCAAGGGATCGCGAAGACACCTCGGGCGGAATCACTCAACAGGGGCCCACGGTCACTCGGGACGGTGTAGGCCTCTGATCTTCGGAGGGATTCCTGCTGGAGGTCGGGACCACACGTGGTCCAAAGCACAAGTTCGTAGAACGTTGTGAAGGGGTTGCACTCGACAATAGTGCACGGTACCCAGGGGTCGCGGTTCCTCGTTACTCGTGGGGTCCACTTGCCTCAGCTTCGCTGGGGACTCACGATGGCCTGGGAGAGGTCAGGAAATCCACTTCTTGGGCTGCAGGGACTTCGGACTCCGGCGGGAGCGGCGTAGTTTGCGACCGTCGTTGTCGTTTTTGGTGCCTGCCAAGCAGGGGAGTCACTCCTTGACTCCAAGGGAGATTCTTCTGTCTTCCAAAGGTAGTGGAACGTCGAAGGGCCAGGATTCTTCTGTAGAGCGTCGTCCAGGGGTTATCTGCTTTGCAATGGCAAGGTTCCCCCTCTTATACTAAAAAGAGGGGAAGGACTAGCTCTATGACCCCACCTATGGGAGGGTCAAGGGAGGGGGTGGCTACACCCACTTCCCTTTGTCCAGTTTCGCGCCAGAGCAGGGGCAGGTAGCCCCTGAGCTGGTTTGAACTGGCATATGCACAGAGGAGCCTTCTGCTCCCCCAGTGCAGGACTTCAAAGCACTCTAAGAGTGCACCCACCCAGCCCCAATACACTAAACCCTGTCTGGAAGGTGGTTACACCTCCCTGTGACAGGATGCCTATTGTTGGGCTTCCTCCACTGCGAGTTTCGGTCATCAGCAGGAGGGCAGCCCAGTGTCTGTGACTGGTGGCATCCATTTTGTGATGCCAGGGCTCTTTAGGATTCTACCGCGTTTCCACAGCAGGTACATGTCTTATCCCTCTAGAAGGGTGGAATGCTACCCCCGCCGCCAAGATTGGCGGGGGGTAGTATTCCAAGATGTTTGACACCAAACACGACATGTTTTGATGCAGCCATTCCAAAGTTAGCATTTACCGCGAGGATATAATGCACTTAAATAGTATATGGTTTAACCGCATCCACAAACAGCACCAGAGAATGGACTCTGAGAACTGCAGAAGGGCCCTGCTCATGCAGAGGCACCCCCTCACATAGAAGCCAAGCACCCTGCCCTCAGGATTGATAGGGCCTGCCTTAGGGGTGACTGATAGGTTTATATGTGTGTGCAGGAGAGATATAGGAAACCTATATCTCAGTGAGGGGTGCTAGCACCACCTCACCCAGGCTGCAGTAGCAGGCCTGTGGTGTCAGATTTAGACTGCTTCCCAGGGGTGGCATAACACATGCTGCAGCCCCTGGTAGGCCTGTGAAGTACCTATGCCCTTGGCACCTAAGGTACCATATACTAGGGACTCATAAGGCACCACAGTATCCAATCACTAGTGCACCTAGAGTGCACTCCATGTCGTTTAGAGAGAGCAGATAGACTGGGGCCCTGAATAGCAGGGTCCCAGTCCAACTAAGTCATAAACCAGCAAAACACCAGGAAAAAAGTGGGGGCAACCATATAGTCAGATTCCACCTTCCTACACTGAACAATAAAAAAATTCACTTTCACTTTCACTAGTAATCAAGACAAACTTCACCTACACAAACTTAACAGAATATGCAAGTCAACTATCAAAACAGCTAAAAAGAAAAGGTACTATTCTGCCAGAATCCTAAATGCTAAATGTGCAAATAAAAAATGTGATAAAATTCTCACTGAATTTCGTCAACCTAAGTGCACAGAAGGAACTCATCACATGACTCAATAATTTACTAACAAACTGGAAAATCATTACACAACCAAAGCAGACATGTTGGACTCTTATTTAAATCAAAGGAAAACCCCCAGCACCAACCAATTTCTAACAATTTATGGATCTAGTCAAAGCAAGCAGGCTATCCGGCTGCCCTTCTGACCCTTGTCCACCACAAATCTTCAAGAACATTCTTTTAACTACCTCTACGGCCACACCAGTAAGGGAAATCCTCAATAATTATTTAACTACAGGAATCTTTCCAGAATACTTAAAAAAGGCATACATACGCCTATTATTAAAGAAAACAGACCTGGACCCACATGACCCAAACAACTACAGACCGATTACAAATGGACCTTTCCTGGGCAAACCTAATAGAAAGAGGAGTATTCGCCCAGATGTCCGTCAAGGAAGAGGCATACAAATCTACCCTCATCGCCATCTGGGATGATCTTAAAAACACATTAGACTGGAACGGGGTCACAACACTACTTCTCTTGGAGCTTTCAGGTGCCTTTGACACAGTTGATCATGACACTCTAATCCAAAAACTCTACAAAGCCAGCTTAGAGGGGACTGCTCTTGACTGGATCAAATCCTACCTTCAAAACAGTACAAATGCCATCCATACTCCCCCTTTCTCATCCAAGTCATACTTCACAAAAGCAGGGGCACCTAAAGGCTCTATCATCTCTCACATGCTTTTCAACATCTACATGAAGTCATCACTGGCAAGTATCAATGAATTTAAGCTCACATGCTATAACTATGCAGATGACACACAAATGCTTCTAAAAAACTAACAAGCCCCAAAGATATTAAAACTCAAAAAACGTCAGTTACCTCAGAGCCATTGATCAGTGGATGACATGGCGCCACCTCAAACTGAATGCTTCCAAAACTGAAATACTCGCATGTGGCAAGTGGAAAAATTATGACCTACTATGCGCCTGGCCTGACGATCTGGAACCACCTCCTTAAGTATCAAAGGAAGTAAGAAAGCTTGGAATTAACGTGAACTCCAAATTATCAATGAATGCCCAAGGAGACAGATTAGCAAGATCAAGCTTCATTACTAGGAAAACTCTGTGACGCATCTTCCCCCACCTAGGATTTCCAGACAAGGTCCAAGCTACTATCTCTCTTGTACTGTCTAAACTTGATTACGCCAATGGCCTCAACCACGGATCATCTTTATCCACTATTAAAAAAATGACAACACATTCAGAACTCTGCAGCCAGACTACTCCTACATAAAAAGCCACAAGCCCACATCTCGCCTGTCTAGAGAGCCCTATATTGGTTACCTGTTGCCAGAAGATCCACCTTCAAGCTGCTTTCTATCACCCACAAAGCAATACATGGAACAGGGCCATTTTTCATCAGGAATACAATCACCAAATACATACAACAAAGGAACCTCCGCTCAAGATTTGCACTTCGCCTCAAAACCCCAGCATTCCAGAAAATAAAACATGGGTGGTACATCTTTCTCAGTTCAATCAGCCAAACCATAGAATTCATTACCCCCAAACATAAGAGGCAAGGATAAATATTTTATTTTCAGAAGACTACTCAAGAGCTGGCTCTTTCCTCCATGACCACCCCACTCAAACACAAATGTACAGATTATGCCTGTGCATGTAAACATGTATAATTTGACTGTATGCATGTACTTAGATATGTGCATTTCTTTGGCAAATATATATACTACTTATGGTTTCAAAATATATTGATCTTCTTTAGATCTGCTTAACAATCGTACATTTTACTTATGGTTAAAAATATATATATCTATATACATACATATATTTACATACATATATATATATATGTGTGTGTGTGTGTGTATCTATCTATATATAGATAGATACACACACACACATATATATGTATGTATATAGATATTTAACCATAAGTAAAATGTACATTTGTTAAGCAGATCTAAAGAAGATCAATATATTTTGAAACCATAGGTAGTATATATATATGCCTAAAGAAATGCAGTGACAAATATGGTAAGCATAAAATAATGTATGTGTGTGTGTATATCTATCTATATATAGATATATATATATTTAGACAGATATACACACACACATACATTATTTTATGCTTAACATATATGTCACTGCATAGTTGCCATATAAGTTATATGATCAGTTGCTCATAGGTCTCTGTTTTATTTATGTATCACAGTATGTAAATATAATCCTAACATTTGTATTTATACGTGCTTCACTGCTAAAATATTGAGAAAACTATAAAACCAAAATAAATATATATTTTTTAGAAAAATGCACAAATAAGTTAGCTTTACGTACAGCGACACCTGAAAGTCTGGATTTCTCCCTATCTATCCATACATGCACATATGGAACTTTATACAATACAATTTTATATCTTTATTTTCCTTATACCCTTTCTATGTAGTTATGTATCTATATATTTATTGCTTTACTTCTACGGTAGAAAGAAATTTAAAAAAGCAATCACCTCTGCCCAATGCACTACTCTATGTCTCATCCTATACCTCTCTCAATGTATCCTCTACCTCCACTCTCTGACTCATCCCAAACTTCATTCTACTACTATGATCTCCCTAAGACTCTTTCATGACTCTTCCCTACAGTAGCGGCTCACACGGAAAAGGGATGGTGGGGCGGGGGGAGAGAAAACTTACCTCCTTGCGCCTCCTTGCATCGTCCCTCCGCTCCAGCTGGAGGAGGAAGCAGCCAGGCTCCCCTGACCAATCACAACGCTGCAATGCAGCATTGTGATTGGTCTGAGCTCCATGGTTCTGCGCTTTGATGGGGAATGGGGTCCTGGGCATATTCTCCATGCAGGCTGTAATGCAGCCAGCATGGAGAACATGCAAAGTGTGAATGAGTGTATGGCCGGCCTGAGAGGCCGCCTCATTCAACACTTTACAGAGGGCCACCACCCCTTCCCCTGCTCTGAGAGCAGAACAGCCCCTCCCCGCTGAAATAAGTAGCGGACGCCTTCTTGAAGGTTTACAGGTTTATTTCAAGGTTCGTCCACCCGACACACGGAGCGTCCTCTCGGCCAGCCGTCCGGATAGCAACTGACTCATGCCATCCGAACCCTGCACCGACGTACGCTCCATGTGAGAGACCTGGACCGCGTTAAAACGAACACGACTAAACATTATACATAACACCAGTATCGCGCGCTGATCACGTGAAAGACGCCATCAGCGCGCGATGTACATTACCATCAAAATACAGTATAAACACATACTACAACATCACCTTCCCCCTTAAAAGAAAACAAAGTAAGCAATTTACAAAGTAACGAATTAAGGTAATATGAACAGGGTCAATACCTAATAAAATCGTCAAATCTTTTTGGAACGTTTATAGTGCGACCCCTGGAAGAGCTAATGCTCCCCCTACTGTTGACTGGCTGAGCGGAAATGTTGCCCCCAACCTGACTTGCACTTGTGACTTGAGGTGAAAAAACATGATCACGAGAACTAGTAGATTCCTCAGAAACCAACCAGTGCTCCCAATCAAGTCCATCCACGAAATGTCTCTGTCTCCCTTGCAATATTCTGGCCTGTTCGGTAGAAACTTTAACTAGTTGTCTTTTGTTCCACCATCCTTTTCTTCCGACAAAAGCAGCTCCCTTACTAACCTTGCATACCTGCTCAGGCGTCAGAAACTTCGACTCCCCCTTTCTAACCTTGTCAGGTCTCTTAATTAGTACCCAATCGCCGACACCAACATCTTCACCATCTAAATGACACCTCTTATCAAAATTTTCTTTCATTTGTAATTGTTTGGCGTGAACTCTATGACAAACATCTTTGAAATCAACCATTGATCCAGTAGACATGTCCTTCAACCAAGATGGAAACAACGTGGTATGAGCCTCTCTACCCCTTAACAATGTAAAAGGTGGTATCCCAGTCGTACAGTGAGGGGATGTGTTATAACTCCAGATCTTTTGTACAATAAATTCGCCTACATCCAAACCTGAAGCTAACGCGGTCTGAATACCTTCTTTCACCACTTTGTTACCCCTTTCGACTAAACCGTTAGACGTGGGGGAGTATAAAGCTACTTTAAGATGTTTAATGTCTAACTTTTTCAGAAACATACACATCCTCTCTGAAACAAAATGCGTGCCGTTATCTGTCACAATGATTTTAGGAGCACCCTCCAACGAAAATATTTTGTTTAAAAATGAAATGGTTGATCCAGTATCAGGGGACTCTACGAAACTGTGGTACATCCATTTGGAAAAATAATCGACTGCCAGTATGACATATTTCTTATCTTGACCAAGTGTTGAGTAAGGCCCTGAGAAATCTAAACCAATCTTTTCCCATGGAACTTTAGGAAACTCAGTAGGGTGCAAAGGCGTCTTTAAGGTCCGCCAATGCTTATCTGATAGAAGACATTCGGGGCATCTATCAATAACACTCTTAACTTGTGAATCCAAAGAAGGCCACCAGTAATGTTGTTTAATTTTCATTATAGTCTTAGTGGATCCCAGATGTCCCATGTGAGCTTTGCTAATGATAGAAAGCCGAATCCCTGCGGAGGGACAAACTTATCGCCTCTTCGAACGATACCGTTTTCAACGGATAGTTCATCTGACACTTGAGCGAAAACACGTAAATCACCGCTCAGATATCTAGATTCAGGCCAAACACAAGTTGAATAATTAACTACTTTTTTTAAAATTGCATCGTTCTCGCAAGCTGTTTTCCAATCGCCCTCAGACAACACAGAATCATACTCTTGTACTGCGTCCACTAGTGCCACACACTCAATATCCTCCAATAGGGAGTCTTCTTCATCATCTTTGTCCATAAGTAACCTGGACAAACAGTCCGCTCGGAAATTTCTTCCACCTTGTATGTGTTTCACCACAAAGTTATATTCCTGTAGCTTTGAAACATTCCTCATTAGCCTGGCAGACATATTTGAAGTATTAACTTTGTTAAATATGTATACCAAAGGTTTATGGTCAGTTATCAACTCAAATTTGCGCCCCCAGATGTACATCTTAAACTTCTGAACAGCCCACGCGCACGCAAGAGCTTCACGCTCAATTGTGCTGTACTGCTGTTCAAAATGTTTAAGTGCTCTGGACGCGAACGCTACAGTGAGTTCCCGACCATCCACTCTTTGGCTTAGAACTGCACCAAGGCCAAAAACACTTGCATCAACAGTTATCAGTGACACACAGTCGTCTCTAAAAGCATGAAAATTAACTTTTTTACATTCTTAAATGCTGTTTCTAAATCGTCAGACCATTTGAAACTATGGCCTTTTCCAAGTAATACTGTAGAAGGTTCCACAGCTTGTGCGTAACATGGTACGAACCTAGCATAATATTCTGCTAGGCCTAAGAAAGAGCGTAAAGCGTCTTTATCCTTAGGTGCCTTAGCATCTTCAATAGCTCTGATCACCGAAAATTTCGGTTTAATCCCTTGACAAGATACAGTATGGCCTAAGTATTCCAATTCCTGCACTGCGAATTTGCATTTATCAGCCCTTACTGTCATTTCCTTAGATCTTAAAATCGTTAGAACACGTTTAAGAATGTTGTTGTGTGCCTCAAATGACTTAGCATAAATTAGAATGTCGTCCAAATATGCTTGAACGCCCTTGATGTCATGAAATAGTGAGTCCATTAACTTTTGAAATACACTGCCGGCTGATGCTAAACCAAAGGGGAGGCGAAGGAATTTATACGCCCGAAAGGAGTGACAAATGTTGTCAATTCTTGGGACTCTTTAGACAGTGACACTTGGTGATATGCCGATCTCAGGTCGATCAAAGAGAACCACTTAGCACCACCCAAATTTGCTAATAGTTCATGGATTCTGGGTAGTGGGTGGCAATCCACCAATATGTTCTTATTAAGCGAGCGCAAATCCGCGCAAAGTCTGACCTCGCCGGACTTTTTGCGCGCGACCACGATGGGTGCCACCCACTGAGAAGAATCCGTGGCTTCGATGACGCCTTGATAACTTAAATCTTTTAATGTGAGCTTTAGTTCCTCTCTGACACTCATAGGAACTGCACGTACCTTATGTGCTACAGGATGCGCACCAGGAACCAATCTGATATGGTGTTCCACACCTTTAACTCAACCCACCTGATTGTTAAATACAGGTTTAAATTCTGAAATTATCTCGTCTAACATTTCTACATTCATGTCAGAATCAGAACAATTAATATTACATATCGGTAGCTCTCCCACTTTGATTGGGTTTTCATCCCCTGGGACTAAGTACAGACCCATGCGAGCTAAATCTTTCCACCCAATAATATTTTTTCCTTTTTCAGCTACATAAACTTTTGTTGTAGTTTCTCTACCAAGGCATTGTACCACTCCTAGAAAATACCCAATCATGTTAATGTCCTTCTCCCCGAAGGCTTTTGGCTAGACGTCAGAATGAATTAATTGTTTATTCTTCCAAAGATCGTAGAATGTAGTATCTCGCAGAATGGTAATCGGCGAACCAGAGTCTGCCATGACTTGTAGACTGATGTTATCAATCGATGCTTGACACAAAGGACCCTTTATTGGAAATAGCATCACCTTCACAGTCCAAAGTCACAATGATATTATTAAGAGAATCGGTACATGAATCTACCTCAGAATCAATGTAGCGAATGTTGACTGGTTTCCTAACATTCCTGCACACCCCCTGAAAATGGTACGGTACAACGTTTGTTGATTGCGGGGCAACCTGGATAATTCCCAATATGGTTCTTCGAACCACACCTGTAACAGAAAAGAGGCTGTCTCTTTTGAGGGAATTTAGTCGGTTTACCCTTAACATTTACAGTAGACAATGAGATCTCGTGATCGGGGTCAGTTTGGATGACAGAATTAACTCCCAGCTTATTATCCTCTTGCATAGCCTTACTGGAAATAGCGGAACGTTCGATACTCAAGGCTAAGTCGATCACCTCAGATAAAGGTGGGTTTTTGCAGCTCAGTATTCTCTCTTTGATCTTTCTGGATGCACAATTAAACACAAACTGATCTCTGATGTAATTATCTGTTAAAGGGCCAAAACCGCATGTAATAGCTAATACCCTGAGTGCTGAGATATATTCTTCCACTTTTTCATCGTCTCTTTGTTTCCTTTTGTAGAAGTTGTGGCGCTCTAACATGATATTCGGCTCGTCGGAAAATTGTTTCCTAAGGCGTGGTATTGCTTCCAGGTACACATCCCATTGGCTGTCACCAGAATGGGAAGCTGGAGGTGGAATTGGAACCACACTGTCAAAAATTCTTTGGGCAGCTTGACCCAGGCAACCAAACAATAAAGCAAATTTACGAGCAGCAGAATAGTCCACTGCGTCTATAGCGACTAAATGGTTTTCAAAAAGCCTGAACCACTCAGTCCAGATGATAGGTGGGCTGCCTGGTTTCTTAAGAAAGGAGGTTGCGTAATATGACTGGTATTGGTAGCCATAGCTAATTGATTGACGATATAACCAATAACTTGTTGTCAAATAAGGTGTACCAAAAATGAAGAAAAGCGTGCGCGTCGCTGAAGTATTGCTTTACGCGCTGTATCAATGTTGCCTCTACAGTTTGCTTCCACAGTTGCTAGGCAAATGAAATGACGTGTGTGTCGTCGCGGAATTAAAGTGACAACACGCTTCGTAACATAGCCGATAAATTTTTGTAAATGACGTGCGTGTCGTCGGAAAGTGAAACTGACAACACGCAAAATTTCCGAAAAATGCACTGTCAATTGCGCGTTGAGTTGCGTGCACACACGGCCCAATCCAAGATGGCGCCGCGTATAAAAACGTGATGACGTCAGGTGCACCAATTAAGCAGCGGCTCGAGCGGAAGTTCGGCTTGGAAATGAGCGATAGCGTGAGGGGTGCCGATTCAAACTCCACTCCGGCGCTCCGTGGACAAGCATAGACTCACGTACCTCGTTTCCGATTGAGATCGTGGACCTACGCGCAGAGGATCGATGAACAGCCTTCCGACTTGAAATCCCGTTGAGCCAGAAGTCGTTGAAGGTAGGCACGAAGTCGGCGGTCTTTCGGCAAAGATGGCGACCGCTAGTCGGACGTGTGAGAGATGAGCTCCTCGCTGAACTCTCCTTCTTCAAAGACTACTGCTTACAAGAATACCCTGATGACATACGGATAATATACCGAGACATGGTATTCATGTGGACGCTTGGAAAAGGAAATGGAAAAATGGATAGCAAACTGTAATTGAATGCTGCTGGAGGAAAGCAAAGGCATCTGGTGGTGGCGATTGCTCTGGGCTCTGTCAACTCGCCTAACTACTCACTTACCGCTCACCTACGTGGAAGGGAAACCAAGGGATTGCCTAACAGTCGTCCTGGGTGCACGAGACCCACGATACCAAACTGGTTGTCAGCCGCGGTAGCGGAAAACTGAGGCGCGCGCCCTCGCTGGACAGCTCTTTTGAGTTCGTTACAGACACGGGAGAGATACGCCTGGGTCCTCGAAGGCGATGCGCTACAGAAACTCTGTCGGTAAGCGCACTGTGTGGCGGAGGTTGGCAGTGAGAAGGGGCGGTGGATCATATGGGATGTAGCGACACACGCAGACGAGTAACAGGCAAAAAAAGGAGTATTAACTGGGACAAACGCTGTAAGTACGGATATTTCCCAAACAGAACTGTACTACTTTAACCTGTGTCATTATGCCCCCAAAATCTGCTCGTGGTGGTAAGACCAGAGATCCTCATGCTGGGAATAGAAGAGAGGCCATGATGAAGGGTGGAACTAACTTAAAAACGTCTCTGGAGGGCACAACTGGCGATCTGAGTACCTCCCTGCATGGGGGGGAACAACATGCGGATGTTAAAAAAAAAATCCCACCAATGTTTGTAAAATTGAGAAAGGAGAATACTATTGGCATACAGGAAAAAATGGCGAATGTTGAGGTTGAGGCTGGTATCTCGGATAACACGCATACATCAGCAAATATCTCAATGGATGAAAACCCCGGGGGTGTATTACATTTGTTGCATGACAAGGCACATCTTGATAAAGAAAAAGACCCCTCTTGGATTTTCAACCAGACCATTCCTGAGCCACAACAGAATGTATCGGAGTCAAGACACGCCGGGCCAATCATGGATTTAAACGCACCTATACTAGATTCCTATATGGGCCACGGTCATAAAGAGGGAAGCGAAGATAAGACCAGCAATGAAAGTAACAGAGAGGGGGACTCAGGGGAAAAGTTCTACTCTCTTTCAGAACCCTCGGATTCATCGGGAGACGAACAGCTCGGTCATGATGAGAAAGATGGGGGCTCTAGATCTGGATCATTGGATGGGTCAACAACCAGTCTGTGGAATGAATCGAACATCTCTAATATGGACGGAAAAAGTCTGGACCACACTATGGTGCATAAAGAGTCGACAAATCAAGAGCAGGTACCCCTCCTGGGGCCAGGAAAAAGTTTGATGTGGGAGGTCTCTCTGTCTTCTGAACCTCATTCTGAGTCAAGCCTTCCCGGCGCAGAACTTGAGGACCCCTTTTTGGACAATATGGGTGCAATGGGCGGTCAGACAGAAGAAATATCCTTGGCTGCAATATATAAATCTGTAGTAGACCATAGGCTCGAAACCCGCACAGAGAATCTGAAGACACATACTGCCTGCCGGAAATTACAAAATACTGTTAGGAGAGTTGCAAAAACCTGTAAAGAATTCACTGATAGAATGAATGAGGCGGAGGGGAGAATATCGACTCTAGAAGATGAAATGGCAGTACAAAAGTCCACTCTGAAAGCTATGACCTCCCATAGAGATGACACTCAAATGAAATTAGTCGATTTGGAGAACCGATCACGCCGCAACAACCTCAGAGTGTTAGGAATTCCAGAAGGTATCGAGGGTTCAGACGCCCGGAAATTTCTGATCGATCTCTTCTCTGAAGCCTTTCCGGACTTAACCATGTGGAACTGGTCTACTGAGATCCAAAGAGCTCACAGGTTCCCGTTTAGACAGCTGACAATTAAAAAAGGACAAACTGAGAGTAGACCGAGGGCAATTTTGATTTGTCTAAACAATTTTTTAGCACGCCAAGCCATATATGATCTAGCTCGACCGGACAGGAAGCGACAGGGAAAAGGGGTGCAGTTTTTTGTAAGACCTGATTACTGTCACTACACTGTAGAAAAAGGTGGCAATTACGCCAACTCATAACTCCTTTTCAGAATAAGGGGGCGCAGGCGTTTTTGCTCAATCCTGCTACACTAAAAATAATCAGCAAGGGTCAGACACGATTTTTTATCTCTGAGATACAAGCGAAAGAATACCTAGATGCCATTTAAGTAGTCAGGAAACGGGGTCACTAGAAGCTAATGTACAGGACATTATATAGATAGATACATGGTATATGGAAAATAAAGGGGACATATATATGTCCGGCTAACATTACTGTAACTTGAAGAAGGGGGGTCACTGGGATCAAGTCTCTCTCCATCGTAAGGGCTATTTGCCCTTTTGCCTGGATAGGGGAAAATGGGTGGGGGGCGGATGGAGGGGTCTGGGGGCATAGGGCGGGATGGGGGAGGCAGCACTGGGTTGGAAGGTAGGGGGGTCTGGCTGGATGCTGGGGGGTGGGCAAGCTGAGGGGAGGTGTTAAAGAGGGAGATAAACAAAAAAAAGGAAATCAGAAATGTCTACTTTTTGGCAAAACACTAATTACGCGGTAGCAGCCCAGCAATGTTTAGACAAGAAAGAAAATATTGTAAAACATGAATAATTTTAGGATATGCTCAACAAATGTTGGTGGTCTGAACGACAGGAAAAAAAGAGAAGGGGTATATGAGATACTTAGAACACTGAACCCAGATGTAATATGTTTACAAGAAACACACATTCCATGGAACAATAAGGAACTTTTAGAGATTAGAGGCTATTGTTTGGTGGCATGTTCTTTTCAGACCACCATGATCAGAGGGGTCGCTATATATACCAGGCAACGAAATGGGTCGGTCGCACGGTCCGCAGCAGACAAATGGGGACGATGGGCCATAGTAGAGCTACCAACAGGGATTACAGTCGTGAATATATATGGCTCTAATTTGGATGATGCGGACATCTGGAATGAATTGGAGATAGAATTAGCTAATTGGTCACAACGAATGATAGTGTGTGGGGATTTTAATATACACATGGATGTGAATAATACTCCAAATCAGAAATATTTAGGTAGAAAACCGAAGGTTTACAGAGCAATTAGGGCATTAAAAGATAGTCATGGTTTGTGTGATGTATGGACAGAGAAACAACGAAGAGATCCTGGATTCACATATTTTTCACATCCACATAAAAAATTTGTATGACTGGACTATTTTTTAGCTTCCCAGCTACTGATAGATAAATTAGATGTTATTAAACTGCCCCAACTATATTCTGATCATAATCCTCTGATCTTGGATATAAGGGGGCGAAGGCTGGTAGACAAGGGACGTCATGGTCATTTGATAAAAAGCTATTGATGGATGAGGAATTTTCTATATATATCAAGCATTGGGCCCAAGGATTCTTTGATTGTAACAGATATAGTGCCTCCCGTGAGGTGGTATGGGATACTTTTAAGGCCACCCTGAGAGGTGAGATAATAGGGTTTGTGGCTCGTACTCGGAAACAACACAAAGCACAATTCGATTTATTAATTAGTAAATTATCAGAACTTGAGATAGAACATGTTCAAATAATAAAGAAAGGAGGCTCTGAGAACTTACTGCGCGAACAAATGATTAAACTAGCTATCGCCAAATCGGAATTAAACGCGTATTTTCAGACTAAAGTGGCACGGATGTACCAAGCTAATCGAGGGGAAATATAGGAGTATGGGGAGGCGACGGGGAGGCTTTTAGCTTTAAGAACAAGACAGAAAGTCGCCAGGAACAACATCTCAAAAATCAGGGATAGTAATAATCATTTAGTATCTGGCCCACAGAAAATTATTGAGGTATTTGAGGAATTTTATAGCAGATTGTATCAACCCGAGGAACGCTTGGGGGAACAGAGGGAAACAGAAGATGAAAGGTCTATACTACCAAGACTAGATACTGAAGCTGCCTTAGAACTAGAACAAGAAATAACCATAGATGAAGTGCAGATTGCATTGGGATCTTTATCTCTGGGGAAAGCCACGGGTCCCGATAAAATTCCGATAGAAATCTATAAGATGCTATCCTTTCAAATACTCCCCATTATGCAAGACCTATTTTTGAGTATACAATATAGAGGGATTCCACCCACATCATGGCAGGGTACGGATATGGTTGTCTTTCTTAAGAAAGATAAACCATCAGAAGAACCATCCTCCTACCGCCCAATATCACTCATGAATGCGGATGCGAAAGTATATTCCAAAATAATGGCCACCCGGCTGCAAAAGACTATCACTACACTTATATCACCGTGGCAACATGGCTTTGTCCCCGGCAGAGGGACCACTGACCATACAAGACGGGTTATCTCAATCTTGGATATTGCCGAGGTTGAGGATAGGGAGTTGGCTGTGATCCTCTTGGATGCGGAAAAAGCCTTTGATCGGGTGGCTTGGCGATATTTATGGGCGAATCTGGTGGATAGGGGATTTACTTCTGGAACTATAAGAGCTCTTCAGGCCATGTATTATAAGCCATATACTCAGATTCAAGCTATGGGTCACACGTCTAGAAGGGTGGAGATTGCCAGAGGTACACGTCAAGGCTGCCCTTGTTCTCCTATTTTATTTGCATTTTATTTAGATCCCTTTATTACCCGCATATTGCAGAATCAGCTGATCAAACCGGTTGTAATGCATGGCTATGAGACAAAAATACTAGCATATGCAGATGATATTGCGATTATTACAACAGAACCTTATGTGGCTATTAAGGAGATTGAAAATATGGCAACCAAATTTGGAGAGGAATCCGGCTATCTCCTAAACAAAACTAAAACACAAATTGTCTGCTCCTCCAAGTGTCGGATGCAAGATCCCCGGGTAATCAAGGTAGCCACGTATTTAGGGGTTAAAATAACAGCAGGAATTAATAATCTCTGGGCTATCAATATTGATCCAGTGCTGGAAACAATTAATAGTGAGCTAAGGCGTATGAATAATCTTCACCTCACAATAATTGGAAGAGTGAATGTAATCAAGATGAAGATATTCCCCAAGATTCTGTATTTAATACGTGCAATACCGCTGGAACTTGCCGCCACTAAAATACATAGAATTGAAGTTATGTTCTCCAAATTTATCTGGGGATATCAAAAGATACGGCGGGCGTATAAATATCTGACGCTACCTAAAGAACGGGGCGGATGGGGAGCTCCCAATATACAGCTATATCACTGGGCTACTGCCCTGCAGCAGTTTGGAAGTCTTTATTTTTTTCAAACTCAAGGGACGGAGCAGGACAGAATACCGACCATATTTCAACTGGCTATGGGGAATGATGCTGTGGGATTATTGCAGAGACAAAGTGATCCAAACTACTGTAAAAAATCCCGATATAAATGTATTGAGAACGTGGTAAAAATCTGGAAGAAAGTGGAGAAAATCAGTCAAATTAGCAGGTACAATAAATATACATCATTGTGGCATTCAGATTTCCTGACGCGTGCATTCTATGATGGAATGGCCAAGAAGTGGGAACAAGCGGGGATTGTATCTTTGGCCGATCTATATTCTAATAAAGAAAGAAAGGCTTTTTGGAATTAGTTCAAGGGTTTGACATACATCCGAATTCATGCTTCAAATATCTGCAAATACAGAATCGAATAAAAGGGCTCCCCAAAGGGAATATTGGAATGGAACCACTCCCTCTGGTAGAAATTATGAGAAACCCAGGAAGTAAAATCAAAGATTTCTATCAAGCATTACAAAAAAAGAAACCAGATGATATAGATAAAATAGAATCAAAGTGGGCCAACAAATTGGAGGATGGAGAGGTAGATATAGATATGGTTTTAGCAATTGGGATAAAGGTTTTTATGTCAGCTAATCTTAAAGCTCAACAGTATAAAACTGTATACAATCTTTATTATACACCTGCCAAACTATTCGGATGGGGAAAAAGACACTCTGATAAATGCCCGAGATGTTTGGTTGGCCCAGCAGATAGTATACATATGTTTTATTCCTGTGAAAAACTGGGTCAACTAAAAGAAGGTATAGAAAAATTTTGGTTTCAGCTACTGAATAAAGAGCTAAAAATTACACCAACTCTGATGCTATTAGGATATGACATAGGACTGAACTTAGTTCCTACAGAGAGGGATTTTGTGTTTATAACAATGGCGATAGCTCGACTATTGGTTGCCACTGTCTGGAAGGATAGTGTGCCACCTACTTATCATCAATGGCTATACAGATTAATATTTATAGGCCGCCAGGAAATTTCTCTTTATAAATGCAAAGGTGTAAGAGCTATGAGAAAAGGTAGGAATATATGGGGACCTTTGATAACCTGGATGGAGAGAAATGATAGACAAGGGATTGGATGAATAGGTATAAATATTGCCAAAATAGAATTAGGAAGTTTAGCAATAATGATGTATGAACATTTATAATAACTGTCAACTGTTAATTGTGCTATCTTGGTTATATGAAAATATTAAATTTGATCAATATATGTAATAATGTTATAGATATGTATGAGAAGTCTGATTTCAATAAAAAAAAAAAAAAAAAAAAAAAAGAAGGTAGGCACGAAGTCGGTACGGGTAAGAACAAATGCGTGGGTGTGCGGGTGGACAAGTTCCCAATCGTCGCCAGATGAAATAAGTAGCGGACGCCTTCTTGAAAGTTTACAGGTTTATTTCAAGGTTCGTCCACCCGACACACGGAGCGTCCTCTCGGCCAGCCGTCCGGATAGCAACTGACTCATGCCATCCGAACCCTGCACCGACGTACGCTCCATGTGAGAGTCCTGGACCGCGTTCAAACGAACACGACTAAACATTATACATAACACCAGTATCGCGCGCTGATCACGTGAAAGACGCCATCAGCGCGCGATGTACATTACCATCAAAATACAGTATAAACACATACTACAACACCCGCAAAGACGCAAGACCAAATAAAATGATAATAACTTCCAGTTATTATCATTTTTTCCCTCCATTTCCATTGCTATAAGCAGTGGGGCGACGCTCCTCCTCAGCGGAGGAGCCGCCACTGCTTCCCTCTCTAACTCACTCCAAACCTCATTCTATTACTATGATCTCTCATCTAAGCTTTTCTCGACTCTTCCCTCCTCTATCCCACCTTTGATTCATCCCAAACCTCATCTTACTAATATGATTTCCCAAATAACACTATCTCAACTCTTCCCTCCTCTAGCCCTCTTTTATCCTATTCTTTCAAACTAACAGACTCACATGCACACTGTTCAAATTAACAATTTATATTTCTCTATACTAATGCACCTGTAACCCTTTGGGTTCTGGAGTAGCGTGCTACTCGCCGAAAAGCGCTTCAACGCCTCGTTAGAGGTGATAAGCGCTATATAAGCACAATTACAATATAATCAAATGGTACCTGTGTTTAACATGCAAAGGCATATGTTGCTCGTTTTGTCACCTTCATTCAAGCCTGGCTATGCATTTAATTATGCACACTGAATGCGGGAATTTTTAAGTCTGCGTACACGTCAAACAAAAAGCTACGAGTTCAAGAATATAACGGCTCTGGCTAATAATGCATGACACAGGGACTTTTGGCAGCTATGGGTGCGATGGTGAACGAGTGCCTCTCGTGTGCTGATAACGTGCCCAACCCGGACATGCCTGTTAGACAACGTGGAAATGCATCCAGCATAAGAGATGTTCAAAGGCGACCCTTCCGGTTCACACACACTGCAAAGCACGTCAACTGGACCCATCCAGGCTGCCGTACTGAACGCCGAGTTCCCCTCCTCTCTAATCCCTATAGAAACGCATTCTAAAAGAACATCAACCAGCCAATGGGATGCGACGGAACTAGACGAACGAGCCAATGGTGCGCGGCTATGCGAGATTTAAACCCGAGGCGGGGCCTTGTCTACAGTATCGTGTTTCTGTAGTTGCTTGATTCTTACTCGAAGCGTATTCCTGTTGCTGTGTGGAAGTCGCTGCTGCTGTTTCCGCACCATGTCTCTGCGAGTTACTAGGGTGAGTGCGGCCGGGATGAGCTTTGCTTCTTTGTCACCCTGAACACTGGTTTCCAATGCTCCTTTATATACCCTTTTTCTTACTTTCCTTATATGTTGTGTTGCTAGGGCTACTTTTCGTCCTTTTGGGTGTTGAATGTTCCGGCTTGCTCTGGAGCCTCCACGTTGCACTGCTTAGCAAGTCTTGCTCTGCCCCTTGGCGAATGTTTTACTGTGCGCTATTTCGTCTCTCATGGGGTTATTATAAAAGCGCTTCTACGCCTCGCCAGGGGGTAGTAAGCGCAATATAATTACAATGACTGTTCTGACCCCGGTAAGCTGCCGTGCTGTGCTTGTTCTTCCCAGCTTTAGTCTTATTTACAGGTACCCCTCACCCCACCGGACTTTAATATGTACTACGCGCCATGTTCTACTCCTCGAAGCGTCCTAGCCTACATACCGTTATGTCTTCCAACTCAAATTGTTTTACTTTTCTTCAGACCTAGCTTCAATTTGTGTACATTGAAGTTTCGCTTAATGTATTCTTAAGCGAATGAGGTACTTGTCTTGTATCCCTCTATCTGGACCGTAGAGACCCCCTTCATTCTGTCATGGCTACAACGCCCCACGCCCTTGATTGTCCTAGGTTTTCTCTAATGATGTAACTAGTTGCCCCAAAGCAGCACTTAATTAATGTATTTCTCTAAACTTTGCAGAACATGCTTGCCAATGCTGACAACGTCAAACCCTCTCTGGTAGGCAAGAGAGCAGTGTCCTCTGCACAACTGGTAAGTATGGAGTGTTTGAACTGAGCGAACCTAGTCAAAAGGCAGTGGAGCACTGCACGGGGTCAAAGGTTAGCATAAAGTCAAGGAGCGATGGGTTTAGGTACAGGAGAGGAATGCCTCGTCTCTAAATATGGAGCAGGATAGCTCCATATTTGGAGAAGGCTCTCGTCTAAATTGGCGCACAGTCGGGTAGTTATGTACCACCACATAGCTTTGTAACATAGTGAAGGGGTTTGAGTCTAGCATAGGTTTTGTATTGGAAGGGTACCCTTTCAGATCACGATTGCAATGCTTAGACTAACTTTATAACTTTGGCCACTTTGTATGTGTGCTGTACAGTGCAGCACACATGGAAAGTCAGAAAGGAGAAATTGAAGCATTTTTTTTCCATGATGGTGCCTATTTAAAATGGGTGTTTTCACCCTTATATATTTTTTCTGTTAATAGCTTTAGCACCAAAAACCATGGGTGGTTGCATGGGAACACCATTGCATCACCAATGAGATGTCTACTTTGCACCAGGTAGTGTAAAGCAGTACAGCTGCTTTGCGTTACTTTCTTTCAAGTGAATTTGCAGTGCAAATCAATATTTGTGCTGAAAAGTAAGGGGGGTGCTTTTGCCTCACTTTTGTGATGAAAACACAGCACAATCTTAGTAGACATACCCTCATAACGTTAAACTGCATTGTACAACAAGCGGGGGGTACAAGAGTCGATTAAGGGGCAGTGAAAAGGGAGAGTAACCTTGATTGGTAGGGGTACTAAGTGAGAGCACCATTTTTTAAAAACCTTTTTTCATTCTTTCTAAAAGGGTGTTAGTCTTGTGTGTAAAAAAAAAAAAAACCCTGGTGAAATCCGACAGACCCGCTCACCATACCCAACAGAAAGCACCTGTTCCCAACTATTTATCTCAAAATGCACTTAATAGTGGTGTCCCCCTCCCCAGAAGCTATGCCCCTGGGCAGGTAGCTCAGTTCTGGGAGCAGGAGTGTGCAGTCACTGTAATGTAGTGCCCTTTAAGTGGGAGCGTTCAAATATTCATTAACTTGAAGTGTTGAGTGGTCCTGATGGGTACCTGGGTGTTCAAATTCTGATGCATATATGGCATAGGCTTCCTTGTTTCTTTTTATGCTTAATCTTCGGTGAGCCAGTCAGCAGGCTACTGGTCGTGATGGTGTAATTGATGTAGCTGGCTTGGAAGATGTTGAGGACTGCCAAGGAATGGAGTTTAATCTGTATGGGGGTGATTTGCTGTTTCTTCTGGCCCTTGAAGCATCCTACAATGTAGGATGCCTTTAATTTGGCGGGGAGGGGGTGTAAATATGAAGACTAACATCGGATGCTACATGGTGTTGGAGTATTTGGGCTTGAGCAGCAGTTCTGATGACTTTATGGAAGAAACTATCTCACTTTTTTAGATGAGAGCTGATGCCAGGCAGTCTTTATTTTATTGTTGAGGGTGATGTTGGTGCTCAGGGAGAAAGTGACTTCACAATTTGGTGAAAGATGGGGTTCAAAGCTGCATGGGTTCATTTAATTAAGGTTGGCTTGTATTAGTGCATGCTTATATTGGGCTATTAACAGGAATTCTGTCTTGGTGGGTATTGGGCTTCAGGTAGGCTCTGGATATCTAGGTCTAGAAGTGCAGACAGTATCCCTGCTGCTGGGTATGTGGAGCAGAGTGGACTTTCATGTAGAGTTGGACATCATTGGCATATTGAATATTTGATTTTTGCTGAGGTTATCAAAGTCAACACTCTAGGGACTCCATGATGACAATGGCAGGGGACAGTATGAAACCCTGGTGACTCCGCTGATTTGGGTTTCTTAAACTGGTTCCAGTGAAGAAATTACTGCAGTATTCATGCTCGTATGCTAATCTAACGTTTGAGAGTTCTGGGTCTCTGCTGAAGAAGCCACTAGAGGGGATTGGCTGTTGGGGCTCAAATGCTGACCTTAGTGAGGCAGGTCCATGCTATGGTCTAATGTGCTGATTGTAACTCTTCTCCCTGGGAAGTATCAGCCTTCTACCCCCCCTCCTAGTTTTTTTTTTTTGGGGGGGAGGATTTTTCTGTCTACTGTAAGCTCGTGAATGCTCCGAGCTGCAATACTCTACAGCGCTGGCAGGCTGCTCACTTAATTTTCAGTCACCTCAAGTGTAGAGGTGGAGCTCTTGCAGCCCAGGACCTATATCTCTTATGCCACTTAAGCTTTTTTGATTTGAGTAAATAGCTAGCCTGATACAACTGCGTAATGTGGTGGAACATGTGATAAAGCATTTACTCTTTTGTACCTTTCTTCATCTGCTGGTAGTACTGACTTTTGGCGATCCTAGTAAAATAGGAGATGGATTCAGTCTCTTACATGGTAGCTAGCTCCACCAGGTGAATGCAGATTTCGGTTTTAGTTACCCATTTTCCCTGTTCACATACGTCATGGTAGCTGTAGTTTTTCTTGTCCTAGAAAATGGCAGGGAATGTTTTGGTAATCTAGTGACCATGACAGGCTGTCAACCTGAGAGTTTTAAACCCCCTGTAACTGTTCTCACTGTCTCATCAGGGTTCACAGGCAAATGCAGAGAATGTGAAGACAACCATGGCAGGCAAACGTGCAATCTCCATCTCTAGCTTGAGACCAAGAGCAGCACTGGGAGATATTGGGAACAAAGTGGATGTGAAGTCTAAAGTGCCCATCAAAAAGGTAAGTGGTGAAACCAGTGAATGCAAGGCAGACTTTAAACTAGCCAAATGATGAGTTGGAAAATGCTGGACTTGTGAAAAGCTTTATTTGAAAGAAGGCTTCAGTAAATGAACCCAAGTCTACTCTGACTTCTCCTATTATGTAAGCACCATGGTCGGTAACCGTGGACGTGGGTTATACAGGATTCTGTTCTTGTAGAAGTCATTTGCAGCTACTTTCATACATTTTAGGCTTCTCTTGGTTCTGAACTATAAGAAAGCCTAACAGCCACTTTCATTTACTCTATCCACCCATTGCTAGAAAGGTTGGGTTCTCGAAGTTTATCCTATCACAAAGCACACTGGTCATTTTCAGGTCGGTGACTGACCATGCTACAACAGAACATTGCCACAGCGAGGCAATCTACTGCAAGAAATGACTCCTTTAGGAGCCTTTATCCATAATTGTCTTCATTTAATGTGGGCCCACATTTCGCCACCTGCTTTGTGGCAGTTTAGTTGCATTATCTAAAGCCATTTTTGGTCCCACTATCTGTTTACGGATCGTGGAAACTGCAGAAACGCATTGCAGGTGTTCCCACAATCTTTGTGCAAGACTAGTCTCAAACATGCTGTGAGAAGTTTGCCATTAAGGCTCTCTTCCTCCTCCCCCCTCCCCCCCCCGTAGTAGGCAAGATATCCGTACTGGGCTATCAAGGTAATTTAGTTACTTTTTTGGGGATATCATTGTTGCTGCTCTTGTGATGTCTCCAGTTACTGCATTGTTCTCGGCAGGTGTCCAATTGCCAATCCTCCACTGAAGAGGGCTAACTTTTATACAATTTCCTTTGATCTAACGGCATTGGGATCAGCATGTGGTTGTAATCATGACAACTCTATTCGAGCCTACATTAAACTGCTACTGCAGCAGACTTCTGCTCTGACTCTGGTTGAACCTTGTATGATAAGTGGACACTAGGGTCCAGGGTGGCAGCTTGTATCGCATTCCAAGCCAGAACATGAGTCTGCTTCATGGAAGCAAATTGATCTTGTGGCATGCTCTGGGAGTCATTGTCCTGGTAATGACAGACTATCGCAGGGGATATAGCAAAGCAGACTGGAGTGGGTAGCACATTTGTTTTCCCAGGGGCATCAAATTTGGTCTCATCTGAGCAATACAAGTCGGCAATGATTTTTCAATGGCCACTGTTCTGGTGTAATCCTGTCCTATAGCTAATTTGTCTGCAAGGGTTCACACCTGTGCTGTCTAACTTCACTTTAGTATCTGTCTTGGTCCTGCTACACTGCAGACCTCAATAGATTTACTGGCTCTGGGATTGTCACAAGTTGTAGCTTGTACAGTATCACCTATAGGGCTTTGCTTAGTGGATTAGATTCTTACCTTTACTGGTGGTACAATGCAGTGAACTGGCTATTGCAAGATGTAAATGTATGACCAGCCTAGCATTACAGGAGTTTACTAAATTGTCAGTTGCCAAGCATTGTGGGTTCCTGACATCTTCCCTTAAACTGGTTAAAGGCATATGCTGACCTAAACTAATGTGACTATTTAGTAAACTGCTCTGGCCTAAAGTGGGACATACTAGCAAGCAAAGTTCAATTTACAGAAATCCTGGTTGCTGCTTTAAAACTATTGCGCACAAATGTCCCAAGTATGAAATATTGGCTTTGCTGGAATCATGGTGCCAACTGCAGGGTGTTCACCAGCAGTAATCATTGTATTCTTTGCCTATGTTCGGCTAAAATTTCAGTCTGAACTGACTTGCTCTAGTCCTGTTAAGACCAACCCTATACTCGGACCTATTTGGAGTTTGGTTGTGAAACTAACAAGTGTTAGTGACTCTATGCTAACGCAGCAAACTTAGAATTGTATCCCCCTCAGTACTTGTGTCTCGCATTGCATTTAAGCCTTCAAAGCACTAACCCAGTAACTGACCAACTACTAGTCGACACCTTGTGGCAATGTGCCTAAGTAGATGTTCAACCAGGAATATCTTGCTCCCACCATCATGGAGGTGGTTCTAAAGTGTTATAAGAGTTGACAGCTTCTGCATGCTGATTTGGGCAATGCTTGCTAGTAATGCAGCAATGTAGAATCTCCACTGTTGCATTCTGGTTATACAGGCACTCATATGGTCAAGGCCACATAATACTTGAGTGGATGTGATGGTAAAGTACAACTGTCGTGAATGCTGCCTCAGGGTAAGTCCAATGGGGTTCTTGTTGGTCCCACAGTTTCCTGAAAGGCTGCATATTGCAGCCTAATGAGGACTAGACTGATCCTTGATAAAATGTGTAAATGCCACTATACACCCTCTGGTGGCATTCTTCTGGGGTCAACACTAGCTACTCAGGATTGGCTGAACCTAGTCCTTGTCCTACTAGGACACATGCATGTGGCAGTACCTGCACTCTGATTTACAGGACCTTTGAATACCCATTGATGGCACTAGTGACCCACTTGTCACGTTTAGTAACAGCATTTTCTGGAGGCCTCTGCTTACTTGACAGTGCATTAAGGATGCATATTGGCAACCTTACTAATCACTAATGTCCTAGTGCCACCTTGCTAGTGGGGTTATGTTCTCTAGTCAATCTTGGTCATGCATACTGCAACAGACTTCAGAATCCTCCTTTAACTAATTGAAAGTCAAGCAGCTGATGGCTTTGTTGGGCTGTCGCATATCACAAGTGATTGCAGATGCAGTAGTTTGTGCCAAATGTGGGAGCATATCTGTAAGGGCTTTCTAGTACCCACTAACCAACCAAACCATATGCTTGGTACCCTGTAGAGGTGACTTTCTTTGACCACTTGCTACCAACCATGAGCTGGAGAGCCTCAGACCGGCTGTTTGTGGCTTAAACCTGGCTGTCTGTATATAGTGCTGTTGGGGCCCTGCGATCAGTGACTTTCCACCAACCTTTTTGGATTGGTGGTCACACATGACTTCTCAGACAGAATGCAAGGCTTATGGCTTTAAAAATACAAGTACTGATCAATCTCCTGCAAACAGAAAATCGTTCTGCTGTTACCTAGATTACATAAGGGTCTCCTTATTGGGGGATGAAGGCATATAAATCCACACAGCCTTACCTTCTACTTGGTTGATTAGGGATCTAAAGCCAGGCGTGTGGGCTTGCCAGCAGTCATGCTAGTAGCAGGTATTGGACAGTGGGTTGTGGTGGCTTTCCTAAGTATCCCAACTGCTGTAATGGCAGTTTATTTTGTGCTAGTTCACTCTGCTATTGCAGAGTAACTGTTTGTCCCCTTTTGGGTACACTACAAATTGTTCAGGTACATGAACAATTGTTCAGTTGCACTATTTGAAGACTAGCCCATCATTTCAGTGGATCTCTACATGTAGCACAGGAGAGAAGACTTTTGCTCTAACTGGAAGTGTCTTCAGTTGTAACAAGTTATCTGGCCTCACTTTGGGTGTTCTGCTGCAGAACAGTTCATCAAATGTACTGAACATTAACATTTTGGCCTCCTTAAAAGCAGGGCAGGCAACTTAAATGCTGGACCCACTGAGTCCTCATACAAGTTGGCATTGGTTCTGTCCACTGAATTCTAGTGGATTATCCTCTGGAGAAGTACTTCAACCTTGAAGGCAGGCTGGTCCATTATCGTTGACCCTTCATTTGGCTATCCAGAATCTTCCATCCGTTGAGGGATGGAACTTGTGACTTGACATTAGGCCCACTAGTTAAGATTTGGTACCGTCTTGCTAAGGAATTACTATTAATCAAAGGGTGGAACCATTTTTACAGAGGTGTTTGTACTTCTGATGAACTGCCAGTGGTTGTATTGCTCCTTAAGCATTTGCTACATTTCACAGATGGCTGCGAGATGGTGTGATGCAAAATGTAATTCCCATATGGACTAACTCTGGCTCATAAATCAGCAATACCTTATGGACCAAGGGCCTTATGAAGTCTTTAATCTGCCCATAACTGATGTGGAAAGGCTGTCCAGCTATAACATGTACATGTTGGGGCAATTGATGGCTGGTCTCCTCTTGGATGTTAAGTAATTGACTCTTTATTTTAACGTTCAGTCAGCATATGGGTATTTAACATAATGCAAATTTTTCATGCTATGGTAGTATTACAAGTGGTCATAGTTGGCTTTTGCAAAAAAGTTCAAATTGCTGACTGTACACAATGCAGGAAGCAAACTATCTACTTCAAGGCAAATTCTGATTGGTATAAGTTTCCATGTGCACTTGTGACTATTCACTGTTTGCAAGCACCAGATGTTTCAGTAAACTCTGATCACCAAGCTGACACAGCATATTATAGTGCACCGGCCCCAACTAGTCCTGAGTAAACGCAAGACATTTTAGGCTGTCTGCATGTGATTGCCATGGGCATTCCTATGGTGGAGCAGAATGCAATATTGTGCAGGCCTACCATTGTAGGAAATGGTATTGTCTTAGACTACCTGGTACTGCTGTATTTACAGGACAGAGGCTTGGTCTGAAGTGATTGAACTCCAAATACACAACCAGCTTTCTGGTATTTTGAGGAAGAACTTTGTCATGACTTGTGATAAACATTTACCCTGTCACATACATTTTGGTCTGCATCTTGCACGAGATGGTAATTGCAAACAAATTTATCCTGAAAGTCAAACCTGTTTTCCTAACTTTCTATAGGATACAAAGGTGGTAGAGAAGGCTCTCCCCAAAAAGGCATCCAAACCAGTTGAACAAGTAGTAGTGCCTGAAAAGCTAGAAGCTAAACCAGATGTGCCTGAAGCTAAGCCAGTCAAAGATCTAGCAAAGGTAACTTGTGTTGGCCTATTCTGTTAACTTGCCTAACTGCTTTAACTGTGTACTCATGGCATTCTGCTTGTTTTGACAAGCTGGCACCTGAACCTCCATCTCCAAGCCCTATGGAAACATCTGGTTGTGCTACTGATGAAGGACTTTGCCAAGCCTTTTCTGATGTGCTTATAGAAGTCAAAGATGTGGACGCAGGTGATGCAGAGAACCCCATGCTTTGCAGTGCTTATGTGAAGGATATTTACAACTATCTGAGAAACCTGGAGGTTTGTATACACTGACATTTTGCCAATAAAATCAAATGACTAAAATGCTCAACCTAAATTGACTTTACTTTTATAGGAGGAACAGTCTGTGAGGCAAAGATATCTTGATGGCCAGGAAGTTACTGGAAACATGAGGGCTATATTAGTTGACTGGCTGGTGCAGGTCCAATTGAAGTTCAGGCTGCTCCAAGAAACCATGTTCATGACTGTGGGAATTATTGATCGTTTTCTGCAGGTATGGCTGTTATGGGTATAAACTGTGGGAGCAGACTCATTTTCCTGAAGCAAATTTAACAATGTTAAACCAGTGTGCATCAATGGACAATGGAGCTCATGTAGATTGAGGAGCTGTACATGTAGCTTATTTAACTGCTGCCTTTTTTGCTCCAAGCACTTGTGCTATAGTGACAAACCTGCACTGCATCTGAATTATGTACCTGACCTTAAAGATGAAGAGGGTTGTAACTAGAACATCTATTTTGCAGGCAAATCCTGTACCAAAGAAGATGCTTCAACTAGTTGGTGTAACAGCCATGTTTGTTGCCTGTAAATATGAGGAGATGTATCCTCCTGAGATTGGAGACTTTGCCTTTGTAACCGACCACACCTACACTAAAGCTCAGATTCGTGACATGGAAATGAAGATCTTGAGGGTCCTGGACTTTGGTCTGGGGCGGCCTTTGCCACTGCACTTCTTACGACGAGCCTCCAAGATTGGCGAGGTAAACTGATCTCAGTAGCACCTTACAAAGGAGACTAGCTACTGATGGTTATGGAACTTCATTGGGCTAGCAGCAGTTCTCTCCTTTAACTCTTTAAAAATCTGTTCACCACTGTTTGTACCTGTGAGTAGGTTTGTCTCTTATCTGGATAAACTCCTTGTTAAACCTTATCCCCTATCCTTTAGGTAAGCTCAGAACAGCATACCCTGGCCAAATATCTGATGGAGCTGGTTATGGTGGATTATGACATGGTGCACTTCCCACCATCTCAGGTGGCAGCAGCTGCCTTCTGCTTGGCTCTTAAAGTACTTGATGGAGGGGAATGGGTAAGTTGGGCTTACTGTGACTAACTGTACTTTAGTATGTTTCGTGGATTAATGTCTTCCGAAATGACATGTTGTGACAATGTTAATACAGTGGTGCATGGAGCTCTTAAATGTGAGAATGGCATGTAGTTCTCTATGCTTCACATAGGTTTCTGGCAGGACTGGATGGAACTTGGCTTGACTCCACAATTTGAATTAGTCCAGTGAAGTGTCTCCTGTGAATGACTTACTAATCATTAAGCAACCTACTGCAATGACTAGATCCCCCTGTAACAATTGTGTGCCTTTGTCTTGGTGTCTACTTTTTCACCATCAGATGACCTGTTCTTAAGTAATTCGCACCAACTCTAGCCGTACAAGGTGTTTGTTCCAGGAGAATTTCTAGATTTGCTAGAATGTTCAGCATGAAGCAATTTGCCTTCCATTCAGCTTAAATGTACTGCAAAGGGGGTAGCTAGCTGCATGCGGCTGTGGGAAAACTGCAGCATAGCTTAACTTCCTAAATTGAACTTCTTGGCAGGTTTATTTAAGGTGTGGTTAGCTTGGCCAGACAAGCGACCTAGACTGTCTTTCCGAGGGGTTGGGTTCGACTGTATTTTGTAACGTGCCATACTATAATCCTCAAATATGCCTGGAGTGTGCACATGCTACTACAGTATTATGCTTTGGGGCACCTCCCTGAGTAATGATTGACAATGGGACATGTGCTGTATGGCAGGCTCGTTTGGTTTGCCTCCTTTGGCTTTGTGGGCTTTTTCACTCCGTCTTGTGGATATTAGTTCCCCAGTGAGATGGTGTATTGCTGAAATACCACAAAGCTTTTGGGTTTATGTAGGTGCATTCTATGAATATGGTCTTCTGGGTGGATGGGTTCAGACTGAAGCTGGTACATGGTGTTTTTAGATGGTAGCTGTCCCCTTCCCATTTAATGTGTTTGTCTGATTTGTCTTCTAGACTCCCACACTGGAGCATTACATGTGTTACTCAGAAGGCTCACTGACTCCAGTCATGCAACATATGGCAAAGAACATCTTGAAAGTTAATCGTGGCCTCACTAAGCACTTGGTACGTACTGAACAGCTGTTTTATGGGAGTTGGGTCGGTTTCCTAACAGTAAAATTGAGCTACACCTGTCTTCAATTTTCTATCACATCAGAGGTAGTGTTACTTGCCTAGATAAGCAACATGCAGTTTCCCTTTAAATTGTATCTGTTTCTCTTCTCTGCACTGTCTGGTGGATAGGTTTGAGTCATGTACCTTCACATGATTCATATGCTAAATGGGTATATCTGCAGTAGAATTTTGGCCTCACTTGTGGCATTTAACAGTCTGTGAACTCCCATACCTTAATATAAAGCCCCTAACTTTTTTCATAAGTAATATGTTCCCCGGATTTGCTGGTATTTAAACATGGGCTAACTACAGGAATTCTCGCTTTCCCCAGTATATCCCAAATCTAATCCATGTTAAAATGGCAAATGTGTATTGATCACGATTACGCAACTGCTTGTAAGCCACATTAAGTGTTTACCATTTTCCTGTTTCAGACTGTGAAGAATAAGTACTCCAGCAGCAGACAAATGAAGATCAGCGGCATCTCTCAGCTCAAGTCTCCAGTTGTACAGGCGCTGGCCAGACCATTAATGTCGTAAATTAATTTTATTATGAAGTATTGAGCACCATGTGCTGGATGTAAATATTGTGAATTTTATTGTTTTACTATGTTTTAAGTGAATATTTTAATAAAATGTTGACCACAAGCTAATCAGTTGTGTGAATGTGGTCTTGTCCTCGCTCATTGTATTGGCTCCTGACACTGCAGCTCCTGTAGTCTTTGTAAGTAGCCAGGCTTAAAATCCTTATGGTGCTACAATTGGGTTGCTTTAGCCAGTGAAGACCCGTTGTGTACCTACATTTCTAAACTCAGTCATTGACGTTTCTGCTTGATGTATAAGCCACTTATGTACCTTGTGAAGGATGCATGGCTGCAGGTATTTGTGGGTTGAGACCTGATACCACCTACTCACTGCAGTTTATGTCCAGGCCATTATTCTTTCAGGCAGTTGCATGGCAGTGTTTCTGTTCCAAGGCCTTCACTGCTATGAATCGTGAGTTCTTGTCTCGGCTATGTCTCCTAGCTGCACATCCTAAATTTGTCTGCTTCCAGCTAGATATAGCTAAGTTCACTAGCTTCAGTATATCTGCAAGGACTTTCTAAATCACTTAACAATGCCAGATAGCCCTTCTGTTTGTGCTAACCAGGTCTTCTGTGAGCACTTCCTGCTATAGGACTGACATGGTCCTCTGTCCATTGGGAGATGGCGGCACCACCAGGAAGGGTAGGGCTTGCACAATCGATCTGCAGGACCCCCCCCCCCCCCTGTCTTATGGTCTGCCAACCCAGCAAAAATCATTGGATCCTGCCTCCAACCAGTTGACTGATATCTGATCAGATACTAAAGGGATCAGGCGGCAATGTGGTGTGACTACCTTTATAACTGGGAGGGTATTGCCTTTCTGGAGGCAGATTCCCAATCTTTGCTGCTGGGTGGCATTAGGCTCCCGGTTGGGCCTCAGTTTATTGTTACTCAAGTGGCCCAAGCATGGGGGGGAACCTTCAAGAAGCTCCTGAAGCAAGTGCCCTATGCTAGGCTCCTCCCCTCTGATGGCTGCACCCCCTTCTTACATGTTGAGCACTCTATGTTAAATGGTGGGGTTGGTGTGCAGGCTGCCAGAATGCAGAAGATGTATTTCTCAATGCCTCCTTTGTCCATGGAGGTTGAAACTCATTACCGCATAAATTGGGCAGTTTCTGCAATATGCAAGCAGATCACGCATGGCCTGTGAGATCTGGACGACTTCCCTGAGGAACTGGAGCAGTACAAAGTTCTACAGGTGATTTTAGATACTGACTTTAAAGGTAATATCCTGCAGAAAAAAATGTAGCCCTAAAAACAGGCAAACATTGCAGTGAAGCATGCCACCTGAGACAGTTGGCGACCCTGCTCAGGATGGGGAGGGGAACCGAGCTCTCACAGGTGTGAAGTAG
Source organism: Calotriton arnoldi (assembly GCA_963921515.1). Classification (NCBI taxonomy): domain Eukaryota; kingdom Metazoa; phylum Chordata; class Amphibia; order Caudata; family Salamandridae; genus Calotriton; species Calotriton arnoldi. The sequence goes on along the minus strand of CAWUFW010002763.1, from coordinate 989,918 downwards.
CCAGCAGCACCTGATGTAAGTTTGTACAATTTTACTTGCTTTACAGAGCATATTTGGCACCACACGGCTTATCCGGTGTGGTGTGCTCCCAGCAGATTTCAGATGTGTGAAACTGTGCACAGTTAAATGTTTTGGGGTGAGGTACAGCAGGTGTGCTTGGGTGACAAAGTTCTCTGTAGAACACAACCCCACACTGTCTACTGGGGCCGTTGCCTCTCCCAAGAAAGGGAGAAAAATGCAGCCCAGATTAGCTCATCTGGGCTTATTGCTAGCATATCTACTGCAGAATTATGAATAGACTAGCTCATGACAGGTGTCTGTGGATTCCTGTTCTTTATGTCCCTCTTTCCTTGTCCTCACTTGAAGTGCCTGATTCTGTGCCTACCATATCAATGTGCTTGATAAGGCTATGCTGCACTACTGTGTCTTAAATTGAATAAACTCATTTTAAAGGGGTGAGGGAGTAGACTACCCTTATCGAGACCTCAGTTGGTATGTGGACTTCCAGAATGAAAGTGGCCTTTATACCTCGTGACTCCGGCCTAGTCTCCCATCCAGGCCCACCCACTGAAGAAAAATTCCTCCTTTGCAATGACAATCCAGAGTGTGGCTAAGGTTCTCTACCTCTAGGTTAAAACTAATGTTATGAATGGCGCTATCAAACTAGCTCAGACTAATGCTGAGCCCTGTTGCCATTTTGAGGCCCTCATGAATGTTCTCCAGGCCTAGGCCAAACCTTGCTCTGGTCCCCAGGTGAACTGCCAGATTGCATGGCTCCATTGTCCTTGCTCTGGTCAGTGAATGCCAGTTTTATGGACTGTCATTCCTATGTTCTCTGACTCTAGCACTGGACTGAGCCAGGCTGTACAAGATGGCAGTGACTGCCAAGTTTACCATCTGCAGTTACCTGAATTCCATAGATTGGGCCATTGGCACTAGTGTCATGATGCATTGTCATGCTGGGTTGTGATGGCAACAAAGGGGGGAGGTAGAGGAGAGGGACATGAGGACTCATCATCCCAAAGTCGTGCTCAAAACCTAAGTCACACTGTCAAAAGTGAATTGTGTTCTTGCCCTACAGATTTATTAAGAGGAAAATAAATATTTAACCCTCACCAGGGTTGCACCTTGGTGGCATGCTTCATCATTGGGTTCTTCCCATTCTGCTGTGGAATTGGGTGTGCTGTTGCCAACAGGTACATGGGAGCACTGAAGTATTCGGACCTATCCGGTTAAAGTAATGGGGAGGTTTGGAAAATAATTAAATACCTGGCTAGCAGGAAAATGTTGTTCTCACCTCAAACTGGTATGCTTAAAATAAGGGGGAGGGGGGGGGAGGAGGGAAACGGGACTCTAAGGGGTGGTGTCCCTGGGTTTCTCTGGTCAGCTAGTTTCAAGCCCTACTCCAAGGCTTTTGTTCAGGACCAAGGAAGTCTACTCCCTGATACAGAGCCACTGGCGGGTGGTCCCTAGAGCAAGGGAGCAACTGAGTGACTACAGGTGTCCCTCTTCTCCTGACGCCTAAACGAGACTTGCAACATTTTCCAAGCAACAGACAGATTAGGTGCTGTATATCTGTTATTTAACCAGCGTGCACTGAACTTTAAGACTAAAGGAGTGGTATTGGGGAGTAGACTTCCACGCACACAAGGCCCTCCACGACCTGGGCCCAAAGTACCTCAACGACCGCATGTCCTTCTACACGCCCACACGCCAGCTACGATCAACCAGCCACGCCCTCGCCACCGTACCACGCATCCGCAGAACCACCGCCGGAGGAAGATCCTTCTCCTACCTGGCGGCCAAGACCTGGAACTCCCTCCCCACTCACCTTCGGCGAACCCAGGACCATCTCGCCTTCAGGAAGCAGCTCAAGACCTGGCTGTTCGAGCAGTAACTTACCCCCTCCCCCAGCGCCTTGAGACCCTCCCGGGTGAGTAGCGCGCTCTATAAATGCCGTGATTGATTGATTGCTTGGTCCTGACAAAGCCTTGGGGTAGGGCTTGAAACTAGTTGACCAGGGACATTACCCCATAGTTTCTTTTTGTACCTTATTTTAACCATACCAGTTAGATCTGCAAATGCATAACATTTTCCTACTACCCAGGTATTTTAAATTCTTTTTCCAAGCGCCCCCCTTTCTCATCTGGATCAGTCCTAATACTATCAGTGCTCCCATGTACCAGTTTATCGCATCACACCCTATTCTGCAGCAGAATCGGAAGAACCCAATAATGAAGCATTCCACCAAGGGGTAACCCTGGCGTGTGAGGGCTATTTAAAGAAATTTCTTTTCCTCTTCTATCTGGAGGGTAAGAACATAATTCACCTCTGACAGCGACTCTTTGGCTTTGACTGTTTGGATGAGATGCATGGATTTCCTCAATGTTCATGGGTCCCTAGTGGCCTTTGGGCTTCACCTTTTTGGGGTGAAGGCAAACACCAGGGCCACAGCTTCTGCCTTGGTTTTAGCTGCCACCAGCTGTTCTCTGGTGCGCTTGATGTAAAAGCTGTGGTTTTTGGGGGTCTAAATGATGGAGCACCTCAGAGGGGTGAGACATAACATAGAATGCTTACAAGGTGTTTTGGAACAAAGGATGCCAGTTTGCAGAACCTGTTCTGGGACGAAGGTGCTGTACAACAGGTTGATAAAAGGACATTGGACCTCACTCACTGTGCCAGTGTTATGGCAACAAGGAAACCTTTCAAGGTTGAGGTCGCAAAACACATCTAAGCAACAGCTCAAAGGGAGTGCACATCAAATATGTGATGGCCAGGTTAAGGTCCTGCTGCATAATAAAGGGAGAAAACAACTTATACATTATTTAAATGAACTGTTGTGATTTTTTTTTTTTTTGAGGACTGCTCCAGCAAACATCAGAATGTCAAAAGGTACCCTTTGACTGTGCTCACAGCAAAGCCTTGTTGGGCGAGGGAAAGAACAAAGACCATTTTGCTTGGTGGGGGTCAATATGATTTGTACTGTACCAATCCACAAATTTGTCCCAACAGGCATTGTTCAATCTTTCTGAAGCAGTGGTATGGTCATCCCTCACAGCCAGCCACTTCAGCAGGGTTCCTAGCCTTTTCGTGGGAGAGGACATAGCGCCCGGTGGTCAGGGACAGTCTCTACTCCTCCCCCTTCAACTTGTGGCCCCACCTGTCTGACCCAATTAGTGTCCTGAGCTAAGTGTGGCCAACTGGTTGGAGGCAGGATCCAATAATTTTTATCAGGTTGGCAGACCATAATATTAGATGGTGGGTCCTGCAGGTAATCTTTCAGGACTTCCTGCATTTCAAGTGGGTTGTCTATTACTCTGCTACTTCCTGATGATAAGCCTTCATCCTAGTTTATATATAAAGGATGCAAGCTAAAGGACATAATATCCTGGAGGTCCAGCCGTGATGATTGTAGAAAACCGGGCCTGAATTTCCTTCATCCAGACTCTGTACTGCCCTCCAGAGCTCATTGTGTGATGTTTTGGTTCCCTTATTAGCGATTTCATGGAGACCATCCTAAGGATTTGATGGAGGTTTATCAATTCAGGGGTACTAGAATGGAATATAATTACCCCCATTTAATCAAATCTGCAAATCCTTATCTCTCCAGAAGCAGTGTATAGTTAATACTTCTAAACAGAAATAATAAACTATGTAGGCTTGGTGGGGGTCGACATGCTTTGGGACGCCCTGAAGGCTGTCATCAACGGATGCTGTATTGCCATCGCAGCGGGCCTGAATAAGGACCGGAAGGCCAAGAGGGGGGAACTGGAGGGGGTGCATTGCCGTACGGGGGCGGTCCAAACTCAGCACCTACTCACACAGGCGAGGAAGCAACTGCGGGCATTAGATCTCGACCGCGCTGAATACGCATTGCTCTGCACCAAACAGCGCTATTACGAAGGAGGGAACAAGGCGGGGAGACTCCTGGCACACGCTCTGCGGGCCGAGACGGCGACGCGTCTGGTCGCGGAACTCGCAACCTATCAGGGTGAGATCCTGCGTGCGGATGGAGACATAGCGTCTGAATTTGAGGCCTTCTTTAAGGCTCTCTACTCGGCCGATAGTCTGGATCCTACTGTGGCCAAGGGATATGCGCAAGAAGCACCGGTGACCCCGCTTGTGGACTCTGTTGCGGCCGGTTTGAACGCTGTTCAGTCCTGATGAAGTTTTGCGGGCCATCCAGGGACTTTCAGCTGGTAAAGCCCCGGGAGAGGATGGCTTCCCGGTCGACTTTTATAAAATGTTTGCGTCGGACCTCTCCCCTCTCTTGGCACGGTTTAACACCTTTAGCTCCTCTGGGAAACTCATCCCTTCGATGTCCATGGCGGATATAGCGGTCATTCCCAAGCCAGGAAAGGACCCTCGTGAGTGTGCCTCATACCGCCCCATTTCTCTGCTCAACGTGGACTTGAAGATCTTCACCAGTATTTTGGCCTCCAGACTTGCTCCCCACATGCAGGGCATGGTGGACCACGACCAATCTGGTTTTATCCCGGACCGCAATTGCGGGGATGGGACATGAAGACTATGCCACTTACTGGATAAGACGCAACGGACCCAGATCGCGGCGATACTTCTCTCGGTGGATGCCGAAAAGGCATTTGACCGGGTCCACTGGACTTACTTGCAACAGGTCTTCTGTCGACTCGGGGACAGATTCCGGAAATGGGTGAACTGCGTGTACCACAGGCCCGCATCCGGCTCAATGGGGTGGTCTCTCGTCCCTTCCAGGTCAGACGCGGCAGGGGTGTCCCCTTCCCCTCCCCCCTTTGCGCTCTATATGGAGCCGTTCACCGAAAGGGTCCGCCAACTCCCTACGGTCACTGGGATCCGGATGGGTGACAGGAACATAAGATCTCTATACACTGGTTGCCAGTAAAATCTAGGATAAAGTTTAAGGCTATTACCATTGCTCACGCTGCACTTTGAGTATGGCCCTGCCTATTTTAGGAAACGTTTTCAGTTTTACACCCCTGGCAGGTGTCTGCGCTCCTCGAATATGCTCCTTGCGTCTGTCCCCAGGTTTTGCCTGAAATGTAAAGGCGGCAGTTCCTTGTCTTATCTTGCAGCAACTTACTGGAATTCCCTTCCCCTGGATTTATGCAATCTGAAGAATCCCTCAGTTTAAGAAAAAGTTAAAAACCTTCTTGTTCAACTAAACTGTCCCTCTTTCACTATGCTTTTGTTCCCTCTGACGCTTTTTGGCTCCGCGCCGGGACACTCTGAGTAGCTGCGCGCGCTATAAATCCCATAAATAAAAAATATACGCTGGTGACGTGCTCCTTTTCTTAATGCTCTCTTCCCCCTCTGATGGAGGTCAAGGCTTTTAGTGCGGCGTCGGGATTTAAAATTAACTTGAAAAAGACTCGGGCTTTGAGCCTCACACTACCAGTGGCGGATCGACACCAATTATCGCTTCACTTCCCATTTTCTTGGGCTGCTACCGATATCACATACCTGGGGCTCCGGGTTTTTTCTACCACCGCGAAGACTGCTCAGGTGAACTACACGGAGGCACTGACCAAAGTGCGCCTTGAACTGAACAGTTTGAAAAAACACGCCCTCTCCTGGCTGGGTAAGATTGCGGCCGTCAAAATGACGATTCTGCCCTGTCTGCTCTACATCATGCAGACGCTCCCCCTATGTCCGCCACCCACGACGCTGGCTCAAATGCAGCAACTCAGCAACAGCTTCATTTGGGGGGGGGGAGAGAAACCGCGCATGGCTCGTCATCTCATGTACCTGAGGCAGGAGGAGGGCGGCCTCGGTGTCCCGAATCTCTGGCGCTACTACCAAGCGGCGCACTTGCGATGGATGATCGAATGGTATCAACTAGAGTCGGCAAAACATTGGTGTTTCATGGATAGGGGGGTCGCAGGGATCCACATCTGGAAGGTTCCCTGGCTTCCCAGACGTCATCGGCCGCTGGGTGCGTACATCTCCCCAATCCTGCGAGACACTATGCAGGTGTGGGACAGGGTCCAGGAGAAGTGTCAGCTGTCCTCGGCTATCTCACCCTTGACCCCTTTCATTGGGAACCCTGATTTCCCCCCGGCCCTCGTGGGAAACGCCTACTTGAAATGGCAAGAAGCAAACTGTAAGCGTATAGGCGACCTCTGACGAGCAGGGAATCCTGGATTTCCCCAGGTTGGTGGCTCATTATGGGGATCCCAAGGACTCGTACTGGCAGTACTTGGCACTTCGCCACTGGGTTACACAGCCCCAGGTCCGTTTGCATGCAGGTCGGCTCCTCACAAAATTTGAGATTTGGTACATCACTCCCACCTCCAACAAACGCCTTCTGTCAGATATTTATGGCTTTCTCAACAAGGCAGGAACCAAATCCCCGGTGGGAGGCGGAACTGAGTCGGGAGTTCTCCCCCAAGGAGTGGGCGGATATTAATCACAGGGCCCGGGCAGCATCGTGCAGTACCTCAGGGAAGGAAATGCTCCTGAAAATTGCACACTATTGGTATTACACCCTGATGAGGGTCGCTAAATGGAAGCCCCGCAGCAGCAATCTGTTGGCGCAACTGCGGGCAGGAGGGTACACTGTCCCATATCCTATGGCATTGCCCTAAGATACAGGCCTTTTGGGAGACTGTTCTGCCCGTAGTCTATCAGATATATCAGACAGAACTCCCCAGATTTCCTAGTTATATCTTGCTGGGGCTACCCAATCCTCTCACATACCCTCTCCGGTCTTGTAGGGGCAGGGCGATCTCTCTAGCACTAGGGGCAGCCAAGCAGGTTCTCCTGGCAAAGTGGGGCACGACCGACATCCCGACTAAATTAGATTGGCTACACAAAATGTGGGAGGTTGTGGGGATGGAACGGATTACGGTGGGGATCAATCACACATTGCCTAAATTCGATAAGACCTGGGGGTCCACGGTGGCTTATTTATCCTACAAGTTCATAGAGCTTACCTGCCCTCGCTATCTACGAGTCCTGTGATTCCCCACAACTCACCTAACTGACACGCCGCCTCCTCCGAAGGACACTCAGCCCTAGACCCCTACCGAGTCACACCATAGATTGTGGGTGGATACCTGTCCTCTATCCTTTCTGTTTCTCTCAGTCTTTTCTTTGCTTTCTTTCACCTCCTCTTTGCTTCTTCCCTTTTCTCTCCAATAAAGTTTGCTTTTGAATAAGACGTTCCCCGCCGGCCGGTGGTTGTAGGTGGGCGTAATGTTTAAGTTTGCAGCATACTTAATAAAAACGATTTAAACCATAAACGAAGAAATAAATGTATAGATTTTTTAACATACATTCCACTTGTAAGTCAAATGACATCAGTCGATTGTGTTGTCAGCCATCTTGCTCCTGACCCATATTGGGAAGCGTGAGCTCACTGAGGGTATGGATTGTATACCTAATGTGAACGTAAATTGGCTTACCAGATCTTAATTCTTCCCATGAGCATTGGTTGTTCTTGCACAAATTCAACCGTGTTTTGGTCTCTGCATCATTTTTCAAGTGTTGGGATGTGAGGGCAGATGTTTTGGGGGAGGGTGGCTATAGGAGCATTGTGTACAGTTGTCTGCTGTCATGTGTGCCCAACTGCAAGTATCTGGTATCCTGGGTTTTGAAATTCTGGCCCCAGCCTCACGCTAATCAAACGTGTAGGCCGACTCTTGTCCCTTGATGTGAGTATGGACTTAAACCCTGCGGGGTGCACCAAGTGCTGTTTCTTTGTCTTAAATCTTTATTAATTTTATGCATGAATGTTAGTGCATGCAACCTTGTAATCAGCCCACCTTTGTCTAATCAGCAAAGGCGTGCTTTGCATTGTTGAATTGAACAAAACAGTCACAAACAAGGTATAGTTCGGCTTTGCTGTTTTCAGTTTCTGTTTTTGGTCAATTCTGGTGGTTTTTCCCCCCAGTGATTTCAATACCTTAAAACAGTGGTTATCAATGGTTACACATTTTTGTTCCATTTAAAACAGAAATTGTGTTTTTCCGTTGTTTATGGAACATTTTGCTTTTATTATTGCTTGCTTTCTGCACTGATGGTGCATAGTATATAAACCGTGAACGTACAGTGTATATGAGGTCCAAATACATCTTTTCAAATCAAACTTATTGTAGTACACATACAATACTGTCAGTGTCTTTGGTCATGCGCGCGCATTCTTTTCTTCCCATGTAAACGTTTATCTGTGAAAAGGCCCTCTCAGCACTTGAGACAGGCAACGCCAAAACAGTCAGTACACAGTTTGCTAACTCTGGCCACTGACTATCTGAATCACTGCAAATACAAACAATATTACTCCAATCTTTGTTCAACTTTGTAAGAACATTTTGCAGCAGCATTTCAAGTGACACTGCATTCCATGTTTTCCAAAAGTCTGGTGTTTCACCATGTGTTTGGCTATTCACCTACTATCAATACTGGCTCGCTAGAAACGAGGCTGATGTATAAGGGTTTCACCCATTCTCTGTCTGTGGGTAGTGTCATGGTATATATTGGGAAAGATTCTTATGAAACCAGCCATTTTACCGATCAGTGAAATAATCAAACGTAGCTAAAATATCAAATATGATTTGGATGTTTTTTGATTTAATACAGTTTATAAAATTATTAAATAAGACCTAAAACATGCTTTTAAACCCTGCATCCTCAGACCAATACTAAAAAAAGCAAAAGGAAGAAGAAACAATATTTTAGTGACTTTCCTAAACAACAAAACGCTCAAGCAGAGTGTTAGCCCAGTCTTTCTTGCTGCTACCTTGTATAACAAAGTTAAATTATCGACTGATTGCCCAAATTTACATTGAGGCCAAATATTTTGCAGGATTACTGCTAAAAGATCTGGAGGGGGGTGTGGCTAGCCGGCCAAGATGGCGGACGTGAACCTTTAGCGCTCCATCCAAGTCGCCTCGTTTATCCTGCAAAAATTGCGTTAAAACCCGATCCAAGTGCCTGAAACAGGGCAGAATCCAAGCCTGATGTGCTGGTGAGTAAATCCGGCAGAGCAAAGCAGCGGCAAGAGGTGGCGTCACGCCGCAACCATATAGGCGGTCCGGCCCACGGAGCGTGCCGCAGACGGGAACGAAGACGGGAGTTGGCCGCATGCGAGGAAGCGCCTGCGACGCCTTCACGCATCGCTAAGTGGCAGAGTACAGTACAGAAGCGCGGTGACGGCAGGGCCATCGTAGCCCAGTCGCAACAGGTGGAATCTGAGCCCGGGAATATGCTGCAGGCGAAGATCTTTACTGCGGCGTAAAGACACCGCCCAGTGACGGCAACGTGGAGGCCACCAGCCCCAGCGGCAGGGGTGGTCTGGCCCGAATGAATGGAGGGGTGCCGGCAGAAGGGGAGCCACCCCTCCCCCAGAGAGGACAAGCTGAAGCCGCGGGCGAGAAGAGCTGGCGCCCGCCGGAGAGCTGCGCAACACCCAGAGCTGACCCGGCACAGCCATGTGGGCCCGCGGGGGAGGCCTACGCCACAGACGACAAGACACATGTGGGGAAGGTGTACAGGCTGGGGACCGGACTTGCGCCAGCCTGAGCCTGCAATCCACAGAACACATGCCCTGCATTGAGGCCACTTGGAGGGAGCTCACGGCCCAGAAGTCGACGCTCAGGTACCCACAAGAATTAAGGCTGTGACCTACGCTGCCCAGCCCTGCTAAGAGAAGTAACCAGGCAGCGATTGGCCATTAACGTAGGACCGAGTGCAACCAATCCTGATGCCCCAGGTAGGGGAAACAAGGGGATGGGCGGTGAGGCACGCATGCGAAGGCCCTGAAGTGGTGTGGGTGCAGATTTGAGGCCTGCCAAGACAATCCTCACATTATAGATCCAGCGCGGACCCTCAACACTCCTGGTCCCGGTCTGGCCCGTGCCTACCTGAAGCAGCACTGCCACACACAACTTGGTATCGCAGGAGGCCCCGAATCACACCTGGCGCCCAGCAAGAGTCCAAGAAGGCACAACAAGCACACGTGAAGCACATGGGGCGAAACGAACGTGAATCTAACGCCAGGCCCACTGCCGTCGCCTCTTCGCCTGCTGATGAGGAGGGAGATCCCACAAAGCCACAGCTACCATGACACGTGCTGAAAACCTGAGGAACGGTCCTTCTTCGCGGGGAGGACTTCAGCGCTTGCAAACGACAGGGCCAGATGAAGGTCAGACCAAGTGCGAAACTGCAGTGCACCAGATCACAGACGGCAGCCTGTGGGCAACAGAAGCGTTAAGCATCCCTTCTGCTCTACAAGGTCGGCAGCCAACCTGACCCAGCTAGAGCCTAACGGACGAACACCTGCATGCCCTCTGTACAGAAGCTAGCCATGGGTCGCTTACGCACAAACACGCAACAATCCGCTGCACACTTGGAAGCACAAGGGGCTCAGCGAACCGAGGAAGAAGGAGCAGGAGAGACCCCAAACCTCACGCTCTCCACAAAAGATGGCTCAGTCCTAGCCGTGGTGGAGAAGATAGGCACTGTCCTGGACCACACCCCGGCCACATTAGAATCAAAAATAGACAAGGTCGCAGCTGACTTCACCCTACTGAGAGCCGATCAACGGAAACTATCGGACAAAGTCCAGACCAATGAGCAAACCCTGCTAGAACTGAAGCCAATCACCCGCAGCCATGCAGCAGCTCTACAAGACATAGTGGACCGAGTAAGCATGCTTGAAGACCGTCTGGAAGACGCAGACGGCTGCTCATGTCGCAACAACATACTCGTGGTGGGCCTTCCAGAAGGACTGGAGGGGCAAGACCCTGTCACATACGTCGAACGCTGGCTGTGGGAACTTCTCCCGGAGGATGTCCTGTCACTCCAGTTCGTAGTGGAACCAGCGCACCGGGTTCTGGCCCGCCGGCCACCCCTGGGTGCCAGGCCACGACCACTGCTTTTCAAACTGCTCAACTACAGAGACTCGGTGCTCAGAGGGGACCCGTAAACTTGCAGAAATAAAGGCGCAAAACCAACATGTCATGCTGTTCCCAGATTATACAATGCAAGTACAGAGACGCCGTGGATCCTTTGCAGATGGAAAGCTCCAACTCCGGACACTGGACATCTGCTACTCCCTAATGTTCCCAGCCAGACTGCGAGTAGTCACAAAAGGACGTACGCGATTCTTTGTTATGCCCTCTGAAGTCTGGGACTGGCTGGAAGAATCAGGACTATTAACGGGGCCCAAACCGCCTGCAGATCCGCAATCACCGTGCCAAGGCAGGAAAAACTGCTGCCGCCGCAGAGGAAGAAGCCCCAAGCAGGCAAGATCACAAGCAGCAGTACTTGACATGGAACAGAGGATTATGGAATGACAGGAGGCCCTTCACATGGCTGCAACTATCTGGGCCGCCTCGCAGACCTCTGAACCTGAGACGTGCTCAGCTCTCCCCCAGAGTCTGGCGGGATCCGAGGACCGAGACTCCCTCCAGTTGCCGGACATTACGCCGCAGACCTCAGACGACATAATCTGAGCAATGGACAATCGATTTACTAAGAGTATCCTTTTACTGTTTACACACCTATTGCAATGCTTTATTTGCACACCCTGGTCCAGCAGATGTGCACACAAGCGCAGCGGCCCCAAAAGACGTAGTACACACGAAGCACCCTTCCCACCAGATCAAATGTGCTCACGGCCAAACCCAGAGTCAAAAAAAGGGATTCACTAATCACCCCTAGTAAACACCGAAGTGAAAAAAACACACACACACACACACACACACACACACACACACACCCACACACCCCCCCCCCCCCCATATTCAGCATGACAGTTGTCACCGTTTGGCCCCACAGTCTGGAAGAGCTTCGACTACGAGCTCGCCCTCATAAGGTTGTACACAACTCAGTTACATTCCCACTCCTTGTTCTGTTTGCCTCATCCCTAAAAGCCCCCACAAGCACCCTGGTCGCCGATAACAACCTCGACCTCCCCCACGCAGGGGGCCACGGACCGCACGCATGCCACAGACCAATATTCTGACATGGAATGTGAGGGGCATGCATACACCCACCCCCAGATATTCAGTGTATGCATATCTCCAACGCAGGCATGCAAAAATATTTATTTTTTACAAGAAGCGCACCTTGCTCAAACTGAGGCAGACCGCCTCCGCAAACGCTGGAGGGGACAAGTGTATAGTACAAACTACTCTTACCAGGCACGGGGGCACTGATATGGATACAGGTGAGTGTCCCACACACAGTATAGGAAGTGGTCACAGACCCGGAGGGGAGATATGTATTTGTGAAAGCAAACTGAATGGGCAAACGCTCCTTATAGGTTCCGTATATGCCCCGAATGTAGAGCAAACCTCATTCCTCAGGAGACTTACAGGAGTACTGGCCAGATAGAGTGGGCTCCCCTGGCTTATTGGAGGGGACTCAACTCAGTCTTATATGTAGACTTGGATAGGTCATATCCACCCCTAACACGCACCACAGCAACATCCAATGCGCAGGCCCTGACGGAGTGGCTAGCAAACTGGTCACTGACAGACATATGGCGAGCCCTGAACCCCAATTCAGGAATCTACTTGTTCTACTCCCCAGTACACGGCCTTCACGTCCGACTTGATCGCATAGTTGTGTCGCCCGACCGCCCTCCTCCCACGTATCAAACACACCGAATACTTAGGGCGCACACATTCTGACCACAACCCGCAGCTTTTGTAGCTCACATGGGACACAGGGCACCCACCTGATCCCCACATGGCGCCTACAACCAGCAGCGCTGGAAGACCAAGTATTCCGCTCCTCTCTGGGGATGTCCATTCTGGAACACTTTGAGGTAAACGATCATTCCACAGAGGACTTCCACCTTGAATGGGATGCCTTCAAGGTGACCCTAAGAGGGCACTGCTTGGGGGCCACCTGGAACATACGCCAACAGCTGAATGATGCACTCAGCAAAGTAGAACGACAGTTGCTGGGTCAGGAGATAAAGCAGTCAGCAGGTAGCAAGGACACGAGATGGCTGGATACACTGCGGGCCGAGCACGCAAACCTGCTAGAGAGGCTCCGCTTCCACAGCAATGCGCGCAATCAGCACGCACACACGTCACACGCGGGTAAAACACTAGGGTGGCTACTGCGCAAAGAGCAAACACACCATCCCATAGGCGCCCTAAGAACGGAAGCAGAACAGGTTGTGTATACACAACATGAAATACATGCGACAATGACACACCACTATACTACATTGTACCAATCCATGGAGCCCCATGATAAGAGGCAACATACAACATTTTTAGAGTCTGTGCAGTTGCCTGAAGCAACGTTGGAGCAAAGGGAACTACTAAATGAGCATATAACACAAGGAAATCCGAAGCGCAATAATGGTGCTAGCGAATGGGAAAACCCATGTCCCAGACGGATTTCCAGCGGAATTCTATAAGGCCTACGCCACAACACTCACTCCCCACTTACATGCTCTGTATACAGCGGCACTGAACGAGCAGCGACTCCCCCCATGAGAGAGGCGAATCTGGTATCTCTGCCCAAGCCCGACAAAGATCCCACAGAACTGGGATCATACAGGCGATTAGCTCTTAATGTTGATTATAAAATACTAGCGAAGCTACTAGCTGATAGACTCACGCAGGTGGTCCCCACTCTGGTGCATACAGACCAGAACGGGTTTGTGCCTTCCAGGAGCACCTTATTAAACCTGAGCCGATTCTTTAGAATCACCACTTACTCAAAAGCCCGCTGGCCACGCGCAGGATGCCTGATAGTAGATCTCGAGAAAGCTTTTGACTCCTTGGAATGGGGGTTCCTATTCGTGGTGCTGGAGAGATACAAACTGGGTGATTCCTTCCTAAGAATGGTAAGATTATTATATGACGCTCCAACGGTAGGAGTAAAACCAGGTCCTTACATATCGGACCCGGTGACCAGACAGGGATGCCCCCATCTCCCCCCTGCTATTTTCACTAGCTATTGAGCCACTGGCAGAAACACTCAGATCGGAGATAGGGAAGAGTGTCGCACTAGGTGATGGCACGTACACAATAGCTCTATACACTGATGATCTCCTGCTGTATATAAAAGACATCCATCAAATTCACCAACAACTAGCACTCACGTTGGAAAGATTCGCCACTATCTCGGGGCTGATGGTGAACGTTTCCAAGTCCTACTTGTACTCCTTCAGCGAACACTGCAAAGACCCGGGCTATGCACTCAACGGGGTGCAGATTCGATGGTGCGCGGACACGTTCCGCTATCTCGGAATTCGCATATACCGGAACCCGGCGGACCTGTTAGATGGCAACCTAGGCAGAGCCCTGACCGCGATCCGATCCCAGATGACATTCTGGAGTACGCTCCCGTAGTCAGTGTCGCGAAGGGTATCCCTCACAAAGATGGTGATTCTGCCCGACTTCTACATTACTTCACGAACCTCCTGCTATATGTCCCCCCTCTCTTTCTTCCGCTCACTGGAAAAACCGGTCAAAGATTTTATATGGGTGCTTCGTGTGCCCCCACAATCGCTAATATCTACATGGCCCAATTTGAAAACAAATTAATCTACAATGAAATAGCACCATTCTTTGAATCAGTCATGAAATGGTCACGCTTCATTGATGACATTTTCTTCATATGGGTGGACACTGAGGACACTCTGGCAGAATTTTTATCATGGCTAAATGTGTGTGATGTTAACATCCACTTTACATCAAACGTAAGTAACATTCAGCTAGAATTTCTGGATATTATTATCAAGCATGTAACTGGACAGTTGGCGGTGGACCTATGCACTAAACCTACAGCTCGTAATACTCTATTACACTATGATAGTTTTCATCCTACATCCCCAAAAAAAAAAACAGCATACCTTTTGGTCAATTTTTAAGGCTCCGTTGCAACTGTACCAGCTTGGACGAGTTTGATACCAAAGCAGTCGATATAAAAAACAAATTCCTGGCACGAGGCTACCCGCATAGACTGGTAAGAGACTCATACAAACGGGCTAGATACTATGATAGGCAACATCTGTTAACCAACAACAACAAAAAGAATATCTCGGAACTAGTTTTTGTCACACGCCATTTTATGCTAAATGAACAAATTCACCAGATAATATGCTCCAACTGGCATACATTGAACACTTATAAGGAACACCAAGACAAAATACCTAAACCGCTTATCGCAAAAATAGAAATTTCAAAGATTTAGTGGTTATGTCTCGCATGTCCCAAAGACAACAGCCAATACAGAGAAGTATTGATGGGCTACAACCAGTTACAGGTAACTACAAATGCGGTACTTGCAAAGTTTGCCCTATGGCATTAGAAACAGCAAGTCTACAATTCAATGGACAAACTATCAACACAAAAGGGATGACGAATTGCAAAACCAAAGATATAGTTTATCTATTAATCTGCCCGTGTGGTATGGGATACGTGGGTGAGGTGCCACGTACCCTTAACACGCGGTTGACTGAACATAGATCTGCAATTCGTACAAGAAAAATGGCGGCGCCAATAGTACAACACTATATGCATAAGAACCATACAGTAGATGACATTCAATGGTTCATCATTGAAAAAGTTCAATCAAAACAAAGCCAAGATTCGGAAGCCATAAGAAAAAAACTGGAGGTTTACTGGATTTTCCTATTCGACACTGTAAAGAAGGGCCTTAACCAAGAAATACCCTGGGAACAGGCAATTAAATTTCACAGATCGTTACACACTCTGTTAGGTACCCACTTTCTCTACACCTAAAAAACAGATCTATTCAGATACACTTATATATGTCTATAAGGTTGTACATGACAATATTAACTAAACACCTTGACCATATTGCATTTATACTTATCTTTTTTGATAACTACTTGATAATGATAGCGTTTTGAATTTGATATATTTAGATGTATATAGATTATTATCCTTATCGCCAACATGTAGCCCTGCAATCCACTACAAGTATAAGGTGACCGACTCCTAGATGGTGATACTAAATTAATTCGTTGCTTGACCATAAATGCTGACATCTTATTATTTAGTAGTCATTTATTTAGACATTGTTATCTCCATTTAGACCTTCTTATGTGCATTAGTGTAGGACACATGCACGGCAAAACATCATACATATCCATTAAATTAAGTATACTCAATTATGTAATTTGATATACTTCTTAATCATATTGCAGATCACTGTTGTTCATCCTCATGTAGGTTTGTTGTTTTGAGTTTTCTTTGAAAAATACACTGCTCAGTCGGACAATTAATTACCATCTATTGAGCCATTATATTAATATCGAGGCTATCCACTCTAAAATGGCCACGCTATATTTGATAAATTATCGCAGTCTGAGCATAAATATTATTGATAACATTAATCACCATCTAGGTCATTATATCTAATAGAACCATGTAATATTCTAACTATTGCCGTTGTTTTAATAAATATGTTTTGGTAAACACTAACCACTAGCCTTCACAACTAGATTTAGTTCCACCATTTCAAGATGGCCTCGCCATATTCCATCCATTATCGTAGTGTGCTTAAAAACGTTTTCGGTTGCCACGCTAGGGGCTCCAGGGGTATTATCACTGAAGCTTATGTTCACGTGTAGTTACGCAAACCGGCACGTCCAACACCGGTATTTAAATTCCATCAAAACACACGGGTCGAGTTTATCAACCCGATTTCCGCGTTAGCATCAGGCCACGGACACCGCTAGGTGAGTTCAAAATTTGCTGCCTCCCCTTTTCTATTGCGGATAGTGTCTTATTGAAACACCATCAACTAGAATATATACTGCGTTTTTGTTTCAAACAGATGGCTGTAAATCACTGGTAGAAAGACCGGCTCAATTAAAAATTTGCGAACATTCGTGACAAGAATTTTCAATTCTATTAAGGACATGGAGGCGAGGATTATGCTTCTCATTCTTTGCTCTTTATTTTTACAGCAGCCAATAAAATAACACTTATTCAAAAAACTACAGTACCCATGAGCACCAAGTGCCCCATAACAACCATAGAGAGTTTCCCTATATAAGTCATGACCGAGACAACCACGTCCTCTTTCTTTGGGTGATCATAGAACAGTTAATTCTGACAAGGTAAGAACTCAATCCTTTAGAACCATCCTTTGTGATGAAGGAATCCTTCACGAACCAAGGCATCCTGAAGCCCAACGGGGCTAAACTTCTGAACTTGGGATTCGACCCACGCTATGTGAACAACAATGGACAGCCATGTCGACGATCGAACTGGATAGGCACTCCCAATACTCCAGCGCTGAATTTCCTCACGCTTTACTTGCTATCCTTCCCTGCAATAGAAAGGAAAATCCGTAATACCCATAACCCCATCTGATTACGTAAGCATCACAATCAGACAAAACGGGGGGAGGGGGGGGGAATACAATATAATCCTCATGCAGTATTATTACAATGCAAGTATTGAATATAAATACACATACTCTGGGTGGGATAATCCTCGCCTCCGTGTCCTTAATAGAATTGAAAATTCTTGTCACGAATGTTCGCAAATTTTTAATTCTATGTCAGGACCGAAGGCTCCGATTATGCTTGTTCAAAGCTTAGCCACCACCACTGACGCTACATCAACAATAGGTTTATAATAAAATGACTTGAAAGTGGTCTCAGTTGACCAATCAGCTGCATTAATTATATCAGAAAGGCTGACTCCCAGAGAGAAAGACTTGGACGCAATAGCCCCTCTAACAGAGTGAGCACCAAATTTCGCTACATCAATGCCGGCTTCGCTCATGAGCCAACACACCCATCTAGACAAGGTGGCCGGGGTCACTGGGCGAAAGGGCTTCTGTAATGCAATCAGTAATTGACCTTTCATATCCGAACGAAATTCGGCTGTACTTACCTCATACGCCTTCACACATTGAACCACACACAGCTTAGGATTGTCCGGATAAGACACTTCAGGAGTATTGCATTTAGTACGTTTTGAGATAACAAATGTGACCCCTTCAGGCGAGAATCTACGTCCCGCTAGCTCCAGAGCTCGGATGTCAGAGACTCTTTTGCATCAGACCAGACATAACAACATGGTTAGTTTGGCAGAAAGTTGTTTTCGTGATAAGTACTTGTTGGTGGGCCACGTTTCCAAGAACCTCAAGACAATAGATACGTCCCCTAGAACCGAATATTTAGGGCAAGGGGGTTTAACCATCCGAATACCTCTAAGCAGTTTGCATACCAGGGGATGCTCACCAACTGGCTTGCCATCCACTGGAACATGCCCTGCCGAGATGGCAGACCGGAAGTTATTTACTGTTCTGTAAGCTAGGCCAGATGTTGCCAAGGAGGCTAGAAAATTCATGACCATAGAGACATTTGCTCTAGTGGGATCCACTTCCCGTTGAGAACACCAGCTACTCCATCTGTTCCATGCTGATGAGTACCGCTTGTGGGTGTTAGCGGACCATGCCTCACTAACGAATTTGTGAGCATCTCCCGAAAGCCCCGGGATCTTCCATCTGTCCCTGAAACTCGCCATGCTACAAGCGGAAGTTGCCCTGACTCTATCAATGGGTGCGGAGCCTTTTGAGGGTCCAGCAACAGGTTCCATCTCTGTGGAAGGAGGATCAGCGCAGCACAAGACATCTCCAGAAGGACTGGGAACCAAGCTTACGCCCTCCACAACGGGGTGATTAAGACTAACTCCGCTTGCTGACGCCGGGTCTGAGCCAGTACCCTGGGTATCATCATAAATGGAGGGAAGGCATAGCACAGGAGGGAAGAGGTGTGGCGCCAGGGCGACGGACGCTGGGGATCACGGTTCGATCCCTGGCTCCGGCGGCAGGGGTCTGCCCAGCACCATGCGACTCTGGGCAATAGCTCGCTTAATCTTCCCAACGGCCCCCAGCGCCGAGAGACCCCTTCGGGGGTGATTCGTGCGCAATACAAATACTGGACTTACTTACAGGACCGGGGGCCAGTTCTGGAGAAACGCGTCCGAGGCTATCGCTTCCGGATCTGGGCGCCAACTGTAGAATTCTGAGAGTTGCCTGTTGAGACGTGATGCGAACAGGACCAACTGGCATGGGCCCCAAAGTTGGCTCAGTGATCTGAAAACCATTGGATGAAGTCTCCAATCGCTGAAATCCTGGAGATAACGAGAATGCCAATCGGCCACCTCGTTGTTGCGTCCTGGGAGGAATTTGGCTACTACTGATAGTCTGTGGAGCAGGCAATAGTGGCAGAAGTCCTTGGCGATCTCCGCCAGAACTCAGGACTTCGTCCCTCCCAATTTGTTCACATACTGAACCGCAGACACGTTGTCCATGCGAAGCAGGATACAACAATCTGTCTTCTGAGGCGAAAGACTGCGGATCGCAAATGAACCTGCCAGCAGCTCCAAACAATTGATGTGTAAGGAGAGTTCCTCCTGTGACCAGCGGCCGCCTGTGTAGAGCGGACCGCAACGGGCTCCCCAACCCCAACGGCTGGCATCCGACTCGATCACTACCTCGGGAGTGGATCCGAAGATGGCTCTGCCATTCCAAGACTCCATGTGGTCCAGCCACCACAGCATCTCCAACCTCGCTTCCTCTGAGAGGGGAATCTGTTCCGCATATCCGAGGCCTTTGCGGAGATGCTGAATCTTCAGTCTCTGGAGTGCACGGTAGTGAAGGGGACCCGGGAAGATTGCTTGAATCGAAGAAGCAAGTAGACCAACTACACGGGCCACTGACCTCAAGGATACAATCTGCCTGTTCAGAATCAATCTCAATTCTTTCTTGATTGATCTGCTTTTTTGAGTTGGGAGGAGAAGCTGGCAGCTCCGTGAATCGATCTGAAAACCCAGGAACTCGATAGATTGTGCTGGAGACAGAGTTGACTTCTGTGGGTTCACAACGAATCCCAGACTCTGTAACAGAGTGATGGACCATTCCAGATGCGTAACCACGAGCTGAGGGCAGCGAGCCATGATAATGATGTCGTCTAAGTAAACGATTAATCGAACTCCGCGTGCCCTCAAAGATTCTACCACCGGGCGGAGAAGTTTCGTGAAGCACCATGGTGCTGACGAAAGACCGAAGGGGAGGACTTTGTACTCGTAACAGACGTCTTGCCAAAGGAACTGAAGAAAACGACGGTGTGGGGCATAAATTGGAACGGATAGGTACGCGTCCTTTAGGTCTAGACTGACCATCCAATTGCCTTCCTGGAGAAGGTCACGCAGAAGATGGATTCCCTCCATCTTGTAGTGTCAGTAAATTATCCATCCGTTGAAATCTTTCAGATTTAGGACTAACCGGGATCCGCCCCCCTTCTTCTGGACCAGGAAGATATTGCTGATAAACCCACGGGGATGATGTTCTGTGGCGACTATAGCCCCTTTCCTCAGAAGAGAACCTAGCTCTTCTGTGATAAAACTCTGTTCCTGTTGGGAAAAATACATTGGAGGAGAGAGAGATCCCGGAGTGGGGGTATCGTACAGTTCCAGTTTGTAACCCTGAACCGTCTCTAAGATCCATGCATCTTGTGAGATCGTCTGCCAGGCCTGTAGGAAAAATTGGATTCGTCCCCCCAACATTACCTCTGAACACAAGATCAGTCTCAACTGCATTTCCGGCATCTTGCTGGTTTCCCTGATTGCCTCTCAACCTGCCCCTCCGGAATAGGTTCTTTGCCCTCCGGGTGGGGTAGAAGGAGGAGTTGCCGGCGTAGTTGGGATCTTGGTATCCTCCTCTCTGCTGGTGATATTGGCCGCATGGGGCGCCTTGGTTGTACCCCCGGCCGGACGACCACCCTCTGTATCGTCCAGCCCTGCCGAAAACCGTCCGGAAAGCTCGCTTGAGAGAGTCTTGCGCTTTGTCCAAGCCACTGAAGGTGGCCACAAATTTGGTCAATTCCTTTAGAAAAGGTTGTCCGAATAGGAGGCCTTGAGCCAAGGGCCCTGACTCTGAGGAAGATAATTCTGCCAACTTGGGATCAAGCTTGAGGAGGATGGAACGGCTCCTCTCGCTTGACATGGCGCAGTTCGCGTTGCCAAGTTGGCACACCGCTCTCTGCGCCCACCCGATCAACTCGTCCGGATCGATCGCCATTGCCGACTCCTTTGCCCTAAAGCCTAATTCTAAAATCTTTGTTAGAGGGCCCGACAAATCTAATAATTTGTCCTGGCAGGACTTCCATGCCCAATCAAGGCCTTTCTTAGGGTCTTTGGCGTATTTCTTTAAGTACGTCAGCATGGTGGGGTCCACTTCCGGGGTTTCTGCCACCCTCGCTGCTAGTTCCGGTCTCGGGCATTCCAACCGTAGCCGTGCCCTGACGTCCTTATCTAAGGCCTGCCAGAGGTGCGTCTGGAAGTAATCCGCCACCTCTTGCGGCGGGAGCCATGCGGTTGAGTTCGGGTGGACAATGTCATTCAGATCGAAAGTGAGGAGCCTGGGTTGAGATGGGGTCTCCAAGTGACGTTCCTTTTTAGATTTCTTGGCAGGTCTAGGGACCTCCTCCTGCTCGGAAGCTTGGTCAGAGGAAGTGTCCCCTTCATCCACTTGGTAGGAGTCTGAGGTCACTGACTCTTTATCAGGGGTGGTATAAGCGTGATCATTCGCCATGGCTCTGGCTAGTCTCGCAAAGTCATCTGCATGAGGATTGGGTACCTTCTTGCCACTGGGTTTAGGGCGAGAGCCCGCGTTGGGAAGCCAGCCCTGCTGCCGGGCGTAGCTGCATAAGTGACGCTTCAGGGGTTCAATAGCTTTCACTAGGGCTGTATTTACCGAATGTTGAACCCCTGCGTCCAGAGCCTCTACCAGGTCCTGTTCCATAAAACCGGATGGTTCCACCTCATAGTACTCTTCCTCATAGAAGAAATCGGCCATGGTGAGTACTTGTTAGATATAGCTACAAAACTTCACAGGAAGGTGATTACGTGAGGATAAACCCACAATCAAGGCTCCAACAAAATGGAGGCTCAAGGGGGAGAGGTACAACCCCAGGCAAGCCAAGATGCAGCAGATCAATTAAATGGTGGAGGGAGGGCTTGCCAACCTCTCTAGGCAAAGCCTATGCACTATTATACGGCCCCCAGCAGAATAAATGTGGCGGGCGTCACTGGGAGCTGAGGACGAGTCTTTGTCAAATTTCAAAACTGAGCGTTGTTCCCGCTCGTTGTCACTGACAGAAACTGACCGATAAAAGCAGTCAAAACGGCCGCCGCGCATGCGCGGTGAAGGCCGTTCATCCCAATCGAAAGAGGACTGCGCGTCCAACTGACGTGCGGCCTCGCTCCCCTCACTCCCTCTCCACCGGAATACTGCAGCGGGCACAAAGCGCCCGGCAGGGGAGGCTGAGCGCTCCCAAGCGACGCGCGATCAAAGGGAGATACACCGACGCGTCAAGCGGGTTGCAAAGACGGTACAGAGCACTGGTAAGGACAAACGTAACCTGAGGCACAGTGAAAGTTACACTAACAGGCAAAACGCACTGAGGCATAAGCGCGCACAAAGCAGAATCAACCATATACATAGCATAAACGCACCAAGTAGTAACACCTCAACCCATACACTACTATACCACAAGAGTATAAGTAATAAGGGAAAGGCACTTAACTGGCTGCGGAGCAGCAAAGAAAGAGGACGTGGTTGTCTCGGTCATGACTTATATAGGGATACTCTCTATGGTTGTTATGGGGCACTAGGTGCTCATGGGTACTGTAGTTTTTTGAATAAGTGTTATTTTATTGGCTGCTGTAAAAATAAAGAGCAAAGAATGAGAAGCATAATCGGAGCCTCCGGTCCTGACATAGAATTCAACACCTCCCACATATCTAAACGTGCTATGTGATTATGCAATGTAAGTAGCCAACCGAGCCTGTCCTTTCTATCACGTTTAGTATTCGACTTCACCACTATCTACTAAAACTCATACTCTGTTTTGCCTTAAACAGATGATTGTAATTGAAATCTAACAAGACGGGCCCCAGTTCAAATAACCTCGTATTATCTAAAACAAAGGCTGTCCACAGCATACCATTACCTTTAGTAAGTATAAATGGAGGATCCATTACTTTATGCACATATCCTACTTTGAAAAACAAGGGAGGATGCCACATAAGGTGCAATGCAATAACTTATGACTTCACAAGCTATAATTCCTACTGGTATTAACAACTTTGTCCTAAATACTAGAATGGGATGCAACATCGCATTCTTTTATGAATCAGATAACCACCTAGCTCAACATTCTTTTATATTTTATAAAAAATTATTTAACAGTGGGGACTTCTGATTATTCTAAATATAATAGGATAAAGGTATGAATCCCAACAGTGTAGGAATTAAAACTTCTAATTCGCTTTTGTATTTCTAGGCAATACATCCAGAATACTGCCACTAGAATAACTTTATATATTTAAAAAAAAAAATGTTGGCATCTAGACGCTATCTGGATATAACGGACATTCGATGAAACATTTGTGTCCTACAAAGACTTGGATAAATCCTAAATGCAGGTACTATAGATGTCCATATCCATCCATAAATATCTACATGGATGACACCATGAGTAAATTATGTTTGCATTAAATCCAACCTTCTTTGTTTTACTCTTAACCTTAATAGACATTCCAAATGAATGATTTGGATCAATAGTTGCGGCTGGATTATTAGCAGTCTTCTCCATACATATAAATGGGTATATTAATTTATACGTAAATTCTTTACATCACGGACATCTATTAGAGCATCACAAGGCTGCAGCATGTTTATTGTATCTAATAAGGCCACACTTAGTTTTTAATTTTTATGTAAAAAAATCTTTTTAATCTCTAACACTGTGGTGTGGTTATGGAATGTATTCTCTATTCACCTGGCTATAAGGTAACTCTTTTAAATCTAGCATATTATAGAAGAGATCACAATACCTGAGCCCATCACACCTAGATGTGGCACATGTTTTCTGATCTCTAACCACTCTATCTTACGCACCTTCAAGTTTTCCACCCGTTTATATTTATACTTAACAGGATAAATCAAGACGATGTAAACGTCATAAATAAATTTATCAATTATTTTGGGCAACTATACTATATGTGCATATATAACAGTACTAATATTTATCATGTATTTCATACAGTTATAGCTAAGATGGTCCTCTGATGAAGGCCCACATGCCGAAACGCGCGTAGTTCTCATCTACCGCTAGCCTTCCTACGATCTACAGTAACACCGGATATTTCAACCGAAATCAAATCGGATAATGAATTGTAATATTGTTTTGTTTCATTTAGATACATGATTATGTTGCTGCTGTATTTATGTTTTTAACTATTTCTTAAAGAAAACCAAAAACAAATACATTGCTTATAATAATTAAAAAATAAACCAAAAAATAATAAATATGTTAACATTGGTACATATTTTTCTGCTTTTTCTTTCGAATTAATGCACATTGTTTATTGCTAAAAATCAAATTGTTTTGTTGCCGAGAATACTGTGTGGAGAGTAATACACTTGCTTATGTACTTTCTTCCCTCAACTGATTCTGCCCGACTTCTACATTACTTCACGAACCTCCTGCTATATGTCCCCCCTCTCTTTCTTCCGCCCACTGGAAAAACTGGTCAAAGATTTTATATCGGGAAACTCCAGACACCGCGTAGCGATAAAAAAACTCTATCTGTCCACAGATCAGGGAGGCCTCGTGGCCCGAATCTAAAACAATACTACCTGGCTGCGCAACTGCAGTGGGTGGCCGGGTGGCTTGCTGATCGCCACAGAGGAGACACTGCGACCACACAGCCTCCCTTACACCTCTCAGAACTTATAGGACTCTTCCACCCCTGCTCAAAAACCAAGCCACCAGACTCGTTGCTGCTCAATGTAGCGCACAGATGCTACAGCAGAGCGCTATATATCACCCGTGCAGTCACCCCGTACGCTCCAGCCTTGCCACTGGAGGGGACACCCAGAGGCACCACAACCACCACAGCGGCGGAACTGCAGCACTGGCGAGAAGCAGGGGTCCAGGATATAGGAGACCTGTATTGCGAGGGTGCACTGATCCCGTACACTACGCTGGTAGAGGAAGATGAATTACCCCCTGGTCAGTTTCTAATTCACCGCTCCCTCTTGGCGGCGCTTACCGCCAAATGGGGCGACTTGTCCACTGAACCAGTGACACACCTCACTGTACAATACATACATGTCATGGGACAGGGGGAACACCTAACCAAATTGTTCGCTGCCTCGTTAAGACTCCACACAGCGGCCGACTTGTCACCACTCCGACAGCACTGGGAAGATGACATGGGCCGTCAATTCACAAACTCAGAATGGTCCTCGGTACTGACAAGCTCAATACAAATTCCCACGAACGCACACCTATGCCAAATTCAATTCTATATCTCACACAGAGCATATCTCACACCCGCAAAAATCAATCTATACTTCAAACGCCAGGATGCTGCATGCCCTAGATGCTCACTCGCTTATGCGGACCTATTGCATATGATTTGGTGATGCCCTGCCCTACTTTACTGGAAAGTGGTAGAAGACACTCTGTCACAATGCACGGACCGAGTCCTCTCGCCCGAATGACACATGCACATTTTGCACCTGCACCGGAGAAACCGTAACAGCAAAGTCACAAACGGTGGAAAGCTCCTGGACCCCCCCCCATAATAATGTGGAGACGCTCGATGCTCACCTGGGCCAAAGCGGAGAGCGATGCACTCTAACTGGGACATGATCTTGGCCGCACTGACCCTCATCCATAACAACGATACGCCACCCCCAACCCCAGTGACAGCTGTGCCTTAGAAACTTACACCACAAATAGATAACAACACGGAGTGGGCCACGTTAAGGAGAAAGCGAACAAAACGCACGCACATGCCCATTCCACAGTAGACCATAAATCACGGCCAAAATGCCAGTCACTCACACTAATCCAAGGAAAACAGCGACCAGGGTAACCACACGCCAGCTTCGCAGGGGCGTAACAGACACCCCCACAGCCCCCGCAGTGCGGGGGCCCCCAGTCTTCAGTACGTGAAGGGGGCCCCCTCAGCTCATGTGTAGAGAGCTGTGTGTGTCTTGCTCTAAAGCAGCTGCAGTGTGCAGCCTGCTCTGAGCTCCTCTTTGCTGATTTTTTTTTCTTTTTATTAATTTTTATGTACCATATACAATCATAAGTAATGTTACAGGGTTAGCCACGAGTGGTGGCGATCATTCTTACATAGCTGTTTAAGTAGCTACCCCTTACATTTATCTTTTGAGAGTGAAAGAAGTGTAAGGAGGAAAGGATAGGAAAATTAAGTGGTGAAGCCATAGAGGGATAGGACAGGCATGTAGAGAGGTACAGAAGTTTGGTATTACATTGGTGGCAGCTATACATACTGCATTACGACTTTTCAGATATACGGTGACTGTGAGTCCACCTGCGAGCCCGCGCGAGCTCTGTTTCAGTCTGCGGCTTTGGCTCGAGGATCGGCCATCTAAGTGTGGAGGCCAGATGTTTATGGGGGTTTATAAGGGTCTAGGTATGTGTCCAGCGCTTCCCACAGCCCTTTCGAGGACGCTTTCCCTGGTGAGTGCTGTAGCGCGATGCTGTCCGCTCCTCTGAGGTGTGTGATCCAGTTGATCCATCCTTTGTAGTTTGTTTTGCTTGTATCTTTCCAGTTGGTTAGTACCATTTTAACCGCTGCTGTCAGTAAAAGGTCTATTAGGTCTTTATCCTTCTCGGAGCTTAGATTCGTGCGTACAACCGCCGTTGTGAGGGATGGGAATTCCATCGTTAAGTTACAGCTAAACCCATTGTTGATGAAGTCAAAAACCTTTCCCCAGAATACCTTGAGTGTTGGGCAGTGGAAGATATGGTGTGCTAGATCTCCCTTCACTTTGTTGCAGTTCCAGCAAAGAGGGTCCTCCCTGAGTCCTAGTGTGTGTAGTCTGGCTGGGGTCCAGAACGCTTTGTGGAGCAGCCAGAGTTTAGTTTGCGCTAGCACTGGGGTGATCTTATTACGCGAGGCCGAGGCCCACAGCGTTGCCCATTCCTGTTCATTTAGCGGGGTGTTGGACTGTTTGTTCCAGTATGCTATTGTTTTGTCATTAAGTTTGTTGGTTTCGAGGCGTAGTAGCTTGTATAGTTGTGAGACTTGGTGTCCTATTTTGTTAATGTTTGTGACATATCTGAAGATTGAGGGTTGGGCGCTAGTTAGTTTACTCTTTGATAGGGCTGTTCTTATTTTCAGGAATCCGTAGAGATCTATGTCTTGTAGATGGTGTCTTGATTTTAGTTCGGAGAAGGTAATGGGGTATTCCCCATTCTCGAGTTGATGCGGGTAGCATATATCTTTTTCTATCCATGTGTTAAAGGTCAGGCTTTTCCCCGTGTACTTAAGTTTGCTATTTGCCCATAATGATTCTGACTTAGACCCTTTGATGCTAATTTCCATCTTCTTGTCAACTTTTAGGAGTGCTATTTTAGTGTTTTTAAAGATAGGTTTGGATGCGTGGGGATATGAGTTTGCCGTTAGTAGGGCCAGTGGGCTCAGGTTGTTCAAAATAGCCCTCTCTACCTGGAGCCACACTGGTGTGTAGTCTGTCGCTGGGGTGACCCAGTAAGTTCCCTGTTTTGCTAGGAAGGCTAGTTGGAACACCCTAAAGTCTGCTAGATTTACCCCTCCTAGGGATTTCTCTAGTCTCAGTTTCTTTATGCTAATTCTTGCCTTTTTACAGCGCCAGAGGAATTTGGTGAGCATGATATCTATTTTCTTGTGGAACTCGTCTGTGAGTAGGAGTGGGAGCATGCTTATGAGGTAGTTAATCATTGGTGTGATCATCATTTTTATCGTTTCAATTCTTCCCCACCAAGTAATGAATTTGGGGCACCAGGAGTCCAATAGTTTCTTAACTTTTTCTAGTAGGATCTTCTCATTGTAGTGTAGGGTGTCGATTAGGTCGGTACCGAAATGTATTCCTAAGTATTTGATGTGTCCCGTCTGCCAGGCCAAGCCCGAGTCCCCTAGCATGTCTTTTGTGCAGTGGATGTTTAGTGGTTTACATTCAGATTTATCTTTGTTTAGTGTGTAGCCTGATAGCTTGGAGTATTCTGCTATTGTGGCCATCAGGGCCTCTATTGAGGGCTTTGGTTGTTCTGTTACTATCAGTGTATCGTCTGCGTAGGCGGCTAGTTTTATTACGGATCCATTGATGTCTACCCCTTTTATGCTAGTGTTTAGCTTTATGTCCTGGATGAGGGGTTCAAGGGCCAGTAAGAAAAGTGTCGGTGACAGTGGGCATCCCTGTCTGGTTCCTTGCTGCAGTGTGAAGGGGTCAGAGAGTGTGCCATTAACTGTGATGCGGGCTGACAAGGTCTGATAAAGGGCCATAGTCATTCGTATATATGTCTCCCCTAGGTTGAAGGCCTGCATACATCGCTCCAGGAAGGTTCAGGAGACCTTATCAAAAGCCTTTTCCGCATCTAGCGCTATGGCTACTGCCGGCCCCGGTTTGGCGTGCACTTGTTCCAGTATGTGACATAAAAGCCTGGTATTGTCGCTAGATATACGGTTGCGCATGAAACCCACTTGGGAGTTGCTTATTAGTTGGGGGAGGACCATGTTTAATCTGACCTCTAGGATTTTGGCGTAGATCTTACCGTCCACATTGATGAGGGAAATGGGTCTGTAATTTTAGGTAATTGGTGGTCTTTACCCTCCTTTGGTATGACAATTATATTAGCCTCTGTCATGGATTGAGGTACTTTCCCTGTAGTTGCAGCATGGTTAAAGACCCTTTTCATGGTTGGGCTTAGGCGGGTTAAAAAGGTCTTATAGAAATCCGCTGTGTACCCATCTGGTCCGGGGCTTTATTTTTTTTCAGCGATTTGACAGCCAATTCGATTTCCATGCAGTTGATTTCCTGACCTAGCCTTATTGTGTCTGCGGTGTTTAGCATCGGCAGCCCTATTCTGTCTAGGTATTTTGAGCATTCTTCTTGGTTGAGGTTCCTATCATTCCTATAGAGCTCTGAGTAGAACTCTTGGAATGTCTTGAGGACATCCTTGTGTCTTGTGTGTGTTCTATTGTTTGAGTCAGTGATAGATGAGACCGCAAACTGGTTGCGTTTGTGTTTCAGGTAGGAGGCAAGGAGCTTCCCAGCTCTGTTTGCTTCGCAAAGGTTAAGGGCTTTGCACTTATTGAACCACAGCCCTGCTCTCTCGCTCAGGATTTTGTTGTACTCATATTTGCTCTGTGTTATTCTCGCTAGGAGTTTGTTGTTTTTTGCTTCTTTTACGTGGTCGAGTTCTAATCTTTTTATCTCTTCCTCGAGTTGGTTTAGTCTCAGGTTCGCATTTTTGTTCACTTTTGCCTTGATTCCAATTATTTTACCCCTGACTGTTGATTTTAGGGCCTCCCATAGTGTGTTAACACTAGTCTCTGGGGTATCGTTGTGGCTTAGGTAGTCTTCTATGGCACACTCGATTTCCTTTTTGTTTTCTGGGTCTGATAGAATTTCACTGTTAAAACGCCATTTCCTGGGGACAGCTTCGTTGTGGCAGCCGCTTATTTTTAGGCTGATGCATGAGTGGTCTGAAACTAGTCTTGGCGCTATTTCAGAGTGTTCGATTAGGTGTGTGTGTGTGCCCGAGATTAGAATGTAGTCTATCCTGGTGTAGGAGTTATGGGGATTGGAGTAGAAAGTGTAGTCTCTAGTGTCTGGGTGTTGTAGCCGCCATGCATCTTTGAGGTTGAATTTTGAGCATATGTTTTGGAGTGAGGCGTGCGAGTTGGTGGGATGATAGTGACATGAGGATTGTCTGTCTATTATGTGATCTAGTGGGATGTTAAAGTCCCCCGCCACCACCATGAGTTCGTCTTGGGGGAAGTTGTCTAGTGTGTTTGATACCTCTGCCCAGAAAGTGGGGTCGTCTGTATTGGGGCCGTATACATTTGCCACGTGGAACCGCTCCTCCCGCCTCCTCAGGTGTGTTATTAGAAGTCTGCCTTCCTTGTCGTGGGAGTGTGAGTCAATTGTTATATTTGATCTTTTGGATATTAAGGTCATGACCCCTCGCTTCTTCTTGTCCGCTGGTGAGCAAACTGTTTGCGCAATCCAGTTGGCTCTGACTAGTTTGGCATCTTCCTTGGATAGTTTGGTTTCCTGTAGTAGTATTATATCACCTTTGGTTTTTGCTAGGTAGTCCACTATCTTCCTGCGTTTAATGGGGTGATTTAGACCCTAGACATTGAGGGATACTATATTGAGGTCAGTTGTCAGGGTGAGTGTATTGTTATGGGCCATCAGCTATGTTGTGGTGTGGCGATTCTATATGCCCACACTCAAGTGTATCTTGCACCCTCCGTATTTCTTTCTCCAGAGGTGATCTCCCCCCCCCTGTGGTTGCTTGGGTTGGATCCTCTACGCAATGTTTTGCAGGCTTTGTCCGGTATCGTATGCAGTGAAAAGGAAGATGTGAAAGGAAGAAAAGACTGGAAAATACAGAGGACAGAAAGCTGAGATATTCTAGTTTGACTATCCCGCCCCCCCCCTCCTCCCCCAGCAATTACTTGTATGTCGGAGGTGCGACGACAGGATCGCCGTTCCGCCTCCCGGAGAAGTGTTGTCGGGCGGGTGTCTTGCATACTCCCTTGCCCACCCTGTTCCATAAGGTGGGCCTGTACAAAGATGGCATTGTGACCATAAAGGATACGCTGATGTGCCTTGTTTGTTCTCTTTTAATGATTTTGAAACTCCTCTCTTCGGACATTGTTATGGCAGATAGCGAGTTAAGTGGTATTTATGATCGGCCTTGAGGTAGGTGCCGCGTCTTTATGAGGTAAGAAGTGTTTTGAGGTGGATCCTGGTATCCATGAGGTAGTTATGTTGCATAGTCTTTATTGAGTCTTTATTGTGGACGCTCCTTTTAGGTTGTTGCTTACCCAGTGTTCGGTTCCGGTGAAGGTCCTCTCTTTGCGGAGCGGGGTTGTGAGGTGTCCATGTTCAGAGTTGGTGGCCCATCTAGGAAGCTCACCAGGTCTTGTGGGTCAGTGAAAAAGTGATTTTTGCCTTTATCTATTATCTTGAATTTTGTGGGAGACACAAACGAGAATTGAATGTTTTTGCTCCTCAGTCTTTGCCGTAGGGCTAGAAAACCTTTCCTGGTGTCGACCGTGGGTTTAGAGTAATCCTGCGTGAGGATGATCTTGTGACCTTTCCAGTTGATCTGTTGATTTTTGCGGGCATAGTTAAAAATGTCTTCTGTATGCTGTGATCTCAAGGGCTTACATATGATAGGCCGCGCTGTTTGGGATGTTGGCGATTTGAAAGCGGGAATTCTGTAGGCTTTATCCAACTCGAACTGACGGGTGAATTTTAGGTTGGTGAGTTTGGGCATCAGGTCTTCAAGGAATGCTGAGCAGGACCCCGCCGTGTCTTCCGCCCCTTCCGGGATCCCAAGTATGCGGATGTTCCCTCTGCGGTTCCTGTCCTCCATCTCCGCTGTCTGCTTTTGGAGTGTTTCTGCGATCTTCGATATTGACTTCACCTCCTTGCTCGCGTTGTGGGGTAGAGTCCTCTACGTCGCTAATCCTTTGCTCCGCCGCCGCGAGCCTAATGTTCACTGAGTTCAGGTCTGCTCTGACTGCAGCGATCTCTAGTTGGATCATATCTGTGGTGAGTTTTGTGGTTTTCGCCAGGTCGTGCACTTCCGCTAGTTTTTTTAGGATCATTTCGAGGGTGTTATTTATGTCCGGTTTTTGTTTGATTGGTGAGTCTGATGTTGCTGGCTCCCATTTGCTTTTCTTGAGTTGTTGTTGTTGTAGCCTCATTTCTCTGTCTGTCATGTTGCTTTTCTTGTTTTGCTTGCTTTGTTTATCTTCCTTGCACTCTTGGGTTTTCCTGTGCGCTGCTTTCCACCTCCCCTTTCCCTGTGATTCTTCTCCGCCTTTGCACTCTTTATGATCTTTGCCTCTCCCTTTAATTGTCTGCTGTTTACTTCAAGCTCTTGCGGGGGCCTCCTTTCTGGAGAGGTGTCCGGGTGCTATGTTCTGGGTTCACCCACGTGCCCTTGTCGTCTTTGTTCCTGCGATAGCTTTCCTGTGCTGAGTGGATTGTGAACACTCAGGTCTTCTGTGGGTTCTCACTGTTAGTTGCAGAGAAACCAGCTCCTCTTGTCCACTTGTAGCTCTGACACCCCCTTTTCTGTCCTCACTATTGGAGGGGCTCGAGCAATTCTCGCTGGGATCTGTAGCGCTATTTGTTCACTCGGCTCCTACCGCTTATCGCGCCAGCGTTTTGCCGTTTCGGGGCATGAGTGGTGTGCTCCCCAATGTTGGCGTGCTTTAGGGCACCGTTCTTGTTTCTGATTATCGGCTAGCAGGGTACGTGGCGAGCTCTCGTCTCGGACCTGGGCTGTTTCCTTGATCTTGGCGACCGGGCTGTCTTGTTTGGAGTCTCGGTATGACTTTGTTTACCTCTTTTGTACCCCTCTTTTCTCAGCGTTTCCTTTCTTTCGCCGGTCCTTTCTCTGTCCCCGCTGGTGGGCCTCTTGGGATACGTGGCAGACATGGACCGCGGTGTCCGGAAACTTGCGGCACTAATGCTACTCTTAGCAAAACGCAGACTCGCAATAAACTGGGGGCGGCCCCGAGTACCACAAGCTTGCGATTGGCTCAAAGACACTGCATACTGCCAGGAGCAATTGACCAACTATTGGGAACTAATGCCAATGAAATCCTGCCCACATGATATATGAGAACCTTTCACCGCCTACCTCCGGCTAGCGGAGCCCCCCCATACAGATTCAGTCGAATAGGCCCCAAATCACTTGCCCTGAGAGATAACCAGTCCATCCTACTCACTACTAAAATACTCCGGGCCTTGATTTTTAGGTCTCGCCCTGAGCCAGCGCTTGCGCTGTTCTGGGCGAGACATTTTGTAGTGTGGTCTTCAGAAATGCGACCACAACTTTTGGCTGGCCTAGAGCATGCGAGAACGCGCACAGTAACGCGCTTTCCTCGCATGCTCCAGGCCATCTGCCTTTCCTGTCACGCTCTCCCAAGCGCCTCGCTCTGCCCCTCCCCCACCACAGAGCGAGCGCGTCCCTCACATTGGTCTGCTGCTGTGTGGGCATTGTGGACTGGTATGATGCTGTCTTGGCCAAATGTAGGCAGCAGCGGCAAAATCAAGAAGCAGTGTACTGGCTCGAGCATAGCTTGTGAGACAAACAGTGAGAGGCCCGTTGCTGAGCCTCTCCGCCTCGTAAGCATTTCAGTGTGCTCTGGGGCTTGTACTTCTCTGTCCCCTGCCCCTCTCGTTGCTTCCCCCTCCCCCAGCTTGTTGCAGTCAGCCGTTCACCCAGCGGCTAAAAAGGAATCGCAATCCATTTCTCCGCCTGTGTATCTGCGCGCGCCCACTCGGTGTCCACACCTCTTTGCACACCACATTCCCTCCATTTATAGGCTCGGGGGAGGCATCTCCCGTGTTCCTGTGGGCGCTCTATCAGTGCTTGGCACCCCTCCAACTGCGGCTTGCTGCGTTTATGAGGAGCACCCCTGCCCCTCCATTAGCACATTCAGTGTCCGGCATTCTCTAGTCCGCGTGTCCAGCTCGGCACACACTGCCTGGCACCCTCACTGCCCACCTCCCCGTGTCTTGGCCTGGCACATAACGGTTCTCCGCCAAGTCCTTCTGTGCGTACCCACTCAGTACGTGGTACCTCTCCAGGCTCCCCTTGCTGGTGCTCGCTGCTCGTACACGCTGCGCCTGGCACCTCTCTGGATCCCCTTCGGTGCTCCTCACGTGCACAGTGCCTGGCACCCCTATTGCCCATTCCCTGTGTCTCGCTAGGCCAACGGTTCCTCTGCCCGTACACACTGTGCCTTTGCACCCTACTGTCCCTCTCCGTGCATGCCCACTGTGCCTAGCACCTCTCGCTTTTCGTCCCTCTTCATACACCGCTCTAGCACCCGCCTCCCAAACCACCACCCAGTGTACCTCGGCGAACACATACTGAGCCTGGCACCGCTCTTGGTCCCCTCCGGTACCCCTCCTTATGCACACACTGTGTGTGACACCTCTCGTGCCCTTTTGGCATCCCTCTGAATGCACACAGGGCCTGGCACCTCTCTCGTGCCTCTCCCGGTAACCCACTGCGTGCACAGTGCCTGGCACTGTATCGTCTCCTCTCCTTTTGCACGCACGCAGTGCCTTGCACATCTCCCGCCCTCAGCTCCTCTACATGCATCGCTGTAGTATCTCCCCCCTCTCTCTCCGGGCACACACTGTGACTGGCACCTCTCATGTCCCTCCGGTACGCCTCTGCGTGCATAGTACTGTGTTGCCCCTCTGTTTATGCACGTGATGCCTAACCACCTCTCCGCCCCTCTGCGTGTGTATAGCTGTAGCCCTCTCTGCAAGCACACGGTGCCTGGCACCCTTATTGCCCCCCTCTAGCTGTGCATGCACGTCGTGCCTGGCACCTCTCGGGCCCCTCCCCCATGCCATGGGCGCCTCCTCCCCGACGGGCGCAGGGTGCGAGGCCTGTTTACAACGAGTGCAAACAGTGTCACAGCTGCTAGCCCCGCATAGTACTGCCATGCCTAGGTTAAAATACCTTGAGATCGCGCTGTCACTGGGAGCAGACCCTCACTCTTATTTTACCACTAGGCAGCAGACCTTTAAGTCCGCTACTTTCTGTTTGCGTGAATGCAACACATACCTGGGACAGCGGGCTCTCTCTCTCTAGCCTCACGAGTAGCGGGAAAAGAAAACACAATCAATTTGCAGTTGGACAAACTCCAGACTCATGACCCAGCCTCCTATAATCACGGAGCTTTGCGTGACACGCCTGGTGAATCTGTTCCCCCAATCCATCGTGAAAAAATACAGGTCACGTTTCCCATGCTGCGACTAACTGGCTTCTGAACAGCGTCCATTTAAAAGTTATTCACACTTCACCCTTCCAAGATAGCCGACACGTTTACTTGAGTCACACAGGGTAGCTGACATAGTATTTTGTCGAACTGCTAGGGAGATTACCCTCCTGTTCCACCTTCTCTTTTCATGGCCCGACTGCCTTGGTATGGTTTTTTTTTTTTTCCTTCTTGTTAGCCAGGAGTTCCGTTGCATCTAGTGTTTGCGACTCTTCGGCGTGTGGCTGTGAGCCATTCAATCCCACGCGATGGCCCTGATGGTGTGGGTGAGAGAACCGCTCACCTGAAAAGTTAAACGGCTTATTGTCTGCAATGGGATCCCGGTGTGCAACTTACTGACTTCAAGGGACAAGGCGAGACAGCTCTTACAACGGCAATGGGAACACTATGATGACATAAACATGCAGACATCACGTGGAGCAGCTGAGTCCTGATTATATCTCCAAGCTTGGGGTCGTCACAGGTTGTTTACATCACATGCGTATCTCATTGTTGCTTATAATTCTCTGAAATTGCTTTCTATACCCCCGTAGTAGTTATCCTTTTGGCAAAATCCGCACATTATGTTTTTTGTGATGAAACGGTTACGTTTCTACAGTGACCCTTAAAAACATCCACCTTACATCGTGTGAGTGGACAGCCAGTTCATTAGTTCCAAATGTAGCAGAATTTTACACCTTATGGTGTCCTTGGTTAAAACATGCATCAACAAATAAAATAGGGCTGCACCTACATGTAAAAGGCAAGACATATTGGCTTTACCAATGCCTGTTTCAGATAGTGCCCAGCACTGGCAAAAAGATAAAAAACAGTTTTTGACAATGCTGTTCAGCATCAGCAAAAAATGTGATAAGTTATAAATGTGCATTATGCATCATGATATTACATCGCTATAGCGTGATCATGTATGCACATGTGGTCACAGGGCACATGATTTTTTGATTTACTGTTCCAAGATGGCAAATGCTGATCGTGGAGCAGAACATTAAAACAAGCATTGGCATAGCCAATAGGTCTCGCCTTTGGGACCTTATAAGTATTTAGTTATGCAGCACAATTGCATGGCTAAACACTTATAAGGTCCGAAAGGCGAGACCTATTGGCTATGCCAATGCTTGTTTCCCTTCTAATCAGCCCTCTGGATGGCCAGATGCCATACCCAGTGGAATGCCGAGGAGGCCGCGGGGGTAATTCGGGGTTGGGGGAAGAGAGATGCGGCCCTTTTTCTGATGTCTTATATGTACGAGCTTTTATCTTACTGTGCCCCTTGACTGTAAATGTTCACAACTGCAACAGTATTTATAATGCATGTGTTATGTCATCCAGATCGCTATTCAATATAATGTCTGTAACATTGCCAACGAGTTAAATAAAGTTTAAAAAAATAAATAATTGAAGGTTTAAAGCAAGGCAGGGTGCTGGCCCCCCCACTCTACAACTTGTTTATTTCTGATTTAACTAGATCGCTTGACCGAGTCAATTCCCATTTACTGATATTGGGGAATAAACTTATATCCAACCTTTATGCTGACTTCCTGGTGATGCTGAGTCGAACAAGAGTGGGTATGCTGGGGTTGTTAACCATTCTCTCTAAATACACGGTGCTGAACAGGTTGGAGATGAATTTAAAAAAAACAAAAGTACTTATTTTCTGAAAAAGAGTTAATAAGCAGGGTTCATGGCAGATGGGTGGCACTCATATTGAGAAAGTAACAGAATACAAATATCTGGGGGTCTGGTTAGACTCTAGAGGGGCCTTCCAAAAACAAAGTAGCTACTAAATATAAGGCTGGGGAGTGGACAAGGAGGCAAACATGGCGGTCGCACCGTAAGGCGGCTCTGCTGGAAAACCCCCTTGATCCATCATAGATCCGGACCACTAGTCGTCATCAGCAGCCTGGGATACTTGTGTGGTCCCTGAGTGCGGTGTGGCAGCCCTCCCAACTTTCTGTGATCTTGGCGGATCCTGGGGCCTGACATGGCTTCGGGGCCTATGGAAGACCTCTGCTGCCGCGTGGGGTGAGACACGGCACGGCCCGGGGGCCCTCCTCCGTGATCACAATTAGCATGGCGGCATCTCCTGGTGCAGCGAGCTATGCACCAGAGACCGCCTGGAGGCGACCCGAAGCCTGGAGGGGCCCGCTGCGACACGGATGAGCCGCAAGACCTGCAAGGAGGACGTGCTGCTATGTGGCCACTGCTCGGACAAGCCTCGTCCTGATGAGGGGCTCACCCACCCTGCGGCTCTGCCTCTTGGCCCAGGGGCTGGGCCCTCCTTCCGAGTACTGCAGTGGAGGTCCTGGTGGGCCTGGGAACTAAAGGAGCACTGCGTCCCAGCTCGGAGGTGCGGCCCACTGACTCGGCCCCCACCTGACTGCTGTGGCACACCTGCAGACCCACCTTGAGTGGTACCACTGCGGAGGCCGGGGCGGGGCGGCCCCCTGCTTTGAGGGTCCGGGCCGGTCCGGGCCCGGGAGGTGGGTGCCCTGCTGTGTTGCTGCTTGCCGGACGTTGTTTACCATCGTGAGGGAGCCTCCCGCCCGAGACCTTATCTCTGTGGGCTGGCCCCTCCCCCCGGCTGCCTGTGAATACCCATAGAAGTTCTTGTGGGCCCGGGGACTGGTTGTGGGCTGCGGCCTCACGTGGAGGCGGGGCCTCCTGAGCTGGCCCCCCACCTTGCACCTGGAATAGTGCCACCGATTTGCTGTCGCCTGTGCTGGGGGCCCGGGACTGCTTGTGCGGAACATCAAGGAGGGAGGCAGACATGGCATTGATGCAGACCGTACTACCCACTTCCCAGGTGAGACCATAACCCCGCTACAGCCCATGCGAGTCTCTCTGGGCGGGACTTGTGATTCTCCCCTGCCCAAACTGGAGATCTCCTGGGGGGACCCGAGCCCAGCGCCACCTACATCTACTGGCTTCCTGCGGTGCAGTCCCCGGTAGCCCTCCACCTCCAATTGGAGTGCTGCTTGTAACTGGTCGGGTCCCTTGGGGGCATAGGTCTGGCCTTGGGGGGGGGAGGGGGGGGAGCTCATCCTGGCAACTGGAGCTCCGGGTCTCTTCTCGGGGGAGCATCTTTTCTTCTGGGCCCCTACAGACCGGAACCTGCCAACTAAGAAGTACCCTCCCCCGACACTGGTGCCCCATAAGGCTAGCTGAGTGCGTTACTTGGGATTAATGGCTGGGATCTGGTACTGCTAACCTGGGGCTGGACGTCCCCCTGTCCCTCCCCATCTTTGCTGTCGGCGGCCAGGATACAGACCTACTTGGCACCGCACCACCAGTCTCACTTCGCACCACCCCGACGCAATGGGCAAAGACAGAGCTCCCCACTCGGCGCCTACGCAGATGAAAATGGACCAGTACACTACTGGCTCCGCCAGTGGTCCCTCAGGCCCGCCAAAAGGTGACGGACCCACCTCTTCCACCACCAAACTCACCATGATATTTCAAGCGATCCAGGCCTTGCAGGCGGCGGTAGATAGCAAAATTGGTGAGGTTAGAATGGATGTAGCTTTGCTGCCCCAAGATCTCCGCAACGCTACGGCACGAATCATGGAAGCTGAATCCCGGATTTCCTCGGCCGAGGATGACATCTCCACTCTCAAAAAGCAGGTCTCCACACTACTAACTCGAACAGCGGACCTTCACAAATGCACTGAGGATGTTGAAAATCGTTCTCGGCGTAACAACATCCACCTGATTGCAGTTCCGGAGCAGGCAGAGGGAGATGATCCTCGGCAGGTGGTGGATCACGTGGAATGCTGGATCAAATCCTGGATGCCCGCTGATCACCTGTCCTCATGGTTTGCCATTGAGAGAGCCCACCGAGCCCCGGCCCCCAGGCCTCCCCAAGGGGCATCTCCCCGCCCCATAATAGCCTGCATTCTCAACTATCAGGACAGGGACACCACAGGCTCAACAGCATCCTGACCTCCGCTACGGTGACATCTAAGTGCTTCTTTTTACGAACTATACCTGTGAGGTCCAGCAATGCCGGCCCTCATACACAGAGGTTAAGCAAAAGCTGAGAGCAATGGGACTTCAATACCGCTTGCTCTTCCCTGCACACCTCCGGGTTATCCACCTCAACAAGTCGCATTTCTTTGACTCTCCTGAATCCACCTGGCAGTGGCTCGTGGAGGAACTCCCATTGTGTGGCCCTTTTGCCTCCCCCTCACCACAACGGGTGGTGCCCGGCACCCTGAGAGCGGAGGTAATGCCTAAGTCATGCAGACATCGCACCCGATCGCTGATGGGGCGCAGAGTTGGACAGTCGATCTCTCCCGCAAGGTCTCTCCGGGAGCATCCCCATCTCTCTTGTCGACAGGCCTCCAATCCTGCCTCTGGGTGTGAAGCATAGGAAGTGGCGACCAATGGGTGGGTGGCCTCACTCCAAGACTCTACCACCCTCCACACAGACTCCGATTTGTCCTGCAGGCCCACAATTTGACGGCCTTTGATCCCTATTGGCTGCACATCCTCCTGACCTAAGCTTTACTCCATTTGTTTGCCCACAGCGGCTCAAGGACATTCCGGCGGCTGGGATACTGTGGCTGTTACTCTCGGATGCCTTGGGCTGCTCGAGACGGGGCATTGGCAGCTGGAAATGACGTTGAGGAGCTTGTGGATGAGACAGCCTCCCCATCTCTTGTACGCTCACTGATCCACTTGCGGGGTTTGGCATGCCCCTCAGTCCCACCACATGAGGGGGCCTGACTCTACTGGCTATGTACCCTCCTATTTTGTATGCTGCCTTACTCACTTATCTGCCATGCTGTTTAGTTATCTTTCTCTTTGCCTCCCGGGCTCACCAGATAATTAAGGGGGCCCAATCCAGCTGCATGATGGTGGCTGTGGTTTTGTCTTATCATCTTCTTATGCCATGATGGCGGGGGGTTTCTCCTCTTCAGATGTACATGACATTGTGTTTATTGGTTTTTTTAACATACCTTTTTTACAGGGCGACAGATGCTTCTAGGGTAGATGTGTGGGGAGTGGTGGGTGTTGGGGGATAGGGTTATGTTTGCACACTGTTTGCTGTCATTGTTAACTCCCTTTTTTCCTCATTAGGTTTTGGCACACACACTTACTTTACTCTTACGCACAGTCCTGGGGTGACATCCCTTCACAATACCTCAGCACACTAATCAGGGTTTCACTGGACCCAATGAGCCCCAGCGAGGCTCTGCTAAGAGCTACATTAGGGCCCGGTAGCATGATCGTTCTGCTCTTGTTGCTCAGCAAAAGGTGCGTGCCCTTCGACTGCAGCAGCATTTGGAGTCTAACCCCCAGACAGGTGCCTTCTGCCAGTTGGGTCTCATCCGGGAAGACATTCGTTTGCACTCCCTTGAAGCAGCCAAACACCTCTGG
Source organism: Calotriton arnoldi (assembly GCA_963921515.1). Lineage (NCBI taxonomy): Eukaryota > Metazoa > Chordata > Amphibia > Caudata > Salamandridae > Calotriton > Calotriton arnoldi. The sequence goes on along the minus strand of CAWUFW010002763.1, from coordinate 949,671 downwards.
CGGGCCACAACTGCTGAGATTTAAGGCTGGGGGATAAAAACAGTAAACTTCCTTATTGGCTGGTCTCTCGTCAGCAGGCCAACAGGATCATTCCAGAGATCGTAAATGAGGCTGGTCAGTCTCAGCAGTCCCTCCCGGTGATAGCCCAAACTTTCGCCCACTACTATCAAACACTATACTCCAAGTCAATAGACAGGGGCGCAACTGTACCCCAGTCTTTTCTTGACTCACTCCCCCTTCCTTGGTTGCCTCCCTCTGAGCGCCACCTGCTGGAAGAGCCCCTTACAGCAGAAGAGATTGGAGAGGCTCTGTCCAGTATGAAGCCAGGTAAAATCCCGGGCCTAGATGGCTTTCCCATGGAATACTACACTGCGTTCTGGGAGTCGCTCATCCCCTACCTTTTATCACTCTATCAAGAGGTCTGTTGAGTGGGGTCCTTTCCGCTGGAGCTAGACTCTGCCACTATAGTGGTGATACCTAAGACGCAGCCTCCCTCCACCTCGTGTATGGATTATCGCACAATATCACTCCTCAGTTGTGAGATTAACATTTTCGCAGCGGTTCTGAGGCTCAAGCGAGTCCTGACTGAGATGGTGCCACCGGATCAATGTGGCTTTATGCCATTCGGTAGCACAAGACACTGTATCCTCCGGCTGCACCTGGCCCTGGCTCACCATCATCAATTGCTCTCCAATCTAGCCTTGCTCCTTATCGACTTTGAAAAGGCCTTCGACATGGTGGACTAGGGCTGCCTCCGGTTGGTGCTGGTACGCGCGGCCTTTGGCCGAGATTCTGAAGCATGGTGCGGGTTCTTTATTCTAACCCACCGCTCGGGTCCGTATAAACAGGGTCCTCTCTGACGTTTTTCCCATAGAGCGAGTACCCAGATAGGGTTGCCCCATGCCTCTCCTCCTCTTCGCCTTAGCAATAGAGTCTCTGGCTGAACTCATCCGTGCGGACCCCTTATACACTGGTTGGGTATGGGGCACAGGCCATGAGGATCGCATTGCACTATATACGGATGATGTCCTGCTTTATCTTGCCCGCCCGGCTGTGAGTGGACCCCAATGTCTCCTGCTACTTGACCAATTCGAACGTGTCTTCGGATGAACCCCTCTAAGTCGGTACTGGTTCCCCTGGCACCCTCTAGGGACTGCTTTGACTGGCAAATGACAATTCCTCTTCGTCGGCTCAGTTTTAAATATCTGGGCATATGGATCGCTTTGTACCCCAGGCTCACCTGGGCCCCTTATCTCCAGCCCCTGGTTTGGAAAACCAAGTCAGACCTCATTAAGTGGCGTGACCTTCCCCTCAACGTCCTGGGGTGCATCTCTCTTTACAAAATGATGATCCTCCCGCACTTCCTTTATGTTTTTTAAAACTTACCACTTTAATTACCCCAGAAATGGTTCTCGGCACTAGACTATCTCTATTATTTGTCCTCCCATCTCCTTGTCCTCCATGACTGGTATAATGGAGGTGGTCTGATCCCGCCTATCGACTGGAACTCTCAGTGTTGGGCTTTCCCCATCTCCAAGCCATGCTCTATAGGCCTTCAATCTCTCTCTCTCGATGCTGCTGGTGACCCAGGTGGTGTTCCTTGCGTGAAGGGCTGCCCGTCCACATGTACGCTGGGAGGCCACGCTTAAGCAGCAGACACCACTGGTTGAAGGAAGTGGCTGCTCTCAGAGGATTCCGCTCCTGGGACCGCATTGGTATAGCAAGATTGAACGATGTATGCTCAGGGACACATATGCGTTCCTTTCAAGACCTTCGGCAGGCATACAGCCTTACACACACCCTATTTTATAAATATTTCCAACTCAGACACGCTCTTCACGCTCACCCCCTCCCCACTGATACTCTCCCGGAGTTTAGTCCCCTACAAGCTAAGCTACTGATGGGGCACTTGGTCCGGGGCAGGTTTTCTCAGATCTATTGCACACTCATTATCAACTCCCCTAGTTCACTGGACCATCTTATGACCTGCTGGGAGGGTTGGATGGGCCGAGTAGAGGACGAGCATTGGCCGGATGCCCTGATGGCCCGTAATGAGCTCACCACCTCCTCAAAACTGCGACTCATTCAGACCTACTATCTCTACTTGGTGTAGCTCTCCCTACTTCGCTTGCCCAGGGCAGGTTTACGCCATACTTCCTCATGTCCTCAGTGCAGTTCCGATCAAGCCGACTTTTACATATGGTGTGGAACTGTGCGGTGGTGCTCCAATACTGGACAAGGGTGACCCGGAAGTTGTCGGAGCTGCTGGGATGGGAGGTTCCCCTTTCTCCCCTGTTGTTTCTCCTTGGGGTGTTTGAGGGCTCTGGGGGCACGAGGGCTGAAAGGGCATTCCTAGGTACGGCCCTTCTGGTGGCAAAACGGGACATTGCTACGCGATGGATGGCTCCTGGATCGCCTGCCCTATCGAGGTATAGACTGGTGTGCGCAGCAGGAGCCTGTGGTCTTTGAAGCCCATGGCTGTCCCCAGAAACATGGCCGTGGGGGGAAATGGCTGAGGCAAATTGTTTAACCAGATGTAGATTTGTGCGGGTTGATACTCTGAATGTTTACTGCTTTCTTACTACAGGATGCTTTGCCTTGCACAAACTGTTTACCCTTTTCAGCTATGTACCAGGTGTGTGCCATGTACCCCATTTCACCAGCTCAGCTAATTTAAACCTCAATAAAGTTTGTTTATAAAAAAAAATATATATATGGCTAACGCCCTGCAGATGGCCTTTTTGAGCCTAGCTACAAGGCTGTGGGGCACTAGTATTGACCCAATCCGGCATGTTATGCAGGCAAAATTACTCCCGACTTTATTTTACGGAAGTTAGATTTGACTGGGAACTGACGCAAAACTGGAGGATGTCCCGATAATAAGAATTTACAAATGTATTTTCCGGGTACTGAAATCTGCTTCTCCAGCTCAGGTGCGTCTAGGTCTGGGCCTCCTTAAACAACCTGTGTCCAAGAAATCTGCATACGATAAGTTGTGCCACAAGTTTAAAGTGGCAAGTTCCAACTCACTTGAAGGAGTATTACGGAATGAGCTAGAGAAAGGTGGAGACAAGGCTCCCATGCTCAGCACTTGGAGACCTGTTTGGATGACCTACACATCCGAGAGGCATGGTCTTTGGGAATCTACCAACATTTATTTAAAGACGTGGTCAGTATTAACGCCCAGCTTGTCAGTAGACTTCTCAACAAGGAAACACTGGCTCAGAGGTCCCACCCACGCCCAGATGGTGATAGCGTCCTACAAATCTCCAGGAAGACAAGAGGATCCGGAAATGAATTTTTCACGGCAGACCAAGAGTCGTCTACTGGCCTTCCCAACACTGGACAAGTGGCAAATCTGATCATCTGATGCTCTGTGCAGGTTATGCCAGAGGCCGAGAAAACAGTAGTTCACGTAACATGCCTGTGCCCCGGTTTACTCGAAGCTGGCAGAGTTTAACAAAGTGCAAGTTCGAACATGTATGGAGGCCATTACTGTGGCACTGAACCCGCCAAACACTGTATTGAATGTTAAATTAGTAAGATTCACGTCCAATTTTATGCCTATGCTTATGTCTCAAAAGATGAAAAGTTGAGAGTTTTAGATATACATTTAAGTTTTTCAAACTGGTTTAGACGTTATTTTACTGTGGTCACGTTTGCACTTAGTATGTTTATACTTAGGAACCAATTATAGGCATGTCTCTTCCCCTTCGCCATTTTTCTTGTAATATGCTTTAGATGTTTTCATGTAATATATCTGGTAATGAGATGCATGTAGAACCTGTTCCACGTCTTAGGTCTTGTTATCAAAATGCTTAGCACCTGAAATGGTTACTGTGGCCACAAAGGACTATTATAAATAGGCTCCTTATTTGTTATCCAGCTGCACAGCAGGCTTGCACTTTACTTCTGATGGGAACTCCTAATGACACTCACATGGACACCTGATCGTCTGGTAGTATGTCACAGGCCATTTCAAACGCTTCCATAGCATTGATCAGGACAAACTCCTCTCAGTACTCATGGGGAAGTTCAGTACTTGAAAACAGTTGGGAAAATCAGTTGCGCAACAAGGCACACACGCCTTTCAAGGCACTCTTTGCATGTATAATATTTTCATGGACACTTGGCAGTACCACCAGCCCTTTATGTCCAGAGTAAGGATTTGTTTATTGAATGGTTTTTAATAATTATTGCATTCCTGTTAATGTATACTGTAGAATGTGTTTTTTATAACTATTTTAATTTGGTATGTTTTAGCACATTTTGTAAAGATTTTAATTAATCATGCAAGACATTTGTTTCACATGATCTGCTCGAACAAGAGGCAATAGTACCAGCCCCTGAAGAACAAAGTCGCCCTGGATTTTATATGATTCAATTTTTAGTTCCAAAGGCCGATCGAAGATAGCAGCTTGACTGAAGTGCTTGTGTTCGGTTCCCAAAATTCCATCTGGTCAAGCACTTGGTGGCCAGATGTCTGCGGATCTCTCCCCTCCCTTGTTAGGTCAGCCAAGAACCTGGGGTTCATCTTTGATGACTCTTTGAGCTTTGATGCTCAGGTCAGTCGCACTGTCAGCACTTGCTTCTACATCATCATTCAGGACCCTAAAAAAGGTCATCCCCTACATCCCATCGGAACAGCACCAGTCAGTCATCATTGCCCTGGTTACCTCACAGCTGGACTACTGCAACGCTTTGTATCTGAACATTAAAAGTTACTTCCTGATCAAACTTCAGGTTGTGCAGAATGCAGCAGCTTGTCTCATTCTGAACACTCGCAAGCGGCATTCCGCTAGGGAGGGGCTTCGCTCCCTGCACTGGCTTTCTGACAGAAAACGCATTGTTTTTAAGGGTTTGTGCCTGCTTTTTAAGGCCCTGCATCATAAGGGCCCCTCACATTTGAATACACTTTTTCAATGGTACATTCTGGGGAGGACACTGAGATCCTCTTCTTGCAAAAAACCTATGATCCCCAGATTTCGTAAGACTAGATGGGGTGGTCGCTAAACTATGGAACGCCCTATCTTACCTATATTTCAGATGCAGGCTCTTTTATGGCCTTTAAAAAACATCTGAAAACCTGGCTTTTCACATCTTAGTACCCCCTTTCTTGGCCGCTTCACCTCTGCTGATTCCTTTGTTTCGCGATAGCACCTTGACACCTATGGGTGCGCTCTACAAATTCTGTCCTATCCTATCCTATCCTAGATCTGAAGGCGTGGAACAGATTTGTCTTGGTGGAGCCATTCGGGATGATTACATTGCAATCTATCATCCCACTTGTAGGAGAGTAGGATCTGCCTCTTATGTTGCCCCCACTTTTTTTCTGATGTTAGCACTGGTTTCTGGCTATAGTCTGGCTGGGTCCCTGCCAATCAGGGCCCCAGCCTCTCTGTTCTCTCTAAACGACATGGAGTGCACTCTAGGTGCACTAGTGATTGGATACTGTGGTGCCTTATGAGTCCCTAGTATATGGTACCTTAGGTGCCAAGGGCATAGGTACTTCACAGGCCTACCAGGGGCTGCAGCATGTGTTATGCCACCCCTGGGAAGCAGTCTAAATCTGACACCACAGGCCTGCTACTGCAGCCTGGGTGAGGTGGTGCTAGCACCCCTCACTGAGATATAGGTTTCCTATATCTCTCCTGCACACACATATAAACCTATCAGTCACCCCTAAGGCAGGCCCTATCAATCCTGAGGGCAGGGTGCTTGGCTTCTATGTGAGGGGGTGCCTCTGCCTGAGCAGGGCCCCTCTGCAGCTCTCAGAGTCTATTCTCTGGTGCTGTTTGTGGATGCGGTTAAACCATATACTATTTAAGTGCATTATATCCTCGCGGTAAATGCTAACTTTGGAATGGCTGCATCAAAACATGTCGTGTTTGGTGTCAAACATCTTGGAATACTACCCCCCGCCAATCTTGGCGGCGGGGGTAGCATTCCACCCTTCTAGAGGGATAAGACATGTACCTGCTGTGGGAACGCGGTAGAATCCTAAAGAGCCCTGGCATCACAAAATGGATGCCACCAGTCACAGACACTGGGCTGCCCTCCTGCTGATGACCGAAACTCGCAGTGGAGGAAGCCCAACAATAGGCATCCTGTCACAGGGAGGTGTAACCACCTTCCAGACAGGGTTTAGTGTATTGGGGCTGGGTGGGTGCACTCTTAGAGTGCTTTGAAGTCCTGCACTGGGGGAGCAGAAGGCTCCTCTGTGCATATGCCAGTTCAAACCAGCTCAGGGGCTACCTGCCCCTGCTCTGGCGCGAAACTGGACAAAGGGAAGTGGGTGTAGCCACCCCCTCCCTTGACCCTCCCATAGGTGGGGTCATAGAGCTAGTCCATCCCCTCTTTTTAGTATAAGAGGGGGAACCTTGCCATTGCAAAGCAGATAACCCCTGGACGACGCTCTACAGAAGAATCCTGGCCCTTCGACGTTCCACTACCTTTGGAAGACAGAAGAATCTCCCTTGGAGTCAAGGAGTGACTCCCCTGCTTGGCAGGCACCAAAAACGACAACGACGGTCGCAAACTACGCCGCTCCCGCCGGAGTCCGAAGTCCCTGCAGCCCAAGAAGTGGATTTCCTGACCTCTCCCAGGCCATCGTGAGTCCCCAGCGAAGCTGAGGCAAGTGGACCCCACGAGTAACGAGGAACCGCGACCCCTGGGTACCGTGCACTATTGTCGAGTGCAACCCCTTCACAACGTTCTACGAACTTGTGCTTTGGACCACGTGTGGTCCCGACCTCCAGCAGGAATCCCTCCGAAGATCAGAGGCCTACACCGTCCCGAGTGACCGTGGGCCCCTGTTGAGTGATTCCGCCCGAGGTGTCTTCGCGATCCCTTGCCCGCCGGCTTGTGGGTCCCCAGAAGACTTCTTAAAGAAACCAAAGGGCTCCCCTGGTTGCTCCAGGCCTGCCCTGACTTACCCTCGCTGGGTGAGTCCCTCAGACCTTGCTGGTCTGTGCCATCGACTTTTCTTCATCTCCCCGAGACTTGCTGCTGCCAAGGCTTGTTGGCTCCTATCGAGTTGCCGACACCGCAGTCAGCTGCAGACGTCGAGGGACACACCGAATCCAGCTTCTGGTCGTCGTCGACACCTCCTGGACCACGTGGCTGAAGAGTCAAGGCACCCGCAACCGACCTGAATCAACCGACGACGGTGGGCATCCATCTTCCTTGCCCCGGGTCACTGCCAAGTGACTTTGAACACTGTCCCCTCTGCTTTCAGGTCATCCTTCTTCAGAATCCAGGCTTGGATTCCACCGGACACTTCTTCAGCTCCCGCAAGCAGCAAGTCTTCTTTGTTCGCCATTGAAAACGACGCCGCGACCCGACACCAAAGGACACCTGTGCACCCGGCTTCCCTGGGTGAGGTAACTCCAGCACTACGGTGCTCCTGTGGGTGTGGGCCCTAGAACTACTTACCCTGTAAGTGACTTGCTTGTAGGTTCTCCCGAAGTATCCTAAAACTCTTTATTTCCAACCGCGACTTGCCCCATTGAAGTTAACGGCGATTCGCGCCTGTGTATCCACACTGCACGCGTCCCCCGTGGATCCTTTACTTACCTGCCTTGGGTGGTTTCGTGAGGCCCCAGCACTTCTGAAGGCCCTAGGCCTTGTCTCCTTGCAAGTCGTTGTTTCTAAGTCTCTTACTTAGTATATGGTCTGGTACGCCCCTAGGGCCCCAGCCATATTTTGTGCTTAACTTATTGTGAAACGTTGATTTGTGCATATGTTTGTCTTCTAATCTCATAAAGAGATTAGTAGAGAGTTATTTAGAAATAAATACATATATATTTGATATATATACCTGTGTGGTGTCTTTTCATTTGGTGATTCAAGAGATTATATGGTAAAACAAGCTGCTTTACATTCCTCCGAGACTTAGCCTGAAGGCTGCTCTCCACAGCTACCACTAGGATAGCTTTCTTTAAAAGGTTGTCTTAAACCTATCTACCATAAGAGTCGATTTGCCCTGGTGCAAGGTGTCCACTTTAATTAGTGAACAGCATATACCAGGCCAACTTCTCACATTGGTGGGCAGCGTGTGGGATTCTAGCTTGCCATTGTTTTACCAGAAAATCTCTATTTGAATTACTAACTGAAAACCATTATAGGTACTCAAGGTACATATAAAGTCAAGCTTAGTATCAATAAGTTCTACTGAACTTAGAGCTGTGTTCCAAGGGATAGCACACCCTTTCCACAGCTCAAGCTAGGATCAGTAGGCCACAAACTAGTGTAGGTAGTACAACACTGCACAACACTAGAATGTCCTTGAAGGGTGGACCCAGTGGATCCACTCAGCCTCAGTATAAGGACATGGCTTTCTCTGACTTGAGAGCCATGTGTGTTGACAGACACCTGAGGACAGGACAGAGTCCCTCAACCCTGCACCTGATAGATCTGCTGACAGCAGATGACCTTAGATTGGCTCTAGGAGCTAAAGGGTTTGAATCAGTGGGTGGGTCAGTCATAGTATCTGGGTCAGATGATGAAAATCAGAATGACCAAGACTCTGTGATTGAAGGGCCAGGCTCCAAGGAGCCTGAACAGGACAGAGGAGTTCTCCCTAAGAGAACTGGCAGAGTGGATGAGAGGCACAGATCCCCTTCCAGGGAATCTGAGCACTCTTATCACTCTGGCAGAGAATTTGTCCAAGAGAGGAGCTCATACTTTAACTTAAGAGAGACCTCCTCTGAGAGAAGGTGCAAACTGCTCCAGTATGAGGAAGCCAAAGTGGCCCTCAGAACCAAGCAGTTGGCACTGGATAGAGAAGCCCTGGAGATCCAGAGAGCTTCCAGAAGGGAGGGTTTAGAACCCCCTGGTGGCAGCCACAGTGTCCCTAGAGGCAGAGAATATGTCCCTGACCATAGGAACCTGAGCAAGGTTGTTCCTCCCTACCAGAGTGGGGATGATATCCACAAGTGGATAACTGCTATGGAGAGGGCCTGTAGAGTACAGCAGGTCCCCCAAAAGCAGTGGGCAGCAATCTTGTGGCTCTCCTTTTCAGATAAAGGAAGAGACAAGCTCCTCACTGTTAGAGAGGAGGATGCTGATGATTATGAGGTCCTGAAGAGTGCACTGATAGATGGGTTTGGCTTAACCACTGAGCAGTACAGGTTAAAGTTCAGAGATACCCAGAAGGCACAGACTCAGGACTGGACTGACTTTGTTGATTGTGCAACCAAGGCTCTAGAGGGTTGGCTGGTTGGCAGTAGGGTTACTGATTTCAAGGGATTGTATAATCTGATGATGAGAGAACAGATCCTAAATAATTGCCAGAACCAGTTGTTGCATCAGTACCTGGTGGACTCTGATCTGACCTCTCCCCAAGAATTGGGACAGAAGGCAGACAAATGGGTCAGAACCAGGGTGAGGCAGAAAACCCAGAACCAAGGGGGTGACACTAAGAAGCAAGATCCTAAAGGCCCTGAGAAAGGTGGGGATAAGTCAAAAGACCAGAAGTCTTCACAAGGGCCCCAAAAATCTGCATCTGGTGGGGAGTCACAGTCCAACAAGGGAAAAGGCCAAAAGAAGCCCTGGTGCAAATTCTGTAAACAGAAAGGGCACTGGACTTCTGATTGTACAAAGTCCAAAGACCAAACCACCACCACTCCTGCCCCTAAGGCAACTGTGCCCCCTAGCTCAGCTACTGGTGGAGGTGGTACACAGAATAAGGGTGTAGTAGGGTTGACCCTGGGTTCTGAAGTGGATTCTGACCTAGTCAGAGTGACCACTCAGGCAATGCTGATTTGTGAGGGAAACATTGATATGTCCTTCCTAGTAAGCCCCAGTAATCTGGGCAAGTACAAACAGCAGCCTTTGATAAATGGCAAACAGGCTTTGGCATTTAGGGACACAGGTGCTAGTGTCACCATGGTGGCAGAGGACCTAGTGGACCCTGGACAGATCATCCTGGGTGAAATGTACCAGGTGACCAATGCAAGCAATGTCCAGACCAACCATAGTCTGGCAGTTGTGAATTTCTCCTGGGGAGGGGTAACTGGCCTCAAGAAGGTTGTAGTTAGTGCAGACCTCCCTGTAGAATGTCTATTGGGCAATGATCTAGAGACTTCAGCCTGGTCTGAAGTAGAGTTATGGACTCATGCTGAGATGTTGGGCATCCCTGCAGAGGTATTTGCTGTGACCAGGTCACAAGCAAGAATGCATGACACTGAACCAGCTCTGGATCCTGGAACAATGGACCAGATGCTTCCCAAGAGGAGGAGCAGTAGGGTTAAGGCAGTGCCTTCCCCTCTGTCTCAGATCAAGGATTCACTTCCAGAGGGAGGTGAAGCAGAACCTGAAGAAGGAACTGCCCCAGAGGGACTTGAACCTGACCAGGTTGAGTTCTTGGGGGCAGGGGGCCCTTCCAGGGAAGATCTGAGCAAGGAGCAACAGTGCTGCCCCTCTCTTGAACCCCTCAGACAGCAGGCTGCTGCTGAGGCTGCTGGGAGTGCTAGTGGGTCCCATAAAGTTTATTGGGATGAGGGACTCCTATATTCTGAGGGTAGAGACCCAGCCCCTGGAGCCACCAGGAGGTTGGTAATACCTCAGAAGTTTAGGGGTTCCTCTTGACCTTAGCACATGACATCCCTTTAGCAGGACACTTGGGCCAAAACAAGACCTGGGACAGGCTTGTTCCACATTTTCATTGGCCACATATGTCAGAGGACACAAAGGAGTTTTGTCGCTCCTGTGTCACTTGCCAAGCCAGTGGTAAGGCAGGTGGCACAACAAAGGCCCCCTGATACCACTACCTGTGGTGGGGGTACCCTTTGAAAGGGTAGGGATTGACATTGTTGGTCCCCTTGACCCTCAGACTGCATCTGGGCACAGATTTATCCTGGTGGTAGTGGATCATGCCACCAGGTACCCAGAGGCAATTCCTCTGAGGACCACCACAGCACCTGTGGTGGCAAGAGCCCTCATTGGAGTTTTCTCCAGAGTGGGTTTTCCAAAGGAGGTCATTTCTGACAGAGGTACCAACTTCATGTCAGGATATCTGAAAGCAATGTGGAAGGAGTGTGGTGTAACTTATAAGTTCACCACTCCCTATCACCCACAATGCAATGGTTTAGTTGAACGCTTCAACAAGACCTTGAAAGGAATGATTAAGGGACTCCCAGAGAAGCTTAGGCGGAAATGGGACCTTCTTCTTCCTTGCCTTTTGTTTGCATACAGAGAGGTTCCACAGAAGGGGTTGGCTACAGCCCATTTGAGCTTCTGTTTGGGCATCCTGTGAGAGGTCCACTATGTTTGGTAAAAGAGGGCTGGGAGTTACCTCTCAAGCCCCCAAACAAGATGTGATGGACTATGTACTTGGTCTCCGCTCCCGGATGGCAGAGTACATGAAAAAGGCAACCAAAAACCTGGAGGCCAGCCAAGAATTGCAAAAAGCTTGGCATGACCAAAAGGCTGTGCTGACTGTATACCAGCCAGGACAGAAAGTGTGGGTGTTGGAGCCTGTGGCCCCAGCAGCCCTCCAGGACAAGTGGAGTGGCCCCCATACAATAGTTGAACAGAAGGGAGAAGTCACCTATCTGGTGAATCTTGGAACTCCCAGGAGCCCCCTAAGGGTGCTTCATGTCAACAGATTAAAGCCATATGTTGACAGGGCTGACATGGGCTTGCTCATGGCAACTGATGAGGACCAGGAGGAGGAGAGTGACCCTCTCCCTGACCTGCTCTCTCAGAACCCTGATGATGGGTCAGTAGATGGTGTTGCTTTGGCAAGCAGCCTCACTGACCATCAGCAAACTGAGTGCAGACAAGTTCTGCAACAGTTTAGACATATGTTTAGCCTGACCCCTAGTCAGACTACCTGGTGCACCCATGAGGTGGACACTGGGGACAGTCTGCCTGTCAAGAATAAAATCTACAGGCAACCTGACCATGTCAGGGACTGTATCAGGACTGAAGTCCAGAAAATGTTGGAGTTAGGCGTGATTGAGCCTTCAGATAGCCCTTGGGCTAGCCCAGTAGTCCTGGTACCCAAGCCTCATACCCAGGGTGGTAAGAAAGAAATGAGGTTTTGTGTAGACTACAGAGGCCTCAATGCAGTCACTAGGACTGATGCCTATCCCATACCAAGGGCAGATGAGCTGATTGATACTTTGGCCTCAGCCAAGTATCTAAGCACATTTGACCTAACAGCTGGCTACTGGCAAATCAGATTAGCTGATGATGCAAAAGCCAAAACAGCATTTTCAACCCCTGGTGGGCACTACCACTTTGTGGTGATGCCCTTTGGATTGAAAAATGCGCCTGCCACTTTTCAGAGGTTGGTGAATAAAGTTCTGGCAGGGATGGAAACTTATTGCTCAGCTTATCTAGATGATATTGCTGTCTTTAGTTCCTCCTGGCAGGATCACCTGGTCCACCTCAGAAATGTTTTGGAGGCCCTGCAGAAAGCAGGCCTCACTATCAAGGCCACCAAGTGCCAGACAGGGCAGAGTCAGGTTGTGTACCTGGGCCACCTTGTAGGTGGAGGCCAGGTTCAGCCTTTGCAGAGCAAAATCCAAACCATACCGGAATGGGTTGCTCCAACCACCCAGACACAGGTGAGAGCCTTCTTAGGCCTGACTGGGTACTATAGGAGGTTTGTCAAGGGATATGGATCTATAGTGACCCCCTTGAATGATCTTACCTCTAAGAAAATGCCAAAAAAGGTTCAGTGGACAGCTAGCTGTCAAAAGGCATTTGAAGACCTAAAGCAGGCCATGTGCACTGCCCCCATCTTACAGAGTCCAGACTACACCAAAAAGTTCATTGTCCAAACAGATGCTTCTGAGCTGGGTGTGGGAGCTGTACTGTCTCAACTGAATGATGAAGGTCAAGACCAGCCAGTAGCTTTTATTAGCAGAAGGCTGACCCCTAGAGAGAAACGTTGGTCAGCTATAGAGAGGGAGGCCTTTGCTGTGGTTTGGGCCCTGAAGAAGCTGAGGCCATACTTGTTTGGTACTCACTTCATAGTTCAGACTGACCACAAGCCCCTCCTATGGCTAAAGCAGATGAAAGGTGAAAACCCAAAACTTTTGAGGTGGTCCATTTCCCTACAGGGGATGGACTATACAGTGGAACATAGGCCTGGGACCCAACATGCCAATGCAGATGGACTCTCAAGGTATTTCCACTTTGAACACGAAGACTCAACTGGTCAAGGTTAGTTTAGTGTCCCTACGTTTGGGGGGGTTGTGTAGGAGAGTAGGATCTGCCTCTTATGTTGCCCCCACTTTTTTCTGATGTTAGCACTGGTTTCTGGCTATAGTCTGGCTGGGTCCCTGCCAATCAGGGCCCCAGCCTCTCTGTTCTCTCTAAACGACATGGAGTGCACTCTAGGTGCACTAGTGATTGGATACTGTGGTGCCTTATGAGTCCCTAGTATATGGTACCTTAGGTGCCAAGGGCATAGGTACTTCACAGGCCTACCAGGGGCTGCAGCATGTGTTATGCCACCCCTGGGAAGCAGTCTAAATCTGACACCACAGGCCTGCTACTGCAGCCTGGGTGAGGTGGTGCTAGCACCCCTCACTGAGATATAGGTTTCCTATATCTCTCCTGCACACACATATAAACCTATCAGTCACCCCTAAGGCAGGCCCTATCAATCCTGAGGGCAGGGTGCTTGGCTTCTATGTGAGGGGGTGCCTCTGCCTGAGCAGGGCCCCTCTGCAGCTCTCAGAGTCTATTCTCTGGTGCTGTTTGTGGATGCGGTTAAACCATATACTATTTAAGTGCATTATATCCTCGCGGTAAATGCTAACTTTGGAATGGCTGCATCAAAACATGTCGTGTTTGGTGTCAAACATCTTGGAATACTACCCCCCCGCCAATCTTGGCGGCGGGGGTAGCATTCCACCCTTCTAGAGGGATAAGACATGTACCTGCTGTGGGAACGCGGTAGAATCCTAAAGAGCCCTGGCATCACAAAATGGATGCCACCAGTCACAGACACTGGGCTGCCCTCCTGCTGATGACCGAAACTCGCAGTGGAGGAAGCCCAACAATAGGCATCCTGTCACAGGGAGGTGTAACCACCTTCCAGACAGGGTTTAGTGTATTGGGGCTGGGTGGGTGCACTCTTAGAGTGCTTTGAAGTCCTGCACTGGGGGAGCAGAAGGCTCCTCTGTGCATATGCCAGTTCAAACCAGCTCAGGGGCTACCTGCCCCTGCTCTGGCGCGAAACTGGACAAAGGGAAGTGGGTGTAGCCACCCCTCCCTTGACCCTCCCATAGGTGGGGTCATAGAGCTAGTCCATCCCCTCTTTTTAGTATAAGAGGGGGAACCTTGCCATTGCAAAGCAGATAACCCCTGGACGACGCTCTACAGAAGAATCCTGGCCCTTCGACGTTCCACTACCTTTGGAAGACAGAAGAATCTCCCTTGGAGTCAAGGAGTGACTCCCCTGCTTGGCAGGCACCAAAAACGACAACGACGGTCGCAAACTACGCCGCTCCCGCCGGAGTCCGAAGTCCCTGCAGCCCAAGAAGTGGATTTCCTGACCTCTCCCAGGCCATCGTGAGTCCCCAGCGAAGCTGAGGCAAGTGGACCCCACGAGTAACGAGGAACCGCGACCCCTGGGTACCGTGCACTATTGTCGAGTGCAACCCCTTCACAACGTTCTACGAACTTGTGCTTTGGACCACGTGTGGTCCCGACCTCCAGCAGGAATCCCTCCGAAGATCAGAGGCCTACACCGTCCCGAGTGACCGTGGGCCCCTGTTGAGTGATTCCGCCCGAGGTGTCTTCGCGATCCCTTGCCCGCCGGCTTGTGGGTCCCCAGAAGACTTCTTAAAGAAACCAAAGGGCTCCCCTGGTTGCTCCAGGCCTGCCCTGACTTACCCTCGCTGGGTGAGTCCCTCAGACCTTGCTGGTCTGTGCCATCGACTTTTCTTCATCTCCCCGAGACTTGCTGCTGCCAAGGCTTGTTGGCTCCTATCGAGTTGCCGACACCGCAGTCAGCTGCAGACGTCGAGGGACACACCGAATCCAGCTCCTGGTCGTCGTCGACACCTCCTGGACCACGTGGCTGAAGAGTCAAGGCACCCGCAACCGACCTGAATCAACCGACGACGGTGGGCATCCATCTTCCTTGCCCCGGGTCACTGCCAAGTGACTTTGAACACTGTCCCCTCTGCTTTCAGGTCATCCTTCTTCAGAATCCAGGCTTGGATTCCACCGGACACTTCTTCAGCTCCCGCAAGCAGCAAGTCTTCTTTGTTCGCCATTGAAAACGACGCCGCGACCCGACACCAAAGGACACCTGTGCACCCGGCTTCCCTGGGTGAGGTAACTCCAGCACTACGGTGCTCCTGTGGGTGTGGGCCCTAGAACTACTTACCCTGTAAGTGACTTGCTTGTAGGTTCTCCCGAAGTATCCTAAAACTCTTTATTTCCAACCGCGACTTGCCCCATTGAAGTTAACGGCGATTCGCGCCTGTGTATCCACACTGCACGCGTCCCCGTGGATCCTTTACTTACCTGCCTTGGGTGGTTTCGTGAGGCCCCAGCACTTCTGAAGGCCCTAGGCCTTGTCTCCTTGCAAGTCGTTGTTTCTAAGTCTCTTACTTAGTATATGGTCTGGTACGCCCCTAGGGCCCCAGCCATATTTTGTGCTTAACTTATTGTGAAACGTTGATTTGTGCATATGTTTGTCTTCTAATCTCATAAAGAGATTAGTAGAGTTATTTAGAAATAAATACATATATATTTGATATATATACCTGTGTGGTGTCTTTTCATTTGGTGATTCAAGAGATTATATGGTAAAACAAGCTGCTTTACATTCCTCCGAGACTTAGCCTGAAGGCTGCTCTCCACAGCTACCACTAGGATAGCTTTCTTTAAAAGGTTGTCTTAAACCTATCTACCATAAGAGTCGATTTGCCCTGGTGCAAGGTGTCCACTTTAATTAGTGAACAGCATATACCAGGCCAACTTCTCACACCACTGATAAAGGTAGACAACTATCTGGTGAAGATGGACCTCCAAGATGCCTGTTTTTCCATGTTCCAATGCATATCAACAGTCAACCCTTCCTGAGGTTTGCAATAAAGGAAAAACATTTCCCGTTCTAGGCCCTCCCGTTTGGCCTCGCTATGTCTCTTCGGATATTCACCAAGGTACTGGCTCCTATTGTGGCACATTTACAACAAAAAGGTATTACAAATTTCCCATACCTGGATGATTAGTTACTGATGGACACTTCTGTTTTTTAAGGCTGAGGAAGATGTGACTACAGGAACCAAAGCTCTTTAAAAGTTGTGCCTGCTGTTGAATCACCAGAAGTCACAGCTGGTTCCCTCTTAAGTCAAGAAATTCATCAGTACCCAGTTCAACATCAAAGTGGGAGCAGTTTTCCTTCCTTTCGACAGAATGTTGTCAATCTAATCCAATATACAAACACATTTGGGACAATACAGAGCCATGGCCAGATCGTGCTTGAGGACACAAGATCTATTAGCAGCATCAACAGCTGGGGTACTAGGGGCAAGGTTTCACCTGATGTCGTAGGGCTTGTACCTCACCTGTAAAACTGTGTGTTTTTTGGACAACATAAACGGGATGGTGCAAGTCTGATTCCCTGCACCCTCTCAGGAGATGTTTGCCTATAGTCCTGCTAACTCACAGTACACTATTTGCACCCCTAACCTTACAGGGTAACAAATGTGTGTGCAACCTCAGAACATGACAGCCCTGACTCTGCAAGGAAATCGTGGTAACAGATCTAGAACCCTTTCATCTGAACTCTCATGCATACCCAAAGAAATACGCAAGAAATACACAACCTCAGTTTCAATATTTATTGAAGCAGAGACATTCTTGAGTAAAATACGTGTGCTGCAGTTACTAATAGAATGAAACATATTAGCATGATTAGCAATACAAGAACAGTGAAGAGGATAAATAATTCCGCCATTGTGCTAAAACAATGAATATATGCTGGCATATATCTGTGTAATATAGTGTGCTCCTACCTAGCGCTCCCTAACCTAGTTTTGCCCAGGGAGGGTGATCTGCCCAAAAATCCCTGCTGTGTGATCTAACTCCCCATTACCTGCGGGCAAGTGTCAGCAACCTGTTCGACTTGGTGTAGAGCAGGACATCTCTCGTGGCGATAACAGGAATCAGCTGAGCTGGAATTCCAGCGTGCCGTGACCTCGAAGTGTCAGCAGAGTGCTCCTCTCCCTTAACGAGGAAGTAGAACTGTATATATAATAAACAGCCCCATGCTGCCATTTCAAAGCTTCGGTCGTGCCGCAATTGTTTACGTTACCCAGATAGCGTCGTCACCTATAGGGCAATAATAAGCCATGACATTTGTGCAGTGAACTCTATACATTGTACTGAAGACCGCTCTGCAACGCTTTGCACATCGCACTTTCAAACGGACCTTGACTCTTTGCTGGGCACCCTCTACTTTACCCTCGCTCCCTGGAAGACGCCATAACTACCCGGAGCCGGTCCCGCAGCGCAGGGAGACCGCTCTGCAACGCTTTGCACATCGCACTTTCAAACGGAGCCTGACTCTTTGCTGGGCACCCTGTACTTTACCCTCGCTCCCTGGAGGACGCCATAACTACCCGGAGCCGGTCCCGCAGCGCCGGGAGACCGCTCTGCAACGCTTTGCACATCGCACTTTCAAACGGACCCTGACTCTTTGCTGGGCACCCTGTACTTTACCCTCACTCCCTGGAGGACGCCATAACTACCCGGAGCCGGTCCCGCAGCGCCGGGCGTGCGCCGGGCCAAGACGGGTCCCTCTGAGACCGAAGGAGGCCAGGCTGGGCCACCCCCCCCAAAAAAGTACCGTAAAAGTTTGGATTTTGCTAACATTGTTTAAAACTTAGTGTGGGGATATTAAAAATGGGGAAACGGAAGGTGGGCACTACTGCTACAGCCACTATTGGAGTCGGAGGGCAAAAATCCCTAATGAATTACTTGACGGGAGCCATGGGGGCAATTGAGGCACAAATTAATTCAGTGGAGGAGACTGTGACACAGGGGAAGACGGGTGCGATGGCTATACCAACAAGTATAGTTAATTTACCGGTAGTTCCTCCCAATTGTTCACAGGAGGGAACTATAACACAGGTCCATCATAATGGGTGTGTCCAAGAGTCACCGGGTCAAATTTACATGAGTGACGTGGAATGCGACCCACGCCCACCCCTTAAATGAGCAAGAAACCCCGAGGCTCATGAAGGGACCCGTAATGTAACTCCCCGAACAAGTAAGAAAGTGTTAATTAAGAAAAAGAAGAGCACTAGTAAACAGGTTAAAGTGGACCAAGGAAAAAGGGATATTTTTTCTATGGCATCTTCGACTAACACATTGCTTTTGGGTCAGGCGGCCGAGTTTGAAAAAATTTGAAGAAAATAGATGACTTACATAGTTTTGTGGTTGATGCATTAACTGGATTAACGGCCAGATTAGGGGTCATAGAAGGTAGTTTGAATAATAAAACTGCGTCTAATGAAAATTCAACCATAAGATCGGCCCTAAAACAGCGGTAAATTCACAAGAGGATAACCCATCCCTCCCTATGGATCTACCACAGTGTAGGGACACAACTCGTAAGGGTAATAGGGCCCCCCTGGTGTTTCGCTAGTTCCACCTCCTCCCATAAGGGTACCGCCAAGATATGAGGTGGAGAATTATATGAGGGACAATGTAGGGAAACCTGATATTACAGGAGAGCGTCTAGTACGACCCCCTCAGACTAAGGAGATCATCAGCAAAAATGTCCTAGAGTTGCCCCCTGCGGCAACTCCTTATATAATAATCCTGGCTAATGTCCCAAGTTTATCCTCACAAGTGACTGAAACATGGGAGGCATTACGTAATAAATCTTTATATTGGCTAGGCGGTAAAACTGGACTGACAGATGCCCTCTTCCTAAACTTTAAAATGGTCAGACGAGATTATAAATCCCTACAGGGTGACTGTGTTGTTCTGACTTTTAGTGACCCACATTTAGTCCAGGCCGTTTTATCTAGGGCAGGAAACCCAGTCATTACACACATGGGCATTAATGTTCTGCCTTTAGGTTTCTTTTATCATCCACATATTGCTAGCCAATCCATGGTTCAGAGGGGGGGTCCATTGGTAAATGGTACATGTTCTTATAATGTCCCGGTTCGCAATCGTTTTGACATTCTTCCCTCACTCGAGGATATAGATTGACCGATTGTGGCATATGATCGTTGTATACAAAAAGGGAGGCAGACTAAGGCAGCTCCAACCACTGCAAGAAGTATCTCAAGGGGCTCTGTTATAGCTCCTGCGAATCAGTGTATTGTTATGGAGGCTCACACAGTTTCTGTGGAAGTATTACCTGATTCGGTGGGACAGGGTAATGGGTTAACAGAAGTAAAAAGACATGTTACTGTAATAACAGCACCTGATGAATTAACTAAAGCCCTCTCTGCATGTAAAATATTATTTTGGAATGTTGCAGGACTGTCTTCCAAAATTGATGATCCTCAATAGCTAAGTTTTGTCGAGAGGGATAACATACTGTGCCTCCAAGAGACTTGGATGGTGGAAGAAAAACATATTAACGGGTTTCGAACATTTCATACACCGGCAGTTGTAGCGGTCCATGGAAGAAATAAGGGTGGCCTATGTATATTTGTTTCCAACTGCATTGGTGTGAACAAGATAAACCTTAAAATCTAGACAGCCTATTATCAGATTTTATTAATACTAGCGGGAAAAAAGTTTGGTGTGGCTTTGATAAATTTTTACAACAACATCCCTAAAGAGCAGATAGCAAATGTCTTGATGAATCTGCAAAAAGAGCTTAGCAAACTGCAGGATGATATGTCGTATGATATATGTATCTTGTGGGTGGGGATTTTAATCATGTCCTGTGCCAAAAGACCGGACAGGGTATTTGTGGTTTAACCTATGACAGGGAAGACGAACAGGTACATTTTACACATTCTGTGGCAGGTGACTTGTTGAATTTAATTGCCTCCCAGTTTGATATGGGTTTTGCAAATGATGTATGTACACCTTCAGTACCCTTTAAACCTACTTATAATGGTAGAGGCTGTAATTCCATAATAGATTTTATTTTGGTTTCGAATAGATATTCCACAAAGGTACATAATTTTACAACTCATTGTAATGTCATGAGTGACCATTACCCAATAATTCTTGATTTTGACCTGGTAAGACCCGCCATAGGTAAGAGGGATATGGCAGCCCAATATGATTTTAACATCAATCTTACCAGAATGAACGGATACTCTCTGAGCTGGAATAAGGTTGATCCAACCGCTTTTATCAAACAACTTTTAGTCTCATGTAAAGAGGACTTCGATGTGTGCCTCAGTGAAGGATGCTGTCATAAATGCCTTCTGCCATATTACGGGGGGGATTAAAAATGTATTAAGAGTGAAATCAGTACACAGAGAGCGTAAGATACAAGGTTGGTTTGACCAGGCTTGTACAAAGGCCCATTCGAATTTGAAGAAAGTATTACATATGAAGGAGAGAAGTCATGCTGAAATTAAACAGGCCAGAATTATGTACAGGCGTGCCCTTAAAGCACGAAAGGAGAAATTAAGGGAAGATGCCTGGCAGGCTTTGCATGACGCATGTCTAAGGAGAGATAACATTGGTTTCTGGAAAACAGTTAACGCTCCCTTCTTGGGACCAAACGATGTGCCATCAGCAGTAATTGCAATAAGCGAGGAAAGCTGGGTGCAACACTTCACTACCCTATATAACGATGACAATCAGGCCCAGACAGAAGGAGATTTAGACTTAGCTATACCCGTTGTTACTAGTAACGCACAGGCTCCACTGCTCCCGCTAGATATAAGTTTCTCTCTAGATGAGGTAGTATTTGCTATTAATGCCAGTGCTCCGGGCAAAGCTCCGGGACCGGATGGAGTCCCTGTAAATGTGTACAAATCTAACCTTCCTTTATGGGCCCCTTTATTAACTAATGTTTTAGTTACCTGTTGTCAGCAAGGTCTGATTCCCTCATGGTCTGACTCAATACTGATCCCAATCTTTAAAAAGGGGATCGAAATGACCCAGCATGCTATCGCCCAATCTCCCTATTGGATTCTTTCCTCAAGGTGGTAGGACGGTTTGTTTTAAACAAGCTACAAAATTGGGCAGAGGACGTCGGTGTCTTATCAAAATTACAGTATGGGTTTCGAACGGGTCTAGGGACCATTGAACAGGGTCTAAACCTAAGTCTTATAATAAGTAAATATACACAGGCTAAGGATGAACGGTTTTATTTGGCATTGGTTGACCTTAGTTCCGCTTTTGATTGCATGAAGCATGATAGGCTGTGGGGCATTCTTGAAGAGATGGGAGTTGATCTTCCACTCAAACATTTTATGAGAGAATTATATAAAGATGCAGGGGCGAGAGACCTGTACGGAAAAGAGGGTGAATGTACTGCTAAGTTCCCAATTAGAAAAGGAGTGAGACAGGGCTGTGTGCTCGCTCCTTTTCTTTTTACTTTATATATTAATGGCTTTGGCCAGTTTTTAACTGAACATTGTCAGGATCTGCCGAGTATTAATAACAGTCCAGTAACAGTTTTATTATACGTAGACGATGCGGTTTTAATGGCAAGAACCCCATTAGGGTTACAAAGAGTTGTAAATAGTTTTGCCTCTTTTATGCAATCCAGAGGTTTGAGTGTGAACACTACCAAAACCTATTCTATGAAGTATGGGAAGAAGAATGTTAAGTGTCGCAACATTTTTATTAACAAAATAAAAATTGAACGCACTAACAGGTTCTCGTATTTAGGGATTAACTTTGACAATAAGGGGTCCTGGTCCCCTGCAGTTCTCGCTAGGAAACTGTCGTTCTCTAGAGCTACGGGTGCTGTGATTAACTTCGCTAGAAAGCTAGGTCGTAGACCAGTCCCCGAACTACTACTTATATATAAATCAAAGTGCCTTACGACAGCCTTGTATGGTCCAGGAATTTGGGGTTTTACCGATGTGCAGCAACTACAAGTGACTGAAAATGTTTTTCTAAGATATTTGCTAGCTGTTCCGAGTTCTACTGCAAATTATATCTGCTACTGGGAGCTCGGTCTACCATTTGTATCAGATCTGGTCAAAGTCGAACCCATTCTGTTATGGCACAAGGTCTGGGTGACAACCGAGACCAGTTTTAATCGCGACATCATTAAGGACTGTTTAAGCCTTGACAAAGCTTCTCTTATCCCTTGGTTGAGATATATCAAACAATTAATGAGTGATATGGGCCATTTCGAATATTTTGACAAACCTCACAGTATGGGATCCATTTCTAGAAAGGCTCTGAAAGCTGGATGTCTTGCTTATCTACAAACTAAAAGATGGCATAGTGAGAGTGTGAAACCCACTGTTATGGAGAACCAGTTGATGCTATCATGTTCTGACATCCAACCATATTTGGTCCAAGTAATAGGAAGTTATGATCGTATGTTACTGACATGCTTCCGCTTGGGTATTTTCCACAGACTTATTAGCTTTCCTGTTTTAAATGATTGGTCTAGAAATTTAGATCCCTGCCCTTGCGACGATGTGTCAAGTCAATCCATGCTTCATATTCTTTTATTTTGCAAGTTTTATTCCAATCCTAGGAAAAGACTCATATTACCGATTTTAAAAACTTTGGGTCTAAAACAATGTTGCGTAGCTTTTTTGATTTTACAAAAATTGGATAATGAAATGAGTATAAAGCATGCAGCCCTTTTCTTAATTTTTTTTATTAAATTTAGGAAATATATGTGTAACTGGAACTCTGATGTATGACCATGCAGATCTGATGTATTTTTAGGCCAAGTGAATAAGACAAAAATGGTTTTAATGTAAATGTGTATTATATTTCTGTGCTTTTATGATTTTTTTTAAAAAATCGAATAAAGCTACTTTTGACCTTTGACATTGTACTGAATGTTCAAGGTGTCATGATAGTGTGCCTACGAAGTTGAAATGTAAGCAAATGCAGTTTTGGGAGAATTCTATCCTGCACTGACACGTACTCAAATGTATGGAAAAAGTCACTGTGTTGCAGAAAGAAGGCAACTTAAGAAACGTGGACATGAAAATGGCGTTCTTTCTGACCGGGACGCGTGATACTGAATCCAGTAGTGAATCACACCTTGACACATTAGATCCCAAGCTCTGCAAATTACGAGCAGTAGATTCCAGTGACTCCTGAAATAGCCCAAGAATGATCATAGTGGTTGGTGTACAGTAATATGATAATGGTGGTTCTTTTCAATATCCAACACAGTCCTACTAACAACACATGCCAGTGTTTGTGGCTGTTGAGTGGTTCTAGAAGATCAGGAAAGGAAAGCTCCTTGGTTTCCCCTAGAGATCAATCAGCCCTTGAATTGGAAGGAACTGTCTGCAGTGATGAAATCTCTTCTGGTATTTCACCCCATGCTGGAAGGGAAGAGTATGGTGGCGAGAAAGGACAATCAAGTAGCAGGATATTACTTGAACAGACAGGGAACAGAGAGGGAATCACTGAATCTAGTGGCATCTCAGATTATTTTATGGGTTAAAAAACATCTTTTGGCCTTACAGGCAGTTTACATCCAGGGCATATTGAGTAATTGGGCGGACAGCCCAGTCGCAAACTTCCAGCGTCTGTGATGTATTGCCTGTCCCCCCAACAATTCAATCAGATATGTGTCAGATTCGGGGTCAACTGGTTGGATCTCTTTTAGCCCCGGCTAATGCAATGTGCCCGAACTTCTGCATGGAAATTTTATGTCCACAATCCTGAGCAGTGGATGCCATGTCAGTTGCTTGGCTTCAAGGGTTACTATATGCCTTCCAGCTGATCCCTCTTCTTCTAAGATTCCTTCAAAAGATGTGAGGAGGGGGTTTGAGGGTGGTTCTGATAGCACCCTATTGGCCTAGACGTCATTGCTTCTCTCTTCTGGGACATGACTTTCATCTCCCATTGACCCATGTCCATGACAGTTTTTGACTCTGACCTTGGCCCATTACCAGTGCCTCAGATTGACGGCTTGGCTATTGAACGGTTAGCTCTGGAAAGGTTGCGTTGTTGAGAAAAGGTTGCTTTGGTGTTCCAATTCTCAAGGAAGCAATCAACCCTCTCTTCATATAAAAGGCACTGGAGTACCTTTTCTAAATGGTGACTAGCTAAATCAGAAGACCCTACTTCAATCGATCCCTTTCAGATTCTAGATTTTCTGAGGGAGGGCTTAAGAGGTTGGCTCCATCTACATTATCGTTCCAGTGGGCTGCAATTAAAGCATTCCATCTTTTTTTCCAGGATCCTTGATAAGGTATCTCGATTGGTGACAAGACTTATAAGGAGCTTTAGGTTGAAGAGACCCACTGTTCATAGACCTTTACCATCTTGGGTTCTATCCCTAGTACTCTTGGGATTACAGGGAAGCCCTTTTGAACTTTTGGAGGACACAGATCTTACTTGGTTACCAGCTAAGACCCTATTCCTAGTGGCGATAACATCAGCCCGTCATTTAGGGGAGTTGGGGCATTATGTGGGAGAGAGGATGTGGGGGGACAGCCAGAGCTGGCAACTTTGGAACTGGGGAACGCGCTTCGAGTCTCGGCATCAGCTCAACATCCTGTGATTCTGGACAAATCACTTAATCTCCCCGTGCCTAAAAAAAAATCCTTGTGTAATAAAACTGGTGCACATGTAAAATGCTCCAATACCTTCGGATCGAGTTCACTCTATATATAAAACTGCAAAAAAATATATATTTCCCATCCATACTTTTTTCCAGATAGGGTCTGTTTAAGGTTGGTCCTTAAATTAATTCCTAAGATTTCAACATTTTTCCGTTTATCCCAAGAGGTGGTTTTACCAGAGTTACAAGATGACACAGGGAAAAATATTCCTTCTGCATTAGATGTAAGAAGAGCCTTACTCATTTACTTGGACCATATGAAAGAGCTTAGAACATTAGTACGCAGAGTATGGCATGCAGCTCCCCTGACCTTTACATGCAGAGCCAGCCCTTGCTCCGATAGCGCCCAGCCGGCCCTTGCTCCGATAGCGCCCTGGGTGGAAAGAAATTTGCTGCTGCTGGTAAACAAAATGAGGCAACGGGGGACGGGGGGAGGGGGGAGGGTCCTGGCTGGCTATATCACTGATTTACCTCTGAACACAAACATCTTCTACCTATCCCAGTTTACCTGACTCACCCCAAGCTTATCTCCATCAGGCTGGTGCCAAGTTGTTTGTTGGGGTGGAGGTGTGTGTTGGTGTGTGGCAGTAGGGGGTCAAAGACAGATGGGTGGGCAAGTAAAGGGGCTGATATGGTGTTAAGTGTGCAAGTTAAAAAAAGATTAGCAGCGCTTTAAATGGAATCACTGGAGCCAAGATAGAGGGACTGCTGTCTGCAGGTCCTTAATGCAGAGAGCTCCAAGCGCCTCTCTAAAAAATGGTGCAGTGAGCCTGGTTCCAGCTCGCCCACACCAAAAGCCGGCCCTGTTTATATGCAGCCCCCTGGGCTGCTGTTTACATGACTTAGCACTGACATTTAGAAAGGTGTTAATCGGGCAACTATTTACTTACACTTTAACTAAAGTAAAAGGAAATGAAGCAAAGAAGGTGCCTTGCAGCACTTATCTGTAGAAACACTTTCATTTGTAAAGACATTGTGCAATAAACATGAATCTATGGTAAAGACTTATCAAGATTCCAAAAAGTGTATTTCATTGACATGTATAAGCATTTGAAATTATTGAAAGGCATGTTTGCAGCAGCGGCTCCTCCGCAATGGCGGAGGAGCGTCAACCTACTGGCTCAGAGCTACCAGCTGAAAATAAAACAATAACTTATTATCATTTTATCTTATAGCTGCTGGCTCTGAACCAGCTTGTGCAGGGAGGGGCGGGGGCAGGGCGTGGGAGGGAGGAGGAGGACTGGTTTGTGCACTTCTAAGTACGCATGTGTGTTTGGCCGGGCGTCTTGGGCCGTCCAAACACACATACGTACTTACGTTTCTCCAACCCGGCCAGGTTGGAGGAACAGCACAGACTCCCTGTCCTGAGCAGAGCGTCAAACCAGCCCGCTCAGGCCAATCCCCGCGCTGCTCTCATGCTTGAAAGCAGCGCAGGGATTGGATGGGAGTCGTGATGCTTTCCCAGGGACTCCTGGGGCACGAACTGCAGCAGAGGAGCGCAAGGCGGCCGGCAGCACCAGGCAAGTGGTTTATTTTTTAAAATGTTTTATCATTAACCCTCCTCCGCAACGCGCTCCCCCTGCGTGCTTCCCGCTGGCCCACCCCTCATGTGCCCCCCTCCACCAGCCCTGCCGGTATTTTTCTACATCGGCCGCTACTGCACGTTTGACTGGTAGTTCTCAAACATGAATTTAGAAACATTCATGCTTTCCCCACTCTGACAACAATGCCATTAATGAACCAAGAGGCAAGTTAGTTGTCATGTGCATTCTATATGTGGCCCATTTTATTATTGCACATGGAACAGCATTATAGTTTATTTAATCAAATACAAGATGTTTTGTACAGAGGGCATCCTGGTCGCATGTATTTCAAGGTACTCTTATGTGATTATGAAGAAAAAGGAAGCAAAGTGAAATAAAACAATTGCTTAGGATCGCACAGTTTGGTCAAGTGGGTAAACTGGGATTGATCCCAGGGTTTCTGGTTTCCCATTGTGCAGTTCTGTCACTAGATGGCTATCTCTTCTCTTCTCTCATTCTACATAAAAAGTTAATGCTTTGTCTTTAATACTTGGTGTATAAGGTTAGAGCTGCTTTGCAGACAGAAGGCGCAGCTTGTTTTGGGCCGGAGGAGCCAAGAGAAACTTGAGCTGCACCAGAGCCAGGCATCTAGCTCGAGCATTTAGTGACTTGCCCATCCCTACCACATAATGGCCATTAAGGGATCAAAGGCATAGGGGGCGGAGTATGATGTGACTTTCATCAAACAATTTGGTGAAGCAGGAGTACCAAAACCACAGTGCAGGGTTTCTTGTTTGAAGATTCCTTTCTCACTACTACATATTTTAGCGAGTCATTATGAGACTGAGTGTTGTCTCCCCCATGGGTAAAATCAAATGTTTGTTGGGTTACAGTCATGTTTTCTTATCACATACTTGCTACCAGTGTTTCAAATTATCTGTTAAAAAAGGAGCAGAAAAATGTGTTCTGAAAATGATTACCCATTAGCAAACAAATTGTCACATGGGGAGGCCGAGATTAATTTTAAAAAACACGCTTTCTGGTTTCATATGTTCGTATGTTTACATCTTGCTCATTACACAACAGCTGGGGTGCGAGTGGTTCCGAAGATAAGACTCAGGGACTACTCTTACTAAAGATATGCCACTGTGCTGTGGAGCCTCGCAAACTTTAAATACAGATTTCACAACCACCATAGTTTGATAAAGTGCTAAAGCTAGGATTAAATGTCAAGTCTCATAGTGAAATGACTAAACCTTTCCCACTGTCCCATCTCTAGCGGTGGAGGATGGGTATCTGTGTCTGCCCACCTCAGCGAATTGCACACCTCCTTGAGGGTCTTTATCATGAATCTTTAAAGCACTTGCTACCCTACCTTAATAGAGCCTGTTTATAAGCACTTCTAATATTTGCAGATAAGTGACTAAGGGCATAAGGAGATTGTGAGGCCTACGATTCTATTTCATTCCAATTTAATTGTTACTTCCTTTGTGCACTTGATTCACCAAGGGTAGCGATAGCAAGTAGAGAAGCCTTACTCCAGGGTGAAATACAGGGACAGTGGCTCAGATACAGCATAACAAAGTATTGTCAAATCTATGACGCTTATAGAGAATATGGACTTGACTTAGAGGGCAATATGGAATGAATGTATGTGCTTCTCTTCCCTTATGCCCACATTCCACACCTCCTCCCCCACCATACTAATGGCATAAGTGGGGCCCTTGGTCACACCACAGACCATACTTTTTGGCCCCTGGGAAAATGTTTGAGAGTACCCATGGTTTAGAACATCAAACTACCCCTTTATTGCTCATGGTTCATTAGCAAAGGGAAGAAAGGTATCTACAGCTTCTTTAAGTAGGTGGATTTGCTGGGCATTTTCACAGGCTTACAAAAATGAAGCACAGTTTCTACCTGGTAGCATTCAAGGGTGTTCAACTATGGCAGTTTCAGCCTACTGGGAGGAAGAGGAGGAATTATCTTGATTGGAGATATGCAAAGCAGCCACCTGGTCATCACACCTTTATCAGGCATTATAAACTCAATGTTACAGATGCTGTGAATGACAATTTTGGTTTGGATGTTATTTCTTCAGCAATAAAGTAATTGTTTGGTAAGAAATAAAATTATTCTGCATCCATGGTGTTGATGCAAGTTTATCAGCTTGTGAAATCCTCGCAGTTTGCCTGAAGAATCAGATCCACCATTGCTTTGCAATTGGGGTCAAGAGACTCTCAGCACGAACAGTCATGAATAGCCCAAAACCTCAGGTTTTCCCCTTTTCTTGTAGAGGAGTGTACTCTGATGCTAGCCAAGGGCCCAGGACCTGGGGAGGCACCTCTTGGGGATCAGGGTCTCACTCTAGCAGAGGCCAGCATGGCTCAGGCAGGTCCAGTTGCAGGTCCAGGTCAGTCCAGTTGCAGCAGGTCAACTGGACAGTTGCAGGGAGGCCTCTGGAGCTTGTCGTCTCCCTGTAGCTCAGAACAGGAGGTCAGCCACCTGACCCTTGGAGTCACTCAGGTAGACTAGATAAAGGGAGCAGGTCCTCTCTTCCTACTAAGAGATCAGGGCAGGCCTCAAGCAGCACGACAGTCCTCTGGGAGACAAGGCAAGCCTCAAGCAGCAGGGCAGTCCTCCGGGGAACAAGGCATTCCTCAAGCAGCAGGGCAGTCCTCTGGGGAACAAGGCAGTATTTCCACTTGAAATGTCTGCAGGTCCAGGAATGTACTGATGATAAGATCTGGAGGTCCAAGATTTATACATGGTGCCAGCCTTTGAAGTGGGGGGGATTCCCTATACTACCTCCACATCTGGGTCTGGAATGTTCTTCCTTTTCCCTGTCAAGGCTCCAAGAAGTCTGGGGGACAAAAGGTTAGTGTCAGGTTATTTTGTGTGTGCTGGAGGAAACGCCCTTTGAAATGTAAGTGGGCCATCCCCAACCATACTTGAAAGATTACCCATCCTGTCCACACCTATTCCCCTTGTGTCACTATCTGGAAGGAATACACAAACACCAACAGCAGAGCTATTATATCATGTGACCCAGGATACTGGAAGAAGGCACAAAAATGCCAACTTTCTAAAAGTGATATTTTCAGAATTGTGAATTAAAATCCAACTTTACTATTAAACAGGATTTTAAATTGCAATTCATTTGGGTTGAAACGGCATATTTTTTATCTGCTCCCAATCAACAGTTATCATTTATTAAATGTAATAAGGGAACCCCATGTTAGTCAATGGGAGAGATAGGCCTTACAGTAGTGAAAACAACTTTAGGAGTTTTTCACTACCAGGACATGTAGAACTTAAACTCACATATCCTACTTTTTAAATGCAATGCACCCTTCCCTATGAGCCTTTACAGTCTACAGTAGGGGTGACTTATAAGAATTAAAAAGGAAGGTTTAGGCCTGGCAAAAGGTTTATTTTCTACACACACAAATGTCCGTCTGGCTATCCGTCAACAAGAAGAAAAGAAAAGGAAAATAGAGTCTATGTAGTGTTTAGGAAAAAGGAGGGAGAAATTCCCTTCAGGACAAGAACCCTTACTCACCGTTAGCTGACATGCTGAGGTGTTTTCTCAGAAGATGAGCGCTCATCTTCTGAGAAAACACCTCAGCTCCTCCCCTCGGGGAGTCGTAGCCCACACCACGGTGTGAGGAGGGAACCCATATGATGAAGCATGTCACCTAACGGTGAGTGAGGGTTCTTGTCCTGAAGGGAATTTCTCCCACCTTTTCCCTAAACACTACATAGACTCTATTTTCTTTTTCTTTTCTTCTTGTTGACGCACAGCCAGACGGACTTTTGTGTGTGTAGGAATTCTCTCGAGGGATCAGTACCCTTTGGCTTTCACAGATCCCCTTTGATCCCAAGTGTGCTTATGGAAAAAGTTTATTTTGCCTGGTCAAAATGGCAGTTTAAAACTGCACCACAGGCTGCAGTGGCACATCTGAGACATGTTTAAAAACGCTACTTCAGTATGTGGCGTAATGAGTGCTGAAGGCCCACTAGTAGCGTTTAATTTACAGGCCCTTGGTTCATGTAGTACCATTTACTAGGGACTTACAATTAAATTAAATGGCAAATTAGGTGTAAGCAAATTTGACCATAGTTGGAAGAGGGCGCTGCCATGCAATATCAGTAGAAATGTGTAGTCAGCACTGGGGCAGCTCTCTCACCCTCGAGAAATTGATGACAAGCCTGCAAATTGTATAATATGTGGAATTGAAATTGGAATAGTCCCATGTCCATTGCTGCACCTTCCTGCAGTGATGACCGCCAAAGAAAACAGAGAGAAGGCGATGAAAGAAAATAGATTTTTTTCTACAAAGTCTCTGCCCTCTAAAGTCTGTATGAAACCGAATCCCATTTGCTTGGGCCTCTAAGTGACATTTTCTCTGGTGAGTCTTTGTTTAAGGCTGTATTAAAAGACATGGAGTGACCACAGAGAGAATTGAGTATAGAATATTGTCAATGGAAAGAGTACCAGGGGAAATTAAGGCTCAGAATTTCATTTCTAAAATTGAAAATGATTTGGAATGCCTGGGTGGTTACTGTGGAGAAGGCACTGCATCACACAGAAGTCCAAACTTAAAGAAACCAGTGATTTCAGGATTGTATATACACATCCATCCCTAAACTGGAAGCCAAGGCAGAATTCCTAGTGAATGAAGCTAAGGCATCAAAGATTCATATCTTGTGGATGCCTTTCAATAGCTCTACTGTCAATCAGGCAAATATACAGTGCTTTCGGATACAGGGAATAGGGCTCTGAGATACCCAAGTGAATGCTGTGGAGGTCACTCGGATTCCCGCAAATAGCCCTTCTAGTAAGTAGTCCGGAATGGGTGTGTTAATATCAGAGCTGAGAAACATGAGCAACGTTAAGTGGTGACCAAGTGATAAACAGGTGAAAAAGAGGGACATGTCCAAAACAGGTCTTGAATTTACATATGAGGAGACCTGAATGGGCCATCAAGAAGGAGCTGATGCTTAGAACTATGAGAACCACCTTATGCATTAGCAGCGTGCTCAATGTAAGACCTATCCAAGTGCCCATGCAGTCAAACATAGGTAATTGATTTCATTAAAGACTATATTCTCTTACGGTTTGGAGCTATGTTTTTTGAGAGAGAAGCGTGGCAGTTCTTTAGCATTTGGACTTCATTAACAGAGTGCATGAAAGCTTTTGACAAAGAAATATTGGACATCTTGTTTATCGGCACACTTGAATTTGGATTTGGTTAACAATGGATCGTGAAAGGGCACCTTTAATGAATAGTCAATCTACATAAATGGAATCTAGTCAAAAACCTTTGATGAATGAATGAATGACTGCACTTATAAAGCGCATGGCTACTCAAGAGTGTCCCGGCGTTAAACATGGCATATCGGGTCGAGTCGCTAAATAAGTGAGCTTTTAACAGTTTCCTGAAGGCAGTCGCATTCGAGGTGTTTCTTAGTTGGAAAGTGAGCTGATTCCAAATTGAGGCTACTTGAAAAGAGAAAGAAGCCCCTGTGCCTCTTTTTTCTGATGGGCGGAACAACCAGTAATTGCGCATTCCTTGAGCGTAAAGATCTCGATGGACAATATTCCAGAATCCTGGTGTTAAGATACTTAGGACCAATACCATGTAAAGTGCGATGGAAGATAGAGCGTTAAAGGTGATTCTTTTGTTAACAAGAAGCCAGTGCAGCTGCTTACGAAAAATTGATCCTGGTGTCCGTTTTGAAAGTTGATCACAGCATTATCATTCCCATACTGGCCAAAAACGGATAATGGCAAAAGTATGTTTACCTTGATATGCAATCCCTAAGAGGCCTTAAGATAGCAACATCCTACCGGGCTTTATTGAAATAGCACTTCTCAATCAAAGATTATGTTTCCATATCATACCCTTGAGTGAATCAATGCCCTTGTCAAGGACATCCACTCATAGGTATAAAATAGAGCACTTTTCGTATGCTTCGATTAATTATTACAACGAAGAACTGTGAGGTGGCTATTAACCCTATTTAAGTCACCCATGGAGGACTCAGCAGTTCCTTTTTGTAGTCTAAAAAGTAGTGTGGTATCAGGAGTCACTTTCAGCTGTTTACCACCAAGAAAACATTGTTCAACCTCAGCCTTCCCTCCAAACTGCAAGATTTTAGATTTTATCAAATGTATCTTTAACTTGCGGCTTGCACAATAGGCTCACAGTCTCACCAGGAGGCATGAAGCCCTAGACAAGGATGGCTCAAAACAACCATATCTTCCACACAAGGCGAAGTGCAACAAGCCGATGATGACACAGTCGTACCAGTAATACAGCAGCAGTGTTTGTTGCACTGGTAGCAGCTGCAGTAGCAATAGTAGAATTGACAGTAGAGGGTCAGGCAGCAGAGGGTACAGATTAGCCAAATATTTGTTTATGGAGTTGATATGTCATGTGTCCTGTGCAGGCCCATTGTCGTTCCCTATGTTAGCATGAGCACATTGCAGACTGTCCTCTGCTTTGCGCACGTTACTATACAAACATATTTTGCTTTGTACCACAGTGTACTTTCACACAGAACCTGTTGTTGTTTTCTTGTTCCTGGGATTTAGTCCGAAGACTGTAGACAAGGTCAAACAATAATGCCCTTTGTTATTCTGTTCTGGTCAGACCCTAGCACGTAGACAAAACATGCAAATGCAGCTGTTGTTTAGGTACATGTACTTTTGTCATATAGGTATGCACGAATAGGTAACAACACACTTGGAGAGGGATCTTTCCAGGGAAAAGATCGTGACAGCACTTGAGATGTAGAACTTGCACCTGTATATGCTAAGGTACGGGGTCGGCTGCCAACACCCAGAGTTCTTCTGATATATAATCATTTTGCTTCTGTAGAAGGGGAGGGAGGTTAGGCTATCTTGTCTTATACAATGACCGCGACTTTTATGATTTATGGACTACTTCCTATGCTGACTGTATTTGTGTTAGGCATTTTCTTACTCATTGTGGCACGTATACTGCATACTAGAGCACGATAGTTAAAATAAAAATTTTACACTTTCCTCGTGCCTCTGTCAGATCTTATTGTGGACTAGTACGAGTGTGAGAGCGAAAGCGTGTGTCCTGTAACCGCGATTCCTGAGAGGGTCGGGTGTGTTGTGTTCTGGGGTTCCTAATCACTTGTGCCTCTGTAAGTGAGTAGGAGGGCAAGTGAAAGACTATAGCTAGTCGGACCCGGGCTCATGGGTACTCAGGTGGAAGGATGACTTGTTTTTATCACACAGTTTTATCACATGGCTTTCATAGTACTCTGTACTTTCAACGCTTGTTACTGTCTGTAAAGATTTTTATTAACTATACAATAAATTTGATTTGACTCAGCCTGGCTCCCCAGCTCCTAAGTCCGAAGCTCTGCCCGTTGCGCCACATCCTTTCCCCATATATCAATAACGAAACCAACCCATTTCTAGTTATAGCACTGTATACTGAGAAAGAAAGCCATCAAGAGTTTGCATAAAGTGATCAGTTATTAGTTTTCCTTTCGAAAATGATCGATTTCCGCTTTAAACCTAAACAATTCTACACCACCCAGGCATTACAATGTTGGTATTCCATCTGCCAGGCAGCGCCTTTCCACTTCTCGTAGCAACGGGCATACCTGCCTCGCCCAGGGAACTGGAAACCAAACACAGGGCAGGAATACGAGTTTAACACGACAGAAACCAGCTCCCAGTGAACATGATGTGTATATGGAAGAAAAGAAATTACGATAGAAAATGAAAATAACGTGCGCAAAGAAGATGCACGGGGTACTGCAAGCCAGACGGATGCCATCAGCACGAAGAGCGGCAGCCGGACGAGACTGACCCTCGGATTTCTCCAGCCTCCTTCCAGTGTACCGAGGAGAATGACGACCTCAAAAAGGAAAGTCACTTTCAACCAGAGACCGATTTACGGTGAGTACAGCGCAATAAGCAAAAATACAACAAGCCCCTAGGCACTATATGAAAAGATACGTGCCCGCCCTGCTTTCGAACTACAACAGGATCAGTCTAGAAAAAACACATTTTATCATCCCTTTTGTATCCGTAATTTTGCATGATTGCGTGGCAATAGAATATTTTTGTATAATCATTTTTTAAAAATACATTTTGATCCAGTGTTGTGGGGTATGCATGGTGGTATGATTCAAACAAATTAAAGCAACGTACATGGAAGTTGCGCTCTGTAAAGATACCCATTCATCAATTACGACACCCTTCTTATGAAAATAGGAATTCTTGGGCGGTATCTAGTCTAGAACTTCCTGGTCGTATATGGCCAGCTATCTGCCCCTAGCTGCATCACTGGGCATCAAGATGGTATGTGACTATTCATTTTGACAGATTGGGAGAGTCAGTCAGTCAACATATTTTCAATAGGCTAAAATAAACATAAAATCAGAGAATAATATTCCAGTAATTCCATAATTTCTTCGAACTTCAGAATATCCATGCAAATCTAAACGAAAAGCAACGTACACAAATCCCACAAAGAAATAAAATGTATTACATAAGTTTATTCATTTATATTTTATAAGAGTAGTCTTTTTCAGGTAGGACCCCACAGCCAAATGTGATGGAAGGCAAGATGAAATGGCACAGATATGGTTACATTGGTCTTGACCTTGTGAGCTCCACTGCTTCACAAATGAAGAAAGCATTTACTAATATTGCAGAAAAGAGTGGAAAACCTAGAAAAGGGAAGAACTTAAAGGGGTCATCTTGTGACAACAAAAGGAGACCCGATCTCACAGCACAACATTTTGGAAGGCCTATTGTTGGTGATAGAAGATGCGAGACTGGGTAAAGAAAATTGTTTTTTTCTCTCTACAATGGCCCCTTTTAATGAGACATCAGTAGACAACAGGAAACAAGTCCGGATTGACTGGAATTTTCTCGGTGAGCTACAGGTTAGGGAGCTGCTTTCAGAGCAGGATGGGCCATTAGGACCTGCACATGAAAGCAAGCATGGCCGCATTCTAGTCGGGGCCAACTGGATATGGTCCCTTCCACAGAGTTTTGTCTGGTTCTTTCATATAGAAGGTGTTCCACCACAGATCTGTCATCTTTTGTGTGATGTATGTCCTGGGTATTTCTCCTGGCTGTTTCCAGATTCTATCCCTGCATGATTTATATTTTTTTGCACAAAATCACCTGTTCATTTCTAGAACCAGTATTATCAGTCTCTTGTGGGAGCCTCATCTTTATCAAGTGTTGTAGGAGGGGATCTGAAGGAGGTATGGGGGAAAGACTATACTTTGTTTCCTTCATTTGTTGAACTTGTTCGATTTGATTTAGCTTTATAAAGTGTGCAAATACCCACAAGGGTGTCCTGGCGCTGTCAAGGTAGAAGACACCCGACTTACAACTGAAAAAGATGAGTTTTTTTTTTGTTTAAACATTTTATTAGGCATTTCAATATAATAAAACATACAGTAAACAAATGTATAGGAAAGACGAGAAGTAAAGTACATCACATTAAATTCAGTCATCAAGTCTCCGTCCAACATGAGAGCGAAGTATTCCTATCGTTGAGGTGATATGAGCCATAGTGTAGTGTAGGTCAGAGAGAGGTATAATTGTCCGATTGCGAGGTTTGGAATATTGGCTACAATATTCCTATGCACAGGAGGCAATTTACTTCTCGTTGAGAAAGGGAAATAAGAGAAGGAAAGAGAGAGGACAGAGATGAGGGGGGAAGAGACAAAGGAAAGAGGGGAGGGGACTGGATAGAGCGAAGGCTGTTTGGGGAGAAGATGGAGGAAAAGGGCTATCGCATAACTCAGCCACGGTGGTTTGTTAGGTGGGTTTTGTTTGGATGTGAGAGTCTAATAGGGCCCAGAGTTGTATCAATATATCATGATCAAAATGTTGGTTAAGGATGATGTTGTCAGTGCTTCTAAGGAAGCAAACCCAGGCCCACCAAGTGTGGTAAGACATAGGTTTGGGATCTTTCCAGTCGCAGAGAATCGTTTTTACACCCAGTGTGTGTAACAGGTCGAATAGTAGTAGTTCCGTTGTGTTTAGTTGTGGGGGGGCGGTTGGGGAGGGACCAGGGCCTAAGGAGATTGACACTGGATCCAGCGATACCTTGCAGTGGAAGATGTCATTGATAATTTTGCTAAAGTCTTCCCAATACGACTGGAGCATGGGACAATAAAAGATCATGCGGTCAAGATTGCCCACTTCTGAGGAGCAGTTCCAACATTTGTCTGAGTTAAGAAGGCCTAATTTGCAGAGCTTAGCTGGTGTTCAAAAAGTTGTATATAGTAACCAATATTTGCATTGGAGTATAATCAGAGATAATTAAGCTTGGTGGAGTGTTTCCAAAGCAGTGACCAGTTATTATCAGTTAGGTGGGAGTAAAACTTCCTTAAGGCAGGAGTCCGACTGCTTCTTTTGGTATTTATGAATGGGGTTAAAGGCCGATTCTTGGAGAATCTTGTAGATTTTTGATGCTTTGGGAGTGTGGATGGAGAGTGAGGCAAGTTTTTTAAGTATACTCGGGATTTGAGGGTTTCTGAAATGTTGACTGCGGTTAATCGCTACTGTGGGTTTTAGGAAGCTATAGAAATGTTTATTGGGAATGCCTGAGGAGGCTTGAAGTAAGGACAATGGGATGGGATTGTCTCTGTTGATTACATCCTTGATGTATAGAATATTGCGAGATTACCAGGAGTGCCAGTGGAGGGCTTTACAGTCAATTTGTATCAATGGGTTGTGTATGTATCTCACACAAAGGGTCAAAGGGAAGTATATGCTACTAAAAACTGTACTATACTACTTCCAAGATAACTAGTCTCACACAGTGTATAGAGTAGCAAAGCATAGAAAGAACAAGGAGGCAAAGAAAGGCAGGAAAGTGGTGGGGCACTACAAGTGTATGGACGAGAACCCTCACTGGGTTGTGCCAGATGGATTCGTATGAGG
Organism: Calotriton arnoldi; assembly: GCA_963921515.1. Lineage (NCBI taxonomy): Eukaryota > Metazoa > Chordata > Amphibia > Caudata > Salamandridae > Calotriton > Calotriton arnoldi. The sequence goes on along the minus strand of CAWUFW010002763.1, from coordinate 912,503 downwards.
AATATTTAATTTGGATTGTGCAGTTCTTGTCCAGGTGTTTTACAGCAGGCATTGTATCTCTAAGAATGTTTAAAGAGTGTTGTCGTTTACAGTAGTCCATAGAGATAGCTGCAAGTGGCATGAAGGGTCGGAAGAAGTCTATCTCAATTTCTGTCCACACGGGAGGGGGTTTGTTCAGAACCAATGCATGGATTGCTTAAGCAGGAAAGCAATTGCTTTCTACTGATGTTGGGTAGGCCCATTCCTCCCTTCTCTTTGCTGAGTAATATGATTTTGGTACACAATTCTAGGCTTTTTATTATGCCAGATGAATTGAGTGGTGGACTTGTTTAGATTTTTGAAGAAGGAGTCCGATAGTTGGAGGGCGGAACATACTGATGATAAAGTTCACTTGTGGAGCAATTAGCATTTTGGTGCACTCTAGTCTTCCCCACCACATCATGTGTTTGGGGGACCCCAGGTATCTATCAGGTCCTGGATCTTTTTCAGTAGGATGTTTTCAATAAGTGTGTGTGATTCGTGGAGGGATTTGCCTAGGTGTAGGCCTAAGTATTTCAGGTGGAGGTTTTGCATTTGAGGTCTGTGTCCTTGATAATTTAGGGTGTGCAGGTGGGGTTGGGTGGAAAAATGTCTGTTTTTTCTTTGCTTAGTGAGTAGCCAACGATTGCTAAGAGGAAGCAGGAGTGTCTCCTCCATAATGGCAGAGGAGCGTTGTCCCACAGCCCGCGCCAACAGATGATAAATAAAATGACAATAACACAGTTATTGTGATTTTATTTATGCTGTCTGTCTGAGCCCCGCAATGACTATAGGGCGGGGCCAGGCACGTCAGGGAGGAGGAGTACAGTGCTCTCGTAAGTGCGCATGTGGTTTGGCCGGCTGTCCTATGCCAGCCAAACACACATGCCCACTTATGTTTCTCCAACCCGGCTGTGTTACACAGCCAGGTTGGAGAAAAGGCACAGGCTCCAATGCACCATCCGAGCGGCAAACAAGGCCGCTCAGACCAATCCTGGTGCTGCTCTCATGTGAGAGCAGCGTCTGCATGGGTGTGGAGTTGTGCCCTTAGGGCCCATCCCCTTGTGGCCCAACAGCGACAACAGGAGCAGCCAGGTGGCCGTCAGTGGGAACGGAGCGGCAGGTAAGTTTTATTTTTAATTTGTTTTATATTATTTCAACCCCTCCTTCAAACCTCTGCCCTCCCCCAGCGGCCGCCCTGCCACTTAAGATAGGTGGACACCGCCACTGAGAGGAAGAGTAGTGGTGAAAGGGGACATTTGGTATCGCTTTGTTCGCCCTAAGTTGGCAGGGTATGCCCAGACGTGGGTCCCTTGCTCACTTTGCCACTGGATTCAAGATAGCCTGGCTGATGAGGGTTTTGAACCCGAAACCTGTCCCAGGATGCTTGTTTCCGGTCCAGGGAAGACATGGCTTGGCAGTTCGGGCTGGACTGTTCCTATGAGGCACAGTGTCAGACTGATTTGCATATGGCCATGTCTGAACTGGGGTGGTGGAGTGAGCTAAAGAATGATGATGGATTAAACCCAGATCAGTCGACTGGGGGTGAGTGTTTGATTTGCTCTAGCGCTCCGTCCATCATCCCCTTTGGTATCGCTTTGTTCGCCCTAAGTTGGCAGGGTATGCCCAGACGTGGGTCCCTTGCTCACTTTGCCACTGGATTCAAGATAGCCTGGCTGATGAGGGTTTTGAACCCGAAACCGGTCCCAGGATGCTTGTTTCCGGTCCAGGGAAGACATGGCTTGGCAGTTCGGGCTGGACTGTTCCCATGAGGCACAGGGTCAGACTAATTTGCATATGGCCATGTCTGAACTGGGGTGGTGGAGTGAGCTAAAGAATGATGATGGATTAAACCCAGATCAGTTGACTGGGGGTGAGTGTTTGATTTGCTCTAGCGCTCCGTCCATCATCCCCTTTGGTATCGCTTTGTTCGCCCTAAGTTGGCAGGGTATGCCCAGACGTGGGTCCCTTGCTCACTTTGCCACTGGATTCAAGATAGCCTGGCTGATGAGGGTTTTGAACCCGAAACCGGTCCCAGGATGCTTGATTCCGGTCCAGGGAAGACATGGCTTGGCAGTTCGGGCTGGACTGTTCCCATGAGGCACAGGGTCAGACTGATTTGCATATGGCCATGTCTGAACTGGGGTGGTGGAGTGAGCTAAAGAATGATGATGGATTAAACCCAGATCAGTTGACTGGGGGTGAGTGTTTGATTTGCTCTAGCGCTCCGTCCATGATCCCCTTTGGTATCGCTTTGTTCGCCCTAAGTTGGCAGGGTATGCCCAGACGTGGGTCCCTTGCTCACTTTGCCACTGGATTCAAGATAGCCTGGCTGATGAGGGTTTTGAACCCGAAACCGGTCCCAGGATGCTGGTTTCCGGTCCAGGGAAGACATGGCTTGGCAGTTCGGGCTGGACTGTTCCCATGAGGCACAGGGTCAGACTGATTTGCATATGGCCATGTCTGAACTGGGGTGGTGGAGTGAGCTAAAGAATGATGATGGATTAAACCCAGATCAGTTGACTGGGGGTGAGTGTTTGATTTGCTCTAGCGCTCCGTCCATCATCCCCTTTGGTATCGCTTTGTTCGCCCTAAGTTGGCAGGGTATGCCCAGACGTGGGTCCTTTGCTCACTTTGCCACTGGATTCAAGATAGCCTGGCTGATGAGGGTTTTGAACCCGAAACCGGTCCCAGGATGCTTGTTTCCGGTCCAGGGAAGACATGGCTTGGCAGTTCGGGCTGGACTGTTCCCATGAGGCACAGGGTCAGACTGATTTGCATATGGCCATGTCTGAACTGGGGTGGTGGAGTGAGCTAAAGAATGATGATGGATTAAACCCAGATCAGTTGACTGGGAGTGAGTGTTTGATTTGCTCTAGCGCTCCGTCCATCATCCCCTTTGGTATCGCTTTGTTCGCCCTAAGTTGGCAGGGTATGCCCAGACGTGGGTCCCTTGCTCACTTTGCCACTGGATTCAAGATAGCCTGGCTGATGAGGGTTTTGAACCCGAAACCGGTCCCAGGATGCTTGTTTCCGGTCCAGGGAAGACATGGCTTGGCAGTTCGGGCTGGACTGTTCCCAAGAGGCACAGGGTCAGACTGATTTGCATATGGCCATGTCTGAACTGGGGTGGTGGAGTGAGCTAAAGAATGATGATGGATTAAACCCAGATCAGTTGACTGGGGGTGAGTGTTTGATTTGCTCTAGCGCTCCGTCCATCATCCCCTTTGGTATCGCTCTGGTGAAGGCCCGTCGACTAAATCTGCTACCCATACACAGCATGCCCACTCAATGTCCACCGGGGAGGCCGCGAGGGTCAGCGCGTATAGTCTAGTGACAAGTTTACGCGGGGAGGTCGCTGTGTGGATATATTCGAATGCTGCATTTGACGGTTGGGGTTTGGGGAATGCATCATTCATATTTCTGCAGGTTGCTCTTATCTGATAGTATAGCAGATTGTCTAACGAGGTTGTGTTGTCAGGGAGAGGAAGGACCTGTCCATTAGGATAGAGATCGGCGTTAGTGCGAATGCCCAGTGCTGCGGCCCGGCGCGCCATGCCGCTAGTCTGCAGTGGAGGAAAGGAGGGGTTGTTAGTAAGTTGCATAGCCGGCGCATACAGGGTCTTATCCCCTATGTGTCTGCGGATTCCCTCCCGGGCCCAGCGTATGCATTCAACAGTGTCTATTTTGCCTCTTGGAGCCGTGTATGGCAAGAACAGCGCCGTTTGTAGTGGCCAGGGGGAAGCGAGGTCTGTCTCGACCGCAACATGTGGCTGGAAGGGCGTAGGGTGCAGCCAAAAATGAAGGAAACTGGCCTGGGCGGAATATGCGTAGAGTTTAAAATTTGGGGCGCCCATCCCGCCTCGTGAAAAAGGCAGTATCAGGGTTTCGTAGGCAATACGCGGCTGGCGTCCTGCCCACAGAAGAGTGATCATGTTGGAGCGAAGCCTTTTGAAAAAGTGGGAAGTGAGCGGCAGCTGAATATTTAAAAACAGATAAAGAAACTTAGGCAAAATACAGTTCTGTCCCATAGTTAAGAAAAGGCCTGTCTGTCCACCAGCAAAGACAACCGCTAAGCCATAAGTTGCTGACCTCTGATTCAATAGTACTTTCAGGGGCATATTGAAGCTACTACTAACTAGAATGATCCCACCATCAACGACGTCCATAACTAAACCGAGTACTCCTTTCCGAATATTGGTGTTAGGCTTGGTAAGAGCACCAGTCCTTTAATGTATTGTTGTTTCACTAACAGAAAATAATTAAGATAAAATCATTCCCTTTCAGTATCATATTAATTTGAAGGCACCTTAAATAGACATTGACGTATGCATAGATGATCTTATTATCAGGGCTCTATTATCTTTCTCACTGTCAAAAAACCTTATTGGTGTATGATGTGCTTTAGAAATGCTCCTAAATAAATGTAAATTACATTCTCCCATGTCTTGTAGTTAGGTTTAGTATTGCAATTCTCATTATGTGTCTTCAAAACATAATGAAAATGATTCTATATGCAAACTTGTTGCAATTTCTTCACTAAAAGGCCATCTTTGATGACACCACAAGCTCAGACTTGAGATGAGCAAACAGTTGAAAAGTATATATTGATTGCTGCAGAAAAGAAGGGACTTGTCTGCTGCCGCCATGTTCCAAGTTTTACTGCTGCCCATCTCTGGGCGATCATTGGCTCCAGGTTTTCCACCTGATAGTGACAGCAATGAGGTATTGGCAAAGTAAGAAACCCCAATACCAGGATACTGGTGAAATGAGCGAGACTGATATCGGTGAGTTTTCGTCATGGTGATGATTTATAATATATATTATAAAAGTGTTGACAAAGAGACATATAAAGAACAAAAGAAATACAGCATTCTCCTTAGGACTGAGAGGAGAAAATGAACTGTTGAAACTTCTGCGCAGTGATTCTGATATTCTACAGTATGGCATTAGCAGAAGTTGATGAAAAGGAGGACAACCTAGATCATTTATTTATTCCTAATGTGTTCATGTACTATTTGCGCTTGAGAATGTCTGCAGGCATTGTAATCTGGATTACTTTTCTTTTTTCAGGTGGAGGACACGAAGGGAAGACTGGGAATAAGAGCCACTCTCAAATCTTACAGCACAATTATGCTTACATTGTCAAGAGTCTCCCTCTAAGTGCTTTGCTGTACAGAAGACTGAATGAGGGAGGCGTGTTGACAACAGACCAAATAGGCGAGATTGAGGTAAAGTAATTAGAAAATGATATATTTTTTTGAACCATATGGGAAATAATTTTTTCTAGATGTCAGTACACTTACTCTATCCTACACAGAGGTGATATTCACAGTTATTTTTACAACCCATTTAAAGCTGAGTTGATTTATGTTTGCACCAAACTGAGTTTATAGTACATCAGGAAAAGTCCTAGTGAAAAATGTACCTAATCACACTGGATTCAACCAGAAAATGCACCACAGAAATAATTTCTGCCCCAGTTGTAAGACATTGTTATCAAAAGACAATGGCTCCTGTGGACTAATGGCAATTTATTCTTAGTGTATAAACGCACAATGGCAATGTAATGGGTTAATGTGATGTCAAAAGAGAAGGAGTCGAATACACATAGGATTTAGTATTTCATAAACAATTATTTATATAGGTTTAGAAACAAAATACATAAATGATAATTAAATAATCATCAGTCTTTAGTGAGTGGTGTCCCAGTGAAACAACGGAACCTAAAATACTAGTGACATATTCGTGACATATATACAAGGTTTCCTATACTTCATAAAAAACGACCATTAGGAGGTATATATTGTATGAACCGCGCTTTATACAATGATAAGTGCTGGTGTTTAATGGTTCGCTTTTGAAAACTGTTGACGGCGTTTCGACCCTGTGTGCAATATAGGGTCTCTTCAGGACCTAGGAATATAGGGACACCTGAAGGATAGTTTGCACAGCCTGGTGTAAAAAGTGTGGCACCGTGCATGTAGTGAAGAAAAAAGTAATAAAGCGCGGTTCATAAAATATATACCTCCTAATGGTCGTTTTTTATGAAGTATAGGAAACCTTGTATATATGTCACGAATATGTCACTAGTATTTTAGGTTCCGTTGTTTCACTGGGACACCACTCACTAAAGACTGATGATTATTTAATTATCATTTATGTATTTTGTTTCTAAACCTATATAAATAATTGTTTATGAAATACTAAATCCTATGTGTATTCGACTCCTTCTCTTTTTGACATCACATTAACCCATTACATTGCCATTGTGCGTTTAAACACTAAGAATAAATTGCCATTAGTCCACAGGAGCCATTGTCTTTTGATAACAATTTAAGTACCCTGGTTCCAAGTGAGTAGGGTTCCCTTGTTTTTAGTTTCTCGCCATTTGTAAGACAGACAACATTATTAACTATTTTCACAAATAAATGGACAGTTAAGGTAACAAAACAGTCTAATCACCCGATAAGTCCTCCTTCAATGAATGGAAATATTGCCCACCTCGCAGGATCAACTGTCATAGACCCAGAATACCATACAATTTCAACTAAATGAGAGGCAACATCACTGTACACTAATTTGTAATAATCAGTCCATTCATGAATTCAATGCAACAAATCTTCCAGAAATTCCCAACTTGTAGGTACTAGTAAATTCTTTATTGATCTTCTTTGGGAAAAACAGCAAGCAGCCAACGCGTTTCACTCTCCGACACTGAGAGCTTCATCAGGGCTCCAAAATCCATTTGCAAGAATTGCTTCTAGTTCGACTAAACATAAAGTCCCTCATCCATTTTGTATATTAATTCCTATTGTGTTAGTGCGCCGCCATGATTGATATCCGCTCATCGCAGAGATGGATGGGGAAATGTTCCTTTAGTAAGTTTGTTAATGGGTAGAATGAAGAACAGCTGTTGTCACATCACATAACACCATTAATGTCAGATCTTGGCATCCACTGAATATATCTTGCTTGTTTCTTGCTGGGTTTCATCTGCTGAAGTGCGAATTCCTGTCTCAACTCAACCGTTTCTCAACACTGGAAGCCTTTCACTTTGAGAGAGTATTTCATTATTTTTTTGATTCTTTGAGTTCCTGCGTCTATTCTGTGGGGCAGGTGCAGATTTAGGGTCTGATGGGGTCTGAAATGAAGATAAAGGTACAGACGGGGATTCCTTCCTCTTCTGAACAGGCAGACCAGGGCTCCTTCCTCCTGGGCACAGACAGGTGATCCTTCCTGGACAAACGAAGAGATTGGGAGGGGGAGGGGCAAATTAGTATACAGTGTTCTAATATTTCAGCTGTTTTGATACTTCTAAATGCTTTGCACTTGTTCCTTTGACAAAGACTCACTGCCCGAAGCCACCGCTACCAAGGGTTGAGCTAAGGTTTTGCAAACGAACTTTACTAGGACCAAGTCGGGTTAGTGAGTGAGGGTGTAGGGCCTGAGAGTACTGAGAAAGCTGGAAATGTATGCACTTGATGAAAACAGGCAGAGGCAGCAATAATAATAAAAAAGCCAAGGCACTTTTGCGCCGCCAGAACGTCACTTTTTTGACGTTCCGGTTGCGCAATGTGCCACTGGCATATTTATAAGGCCACGTAAAGCCATGTTACGTGGCTTTTCATGGCCTTATAAATATGTGCCCCTTTCACGCAGAAAACTGCGTAAAAGGGGCATCCCATGGGTGTTGCTGGGGGCGTTCCCAGCCACATCCATGGCTTTTTGGCACTGCCCCAGATTTACGAGAAATCATAAGTCTGAAGCAGCGCCAAAAACGTACACCTCCCAGGTGAGGAGTAAGAGAGGCACAACGAGGAAAAATATCTTTATTTCTCCTTGTGTTTCCTCTTTCTATGTGTGCTGCATTCTGCAGCGCACATAGAAAGAGGAAAAAGGCTCATGTGATTGTTTTTGTGCAGGAAGGTTTCCCTTCCTGCACAAAAATAATCATCCCCCAACGCAGGCACCCTTGCACCATGGTGCAAAGGTGCCTGCGTTGGTGCACGGCAGCCCATTGTGCACCGGCGTAGGTGAAAAGGACAGGAATGCGCCGTATCGAATAGATACAGCACATTCCTGCACTTTTCTTTTGCCGTAGGGCAGCACAGCAGCTAGGCTTGCTGCGCTGCCCTAGGGCAAAAAACCCATACATGAGGCCCCAAGAGTAAAGGTTGAGATCACTTAGGTTCTTTTAGCAAAGGATGGGTAGTAAATGCTAGACAGCTGCCATTTCCAATGGGGCGCAGTAAGATAGCTCAATAAGTTTATCTGCCCCCGCCTTCTTTGTGATGCTCTTCGTATCCAAGAGCACACTGTCATTATCTGTGAACTGATCTATGTCACATCATGTGATATTATTTTCTGTGATGTCATCATTATGCTAATGTTTGAAACCTGATAAATCCTACCTGTTTTTTTGTTTGCAGAGTTTTATATAGCGCGAACTTGACCCGAATCGGGTATCAGAGCTCTTTACATAGCACCAGTTACGTTACATTAGGACACACATTCATTTTTGTTAGGCACGGGGAGATTAAGTGATTTGTCCAGAATCACAGGATGTTCAGCGTCATTGCCGAGACTCGAACCCAGTTCCCCAGATTCGAGGTCGGACGCCCTAGCCGTTAGGCCAACTCCTCTCCCCAGACCTGTTTTGGTCAGAGAAAGTTGGCAAGTCCGCAGTAAAGAAAATCAGAAGCGTAGGAGTTACGCTGCAGATGACTACACTTCCTACGACACGTTGAGACGGTTTACTTGTGGCAGGAAGTGTTGTCATGTTTAACTTTGCCTTCCTTTACCTTTGGCAATGTGCCCCAGGGATGCAGCTCACTTAAAAGGTATTTTGCTTGAGGTGACATTTCCCAGTACCGAACTACCCATCTCAGTCATGTAGACACAAATACAACTCTCTTATTGATTACTGCCTGAGGGCTATGCAGTTATACAAAGCTGTCATTTGTTGGTACCAGAGAGATCAGAAAATAATGATAGACATAGGATAAAAGGCATGTTCTGAACTCACCACTACCTAGACTCAAGTGAGCACACTAGCATCTCTTTCTAAAACTGAAAGATTTAAACTTGGGTTCAATTTCTGTTATACAGCTGGAAGAGTCTACAGAGCGTAAAGTTGCAAAACTTCTTGAAATCTTGAAGAAAGAAGATCAACACATGTTCATATCTTTCTGTGATGTGCTTCATGAGATGGGATACCGTCATTTAGCTCAGACACTTTTTAGAGAAATAACCAGACAGGAGCCATCGTTTTCTACAGGTAAGAATCTGTGTTTAATTTCTAACATAAAGGCCACTGCTGACAAATGCCAGGGTTGTCAAATACCAAAGCAGCCTAAACTGGAATCCACTTTATGTCTCTTTCTTCTACCACTTCTTTCTTCTGTCTTCCTGTTTCTTTGCTTATTCTTACAGGTTCTTTTCTACCCCTCTTTTATCCCTTTGTCATGTTTTCCCATGTTTCTTTTCCTCATTTTGCCTCCCTTTTCCACTCCTTTCTCTTGTTCTGGATCAAAGTCTGATGTTGAGAAATAAGTCCTGGTCCCCAAAAATGAGTACCTGTACCCACCACTTGCAATCACCAGCAAGCATTATCATGCAAGGGGCTCCTCAACAAAGCAGGTGGTTTTCACCGGGGCAGCAACTCTCTGATAAACCTCGCCCTGAAGCTGTTTCAGGCCCTCCCTGGTTCCCGTCAGCCATCTCTCTCCAAAGCAGCGGAAAGGTAAGGTAGAGAGTGAGGAGGGACTTAATTGCCCAAATAACAAAGGGAGGCCAGTGAGTGCCGCTGGCCTCTACTGATGAGAACAATGATCTGATGAGTATAAATAGTGACTTCCTGAAAACCGAGAATATATAGACATATGTTCACTGATTTATTTTTATTTTCATTTCTAATCTATGGGATGGATCATGTCAAAGACGAGCTAGCATCTCTCCACAATGTTGCTCCCAATCTGACTGTAAGCCATATTACCATACTAGGGGCTTTCTTAGCATCCGCAGCTGCAGCCACATGTTTCAGAAGCAGAAGGAAGGGAGAGCCCCAGCTGGCCAGGCTGGAGGGGATTCTACTTCCCCACTGCTTTATCTAAACAAATCTGGATCAGTTAGCAGAGCCCTCCACCTTATGTAGAGAAAGTGGCGGTAGACGAGCTACTGCCCCCACCACCTTAGGGATGGTGAAGCCCCATACCTGTTTTTCTTCTGAAGTGGCTTCGGGAGGTCTTCATCCGAATATGTCAGTGAGCATTTTTTTTTAAGGAACATCAAAAAGACACAGGCACTACAGACAGATGAATTAGGAAGGAGTATCACATCATATCAGTGCAACCAAACAACACTAAAATACCCATATACCTTCAAATGGGCAGTGCATCCACTACCCAGTCCTGCAACAACTGAGGCAAGCACCCCCAGCAATGGCAGCTCTCTGCACCCTCAAAAACTGAAATTAATCTGAAAATAAAAGAAACCACATCATTTAAAAAAAACACAAAAAAAACCACTAAGACGTTAAAGAAAGACACACTGCAGGTGCAGACCGCACACTATTATCACAGTTTGGAACATGAGTTGACATGTTTCTCAGTAGATAATACTTCATCCACTGTTAAAAACTCGGTCCAAAACACCGGGCCCTGTATGACTTGGCCCAAAGCCATTAAAATGCCTACCATTTTATCAGCTGATAACACCCATCCATGTGATAACCAATTGCATATTCATATGACTTGGGATGGAGCAAAACAAGCAACCAGTGGGACATACAGGACCCAACAACCTCAGTCCGTACTGTCAAAAATAGATCTAAAACCCTCACCATATCTGTGACAAACAAAGGTCAAGTGCAAACAAAACCTGCGTTGGCATTTCTGGTAAATCAGTACTTTATAGAACTGAAGGCTAAAGGTGTAACAAGATCAAGAAGCTATTTACCCTGAAGCAGACCCTATACCTGACCAACACGCTGGCTGAATCTGAAGCTATCGCACCAGCACACACAGAGTCAAAACACCCTTAAAGTGACTTTGAATCATGATATCACACCGAGGCCACTGAGTGAACTTGTCTGCCGAAGTAGATGCTTGACCGTCGAAACAACTAACTGTCACCAGACCATGACAGGATCCGGCTACTCATGTAGGTAGTATTAGAACAGACCCCGCATCTGAAAAACACCCATAAGAGGTAATAGCGGGAGATTTCAATCTTCACCTTTTGGGCAGCTCATGCGACGAGGACCTACTTTGGGATCTATCAGAGGAGTGGGAAATTCCAACCCTGGGACCAACTCACCTAAACAGGCAAACCAGATCATCAATTTACTTACTACGAGAACTAGAACATCTCAATTTAAGGGCCCTGAACGGCTGCTTCATAGAGGACAATCCTCCTGCACCTACATTTCACTCAACAACAACTACTTTTCTTCTCGACTATACATTTGTTACACTCCGTGTTTCATAAAATCTCCTCTTACCATTTGGGAGACAACGAGCAAAGTGATCACCTACCGCAAGAAGTAACACTCAAAGCAAAATCCCAAAACTGTAAACCAGGTCAGAAAAACAATTGGCACAGAATTCAGTAGAGAAGCTCTCAGAAAATGCATAAGTCCTCCGTCAAGAATTCGACACGACGACATACCCCTTAACCACATGGGAGAACTTCACAAAGACCTTCAGGGATACATACGCCATCAAGGTAGGATTAAAAAAGGGGTCAACAGCAAGGAACCCCTCATTAAACATTATCACTCCCCAGGTCAGAAGACTCAAACGCTCCATAAACCAAGTATTAAGGCAACTGCGCAGGAACCCTCAAAACTCAACCCTGCAAGGAGAACTGAGAAAATCCTGAAAAGAACAAAAAGGGACAAAAAAGGCAAGAAAATGAATGATTGTGGGCAAGGCTACTGCACGATTCAAAAAGCAAGAACGCTGCTCAATTCTGGTGGACAATCAACACCCTCCAGTGGCCAAGCCACCAAGGAATAAACTCCCACTTCAGAGGAAGACTGGGCAAAACACCTGCATCACCACTTTAGCAGCCAGGATCAAGGGGGAGAAAAGATCGGTGAAGAACTCCGTGCCAAACCAGGTGACGACACACACCCAGGTACCAGACTGAACCATAAACAAAAACTCCAGCACCATCACTCGAAGAGCCTGGATCAGGGAGGAGAAAAAACAGGGGAAGAGTCCTGCGCCAAACTGAAAGGGGGCACTCATTCAGGCACTACACAGAGCCAAACCACATCCAACGAAGGAGTAGAAGCAGCAGGCATTGAAGCACCTCAAACCAGCAACGAGGAACTCCATAGTACATCGGCGCAACAAATCAGGAGGCAAATAGCCAAAGGGAGATCAGAAGGTGCTCCAGGCCCCAACGGAATACCACCCATCCTGTACAAACATGACCCATAGTACTGGAGTCAAGCTCTGGCTCCAGTCTTCAACGAGGCACTGGAGAAAGAAACCATCCCGGAATCTTGGAAGGGATCCACGATATCTCCAATCTACAAGCAGGGCGACAAGTGTAATGCAAACAACTATTGTCTTGTCTCCCTAATCGATAACAATGCTAAATACTACGCAGGAGTGATCCTAGAAGAACTTACATCCTGGGCCTCAACAAAATCCATCATTCCAGTAAACCAAACCAGCTTCTGCAGATAAAGGGATCCATCACCAACATCATGACCCTGTCACTGCTGATTGATGCAGTCAAAGAGGCAAAGCAACCACTATTTATATGCTTCATAGATTACAGCTCTGCATTCGGTCATGTAGACCGTGCTAGACTATGGCAGAAATTAGAAAAAATGGGGCATTCCACCTGCCCTCTTAAACCAGCTGATCTTACTACACACAAACACCTGGGTCAAACTCAAGCTGGGATCCGGGACACACCTCTCCAGGCGCATAAACCCCACCAAAGGGCTAAAACAAGGGTGTGTCCTAGCTCCTTCCCTTTTTAACCTCTTCATGGCTGACCTCCTGGCGAAATTGGATAAAAGCATAGCACACGCCCCAAAACTGGGAAATATGTCCCTTTTCAACCTTCTATATGCAGACAGCCTGGTCTTAATAAGCAGAACACCAATTGGATTACAGAACCTACTGAATACTACCAAAGACTTTTCGCAAGTAAACACTCTTCATATTAACTTAAGCAAAACAAAAACAATGGCAATAACGTACAATAGAAAGAAAAAGCGGCACTGGCACTTGGACGGGCATCGCTTAGAAACTGCAACAGAATACAAATACCTTGGAGTTTTACTAGACAGCAAACCCCAGATGGAGGCCCTGCGCAGCAAAGACATCACAACAACAATAGCAATGAAGCCCCTAAAAAAAGCACTACTAGACCTGACCTTAGGTCCACTACTACAGGCCTTATAGGCCAAGCTACAACCAACGTTAACCTACGGAAGTGAGCCAATGCTATGGAGGGATGCGATCGATTTGGACAAAATCATCATCCGTGCCTATAGAACGATCTTCCACATCCAGAACTACGCTTCCCCAGTCCAAATCCAGTTAGAATTTGGTCTACAGAAACAGACTGTGGCCAGAAGGGGGACGTTCATAAAAAGCTGGCATAAAATCAGGGGAGTCGAGCAAGGCTCACTAAACTCACACCTCTGGGACGAACTTTCACACCGGGGAAACTCACCCACCAGAGAGTACCTCCTAGACTCCCTATCGAAACTAGGCTTAACCAATCTGTGGGATATCCCAGCAACCCATTTGAGCTTCAAAAAAGCAGTAACTAAAGCTACAAAAGCTAAAATTTATAATCGAAGATAAAGCAACTCTGCCGAAAAGGGCACACGGCTGGTCTGTTCTCAGTGACTATAAAGAACTCAATCCACAACCCTACTTGAGTGCAGGGTTCAAAATCATGATGAAGGAGAAATTTTTAAGATATCGCCTGGGCATCCTTCCGCACTTACCTCCCTAGAAAAGGAAACGTGGAGAGCATATCTGCCGCCTCTGTGGAAATGGAAGTGAGGATCTTGTGCACATAATCTGCATCTGCCCAAGCCTACTGGACGTTAGGCGCGCCCTGCTCCGCCCAATCTTCAAACAAAAAGGCACTAGGTCCTGTAGGCAGGCAGTAAAGCTCTGCTTCAGCCCAACCGCAACGCAACTAAATTGCTGTTTCACAACATTTCTCAGCACAGCCGATAGGAGACATCATCACACTACGAAGCCACAACAGTGTAAAATAACAACAGTCCCAAGAGGAACCTGAACTCACCCAACAGGAGCAAGAGAGGCCGCCACAACAACTTTTCAATCCCTGAGAATGCTAACACTCTACGCAAAACGCACAAAAAACTCTCACTCAACAAACCTGGAAGCAGATGAAGCCGGATAATCAATATGGACTCATAAACCAAAGCAAAAACATATATATATATGTAAATCATCTAAACTGTAACGATCTAAATTTAAGGTTCATACACATGATCAGCACACAACAGGTACCATTCCTAGATGTTGAGGTGTTTGTAGAGGCAGGAAAGTTGGAAACCAGGCTATTTAGAAAATCAACAGCTGGCAACACTACGCTGCATGCCTCCAGCTTCCACCCTGCCCACACTAAGAGCAGCATTCCCTATGGTGAGATGCTTCGAGCCAATAGGAACTGTAGTACATCTAAGGAACTGGTCAAGTGCCAAAGAGAAATGAGTGAAAGATTCCTCGAGAGAGGTTATAATGAAGCAACTATCAAGGCAGCGAGAGAAACAGCAAATAAAAAAAAGCATGAGGAACTTTTATTCTCAAAAAGAAGGATTAGAGTGGAACCTCAGATGCGCTTCCTAGTCACCTATATTCGCCAAAATAGGGAATTCAGGAAGTTACTCAACAAAAACTGGCATATCCTTAAATCGGATGCAGTTATAGGGCAACATCTTCCAAATTATCCCCCACTGACATTCCGCAGAGCGCCATCACTAAGAGACGCTGTGGTCAAATCGAGTCCAGAAAGTGACAGGGACCAAGGATGGCTGAAACCATTCCCTGGGTTCAAAAGATGTAGTAAGTGTAGAGCTTGCAGCATCGGAAAAAACACGACCCAGTATTCCACCCCCTTCAGCAGCAGGGAGTTCAAGATTCGAAGTGCCTATAACTGCAAAACCGGTTTTGCAATATATGTGTTGACGTGCACGTGTGGTCTTCAGTACGTGGGAAGTACCACGCTGCAAGTGCACAAGAGGATTCCTCATTACATGAGGGCCATATCAAATGCGGATAGATCGTATCCGGTAGCCCGACATTGTGAAACAATACACTGCAGAGACCCCACCCAAATCACCTATTTTTTAATAGATGCGATTCCACCTAGCAAAAGAGGAGGAGACAGGGTAAGGGCACTACGCGCGCTTGAGACTAGATATATTCTTCTGCTTGACAACAAAACCCCACAGGGGCTTAATCATGATGAAGAATTTCACTCATGCGTATGACACCTTAACCACTCTGGCAGAAGCTTAAAACAAGAAATATGACTGAGCAGTATGAAACATTGAACACCTGATCGTGTATGCACTATGCAAGTGTCCCAAAAGAAAATGTATTAATTGGTCTCCTTGTAGAATGGGCTAATACCATGTAGCAACGGACAATGTTTAGTCTTGGGCACTTGCCCTAGATTGGAAGACAGCCTGAGGACTGGTAATAACAAAAATGTGTGTTGGTTTTGGCACTTGCCTTAAAGTATTGCGTAATGGTGATAAGGGTACAGCAATATTTAGACACTTGTCTTTTCTCCCTTGTATCGCAGTATAACCATGTTTAGGAAACAATTTTCCTTTCTGTAGAAATAAGGAAATTTTGCCTTATATGTTAAATGCGAGCTCATTGGGGATGTGTAACTGTAATAGCCTTTAAAAGCCTGCTCTTTAAACATAACGTCTTTACAGTTAACTTAATTACCAATAATTTTGCGCTTGTAACACACATGAAGGAATTGAAAAATTACCGAAAGAATCTGTCTAAAAAATGTTGATATGTAAAGCAGCGGTGATGCAACGCAAGTCTGTTCTCCTGGTCAGTTGAACACATGGTATGTAAAGGCCACTGACATTTCACGCATTAACACCTTGTGAACAAGGCCGCTGTGCCGGCTGAAACGCATCATGGCTGACGTACTTTAACATTAAAAGAAGAAAAAGGATCGCAATTGATGTTGGCTCCTTTTGTCTTTTGAAGATTGCCAAGCTTTCTCAATATATATATATACTACCATAAGAGGTAATAGTACAAAAAGAAGGTCATCTAAAAATAATTAATATGTTACTAATTCCCTGGGGCGGCTCCATTAGGGTTGAGGAACGTCGTACCACTGCTTTCTCGCAGTGCGAGAAGCAGAAACATAAAATGGTAAAACTGCCATTTTATGTTTCTGCTTCTTGCAGTGCGAGAAAGCAGAAGTGTTTGGTTGGGGGTGTCGGCGATCTGCTGGAAAGGAGGGGGGGAGTGGCTAGCCCAATGCTGTGAGCCCTGATTGTTTGGTCGGCCCTCTGGGGCCGACCAAACCAGTCATGAACACTCCCCCTTTTTTCTATGTAGGCTGCATGCAGCCTGCATAGAGAAATGGCCTCCCCATAGGCGCCCGGCTTGACGCCGTCCCCACCAATAACAACACTGCCATTGCAGCGTTGGGATTGGCTTAGGGGAAGGGAGGGAGGCTGCTTGCTTCCTGTTCCTTACCGCGGTACCCGGCCAGGAGCTGCGACGGCGCCGGACCCGGGAAGGTAAGTTTTTAAATTAACCCACCCCCCGCACCCCTGCGCAACCCCCCGCGCGACCCCCCCACCCGCGACTGTCGAAAGGTCGTTTCCCAATTCAAAGGACACACGTCATGTTGATTTTGATGCTCATCATAGAATCCCTGAAAGATTATGGAAAAACCAAATGAAATGGAAAGAACCAACCGAATAGCACTGCATTTTAAACCCATCATGTGAGACTGGTTGAAAGTAGATTTTCCTAGCTATTTCTGAAGGAAAGTCATGATTTAAGTACGAACTGAGAGGCAGGGATAATACATAATTACAACAGCATATTAAAAAAAACACCTGATTAACAAGACTGTCACACAACGCAGCGCAGCACCCAAATTTGCTGTGCTATGTTGCCTGAGATGGCAGGAGCAGGAAAGTATCATATCTACTAAGATACTGCACTATCCTGCTCTCTCCCTAATGCTGTCACACAATCAGGTTGACGAGCGCTACGCACTTACCTTTGCACTATACTTGAAAGGTGTCTGCGTGACTCTAGCATAAGTTTTGTATTTCAAAGGTACCATTTCAGTCCAAAATACTATGCCTAGGCAAACTTTTAAACTTTTCCCACTTCGGATGTGTGCTGTTCCTGTGCAGCATTCATGCAAATTGTAAAATGATAGGAGAAATAAAAGCATTTCTCCTTTTTAACGCCTGCTTCAAACTGGCATTATTTTTTGGTGCAAAACCCTGTCTATTGTTAGTAGATAAGGTTTTGTGTCAAAAACCATGTACCACCCATGGAGTGCCCCCTTGCTGCACAGTAACGCAAAGCAGCACTCTGCGCTAGTTTGCACTATTTTAAGGCAACTTTCTAGTGCAAATCAAGTCTTGCACTGGAAGGTAAATCCCAAAGAAAAAAACATTTTGTGCAGGTTTGCGTCAGACTGCAAACCCAGCACAAACTGTTTGTAAATCTACATTGCTCAGAATCCCTGGATTTATAGGCAATAAGAGCAGTTCCCATTAACTGGAAGGGGAGTGAGGGGAATAGAAGGGCCAAAGATATGTTCTCCTATGCTTATAGTCAAATAAACAACAAGTACCCTGGTCGGTGAGCGTATCCATTGTGGGACCCAAACAGGGTGATCGCTATGAAGATGAGGCCGGAGGATGAAAAATGTGTAGTGGTAGATTTTAGTTTCCTTTATTCCAATCTCTCTCACATAGGACACAGGACTAAAAACACAACATATAACTAAGGGTTTAAGATCCTGCTTATCATTTTAATTCTTCGACAAGGGTTTTCCCTAAATGATTAGATGCACTGGGGCATTCTTCAGCATGAAACTCCAGATTTCTTTTATTTGCTCCCTATCCATTATATTGATGTGTTAGTTACAGAAATGAAAGGAACAAGCATTGGCATAGCCAATAGGTCTCGCCTTTGGGACCTTATAAGTGTTTAGCCATGCAACAGTTGATGTTGTTGCACCAAGGATATTGTGCTGGATAACTAAACACTTATAAGGTCCCAAAGGCGAGACCGATTGGTTATGCCAATGCTTGTTTTTTATGTCCTTGGTGGTATTGGTTGTATATTGCCCATGGGGGGATGAAAGGGTAATCCCCATCCTATTGCCTCTTAGAAGATGAAAATGGAGGAGGGGCTTAGCTGGGGTCAGAAAGGGCTCCCCCAGCCCTACATCCGTGGTGACATGGTAGTGGGGCTCATGCATGGAGCCAGTGGCCCAAATTAATTCCATTGCAGAAAATCCCCATGGGAGGGTTTCAAGAGAAAAGGAGAGGGTCTACCCTTTCCCATGGTGCCTTTCCATTCCCCCTAGCCCCGTCCCCCCCCAGGAGAAGCGCAGCCATCATAAAGACAACTACTCACCTCGTGCGTGTGAGATAGAAATGTTCCAGAAGAATCTAATGAGCCATTGCTAACGTGATCTGTGCTCACCCTCCTACCTTGCCAATCAGTTTTGGCCCGGAGGGACAGAGGCTCGCTCTCTCAGGGGGATGAAAGTGAAATGAAAAGTGCTCAGGGGGTGAAAGTGAAATGAAATCTTAGAATACGCGCCCCAGCAATTCTCGCAAAACTGTGGCGACTCGAGCCGTACAAAGACAGCTCGTTATCTTTGGCAGTATTAACATTTGTTCTGTAACATTTCAAAAGTATATTCCTGCAACTGTTCCCCGTTTGCACTTTTCTGTTGTTTTCTGTACTTGAAAATTTATTTTTCAGAACCCTTTATTAAAAGTCTCAGTGGGTAAAACTTCTTAAAGTGTTTGCCTGGAGGAAAATTATTGGAACGCTGCAGCTGTGATTTCACATTTTTCTAGAGTATTCTCCCTTCAAATAGAAATAGTTTTTCTCCTAAGAGGCCAAGACAGCCGGTCTGATAAATCTCATTTAGGGTCCTCGAAAACTCCGTTGAGAAGCGGCCAGTAAAGAACCGAAGCAAATCATATTTTAGATGTGCTGACGTCACACGCACATGCTATATGCCAAGTTTACCAAAGAACTGCCCATTAATGTACAGCAGCATGAATGTGCATGCTTCCTGAAAGTGAAAGGGCTGTGAGCATTCCCCCTTAAAAATCTATGCACTAGAGAGGCCAATATTTTAGAGGAGTGTTCTTTGAGACAGCCCCGCTGCACTTGGAGGCTGATGTTGAACATCTGGAGCTCGGCTCTGCTGCTAGCTTTAACAAGGAATGCGCGTGAGAGAGAGGGGGAGCAGGAGGTGAGCTCGGGAGTGGTGCGTGCGTGCGCAGTCTGCTCATTTTCAAGCACTGCACTCGTGCTTGTGGCGCGCCCCTGCTCGCTCCCGCAAGGTGGATGCCGCCACAAGCACGAGTGTGTGCTTGAAAATGAGCAGAGCGACGGCTAAAGGCCCTCCTACGCAGCGCATGCGCGCTGCGTAGGCGAGACCTAAAAAGGGGCAACCCAGCCCAAGGAAGTAGCTAGAAACTTAAAATACCCCACTTTGAGCCATAGCTCCAGTCACACCAAGCACGCAAAGCCAGGGAATTTTACCCTGCTTAGAAGAATTCTATTCACACTTTTGTCCCCTTCCAATCATCTATCTATCCATACCCTAAACATTCCATCTATTCATTCATCTATATGTTCTTCCCTCCACTATTCCGTCCATTCACCTGTCTAACTATACTTTCCTCCATCCATCCGTCCTTTCCTGTAGATATCTATCCTTTAACTCATAAGTATAACCGCATATCTGTCCATCTTTCCACCCAGCCATCCTTTCACTCTCACTCTACCTTCCTTCATATTTTCACCCATATGTAAATTTTCCATCCACTCATACTTTCACTTATTAATCATTTCATACTTCAGTCTATCCTTTCACCTTTCCCTTTAATCTTCCTTTCACTCCTCCATCCATGCTTTTACCCGTCCACCTTTTCATCCTTTCACTCTACCATTCATTCATAGACCCTTCCCTCCTTTTGCCCTTCCATCCTACTTTTTCCTTTAGTTCCTTCTGTCCTTTCATTTTTTTAACCTTCATTTCACCCTTTATTTCTACTCCCTTTCTTTCTTCCCCATTGCATCTACTTATTTTTTCCCCAGCCTTCCGTTTTCATTTGTTTCTTTCTCATACTTATTAGAAAGACTTTCTATGCTCCTCTCTCTCCGTCTCTGTTGTCTCTATTTTCATCAGTACTCTTTTTGTTTTCTTCACTGAACGTCAGCACAAAGACAGTAGTCCTCTCTCATAATCCATAACAATGTTATTTATGAGTATTTGTCTGCAAACGAGCAGAGGAGAGGCTTGCGAATAACTAATTAATGTTTTAGTGGGACTGAGTTCACCTATCCCTGGGGCCCAGATGTGCCTTTCTTAAGCTGCTAGCTAGAACGGGGGGGGGGGAAAGGGGGATATGGGTTATAAGGGTTCACAATATCCCTGATCCAAGACACATATTGCAGTAACTGGTTGTGGGTGAAAATCTTTGGTCAGTTACAGAAGTTTTACCCACAACCTGCTACCGTGAGGGAGGCGACAGTACCTTGAATGTTATGTTATGTTAAAAACTTTTATATAGCGCACGTACACCAGACGGTTTCATGGCGCTGATAGGGCAGAAAGGTGCTAGCAGGAAACTGAGGTTAAATGTCATATGATTGGGCAAACAATCGAGTCTTAAGCAATTTTCTGAACTGTGCGTAGGATGTAACCAGTCTCATCTCCACAGGGAGAGAGTTCCAAAATTGTGGGGCCAAAACAGTAAATCTAGAGCCTCCGTGCTTCTTACGTTTAAAAGAGGGAGTGGATAGTAGATTTAAATGAGAGGAGCGTAAGTCCCGGGAGGGAATATATATCGTTGAATCCTAGAAGAGATAAAAGCAGGACTGTTGCCATGAAGGGCTTTAAAAATGGTGCAACCCAGCTTGAAGACACACCTCTTGGCCACAGGGAGCCAGTGTAGATTCTTCATAATAGGTGTCACATGCTGCCACTTAGGTTGATGAAAAATGAGTCTGGCGGCTTGGTTCTGAACCAACTGAAGACGTCTAAGTTGATAGGCGGGGATGCCATAGTACAACGAGTTAGCATAGTCCAATCGGGAGATAACCAAGGCTAAAATAACCAAGGTTAAAGCTTCCCTAGACAGAAATCTACTAATCTTCCTTATTCTCCGCAGTTGGAAGAAACTTGCGGAACCCACTGAACCAATTTGGGCATTCATTGACAAGTCGTTAGAGATCACAATGCCTGGGCTTTTGGCAGAGCTTGCCGGCACCGGAGAGTTGCCCAGAGAGGATGGCCAGTAGTTGGAATGCCAAGGATTGGTAGAGCCACCTGTAAGAATCAGCTCAGTTTTGTCAGGGTTCAACTTAAGTTGGTTGTTATTCATCCAATCACTTATAAAGATCATAGTGGATTGAAAGTGGGAGACTGAGGATGCTGATGAGTTGATGTCAAACACCAATTGGAGATCATCAGCATAGTTGAATGTCCCAATCCTTCTTTCTCTCAGAGATCGAATTAGAGGGAGAAGATACAGATTAAAGAGGAGTGGAGAAAGGGAGGAGCCCTGGGGGACCCCACAGGTCAGTTCCCTCTTGTTGGACGAAAAATTAGCAAGCCGTACTGCTTGGAAACGGTTGCTAAGAAAAGAGGAAAGCCATCTCAACGCCAGGCCCTGGATCCCGGCATTTCTGACACGGTCAAGCAGGATGGTATGATCGACCGTGTCAAATGCTGCTGACAAATCCAGGAGAACCAGGGCCTGGGGGATACCTGAATGTATGAGGACAAGTTGCATAAAGGCTTGGAAGCAATTACGAATCATCCGGCCCTCTTTTTCTAGAAGGCAGCACAGGATATCTGGCTATAAAAACCACAGGATAACATTCTAGCAACATCTGTTCAAGAACTCGCCACTTCAGCTCTTTAAGCAGAAGTGTCAAACCATCACACATTCCCTCCTCATGGGGAAGCCTGGCATACATGCTACAGTTGGACAAGTCAGACACAACAGCCAAACACCCCTGCTGAGCACTACATGACGGGGTAAATGGGTGGGGGGTTTGTACAAAAAATCAATTCAACATTTTTGACCTACTCGTATGTAATGTGGTAATGTATTGTGGATGCTTTTCGCGCACGTCTCATGCGCTGTTCCGGTTGGGAAATGGTATTTTACATTTGCTATGTTTTAATGTAGACTCGCGCATGGAGCGGACCCTGGCAAGGATTTGAATGGCAAGTGTCAGTTGCTGTTCGACCTCCGAACCAGATGGACGCTTCATGCTGTGGGTGATGAAGAGTACAGAATAAATCTTCGTGCAATGAGCATCAAACGTCGTACGTCTCTTACTTCAGAAACTCAGTAGGAGGATGTACAGCATCAAAGTAATTTGTAAAATATCTGTATCACAGAATGCTGAAAAAAGAAGTCTGGAAAAGTGTATGAAAAAAACTTTGTTTTTCTGAACTTAAATTTTGCGTCCAAAACGAAAAATAATTTTGCGTCCAAAATGAGAAGCAAAAATAATAAAAGAAATTCAAGCCAAACAAACTATACTTGTGTACTATTTAATACCTAATCAATCAATCAAATCAGGCATTTGTTAAGCGCGACTACTCACCCGTAAGGGTCTCAAGGCGCTGGGGGTAGGGTGCAGGTTCCAGTCCATCAAGGAGGGGGTCTGTCGAAGAGCCAGGTTTTGAGGTTTCTTGCGAAGATGGGAAGCGATGTTGTCTGTCGGAGGTGGAGTGGAAGGGCGTTCCAGGCTCTGGCCGCGAGGAAGGGGAAGGAGAAGGAGCGGCCTCCCGATCTGGTACCTAATAAAGTCATCTAGTTTTTTTAGGAACCCTCCTGACTCGTAAACCATTCACACTTCCATTACCATTGTGACTAGGATCAACCCAACCAGAAACTATGAGTTGCTAGCAAATCTCGGGGGTTTCCCTGATTGATTTGAGGTCAGCATATCATCAGGTGCTATTGACGGTCGAATCCCAGGATTTGCCAATGTTTGTTACCCCCTTTGGTGCCTATAGGTTTCTGAGACTCCCATTTGGACTGGCTTCGGAGGCAAGTGTGTTCCAGAAACTTATGGACACATTGTTTCAGGGCACCAAGGGGGTACAAGCATATCTTGATGACATCCTGATATATGCAGAGACCTTGGAAGAGCATAATGTAATATTGAGGGAAGTTCTATCTATTTTGAAGACGCAAGATATGACAGTCAGGGCAGATAAATGCAAGTTTGCAGTGAAAGTGTTGGAATACTTAGGGCATACTGTGTCGAATACTGGCATAAAACCCACATTTTCAGTTGTTAGAGCAATTAGCGATGCTAAAGCACCCACAGATATGGATACTCTGATCGTTTTTTGGATTGGCAGAGTACTATGCCAGGTTTGTGCCTAATTATGCCAAAATGGTTGAACGATTACGTACCCTACTCAAGAAGGGCCAGGTGTTTAAATGGTCTGAAGATTTAGAAAGGGTGTTTGGAAAGGTTAAGGAAGTAATCATAACTGGAATGCTCTGCATGCATTCCATGAGGATTGCACATCGCTTATAATGGTTGATGCCAGCATACAGGGACTGGGTGCTGTACTCAGCCAGAAGGTGGGCCGCCGTGAGAAGACTGTGGCATTTGCATCAAGAGCAGGTAAACAATTTGAATGTCAGTACAGTACTATTGAACAGGAAGCACTTGCGTGTTTATGGGCAAAAGTTTGAAATGTACATTTGTGGATATAGGTTGGAATTATATACAGATCACAAGCCACTGGTTTATATATTTAGCAAGGTTAGTACCAATAACATGTGTGCCAGACTCAGGGGTTGGTGTCTAAGCTACAAGAATACAATTTTGAGATCAAGCACAGCCCGGGGGGAAAGTATTTCCAGGCCGATTGTTTGTCCAGAATGCTTATGGAAGATGATGATGAGGATGATTCACATGTTGATGATGTTGAGTGTGTAGCTTTGGTGGATGCTGTATCAAAGTATGAGTCAGTAATAACTGAAAAGGATTGGATGGAGTCTTGCAGAAGTATCAGACTCTGATTAAAGTGTTCGAGTATATTACTAACAAATGGCCAGAATCCAGGTGTTTGAGTAGGGATTCGAAAGTTTTTGCACAGATAGCAGAGGAGTTATCTGTGGAAATTGACATTGTGCTTCGGGGTGACCAGTTTGTTCCACCTACTGATTTGCGAAATGCTATCATAAGTAAAGCACATCACGGTCATCTTGGTTTCACGAAGACTGGCATTAATGTAACCACAACATCATCACCTTCAAGATCAACATACCAATAAACGACAACACTTCAAGGCCACAAAATACCAACAACAATAAACAGTCATAAAGACAAAGGAAAAACCTAGACATTCACAAGCTCATCTCCCGTCTTGAAAGAACCCCAATAAACATGCAACCAAAAGATACACACACCTTCTACAACTGAATCTCTGCTACACTGGACAAACAGATACTAATAAAGACCACTTCCATGGCTGACCACAAAAAGAAAAATACATGGATTAATGACAACTTCAAAAGAATGCAAACACAACTCAATATATTACAAGGCAAGTAGAGAAAATCAAGATTTAAAACAGACAAAAGCACACTACGCCACTATTACAGAGAGTACAGAAGAGACGTCAGAACCACAAAAAAGGCTACACTATTTCACAGGCATAACTGCAGCTGAATGCTCTTCTAAAGAACTCCACAAGATTATATCAGAATTTTGCAATCCAGCGTGCCAAATAAACACAAACATCACAACACAAGACTTCTGTGACAAAATCTCCATGAGACTCATCTAAAAAATGTCAAAGATCAAAAATACCTTAAGGAGAACACAGACAACACCACACCAATACATGACCCAACAAACATAGAAAGACCCAAAAGCAATCTGGCATCACTTAGTACTTTCAGTACCCATTCAGAAAAAGAAAAGATTTCAAAATTATCATCTTAAGCAGTCCTTCAGGATCACCTTTAGACTCAACAGCTTTAAAAATCTTTAATGATATCCTTTGCACAACCATATCGGATTAACTCATTCAACCTCACCTGTTACAGTTATACAGATGACACACATATCATTCTAAAAATGGTTACTCCTGGAATACCTCTACATCTCAAAACTGGATGGCTGCCTTCATGCCATAAACACATGGGTTTTCAATAAACATGTAAAGTGCAGCACCGCAAAGACAGAGATTATGACCTGCAGACAATGGCAAAAGTACCAGCCTTGTGTAAACTATTATGAAAAAAGATGTTGTCCTGCACTGGCACGTAATCCTCATGCGCTAGTTACTCAAACATTTAATCAGGTTATGTGTGCTGCCTCGTGGCGGAGCCTGCTCATCTCCATTAATAACTGTCTACTGCTTGGTGTACTAGAAACACAGTGCACAACTATGATGGCCCATGGTCTCCGTTAAGATTTCAACATATTTGTTATCTAAAAAACAATTAATTCAGTTGTATGCGTATACATTTAATATTTAACCAGAAAATATTTTGAACTTTTATACTGTCTCATGTATTGATTATGTTTGCACACACATGAACTTCCCACAATGTTACTTCACATTGTTTATGCAAAATACATTAACACAATAAAGCAAAGTAGAACACGACTTGTTTGCGAATCACAATGCAGTTCTGGGGAGTTCACCCTTCTTCAGGGGTAATTCAACATTGAAGTTGTGCTGTCTGTCTCGTCACGCAAAAAGACTTTCAAAACTCTGTACACATGTGGAATCCAAAGACGTACATACACTGTATGAAAATCTCACTCCGTCGCTAGTATCTAAATAGAATTTCTTCGCCCTAGCGGGTCCTTCTTTCCACAATATCCGCTATACCCTGTGTATATTCCCTTATCCACGACACCGTGGTGCAGCGGACGGATGCTGGCTGCTACATCACCTATCTTAGTGATTATCTGGGCTTATTGGCCCTTGTAACTATTGTCACTACCCTACTAGGGTGTCACTCTTGCTGCACATATTCACCTTTTGATTAGAATGACAATGGTTAATAATGCTTGCGATGCATAAGTCAGAATATTAACAAAATATATTACAGTGGTTCCATTCTGAAACCGTACTGCGATGCTTTTACTCGGCTGAACTTCGTGTGTGTTTATACTTACCCCGAAGAAGTCCATTTCATGGAAGTTACGCGTTGGCTGTCTTCACTGCAAATGTGTGAAATATTTCAAAAAAGAGAGACAATAATCACATCTTTGTTCTTGTTTTTGGATTATTGTTGTGGTGCATCTCTACGCTTTATATTGTTTTCACAAATAACATCAATCATAAAAAAGTCGGTGATATTATGTGCTTCATTTATGGGGCATGGGAGCGCCATTTGTAAAGGCTCTTGTTGCTAAATGTGCTATTAAAACTTTTGCAGTTCGAATAGTTCTTCCAATTATGATGAACATACAACATTTTTTCACTGCACACATTATACAACCTGGCATTTATTGTGCATCAATGAAACAATTTCAACAAGGGAATTTGAAGCGTAACTTATGAGAAATGCCTTATCTTCTTTATAAAGGTCAGTCACTGGCATATCAGAAGCAGAATTTGAAGGAAGTTGTGCTTGCCCGCAATGAGCATGAGTGGGCTCTGAAAGAAGAAAACATGAGACTCCACCAGAGAATACAATATCTGAAGAGCAAATATCAGCATAAGTAAGTATCCACTGAGGCTCTCTTACATACTTACCTGTGTTTTAAAAAAATCTGTTTATTGAGATTATTCCCAGCAACAACAAAACTCTACTAGCTCATATAGATATACGTTCTCAGGCGTCACCCCTTTTCCAGAGTTTCTTTTAATTTAGATACTCCCAAATTAAATTAAACCTCATTAATTCTTTTACACAGCGCACAGAGGTCCGAGTGATGCTGGGGGTGGTACGGCTGGAGGGTGGAGAGTTAAAAATAAATATAATAATATCACAGCAGTGTCTTCTCATATGGAATACCACCTTCAACTCTGAACACAATCACGCCGAACACCCATCCACAACCACTGGCGCCCAACATCATGAGAAGACCTTCATGAATTTAAAATTCTGTGTTTAAGTTTGATGACTCTCTGACACTCTCCGGCAAGCTTTGAGCTGCCGCTTATTGTGAGCAAGTGAATTTTTTACCCGTGATGTTCCCTTTTGAGTTTTGCATGGTAGCGTAATATTGGCACTCCCGTCAGATTTCAGGCCAGGCCCTTTTTTACTGTAAGAAAGGCCATCGTTTCTGTGCTCAAATTGGGGAAGAATAATAGTCTATGACAGAGCTCTTCCTTCTGATTAATTGCTTCCAGCATCAGTGGTTCTTCCCTATCACTGCCAGTGTTCCGCTTCCTTGTAGGGATTCTGTAAACTCATATTATAGAACTCTAACTTTCACTTGGTCATCACTGTCTCAGCACACAAGGTCACCATTGACCCTTTTCAAGTGGTTACTGTTGTATCTGTACACGTTGTTTATTTATGTTCGCTAGTTCTATGTTCTACACTATACAAACTTTTCCAGCATTCACCAAAATAATTTTAGATTCTATGAAGGACACGGAGGCGAGGATTATGCTTCTCAATCTTTATACTCATTAAACAGCAGCCAGTGAAAAAACAGTAAAAACATTAAACACTACATGTCCCATGAGGCTTTGAACCACGCCTCTTACATCAACCAATCCGAGCAGTCCAGAGTCTTTCAAAATAGTGAGGCACCATCTTACTGCCTCTTTCTTTGCAACAAGCAGTCTTTCCTTAATGCAAGTTCAAACAACAGGATACAGTTCCCGCTCTCAACGGAGAGCAACTCCAAATAACAGATCACGGACGAGACATCTTTATCCATAAACAGCGCCGAACTCGTAGCCAGAAGATATACCATATTCAGTTCTGTTTGGAATCCGTTCCTGAAATCAGAAAAAAGTTTGAAAACCATAGAACTAAAGAAGTTTGGTATTCAAGGGAGGGAAGAAAAACATGTTGCAATACAGCATATGACATCATGACAGTTGTAATACAACTCTTACCTGTCACAACGGGTGGGATAATCCTCGCCTCCATGTCCTTAATTGAATCTAAAATTCTTTTCACGAATGCTGGAAAATTTTGTATTTTATGGCAGGACCGAAGGCTCAGATTATGCTGGTTCAAAGCTGCCCAACAACCACAGAAGAAACATGCACAATTGGTTTGTAATAAAATATTTTAAACATTGAATCAGATGACCAATCTGCTGCCTTAAGGATATCCTCTAATCTGGATCCCATAATAAAAGCCTTAGAGGCCATAGCGCCTCTCGCAGAGTGAGCGCCATACACAGATACATCTATACCGGCCTCAGCCATAACCCATCTGACCCAAGGAGCCAAAGTGGCCACCGTTACTGGACGGAAAGGTTTCTGAATTGACAAAAGCAATGGTCCTAAAGGATCAGTTCTATGCAACAAAGTACGTTCTTCATAACTTTTTAAACATTTCATGGCACATAATTTATCATTATGAGGAAAAGCAGGATAGTCAACAGAACGAGACATTGTTTTAGTTCTTCTAGAAATAATGAATGATACACCCTGAGGAGAGAAAACCCTGCCTGCTAGATCTAAGGCATGTACATCAGAAACTCTACAACAAGAAATAAGACATAAGAGCATGGCAAGTTTAGCTGATATTTGCTTTAATGATAAATCTTTATTGTCAGGCCAAGATTCCAATAATGAGAGAACATTAGACACATCCCATAACGTTTTATATGTGGGTCTCGTGGGTAAGCGACCCTTATACCTTTCATTAACTTACATACCATCGGATGGATTCCAACCAGCTTTCCATCTATGTGGTCGTGTCCCGCACACAAGGCAGATCTAAAATTGTTAACTGATCTATAGCATAAACCTGATTCTGCACATTCTGACAAAAAATTGGAAATCTCTTTCAAATCTGATCCCACTGGATCCACCTGTCGTTGAAGGCACCAACCCATCCATCGTTTTCATGCCGCAGAAAATCTTTTACGGGTGGAAGGAGCCCAAGCCTGTTGTATAAACTCAAACCGAAACCGGTCCTAGGATGCTTGTTTCCAGTCCAGGGAGGACCTGGCCTGGCAGTTCGGGCTGGACTGTTCCCATAGGGCGCAGGGTCAAGACTGATTTGCATATGGCTAGGTCCAAACTGGAATGGCATGGTGAGCAAAAAAACGATGGAGTTAGGCCCAGATCTCTGTACTGGGGTGAATGTATGACATTGTTCTGCATTCTGTCCATCAATTGTTCTTTTTGCTGTTGTATAAACTCTGCAGCTGCCGATGAAAGGCCTTCAATTCATTCATGTCTCCTGAGAGTGTCCAAACCATGAGAACCAGTTGGTCTTGAAGGACCAGTGGATGAGGGATCCCACTGGGTCCAGGAGTAATTGCGGAAAAACAGGAAGTTGAACGGGCAGATCCACTGACAACTCCAGGAGAGTCGGAAACCACGATTGTGTCTTCCACAGTGGTGTGACTAACACCAACGATGCTGACTGACGACGGACCTGAGCCACCACTCTCGGGATCAATGCAAAGGGAGGAAAAGCGTAATTCCTCTTATGTCCCCACTGATGAAGAAAAGCATCTGTTCGGATTGCCATCGGATCCGGTCTCCAGCTGTAGAAGCGGGGAAGCTGGGTGTTGAGACGGGAGGCAAACAGGTCTATCTGACAAGGGCCTCGAATATTCATGATCTCTTGAAACAAGGCAGGATGGAGCTTCCAGTCTCTGAAGTCTGTCAGGAACCTGGAGACTGAAAGACTATGATGTCTTTGCTGAGGCTGTATTCCGCCATTATCGTTATCTTCTGCGCAAGGCAGAAATGCCAGAACTCTCGAGCAATGTTGGCTAACAGACGAGATCTCGTCCCTCCGAGGCGATTTATGTACCTCACCGCTGACACATTGTCTATCCTGAGGAGGATGCAACAATTGCTCTTTAGTGGGGAGATCGACTTGATGGCAAACGAGCCCGCCAACAACTCTAGACAATTGATGTGTAATTTCAATTCTTCTGCTGACCTGCGGCAGCCTCTAGCAAAGTCTCCGCATCTGGTGCCCCAGCGGCAGGCGTCTGATTCGATAACTACATCGGGAGAAGCTCCGCAAATGGCCTTGCCATTCCAAGCTTCCGTATGTGTTAACCACCATTGCATTCTTCTTGAGCGTCGGGTGACAGAGAAACAAAGGGATCATAAGTGAAGTTTCGTTGAAGATAATGAATCTTGAGGCATTGCAACGCTCTGTAATGTAGAGGACCAGAGAATATCACCTGGATCGAGGATGCCAGAAGGCCCACAATCCTCGCCAGGGACCTCAAAGAAACCATCTGTTTCAACAACTTTGTTCGGATTTCCCTTTTATTGGACTTGATCTTGGTTGGAGGGAGGAGCAGTTGAGCCATCACTGAGTTGATCTGAAAACCCAAGAAGTCCACCGGTTGGGAGGGGGTCGTCATGGATTTTTTTGAGATTTATTACAATCTGTAGCAGAGACATAGTCCACTGTAGATGAGTGCGCAGTTGAGTCTGATCTTGTGCCAACAGAAGCATGTCGTCGAGGTAAACGATCATGCGAACTCCAAACTCCCGAAAGCGAGTCACCACCGGTTTCAACAGCTTGGTGAACACCCAGGGAGCTGATGAGAGGCCGAAGGGGAGGGACTGGTATCGGAACCACTGTCCTTTCCATTGAAATTGGGGGTATGATTGATGTGGAGGAAAAATAGGAACTGTCAGATAAGCGTCTTTTAGGTCTAAGTGCACCATCCAGTCGTTTTCTAACAACAGATCTCTTAAAAGATGGATACCTTCCATCTTGAAGTGTCTGTAAATGACAAAGGGGTTGAATTCTCTGAGATTTAACACTAATCTCTGGCCTCCTCCTTTCTTTTGCACCAAGAACACGTTGCTGCAAAAGCCTTCCGGAATGAAGGCTCCTGTAGCAATAGCCTGCTTTGTTAAAAGTTCTAGTAGTTCGGAGTCTATAAAAGACTGCTCTTGTAGGGAAAAATGGAGAGGAGGAGGAGGGGCCTGTTGGGTAGGAACACAGATTAGCTCTATTTGGTACCCTTGAATAGTGTTCATGATCCATGCATTTGAGGTAATCTTTGCCCAATTGTGTACTAAATGCATCAATCTGCCACCCAGGGGAATCGAAGGGAGAAAAGGAATTGTTACCTGAAGATTAGGTTTCGTTGTTTCTGAAACCTCGATTGATCCCTCTGTTGTAATGGCCACGGAAACCCAGAGACCTAGTGGGGTAGAATCCGGCCTGATCTGGTTCTTGGGTATTGCCTCTGCGTCTGAGAACGAAGCCGCGTTGAGGACTTTGCTGGTTGTATCAGCCGGTCAAGCATCCTCTGCCACGACCGGCCCTACCAGAGAGGGGATAGAATACCCTTTTGAGGGAGGACTGAGATTTGTCCAGGGATGTGAAGGTGTTTACGAATTTTGCGATATCCTTCACAAACCGTTCGCCAAAGAGTTGACCTTCCGCTAGCGGATCCGGCTCGACTGAGGTCAGTTCTGCCAGCTGTGGGTCAATCCTCAAAAGGACCGACTTGTGTCTCTCGGAAGAAAGTGCGCAGTTCGCATTGCCAAGGAGGCAACTTGCTCACTGAGTCCATCCAGCTAGGACTTCCGGGTGGATAGCTGCAGCAGTTTCTTGTGCTTGTAGTGCCAATTCCAAAAATGTTGCCAGTGGGCCAGCGACATCGAGTAATTTATCTTGGCAGGCTCTCAGAGCCCTATCTATACCTTTCTTGAGATCTTTCCTATATTTTTTGAGAAAGGTTTGCATAGAGGTGTCTATTTCTGGGGTCAGGGCGGTTTTGTTCAGAAGGTCTGGACGTGGGCATTCTGATCTAAGTCGGGATCTAACTTCTTTGTTGAAGCTCTTGCGCAGATTTGTCTGCATATATTCCGCCACTGCCGGGGCCCATTCGGAAGATCTAGGATGGATAATACTAGAAGGGTCACACGTGAAGGGATATGGAATAATAGGGGAAAGGGAGTGTTAGCGTTTCTTAGCGGGCGGGCGAGATTCCTGTGAGGAATCCGTATCAGTGTCTGTATCGGTATGGGCAGGGGGGTTAGAGGAGAAAGGCTGTGGCAAAGGGGCCGCGGCTGATCGACATTGTAGTCGTGGTCTTTGGCTTTTTGCGTAACTTTGGTGTAAATTTTGACATGGGGCCAAGAGGGGCCTTGGGGTTCAGAGGGTGGGGGGGAGGGGTAAAGGAGGGATTACCAGGTGGAACGTACGGGGTAGAACCTACTAACTGGTCAAGGCAGAGTGAGATACGCAAAAGGGCAGAGGATAGAGACTTGTCTAATTTTTTTATCTAAAGTCTTATCAATAAGGGACTCCATATTTTCATCATAGTAATAGTCTTCATCTTCTGCAGGCCCATATGCAGCTAGTTCTTGTTCATAGACTTCACAGTCCGACATCTTAAAGAATATATTATATTCCTCTCAAAATTCCCCAGTGGGAAGCCAATTTTACAACCCTGACCAGCTTAGGATACAGGGCGTCAGAAGGGAGCAAGATGCTGGGACAGTGAGGCTGAAAAGGTACCAAAAAACACTATAATATTAGGGCTTGTGGGGAGCTGAGAGCCCCTCCTGCCTAATTAATCAGATAAGAAGTTTCCAAAAATTGAGGCTGTTAGTACAGCAGCATGTAGGTTTATAGACTGCAGAGAAGAATTTCCCAGAAAAGAAATGCCCTGAAGAAGCGTGCCAAATCAGGCCCGGTACCGGCACAACACTGTCGAGGCTGCAATCCCTCAATTGTTCAAGCCCGGGGAGAGGCATCATCCAGCGTGTGTCGGGAGTCTGCAGTCGCGTGCGCAGACGTGAGCAGGCTCCCGAGAGGAACGCACTTGGGCTCCTTTACGCGGCCTCGCTCCCAGGGAGGGGCCGCTCCCTACCGATGGCGTGAGGAGCGCGCAGTGCAACGGCCGCTTGGGTCAAAGCGGTTTAACTAACATCATTTACGGGCATAAAACATTAAAAACAATGCAAGGAGAGAACAGCGCAACACGCACTGATGAATCTGAAAGTAAACGCGTATTGCGAAAGTTACGCGGAGCGAGCGCTACATAGCAAGCAAAAGCATCGGTATGAATAATTAATTACTAACAATGAAAATCGATTAAAGCATATGCATGACAAGCCTTAATGGTGTACAAAATAACGAGGCACTTTTCTTGACTGCGGAGCAGCAAAGAAAGAGGCAGTAAGATGGTGCCTCGCTATTTTGTAAGACTCTGGACTGCTCGGATTGGTTGATGTGAGAGGCGTGGTTCAAAGCCTCATGGGACATGTAGTGTTTACTGTTTTTACTGTTTTTTCATTGGCTGCTGTTTAATGAGTTGTAAAGATTGAGAAGCATAATCTGAGCCTCCGGTCCTGCCATAGAATTGCACGCTCATACTACTTGCTTGTTGTTATGCGTTCCAGTTCTGGTGGGCTCCTTTAGTCTTGCTTGCTTTCTTGATAGATACATAATTACTTCCAATTAATTGCTTGAGTGTTCATTCTTTCTTGGATAACCTGGAGACATACCACAGCATATTTGGTGACAAGCCTTTCCGGATTCCCGCCCACTGTGATTCTTCGGAGCTCTTCAGCTGAATCTGTTTATTGCCTTGGACTGGCAGTGTGCGTCAATTTTATTTCTCGACATATTTGGACGATTGGGTAGATGCTGGCGTATTATGCTTATGTTACTATGCCTTTCTTACGCCATATGCTTGAAGCAAAGGTCAGGACTAGTGGGCATCACTGCTCTTGGGACAAGGCATACGTCATCGCACCAACGTACATTGTGTTTATAACGTGTGGCCATCTTGAGACGTTGTGGAAAGGCACAATTGGAGAACGCGGTGGAGAACAGTTACAGCGTTTCAACAGTGCATGTGTATTTCTGGAAAATAAAGGAACAAGCTTACTTTGCGCCAGTTGAGCATTCTGTTATCGACAGTAAGAAGTCTGAATCATTAATTTTGTGGATCATTTCTCCAGATAATTTTTGGGGGTACCACAAGCATTACAAGTTTCATTGTGGTCCTATCAGTGCTGCAATTTAAAATGGCTACGGGTGGTCATATTCAACAACCACCATATTTTTTGCAAAATCCTGGGAAGCCAGCACAAAAATGGAAACACTGGTTCCATGTGTTTCAAAATTATCTGGTTGCCATTGATGGATTAACTATGCGGCACCTACGAAATGTGCCCCGTTATCCAAATGTCTGGGTACTGAGGCCCAGAAAAGTGTTGACCATCTACCTGAAGTAAGACCTACAGAAGAACAGTCTGGATACTCTGGTATGTGTGATGTGCACGTTGAGGTTGTTAACAGATTTTCATCACATCTTGCAGAGGAACTAAGCCTGATGTTGGAAATACTTAACTTTATTCAAGTAAACAATCGCCTTCAGAACGCATTGACCAATATGTTGCTTCCTTAAGAATTTTAGCCAACACATGTTGTTTTGAAAATGCTGTGGAACAATATATTGGAGATCAAATTTTTTAAATTGCTCTTCACAAAATACAGGAGCATTTAATATGTTGTACTAAGCCCATATTGGAGCAATTGCAAATGGTATTGAGAGGATGGTCGAGTCTGCATGTGTGATGTTGGGTGATGGTGTTATTTTTGAGCATATAAGTGTAAGTGTTGTGAACAAGTCACAAGAGGGATAACAAAGTGGGCAAACCTTTTTTTTTAGAAGTTTAGTGTGTTTTAGATGTGGTTCAGGCACACATGTTGATAAGAATTCTATTTGCTCTGCACATGGTAAGAAATGTAACAAGTGCAAGAAATGTTGGTCACTTAATGCGTGTGTGCAGGAATACCAATTCTAGTACCAGTGAGGGAAGATGTTTCATAAGTGATAGTTACAGTAAAAGTACAAAATGACATGGATGTTGTAGCCAGCCAGAAAGGACCTTATTGTTCAGTTTATTGGAAATGTAGAGTTAGGAATTTAGGCTGATTCTGGTTCACCCTTAATGCTGTCTGAAGACACTTTTAAACAGCATTGGTCTCATGTTTTACTCAACACACCTGCTCTTAAAGCTGTGGCTTGTGGTGATTCTGAAATTGAAATATTGTGATATTTTGAAGATTCCCTTAATTTTTCAAGTAGAGTTTTTTATTTAAGATTTATGTGTCAGTGAAAGGCACCCAGCCCTCAAAGTCCAAGTTCAGTGTTGCACTCACACCCAAAGTTTAGTGCGACTGATGACTTTCGCCATCCTGAAAAAGCCCTAAGTGTTTGGCCAAGGGACTTCTTACCCCATTGGTTAGGCCGTGCTAGGAGTTATTATCGCCCCCTAGTTTCTGCTAGGCATAAATGAGGCACCTCCAAGCACTCACTTCAGAACACTCCTAAACCTGAGGAAGATCAGAGGAGGACTGAACCTGCTATCTGCCACCTGAGAAGAGCCCTGCACGACTGGACCTGCTATTTCTTTTACCCAGGACTTCAAACCCAGTGGATTTTAAGGGTCATAAGGATGACCTCCTGTTAAACTACAGAAACACAACAAGCTACAAGACGTCTTTTCCTGCAACTTCCAAGCTGACCAGTGGCAACTGGACCTGTGCCGGACACCGCTGTTTGACCTAAGCTTAACACCCTGTGAGTCTCTAAGTGCCTCCCCTGAGGTCCTGGGGGGTTTAGAAGTGTACTTCTGTGGTGGATTGGGACTTGAAAGACTATAGTCAAAAGGTAAATCCTTTGACCAGAACATTTCTGGTTGGTGTACCTGACCCACGCTCCATTGTGGTCAGCGTTAAATTGCACCTAAGTTCCAGTCTACAGTGACCATTGACTTTATGCTTCTTGGCACTATTCCTACTTAAAACTGTAACAAGCATTAGCAATGCAATAGGTTTCACATGTGCAAGAGATTGAGCTATCGGCATTGTAAATGACAATGCCTTTTATTTATGTGTTTTGAAAACCTGCAAGTGGTGCGTAAACATGCACGTTGTAGTTCTTGTCATTGCTTACAAGAAGCAAAGCTGGCAGTTACTGCGCCTCTTTTACTGCCAGTCTTGCTTCTGGTAAGCAAGGACTATAAGTACAAAGTGCGTGTTTATCCACCCCAGGCAGGTTTTCAATGCTTTAGCACCAAAGGAAAAGTTATGTTTTTTATGGTCCTGAAGTACTGCATGGTTCTACTCTACATGTTGTTCTCCATTTGCCTCTCACAAATGTTGTTGTCAATGATTACAGATGTTTTGCATGCTACATTCAGGGTCGCGCTTGAACACATTTGAGTGCCAAACATGCGCTTGAACACATTTGAGTGCCAAACATTTTAGGCATCTTTGGTTTCATTGTTGTAGCCATTATTTCTTTTCTGTCCCCTGAAAGCTTTTTATTGTACACTTAAGAAGTGGCTTCGTGTATTTAGGGTGGCAGATGGTCTTGTGTAATGTTCCGCACTCGTGATTGAAATGCTTGGAATCACTGAGTGTGTGTTATATTGAGTGCCACTGTGTTGTTTTGTAATTGCATTTATACAGCGCTTACTACACCTGACAAGTTGTTGAAGTGCTTTGTGGCGGGTAGCATACTACTCCAGAAACCCATGGTTGGTGATTTCTTTTAGTGATTATTAGTATTTGTTGACTATTGGGGTTAGTCTTCTGCCCCCAGAGAGCAAAGAGAGATGAGTAAGTAGGCTAGCAGAGAGTAGATATTGTTAGATGGCAGTGAATGGTCACACAGGTGAGTTTGTGATTTGAGGAGAGGTGTGGTCAGTATGCAGAAATATAGTGGAGTTAGGTGAACAGGCATGCAAAACAGTAGGCTATACTCAGACCGTAAGGCATGCAGAGGATGGAGGGAAGAGGAACAGTTGTATTATTTGAAGTCAGATTCATGCAGGGGTTTAGGGATGTAGTGGATTGGGGGCTTTTGAGATAGCATGGAATCGATCGGAGGATGTAGGCAGAGTCTATATACTGTTGCATGTCTATTGGTTCTGTTTGGCTGTGGCTGGTGCTGAACAGTTTGTAAAACGGGACCCGTTTAATGTAGTAATAAATGTGGTACAAGTTATGAGGACTACAACTTTGAGCACATATTCTTGTCTATACCTAATTGGGACCCGTGTCCACTCCTGCACAGATCAGTGCCAACCACTTGGTGCTCAAGGTGCTGTACGTGTTCCTGGGACTTAAAACGGCTGCATCTGATTTTGACACACTCAAGGGACAGAGTAAGCTTCTCGTCATATAAGCTGAGGTTAGGTCCCTGCCTACTATGGTGCTTCTGGCGTACTCTTGTGCATGACTCGACCGGCAGAGTGGAACTTGTGTGGAAATTGCTTCAATGCTGATTTTAAAAACAAAATGTTTGTAAGCGAATCCTAACTAAGTAAGGAAGTCGGTTGGACTGTTTTTGTCCAGGAATCTTAGGTAAACAACCTTAAAAATAATGTAGGTGTCTGTGTACCTTGTTGCATGCGGATACATAATGAACAACCTTAGACTGCTGCTTTCTTCCACTGTTATGTCTCGCATTTTTTGTTTCAGCCTTTCTGATGTTAAATTAACTCTTCCCACTCATTGTGCATCGTCTTATGCAAGGAACGTCCATGTATTTGTTTTTGGGCTGTAGCAATTTCCTTGGAACACCTTCTTTACCACCAGCAGACATTGCCTCGGTAACCTCCTACTGCTCAATCCAGTATCAGCCTGCTTTTCCCCCTTAGCTGTGCCTTGGCTTCTTCTGGGAACTGCCCGCGTAACGCAAGCCTGCTGCCCTCCGCCCCTTCCCCCTCTGGGGCAAGCAGAGCTGCATGTGAAATTCCCCATTTTCACAAGCCAAGGCTTCCAAGTCACTAAAATAGCCTAAAAATGTATTATGTGTGCAGTGTGACCGCGGGTTCAGACCTTGCCCATTGATGTTTTTGTGCTCCTACTTATAGAGTGGCAGCCTGAAAAGGGAAGCCATGAAGAGAAGAGGAGAGGAGACAATGACTAATAAGATGCTACAGAGGGAACAGACATTTAGTAGGAGGCAACAAAAATCATACTACGAAGGAAGCGAGGTGGGTGAGAGGAAGAAAAGTCATTGGCTGGAGAAACACTGGAAAGGGTCAATAAGGATGATGCTGTTCTAGGCTGAAAGGAGGAGCAGATGAGGTACACGATGGCCCCGCCGTCATGCCACTTCTTTTGCGACTTAGAAGCGGTAAAACATAAGGCATGCCCCACAGGTATAAAAAAACAAGCAGTTGCAGGAGAGCATGTCCTGCCTGCAACGACAGGCAGGAGAAGTCATTTAAGAAAATAGTGCTGACAGACTCTAAATAAAACATACTGAGCAACAACACATGTAAAAAGGCCAGTCCTGATGGGAGGTAACAACAAAAAACAGGGAGGTACTAAGGAGGGACTAATAAACAAATCAACAAATCAAAAGCCAACAAATCAAACAAATAAACAAATCAAAAGCCAACATTTACAAAGGACAGTTACATCAGCCCATTAAGAATATGGGTGGAGAGTGGGTGGAGCTTCAAGTCTATACTTGAATACAGCATGTCTCAAAGAGATAGCGCAAGTGGTGCCTAGGCGAGACCTAAAATTTCATATCTACGGTTCCCATTATTGGATTTTTGTCAGATTAGTGTTATTTTGTTTATTAAATGTTACTCTATTTTTCTAATTCGGTTTGGGATTTTTATTGTTTTTATTTTTTACTTTATTACCGTTTTGGTACTGCATAAATACTTTACCCATTGCCCTTAGTTAAGCCCTTCTGCTCTGTGCCATATCTACCAGGGGGCTGAGCTCAGGGTAATTTAGTGACTTTGAGATTTCCCCCTGACAAGGGTTGTGATTATTCCTTGAGGTGAGTAGTCATACCCCATCAACCGCAACAAAATAATAATCCTTACAAGTGGCCACTGCCACCCCTGGAAGTAGATTTACACATATGTAATATTACACCATAAGCGATGATGTTACTTGTGAGTAAACTGATTTATTATTGCAAATGAACATTTTGTCAATAGCTTGCACGAGTAAGCCAAGCCATCCGCACGCGTAAATTGAACTGGTATAACGAATCTGCCCGCTGAGATCAGATGGACGATGTATGTGTATATTTTATAACAAACAGCAGCAACTTACGCATAATTCTTGTTTGAGTAACAGCTCTTCTAAAACATATCACCAACAGCCTGATCTATTATAATCAATTCTGCTCTTCTTTAGCCTGAAGCAACTTGAAGAAAAAATTGCCTTTGTCCGGTGGCAGAGAGATCTGGCATTAAACGAACACGACATCACAAGGAGAGAAAACGAAGAGTTGAAAAACCTCAACAGTGAGCTGCAGGTGCTGATCACACGACTGGAGGGAACAGCCACAACTAAGGTGACTGTAAAGGACTTAGGACTCAGCGTGGATTTCTTGCCTGGAAGCGCGCTTGCACCCCAAAGAAGGACACACTTGGCACTTATGTTTCGCTAAATTCTAAAGTAGAAAACCACAAAGCATTATGGCTTGTATATATGCTACGAGAAAAATAAAAAAATTGATAGATTTTCTGGAATGTATTCCTTATTTTCAAGTTACGAAATATGCTTTTTGGGATAAAGCTTTTATTTTTATACGTTTTCAAATGTGAAAGTGTGGATATAAACGTAAACATTCAATTACAAAATGTGCATTTTGCCTACAACTCAAGAAAATAATTGTTACTCTGCAATCTTCTGTGCCCTATATGTCAGGAGGGTAATTCTGTTCCATAAAGGATTAGAGGAGTGAATACCAAAGAGGAGGTATCAACTAAAATCTCTCTGGCAATCAGCAAAATAAAAAGATAGGTTTGTGTTGTTGGGATTTTCTGTTCATTAGTACAAGGCCAGATCTGGGTTTTGGCAAAGATCTGCTGTTAAAGAAAGAGGCGTAAACAGAAACAGGGAGCCTGAGTCACAAAGACATTCATGGCAGTAACCCATGTTTATAGTCAAAAATAGCTTCACTAAATGAACTCCTGCCTGGCATATATGTTTTAACTAATACCCAACTGAACACTTCTAGGGCAGTGGCAGTAAACACAACACAAGTGGAGCAGAAAGTGGGTGAATCCAGGCGTGGTTTGCCTTGAGAGTTGATGAACGCTCAATAACGCGAGTTCATGTTGGCATTCACAAACACCTCTGACCCTTTCCCACCATGGAGCAGTTGGTGATTTACCGCAGGAAAAGGCTGGAGTAACTCCTGTTCCAGAGTGAAAACAGGAACAGAACACTCCCAAACTGTGGGCGTGCGGTAAGTGGTCTCGGACAGAGAACTTTTTATTCCTTGTGGAGAAAATATATAGAAGAAAAAAATATGTATTTGCATAGCAGGCCGTATTCACCAACGCAGAGTATTATCTGGCGTAGATCTCAGCATTGGTATTTCCCCAGCAGTGCCCACGGGCACTGCTTATCAGGCATACTACTGGGAATGTTTGTGAATTCTAAAAAATCATACATGTACAGCCATGTGTAGGAGTATGTTTACAGGTGTAATTGCATGGCTTTTTTGTGAATCGGACCCTGTGACCGTGTCTCAAAAAAATGTAAAAGTATGTTGGAAATGTCCTCTCCCATCTGAGTGTACTCTTATTTTTGTATTTATTTTTGTTGTGTAATCACTAAACTGTCCCAGCTTATGCTTGAAAAGCTATGTCAGTCACAGTTTTCCGGATGTACTCATGGGAAAGCTGTGGCTTTTCTGTCCCTGGGCATTTTCCTGGTGCCGAATAGTAAAATTTGGCTTGGAGAAAAGGCCTCATGGAGAAAAATGTTTTGGGTAACCTGGTGTCAAACATTCCAGAGGTAGCATTATGTACATCTTGGCACAGGAAATCACTCACGAGTCACACGGGCTGCAAAATCGTCAGTTGCAACCAACTAGAAAAAACGGAAGTGACATCCATCTCCAAAGCCATCACTGACTATGGAATGTATCAGTAAGGGCGTAACTGATGCATGATGAGAGCTACAAACGGCAAGAGGTCAAGGATATGTGGCGACCCTATATGGACAATAGGGCCAGGACTGACATTTAAATGGCATGCCCACATACGTTGCAAAATCTCCTATCTGTTTAGGTGAAGTATTTATAGGACAAGTGTGACAAATATGTCTTATAAGAATTGTATGGTGCTGATGAACCCAGTGA
This sequence comes from Calotriton arnoldi, assembly GCA_963921515.1. Lineage (NCBI taxonomy): Eukaryota > Metazoa > Chordata > Amphibia > Caudata > Salamandridae > Calotriton > Calotriton arnoldi. The sequence continues at coordinate 870,921 of CAWUFW010002763.1, read as the reverse complement.
CGGCTCCTCCATAGGGGCGTCGCCCCACTGCTTTCTCGCAGTGTGAGAAGCAGAAACATAAAATGGTAAAACTACCATTTTATGTTTCTGCTTCTCGCACTGCGAGAAAGCAGAAGTGCCTGGTTGTGGGCGGGTGGGTGGGCGGTCCTGCTCGAGGACAGGGGGGGGAGTGGCTTGCCCACTATTGTGGGCCCTGACTGTTTTGGTCGGCCTGGGGCCGACCAAAGCAGTCATGCGCACTCTCCCTTTTCTGTATGTAGGCTGCATCGTGCTATGAAAGTTATACTTGTACTTGTGAGAGATCTACTGAGTGTATATTTATTCTAAAATTGATAGCATTTCCATCACACACACTTACTTGTGCGTTCGGCCTGCTTGTGTTTATCGAGTGGGTGTGGCCTGCCTGACTGCCGCACATACTTTTACAATAACTTGAATCTTCGAATTTCGTTTATCTCAAAATAAACATTACCAATTCTATCGGGGGACGGGGGTGTAATTGTGCTCTACGATTCAGGCTACAGTGTTCTAAATTTGTTTGTTTGCAGTGACGCACCCTTGGAGTGTCTGTTTCCTGTGGTCAAAGTGTGGACTTTGGGGGGGAAATGTCTACCTGTAACAATGCGATTCCTTTCCCACTGAGCTCTCACCGACCCCCCTCCTGTATTTTCAAGAAGACACCAACACCAATGAATGACTCCCCTTGTGAGCCACACGCTGGGCCGAGGTGGGGGGAGAGGGGCGCAGTGACCCGGTGCCACCATTAATGCCCTCTTGTCAGTAGTCAGTACTACAAAAAGTCAAAATTAAATATACTGGTTATTGTTGTTTAGGTGTGTACAGAGGGCTGGTAGTGTATTGGCGTATGACTGTATGTCCAAATACTATATTTTGGTAATTCTAATTCTTCTGATTCTGTGGCACGTGCAGCACTGCCTGTGTTTCAAAAGTTAACGACCGGACCGACGCCAGTGCGACAGTAACTCACACCTTGCCTCAGGATGCCACCATTTGCCACCAGGCTGCATTATTTATTGATAACAGTAATCACACGCACGTTTTCACTGCTTCTGTCAAATAGCAGAGCATTTAATTCTTATTAAATATTGGCTTTCGCTCCCTCAGGTCCATCCCGCCTTGCCTGCACACGGTGAGGCTTTTGGAATCTCTGCCTTTCTATTTTCTCTTTTTTCTCACACTCTTCTCGCTCTCTCTTTTTCTCTACGTATTTTGTTAATTCTGCTTCCTTCTCTTCCTCTCTCTTCCATCTCTTTCCTTCTAACACCCTCCAAGCTCTCCACACTTTCTGCCTCTCTTTTCCTGTGTTTGTCTAGTGACCACGTCTTGCTATTTACCCACTGATCGTCTTGCTATTTACCCTTTAATCTCATAAAAAGGCGCCATCCATCTCCGAACCAAGGGGCTCATTACGATGGCAGAACGATCGGCACCGCCGGGCCGGCGGTGGCGATCGTTCCGCCATCACAATGAGATTTACCCACCGCCATATTAGGATGGCGGTGGGTATCGCGGCGGACGCAAAGTCCATCCGCCGCTGGCAAGCGCACCGATTGCCTGGCAGGCGGAGCAGGGCCACAAATATGGTGGCGGTGCCTAGCAGGCACCATCCGCCATATTAGGATGTGTCTGTGTAGAGGCCATTCCATGGCGGCGATGCCACCATGGAAAGGCTGGCGGGGATTGGGTTTGGGGGCCCGTTGCGGGCCCCCCTGGGGGGGTGGTGTCGCTGCACTGGGGGGTACCCATGGTACCCCCCTGCATTTCCATGCACCAAGTGGCAGGCACCGCGTGGTGCCTGCCACGTGGTGCAGGGAAATGCAGTGCAAGCACCTTTAACATTGCGGACGGTGCTGCAGCTAGCAGCACAGCCCGCAATGTTAAAGGCCCAGGATACGCCCACCAGTATGGCGGGCGCATCCTAATCGCAGTGGTGGGACCGCCGCATGTCTGGCGGGCGGTCCCAATCGCCGCTATGGTGGCGGGCGGACCAAGCCCGCCCGCCATTGTAATCAGCCCTCAATTTCGGATTTCAAATCTTTACAAATAATTCCTTTGTGTGTGTGTTCTAGAGTAGGGTGTTCCCTCACGTCTGACTTTCATTACAAAGGGAGTTTTTGTAAAGGTTTGAGTTTGGTGGTCACATACACGGGCCCTGCAGACATAATGTGATGTGTCGCAGAAACACAGTTTGTATTTGGGGTGGATAACACGTGGCATTCCAAATGTTTATTTTTGCCAGCTTTTTGTGCACTGACTTTGGTAGATTTGTTCCTCATTAAGGGTAGTGTTGGTCCTCCCACCTCAGGTTCAGTTTCAGTTAATGTAAAATCGTCCAGAGCGTGGCCGTGCCAGCATCTTTCATGCCACAACATAGTTTGTAATGACAAAGCTGGCATGCGTTTTGTTGACTACACAGAAGTCCTCCACCATGGGGCCTTAAACCGATCCAGTTTTTAAAAAAAAGATATTTCTTATAGATAGAAATGTTTCTGAAGCTAGGACCTGCTGGCACGCACCCCTAAAGGTGCGTGCCAGCAGGACCTAGCTTCAGAAACATTTCTATCTATAAGAAATGTTATGTTTCTGAAGCTAGGCCCTGCCATGCACCTCTGAAAATTATACACGCTGCGTGCCAGCAGTGCCTAGCTTCAGAGACTGAACATTTGTAGATAGAAATGTTTCTGATGCTAGGCCCTGCTGGCATGCAGCGTGTATGCTTCTCAGAGAGAGGTGCACAGAGAATTGCCAGCTTTGTTCTGCAGTCTTGCCCTGATGACCTTCATAAACAGAATTTTTTGAATACCGTTTTCTTGACATTTGTTTTTAATGTGGGAGACTAGTCTATTACAGACATTTTGCAGAGAAATGTTGTTTAGTAATGTTTAATGTAATAACTGCACTTTCACAATTGCTTTATTAACCTTCTTGCTTTCTCAAATTTGCTTGAAAATGCACCATTTAACCACTCTTTTTTAAAATTTTCACGGGGGAGAACCCCCCCGAACCCTCCTTAGGTTGTTCGGGCTTGCTCGCTACGCTCGCTCGCCACGGTCCACTCCGACACTAATTTTACGCCTCACCACTTTCAAATGTCACCAGCCGCCACTGTTCTTGCCTTCATTCTAGGGAGGAGTGTGCGTTCCAAATAGAGGAGCAGGTGAGAAGATCACAGAGCTTTCCCAAACTCCAGAACCATAAACAGGAAGGAGGCAGATGGGATATGACCCGATGAAGGAAGATAGGGGTAACCAAGCACACATGCCCAGGTACCAGCTCCAAAAATGTGGTACAGCGTGCATAATACCACAGGCCAGCGCTTTCACTGAACACCTGAAAGAAAATAGAGTGCAAATGGAAATAAGCAGTTACAGAACACCAGTAGAACATGGTAATAGTAGGATTAATGTTGACGATGACTCACTATATATTACAGAAGCAGCGTCAGTGCAATCTGCTTGGCAAAGCTCAGTTCTCTCCCAGAGGCAAGGGATTTAGAGCTCTTACTTCTGGGAGAAACATGGCACCCAGATCGGTTAAAAATCTGGCACCAACGGAGATGCTGACAAGGTGTCAGTTTTGACTATGTCAAGTTGATAAGGAAGCTGTGGGGCATTAGCACCCTGTAAATTTAAGGAATGGCTTACTGTATCTTGCCCAGTGATGCAGCATGGATCAACTCATCAACCAATTACTAATGTATTTCAGTTCTTAGGTGCAACTCTAGCACTCGCAGAGGCATTTAGACCAGGTTTCAGGCAAAACAGTATAACCTGGACTTGGAAAATCAAACCTTGGGTGGCAAAAGAGTGAACCCAATGTTGGTTCTCTGGGATTTGGGATGTGAAGGCTTGCAGTCTCAGATCCAGTGAGGCCAAGAACTGCTCTGATCGAACAAGTGGCATGATCCATAGGAAAGTCTTAATTAATTTTGAAATGCACTGTACATACAAATGTGTTGACTTCCTTGAGATTGCTTATAATCCTGAAGTCTCTCTGTGCCTTCTGTATCAGGAAGACACAATCGTATACACCATGTCTTTGTTAGGCTAACGTAATAATTGCCATTTCTTTGGAAGATCTGCCGTCTTACCCACACATGTGGGTAAGACAGCAATGATGTCGCATGGGGTTGAACCAAACTCTATTATATAGCCCACACGGACCTAGTCTATTTAAGTCCAAAAGTCACATAGGCTTTCCCTAACCCCCTGCCACAGGGACCTCTCCTCCTGAATCATTGGCAGGAACACTGAAGGAGTTTTTGGGGACTCTGGTAATCTTTTTAAGCTGAGATCAGAAAGTTTCTGGAATGCCACCATGTTTTCATAACTAGTTAAGACTGGGCTAAGCTTCCCATGCCTGTGTGGTGAGCAGACTGAACTGGTTCATGACCCTTTCTTACTGTGGAACCTTTGCAGTTATAAACACCCCTTCAAACATTCATAAAAGATATAGTAGTTCATCGCTCCTGCCTTTCCAAGGCTGCATCAGAACGTTCACTTGGCGTGCATCAAAAGCACTACTGTGACCCCACAGCCATTCAGGGATCCAAAACTGCCCTAGCCCACAGCCAGCAGATGAATGCTAAAGTGTTACAGGACACGTATCTTGTTTTGCACCACTGACAGCTTCCTCTGCCCTTTCAACTTTGTGTGTTCCAGAGTTAGGTGGGCTTATATGTACTGTGCTGCTTGGGGCGGGGTCTATGGGCAAGCAATGAGACCCCGTATACCATCAGCAATTCCTTAGGTGGTCCCTTCAGCGCTTTATCATGTATTTTTGAGCAGAAACTGGGATGATCTGAACTGGAATGTTTTCCTTAACAAATATCTGTGAGAAGACAGACAGGCATTAAGAATTTTTATTCTGAAAAAGTTGATACTAATGCTGTGTATATCACTGATTCCAATTCGGCTAGTTTTGCAATGCATTCAGTATCTCTATAGAATGAGATTCAGCTAGATTCTGGATCTGGCAGCTATTCCTGAGCCAGTCCTGATAAATTGTTCCATTTGTATTTCCTTGAAGTGTGCCAAATCCTGGACACTGCAGCAGCGCCAACTCACATCTCCCTTTTGCTTTACTATAACGATCAGCAATCTTCGGGGGGGATGTAAATGCCTCCCTTAACAGATGATAAACTCTTTGTCCGAGTGATGCCGTGGCTGGGAGCAGTTGGAGCTCATACTGACCAAAGCTGGAGTCTAACACCTTGCCCATCAGTGGAAACTTACTTACACCCTACATCACAAGTATAAAATCAGTAATCATGTGTAAAATGCACAGGTCTGTGCAAGCCTGTTGTCAGGTACTCAAAGCAATGAGCTTCTCTCGCTGGCTCCCCTCTCAGTTGCTGATTCCAGTAAATTGCACAAGCTTGGTACCTGCAAGGCTACTTTTACTAATATGGGCTCCTACCATGTCTTTGTTAGGGTAACGTAATGAATGCCATCTCTCTGAGCAATTCTCTGATACTTCCTTGGAAGATCTGGTGTCTTACCCACATGCATGACAGCATGTCATACTGGTTTGCTGGCCTCCCTATTCAACATTAGATCCCTGGTTAAACATTGTGATGAGGTACATCATTTCATCTTTGATCACCACCTAGTCATTTTCTTTTTGACTGTAATTCGGTTTAAGAAACTTCTTCACCAGAGATCTACAGAGCAGTTACTCCAGGATATAAAATTACATATTGACCAGAAGTGCAACACCTGTGGCGGATATTGCAATTATTTATCGAGAATATTGACTGACAGCCTTGGCTCAGAGGGAGACCTAAAAGCAGAACACATTTTATTTAACATCTCCTGTAATGCTTCTACATCCCTAACGGGTGCTTTGGTATATCACTGTGTTGTTGCCCTCCCCACCCCCCTCAGAAATAATAATTCAGTCAATAGTTTGCCCGTTTTATTTGTCCTTTTGTGCTTAATGCCTTCACGTTTTTGGCTGTGGGAGATTTTAACATATGGACAGATACCCCTGATCTCTCAGCCACTAATAGACTGTTTGAAGTATCATTTACTTAGGGCCTTGTTCGACTTGGCCCTTTTTGCAGGGTCATCCCTGAACTTTTTGCCTTCCTCCTAGTCTTTTTTCTGACCTGGTGTTGGTGGTTTTAGGACTCTGGGCACTTTAGCACTGCTGTCCAGTGTAAAGTGCGTGCGCTCTCTATGGTAAACATGGTAAGATTGGTCTACACCTGTTTGGCGTATTTAATTTACCTATCATTCTCCCAGTAAAGTGGTATCTAATATACCCGGGGCCAGTAAATTAAATGCTACTGGTGGGCTTGCAGCGCTGATTGCGCCACCCACCAAAGTAGCCTTTCAAACCTGTCTCAGGCCTCTGCCATTGCAGGGCCTGTGCGCGCAGTGTTACAGCCGCTGTGACGTGACACCTAAAGTGTGTGCCATGTCTGTCTGTCTTTTACTACATGTCAGTCACCCCTAAGGTAGGCCCTAGCTAGCCCTATGGGCAGGGTGCATTGTAGGTAAAAGGTAGGACATGTACCTTAAGTGTGTGACATGTCCTGGTAGTGACAAACAGCCATTTCGGTTTCTCACTGCTGTGAGGCTGCTCTCTCATAGGAATGCATTGGGGATTCCCTGATAAGTGTTTCAGTGGTAATTCCTGATATGAGAGGAGCAGCATGGTCAAGTTTGGTATGTTTGGAATAGTGATAATAAATGCTGCGTAATGGTGTGCGCAGATTTATGATCACTATTTTAGAAATGCCACTTTTAGAAGTTGGCATTTCTGTGTGCTATGTGTCTGCCTGCCTGATGTGTATTGCATGTCTGGCTCTGGAGTGACAGGGGCTGGTGAGGTGTGTGGCTCCTGGGAGGGTAGGGTGAGTCAGCGCTAGGCTGAATAGGAGAACTGCATTTGGAGTAGTGGGAGGAGTAGTCCCCTGACCCTGAATAGGTCTGTGCCTGCCTGGGTGAATGCTGGCTCCGCCCCCTGTGGTGTGTCTGATGACCGAGCCCCCACCTGACAAAGCGGAGTAGAAGCACGGTAAACAAAGTGCTTCAGTACCCCCTAGAACCAGTTGGGACTGATTCTCTAAGCCCTGTGCCAGGGCAGAACAAAGGGAAAATGTAATATAAATATTGGGGCTGTGACCCCATGTTGGTGTGCTGCTTTGGGTGCTTGCTGTACCTGCTGGGCCCCAGGAGGTACCGCCACGAGGGATTGCCCCTCTGCCTGGAGGGCCCTGTGAGCTGGCCTGCCTGGGCCCAGCTCTGCCCCTGAGGACTTTGGGGACTTGACTTTGCACTGCTGAAATCCGTGCCCCAAGGAGAGGGCTTGCGCAGGGCTGATCTGCTGCCCTGCTGGAGGAACTGCTGTTTTGCACAGGAGACCCGGTGTGCTGGCCTGCCTGTGCACTTCTTGAGGGGAAGCGCTGCTGGCGCCTTACTGGCGTGGGGAGCGCTGTGTCCAGATCCCCCACTGTTGCGGAGTAGGAGCAGGAGAAGGAGTATGTAGTGCCCCCTGATGGCTTTTTGGATTCGCGGTCACTAGCGCTGAGCCTGCGGGAATCAGCCAGCGAAACCGGAAATCAGGCAAGGTTGTGCCTGGAGGTGGGCGGGGCTCCCGTATTGCCGGAGGGAACCCCGCGCTGTGCCCACAAGAAGGAGACCAAGACAACGGAGACTTTGCTCCGTACCAGGGCCAACATTATGGCGGGAGCCCACCCCGCGTGGCTGTGTCCTGTGCGGTGCAAACAGTGCTACAGGAGGGAGGAGCTGTGACCGAGTGGTGCTCCCCCCTCCCTAATCTCCAAGGAGTGCCGCCGGAGCCACAGCGTTGCCCGGCAACTGAAGGGAGGCGACCCGGAAGTCAGGCGAAGGCCGCCTGACCGTGGGCGGGGCTCCCGTGGACGAGGAGAGCCCCGCGGACAGAGCGAGACCGGCTTGGAGAAGAGACCGGAGCCAAGCGGGCTCTCTGTGGAAGTCCCGCGCGTTGCTGAGGAGGAGTGAAGCAGAGCCCCGGTGAGTGGGGGCCTACAGGGCACTGTTGGTGCCTGCGGTTGCACCCATTTCTTGCCTGCAAGGAGTCCCGGTGAGTGGGGCTGGCTTGGAGCATTGTTGGTGCCGAGAAATGGCACCGGAGGAGCCCCGTTGAAGGGGGCTCGCAAGGCCCTGTGGGTACCAGTTCTGTTTTGGCACAGCTGCACCGCGAGAGCGTGGGCAGCTGCAACGTGGGGGCATTTTGTTGTAAGAGTCCCGGAGTGGGGCTTGAGGGGCACTGTGGTGCCAAGGCTCATTTCTCCAGCTGCACCACGAGAGCGCGGGCAGCTGCACCGCGAGAGCGCGGGCAGCTGCAACGAGGGGGCACTTTGTTTTCATGACGAGGAAGGATTGAGACGCACCCCCACGCCCCAGTGCATTGCGCACATCTGTGGTGGTTGCATTGGCAGCCAGAGGGCCAGTGGAAGGCCCTACAATTGAGAGCCCTGACTTTTGGGACAGAGGGCATTTGGGGACAGCCCAGACGGGCCCCAGAGGAAGGCCAGTTGGCCTGGGGTCATTTTGAGTACCTGCGATACTGGTAGGGCGCAAGGCCCTAATGTGGTGCATACTGTGTTTATGCCTTTGGTGATGCATAATGTGTTTACGCCTAATGTGATGCAGACATAATGCGTGATGTTGCTTGTGATAATGCTGAGTTCATTATTTTACCAGTAGTTACTGGTTGTGTTATTACTTGTGCTTTCTAATGGTTCTGACCGTGGCCCGATTGGCCCGGTCATGTATACAATCCCCTGTGAAATATTGCCAGGTGCCAGTTGGCACAGTGTATATGTGTGGTTATGATCTAATGTTTTTATGATAATACTAAGGCTATTTTTGATATAACCTTGTGTGGAGTTTCTTTTGTAGTGTGCCTAGTGTGTTGCTGCTGTTGTGTGTGTGTTGCGCAAACGCTTTACACATTGCCTCTGGGATAAGCCTGACTGCTCGTGCCAAGCTACCAAGGGGGTGAGCAGGGGTTATCTTCAGCGTGTAACTCCCTTGCCCTGACTAGAGTGGTGGTTTCTGCCTGGCTTAGGCCAAGCCCTAGCCAACCAGAAATCCCATTTCTAACAGGCCTCAACCAATTTGTCTCTGAACCTAGGCATGTTGCAGGGTAGTCTTCAGGTTTGTTGTTTGCATCTGGGAATTTCATTGAGTATGGATTACCTCCCGTTTTTTTGTTAAAAAAACACTGCTCTTTCTTGCTTAGCAAGTCCAGTCCCTCTCTCAGGGTCCTTCCACCATAGTCAGGGCTAAATGCATTTGTTCTAAAATTAAACAGTCTAGGATCTCATGATATATCACATTGACTTCATGCAAGTTGTCTCTTGATCCCCAGGCTAATAATGATAGTGTCAATAGATGGCTGACTTCAGCCTTAGACATTTTCATTCCCAGTAAAACCTTGGTGTCTCATTGAGCTAGACCTTCAGCCCTCTGGTTCTCTCCTGCTCTTGCTGAGGCAGAGACTAAAGTAAGCTTGTTAATGACTGGAGCTATTCTGGTATCTTAATTATTCTCCAATTATCAAAAGCCAGAATCCCTGCAATTGGAAAATATAAGAAGGGGATCTGAGATGCTAGGTCAAAGTATTATTCATCTCGCATTAAAGGCTAGTAATGACTTCCATGAAATATTCAGGATTGTGCGTGAGCTTGCCAATCCTGTATAGGCCCTTGAATCAATTTCTCCTCCGTTTGACCTTTGGAAATCCTTGTCTATCTTCTTCAAGGACAAAATATCTATGATTCTTTTTTTGTCACACAAACTTTATTGGATTTTGAAGCAAAGAAGAAGCAAACAACCCCAACGGGCAATGTATAAACATAAGACTCTGAAGGATGAAACCCTCAACCATACAAAACAGAACCATATGCACAGAAGCTCTGGTATCCCCTCCCACCCACCTCAATACAACAGCAAGAATCTTACACAGTTGCACGTCTCTATCTTGGTGCAGTGTCTTGTATATTTTTGCCATATTGTTCAATTTCAGTGTCCAAATGTAGGCCCACCACGTGTACTGGCTCCAGGAATAGGCCCGATAGTTTGCCCATCGCTGCCAAATTTTTGAGTGTTTCTGGGGGCATCCCCTGGCCTGGAATACCACTATTTCCAACCCCATGCAAAAGTCCATCCCACGCTTCCATGCCCCCACAGACGGCGGTGTGTTGGCCTTCCGCTGTCTAGCTATATCTCTCTCCATCAGTGTGAGATCAAGGAACAATACGTGGCGTTTATACCGGTTCCCCTCTACTGCATCAGTACTATGAAGGAGAAGCTGCTTTGGGACAAGTGGAATATCCCATGTCAAAACCTCACACAAACAAGACACCACAACCCTCCAGAATTGTGTCAATACACTACAACTCCATACAGTGTGCATGAACGTGCCTTTCTTCAACTTCGCATCAGAGGCACAAGGGAGATTTGATGAGACCCATACGCCACAAGCGACTTCTCGTATAAGTATTATTCTATGTAAGTATTTTAATTGGATTAATCTTAGACAAGAGGAAATTGCCGCACCACGGGAAGCCTCCAAGGCCTCTGTCCAATCGTCATCATCTAGGTCATCAATATAGGCCTGCCATGTTGCCCATCGGGCGGGAGGCGTTGCCGAGCCGTTGGTGACCAGGGATTGATCTTTTTTTGAGATTTTATGGCTATCCAAGTTGCCCATTAAAAGCTTGCCTTCAAGCGGACTAAACTCTGGGAGCGCCGGGAGGTCCCGCAGATACAGGAAGATAGCGTGACGCAACTTCAAGTATTTGTAAAATTGAGTACGATGCTTTGTGAAGTCGGACTGGAGCTCCTGGAAAGATTTAAGTATAGTGCCATGCATAACTTCTCCTAATGTAGAGATACCTATAGCATCCCACCCCTGAAAGCCCTGCAGCCCAGTCACTTGTGGGAGAAAAGTGCCTTGCCACAGCTGTGTCTTGCATGTCAAGCGCCCGCACCAACCTATTCTACAAAGGGATTGTCCCCATACCCGCATCTCTGCTCATATCGTGGGGAGAAGAGCTTTCATCCCAGACCCACTATGTAGCCAATGAAAGATTGAAACATCTCCCATTACCCAGCGCTCCGTGGTGTAAGCTGGGTCATTCTGCGGACCGTACCACCAGTCGTTCAGGATCTGCAAGTGGAATGCGATATAATATTATTGAACATCTGCAGCGGTGATACCCCCACAAAATGGGGGATTGAAAGCAGGTTCTAAGGGCTATACAGGATGTACCTCCACCCCAACAGGAACTGGCCTAATATTGTGTTGATCTGTCGAAACCATGTGGGGGGGAATAGTATAGGGATAATTTTGAAGTTGGTAGAGGGGGTGGGCTAGGGATACCCTTTTAAAGATTGCTGATCTACCAAATAAAGACAGAGGCAACGGGGACCAGGTCTTAACCTCCTCCCTGACCTGGAGGTGCAAGGGAGCCATATTGTGTTCCCAAGAGCGGGCAGGAACTGGAGAGAGAAAGACCCCAAGATATTAAACCCCTCCATCTGCCAAGGTCAGCCCCGACGCCCATCCCACGTCATCCAACAAGCCACACAGTAATAGTAGCACAGACTTGGCTAATTTCACGTACAGTCCAGATGTCTCACCAAATACCTGCATGATCTGCAGAGTACGGGGTCCCGACTCACGGGGTTCATCATAAAGAATAGGACGTCGTCAACAGATAATGCAATTCTGTCTGATACCCCCGCAGACCATTCAAAGCCCGTCACCTGGGCATCCATCCTGACCCAGGCAGCCAATGGCTCCATAGCCAGTGCAAATAACAATGGGGACCGCGGGGAGCCCTGCCAAATAGAAAATGGGGCAGAAACTGCACCAGTCACTCAGACCGATGTAGTCAGATCAGTGTGCAGAAATCTAATATATAAAAGAAACCCAGGCCCAAAATTAAGCCGCTGGAGGAGCACAAAAAGATACTCCCAACTCACAGAGGCAAAAGGATTGTCTATATCTGCCAACAACAACGCTGCGGGCTGCCCCAGTCGGTCCGCCATGGCCATAGCATTATGAGCACGTCGTATATTATGACGAGTGGCACGTTGAGGCATAAAATCGGCCTGGTCTGGGTGGACCAGGTCCGGCATGTATGTCATCAATCTATTCCCCAGGACCTTGGCGAGAAGTTTAACCTCGATGTTAAGGAGAGAAATGGGGCGATAGGTGGAATGGACCTCAGGCGGGCGGCCGGGTTTCAGGAACACCACGATTTCAGTGTGTCTCCAGTCTGGAGGAAGCCGCCCCACTTGATGTGCCACGTGGATGCGCACAATAGGTGCGCGCCAAGCTGTGGCATGTACGCCTCGAGGAATTCGCTAGGGAACCTGTTGGGTCCACAGGCTTTCCCGGACCGTAATTCAGCCAGGGCCGCGGTCAATTCCTCTGCAGTGAGTGGCTCATCTAACTGTGTGCTGGTAGACACAGACAGGGACTTAGGAGTAAGGCGTCAAAAAAGTCTGCTATTTGGTCGACAGTCAGGACTTCTCTCTGTGTGTATACATTTCTATAGTAGTCAGCAAAGCTCTGGTCCACCTCCTCGGGACCCGACAACAGTCCCCCTCGTCCATCAACTACCGGCACTAGGGTGCCCGCGTGGGACATCTGGCATAATCTATGGAGCATTTTACTAGATTTGTCTCCCCATTGAGAGATGCGGCTCTGAGATTCCCGCGTGGGACATCTGGCATAATCTATGGAGCATTTTACTAGATTTGTCGCCACATTGAGAGATGCGGCTCTGAGATGCCCGCCATGAGCTCTTGGCCTCATCAAGAAGTACCTGCTGATATTGTTGTTGAGTTAATTCAATTTGCCGCCGCGCCTTTCTACCACCCCCACTACAAATACGTGTTTCAAGGTCTAATATCTGGGACATTACCTGGGCCCTGCTCATGAGCTCGCCGACACAGTAACTAATGTCAACTCCTCTAAGCGTGGGCTTCATGGCCTCCCACAGTACTATTTTGAGGAAGCGGACTCAACATTTAGGAAAAGATATTTGGTCAATGCATAATTTAAATGTGCCCTATATAATGGATTTTTCAAGTGCCACGGTGAGAACTGCCATCTAAAAGAGGGGGGGGGGCCTCGGACCAATGTCATACCATAGTGCCACCGGGGAATGGTCAGACAACCCTCGGGGCAGAATATCGACCCCAGACACCTGATGTATGTGACCAGCTGGCACCAAGAGATGGTCTAGCCGAGAGAAGGAGCTATGGACTGCAGAGTAGTACGTATAACTGACTTTGGCCGGGTGATAAACCCTCCAGGCGTCAACCCCCCCCTAGCGCGGCCACCAGAGGCCTCACCTTGGAACTTCGAGTCCTTCACACGCCAACTATCAATCTCTGGGGACATAACATCGTTCCAGTCACCGCCAATGACTGACAGACCCTCCAGCAAATCCCCCCACAGGCCAAGGATACGATCAACAAATGATTGCCCGAGTGGCGTGGGGGCATAGACGCTACCAATGACCAAAGACTCTCCAAATATTGTGCCGGCCACGAAAGTGTATCTGCCCCGAGTGTCTATCCAGGTTTTACTAGGCCTAAAAGGGACCTTGCGGTGAATAAGAACAGCCACGCCTCACGATCCTCTGATGAACCCAGTATGAAAGTACCCAAATCTGGGCAAACAGGGGACCATGGACCCAAGAAGGTGGGTCTCCTGCAAAAGAAAGATATTGGCTTGCAACCTTTTGGCCTGTCTTAAGCACCTGCACCATGCTTGATCTTATTTAAGAGATCTCAGACATTCCATGTTATGTGGCAAAGTTGCCCGGTAGGGCCGACGGGGATTACATCAACCATCTAAAATGAGGAAACGAATGTCAGGAGCAGTAATGGATGGATGAGCGGTCAAGCGGGCACCAGGACTGTGCCTAACAGCCTTTAACACAACAGTAGAACAACCCCCGCCCCCACCCCGATACCTCATGAACATTGGAGTATCTGTTGCAGAAAAGGCCCATGTTTGACCCCAATGGAGGCCATAGGCTGGGCCCATCCAATGGATCACCATATCCCACTTACAACCAAAAGTCTGCTCTGGAGACCCTTAGTCCTCGGAAATCCAGAGGTGCAGCCAACCCGAGTAAGCCTGCAGCGTAATGACTCATGGGGTGGCGCATGATCTAGCGCCCAAGCGAAGGCCACCCTGTGCATCATCAGGGAGTGCATCCTGTGTGGTTACAGCATGGTGCATCTGTCAGTGTTCATCCCCAGGATTCTTAATCCGCCAGGACGAGCGGGATCAATTTCGACGCTTCTCTGTTGATTTAATACATTGTGTGCGTCTGTCACTTAGGGACGAATCAGAGTCTATGCGTGGCGGGGTGTGGTGTGGGGTTTCAAGGACAGAGTCTCATCCGTCCACGCAAATATCTCCTCCGGGGTGTCAAAAAATATGGTGCGGGAATTAAAAAACACACACATGGCAGCAGGAAAAAGCAACATGTATGGTATTGTCAGATCGCGCAGGCGTTGTTTCGCCTCATCAAAGGACTGGCGCTGCTGTTGGACCATCTCATTATAGTCAGGAAATATAATATGGTGGGACTCGAAAAGAAGTTTGTCCTGGCTACGTGCAAATTTCAGGATAGCGTCTCTATCGATATAGTTAAGGATTTTAGCGATGACCGGGGGCAGCCGAGCACCAATGAGAGGTTTGTTTGCCAGCGCCCTGTATGCCCCTTCTATCACGAAACAGGAGGAAAGGGACTCCGGTGGAACAAGTGTCCAAATCCATTGGGTCAGAAATTTGTCCATTGAGTTACCCTCACAACCCTCAGGAAAACCCACATTCGCCCTCCGCGACTTCCACCCGCGCCGCCAAGTACTTAGCCACAGCTGTGAGTGTGGTGACCTTCTACTGAAGGGATGTCATGGCATCTTCAATGCTAGATACCTTGGTCTCCACCTTTGTAATATTCTCAACAGCTTTCCCTAAATCTTGGCGTAGTAGATTTACGTCGAAGCCAATGACGCCAATCTTGGCATTCAGCATGTCTCTCGATTGGGTAATGGCTGCCAGGAGCGCTGCATTATCCAGCCCAGTTCCGGGGGGATCCCCAGAGTCTGCCACCCTAGTCACCACTTCAGTGAATTTGTCTATGGTGCACAGTTTGGTCACGGAATCTGGCAGTTTATCTTTAGTCATGACAAGGCTGTCCCGGGTATTCAGACAGATATATGCACCTCCCAACCTCGTGCTGGCCTCCTACTCGCCAGAACCCCCGGGCCACAAATTAATATGGGCGGCACGGGCAGTCAGAGAAAGGGATTGGGCCAGCAATAACCACAAAACAAGTAATCTGATGGCTAGACCAATGAATGTCTGATGGGGAATATTGTGGTACTCAGGATCTTTGTAGCTAGGGAGCCCCCAGCCACAAGCCGCACCAAGGCCTAGGCAGCCTACGCAGCTGGGGGACTACCCTCAGTGCTGCCTCCTAATAAGGGACTCACCAGCTTTAATATGAGTGGCTGTAGCAGTGGAATCTTGGCCTTTCCTTCATGTGTTGATGATAGCGTCCATTACTTGTGGCGTCTTGAAAAGGCAACTAATCCCCTGTGGTGTGACACCTCACCTCATCATTAATACAGGTCCAGGTGGAATTGGGCGCCATATCTTGACGGGTGCCAGAGTGATATGGGAATGATGTGGGGCCAGCCAGACCACCTCTCTACCATGCAGTCTGGGATGCCAGGTCCCCCCGGCCGTCCAGTGCGGCCCACCGCAGCATGTCCGTCACCTCCGTGGCCCGGGCCACCCTAAACCAGGTAAAGACATGAAATACTAGTTATACTTCCCAGTGTCATTGGTCAACATGGATAACAACATCCTAGCAAAATATCTCTTTATATGGATAGACTGGACCTCCCTGAAGAATCAGAGTTAATACCCAGGATCATTTACGTATGGTCTTTCCAATGATACAATAAATCCATCCTAAGGTCAAAGCTGTCTTGGAGTATCTAGATGCTAAGAAGGTCTTTGACTATTTGAGTGGTCTTTCCTTAAGTTTGTGCTAGAGCGCAAGGTTTGGGGGGGGGGCTTATTGGCCCTCTGGGATAGGTATTATACACCAATCCGATGAACAGGGCGAGGAGTACTTCTGTAGCACGCCGAGGATATGATGGGAGGTTCTCAGGATTGTCCCCGTCTCCTTTCCTCATTGCGCTGGCAATGGAGCCACTTACATGCTGACTGAAAAAGGGACACTCTTAAAGGGGAATATTATTTCCAGCCAGCAGAATGTTACTCTCGCTTTATGCAGATTACATTTTACTTTTGGTTAGAAATCCCAGAGAAAATCTATCCCTGCTGAATAGGGAGATCATTACATTTGGAGGATACTCTGTACTCTCCATTAACTGGGATAAGACTGAGATATTTCCTCTCGCTTGCAGCACTGTCAGGCCCGACACTAATTACCCATTGAGATGGGGTCCCTCTCCTGTGAAATATTTGGGGATTAGAATACTACATGATGCAGAAATACTGGTCAGAGAAAACTATGACCCTGTGGGGTACAGACTGAAATCCGAAGTGGAGACTTGGATTAAACTCATGGTCCATGGCCGAATGAATTGAAATGATGGTTCTCCCTAAATTTCTGTAACTTTTTAAAATATACCAGTTCTGCTGAACCTTTCCTTCTTTGTCACCCTCTAGTCGCTCATTACAAGACAGATGGGCAGGCACGCCGAGGAGATGATGGGAGGCTCTCTGGAGAAAGGGGGAGGCTTAGGGACTCCAGACTTTCAAAGATATCACTGGGTGGCCCAAGCCCACTTAGCCATGCACTGGAGGGCCCCTGTCTCTCATCCCCACATATCATAATAGAAAGTGATCAAGTGATCTCTGGCTTCTTGCCAACCATATTAAGCGTAAAACAGCCTAGCCCCTCCTCTGAAATTCATGCAATGTGGCACACACACTGGGAATGGTGCAATCTTGCTGGAAGAGCAGGGCACGAGATGTTGTACTCCCCCCATACCTCTAGCCAGAAATCCTTTGCTCCCCCATGCACGAGCCCTTGGTAGTGACTTCACTTGCATGCCAGGTGCTTCCAGGAGACCAGTTTCTGTCACTAGTAGACTATAAAAAACTATAGACTAGTAGACTATAAAAAAAGAGCTGCCACTGATGCTCTAGATATTTTCATTTATTTTTTAATGTAACAAATGAAACAAGTGGCCAGGGTGGCCTTTCTCACTTTTCCTCTTGTGAGCCTGAATCCACTCCTCAGACTCAAATAATATTGTTGGATAATAATACCAGATGGGTTTCAAAACTTTTTAAATTATGCTTGGGTACGGTTGTGGTAGCTGCCCTGCCTGTGGGAGGTGCACCTCGGAGATGCCGTTGATGATAAGGCCTGAAAACACTGCTGCTCTCAAGTGAAGCTGATTTCCATGAACCACAGGCACAAACATGTCAATTTTTATTTTTTTAAATAGGATGTATTATGCTCCTGCTCAGCTATATAAATTTGCTCAGTCGATTAGTACTGAATGTGGCAGGTGTGCCATGGAGGGCGTAGGCTTTCTTCCCTGGTCTGGCAGTGCCCAACTATATTTCCCTGCAAGTGCAGGGTCAATGAAAAATAATTACCATTATAGGGTATCCACTGACTCTAACCCCTATACAGGTATAACTATAACGTCTGTAATTTGACGGAAAGGTAATGTGGACATTATTTAATTGCTGGTTTGGCTGCAGCTTGTTTGGAATGTATTTCTGTTTTTATTGTGTTAGTCTTATTTTGATATCTTATCCAAGTGACGATACGATACACACGAAACCCTCCCAGTCCGAGATTATGTTCTAATATGAGGTTGGTTGTTATGTGGCTTAGATGTCCTCGTTAAAAGACCTATAACTGACATTAACCAGACCTTCAGACCAGTCCGTGTAAATAGCATACAGGAGCTCGTCTTATTTCTGAATGGTTTATCAGACAATGAAAGTAAACTTTGCCTAAAAACATATTTCTTCAGATCTGTGGTGAGCTGGAGCACCCGTAGGTGACAGAAGGACTCTCTGACGAAATAAGCACAGAGTGACTGCCTGGCATAGTATCAACTTCTGGACAAAAATGCAATAAAATCCGAACTAAGGGTCAAGTTTAAGGGCAGTATTTCTAGACAAAAGGTCTTGCAAACATACACTGTAAACCAAAGATGACAGCAGACACAATGGTAAATAAAGGATAGTGTGGTGACAGGATTCTGCGCTCTTAGTATGTATGATACTTGGAGTCCAGCTCTACTTCTGAAGGTGGACATTGAAGCGGTAGACCTCAAAAGATTTGTTGCTCAAGTTCAGAGACCAACATTCAGGTTACAATGGCTGAGCTACAGCTTATAGTTAATATGAATCACTGGACTGTGTCTTAAACATCAACTGAAGTACAACAAACTCTCAACCATGCAGTTTGAGGACGGTGGCACCTGACGTTAGTGGTGGCCTGGGTGGCCTCAATGCAGCATCTCTCTCAAACCAAGCCTTCAAGTTGAGTGAAGACAGATATTTTTCACATGTAATGACACTGAAGTCAGTCAATGCAGCTTCACGTTATTTTGGAGGATGGCAAGGGTTTCCTAGGTGTGATGGCCCACCTTTCACCACTCCTTCCTGATCCCCCAACACATAACACCCCTAAAAGCACCACCAGCAACCGAAGTGTCGGGAAGCATTGGGCTTACTAAGCTGATGAAAAGAAAAGGTCAAGGCAGAAACAAAAGTTTCGCTGTGAGTTTGTAAGCTCCTGATTAGGCCCAGTTGTTTGTAAGGAGTTCGTTAAGGTGAACACTAGTGAATATGTGCTTTACACATCCGTTTATTGCACATAACATTTAAATGTAACAGGTATAATAATAACCAGGCAAGGATCTCCCTTATCTGAGCATTTGGATTCATTAAACTACACTGCCAGGAGTACTTCTTGTAGAGTTGGCAAACTTCAGACAATTAGTTTCCAATGGAAATGGCAAACTTCAGACAATTAGTGTCCAATGGAAAGTAAATACAATTCATTCCATAATTTTCATTTATCTTGAAACTGAAGCTCATCCTTAATAAGGTCAACATCCCATCTATTCGTTTGACAAAATGTACTCCCACCTGCATTATTTCCTGGCCAGGAGCATGAACTGCATTTTTTAAGTTGGGGACTTCAGAAGGCAAGTGTGAAAAATCAAGTAGCCATTTCTATGCACATGGTAAATGTCCACGATTAGACTGTATACATTAAGGAGATATTCAAGTTACAGAAGATGGAAGAGGTTTGCAGAATCAGCGACTTTGTACAGTTGCTGAAAAGTGTTTACAGTTGTTGAAAAATGATCAACTTTCTTAAACATCAAGGTTCTTTCATAGTTAATTAATAGATCTCAAATAAATAAAATATAGTTTTTCCAATTAGGCTATTCGATGCTCAAACTTTAAACAATCACCCAGCATGCTTATGCCTACAGCAAACTCAGGGGGATTAATAGAATTTTGTAATAGAAAGTCAAGTGACTACCTTTCCATCTGGGTCTTTGGAGTGTTCTGCAGTATTCCAAGGACAGCAGAAGCCACAGAGGCACTCAACTCCTACTCAAGCCGCAGGATAGCATCATTAAAAGTTATTTAATATGTTGTGAACAAAAGAAAAGTACACTTCCCTCATGACTCATTGTCCTCTCCACATTCAAGTCCTAGAAACAGCCATTCAAGTGCTAGAGTTTTGTCTTGTCACATAATTTGCTGTAAGTACTGTCCAAAACTGCAATATTCCCATCCACTGCTGGAAATTTGATCAGCCACCACTTTGGTACATACTAGAATAAAGGCTGTTATTTTAAGTTGGCAAAAGGACTAAATCATTTTATCCATGTGTTCTTCCTGCAGAACAGAAATGATCTAACTACCTCCCCCTCCACCTGCGAACAGCATCCTCCCAGCAGGATTTCAGAAAGGGACTCGAGACATGGCTTTTCGACTGAGCCCAGCAATAACCCCAGTGCCTGGATGCCCTCACGGATGATTAGCTGTGCTCTATAAATCCGAGTTGATTGATTGATTGATTATAGGCTTTTAAAATAAATACTCAAAATCAATAGAAATGCATCAATGGTACAAATTAGCAATCAATAGGCAGGACAGTTTGCTGGAAGAATATGTTCATCAACATCTTCATCAATTTCTTTTAGTAGCAGACAAATAAATTAGTGTGAAGCCAAGTGTGCACCTACTCCAGTAACTATAAGAGTAAAATGAGCCACCTAAAATGAATAAATATAAAATGTTTGGGCCCCATTCCATGCATTTATTAAGAAAGATGGTGACACTTTATGGAATGGTAGACACATGCCTACGATGATCCACCCATGGAAACAAGTGATGTGTCACTCTCCTCTAGTTCGTCTGATACTGTTGATCTTGCTTAACTTCCTAGAATCAAGAATATTTATTTTAATGTGCTGTAAACGCCAATGATTGTAATGCATTATTCTAGACACTAATATAAGTCATAACACAATATAACAGGAGGATACAGCATAGGGTAGAGACAGAGGAAAGACTGAGCATGGGGTTAGTAATCAATTGCTGGAGGGCCATGGCAGTATTAAAGGCTTGGTGGCCTCTCTCCTGTTGGTTCAGTGCAGGGTCTAACAGTCCTTATTCACCTCTTTAAATGTGCTCCTAAAGCTGTGTGTAGTAGGTCACCTTTTGCACTGCACCTCACAGGTACCTCTCTGCTCACAATGTGCAGGCTGGTCCAGTGCATTGAGAGATATCGAAATCTACTGGCAACCAGCAGCCTCTCCGCCTTCCCAAGCGAAAAGAACACCCAGGGAGAGACAGGATTGCCAAGGGCATGAGGATCTCACGGGAATGGATATAGGGTGGAGCGCAAGTGAGAGAGGTGGGGGAAAGGGAGACAGCACAGGGGGCAGAGTGCATACAAGGAAATTGCACACAACACATGGGATGAAGAAAGATGATGGGCAGAGAGATGCGTCACTTACCCCAGTGTTCTCCGTGTGCTGTGCTCTCTCAGTTTTACAGTTTTCTTTCTCAGCAGTGGTAGTGGCAGCATGGGGCAGGCCACTACATGCTGACTTGTTGCTCCAGAGCCTGCCCCCATCTGTGCTGTGCTCACAAACTGGATCTTCTCTTAATGCGGTGCTATGCCTTTCTGATCTCCGCTCTAGTCACCTGATGATGCAACGCTACTGACTGACAAGAGGAGGAATCGTTGAAGTGGGATCAAGGAGTCAGTGCACCTAATTGTGGCGGAAATAGGAGACGCACTCTTGAGTCAAACACACTCATACATTCAGGAAGGACTGGAAGTGCTAGGCCTGGAACCCCTATATACTACTGGAATAGGGATGGACGAAGGCCCTTTAAATATCCATGGACAGGATATACCTGGCAGCACTACAGCTGAATTCCCACGTCCATCCACAGAACAGGAAGTGGTTAGACGTTCTGTGACTGAAATCCCTGTATTCCCTGGGGAGAGCAGAAAAATGAGAGTAGTTAAACACCTTTAACATCTGCAGGTGTTCTGTGACTCAATGCCTGATGACCTCCGAAGAGCAAGTCTGCTGGTGCCCACGTTGCTTCTCCATCCTTTCTTCGATTTACAGTTTCCATCTGTTGCAATGCAAACAGATTGATGAAAGATGAGCGAAGTGAAAGCTGTGTGTACTGCGGTCGGCGAAGGAAGCTAGCCCCCATCAGCTGCTGTGCAAGCAAAGTATGTTACACAGGTACTACAGCCACTTAGAAGGGAACACAGGTTTCAACTCTCACCTTGCATTCCTGCTCACTTACTGCCAGAGGTCAACATTGGCACTCAAGACGTCACCCAACATGTGCCCATGCTGCTGATGGAGCGTAAATGTCAAAAGATAGTTGCCTCTATCAATTTTCGCTATGTAAAGATTTTTACGAGAAATATTCTTTAATGAAGACATGAAAACTGGCTAAGACGAAAAACGTGAGATCACATACTGCATCTTAAAAGCATGCAGAGTGTTTGAAAACAAGCTTATGAAATGCAAACAAAGAAAGAAACAATGACAGTTACACATGAACGTATTTATGTGTTATGAGAAACAAAATTGAGCTAACATAGTGTTGTGATGATAATATTTTCCATATGCAATTAAAAATGAAATAAAATGTCCGCATAATGAAGTTCCTGAAATGGAAAAATGCTTATCTAGTAATAATCGATATTAAGCAAACCTGCAGATGTCTGTAAAGTTTAGATGGTTAACGTGTAATTCAGAGTTACACGTTAATAATATGCTTCGAAAACGATAACGTGCAAATGATGTTATAAACAGATTTTTTTAGTACTACCCAATATTGACATGAAGCCTCTAACAGAGATGGATAATTGAATTCTTAAAGAGATGTCGAATTTGCCTTTATTAATGTGTGCTAAATCATAATAATAACATGACCGTGATTCAGCTAATTTTCATGTAGGCCTCAAATGCTTTTCTTTTCTGCTCAAGTGTAAAATCACACGAAGTAGTCACTTTAGCCACTGTGAGAACTTTCTATGAAGTTTCTTTTTTTGTATTGGTTAACAATGGACTCTCTGTTAGCAACACTTTTGACAAAAAAGTAGCAATATTATTGCAAACGTAGGAAGGGTGTTTTGGAACTGACAAACTGTGAGCAAAGTGAAGTTCCACCAACTTCCGTGGAAGGGACGTAAATGTAATACAAATTGAACTTAATAAATCTTATGAATTTGCAAATGGATTACTTAATCTTCCGGATTTTTTGGTGATGTTTTGATCACCCCATGAGCGGCCCACTGCAAGGGACCAATAAGAACCCTATTGACTGATGAAAAGGATACTTTGTGGGTGTAAACCGTGAACCTTTGGAAGTATAATTGGCCCCATGGAGGAGGAGTTGGCTCTGGCTGTCATTTCTGATTTCCCTGCCTGGCATGCTGACGGGCTGACTCTTGATTTCCCTTATGCCAGATCCTTGAACTGAACTTTTCTTAACTGCGATTCTGAACCTGCACTTTGCCGGCTGGTAAAATTGAGCAGGACAAACCTTTCGGCTGAAGGGTTAACTGACTCCTTCTGTGGCACACTCTGCTGTAGTTCTGACTTGGCCAGATCTATATTGAAAACCTTGTTTGGTTTGTATGATTCGATAATTGGATCTCAAATTGCTATTGTCTCTCTCTCCCTCTCTTTTCCACAGGCAAGCTGCTAATGTTAGTTCTTGTAATGTGTTGTGGGGCTACATGTGTTTATAACGTGTTATTAAATCTAATTTGAAATGCAATTTCCTGACCTGTTTGTTCAAAAGAGGCTTTAGATAAATGTTTTACATGAACTATCTTTATCGGTTTTGTCTCATTCTTTTATTCATAATTCTTGTCTCTAGGCTTGTGATCCAATGTTTGAGAAAGGTAAAGAAATAGGTTTCTGCTTGGCAATTCTTAATTCCAGGTCGTTATAAAGTAATTGCTTCACCTTCTCCAAATATTCTAGTCCCTTTTAGGTCAACAAAATGATCTATTGGAGGACCGAGAGTATGGTAAATTAGATGGTTATTAGAGAGTAACATCTCTGATGAGAGTTTTTGACATGGACCTGATTTGAGTAAAGCTGTTTGTGATAATAAGACAACATTTTATAAGCTTTCTGCTGCAACACTGCCAATGTCATGTACCAGACAGCAAAATTTGTAAAGTGTCTATCTATAAATGACGTGCTCTAGTTGGAATGCCAGACAAATACAGATGGATGTGGATAGCTCATCCAACAGGTATCACCCACATAAAATAGGGTCTTAGGGTGGAGTTACGTAGTACAGTGGATATCAATGTTGTGTGTAATCACAAAAAATAACTATTTAAAATGACTTATGCATGGTCATGTGCTCTCAGTGAGACTGTGTTCCACAATTAAGACTCAAACAATGACTGTGCTTAGCACACTAATGTGGATGCTTGTTGGACTTGGCCC
This sequence comes from Calotriton arnoldi, assembly GCA_963921515.1. NCBI lineage: Eukaryota > Metazoa > Chordata > Amphibia > Caudata > Salamandridae > Calotriton > Calotriton arnoldi. Next base: position 846,832 of record CAWUFW010002763.1, on the reverse strand, counting down.
TTTTTGCAGGGTCATCCCTGAACTTTTTGCCTTCCTCCTGTATTGTTTCTGACCTGTTTTTGTTGGTTTTAGGACTCTGGGCACTTTACTACTGCTGATCAGTGCTAAAGTGCATATGCTCTCTGTATAAAGTGTTATGGTAATTGGTTGTCCATAATTGGTATGTTTGCCTTACTAGTGAAGTCCCTAGTAAAGTGCACTGTGTGTGCCAGGGCTGGTAATGCAAATGCTACTAGTGGGCCTGCAGCACTAATTTTGCCACACACACCAGTAGCCCAAAGAAGAAATCTCAGGCCTGCCACTGCAGTGCCTGCGCGCAGTTTGTTAACTGCCTTGTTGTCCTGACAAGTGCACCCACTTGCCAGGCCTTACCTTCCCTTTTTATGCACATCAGACACCCCTATAGTAGGCCCAAGGTACCCCCCTGGGCAGGGTGCAGTGTATGTGAAAGGTAGGACATGTACTGAGGTGTGTACCATGTCCTGACAGTGAACTACTGCCAAATTCGTTTTTCACTGTTGCAAGGCCATCTTGCCCATAGGACAGAACGGGGAATGCTGTCCCATGTTTCCAGCATATCTTCCCATAGGCATAAGATGGAGAGATGGAGTTTAGTGTGCCTGAACTCAGAATTTAATAACACATCTTTTTGTGAAGATGGTTTTTGAATTGTGTGTTTAGAAACCACGCTTTCAGAAGTGGCTGGTTTCTTGTCTTAACCCATCCTGTGTGCCTCTGCCTGGTTGTATATTGCCTGCCTGGGTTTAGACGTGACAGGGTCTGGGAAGTGTCCTGACCCCAGGGAGGAGAAGGTGAGACAGCAACAGGCTGGCCTGCATTTGATGTGGGGGGGAGTAGCCCCCTGGATGTGAAGATGGCTGTGTTGCTGCCACAAAAGGATGGCTCCACCTCCTGCTGAGCGTCTGGGCCCCAGACCCTGACTATCAAAGGAGGAGGGTGTGCACTGGCAGGAAGACACCCAGGTCTGGTTTGGACCGAGGTCAGAGCCCCCTGAACACAAAGGCATTTAGGGGTATAAATGTAAGAGCTGAAACCCCTGAACTCAAGACTGAAATCTATATTGAAAAAGGATTGAACCTACTTGGTGATCAAGAGGAACCTCTGCCAAAGAAGAACAGCTGAAGAGACTGAAGAGAAGGACTGCCCTTGCTGTGTGTTCTGGGGCTGGCCTGCAGTTTGCTGGTTTGACTAAGGAGAGGACAAGGGACTTTGCTGTGTGCTGTGTCCCCCTGCTTGTGAGGACTTTGCTGTGTGCAGTGTCCTGAAGTAGCGTGTCTCCAAGGGCCCGAGAAGAGCTGGTCCCCTGTTGTGGAAACTCAGGAACACAAACATTTCCAACCGTGTCTCAGCAACGCTGTGTGCGTGGTGCTCTTGCACGCCTGAGACTGCCGTGTGGTCCGTGGTACTGTTTACGAGGTGCCCCGTGATCGCACTGCCCCCGCAGCGTGAAACATCGTCCACGCTGCTGCCTTGCTGTTGTGGCCCGAGCCGTCATCGCACCTGAGGCTGTGAGGAAGGATCACCGCCGCCGGCCCGAGCCGCAACGTGCCAAAGGATTGTGTGAAACTAAGAACTGAGTCTCAGTGACGCTGTGTGCGTGGTGCTCTTGCACGCCTGAGACTGCCGTGTGGTCCATGGTACTGTTTACGAGGTGCCCCGTGATCGCATTGCCCCCGCAGCGTGAAACGTCGTCCACGCTGCTGTATTGCTGTTTGTGGCCCGAGCCGTCATCGTAACTGAGGCTGTGAGTGAGGATCACCGCTGCCGGCCCGAGCCTTAACGTGCTAAAGGATTTCTTGAAGCTAAGGAAGCTACAAGGTGAAAGGGATCGTTGTTCGTCGAAAGGAATCTGCCCAAGATCATCAACGACAGAGAAGGCCGCGCCGTAACCTGTCCGGCTACAGCGTCGCCTAGCAACAGAGCCGCAACGTGATCGGGATCGCTCAGCAGGACGTCCGACGAGCGGGGAGAGAGAGAGAGCGAGGCAGCGCACCCCCCCAGGTAAGGCTTGGACTCCGGTCAGGAGCCGCAAGTGTGTGTGGCCTGGGGAGGCGTGCAGGAGGAGTACAGGAGTGCTCCGAGCTCTCTCCTGCTGCACCGCGTTAGACGCGCTGAGTCCCCGAGCGGCCCGGACCTGCCCAGCAGGACCGGGGCCGCCCCTGTAAGCCTATGACCATTGTCTCTGCTGTTGGGGCCTAGTGGTGCCCGAGTTGACCGTGCCAATTGCATTACGAACCGCATTATTATTGCATTACGAACTGCCTGATTCTTGCATTACGAACCGCATTATTATTGCATTACGAACTGCCTGATTCTTGCATCACGAACCGCATTATTATTGCATTACGAACTGCCTGATTCTTGCATTACGAATCGCATTATTATTGCATTACGAACTGCCTGATTCTTGCATTAAGGACTGTCCTATTATTACATTACGAGCTGCATTACGAACTGCGTAGCATTGCATTAGGACTGCATTAGAGATCGTAAATTGCTCATTAATACCGCAAGAACCTACAAGTGATTGCTGGCCTAATAACCGGCCAAGTGAATTATTACGAATACGCATATGTTAGTTTTCTATCGTTTGGTCTCATCGTATTCCTTTTTATAAAGATACTGCTATTTTTATGAAACCAGTGTGGTGTCCATTTGTGGTGTTATCACTGTGTTACTGGGAGTGTGGTTGCAAATACTTTACACATTGCCTTGGAGATAAGCCTGGCTGCTCGTGCCAACCTACCAGGGGGTGAGCAGGGGTTATCTAAGGGTGTGTCCCTCCTTACCCTGACTAGAAGCAAGGGTCCCTATTTGGACTAAGGTACATACCTCAGCCAACTAGAGACCCCCAGTTCTAACAGTGGAGGTCAGCGGTTGGGGATTTGAACGTGTATTTGCTACTTACTCACAGTGATTGGTGTACATCACTAGTTTAGCGCAGACCACGACGCAACCACATATTGTGTTCTGATTTTTGGTTCTATTTTTGAGCGACCTTTAAGCCACACATCATGTCTCAAAGGAGTCAAGTAGCCAGTGAGGTTGCAGAATTGGAATTCGACATTGAGGCATTGCTTACTTACAAAGTTGATTAATTGAGACAATTCTGCAGAGCTTTGGGATGTCCCATGAAAAGTAGCGCCAAGAAGGAGGAGCTGCAAACGGCCTTGAGGGCCTGGTGGGAAGCCGAAGAGGCTCAGGAGACAGGTTTTGCCGGTGGAAGGACCAGCCACAGGGGCTGGTAGTAACCATTCAGGGAGGAGCTTTTCCCCAGAGGAGCTGGAGGAAAACCAAAGGGTCAGAGAGCGTGAGTTGGAGGTTTTGAAACTAAAGGCTCAGGCGGATGAGAAGAAGTTGCTCATTGAGAGCAAAAGGTGGGCAGAGGAGAGCAAGAACGCTCTCGCTTTGGAGGAAAAGAGATTGCTTTTGGCACATAAGTTAAGAATGAGGGAGCTTGATTTGGAGCTCGAAAGGCTCAAGGCCATGAGTGTCTCAGCCAAGCCAAAAGAGAGGTGTGTAGCTCAGGAAGTGAGCTCTGCTGGGTTGGAGGTGGAGTCCAGCTCAGATGGTGGCAGCAAAAATGTAGTGTCTAATGCTGAGAGAAAAGTACATACACCCAGAGATGTGGCGCCTGACTTGAGGGAGGGGGTTAACATACACCAGGGGGTTCAGGTTTATGAGGTAGCTCCAGTGGTGTGCAGTGTCCCTGAAGTAGATTGGGGAACTGACACAGGGGATCATATTCCTAGTGGTGAGAGGGACACCCTACTGACCCTAGATGAGAGGTGCAGGGAGAGGGGTTCCCCCATGGTAGAAACCTTGGTGTGTGAGAGTGGAGACCGCCCAGAAGAGTGTAGGTTGAGTGACGGAGACAGTCAGACCCTGTCTTGCCAATCTCAGGAGAGTGGTGTGGGGTACTTGTGTGAGGCACTGGAGGGTGAGGCAAAGGATAGCGTGGTTAACAACTGTGGGGGACTGTGTGATTCATTTGTTGGAGAGCATATTTTAAGTCCCTGTTTTCCAGAGCTATGCCAACACCCGGTGGGGTGCGAGTTCTCTGATTCCAGGGAGCTTGCGCAGGAGGCAGACATTTGGATGGATTCCCGAGGGTCTGAGGAAGCTTTTGGGAGTGACCCAGAAGGGGGTGGTTAAGGTTTTCCCCAACCAAGTGAGGTAGGGGAGGTTTGTGGTAGCCCAGCTAGGTCCCAATGTAGTGAAAGGGGTGTAGGGTCCCACGTCCTGTCTCAGAGGAGAAGGAGTGGGAGGGGGCTGTGTCCCAAGGTGCCCGATACCCAGTCCCAGGACCTGGTTGGTTCCATAAGGGAACACCAGGAGGGGAGCCTAGTCTGTACCGGGAGGCCACTTCCTGAAGGGGATCCCAAAGTGTCAGGTGAACTGAGGGGGACTGCTGTAACCAGCATCCCACCAGTTTTGGTGTCTGGTAGCACCGCTCCAGTGGGGAGGGTGCATGGGTCCAGAGAGGAAGGCAGGGTGTGGGAGAGCCCACCCCAGTCTCTTGTCCAGCCGGAGGGTACAGACCCTGGGCTGGCAGGCCAGTGTCAGGATGCCATACCTGACTTGGCAGAAAGGAAAGTGGAGAAAAGGTGCCAGGCACCTGGGGCTACTACCCCCGCTTTCTGACGCCACAGAGGTTAGAGAGGCCTGAAAGGCATAAGGCCTGGCTCTCATCACTGACAGCTGTCAGTGGCCACTGTGGCTGGTTGTCCTGGTCGACAGAGTTGCCCCTGGGAGGGGGCTGGAGTCACACCTCGAGGGTGGACTGGGCCACACCACTGTGTTGGCCATGTGGGTACTGTCTACCAGTGTGGACACATCTGTGAGCAAAGTAAGTTTAGGCGCTGCACAGATGGGGTCCCCAGGTGAGGAGATGGGTCCCCCCTGGGTTAGCTTAGGGGGCCCTGAGAGTAGGGACAGAGGGATCCAACTGGGTTCAGATTGGCGTAGAACTGGAATATGCCCCTGCAGTTGCGGGCCAGGGTCCGTGTTCTATTGCCCAAAGCAGGGAAGCATATCAAGGTAGTGATTGGTCTACCGTGTGTTTTGGCTGGAAGGGGGTTGTGTTGGACTTGGCCCTTTTTGCAGGGTCATCCCTGAACTTTTTGCCTTCCTCCTGTATTGTTTCTGACCTGTTTTTGTTGGTTTTAGGACTCTGGGCACTTTACTACTGCTGATCAGTGCTAAAGTGCATATGCTCTCTGTATAAAGTGTTATGGTAATTGGTTGTCCATAATTGGTATATTTGCCTTACTAGTGAAGTCCCTAGTAAAGTGCACTATGTGTGCCAGGGCTGGTAATGCAAATGCTACTAGCGGGCCTGCAGCACTAATTGTGCCACCCACACCAGTAGCCCTAAGAAGAGATCTCAGGCCTGCCACTGCAGTGCCTGCGCGCAGTTTGTTAACTGCCTTGTTGTCCTGACAAGTGCACCCACTTGCCAGACCTTACCTTCCCTTTTTATGCACATCAGACACCCCTATAGTAGGCGCAAGGTACCACCCTGGGCAGGGTGCAGTGTATGTGAAAGGTAGGACATGTCCTAAGGTGTGTACCATGTCCTGACAGTGAAATACTGCCAAATTCGTTTTTCACTGTTGCAAGGCCATCTGGCCCATAGGACAGAATGGGGAATGCTGTGTCCCATGTTTCCAGCATATCTTCCCATAGGCATAAGATGGAGAGATGGAGTTTAGTGTGCCTGAACTCAGAATTTAATAACACATCTTTTTGTGAAGATGGTTTTTGAATTGTGTGTTTAGAAACCACGCTTTCAGAAGTGGCTGGTTTCTTGTCTTAAACCATCCTGTGTGCCTCTGCCTGGTTGTATATTGCCTGCCTGGGTTTAGACGTGACAGGGTCTGGGAAGTGCCCTGACCCCAGGGAGGAGAAGGTGAGACAGCATCAGGCTGGCCTGCATTTGATGTGGGAGGGAGGAGTAGCCCCATGGATGTGAAGAGGGCTGTGTTGCTGCCACAAAAGGATGGCTCCACCTCCTGCTGAGCGTCTGGGCCCCAGACCCTGACTATCAAAGGAGGAGGGTGTGCACTGGCAGGAAGACACCCAGGTCTGGTTTGGACCAAGGTCAGAGCCCCCTGAACACAAAGACTTCAAAGGCATTTAGGGGTATAAATGTAAGAGCTGAAACCCCTGAACTCAAGACTGAAATCCATATTGAAAAAGGATTGAACCTACTTGGTGATCAAGAGGAACCTCTGCCAAAGAAGAACAGCTGAAGAGACTGAAGAGAAGGACTGCCCTTGCTGTGTGTTCTGGGGCTGGCCTGCAGTTTGCTGGTTTGACTAAGGAGAGGACAAGGGACTTTGCTGTGTGCTGTGTCCCCCTGCTTGTGAGGACTTTGCTGTGTGCTGTGTGCTGTGTCCTGAAGTAGCGTGTCTCCAAGGGCCAGAGGAGAGCTGGTCCCCTGTTGTGGAAACTCAGGAACACAAAAGTTTCCAACCGTGTCTCAGCGACGCTGTGTGCGTGGTGTTCTTGCACGCCTGAGACTTCCGTGTGGTCCGTGGTACTGTTTACGAGGTGCCCCGTGATCGCATTGCCCCCGCAGCGTGAAACGTCGTCCACGCTGTTGTATTGCTGTTTGTGGCCCGAGCCGTCATCGTAACTGAGGCTGTGAGTAAAGATAGCCACTGCTGCCCCGAGCCGCAACGTGCTAACGGGGCACTTGAAACTGAGGACTGTGTCTCAGCGACGCTGTGTGCGTGGTGCTCTTGCATGCCTGAGACTGCCGTGTGGTCCGTGGTACTGTTTACGAGGTGCCCCGTGATCACATTGCCCCCGCAGCGTGAAACATCATCCACGCTGCTGTATTGCTGTTTGTGGCCCGAGCTGTCATTGTAACTGAGGCTGTGAGTGAGGATCACCGCTGTCGGCCCGAGCCGCAACGTGCTAAAGGATTTCTTGAAGCTAAGGAAGCTACAAGGTGAAAGGGATCGTGATAGTTGTTCGTCGAAAGGAATCTGCCCAAGATCATCAACGACGGAGAAGGCAGCGCCGTAACCTGTCCGGCTACAGCGTCGCCTAGCAACAGAGCCACAACGTGATCGGGATCGCCCAGCAGGATGTCCGACGAGCGGGGAGAGAGAGAGAGCGAGGCAGCGCACCCCCCCAGGTAAGGCTTGGACTCCGGTCGGGAGCCACAAGCGTGTGTGGCCTGGGGAGGCGTGCAGGAGGAGTACAGGAGTGCTCCGAGCTCTCTAACGCTGCACCACGTTAGACGCGCTGAGTCCCCGAGCGGCCCGGACCTGCCCAGCAGGACCGGGGCCGCCCCTGTAAGCCTATGACCGTTGTCTCTGCTGTTGGGGCCTAGTGGTGCCCGAGTTGACCGTGCAGATTGCATTACGAACCGCATTATTATTGCATTACGAACTGCCTGATTCTTGCATTACGAACCGCATTATTATTGCATTACGAACTGCCTGATTCTTGCATCACGAACAGCATTATTATTGCATTACGAACTGCCTGATTCTTGCATTACGAATCGCATTATTATTGCATTACGAACTGCCTGATTCTTGCATTAAGGACTGTCCTATTATTACATTACGAACTGCATAGCATTGCATTAGGACTGCATTAGAGATCGTAAATTGCTCATTAATACCGCAAGAACCTACAAGTGATTGCTGGCCTAATAACCCGCCAAGTGAATTATTACGAATACGCATATGTTGGTTTTCTATCGTTTGGTCTCATCTTATTCCTTTTTATAAAGATACTGCTATTTTTATGAAACCAGTGTGGTGTCCATTTGTGGTGTTATCACTGTGTTACTGGGAGTGTGGTTGCAAATACTTTACACATTGCCTTGGAGATAAGCCTGGCCAAGCTACCAGGGGGTGAGCAGGGGTTATCTAAGGGCTTGTCCCTCCTTACCCTGACTAGAAGCAAGGGTCCCTATTTGGACTAAGGTACATACCTCAGCCAACTAGAGACCCCCAGTTCTAACAATGCTCATATTCAATGAGTGAGACAGTGCTTCTCAGACCGTGCTTCTCAGACAAGGTGTGGAACTAAAGCTCAGAATATGGCACACTGCAAAGTGTGAGACTCACAATGTGTGAGACTGTCACCAGAAGTGAGGCTGAGTTTCACCACTATGTAAACCCTTAAATCACCCCATACCTTATGAGTGATACTGGGCTCTGAGTGAGGCTCACATTGAATAAATGGCTATGGGGGCTGTCCCACAGCCACTCTACACATTAGATGTAATGTCTTGTTGTTTTCTCAATTGTGTTTATTCAAAATGTAAAGTATGGAGTATCTTCTTTTTGAAAGAAGTTTTCTCTCAAGGATCTCATATTATTGAATAAATTGCTCTTGCCCAGGTAATATTTGTGGTGCCCCAGACGCTACTGTCACTTGCGAACAGAGGCCCATGGCAGAGCCATCCAGTAATGTTGAAAAACACACTGAGAGGGGGAGGGTCTGGGGGAGAAAGGTTTTTAAGCGTCCTGGTGTGTGATACCTTGGATTTTAACTGTGCTCGTTTTTGTATTGTTCTCTTGATTGAAAATGTCAATAAAAAGATTGGGGGAAAAATTGCTCTTGCCCAGGAAAAAAATACAAATATATAAAGCTTTTTCAAAAGCTCATCTCCAATATAATTTACACCAACAAACAGTCCAGAAATTAAAATTAATTGCTCTTAAAGGTAAAAACGAAAATGTATCCTTTTGAATGTCATTAAATAAGAAGTTGGTGAAGGGAAAATACATCATCAAAGGGCACTATGGTGGTTGTGGTAGTTTGAGTCGCCACAGCCTGCAGCAGACTGGGGAGGGACGCAAATGTTCTGGCCATCAAGAAAATGTAAGGATTGAGGTGAATCTGGTCCAATAGCAATAAGGAGCCAATGAACCTGAAGAATGCTTTCCAAGCAGTGGGAATAAAGATAATTTGAGGTGCTTTTAGGTTGAGCATTCAAGACCTCTTCTATATACTTTAGTATATATTTATATATATAAACTTATGTATATACTTCTTTGTAGGCTTACAGCCGGCCTACTGCTTACATTTGTCTGTTTCAGTGTCCTTTAAAAATCCTTGCTTGCTAGTGGTCAATTCTTCCTCTTGTCCCTCCTTTTTGGCTTTTGTTTCCTTCCATTTGGAGGATTGACCTAGTACGGTATCCTTATGCTTTTGGGGGACTATTTGTTTTAGGTGTACTGTTTGCCTGTGTTCAGCTTCAGGCCCGTAGCTGCTTGTTTTAATTTTGGATGTCGACTAGTCAGTTTGGCTTCTTTTGGTAAGATATTAGTTTGGTTTTGGGCTTCTTTTTAAGGGGGATTGGGCTTGTTGCTTAGTTGCTATCGAGGGCTCCACCGGCTATTAGGAGCCGGTTGGGCGAAACTCTTTTTTTCTTTCACTCGCTCCATTGTGGTTTACAGCCGCGCAGGGCTCTGGTTACTGGCATGCTGGCTTCTTCAGGAGGCCAGGCTCCTTTCTTTTAAAAAAAGACTCTAGCGGCGTCATTCAGTACGGAAATCATCTCGCCCTTTTATTTCCACTACACTTCCTCTGTGCAGCGCGTGCTTGAGAAGCAACCAGCCCATCCAATCCTAAACATGGCTGGGGGGGGACTGATTGGGGCTTATGTATCAGCACGGCACCCACTTCACGGATGCCGTGCTTGTTTGCTCTTGCCTTTCACGAGTGCAGCTGCTGCCTGTGATCTGAGGGAAGATTCTGCCTCATTTTATTCCCAATGGCGGCTGCATATGATATTTATTAAATGCGTGTCTCGCCCAACTTGTCTTTATTAGCAATGGCTAGCACTTGTGATATTTTCAAAATACGCGGCTCGCCAGACGTATGCTTGCTGAGATTATCTGACGGGACGTGCCTTGTGTTTTCACCCCGTGACTGTATTCCTCATGTGTGTGACTTTACGACACCCGCTGAGTCATTGCAAACTTTGTGGCTGCCTGTCTCTGTGGGCATGTCATTTTGTGACCTTATCAAGGCATGTTGAATACGTTTCTTGTGCGTGCGCCGATACCACCCCGTTATAGAGTGGCAGTGATGGTGGCATTTGTACAGGATAATCTTTTGGAGCCCGAGGCATTTTTCGTCAGAGCAGCCCATGACTCAGCAGTTTTTGCACACAGCTAGGGGTGATACTTCACTTTCCTATTCCACCAGTCCTGCAGCCATTGCCTTCTCTTGGGATTCACGCAAGTGTAAAATATTCCCAGGCCCTCGATAAAATGGCGGATTACTTTTAAACCTCTCTGTAGAAGCCTACACAATATGTACTGTAGAAGGGAATCCTTAGATTAAAAAGTCCGCTGACAAAATGTTCTTCACAAGACCTGCTTTGGGCATACTGTTTGGCATTGGAGTGCAAAGCTCTTTGGGCTGAAATGGATGGGATAACCAATGGGCTGCCCAGTATGGCTTGGTTTACTCGTTTGCAAAGTTATCAAGTTAATTTTTGTTATCCCTCCAGGGATGTCGTTTGTTCCTCCTTTTCTAAATCCCAGCTGCCAGTATCTAAAGAGGCAGTTGTTACAATGGGAAAGATGAATTGTGTAATTGCTGTTTTGTCAGACTGTGGTGTGGAAAGGGATACATACCAACTCATAACTGGATGGTTTGTGTGTCCTGTGTTGACTTCACTAGGAGTGGCTTTATATTCACTGTTTGCGATGGGTTGAATGATGCTGTTGACGCATACCTTGTTGGGGATATGCTCGGGGTCATAATGAGATGCCTGCAGAATTCCTTTTCAACCTACCTTTGTGGGCCTGAGGTTGCCTGGGCAGTGGTTGGACTTTGCATTCGTGATGATTAGTTATTTACTGTTCTTTGGTGGTGTTGACCACGAGTGGGCGACTGTTTGTCTTGGAGAGCATTTTGTTGGTAACTCGTTTGTCATGATGTGTATTTTCTGTTCTTTGCTGAGGGTACTTATGTTGGTGCTGTTTATATTTGGTGTACTTGATTGATTCTCTACGTTGTCCTGCACAATAGTTTCATTTTTGCTTCCAAACAATGAAACTATCGCTTTTTCCCCTACATACTGTGTTTGTGTTCATACATCCACTACACTCCAAACCAAAACAAAACACATAAGATAAAAGACAGCATAAATAGTTCTTACTCTGTCAAATGCAAGACCTATTGCATTGCAAATGCTTGTTTTTACTTATAAGGTCCCAAATGCGAGACCTATTGGCTATGCCAATGCTTGTTCATCTTTCTCCCCTAGTGCTTAAATTCATGGCCGGGGAGTCTGTGCACTGCTTGTGACAGGCTACTTCTGCGTGCAGCAATCACTGTCGGTGGCTCTTTCCAGCGCATGGACATGCATTCAGTGCTTTCCCTACAGCAAGACTGACTGAATTGTTCTGCAGACCGATGCACACAAAAATATTCTTGCACCCCACCCCCAGCGCCTATAATACACCAGAGCCTTCACTTCCACATTCAGCTAGATAGACTCCTCAACAGCAGATGTCAGGTTCACATTCTGCAATATTCACGTAGTTCTGTTCATTGTTCTGCCTTAGAATAATGTAAGATGTCTCTGTTTTCTGTTGAATATGTGCAAGTCCGAAAACAAAGTATATCACACCACATAATTCCAGTGAATGTATTTTTTGTTTGGTTAGCGTGCCAGGGCTTGAGACATTGAGTTTACAAACTCAAATTAGACACGTTTATATCTATTTATTGTTTTATAAAGCCACAGAGTGAAATTAGGACTGCGAGTCAAGTACTGGTTTGTTGTACTTTTGTCCCCAATTTTTAGTCAACAGAAATCATCTAAAATCACTGTCATTGTTATATTAAATTAGTAGGTGCCTTTTTAACTGCAATTGTATGCTTATTCAGAAAAATTGATCGAACATCTCCCTCCTTCTCATTTTTCTTCATCATGCACTATGTTGGGTATCTCGGATACTTGAATCACGCAATGTGCCCCAACGCTGCAAACACTGGGATTGCTCTAAGCTTATCGCTTCACTGGTTGCTTGCAGACATGCAAATGACAGAAGACCCCATGGGAATTCTCTTCCTTCACACACAGTGCAGTTCTTGTCCGTGCACCCTCTGAATCTCGCTCAGCAGTCCCCAGGTTCTGCTTTCCATCATGGAGTTTAGTGAGTGCATGCGTTTGCCAAACAGATCCTACCACTTCCTCTCTGGGGGTAGTTTATACAGGTATTACTCCTGCGCCTAAACGTGGCAGCAGTCACATTAAGAATAATCTTGCACCCTGTGTTCTTAATGGGATGTTGGCAAAGGGCCCGTGGGCTCCACCAGTGGCATTAGTTACTTTGCCCTTGTTGTTTCTTCAGTTACGCACTCAAAGTATGCTTTGTTGTAGTGTTGCTGACTGTTACAGGCTTACGATGCAGTTTTGTATCAGACTCTACTCTCACTTTATTATTCCACATCATTAAATATGCAGCAGTACAGTTTAGTATGTGGCACATTGCACAACATGTTTTAAAATCCAGTTCTTCTAAGAACCCAAACGCATATATTTAAAAGATGTCCCTAGTACTGTCAGATTGCAGCATTTGCTTTGATGCGGAGTGTGCTAGATGAGGGTGCAGGCCCTTAGGCAAGGGAGTAGCCAGAAAATTAAGCTACACCCCACTTTGAACCAAAGCTCTTATGGCACCAAGCAAACAGAGCAAGTCAATATGACTCCCCAGAAGAGCTCTCTTGACTCTTCCATCAAAGCATCTATCCATTCATTCTTCCATCCACCCACCATCCATAACCAAACCTATGCATCCATCTCCGTACATCCATCTATCAATCCTTCCTTTCACTTATCCATCTCTCCATCCCCCCTTTCACTCATTCATCCATTCTTTCAGTCATTCATCTGTCCATCCATGCTTTGACTCCATCCATCCTTGCACTTCATACATCCATCCTCCCTTTCACTTATCCATCCATCCTTTCACTCAGTCATTCATCCATTCTTTCACTCATCCACTCATCCATGCATTCACTCATCTGTCCATCCATCCTCCCTTACATTGAGCCACAAAGTATAGCGTGAACCACATAATTCCACTACAAACAACATACATCCACTCCACTCCAAACAAAAAAACATAAGTAAAACACAATTTCATTTACAACGCCAATACCTCAAACTTCCATAAATGCAAAACCGATTACATTGCAAATGCTTGCTATAATTTATTGGTACGTGTGAGGGTTTCTTAGATATCGCTATACACATATCATTGGGCTGCCAGGAATGTTATACATCAATTATAAAGACCACAGATGTGGGGATTCTATGTCAGAGTATATTATTCAATTCATGTCAGTCGGAGATGTGTTGCTTGAAGATCAGGAGGTTTTTGCTGTTGAGTGGTTTATAACATTAAAAAAATCATCCGACTTTTGTTAAGCTGCACGTGGTCTATCCTTAACATCAAACTGACAGTCAGTTGAATATATTCAGGCACCTGTGCAAAGTAGTAGGAGCACCATATACTCCAGATGTCGTTTAGGCCTGCCGGAGTGCCACAGTTCACGATGTGCAGGAACACACACATAAGAGGCAAAATGAAGAGGTAGAAAAGCTAGTCATCCATGCCCGTTTTAAATTCTTTTCAAGAAGACAGAATAACGGGCATGTGAGGAGTTGCGGTGCATGAGTGTAGCACTGTGCGTCTATTGAAGACCTTAATCTACTTTGGAATGAGTGACTGGAAGAGTAGGTGTGCACGTCCCTGGTGTTGGAGGTATAGCGATGCAGTCACTTCAGCATGTAAAGCGTAGAAAGGCATTTTTCTTTGCAGTTTTGTATAGCGCAGACTCTACCCGAAAGTATCAGAGTGCTTTACATGGGCACCAGCTGCATTACAGATGGGCACATTCATTTTTAGGCACAGGGAGATAAAGTGATTTGCCTATAATCACAGGATGTTTGAGCCTCCCACCAGACTCGAACCTGGTTCCCCAGCTTCAGAGTCGGCCCTCTAGCCATTAAGCCACATCGTGGGGAAGGTTGCAGCATGTTGTGTTCCAGGCATGTACTTTGAGGATTAAATAAGCAGTTTTCGAAAGGAGGAGATCCGGTGAAGCAGTGGGGAAAGGGGAAAAGATTAAAACAAATAAATAAATGAAGAAAGAAAGAAACAGTGTCTTGCTTTACACTCCCAAATAATAGAAATTCAGCTCTCCCAAGATGAGGCACTCGGTAAAGCAAGAAGAAACACCTGGAAAGGAGGCTCAGCACACACAAAATGAGGCAAATCAAAAGGCAGTTTCAAAATAAAGCGTGGGGTTTTATTAATGCAACTCTCTCTAACAGAAAGACTTTCTCAGATGTCAAATGAATCAGGTAAAACATGCAAATGTATATAGATATATATATATATCAAAATGAAAAAATTGCGGCATGCTGGCGTGCAACCAAAACGCTGGTGGTGCCTGAAAAACAGCGCTACCGCTAGAAATATTAAAGCTGCCTCCCTAAACCCCATTACGAGAAAGGGACCTGGCACTCAAGATCAGGGAAAGTAAACCTATTTATTAGTTCAAGTCACCAAGGGCACTAGAACACTGAAGAGAGACATATTTCGGCATTAACACTGCCTTTATCAATCTGAAGTGTGCCATATTGGTACTCTATTTAACATATGGGAGCAATGAACATAGAAAATGCACTTCTCTTAGCAGCAAAATAATGACATAACACGCACGTGGGAACACATATAAAACAATTAGGCTTTAAAACATTAAAATCTTGCCTTAGCATCTCAGAACTCATACCAACAAGTATGATACTCCAAATGAGTTAACTTTTAGAATAACATCCCACTCTGAAGGTGCAAGAAGGCACGAAATAAAATCATGCAGGAGCACAAAAATAATGTTGTACACTCAAAATGGAGTCAGTTAAAACACATAGAGTTAAAGGTCACCACAATCTCACAATATAAAAATATATGTAGCATTACACTCCACTCCTTGACCTTTGACTCTCATAATATACATATCAAAAATCAACGTTCTTAGGTAAAAGCATGCATATAAAATTAAGCACACATTAAAACAGTGACATAAGAAAATCATGACACACATTACTAAGATTATCCACCTAAAATAACTCATGTATATCTGATAATAACTCAGCTACAGAAATAAATGTGTGATGAATACACAAATAGATCAAACATGTTAACTTATTAATGCTCCTAGTGTTATAAATGGCTATTCCTGGAACTTCTACTATGGAAGCGCCTAAGCTTATATATTCTGTCTAAACAATAAATGAATCTCAGAATATTAAAACACCATCTTCATCAAACTGAACAGTTTCTCTTGTACTCTGGGTATGCAATGCTGGATTTAATGGAAACATCTTCAGTCCTAACTGTGAGTGTACACAGCCCTCCTGTTATATTTCAAACGATATTCTTTCACATTTATCATTTACAAATACGCTTGGAATCACCACTTTCATCAAGCTTGACTTATATTTCATTTTCTAAATCGGTCTCATTTGAGCACATTTAATATGACCTGAAGAAAACAGTCTGTTGGTTCAGCAGCAAATGAGTCAGTCTGCACTGTCAAGTGGTCATTTCGGGGTTGGGGGCTCCCGGTCACTCACGGCCCCACTCAGACAGAGGCAACCACACTCAGGGCGGGACATCCAGTGCACCGACACTTCGCAGTATGATGTAGGAAAGAAATAAGTATAACTATTCTTGCAAATATTTTTCAGAAAGCACATGTTCTCCTTTTTCTGCTTTGGATCTGATGACAAAGTATTGTCTTTTCCGTCTGCAATGATCTCTGCTGGTTCTGGGGAATGATTTGAGGATTCTACCCACACATTGGCCTCTGGGTTCTTGGTAGTGGAGTCAAACCCTCCTTTCCCTTGCACAATAAGAAGGGCTGGGGCAGTCCCCTTCCTGACTATCCCTCCATACACTGCTGAATAAGTCCATATCTGTGCTGGTAATTTTCCTCTCTCCAACTGGTCCCTCACCACCTGTGGGACTGGTTTATGTTGTGCATACCGAGAAATAGGAATCACAACTCTAATCAAATCTAGGGAAATATGCATCCCTTTATTCTCCCTTTATTCTCTGTCCACCTATTAGTGGCTTTTTCTCCCAGGTGTCCACATTTTGTGTGTGCCCACTTAGCCATTCCCACCAAATCAGAATCCTGTGTTGTCACCTCTGCCTACGAGATTTTGTGTTTTTGTCTGCAAGGGAATTAAACCAACATTCTAGCGGGACAATGGGCATCTACATGATACACAGTAACGGTGCTTTGCAGTAACATTTCCCAGATCTCTAGCCACAACTCCTTACCCCACTTCACAGGGGATTGCTGTATCTGAAACACATCCTGTAGCACCTCTGTATTTTCCACCGAGACCTGCACAATCTGCTTATCCAACACTGCAGTTTCTCCCTGTATGTACCACTTCCATTTGATAACATTTGCTTATTGTGCGTGCCCTATTCTGTGTGACTATGTGAGGGGAACTCATCGCCCATTGCATTAGAGGGATTTCAAGTCTCAAAATCACATTCAATCAATCAATCAATCAGGGAATTGTAAGCGTGCTACTCACCCGTGAGGGTCTCAAGGCGCTGAGGGGGGGGGGGGGGCCGGATCCGCAGATCTGTTTAGCCGAAGAGCCAGGTCTTGAGGGTCTTCCTGAAGGTTTTCAGGAGGGGCGCGTCTGATGTCTGCTGGTAGCTCGTTCCAGGTCTTGGCTGCAATGTGAGAGAAGGATCTTCCGCCTGCACTGGCTCTGTGGATGCGCGGGGTTTCGGCCAGTGCGAGGTTGGAAGATCGGAGGTTTCTTTGGGTACGTGGAAGTTGATTCTGTCGTTGAGGTATTTGGGTCCGTTGTTGTATAGGCATTTGTAGGCGTGAGTGAGGATTTTGAAAGTGACTCTTTTCTCCACGGGGAGCCAGTGGAGACTTCGTAGGTGTTGGCTGATGTGTTCGTGTCGGGGGATGCCGAGGACGAGTCTGGCGGCGGTGTTCTGTACTGTCTGGAGTTTGCGGAGTAGGGACTTGTTGATGCCGGCGTAGAGTGCGTTTCCATAGTCCAGTCTGCTGGTGATGAGTGCGTGGGTGACTGTCTTCCTTGACTCAGGGGGGATCCACTTGATGGTCTTGCGGAGGATGCGGAGGGTGTTGAAGCAGCTGGAGGTGACGGCGTTGTCCTGTCGGTTCATGGAGAGTGATGAGTCGAGTATGATGCCGAGGTTCTTGGCGTGGTCTGAGGGGGTAGGTGGGCTTCTAAGGGCGGTCGGCCACCAGGTGCTGTCCCATGCAGAAGGGGTGGTACCGAGGACGAGGACTTCTGTCTTCTCGGCATTGAGCTTCAGGCAGCTGTTGGTCATCCAGACTGCGACGTCTTGCATTCCTTTCTGGAAGTTGAGTTTGGCAGTGGTGGGGTCTTTGGTGAGGGAGAGGATGAGCTGGGTGTCGTCGGCATAGGATACGATGTTGAGGCCGTGTTGTCGGACAATGGCTGCGAGGGGGGCCATGTAAATGTTGAAGAGGGTGGGGCTCAGTGATGAACCCTGTGGGACTCCGCAGGTGATTTTCGTGGGGTCGGAGAGGAAGGGTGGGAGTCTGATCCTTTGGCTTCTTCCGGTGAGGAATGATCGGATCCAGTCCAGGGCTGTTCCTTGTATGCCTGCGTCGTGTAGTCTGACGACTAGTGTGCGATGGGAGACGGTGTCGAAGGACGCTGATAGGTCGAGTAGGATGAGGGCTGCGGAGTGGCCTTGGTCCAGGAGGGTGCGGATGTCGTCTGTGGCGGCGAGTAGGGCGGTCTCTGTGCTGTAGTTGCTTCAGAATCCGGATTGGGACGGGTCGAGGACGGCGTTCTCTTCAATGAATTGTGTCAGTTTCCTGTTGACTGTTTTCTCTGCAACTTTGGCTGCGAAGGGGAGGAGCGAGATGGGCCGATAGTTCTTGAGGTCGGTGGGGTCAGCTGTGGGCTTCTTGAGCAGGGGTCTGACTTCTGCGCGCTTCCAGTCGTCTGGGAAGGTGCCTGTTTTGAAGGTGGTGTTGATGGTGCGTTGTAGTTTGGGTGCGATGGCGGCCACGGCTCTGTGGTAGATGTGAGGGGGGCAGGGGTTGGTGGGGGCCCCCCGAGTGGATGCTTTTCATGGTCGAGGCGGTGTCTTCGGCCGTGATCGGTGTCCAGTTGGACATGGAGGGCTGGCTGGTGTTTCTGGGGGGCCGTCTGTGGCGCCTGGTGGATGGTCGATGAAGTTGTCGTAGAGGTTTTTGATCTTGAGGTGGAAATAGGTTCCAAGCTTGTCGCAGAGGACTTGGGATGGGGTGATGTCTGTGGCTTCGCTGCGTGGGTTGGTGAATTCTTGAATGACACTGAAAAGTTCCTTGGAGTTGGTGGAGTTGGCCAGGATTTTGTTGTGGATGAAGTTCCTTTTGGTGGCTGTGATCTGGTTGTGGTAGTCCGTCATGGCGTCCTTGTAGGTGGTGTGGTTTTCGGTTGTCTTGGTGTTTCTCCAGTTCTTCTCCACGCGTCTGCAGGTGCGTCTGGCTTCTTGGAGAGCGGTTGTGAACCAGGCGGCTTTCCTGGGGCGTTGTCTGTCGGGGTTGCGTAGAGGGGCGAGCTCATCTGCGCAGTTGGAGATCCAGGTGTGGAGTTCTCTGGCTGCGTCATTTGCGCTTTTTGCGTCGGGTGCCCAGGTGTGGTTGTCACGGCTGAGGGTGGAGTTAAGTTGCTCATCGGTAACCTTGCTCCAGTTCCTTCGTGGTGGGCGTGGGGCTGGTTTGGGTGCCTTGGGTTTGTTGATGGCGAAGTGTACACAGTGGTGGTCGGTCCATGGCGGCTGCGTTGCGTGGCTGAAATGGACGCTGTTTCCTGCCACGAAGATGGGGTCGAGGGTGTGTCCTGCTCTGTGGGTCGGTGTGTTGACGAGTTGTTTAAGTCCGATGCTGGCGAGGTTGTCACGAAGGATAGTGGAGTTGGGGTCACTGGGGTTGTCGAGGTGGAAGTTCGGTCTCCAATGAGTATGTAGTTTGTTGAGGCGATCGCGTGGGGTGCGATAAAGTCGGTGATGGTGGTGGAATAGGGTGTTCGGGGGCCGGGGGGTCTGTAGACGAGGGTTCCTCGGAGTGTGGCTTTGGGGGTGGTCTGGATCTTGAAGTGCAGGTGTTCGGCGGAGGGAAGGTTTCGCTGGAGGTGGTGAGGCGGAGGGTGCTCTTGTGGGCGATGGCGAGGCCCCTCTTGGGTGGTTGGGGCGGTCTTTCCTCTGGATCTTGTATCCGTCTGGGATGGCGGTGCTGATGTCGGGGGCGGTGGATGCGTTGGTCCAGGTCTCTGTGAAGAAGGCGATGTCGGGCGAAAGAGAGTCGAGTAGGTTCCAGATTTCCATGGCGTGTTTGTGTACGTAGAGGAGGATGCATTTTAGGGTGTCGCCGGTGCTGGCGTCGGCGGTGTTGGAGGCCGGGGTGGCGATGAGGGTCTGGCGGCAGTGGAGGCAGGAGAACTGGCCGTGGGTCGTGTTCGGCGAGGCCTGTTGGCATTCTCTAAGTCTTCCAGGGTTAAGTGCGAGGAGGGTGGTGGTGTCGTAGCGATGGGTAGTGGGAGGTCCAGGGTTCCTGGCGCTGGCCGCGGTCGGGCGCAGACGGGCTTGCCTTTGGCGCGACCGCGCAGCGGCTGCCATTAAGTAGGGGAGGTGGGAGGGAGGAGAGGCTGGGAGGCGGGAGCAGGGGAATTCCGGGGGAATTCGGGGAATTCCGGGGGGAAATTCCGGGGGGGAATTCCGGGTGGGAGGGGCCGCAGGGGCAGCAGCGGCGAAAGGCAAAAGGAACAGGCAGGCACGAGAAAATAAAAACAGTGGTGGAATTAGAGCAAGACACAGATGGGCACAATAACAGTGGCACAACAGGGAAAAAATTAAGAAAAAAAAAAAGCGGCTGAGAAGGTTACGGTGGTTGGAGGCAGTCTGGTCCCAGTTGGAGCGGGCAGCAGCCTCGAACCTCCCAAGGAGGAGGTCGGGGTCTGGAGGCAAGAGACGGCACAGCGGAGCAGTGGGGAGAGAGTGGACCTAGACTGAGGGTCGGAGGTCTTACATTATGCCTTATTGTCATCTGCCCAGTGTCTAGCAGAGCACAGTAACACACAAGCAACTATTTTTCAAAGGTAATATACTACTCTCCAGCATCTGGCAATATTTTAGTCCAAAAGCCAAGGAGCACCCTCTTCTTTCCTTGTTTTTGCCACATACTGCCCCTGGACTGTCACGTGTAACTTATTGTCTCCTTCCTGTATTGGCGACACATCTAAAGCATATTGTATAGCCTCTTTTGTCAATTCAAAAGCACATTGCTGCTGCTTTCCCCACTCAGAATCATGTTTAAAAAATAGCATTCCTCATAATTTCTTCTTTAAGTCTCTGCATAGCATCTCTCAATGTAAACCAAGGTTTATCATCCACTGCCCAGTCTGACTCTGTAGGATACTTGTGATTGCACCCAGCAACCGCTAATTGTAACAGGCAATGGGGTCAAAGCTATGTGTGCAAAACTTTGCAGCTTTTTATCGGTTTAACATAATTTCAGAGGCTCCTAAATCAAACAAGCGCACAATCCACGTTAGCAAAGCCACCCATGGTTTCTGTTAAAATCTGTCAAAAATGCCATTAATCTCCTGCTGAGTAAAGTCCTCCAGAGAATTCATTAAAACCTCCTGTGGATATTGTGACTTAACCTGCAACTTTCGTTGGAACACTGGCTGTTCGTGGACAACATTCCTTTCTTCCAACTCACTCTGGCTATCTGAACAGTCTGGTAATTTATACACCATCACACACACGGCATCTCGCTTTGACACTGTCTGATATATCTCTAGTTTATCTTTTAACAATTTGTTTTCACACATCAACATATTAGAATTCTTTTTAGCTTCAACTAACTGCTGTTGTATTTAATCATGTTTTTTTCCCAACTGAACACATTTTTCATACATGCTACGAAAAGCACTCAAAATAATCCAACCTTTTCTCCCTTAAGTACTAATCTTTTTTTTCTCTTTAAAGGAGACTTTCTGCGAACAATTAAATATCTGTGCTTCCCCTCATCTGCTACACATGTATAAGGCAAAAAGAACAATTGATGGACAGAATGCTGAACAATGTCATACATTCACCCCAGTACAGAGAGCTGGGTCTAAATCCATTGTTTATTTGCTCCCCATGACATTCCAGTTTAGACCCAGCCATATGCAAATCAGTCTTGACCCTGTTCCCCATGGGAACAGTCCAGCCCAAACTTCCATGCCAGGTCTTCCCTGGACTGGAAACAAGCATCCTAGGGCCGGTTTCGGGGTTTCACCCCTCATAAGCCAGGCTAGCGTCCCTCAAGTGGCATGGAGAGCACAGGACCCATGTCTGGGCATACCCGTCCCACTCGGGCCAAAAGAACAAATGATGCACAGAATGCTGAACAATGTCATACATTCACCCCAGTACAGAGATCTGGGCCTAAATCCATATTTTTTTTGCTCTCCTAAACTGGGGTGGCATGGTGAGCAAAGGAACGATGAATTTAACCCAGATCTCTTGACTGAGGGTGAATGTTTTGATTTGTTCTGCATTCCGTCCATCACTTGTGAGTCTTTTGCTTTCTCGCCCTAAGTGCGCCGGGTATGCCAGACATGGGTCCCGGGATCACTAAGCCACTGGATTCATTCTGGCCTGGCTGATGTGACGTGAAACTATGAAACCGGTCCTAGGATGCTTGTTTTCGGTCCAGGCAGGACCTGGCTTGGCAGTTAAGGCTTGACTGTTCCCATGAGGAACTTGGGCAAGACTGATTTGCATATGGCTGGGTCTAAATTGGGATGGCATGGTGACCAAAAGAACAATGGATTTAACCCAGATCTCTTGACTGGGGGTGAATGTTTTGATTTGTTCTGCATTCCGTCCATCACTTGAGTGTCTTTTGCTTCCTCGTCCTAGTTGTGCGGGGTAGGCCCAGACCTTGGTCCCAGGCTCACTGTGCCACTGGATACAAGCTAGCCTGGCAGATGAGGGGTGAAACACCGAAACCAGTCCTACAATGCTTGTTTCCAGTCCAGGAAGGACCTGGCTTGGCAGTTTAGACTTGACTGTTCCCAAGAGGAACTTGAGCAAGACTGATTTGAATATAGCTGGGTCTAAACTGGGATGGATTGGTGAGCAAAAGAATGTTGGATTTAACCCAGCTCTCTTGACAGGGGTGAATGTTTTGATTTGTTCTGCATTCCGTCCATCACTTGTGTGTCTTTTGCTTTCTCGCCCTATGTGCGCCGGGTATGCCAGACATGGGTCCCTGGCTCACTGTGCCACTGGATTCAGGCTAGCCTGGCTGATGAGGCGTGAAACTACGAAACCGGTCCAAGGATGCTTGTTTCCGGTCCAGGCAGGACCTGGCTTGGAAGGTCAGGCTTGACTGTTCCCATGAGGTACTTGGGCAAGACTGATTTGCATATGGCTGGGTCTAAATTGGGGTGGCATGGTGAGCAAAAGAACGATGGATTTAACCCAGATCTCTTGACTGGGGGTGAATGTTTTGATTTGTTCTGCATTCCGTCCATCCCTTGGGTGTCTTTTTCTTTCTCGCAGGACCTGGCTTGGAAGGTCAGGCTTGACTGTTCCCATGAGGTACTTGGGCAAGACTGATTTGCATATGGCTGGGTCTAAATTGGGGTGGCATGGTGAGCAAAAGAACGATGGATTTAACCCAGATCTCTTGACTGGGGGTGAATGTTTTGATTTGTTCTGCATTCCGTCCATCCCTTGGGTGTCTTTTGCTTTCTCGCCCTATGTGCGCCGGGTATGCCCAGACCTGGGTCCCGGGCTCACTGTGCCACTTGATACAAGCTAGCCTGGCTGATGAGATGTGAAACCCTGAAACCGGTCCTAGGATGCTTGTTTCTGGTCCAGAGAGGACCTGGCTTGGCAGTTCAGGCTTTACTGTTCCCATGAGGAACTTGGGCAAGACTGATTTGCATACGGCTGGGTCTGAACTGGGGTGGCATGGCGAGCAAAAGAACAATGGATTTAACCCAGATCTCTTGACTGGGGGTAAATGTTTTGATTTGTTCTGCATTCCGTCCATCACTTGTGTGTCTTTTACACATACATAAGGGGCGTCTTCCCACCCCAATATCTTATTTGTCTTCTGGGAGTCTGCAACTGAAAACATTGTCCCCTTTCCCTTTTAAAATCGACCGAACCTGATTCCTGATACCAAAATGTCTTGCTTTACACTCCCAAATAATAGAAATTCAGCACTCCCAAGATTTGGCACTCGGTAAAGCAGAAATTAAAACTGGAAAGGAGGCTCAGCACTCACAAAATGAGGAAAATCAAAAGGCAGTTTCAAAATAAAGCGTTTTATTAATGCAACACTCTCTAACAGAACGACTTTCCCAGATGTCAAATGAATCAGGTAACACAACATGCAAATGTTTATAGATATATACATGCACAAGCAAGTAATAATAAAACACAAGTAATCAAATGCATGAGATAAAACACAATCAGATAATAATGGAACACTCATAAGTCAAATACAAGGGAGCAAAACATAAGCAGATAATAATGGACGTCCAAAGCAAGAAACAAGCACTGTCAAATGCCAAGAAAAAGCCCTGTCAAGTGAAAGACTGAAAAATAAAGAGCATGTATACACAACATGAAAACATCACAGAGCAATGAAACTTATAGCTCATACATCACCTTTGAGAACACATTATTCAGGTCTGCTTGACTGGGAATCCCTTTCAGTCATCCAGAAGTCTCAATGGGACAGCAAAACGTTTCCTGTGACAGTGCGTCCACCCCACGAGTGAGCTTCTATATGAGCGCCAAAACTTCCTGTCTTTAATACCTTTTACCAACACGGAGAGAGAGAACTCTAGAAATTCCCCCTCCCTTCATCTATTGCAAAACCAAGGCTGACCATACTGGTCTGTTTCAAGGTCAAGACGGAAGCCGGCCGAACCTCCATGTTTTGACTCTGAAACAGAGAAGTACTCACGCTTTCAAACGCACATCTCACACGGTCTGTTCCAGTAAGGCTGTTTTGCTCTGTGCTGAAAAGAAAAAAAACATCCCGCTCTGAAGTTGCAAGAAGGCTCAAAACGAAATCATACAAGAGCACAAAAATGATGCTGTACATTCAAATCGGAGTCAGTTAAAACACGTAGAGTTAAAGGTCACCACAATCTCACAATGTAAAAATATTTGTAGCAAGAAAGAAAGAAAATAAGATAGAAAGAAAGAAGGAAACACATTTTTGGAAGCCAAGATTTTAACTCATACTTGGAAAAAACTCTTTATACAAGTTATTGAGAGGAGAAAAGCCATTGTAAGCATTTAAACTATATATTTTAGGGGGCAGAGCCAGGCAGCGAAACAGTTGGCCGTGCTGTACTCAGATTCAGAGTGGCCTTGGTTTCTCCCTTACTTGGTGCTGGCTCAAGGAGTTTGAGACTCACAGAGGGAGCCAACAATTAGTGGAAGCGGTGAGGACTCCACTGATCCAAGCATTTTGTGGGAGTGGAAGTGTCCTCATCCCTGATGCAGACCTAACTGTGGCAAGGAGAAGCCTAGACGGAAGTTGCACCTGGCGTGAGGAATGCATGTATAGCTGATGGGGCTTCGTGCACACTTGTTGGAACATGGGTGTAGCTATTTCCTCTTCGGGGAGCATGAAGAAGAAAGTACATTTAGGAACGGTCTTAACTTACAGAATCCCTAAATCCAGAGTGGCTAACCAGAAAGATTCATTGGGTTTCAGCAGCCTTCTTGGCTGGGAAACACTCTAAAAAGTGAAGGAAGACCTTTTTTTCCTTTCCTACTCAGATGAAGAAATAGAGAGAAGGAAAGGACACATACCGTAGAGGACTCAATAGCAGATGTGAACTGGGAGACAGAGTGACATGATGTGTAGGGTGGAGGTGCTTACTAAGAAGTTGGATGGCGTGGAAAAGGTTTTCAGTAGTCAAAAAGCAGATGGGTGAAATGTCACACCAAGTGTCGGGGTGGAAGCAGCAGTCGATTCAGTGAGCAAAAGAGTTCATTGTAGATTATCGGGCCCAAAACATGTGAACCTGGAGCTCAAAGAGATAGCATACCTGGGCAAAGTGCAATGTAACCCATGATTGCTAGAAGCTCTCAATAATAAGATACTGATGGAGCAGAAGTATTGGTGGTGACACAATCTGTCATCACTGATCGCTTGACGCCCAATGGAAACTCTCACCCACCTCTGTTGAGGACCCTTTGATTGCCATCAAAACATTCTAAGTCGTCAGGGACAATTATGATGGTACTGTCAGACCCAAAACTATAAGAGTTTATTGTAAACAAATAGCAGTGGCTTGAATGTTGACCTTAAGTATAAGAATGAGAGGACACTCTAATTAATGGTAAGTAAGATGGAGCTCTTAAAAGCAATTGAAGAATGCTGATTTATTTTAAGGGCATTTCTAGACAAATTGCATGGAAGGGGGTAATTTCTTCAGTTTATATCATTGCAAGGACACAAGTGCTTGGTTCTTGCAATAAAGTGTCACTCTAAGTGCCACACATGCAGCATTAAAATGACACACATAACCACACTGAATGCATTTAAATGTCAGACATGAGCAAGCAGAAATCTTTATAGCTTTGGATAAATCCCCTTGGTCCCTCACGGCCTGGACGACTGCTGCAGGGGCCCCGTGACCAGGTCCATTCATTGCTTACTCTGACCGAAGCCTCCCTCCACCTCGTAGGGGTCATCCATGCTTCTTAATTCCACGCTGCCACCTTCCTCTTTCCTTTCCCTTCTTCCACCAGTGGTTGAAGTGGGCGGGATCTAATGAGAACAAAGTCACCAATCTTTTAATTTTACAGAAACAGTTCCAGTACTTTTTGTTAAAAAAACAGCCATCCCTGAACGGTTAATACCGACCTCTGGGGGCCTCCAGCTGAAAGAGAAGGGGTGGAGTTCTCCAGTACTGTGAAACCAAGGTAGAGGCAAATAGCAAAAGAAGAAGCATGCCTTCCTATCAGGTTGCCTGTTACCTCAAAAAAATATAAATATGTACAATAGATAATCAGCAAATCTAAAGGCTACTTGGGAATCCATGATATTGCTTTAATAGTTGGGAGTTATATGAAGCATTGGGGTGACAAAGATGTATTTTTTGCATGGGAATGCAGCTGAGTTCTGGAAAATGCATTTCCAACAGAAACTTACAAAAGGGTTTCACTAAGTAGAATCTAATTGCATCTTACTAAAAATATATATTTTCAAAGGCACTTGTTTTACCTTAAACACTAAATCTTTTTGCACATTTTTCAACACCCCAACTCATATTTTAATTTTAAAATAATAACTTGCATATTCACAGAGCTTTCAGTCACAGCACTGCATAGGACCGACGTAGCACTAAAAATATGTCATTTTTCCCCACTGCGCAAACCAGGATTCAGTTCTGCCACTGTCTGGTTACACACATACATCACTGCAGCAAGTGCAATAATCATTTGGGCTTTCATACGGAAGAAAAGTGCATTTCCCACCGATTATTCTATCTTGCATTTATTTTTCTTCTACATTTTATATATTTTTACCTGAAGGTGAAATTACAACAAAACAGTTAGATATTATGTTCTCTTTAGCCATTTCTCTTCCCGCTGTAGACTCACTGGCCCCGCACAATTGCACTCGGGAGGGTTTATTTTTCAGTTTTATATAGCACGAACTCTATCCGAGAGTATTGGAGTGCTTTACAAAAACAACAGCGGCAACAGGCCGCTATACGGCATCTGTAGACTGTAGGAAGAAAGACGGCTCTGAGTCTCATAGAGAAGCACGTGAAGACGCAACCAATCAGCACTTCTGAATTCTGAGCAGCACAGTAGGATTTACTAGGTGCCCCAGTCCTCCAATCCGAAGTCACCTTACAGGTTTTCGGTACTTCCCACTCCTAAACGACTCCTAAAGTATGTTCAGCCATGGTATTGGTTATTATGAAACCCGGAAGTGCTAATGTTACACGCAAATGGTAACCGCGAAATAATGAAAAATGAGCAATGGATGTTAGTCTCGATTAACGGACCGGTTTAGAAAATTGCGGGCAGGTGACGGAATAGTTGGATATTACGTCTCGGGCACCCCAGAAGGTCAAATGGACCGGCCGAGGAGTGAAGACAACATTTTAAACCTCTATAGGTGTGTGAAACAGAGCTCTATATTTATGCAAATACCTGAGTACAATATCATGTTTTTGTTTCTTTCTGCCCCTTTTTTTCTTGCCCCCACCCCGATAATATTTTAATGAAAATAAACAACAGGGGAAACATCTTGCAAATGTTTCGTACACAACAATTTCAAGTCAACATTGGACGCATGCATATATTGGTGTGGTCGTTTTACGCAAAACTGTGATCTATTTGTGTTGTTATTAAAGTGTTACATTATATACTTAAGGCATATTTCACAGTTGGACGCTACTGGATATACGCTTCTAAGTGAGTAAGGGAAATTATATCGGAACACGAGATGGTGATCCCAAATGGACATGCAA
Organism: Calotriton arnoldi; assembly: GCA_963921515.1. NCBI lineage: Eukaryota > Metazoa > Chordata > Amphibia > Caudata > Salamandridae > Calotriton > Calotriton arnoldi. Next base: position 819,204 of record CAWUFW010002763.1, on the reverse strand, counting down.
AGTGCAAAATGTAATGATATCAGTAATTTTTGTTGTAAAATGACAACAGTAACGTATTCCCCATACACTACATATTATATTTTCTGTTACTTCGGGATCCTAGATTTTCTAGATCAAGAGAGTTCAAAGCAGCGAGCCATGTCAAATGAGGAAAGAGTCTAACGTATCCCATAATTGCTGTGATCCTTGATTCCTATTTAGAATATTGATCATTACTTTGTCAGCATCTCTAGCAGAGTGAAGCCCATCATGTATGAATTGACAGTTGCTTAGAGCTTTTACATTCAGATAGGATCTATCTGACTCCAGTAACTATCATGAGACCCAGAAATCAGAGAATTTTAATTTGGGCGCATGGTTAGAGGCAAATATGCAAAGGAAAAGCATACTATAGGTAGGGGACTAATCTGCGTTTAGAAGTTTATTTGTAAAATAACTTGCTTAATTCCAGGATAGGCGAGTACAGCAGACATTTAGTATCTTTCGTTTTACATTACCAGACTCCTTTACACAATTCCAAAAATCATTGGTGGTGCTAGGACGTAATTTATTTAGTCTGTATGAGGTCCCGAAATTTCCGTGCACAGACTAAAATTTTAATTTGGACAAGTCTAGGGTGATGTTTGCTGTAGTCTATGAGCACTAATTTAATCATTTGCTTCCTGGGATATCGGAGGTGGTTAAGAAGGACTATGATGGAATCCCATTTTTTTAAGTCTTGAGAGTAAGTTTTCATGTGTAGGGTAATAAAAACCTATACACCTTTGCAGCAATGTGACCTTTCTGGGGGTTTGTATGAGTAGGTTGGGTGCTCTGCGTGACAAGGCCCCTTTGTTTCTGATACTGCAACTTTCAGTTTAAGGCATTTATATAGATCTATCTTAAGCAGTTTGTGTTTCTCTTCCAGTTGAGTGTATGGTGGAGGTTGCTTCATTGTGACCAGTTGTCTGATTACAGTAATCCCTTACTTCCCATAGTCTTTCCAATAATATTTTCAAGGAAAGTGAAGCAGAGGGGAAACTGAAGAGTTTCTCATTAAATGAGCCAATTTATTATCCAGTCATCATAGCCCGGAAGTCGTAGTATTGACTATGGGCCTAATTTAGATCTCAGCGGATGGGTTACTCCGTCACAACGGTGACTGATATCCCGTCAGCTGAAATAAAAATCCCATTATACCCAAGGGATTTATATTTCGGCAGACGTGATCTCTGTCACCGTTGTGACGGAGTAACCCGTCCGCCGCAATCGAAATCAGGCCCTTTGTCTTTAGAATGGGTGCTTTTAATTTGTATTATAGTAAGAGTTGCCATTAGTTGTAAGGGATGAACTAGGTTTCTTCTTTGTCTGTAGGCATGCTGGAAGGTTTTGAATGTCTTGACTAAGCCAGTGTGCCCGGGGGCAAAGGCGGTGCGGTTCCCAGAGTGTAACCAATCAAAAAGCATGCTCTTAGAGTAGATCTCAGATCCCAGCCTCGAAATAACGCTAGTGAACACTAAACCCCCATCCATTGACAAGCTTTGATGGCCGAGCAGAGCTCCATGCATATTCCAGACTCGCAGAAGATCGTTTCAATTGTGGCTTACAACCCAGATCATAGTGTATGATTGGCGCAGCCTGCAAGAGGGGCAGTGCTCCTTCACCAGACATAAGACTCAGAGCAGAAGGTTAGGCGGTGTGGAGGTGTGATACAATGTGTAATCACCCTGGCAGCTGAAGCACACTGGTTAGTGGATGCGACCCAAGGAGAAACCTCTGAGTGTGGTACATCAGGCATTCTATGACTGTTTTCCACGTGGATCGGTGGCAAGGTGCGGGGCAGGAGGACAAAGCCCCCCTCAAAGCATCAAGGTCTCCCGTTGTGGTTTGCTGGGGTTCTCCTGCGGGAACTTGGTGGACGGCATGAGCCTGATGAGTGGAGAGCCCTGAGCATGGAAGAGACAAAAGATAGAATCGCCTGGCACTGCCCATTTTCCAAGGTGGTAGGTTCCCCCTTAAAGCTGCATGCTGCTTCCTAAATCCTCACTAGTGTCACCCACCATAGGCCTTGCCTACAAAGCATATTGATAATTCTCCATCAAAATGCTGGGGCTGGTGCTGCTTACTATTGGGATCCACTCCTTGCTTTAGCAACAGCGGAAACTGATTCGACAGGTGGCTGCTACAATTGCCGCTGCCTCACTCCACTATAGTGTCGATCCTGGGCCGATGCTATTGGTGAGACAGAAGCACCTCAATTGAAAAAGCAAACATGAAGGAGAGTGAAAGAGCACAAATGGGACATTGGGGCCGGAGAAGACAATGCAGAGGACTCTGATGTTCAGACTTTGTTACTCGAGATGAGGAGTAGTTCAACTCCACAGACTTCAAAATTGACATTCTTACTATCAAAGTTGATCACATGAAGGAACTACTGGATAAATACGCATAGAGACTGGATATGCCAGAGAGAGACATATCTGATGTGGAAGATGACATAGCTGCTCAGGATATGAGAATACAAAAGCTAGAGAAAGCTAAGTACCACAAACTTGCCACACCGGAAGACTTGGAAGCAAAATATCGGTGTAATAACCTGCGCATAATAGGTATCTCAGGGACCTCTAGCACTGGTCGTATGGATCTATTTACAGAGAAACTGCGGAAACAACTGTTTGAAGAAACAGAAATGTCTTCCGTTTTTGTAGTTGAGCCGGCACATCGATCCATATAATTTCCAGGTTACTAAATTATAAAGAGAGGGACTTGGTCTTATAATTGGCTTGAGAAAAAAGGACTTGCACTCGAGAAGCTCTTTATTAATATACCCAGACTTCAATGTCAATGTGCAGGTCTTAAAGGCAGCCTTCCTATCTGTGAGGAGAAAGCTACAACAAATGGAATTGGAATATATGATGCTTTCTCCTGCCAAACTTAAAATAAAGCGCTAGAGTAAGCAGTTGTTCGTAAAGTATATTATGATCTTTCTAATCATATAAAAGTGTATGCAAGCTGGTGTATAGGTCCGACCACGAAGGTCATTTTGCTTGCTGATATATGGTTCACATAGGTTTTATTCTTTCTCTTTCAAGAGTTACGCTATATTGCATGTACACGTAATTAACAACATTTCATGATTACTAGCTAATGTTTTTTTTTCTCCCACAAACATAACTGATAGGCTGGGATGTATATCGTGGTCGGGATAGCATCTCGGTGAGCCACTGGTAGTCACATGTGCATGTATTGCATTGTCAATAGAGCTTCAAGTACTGCACTCTTAAGCTTATGGTATTTATATTGGAAGGCAGCTTCAGTTATGGGAAAGTTTTTAGTCACTGTTAGTTGGGGTTCACAGTGTGGATGGAATGTGGGAAATTGGGAGTTTTTCTAGCCGCTGTGTGATTTGTTATGTTTCTTGTTCAAAACAAGAAGGCAGATATGATACGGACATTCAGAGTGGTCGAATGAGGTCACTTTCTATATGTTGCTACTAGAACGGATGATATGGATTACATAGGAATGGCATCCAAAAAATGAAATGCCACCACCCTTAAATTAATAACCTGCAATGTCAGAGGGTTAAACAACCCAAGAAAGGCCAGATTAGTGCTTGTCTATATAGAAAAGTCATATTGTAGGCATTGCCAAGTTAAAGTAAACTCACTTGAGTGCAAAGACGGAGGCATTGTTTGCCAGAACCCGGGTCACTGATAATTTTCTTTAGGTGAAAAACACTAATGGGTGGCTATACTAGTCAGGATGAGCGTCCAATTCAGGCATGCATACTAACACTATTGCTGATGTGTAAGGCAGATATTTGGTCATACAAAGGGAAACTGGTACAGAACGCTTGACTTTGATTAATTCATATGGGCTTAATGCGGATATGCCATCCTTTTTTGAGCAATTAAGGCATCAATGTGACACCCTAAATGTACACACAACATTGTGGTGGGTGGAATTTTAGTACAATCTTGGACACTAAAATTGATAGGTCCACTACATCCTCTCAACCCTTACCATAGCTGCACACACCATTCACAGAATTATCAACAGGCGTTTCACATATCCAGAACATAAGGGGTTCTCTTTTTATTCATCACTACACAATGCATACTCCTGTCTAGATCACTGGTTAACTACCAGGGATACATGTATGGAAACCATGGGGTCTAACATCTTACCACGCTCTCTTTCTGTCCACTACCCTGTGTCAATTACCATTGCTTTGGTTTCTTTGTCCAAACAGAGGCACCCCTGAATACTTCAATCTAGCTACACTGTTTAAAGATGAAAGCAAGCAGGGAATTGTAGAATATTTTACTTTAAATAAGGGAACAATCTCCAACTATTCGACATTATGGGAGGCATTAAAGGCATTAATTGAGTGGCCTCTGTATCTCCAAGCAGTTGGGTATTCTTAGGCAGAGCCACAATACCATAGAAACACCGAAAAGTGAATTGAAGGAGCTGGATGAGAAATACTCTAGAATACATAACTGCAGAACACGGGCATAATTGTACACTGCTTTACTAAGATTTAGAGATGAGGCGAACAGAGCAGTGTCTGGAGAGTTTTGCCCAGGCTAGGAGTTATAGAGAGGGGCTGAGGTTGACCTAGTCATACATTAGCTAGACTCCTGAAGTCTAGATGGGCTTCCCATGGAATGTTTGAACTCGTAGGCGAAAATGGGATGAGACACACTGCGACCCCTGCTAACTTATCAAGTTTCTCTAAGTACTATGCAGAGCTCTGTAAAGACTCAGCTGAAGGATCGTAAGATCAATAACTAGATTACTTATCAGAGGCTATCCTTCCATGATTTGACACACAGTAAAGAGAACCTTTTAATTTGCCGTTGAGGAGTTAAAGGACATGATTAAAAATAAAATAAATAAATCTGCCTGGAGGTAAGCACTTGGTACGGATGGCTAGTCTTCAGATTTTTCACAAAGCATACGCATATATCATGGCCCCTCATTTATTGAAGGTGTATGCCGAAGCTAGAGAATGCAGTTTAGAGGCTTATTATGAGTTTGGCAGTGTGGGAGTTGCCCCGCCCCGCTCCCTCACCGCCAAGCCCATGTACAAACTGCCTGCCAGATTAAGAGTTTTTTCCTGTCTGGCTTTGGCTTTCCCAGAGCGGGGCCTAAGAAATAGGCACTGCAATGGAAACGTCAAAGGCAGTACCTGCACGGCATGGACTGCTGCAGTCCATGCCGCATAGGTACTGGTGTGCATGTACACAGGGAGGCACATGTTGTGCCCCCCTGTGTGCATCCACATGGCGTGAGGCACCAGGAGGCCCTGTAGGGCCCCCTTTCTTTCCTCACCGCCACACTTTTCATGATGGTCGCACCTTCATGAAAAGTGTGGCAACTCGTTATATGCTTGGCGGGGCCAAGCATATTGTGGCCTCAATACCGCCACACCACCGCCAGGGATTTGCGGTGGTTCCAGGGTGGCCCGACCGCCCTTGTCATAATAGGGCAGTCGGAAGACCGCCACCACTGCGCCCCTGCACGTCTTGCGGTCCGTGGGCCGCCAGACTCATAATAAAGCCTAACTCTTCTTCTCCACTCTGAGAGAGGCAGCTATCGCTTTTTTGTTAAAACCAGGTAAATCTCCAACGGATCGCCATGTATAAAGGCCACTTTCTCTGATTAATGTCAACACTACAATTCTGGCAAAAGTGATAGCTAATCGACTGTAGCCAAGTAAGCGGGGCTTGTTACCCCTTGGACAGGCCAGGTTTGTCTCATGCAGGTCAACATCTGAGATCATTTTTTAAAGTTTCTTTCACTTATTTATCAAATTGACCCCGGGAGATGTGGGTTATTGATGTGGCTAGTGCTTCACATGCTAAAGGGTAGGTAAAATGCAAATTAACATTGCTCTCCGAACATCTTTATATGGATAGATACATGGAAATGTACTACACAAAATAACAGTAATTTTGCACTATAGAATAAAAAATAAGGAAACCTGTCTGCCAGTGTCCGAGACAGTAGGCCAGCTATTTTTCACTTGCCTCTTTTTATTTTAAGATGTGGAAAATTGTTTCCGCATACATTTTCTTTTCCTAGTCTCTACAAACATCCGCTGTTCCACAACCGCATGCTACCTGCTAAGGCCAACTCTCATATCTTGATGCCCCTGCTTTGGTTTGGTCTGCAGCGTGAAGTCCTAAGTAGACTCATTACATATATGCTGTGATTTGTTAATTGAAAGTTGATTCTCTGCCTCTCCGCAGTGTACCGCTCAAAGTATATAGTAAAACTCACCTTTTACTGTCCATTTTTTAATGTTGGTAGTATGATTCCCACTTCTTTGGTTGCATTCCTGCTGCTCAAGAGCAGCCACTGTATGGCATACACTTTGGCTATTGGTAGTAATGGTCATACCTAAGGGTCACTGCCTACCACTCTGGGGTGGGCGCCTTAGCCAGTATAACTTGGCTGATTGTATAACTACCCAGTCTTACCTGTATTACCCCTGTTGCTCCTGTAGCTAAACTAAGCAAAAGCTCACAAGATTTATTGCAGATTTGTTTTTATTTGGTAGTAGATGCACATACATCAATGACTGTTTCATGAGTTGTGCCAATACGTTCATCTTCTACATTGAAAAAACTTAATATGATATTTCTTTTTCCTGGGACTTGAACATACATGTTTATGTGAAATGTCTGCTCTATGATCCTGTAAGCAGCATATTAGTGCACCATAGCATTGTTGTACAAGCCTGTGGGATGTGTCTAGCACTGCGGTCTATGGCATATAATATTATTATGAGATTTCTGCAACTTATTTTCCTACCCATTTTCTCACAATCTGTTTTGAAGTGGCAGGGTAGGAAAATCAGCAGACTTTGGGAGGGAAAGTTTTCTGAATTTATAAAGCAATAAAAAAATCGGATATGGAATATGTAGACTAAAGGAGGAAGGACACTGGTATGCTGAGATAACACAGTGCGTCCGAGCCGCACAGCTGAGGGCCTTTAAAGAATGCAGTAAGTTCGATGTCGATAAATTGGGGTAATGTCTAAAAATGTCAGTGGCTGCTTTTCCTATGATCAGTCTAATATAGATCACCAGGAACATGTAATCCAATATTGTTTCAGCTCAATTTGAAACCACCAGGGGTGCTTAAGACAAGGGTACAATGTAGGTGGGATTATGCTGCTTTGCATGGTCTTCTCACCCTGGCAGACGACGATCCAGATTTGATTACATTTTAGAAAGGGGTTGCTCTGAAAACTGGAAGGACGGCACATGCTGTTAAGTCAGTGCAACTTTAAATATTGAAATCGAAACAGTTGAGAGAAGTAAAGTTTAGTATAGATATCGAAGAATGTTAAAATGTGTCTTAAGAAAAACAATAAATAGCTTGAGAGATTTAGTACGCCTGTTAGACATTTGAAATCTATCATTTGTATTAAACCCTTTTTCGCCAAGTTTCCCACAAGACCGCAAATCTGGCATACAAAAAGGAAGAGGAGTATTCAATACAATAAAGCAACTTATTAACTACTCTACAGTTGGTCCATGATAACCTAAGCCTGCTTTTTCCTGACAGGCCTGATAAGCGTTGGCATAGGTATGGTGCTAAATGCATTGTGACCAAGATAAAATGCCTGCAGCTTCATGATCAATAGAAAATTAATCTGTACTGTTTGGTGTATGGCTCAGTTCATTGAGTTATATCGCCAGATATTCTTGGGAGGAACCAGCAGCCAACCACATAAATAGCGAAAAGAAATGATATCGATCCAGCGCACATCCAAATGAGTCACATGGTCCTGGACATCACAAAAGTAGTAATTTCTTTGGGAGAGGAATGATTACTATGTGATCACTATGTGAAAAGAAAATGAAATTACAAAACAGAGGATAACTAGCCTATTGATGTCACTTGTGGAACATACTTCTCATTAGATTAATTTTATGCATTTACTATCTACTTACGCTGAACCACAAAAAACATGTATGCTAGCTCAAAGATAATTTACATTCTTGTTCAGGCTTTATTTTGACAGCTTATCTGGTAATCAATTGCTCCAGTTTGTTATCAGAAGATGTATGCTGTCAACGTAGCAACACATTCTAATATTTGGATTGCATTATTTGGATCATTGCCGCTTCAACATTTTATCAGTTAGTTTTCCCCTTCTATCTCTCTGCCAACTGTTTACCCTAACTGATAGTGTTACTGACGTGCGAATGTAGCAGAAGTCGGGTAGAAAAAAATATAAATTTCTCAAAGTGTAATTAATGTTGCTAATAAAGTTCAGCTAACCTGTGTAACAAGCTAACATAAATAATATGTGCGTATTCTGTTTTCTATTTGTAGACTTAGAGAGCAAATAAAACAGCAGCTAACAGAAGTCCAGAGAGTACTTGCAACCAGTAAGTAGACCTATTGTAATTTTCTATTGTACTTTGCTGCACAGTTCTTAAAAGAGCTTCCTTGCACTTCATGCTGTACCCTGTCAGCCTATGTTTAAGGAGGATATATATGAGCTGTGAGTTAATTTCTAGTGCAGACATCACTGGCCTGAGTGGCACTGAACCCCACAGCACCTCATACCTCCTCATTGAGCGAGTGGAAGATTGTAAAGTTGGCAAGTACACATGTTCCAGAACATTGCACTTGGAGGACCCGCAGAGTGAGGCACACACTAATTTTAGAGTCTTCTGGAACCCATCCAGCTAACCAGTTTGTAGAACCTGGGTGTTTTGGAAATGAGGGGCAAACTTACCTCCTCCTGGGCGTTGCCAGAGTCTTATCCAACATAGCCTCCTACTACCCGTTGGAGCATGTGTGAAGTTCATTGGACAGCATGTCGAGCTAAATTCTGATGTTACTCTTTACTGCCTTTGGTACCTGGGTTTGAGAGATCTGACACTGCTTCATTTTCTCTGTTGAAAATACTTGTGGGTCACTCTTCTATATACAGTTTAATTCTGGGTGTCGTCTTGTTCCTAGGCATAGTCAGTGCATTCAGGTAGTGGAGCAGAGGCATAGCTCACACTCCTTGTTTTCACCCTTTTCTTTCTCTCCTCCTTGGAATTCTCACATATCTCTTTGCCACTTTATTATTCTTGTACATAACTTTCACCTGGCCAAATTGATAATTTATTTATATTTGTTTGAAGCAGGTCATGAACTGAAATTCATTTTTTAACACTTCGAATAATTCATTTGTGCACAAACTTGAAACGGCAGCAGATTGGCCTCTATGCTAAGTTGGAGGTTCTACAAGGTATTGCAGCTAGTACAATGGAAAAGATTTTGTCTGTGGGGCATATATTTAAGTTGGGATTACACAAATAGCATGCTTATTGACAATAGCTTAATTGAAAAGAGGTGACTTTTAAGGCCGTTGTGATGGCTTAATGTGCCAAAAGGTTGTTTCATAGTGAAGACCCTATGCGTTGGGAGACCTTCCCAGACAAATTTGATCTCACTGGTCTTGTGCCAGAAAGATTTTTTGGGACTTTCCTCGGCATCTTAAGACATGGTAAGGCTGAAATGTCTCGGATCACTACCCCTCATGTGAGTTTGCAGTACTTTGTGTACCAGGTAATGAGTTGTGAAATGTGACATTCTCCCAGGAAATATTCTAAATAATAAATTAATGGTTGGCATTCTAGGATTGAGATCACTTGAGTTTATAGGAGTTGTTGAATTTGGGCTCTTTGCGGTTTGGGGAGATCTTTTTTGGGATCCCTTTATAGATGGCATTTCAGTTATCTAATCATGAAAAAGCCACAGCTGTTTAATGGGTTAGGTGCAGCTGCAGGAGGATTCTACGAAGCTAGTGTAAGTGATGAACACATTCTTGATGGCTCTTGACTTAAGAAGATGTAAAAGATATGCCACTGTCAAACAGTACTTCTCAGAGCATGTTTGCCTTTGTGATGACATCTAAGACTGTGGTTTCTATCCTGATTGGAAGGAAACCTGGTTGGTAATCACTAAGGAGGTCATTCATTTCTTGATGAATGGAGAATTACATGGTTACCACAGTTTTTAGAGCCTAAGCAATGCAGGGTAGGCCTCTAATGGAGTTGAAATTCGTTAGAATGTTGAGGTCAGCGTTCATTTTTTTCAGAGTTGTTATGATGTCATGCTTTAGTTTATTGGGACTTCATCTGAGTTTAACAAGGCATCAATGAGGATAATGATGGGACAAGAGTATGAAGTCTTAAGTTAATTCGTCTACTGCTTGAAGTTGGTCGGCAGCAAGAGGTTTTTGAACAATAAGCAAATCCTTTACCTTCAGTCCTCTAACAGGGCTGTATTGTCTGGTTCTGGCAAGATGTGAATTAGTGCAATGTTTTCTCTAATTGTGAAGGCCTATAAGTTGTGCATTGTTCAAGTGAGGGGCTGAACAATGCTGACTGGGCGGTTTAAGATCCTCGGAAACCAGACAATTCCCAGACCATATATAAGTTGGCCTAAAGGCATGGGCAGTCCACCCATGCCTAAAGATTCAATTAAGAAGCTGGGTTTTTGGCTAGAAAAGGATCTCTCCATGACTACTCGAGGCAAGAAAGTTGTGGCCACCTGTTTCGGACGCCTTAGAAGTCTGCGAAAAATCCTAGAGCGGATTCCAATACAGCTCAGGAAGACGGTAGTCCATTCATTGGTCACCTCGTGCCTGGACTATGGAAATTCACTATTCCTAGGGGCACCGAAATATGTGACCAACAGACTTCAGGTGGTCCAGAATGCCGCAGCAAGACTCCTGTGCAATGTCCCAGCTCGGGAGTCGGCAAAAAAGCACCTCAAAGGGCTACATTGGCTCCCAGTGGAGGCCAGAATCAAATTTAAGGCACTGGTCAGAACGCACAGAGCTCAACATAACAGGGGCCCTAGGAAAATTAGAAATTTGGTGTCCTTATATATCCCAAATAGGAATCGGAGATTAAGCTCAGATGGACTCCTAAAACCAACAATTGCCAGGAAGGCGAGATGGGGAGGCAGATCCTTCTCCCACCTGGCCCCTTAACTCTGGAACTCTCTACCACGGGAATGTCGGACCCTGGACAAAGAATTAGAGTTTCAGAAAGCAATCAAAACATGGCTTTTCAAGCAATACCTCTAATCCCTGTCCTACCTCAACCTGCACCCTGTCTCTTAGCGCTGGGAAGCCCTAGGGCAGCTATGCGCTTTATAAGTCGCTAATAATAATAATAATAATAATGTTTGTGAATTAGATGGTGTGCAAGACTGACTGTCTCCTCTATTGATCTCGTTGAGGCCTTGTGCCATGCCATCAACAATGAAAGTGCGAATGCTGCCTGATTCCTCTATATAGAGTGCTGTGACAAATAAAATTAAACTTTTTCATGCTGTGGATAAGGTCGGTCCCTATTTAAAGTGAGTGTAGCATGGTGTGGAATTGCTGTTGAACAGCACTCAAGACATATTGTTAGGGGTCAAGGACTACAAGTTTTCATGTTTATTTTGTCTGCTGGACATGTAGGTCCACCCCCCTGCAGCACAAAATCCTTTGGCTGTGGTTTACTGTACTATAATATAGATCAGTCATAGAGTACTTTCTTCCTCTAAGGCCAGGATTGTATGTGTTAGTAGTTTAATCTTGTATATATGATTCATTAATCCTACGCCTTTACTATTAGGTCGAGCACTCTAAAGAAATTAAGTGAACTGTGAGCTTAGTTTTTATTACTAACAGTGGTTCCAGTATAAAAATGTGTACACATCTTTGCTAACTTTAACAATTTGAGGCTGTTCCCAGTTTGCTGCATAAATACATGCATAACCATGAAAGCAAGATTCATACTTGCTTTCAACAAAATGTACACAAAACCTTTGCTGCTAAACTATTGTACAACTTCACCATTTCCCAGAGAAATCCATTAGTACAATGTGTTTGGTACAAGACAATAGTTAAAAAATAAAAAATGTAAAACTGCTTGGTAGTAAGGACCAGGTGGAAATAAAGGGGCCTATTTTCCTGAAAAATTGCTATTGACCCAGTTAGAGCACACTAGATGCAAGAAATCTACTGACTTGCAAGACATGAAGAACCATAAATAACCCTCTTGTTTTTGATATTCCAGAGGTAAACTTCAATGAAGAAATAACACAATTTAAATTGTAGGGCCTCATCCAGACTGCACAACGCTTGAGGCTTTAGAAGTTCAAAGTAGACTGGACAGCTGGCAGCCTCCCTACAAAGTTGCGCCTACCCGGTTAACGTCCGTCTCCTAGGGGAAGAGTGAAATTCCTGTAATGAAGTATGCATGTCAGTTAGGGTTCTGCATCCCTTTAAAAGAAAATGTTAGAGATGTCAAAAGAGAAAAGGTTCATTATAATAAACTACCTTTCAGTCACTTTAAATAGGGGCCTGACATACTGCCACATTGAGAACATATCTATAGAGCGGGTTCCTGGATAGGTCTTAACTCTGTTTACCTCTCATTCCTAAGTAATGGAGCATTGCCCACTCCACAGCTGTGTTTATGGAGTGGATAATATCATATATACACGTTCCCTCCCCTTTGTTGGATTGAAAGGCCACATTCTTTGGGGATGTAAGAGTGATTCAGGTGGCTGTAAAATATCTGAAGTTTCAGAAGAGGAGTGTGTTGCCAGCATTTCTGTTCTGAAGTCTTAAAACTGTGGTGTGTTTTCAGCTGCGTGTCAATAATACCCCACTTTCATGGGGACTGGTCTTTCATCAGCAGAGTGAATTTATCACCTCAGTGTTGGTCCGTATCAGAGGGAGTACACCATGCTGATGGTAACATCAGGCTGAGGTCAAAGTGGATTAGGACCGCAAGTTAGGAGTTCTGGCAGAAAATGTTGTAGTTGCGTCTGGTGGAATTTTTTCCCTCCCCCTAATAGTGTACCTCCCAACCAAGATGTCTATTTCATCTCAGTGTTTCGTTTTTTGCTAACTTAAATAGAAGGTATGAACACATTTTTGTAATAGCAGGCACCTGCTGCATAGTCTGTATCATTTGGCCAGGGTGGTTGATGGGTATCCGAATAGAAATGCTTTGAAGTATTTAGACATTTTATAGTGGTTGAATGGTGAGACCTGCTGTTTAACACTATTAATCACTTTGTCACTGTCTAAAGTTTTCAGTGGCCCGATAAAGCATGTTAGACTAAAGGGCTGTGTCCCCGTAGTGTAACTGACTGCAGGGTCGCTGGTGGTCATGAGAACATGTGGTATCAATTTCAATGTTGATGGTGAAACTAAAGGACAGTGTCCTATTTCAGAAGACCTGTCCAGTGAGCTAACTTAGTTGGAGTCGTACAGGTCAAATAAATAGGGCTTTACCATGACTAAGGTACGATTCGTGGGTATTTGGTATATGGGGCAGGGAGGAGTGGAATTATTGTCCGTCTTACCAGAGGCCATACATACCCTAATTGAGGAGAACATTAGCAGACCAATTGTAGGCCCTTAGTCTGTAAGGTCATGATGTATTGAGTGATAATGCTCTTCATACCTCAGCAGTGGGAATCATTGGTTCACCAAGGCATTAGTCGTAAGGATGAGAGGCTGGACTAGTTGAGGTTTCAGTAAGTATGTGGCTTCATTCATTCTTTGTCCAAGGCACTTTGTTCCGTGCCCCAGGCATGGCAAATTGTATACATTTTCCCCATGACTAGTATCTTATGTACTGACTTAACATTGATGTTCTCTGCTTCTTTCCTTGGAGCCTGCTATGCTGTGCATATGAAAGGCATTGAAAAAGAATAAAAATGTTACCGGACCTGCAGGTCTAGTGACTTGAATAATCTACTCGACCTAACTGTGATGCTCTTGACCCATAAATTGGTCTCAAATTGTGTGATCCTAGGCAAATATTTAATTCACCAACCCGCCCTTTTCTTCATAACATGTAAGAGCACCTTCAAATATGTCAGTTCAGCATGTCTGAACATTTAAATTAATAGACTAAACATATGCTCCAAGTATAATAAGAATCTAGCCCACATATATGGTACACATGACCTCTGACCCATCTCTTAGTTTGCTAACAACATTTTCATCAGGGCGGGTGCAGGAATATTTCTTAAAGTTTAACTTTGAATGAAAATATTACTAAAGCATGATGTGTTAAAACACCATCATTTACAGACAGCACATTTTCCATTGTCACAAGGTTTCCCACTGACCTGCAGTTTTACTGATAAAACTTTATAGCGTACAAACGATAATGTGTGGCAATTGGGTATTTACCATTTGCCTATCACCAAGTGTTTGGTTTTGATTCTATTAAATTCTTTGTTTCCATCACACTTCAGAATTACAAAAAGCCCTTTTCTAACTGCTGATATATTTTTAAATATTTGTGCAATTATTTTACAAGCTATTTAAATGTTGTATGTTAGAAGTAAAACTGAGTTCCTTCGGCCTTCCATTTCACACTCCTTGTATCCCAGCACAATTGTCAGACATTTCACTCTACAAAATGCTCTAACTTTATATTCATAGAAAGAAAAGTAAACACTAATCTTAAAGATAAAATAAGTAGCATAAGTTGATATTTGACCTCTGTCTTTGAAGGCACAGCAAGTGTGACAAGATAAAAACAAGATTTAAGGGCATCCTTATTGCTCATTCACTTTCTGAATGAACGGAACACCTGTTCTTTGCCTGCTCAACCTTTCTCGCCAGAATTGGCCAGTAGGCCGTAAAATAGCTTGCCCTGATACAAATGTGACTCTCCATAGCAAGCTGATTTTTTAAGGCCTGTATTTTCTCTACAGTGTCTCTGTTCACACATGTATCCTTGCCTAACTTGTCCAACAGCAAGTTCATGGAAAATTTTGAATGGGAAGCCTTTCAGTTCAGGAGTTGCAGTTTAGTTGTTTCGCATGGCTTGCCTGAATCAACACTGAGGGAGAAAATGTATACCCCCTGAGCAAGACCGCCAAGAAGAGTCAATCATGGACCCACAGTACCATAATGGTTGGTTCTGTGTTGTAGATGGTTGGGTTTGTCAGCTGAAGGTCCTCATTGGTATTAGTGTCAGGGGGCGCTCTGAGGTAGACCTACTTTCTGTGATGAAGCTCCCTATTTTCTCTCCTTTTCTCGCATACTATCTTGGTTTGATAGCGGTAAGAACTATCTGAAACCGCATGTGACTTGAATGTGTTTGTTGAACCAAATATAGTTGCTACTTGAGCAGATAATGCACAGGCTACATTTTTATGAAGTGGTCAATAGATATCCCTGCTCAGAAAATGAAATAATGTTTTAAACGTACGATCTGAGTGTTGCTTGTTGAAATGTAGGATTAAAAAAATAAAGGCTATGTAAAAGACTATAAAGAAATATCTTCCTCTATGAATGTTCGGTTGACGATCCCTGACTCAAAACAAACTCCCTCGCACCTATTGTAGGAAAGCATTAAAATAGTATTCTAAATTTAGTCTTATCTAATATGCCATAAGAGCTCGATTAGGTCAGTATTTTGTAGATAATTTTGTGAGGTGTTTAATTTTAAGGTTTACTTTCGTATATCTCTTTCATGCTGTCTATATTTTCTTAATTTTTGTTGTTACTTAATTATGATCTTATATTTGTTCAAAACATGAGACTTGGGATTTTGTCCCAGGTATTATGAAATTGTCGGACTTGACTCATAGCAGTGGGATTTGGTCCCAGGAATGTAATCAGATCTCCTGGAAAATGTTGCCTATAAGTGTATTTGTGTATATTTTACATGAGTTTATCAGCCTATGTCCTAGATAAAAAATAAAAAACAAGCATGTCATACCGTCATTTATTTATGTACTAATAAATGCTCATTCACGCATTTATTGTAGACCAGCCTAAATTACATCAGAAAACACTGCTTAGTCTCTCACAGATTGCATGCTACAATATTTTTATGTAGGGAAAAACTCTGCTTCCAATAACTATTCCCATTTAGTCGGATTTTATCTAGGTGCTTTAATTTATCCCTTGTATTTTGGCATTAGTAAAATATCTTTATTAATTTTCTGTTTCCAGATGAGTGTCCCATTTTCCTGTACCACAATTTCTCTACACCTCTTTCTGTTCTTCTTTTGCCTTCTCTTCCTTATTTCAAGATGCATTAGGTACATCATTAGAATAATCCAGTTAACATACCATCTTTTACTTCACAACTGCATATTACCATAGATGAATTCAATAGCTATGATGACATGCAATGAGTCCTTAATGAATAAAGGTGTTATATAGTATATCAGTTTGTGTTTCAAATTTCCGATGTCTGACCACAGATGTGTGAAATGCTTTTAAATTTACACTCTTAGTGAATTATGTAATTTGTGTATTGTCTAAAATCCTTTGGCTATAACTACTACACATGACAAAATAGCATGGCATAAACCATACATACACATTTAGAGAGTAATGTTACTTATTATCATAGTTAAGGGAGGGGCTTCACCTTTCGCAAGTCATGGCCCCTCCCCACACTCAACAGTGGTATTAAATGGTATGTTTCACTCTGGATATATATATGTGTATATGTATATATGTATATATGTATATATGTATATGTATATGTGTATATATATATATGTATATATATATGTATATGTATATGTATATATATATATATATATGTATATATATGTGTATATATATATATATATGTATGTATATGTATATGTATATGTATATATATATATGTATGTATATGTATGTATATGTATATATATATATATATGTGTATATGTGTATATATATGTGTATATGTATATATATGTGTATATGTATATATATGTGTATATGTATATATATATATATATGTATGTATATGTATATGTATATGTATGTATATGTATATGTATATGTATATATATGTATATATATGTATATGTGTATATATATGTATATGTGTATATATATGTATATATATATGTATATATCACAAAAGACGCTCCTTCCGACTTCAATGGACCCGTGAGAAGTGGCGTGCTCACCGGCGGAGCAAGCCGGTAATGTCAATATCAAAAAACCACCAATATGCACGCTCTCAGAAACAAGGAACTCCGTAGTAATAATCCACAAGTTGTTTATTCACAACGCGTTTCAGGGCAAAACCCCTTGATCACGTGAAACGTGCACACGTAAAGGGTGACTAATAAAGCATTCAATACAGTCATAGACATAATCGTAGGACTACTGCGTATTTTGTTCCCTGCAAATAAATGGCAGACATATTGGAACGGATGAAATGCAAACATGAGAACACAATCATCATGTAAAACGTGTAGTTATACCCACGCTGTTGTTGGCTGTGCAAAGATGCAATAAAGCAATGAGTGAACATGTACACATACTGAATTATTGGCAGTCTGTAACTCAAGGTATTATAAACATTGTCTCCAAATAAAGGAATTAAATATGCAATATATTGGTACAGAATAAACATACCTTGGCTAGGTAAGTGCCCTGGTGAGACAGAATGCACGACAGGGGTAACGAGTCCGCAAAGTCTGACTACAAGATTACGGGCCAGTGCCCATTTTTACACAAACACTAACAGATTACGGGCAAGTGCCCAGTTGTGCCAATTACCATGAGACAGCACGTACTTTAACACACTTCAGGCAGTAGTCACAAGTCCAGCAAAATATGATTGTATTGCTGAGATGACAAATCAAATGAAACATAGTTACCCAGTCTCAGGACCGTGACAGTGATGATAAGGGGAAAAGGGTAGGTGGCCCGTGAAAGTGATTACAGGTGAGGGGGCCCCTTCCTTTCCTCCTGAAAATAAAGAAAATAGAACACATGTTAGCATCACAAGTTGTCCACATCACTCAATAAATATCAAAACTTAAAATAAAATTAAAATTACAATCTAATGCACAGAAGGAGTAAGAAAGCTATAAAATAGAGATAAAATTAGAGTATCCTAACACAAGTGGCAACACACTCAGTTATCTTTGAGATGAATAGCCATTTCTTCGTCAAAATTCAGCCCACCCGGTGTCTTAGTTTGGAACTGCAAAATCATTCTAGACTCTCTTTGTCTAAGTTTTAACACCCTGTTACCTCCCCTGGAGTTTCCTGCAACCTGTTCCAGGATGAAGAATTTGAGCAAAGAAGAGTTGGAATAATGTTTCTCTTGGAAATGGCGTGCTACAGGGTATTTGGCATCAAAATTGGTAATAGCCCTGCTATGTTCGAGGATGCGCTTTTGGCCATGTGTGTGGTGCTGCCAATGTACCAGAGTTCACAAGGACATTCTATTGCATAAATTACAAAAGTGGTACTACATGTGAGAAACTGGTCTATGGTCTTGTTAATCCCATTGTATGTGACCTTCCTGCGGTAACTGCTGTTTTTACAAGCTTTACAATGCCCACAAGGAAAGAAACCCTTAAGGTCATGATCATGCCTACTTGGGTATGCCGTAATGTCACTATGGACTAGCATGTCCCTGATATTCGTACCCCTCCTGTATGTGATGTTTGGTCTGATTGGAATACTTTCCCCAATAATGCTGTCATATTTGAGGATGTCCCAGTTCTTCGCAAAAATGCGTTTGATATTACTGGAGTCAGAATTGAATGTCATGATCATCCTAGGGCAGTCGTCTGCCATGTCACTGGATTCAGTAGGGTTATCTGAAATAGTTACAGTTCTGCTGACCCCATCTGCTCTCTCTTTAACTTTGCGTAATACCCAGGAGGGATAACCTCTGATTTTAAACCGTTCCAACATGACCATGCTCTCGCTCTGGTATGCCTCCTCTGTGTTGCAATTTCTTTTTGCCCTCAGCAGCTCCCCATAGGGAATACTCCATTTGAGTGTCTCTGGATGGCTGCTGAGGGCATGCAGAATACTGTTGCCCGCGGTGGATTTCCTAAATAGGGCCGTCTGAATCTGGTTGTTAACAATTTCAAGCTTGACATCTAGGTATTCTGCCTTAGACTTACTGATGGTACCTGACAAGATGATATTAAATTCATTGTTATTCAGTGCCTTGATGAATTCATTGGCCAACCCTTCCGATCCTCTCCAAACAATGAATAAATCATCAATATATCTCATCCACACAATAACATGTTCCAAATACTCTGCCAGGTGTGGATTGGTGGTCAAGGTCCCCTCCCAGTGACCCATGAACAGATTCGCAAAACTGGGAGCGAAGCAAGAACCCATCGCAGTGCCGGTCACCTGTCTGTAAAGGGCCCCATTAAACATGAAAATATTGTTGGT